>CM051401.1:0-2400000 GCA_028052125.1 Melia azedarach | reverse complement strand
CAACAAAACACTGCCAAGACCATTGCTGCCACAGCAGCGATTACTCTAGTTATCGTTGGTGTTGCCCTCTTAATCTTCAGAAAATTTGCCAAATGCAGATGGAAAAGTAAAATTAACTCAAGCTTCCGTCGGGAGGAAACAACAGTGACTCATGAAGAGTTCAAGAAATTTAAAGGAAAAGTAAAAGATTTAATTGTTGATGAAAATGGACAGGAAGTTCTTTATATGAGGAAACTGGAAGATGGTGAACTTAAAGCTACTTTTCCAAAGATTATGCTTAATCCTAGTTATGAAGAAGAAGATGAAGAAAAGAGGATGAACTTCGTGGTACAAAGAAATACTAAACCACGTTTATTGCTCAATGATCCATCTGATTTGTCTTGTCATAAGAAAAAGACACAGCCAATTCTACAAAATCTAGCTCCACCACCTCCAGTTTCAAAACCATTGCTGAAACAACCTCCTCCACCTCCACCACCCACTCAAACAAGGAAAGTTCCAGCGGCACGGCCACCAGTGCCGCCACCAGCACCACCTCCTCCACCTACTCTTCGTCATTCATTACCAGTACTGCCGCCGCCAGTACCAGTAAAAGGAAATCCCATGCCATCAATTCCGCCACCTAGGACACTTAATATGGTTTCACCGATGAAACCTCCACCTACACCAAGAGTTAATGCAGAAAAGAATAAGGAAAGAGCTGCTGCAGAGGAGAGCTCAACGAGGACTGTTGGTGGTCACGGTGAAGTTGAAACCATTGCACTGGGATAAGGTCGTAACCAATGTTGAGCATTCAATGGTCTGGAATGAGATCAAAGATGGATCTCTTAGGTAATTTTGACTGAAACCACATTTGTTCTTTTCTTATTATTCTTTTCATCCACTGCATGCAAAGGAATTCATCTAATTGTGCCACGTCTTGTTGCTAACTCTTCTGCTTGCTTCTCAGATTTGATGATGAACTAATTGAAAATCTGTTTGGATACACCACCACCAACCATAGACTCAATGAAAGACCCAAAACCTTCATGAGTTCAGACAGTTCCAACTCTGCACCAACAGCCCAAATTTTTATCCTGGAATCCCGTAAGTCCCAAAACACAGCCATAGTACTGAGGTCTCTAGCAATCTCTTGCAAAGAAATCATTGAGGCTGTCCTTGATGGCCAGGGACTTAGCAGCGACACCCTCGAAAAACTAGCCAAAATTTCTCCAAAGCCAAGAGGAAGCAGCCAAAATTCTCCAATTCAATGGAAATCCAACTAAACTTGCAGACGCTGAATCTTTCCTCTTCCATATCCTGAAAGCCGTTCCTTCAGCTTTCACCCGTATCAATGCAATGCTTTTCCGATCAAATTACGATTCAGAAATCCTTCACCTTAAGGAGTCTTTGCAAGCACTTGACTTGGGATGTAAGGAGCTACGGACCCGAGGACTCTTCCTTAAACTTCTTGAAGCCATTCTCAAAGCTGGTAATAAAATGAATGCTGGAACGTCTAGAGGCAATGCACAAGGTTTTAACCTAAGCACCCTCCGGAAGCTTTCTGATGTTAAAAGCACTGATGGGAAGACTACTCTGCTTCACTTTGTTGTGGAACAAGTGATCCAATCAGAGGGAAGACGTTGTGTATTCAATCAGAACCATAGTCTTGGAAGAAATAATAGTCACCGAGGCAAAAACGGTGATTCGATTTCAGCAAGCCTGACAGCAGAAGATAGAGACAGAGAGTACTTAAAGGTAGGATTGCCAGCAGTGGAAGACTTGAGCAATAAATTCTCCAACGTAAAGAAAGCAGCTGCAATAGAATATGACAGTTTCAGCAATATGTGCTCCTCTCTCACATCTCATGTTGCCGAAATTCGGCAGCTAGTGACACGGTGTGCCAATAGTGAGAAAGGTGGATTTTTGAAGGAAACGAAAGGGTTTCTAGAGGAATGCGTAAGAGGAGCTTAAGCTGGTGAGAGAGGAGCAAACAAGGATTATGGAGCTTGTAAAGCGAACAACAGAATATTATCAAGCAGGAGGTTCCAAAGACAAGTGGGCACACCCCCTTCAACTGTTTGTTATTGTAAAAGAATTTCTGGACATGGTTAATCGAGTTTGCGCCGACATCACTCAAAATTTACAGAAGAAGAATGCGACAACCAGTGTAGCATCATCATCACCAATGTCACCACCAACAAGAAGTCCAGTTAGATTCCTAAACTCCCAAACACAATTCACAGCGGGTGATAGGGCATCTTCTAGTGAAGCAGACGATAGTTTCTGAAGCATATTTGATCAATTATGTGGAAATTTATTACATGGGAAATAAAATTTAAGCATTTCCCGGCATCAATTTCAGTAATTAATTTGTTCTTGGTGGATTTTATAAAGACATTAATAGAATGTCATAAACGGATTCATATTACTTACTCCACAAAGCAGTCTGAAACTGTAACGCACAAATTCATGCAGAAAGAGATTCATATTATCACCAGCTCATCAGCAGTAAGACTGTAAGAGGCAAACGAACATTAAAACATTAACATGTATGGTAAATTATCTTCTATCCTTCCAAAAATTATCAAACAGCAAACAAAGGTCTAAGATCTTGTCTTAATCTTATGAATTAATTATAGTTGCAAGCAAACAGACATTTTATCCACCACAAATTGTTGATGCTAGCAACCGAGTTTGGCCCTTTTCCGCGCTTCTCTCAATTTCCTTACATTACATTCTAGCTGAAGGAGAGACTTCACCTTTACTTAGAGAGGCTCATAGCACTACCACGCCCTTCCCTGCTCGTAGGTTGACTCCCCTATGCATCCCCACTAACGTCTCACAAACGCACACTTCCCTAGTGCATCCAGCCGCTTCACTAGTATGAATAAGTTATACAGAAGGGTAGGTTGATTATATACTCTCATGCGCGCTCCTTCTTCGAACCTTTTGGTATGTATTGCCCACTAACTATAACATCCACCAGGACGACAAACTCAATTCAGACACAGAAATCCCGATTTCAAATAATCATATTCAGATGTTACAAGACACTGACCGTATTGTTAGATAATCTACGACTGTTGATCTTTGAAGGTTCACCCTCGGAACTGGAGGGAAAGAATCGAAGAAACGCGCATGTGGGTACGGGGCATAGTTCTTATGTGAGCAAAAACACGTTGACAGCTGAAACCGGTTGACCCGGCGTTACTGGGCCTAAGGATTTAAGCCCAATCGATTTCAGATCAACTGCCTCTAACTTTGAACTTGAAACAGTTTCAAAAACATTTCTAATAGTATTCACGTGCGGGAGGACTAATAGTTTTCCAAGAGATCTGGACCGTTGAAAGATTTACTGATTTAAAAATTAACAAGAAACAGTTGCAGAGTGGGCGGCTTGACTCTTGAGCTGGACCTTAAACTGATGAGTTCCGTCCTAGTAATTGTTTCCTAATAACAAAGTCCAGTCAATGATTGTTAAATGTCCAAAAGGTCCATCATCCAGACTTATGATTCACACCGTAATTTCCAAGAACCTGTCCTGATGGAGCAATGAATGGTATTTCAAGTAATTCGACGCTGGTTGGTTAATCTCCAGATAAAAGGAAGAGAATAAGAAGAGAACACGCAAAGCTTCTGAACACTGAAATTCCACAGGAAGTAGAAAATATGGCGAGTGCGAGGTTAGGAGAGGGTTTAAGCATGAAAGAAGAGCTCATCAAGAAAGCATGTTCGCTGGCCATGAAGGCATACAATTCTCCTGAGAAGACGTATCTGGTGGAGAAGAGTCGTAGCTCAACGGATGTCATTTTCAGTTTTCCGGGATTTTGGTCTGTAAATGATTGGTTCACTCGACACCCTTTTGGTGAAAAGAAGATCGATCTTGCCCAATTCCCTTCTCTCAGAAGTATAGGTACCGAAGAAGTTGCAGCTGTGAATGAAGGTTTTCTGAATAGATTTCAAGCAATTTTGCCATCGCTAGAAAATGAGGTATGCGAATGAATACTATTCACCAGTTACTTTGATTTAATTTTTTTCTCCTGTTTCTGATGATCTTGGATTTAAGTAATACACGATTCCACTTCGCCAATCATCAAATCTCCTTGAAAAAAAATAGAGATACATTAGATGATGAAACAATTGAATGAAGCAAATTAATCTGAAATTTGGAAATGGATAAAATGCTGCTAGTGTTTATGAATACTTCTCAGGTGGAAAAAGCTGTGAAAGAGAGAAAGCAAATTGTTTTTACAGGGCATTCCTCGGCTGGTGCTATTGCCATCCTAATGACAGTTTGGTTCCTGGAAAAATATATGACAGACATGCGGCCTCTCTGTTTCACTTTTGGATCTCCCCTTGTTGCAGATTGCATATTTAACCATGCTTTAAGGCGACAAGACTGGTCGCAGTACTTCACTCATTTTGTAATGAGATACGATATTATCCCTCGGGTTTTCCTCGCTCCTCTCTCTTTCATTGAGCGAGAACTGCCTACGATCCTCCACTTCTTGAAACACAAACTTCTGATGCAAGGACCGATTGGGGAAGCAGCTTCAGCTCTTTATGTAAATGTGATGAGACATGCATCGGCCACAGCAAGTCGTGCGGCATGTCATCTCATGGGAAACACAAACAAGTTATCCGAAACTTTATTGAGTTTCATTGAGCTAAGCCCTTATCGTCCCTTTGGAACTTATGTATTCTGCACAGGAAGTGGGGAACTGGTGGTAGTTAGAAATCCTGATGCTATTCTGCAGATATTGTTCTACGCTTCTCAACTGACATCTGAAGTAGAAGGTCCAGAGATTGCTCTCAGAAGCATAAAGGACAACCTAAATTATCAGAGCGAACGGCTGAGCTTGGAGGACAAAAAGAATGGTTTATTTGGACAATTTAGAAGGGATTCCATTGTCTTCAGATGGTGATGCTGCTGGGAATCTAACAATTGATGCGGTGTTGAATAACCTTGGCCTGGTAAAGTCAATGCCAAAATTAGTAATTCAGTTTGATAACTTTCATTTAGTCATTCTCCTCCTAAAATATTTACTGTCAAACTTTAATTTTTAAACTTGAAAGATAGAAATGCTCAAAAATCTTGTGACATCTTGAATCTTTGGTTTCCAGAGCACGAGAGCAAGGCTGTGCCTCTGCGCTGCTGGAGAGCTGGAGAGGCAAAAATTGAGCAACGAGGATAAGATTAATAAAAAGAGAACAGATATAGAAAAAGGACTGCAGATACTAGAAGGGTACAAAACAAGGTGTGAGGCTCGCGGAATCAGCTATTATGATGCATTCAAGCTTTCGAAAGACACTGACGATTTCAATGCAAATGTGAAGAGGCTTGAGCTGGCTGGTATATTTGACGAGATTATGGAAATGTTGAAAAGGTATGAACTCCCGGATCAATTTGAAGGCCAAGAAGATTGGATAAATATTGGAACAACGTACCGCCGCATTGTTGAGCCTCTCGATATTGCTAACTACTATCGGCACCTGAAAAATGAAGACACAGGGGCATATATGACAAAGGGCAGGCCAAAAAGATACAGATGCACGCAAAAATGGCTCGAGTATGCTCTGAAGGTGCCTGCTGGATCCAGCTGGGAATCTTGTTTCTGGGCGGAGGTGGAGGAGCTCTGCCTTAATCCTGTAAAGGAAAGGGTTTTTCTCCTAGAGAAACAAGTAGAAACATGGTTTTCTAAAGGGCAGCTGGGGAATGATATATTCTTTGAGGAGTCCACCTTTATCAAGTGGTGGAGTACACTTCCCCAGCAACATAGATCAGAATCTTGCATTTCAAAGCTCATAAATAAGGCACGAAATTAATAATGCCACTACCAGCGTAAGCTCTGACCTGGTAGTGCGTTGTGTGTAATTTAGTTGAATTTCTAGTCTTGTTGTACTGTGAGATTAATGGGGACTTGAGAGCATCAAGAGACTAGCTTCTTGATTTTCTCCATTTACACTCCATGTCTTCCATGGATAATAGCAAACTGCTAAAAATATTGCTAACCGCAACTACATTGCAATCTATTAACAGCACGGTTCTTCCACTCAAATAGCAGCATTCCACATTATTGCTGAAAAGGCATCCATTTTCTGCAAGGTGATAGATACCCCTGTGCTACCTTATGTTTCAAGGACTTGATCAGAATGACAAAAGACAAGAAAAGGAAACCACATCAGCAAAAAGAGAACACCCTCAAGGAAGCAAGACATTCTCCATGTTCTGAAAATATTATACACTTAATCAAACCATCATCTAAGCCGTTATATTGAAATTCACGTAGAAACAGTAACTGTCCAACAGAAGTTGACAAAACCAGCTCATAGAGGTAATAAAATATTAGTAACTGCTCAGTAGTTATTAACTAAAATGTTTGATTGAAACAGAAAACGAATGCCATATAAACTTTTACCAGAACAATTTTTACATATCTGTTTAAATGACATGAATGCCATAGAAAAAAATGCACGTATCAAAAAATCATGAACATGCATCAAACATATTGAATGAAATCCCAGACACTGTACTTTGAGAATCATGATGCATCCTACAGAACTGGCTTAGCCTCAAATGACATCAGTGACATATATCATTATATGATACAGTCCATTTGCATGATCCAAAACAACTCTCTCCTTCAGGAACTATAGGTCAAATGCACATACTTCCTCATCAATCTTCATAGTAGAAGCAATACAACATAGTAGTATGTTATCTTGAGTAATATTACTTCAAGAATAGAGGATCTGGTCCAGCTTGCATACCCAGGGCAATCGAAAGCAGAAAGCATATCAGAAGATGTCTCATTGAAAAGAGAGAAAGTAATTTACCAGCCAGTATCAGCAAAACATCAATGTTCTCATATCTTAAGAAATACCAAAGAATACCATGTAACCAGTATATAACTAATTAAATTCAGAATAAAACCGCGGAACGTGCGAGTTGAAATTCAAAAGGAAAGATATTAATGAGACTTGAGCTTGCTCATCCAGTATATTCAAATCCACATATAGTATGTGTTTGGAGCTCATTAATTTACACTTAGCTTTTTTGCAGCTATCACCTGAAATAGGAAATTTGTTTTTCTAGAAATGTTACAAGTCCAACTTGTAACAAAAACCAGATATTAGGCCAAGTAGTGCAAGCCCAGTGACCAACATTCATCAATGGAGTCCCATAATAATTTAATAATTCCACAACCATTTGGCCAATTTCAAAGTGATACCAACAAAGTCAAATAGCATACGCTATAAAACACTCACCAACATAAGAGGCCATTAACACTAACCCTGAAAAGTTGTAATTACTACTCCAGCCTCCTGATGCTTGTTGTACCAGCCATATGATCACAGATTCTGATCATACTCAATAGATCACACAATCCATATACCATTAATACTTACAGTGTATGAAAGAACCAACATTAACCAGAACATAAACCTGCCTCCAGACACCAAAATATCATTTCTGTCCTCGCCAGAGGAGATTCTGACATCTTTCTGCTTTTCAAAGACATGAAAATTTGCCATTGCTTGAAATTACACCACCCTTTCACATGATCAGCTTAAATTAAATCAGAATAAGTCAGAATGCAGTGCATAGAACATCAACCCTGATCAATGCTTTAACATCTATGTGAGTTGCCTACACCTCCCATTTTCATTTTTATCTTCTCTCATGCCAAAGCCTAAACTTCTTCTTTTTCTTATTTCTTCCCTTTTGGAGAATTAGAACTGCTTTTATGGTTGTAAAAGAACTATTCGAATGGCGCCAGGAAATTAATAAAAGGTATGTACATACATGAACACATATGCATGTGCATGTGTTATGAAGAATTTTATAAATATGCAAATACAGCCACTTTTTACAACAATTGGATGTTTTAAGTCAACAACATCTAAGCAGAATCTGGAGTGAACTTTCATAGACCTTCAGCATACATCAAATTCGAAATTTCTGAATCCTTCTCACGCATAGTGAAACATGAAATTGTAGTCAATCTGTAGAAGTTCTCGAGGTGAAACAATTTTTTTAACCCAATTAAACATTGACAGACAAACTTCAAAGAAATTGAACTGATCCTCAAAAATTGAGACTTGAACGTTTTCTGAGGATGCATTAAACAGAGGCCCCCAGTAGATTACAACCTCCAGGATCTTTTCCCAGTCTAACTTAAGGTGCCAACCTCCATCAGGGCATAATGACATCATCAGTCACCTAACACTAAGAGTATGCAAAACAAAAAGACAACAGCGACAAAATGAATGATGCATGCAAAATTAAAGATGCATGTGATGTGCTCAGTGCATCGCTACAACATTTAACTAAAAACCTTGAAATCTGAAGCAAACCACGAGAAATGAGAATTAAAACTTCGTATATAAGCCAAAGCACGGATTTCAACATATTTTAGCCGTGGTTGGGACCTCAGTACACATTCCAGTCCTTTTAATCGTACAATTTATGTGAATCTCCAAATGCAAACACCACAGATTGAATCTTTGCAAAGCAATTATGGTTAACACGCTCAGTTATAAAACCTTCTAATAGTGAATATCACACAAGAACATTAAAAATTGGTAAAGGTAATGACAGGTAATACATTTAACTCCTGGTAACAAAGAAGAAATATTGGAATATCGACATGTGAACACCACTACCCTTCTAAAAGGCAAATTATAGTTACAGTGAGTAAATTCAATTAATAGAGCCTTTTAGAAAGAGAATAGTATTAGTACGTGCAATGCATATAAGAAATGCACTGTAAGGAAAACATATAACCAAAATCAGAACAATTGGAAAAGGTAGATATGACACATGTTTGAGTAAAAATAAGGTCACCCGAACAAAATCGAGCACAGACAACCAAGTCCAAGTAACTAGGGCGCATTGGCAAACTATGAACCGAGATAAATGAGTGTATATTCTAAAGATGAATTAAATTTAGCACATGCCAAAACAACATTGAAACAAACTGGAAGCATATGTATATTGTAATCACTTTTTATGTATTGAATTTCTATACCACCTTATCTATTCACATAATACCAAAACGAGTCTTCTACATTAGCACATGCACCATACAGATAAGAACCAAACTCATAAGAGAAAAGCTCAATTCCCAGGTGCAAAAACACAATATCCCTATATCAACATCTAAAAAAGTCTATGAAATGAGTCTAAAACTAACATAAGAACACAAAGACATGCGAAAAAAAAAGGATAGACCCAGCATATGTAATTCATGGAAACAGATTTCTCCTCTTCCTAAGACCTCGCAATCATGCTACAAGAACGAGCTAACCGAAATGTCAGGCTGCCTCCTTGCACACTTCCCTCCGATTCAACTTGATCATGCTCATAAGGCTTCCTGCAGCCTGGACACCGCCCATCTTCCTCAAGAATCCTCTTGTGACAAAACAAGCAGAGCCGAAAGCCACATAAACAGGGCAAAAAGCTTGAGTCCGTGAAGTCCAAATCCTCATAGCATATAGGACATGAAGACGGTACTGGCAAAACATTGTTACAAGCCCAAGGAACCCCTCGTTGACCAAAATGCCTATCTGTTGCCGGAAAACTGCGCTGTTTAGCCAAATTAGGCAGAGTCTGAGGCCTGAAAACATCATCCGGTCTCCACGCCCGGGTATTATTCCCAGAGACTCCAGGCAACATTCCCACACCTTCAGGCATTGATTTTGCAGAATCTAAACCTAATCCGTTCTCCAGTTCACGAGAAGCATCCGATTGAACACTCAATTGGCTCTCAGAAGGTGACTGGGAACATGAATTATCATGTTCTAGTTCTGGTTTATTGTTATCATCATCGGCCGCTAGAGCATCAGCCACAGCCTCCCAATCGTCCAAACAGCCATCGTCCTCTTCCTCTTCGGTTATGCTACCGGAGCAACAGCCACCACTGCTGCTACCGCTAACGCTGCTGCTGCTGCTGCTACTTCCAATGAAATTTGTGCCTGAATTGTTTCCGCTGTCGCCACATAAGAGGCTGTTAGTGGGGCTGTTCGATGGCGACTCCGAATCGCTCTCATGGTGCATCGATCCGTCGTTGTTATGCCCGTCTCTTTGCCTTGAATTCTCCAACGACCGGTCCCTCTCCTTCCGCGCATCCTTTTGGTCCTCCTTGTATCCCTTGTTCTTCACCGCGCCTAATATACACCAAACAATCGCAAATCCATAAATAAATAAATAAAAACGATATTAATTGAATTATATACAGAGTTATCATATGCACAAATATGCAACTCAGAAACAGGAGATCGTTTCTATACCTTGAGAAAGCCATTGTTCACGGCGAACATCAAGCTTGCACTGCTTCAATTTCGCCGACCTGTTGGTCTAAAATCACAAAACAAAAAATTACAATCATAAAATTAATTTCCGAAATCAAAAACAAAGAGAAGGACAAAGGAAATGAATATTGCATACCCTCTTCTTCTTGGAAAAATCCCTGGAGTTCGGGGCCGATGCAATCTGAGCGTTGTTGATCGAATCAGAAACCATTTTTGCAGACAAAACAGAATGATAGAAGAATTGCAATTCGAAATTAAAAACCCTAACTTGATGCTGAGAGATGATATTTAGAGAGAAATTGTGTGCAGGTGTTTCTTTAATTCACTATTTTCAATCGAAAGATAGAGATATTGACAATGTGGATAACGGAAACTCCTCTGCTCCGCTCGCCCTTAAACACAATACCTACAAAAACAGAGGCCCAGCTTTAGATTTATATAATCCTGATGTTACCAAAGTGCCCCTGGTTTTTAATTAATTTCCGAGTTTAGACAATAAAATAGGGATGGGTTTCAGGCGAATTCTTTGGGGAAAGAATTATGTCAAGTGTTTATGGCTTGCACACTTTGGTACGGAAAATAGATAGATACGTCGTCGTTTTAGTGAGTGGTTTTTCATTTTCTCGCGCGTGGAGATAGAGAAATGTAATTGGAATTAGTAACTAATTATCTAGATATTTTTTATTTCATTTCTTTAAAATTGGGTGAGGTTCATTAATTAGATTTGTGAATGGATTAATTGGGGTAACAAATGCATTTTTGCTTTAATCGTGATTTGCCGATTCGGTTTTGTCTGGTAGATTTTACTTTAAATGACACAACCCAAGATAGATAGATAATCTTTCAATTTTAGCTAAAAAATCAACGGCCATAGTTTTTTCTCTTTTTTTCATTCATTTAATTATTTTTCCGTCCTATTTTTGATAAACACACGATTGTGTTTGTATATTATTTTTTTTCTTTTAGTTAGAAAGACAGGTTTAATAATTTTTTTTAATAATAATAATAATAACACGTTTTGAGAAATAAGTTCTAATAACATAATCTTTGAAAGATTTTGTAGAGTGAAAATACACGAACATTTCACAAAAATATAGATATTTAAAAAAAATATTATGTAATATTTTATTGTGTTTTAACTAATACTGTTTATTATATTAATTATAAACTTTATTTTTTTTAATTATGTTGTATTTTAGTGACTTAATAATCCTTTTAATTTATTGTTATCTAAAAGCACATTTTATAACATTATAATCAATAAAAGTTAAATGAACAAGGATAATTATCATCCTACAATTAGGTTATTTGATGAACTGAATAAGAAATGTATTTATAAAAGTTATATAACTTAATCCAACAAATCATAAAAAATTACGTCCATATAATATTTTAATTAAAAATAGTAAGATGATTGTAATACAGCTAATACTGTATCAACGAGTTTAATGGTCAAAATGAGTTAAATATTGTTAAATTGAGAAGTTGGTTCGACATTGTCTCGAAGTTACGCGTGATGCTGTTAAATCATTTATACAATCACTTAATCCATGTAATTTTAATACTCGTGTTGCTTTTTGCTAATTGCTACGGTGCAATAACACCACGTGGAGAATTCTTAAAACGCAGTCGAATATTACAATATTGAACATCATAAAAACTTGATTCTCAAATGTTGGGATTTATTAAATAAATCAAATTAAAAATAACAATTGTAAAAAACTAAATATAACAAAATAAATTAATATTTATCGTAACTATTAATTATTTACATTTAATACTATATATTAACTACAAAATAACTAACTGAAATTTTCAAAAATTAAATGTTAACATACGAATAGATACAAGTCTACATTGTGCTACTACAAGTTGCAACTTCATTTCAACGTGATTAGTACGTATTTCAAGATTATTATTATTTTTATTTATTTAAACCACACAATAATTAAAGTATTTTTTTAACAGGAATAATTATTTTTATTAACAGTGAGTAATATTGTAATAATTATCAATATTAATTAAAATTTGTCGAGAATAGTGAGTTAGGTTTAGGCAGACCGTCCAATTTTAGCAAGGTGCCGTCGCAGGCAAAACTGTGCGATGAGAAAATTAATTATAGGTTTGCCGTCCTTGTTAAGACACTGAAAGTTGTATTATGATATGTCGTACTAAATTAGTGAAACATTAATAAATGCAAAAGACAAAACGAAAACTCTTTGTTTTGGTTAGAAAACATGCCACGTGGATTGGATTCTACAATAATATGGCTCCTACTTTTAGCAATTATTTTAAACCACTTTGTTATGGTTATGAAGGAGGGTTATGTTACGTCACACCTTATAGATTGCGTCAAAATATTTTTTTATATCATTGTTTATTTTTTTATAAGAATATTTAAAATATATAAAATTGAATTATTAGGGAATAATATCTACATATTGTAATTTTTAATTTAATTTTTTAAAAATATTTATTAACTATATTTGTTTAAAAAATTAAATAAAGGGCATAAAGGTTGGTTGCCCTTGTACATTACTTTAAATACAAATGAAACTTGATGTAATTAAAATAATGTATTTGCAAGTAATTACATAGCAAAACGTTTAAATGTATAATTTTTTCGAGGTACTATCAGTTTCCTCCCTTGAGGTATTGTTTATTATCAATTAGATGACCAAAAATAAAAAATTAAGCAAATATCTTCCCTAATTAGATGATAGTGCTTTTAATTTTTTGTTAAATTATCGAATTGCCCTCTTCTCTGTTAAGCCAATTCACTGTTTATGTTAAAGTCTATGAGAGATTATGGACAGTTTGATCATTTAACAAAAAATTATAAGTATTATCATCTAATTAGGGGAGGTATTTGCTTATTTTTTTCATTCTTTATCTTCTAATTGATAATAAATAATATTTCAGGGGAGAAAACTGATAATAACCCTAATTTTTTCTTATGACTTTATTTATATAATTGTGCGTTGGATATGTTCAATTATATGAAGTAAAATGGATGTCTGTTTTGAAAAACAGAACACCTTTAACTTATAATAGCAAATTAGCCATAACAATAATCCGATAATTGCGATGACTTAAAACTTTAAACAGAAACTAAGTGTGCAAAGATATCACTGAACCCAATTGAACCGCAACATGATTCCAGTTTTGAGCTCGATTGAAGGAAGAGAAAGAGTTGGTAAAATATTATTATTACAACAATATTAATATTTAATGTATTTATTTATTTATTTTTGGTGTATTGTTACACCACATGATTGTTCTTTTGTATACGTGCCCACAATCACGTTGAACGTAGCATTTTCAAAACCATCACATCAAATCATCAATCCTTAATATTGGTCTTAGATTCTAATTAAATTAATTAAAATAGTCATTTAGTAATTAAGAAGTTAGTGTACACCAAGAGGATAACGTTTTCTAGTTTGATTCCTAATAACAAAAAGAAAATTCGGTTACATTTAATATTAGAATAGAACAAAATTCTTCTTTTAATTTAAAAAATATTATTGTGACACGTAATCGAGTTATAATATTATAATTTTAATAATCTTACAAGCTATATTATTAATTTATATGTTATAATTTTTAATTACTTAAAATAGTTGTTATAATTCCTAAAATTTTGTTTTATTTTTTATATGCGAAGAATTATTTAAAAGAAACAACAATTGTTTAAAGATGAAAACTTACATGGACTTTCGCCTTACCCGGATGCTTTGATCTTATGTGTTCATCAAACGAACGAACGTGATTCCCAACATCATCGTGATATCCCTGACACCGCAATCATATGGTTAAAGTGTACACACGTGGACAATGTGCGCACGCACACACGCAGTTCACGAGGGAATTAATAATATCCAGGTCTCTATACATTCCTATTTATACAAACTAAGGCATAGTTTTTCTATTTATGAAACAAAGGTCCTAAATAATTAACCCTAACAAAATTAACTTTTTATATATTTAAAATAATTAAAATAATAAAGTGAATCATGCAATTTCGCATGATGCATTAACATATCAATTAAATACAAGTGTTGAGATGTTTATTTTAAGAAAAATAAAATTTTAAATTAATATTTTAATATATATAAACTTTTGAAGTGTTACAAAATTTATATATATTTTATAAAAAATTTAGTTATGTTGTCATAATAGTTGTATATAAAATAATTTTTAATAATTATATTAATATGTATATCAATGCTTCATATAATATATGATTTTTTTTACTTTATCTTATGAGTAAAAAAATTATGAATTAATAATTTAAAATATACAAAAATTAACAATAAATTAAATAAAAAAGATAAATTATATCGTAGTATTATTTCAATATGTAAAAATAGAGAGATGTAAAAATAAATAATATTAATAAATTTAAAATTTAAGTCAAGTAATAAATTGAAGAACTATTGAAAAATAAAATATTTAATTTTATTTAAAAATTAGTTATTTATATTTAAATTAAGTTTTTTTTAATTTAGTTATATAAAAATATTTTTAGCAAGTTTTTTAAATAAAAATAAAAGAAACTCTTATTAAATATTTAAATAATTTTATCCAATATTTTAGTTGAAAAAAAGTATTTAGAGACAAAATTATTTGAGTCAGTAAAGTTTAGGAATCTATTCGTCATAGGTATAAAAGTTATACCTTTATTCGTAAAAATAATAAAATTTAGGGAATCAGATGGTATTACACTGACGGTCAAGAAAGAGAGAACCGGGGGCGATTACATAACACGTGTACGATGAGGATGCAAAAAGGGGTGGAGCAGTAACTGCAGGTCGAGCGAAGGACGAAGAAGCCGTGAGGCGGGGGACTCTACTCAGGTGTGCGGTAAATAAACAGTAGTAATAGCGGATAAGAGGATGAGGATGAAGATGAAGGAGAGGTTATCGAAGAACGATGATAAAAAGGTCAAGCCTGGGTCCCATCTGCCAGAAAAAAAAAAAGAATCTAATATCACTCCTGTACATATCTTCTGATACTGATTTTTATGAGAGTCAGTCAGCCTGACAGACTCGGATTTTCCCCGTCAAGTGCAACTCTCGTAGTCGTGGCAATGATTTCATTACGTGGCATCTTTTGAGTGGTTTAGAATCTGTGGCAACAATAGTACGAGAGGGCTTTTCTTTAATTATGTAGTTAAAAATAATAGTTATTTCTTAAAATTCATTTTTCTTTAGTCTATGGAAAGGTGATTGGATTTGGATTATGTCACTTTGTGAAGCGCACTCACTTTAATTTAATAACATAATAATATTGATCGGATATAAATTAACCATGATTCTTTTTCGCGTATAATATCAAATTTTAATTGAAGAGAAAACAAGAACAAGATTAGTTTTTTATTTATTACAATTAAAATGCCTCCTTTTAATTAAATAAAATAGAAATATCTCAAAACATTTTGTTATTAAAAATGCAATTGTTATTTATTTATTTATTAAATTACAAGGGTTGCTTTTATGAGACCTTTTGACAAAAAATCACATCATTATTTTTTTTTTTTAAAATATCACATATTGAGTCAAGGTATGGTAAAACTCAACAGATCAAGCCTATAAAATAATGGCAAGTAAAGGACAGTATAATCCTTTTAGAAAGGAGGCCGGAAAAAGATATATATAAATTATAGACGGTTGGTCTAAGACTTTGTTAAGTTGATGGGTGTAGCGCAAAAGCTAATCCGAAAAGATTGCTTTTAGGGAGGGAGCTGGCAATCATCATCGCAAGTCCGAACCACACACTCGCTCGAACCTTCTTTTAATTGGATCCTTAGCCTTTAGGATCCATATTTACCTAGAATAATATTACGCCTTAACCCGCTCTTTCTTTTTCCAGCCCAAATGAACTAATGTCTTTCATCAATTATATTAAATAATAAAAATACAAAGATTATTTTCAAAAAAATTTAATTCATCAATTAGATAACAAAAATACAAAAATATTTTAAATTTTTAAAAAAATTTTCAATCTCAAACAAATTATATAGCCTTTTATTTATTGTTTAAGTAACGAAATGGTGTATTAAATTATTTTAAAAAAAATTAACTTGTCTAATTCCCGTCTTCAAGTGGTAGATGTTCGTTTTACTCCAAATTAAACGTGAGAGTAATTTTTTCTCTAATTAAATTTAGACTGGAGATTACCTATTCTAAACACCCATTCTCGAACTACATTATGAAAAAATCTCAGTAGACACCTTACTAGGATTTCCATATTTCAAGTTGACAGCTTGATCCATCAGTTATTAGTCCTTTACTTTCAATGGGCCTAGTTCTGATTCAGTTTGTTCCGATATTGGGTTAAGCGGGTTAACGGTTGGGCCGAGTAAGAAGACCAGTGGGTTAAACTTAAGACAAAGAGTTTTACTTAGCCCCCAACCTATATCTTTCTAGACCCCCCATCCCCTTGAAAATGACATTTCATGCAATAATTGAATATCAGGGACTATTCCTGAATAAGACTACCCTTTGAAACTAGTCTAAGTCCAGCCCAAACATAAGTCCGTCTCAATTTTGATCAGAAAGTGATCACAGAACCACCTGAGAAATATCCTGTCTCCAGTAGAGGCTTCAAGCTCATTTTCTCTAATTTAAAACAGAAAGAGACCACCAGATAAGTACTTAGAAGCCAAAACACGATGATTCTCTTGCAAGCACGTGGAATTATGAAGGCCAATAAGGTGCTGATAAATTATCACACACAAACATAATTGCTAACAATAACATTACCCACCATTACGCCATAAAATTATTATATGTCACAAAGGTACTATAAATATTATTACGGATGATGGGCATGGGGTCTGGAATATTACCTATACAGGCATGGTCCCTGACAATCACGTCACATGCTATCAATATGATCATGATCAACCTCCAATCATGCAATCCCAACCCATGTATGCATATACCATATAGATTAAAATATCTAAATAATGTTTCTTTTTATTTCTTTAATTCTAAGTCACCCCATCTACTGATAAGTGGGACTACTAGTTTTATAATTGGAAATTCAAGTGTGCTCGCTTCCACACTAGTGTCCTACGACCCAAACCAAAAGTCAAAGCATAAAATAAGAAATTGACCCATTTGTAAGTATCTAGAACTAGAAGACGAAGTGATTGTATTTAGGTCTTTCTTTAGGTTCAATGTAACATCACGTGAAAACAGGGGCCGACTCGAGGAATGTCGACACATGCTTTAGGAATAGAACATTGCTTTGCTTTGATGCCATTAGCGTAGAGTGAATTTGTCCTTGGCTACTTCACGTTATGTGTCGTACCAAAGAAGTTGCACATCGGGGTTGAGTCAAAGAGCATTTAACGCAACATAATCCACAATCCATAGGGTTTTTGAACAGGCGAACTTCCAATTTCTAAACCAGCGGAGTAATTTTTTTCTTTTAATTAATTAATTCCAGGACTATTCTCAATTGTGAAGCTGAAATTAGTTGGCAAAAGCGAGCTATAAGTTGATTAGACATCACGCTTCTTCAAATAATAATGATTGTATTACTCTTACTCTTCTTCACAATCTATTAGCGGTGCTGATGATCTCACTCTCTCCTTTTAGAACAAGAAGTATCAACTCCAATGGATTTGGTTTGCTTTGGATTTCCAGAATAGTTCTACTTTTCACGTCTGTTTCAATCCAACCGACAGCTATGTGTCACTCTAAAAGCAACCTCACAGCAGGCCCATACCCATACCCATACTGCCAAATGCCATTCTGCTTTTCTTCACTTCTCAGTTTTAATTGCTTTTGCACAAGCTCATATTCAGTACTGATAAGTGCCTCTTTTTCCCTTAATTTAGACCATAAAATGCCATTCAACTAAACTCATCACACAACTTTTCACCAACCCGGGTATCCATTTTTTTTTTCTCCCAAAAGAAAAAAAAAATAAAAGTTTCCAGTTCAAGGCTTTGTTGTGCTAATGGGTTTGCTTGGTAGGTGTTAGGTGAGGAGGTTGAAACGACATTGGAGAGGGTAGGTTTGATTTCAGCTGAATGACTATAACTTGTCAGAGCCATTTCATTTAAGTTAATTAATTACAAATCTCCATTTCTTAAGCTTGCAAGCATGCTATGAAGATTCGGGCCTAAGCCTAACAATCATTAACAAGTCGCTCCCACTTCAAGATTATGCCGAGGATAGCCCAATATTTTAATTGGAAGTTGCTCTATCACATTCACCATTTGTAATAACTCACTCGTAAGCTACAATTTATCACCGTAAATCAAAGCCAAAACTTGTTGCATTAACTTCGGGGGTCTGAATACATTGTACCCTGTTTGGTTGCGCAGGCAAATCAAATGCCGGTGCCCCAGCTCAACGATTGATCAACTAGTGGTAATTGTCGTTCCGCTTCCTATGCTACCAACTTAGCTTAGCTGCTTGATTTGATTGTTGGTTAGCAAATTGTCACTCAAATCTTAAAATTTAAATTGATTTAACACAGGTATAATCTACTACTAGGTCAATAGGCGGTAAGTTGAGGAAATGGGTTTGATCCATGAAACCATTTAGCACTTACCGGCTAATTAAATTCCTACTGGGTGGTTCTCAGGAGTGAGTCACGAATTGAATGCATGATTTAAGACTAATAATTAGGGCGTAAAAATTGAAGCATCTTGATTTCAGACACAGTAACTTTCATAATAATCCACACATCAGTCACGTGACTCCTTAATTTTGGCGCTAATTCACCGGAAATTAACTGTCATAAATTACATGATTCACTTCACATGCTCTTTCGCTCCATAATTAACTCCCCCAGTCCCCTCCTTCTTTACGACCTGGACCACCGTGGTCCTGCTTCTACCCGAACTTTCCTTCTATTAAGGATTTATATACAAAAAGAGAAAAAACAATTTCACGGAATAAAATACGTGGCAGGTTTTAGAGAAGTCGGTGCATGCAATTTAAGTAACCAGAGAAGGACCACAATTGACTAAAAATAAAAAATTAATTAGAAAATGAAATTGTAGCATTAAAATAAACGTAGAATAATTTTTTTTTCAAAAAAAGACTGTAATTAGATAATTAATTAACAGTGTTATCAGGTATGATTAACGTTGATGAGTGAGGTAAAAACCATAACATTTAATTTCATTTCAGTCTCTATCATCAGTTATCCAAAACGACGTCGCGTGACACACAACTCTTGTGACACCGTCCTTTTATTTCCTCCCAACCTGCGAAAAGCAGCACATGCAATGCTCTCCTTTCACTGACACACTCATCATCACCGCCAATGTTACCGGCGATACCTGAAATTCCGGCGGCGCCACCTCCACCGTGAAAGCAGAGCGAGAACCGAAAACAACCGACAAAATGGCTCAACCTCTCAAAATCAGAGTGTACGGTCTGCTAACCAAACTCTCCGACCGGGACACGTACTCACAAGCAGCAACGGAATTGGACTCCATTGCCTCCACGCTGGACTCCACTCAGCTGGCGACATTCCTTTCATGCATTCTCTCGACAAATTCATCCGATAAACCGGGCGTCCGCAAAGAATGCATCCACGTTATCTCCACTCTTTCGACTTCCCACAATCTTTCCCCTTACGTCACCAAAATTCTCAACAGCCTCACGCGTAACTTTCGCGACAATAACTCCGCCGTACAGGCCGCGTGCATCAGCACGATTTCGTCTCTCTCGCCTCGTGTCAGCGCATCGGCATTCGCGACTATGTTGAAGTTGCTGTCCGACGCGCTTTTCACGGAGCAGGATGTGAATGCGCAGGTAGGGGCGGCGCTGTGTTTGGCGGCGGCGATCGACGGGGCGCCGGATCCGGATGCGGGGAGATTAGGGAGGGTGGTAGTTAGGTTGGAGAAGTTGTTGAAGAGTGAGGTGTTTAAGGCGAAAGCGGCGGGGTTGGTAGTGCTTGGGAGCGTGATCGGGTCGGGTGCGGTGGGCGGGGCAGGTCTGAAGGGGTTAGTGAGTTGTTTGTTGGGATGCATGAGTAGTCAGGATTGGGCGGCTAGAAAGGCGGCGGCGGACGCGCTGTGGAGGTTGGCGGTGGTCGAGAAGGAAGCGATGGCGGAGTTTAAAGGAAATTGCTTGAAGATTTTTGAGAGTAGGAGATTTGATAAGGTTTGCATTTTATTTTATTTTGTTTTCCTTAAATTGAGTTGATTTTGTGATTTTCTATGTATCAAATTTTTTATTTTGTTTTGTTGTTATTTACTTGTTTTGTAGGTGAAGGCAGTTAGGGAGGTTATGAATCAGATGATAGAGGCGTGGAAAAAGGTGCCGGATTTGTCAGAGGAGGCATCACCGCCACCACAATCGCTGTGTTCTTCTAAAGGTATTGGGGATGATTTACTCGTTTGTTATAATTTTCTGATAGATCTTTTAGATAGCTAGATCATCCAATTTTGCCTACCGAGGACATCAGGTTACCTGGATTGGCCCATGATGATCAATATTGGGTTATGTAGTTTCTATGTTTGAGTTAGATTCATTTGCTTTGATTAACTGGCAATTTGTTATAATTGTTTGGTGTTATTTCATCTCTTTATTTATTTGTTTTGTTTTTATCATGGGAAAGAGGATGCGAGTGATGGAC
Source organism: Melia azedarach (assembly GCA_028052125.1). Taxonomy (NCBI): domain Eukaryota; kingdom Viridiplantae; phylum Streptophyta; class Magnoliopsida; order Sapindales; family Meliaceae; genus Melia; species Melia azedarach. Next base: position 2,379,090 of record CM051401.1, on the reverse strand, counting down.
GATATCCACCAGGGTCCAAGATTTCTGGCACTGCAGGTCTTGAATTGAAGAAGAAACCAAGTTTAGCTAGCAAGTCAACACCACCTGATAGTTCATTTGCATCCACTGGTCGGAAGAGAAGTTTCTTTAAGAAAACGAGTCCTGCAATGATCCGAAAGGTGGATCATAAGAAACCTTCTGACTGGAGAGTTGACATTGCTGTTCGAGGTGCTGCATCTTTGATGGATTCTCAAGAAGATGATGTCAAGGAGAGAGATGGTACTGTCAAAGAGAGCAGGAATAATGAAAATACTCGGCTTCCAAAGCCTGAAACAAAACGTGTCCTTTTCAATAGGAATTCTGATGACAAGATGCACAAATTTGGAGGATTGAGGTCTGGATCTCGGGTGGCTCCATGTCATGAGGAAAGTCATGAATCTACTGTTGTAGTAGGTAGTAATACTGAGAATCACCACATAAACCACAAAGACACTGAAGATTTATCTCTGATCCGCAACCAGCTTGTTCAGATTGAAAAGCAGCAGTCCAGTTTACTTGATCTACTTCAGGTTCGTTTATGATGCTTGAAAATTGTGCTTCATTTTTAAAAGTAATTTGTTGTCATTTTATTCATTTTCAGCAAGTAACACATCTGTTTGTAACTACCATGTGCACAGTAGGTTGTTCATCTTATAATTGGCCTTACCTAGCAGTGAATTATCATCATCAGGTTACACCCTGCAAAGAAGGCATCTTTAGGAACAGTTATTTTCCTTGGCATGAATTGTTTTTGGAATCTAGAGTCTCATAATTCTTCATTGTTGGATTTGATGAAGAACAAAAAGGTGCTACTTTTATTTGCAAGTTATGGTTATGGATGTTCTATGATAGATCTTTTAAGCCCTGTGTTATGCTTTTACTGTTCTGTACAAAATGTAAAAGCAACTCATGATCTGTGGGTGGATAATGATTAATTACTGTCTCTTTTATGATATTTGAAGAACTATAGAATCTGCTCTAACTTCATGCCCTAGTAGTATGCACATGTAAACAACTTAAAACATGAGATCATATATGAGAGTTCTAGTATGTGTTCTGGATCAAGTTTTTAGCTTCTTTTGATAATATTCTAACTTGTCAGTCTCTGACTTTCTCCCTATGTTCAGAGATTCATTGGGAGCTCACAAAGCGGGATGCAATCTCTGGAGACTCGTGTTCATGGCCTAGAGCTGGCACTGGATGAGATCTCATATGACTTGGCTGTATCGACTGGAAGAATGAGTAAAACTAACTCCCATGGAGCCACGTGTTGTCTGCTACCTGGTGCAGATTTTTTAAGCTCCAAATTCTGGAGGAAAACAGAAGGCCGATATTCAACATCAAGATTTTCCTCTACCAGTGGCCCCTCATCTTCGATTGCCATGCATTATCAAACCGATAAGGATCGGAATGCTGAAAAGCTTAAGTTGGAGAATCGAAGGTCGTGGTTTCAGGGTAGTGGCGGGTTCATTGTGAATCCGTTGGCAGAAATTCATCCCGACTCAAGGGGTATCTCAGAGATGGCACATCAGTAACTGGTGGAATCAGGAGGTATTGTTTAATAAATTTATAGTTTGGCCTTGATTTTTCATGCATTGGTTGCAGATTTCTTTTTTTTTTTTTTTAGTCTTCTTAACCAACCTTTTACTTCTTTCCTTTAGTAGGCTAAGCCTGATGTTCATGTAAATGTACTTGCATTCTTGTTAATAGAATCTCATGTCAGGATAGACCTAGCCCCATGTTTTATCTTTTCCCAGGTCATGGATAATGCCTGTCATGTGGAAAGTTCAGCAAGACAATGATTCATGATTTATGGTGTACATATTTTAGGAGTTCTCCAATTGGAATATCACATAATTAGGTTAGTAAATGCTTTTCTAAGAAAAAGAGCTGAACTTTTTCCTATATATTTATTTCTGCTTTCCAGCTGGCTTGTTGCACTTTGATGCCCCTTCCGCCAAGGTTCTTTTAGACTGTCATGCTAGTGTGTATATTGGATTTGGATGTGCTTTTTTGTTTTATCTTCTTCCTCGTGAGTCATCCCTAATAAATTGAACATTTGTGGTTAAGTCCTGCTTTTCCTTCTCACCAATTTATTTGCAATTTGCCAATTTGTATAAACAGTTGTGCTACCACTGGCCACGGGAGAAGCCGCTATATGGTTGATACTAGAGGAAAGGATGATTCATGTATAGGATAATACATCTAGCACATTATGAAGTAAATGGATGCAGTCTTTTTGGACTTACCTATCAAGTAGTCCCCTAATGCACACTCCAAGGATTGGAGGGACCGTGAGAAACAAAGATTCATTACATTGATTCTTCATTTAGTTTAGCATTCTTTTGTTTTTTCCAAGTAAATTGAAGATGGGAAGAAGAGACTCAAATTCACCACTAAATGCTCCTACCATGGTGTTAAGTGTGAAGTGTGTATAGAGAGCTGTAGGGCTTTTTCCCTAATGTTACGCAAAATTTATTTACTTTTGTTGTCGTTGCTTGAATTTTACTCGATTATGAAATGGAATTGATGATGTGGTTATGATGATTTATTACAAATATCCATGTGTAATATTTTAGATTTACAAAATGCTTGTGAGTGAGAAACACCTTTAAGACGTGCATCATAATGATAGTGAATTATCAAAATCTAATCTTGGTTGCACATATAATGCATCTGCCAGGAGATTTTAACAATGGATCTGAAGCATCATTAGTTTTGATTTGGAGCCATATTGGGAAGTGATCCAAGTCTATAAAAATTAAAAAGAGACCAGCTTGTAAATGTTAACATAAATGAAATCAGAAGAAGAACAGCATTCTAGCCAAACCACGAGATTTCAATTCATGTTCTCATCGGTAGCAAATTGTCATTAAACTTTTCTCCTATTAATCTATGTTATCAGGTTAGATTGATCATAATAAACCTATCCAGAATCAAAAAAGGAGAATTCATAATACACAATAATGGCTCATTCAAAACCTGACAGATTCAGTCTATTTTAATTCCAGAAGAGTACCATTGAACCTATTCACAATTATATCCAGCAACATTACAATTCCAACATGAACCTATAAGCAGCAGAAAACTCAAATTTGTTTCAGAGATGACTGAAAAAGAATGTTAAATTAATACATCCAACTACTCCAAACGCCATAAAATTTCAATAACTTCATCTCAGTAATCGTTGAGTTCTATTTGCTGCGGATTTTAACTCAGTCCACTATTAATGGAGATTGTAATGACAAGACTAAAGTTTACATTGTAATCATAACTCAAAAAGTGTAACCTTTTTCAACTTCTAAGGGCAGAACGAACTCAAGAGGATTGCTCACTAGAGCCTTGCTTCTCAAGTTTCTGCAGAAAAATGCTAAATGTCAGAGAGAGCCAAAACCAAATACGCAGCATTTATGACAAACAGTAAACCGAGATACTGTGGTAGAATATGCATTCAATTTATGGGGACAAGAATGGGCATAACAAAAATGCTATGCCAAGTGATTCAACCAGTATATGCCTTGTGTTTTTAGTGGTCAACAAATGAGATGTACACAGTCCATAGTTAATTAACAGATAACTGTATTATCTTAAAAGACAGAGAGGGGTAAGTGCATAGATCTATAATCTCACAAGCTACAACATAAGTAATTTAGTACCCAACAATATAACTAATAATACTGGGGACGAAAACAAAAATGAAGATTCGGAGGAGCAACAATGTTACCCTGTAATCAAGCACACAACAGAAAGTGTAGCAATTCCATAAGGTATACAATAAGAGACTCGACCATTTAACTAGATTTTGTCACTACGCAACTCACTAAGGACTGTCTGAAAAGTACAACAAAAATGTGAATTGCAGTATATTTATAGTAACTTTGATGTTGGCCAGTATCAAAGCTTAACAGAAGAAAACATTCCTGTAAAATGGTTTGCATTCACTATGATTCTGCTAAGCATTTTGATAACTATGCAGTTCACACTTGAAATGAAATCTCTAATTATCAATCAAAAGGTGTCTGCATAGCTGGATAACAGTAGAGTTATCATATTGATCTTCCCAATATTCTTTTAATCTTTTACATATTCATCACACTGATTCTTCTAAAGTTTCCCAGGCCCCAGATACCCTGCCTCGCAAAACAAAATGCCCACCAATCAAATGCTACACTAACAAAAACTTTGTAGAATCTAGCAACTTAAACTAGTAACGTCACATCTCTTCATTGCCAATCAAATACCCCAACTGTGTCGGCATGAGCTACGGTTCAATTCAGGTTTAGCCCTTCGAAGTCTTTGTTACTTATCTTTATCTATCTTAACAATAAATATCTTAATTTTAGGCACAGCGCAGAGTTTGTAATAACTTGAGCTCTTAGCTTGTTTGATCATGCAACAAATTAGTACTAACGCTTCCCATGAAAACATCAAATTCAGCTAAAAAAGACAATAAAGTACAATAACATCCGATTCATGACAGCACCACAAAATACAATAAAAACCTAGGGCTTCCATAGGTATGTAACTAAAACAGATGGAGAATTTCATATATTTCTATATATGAAAGGGAGGCAGAGAAAGAGGAAAATTACAGATTGAGCGTTGTGCCAAGCCAGGCCTCTGTAGACATTAACAGAGAAAGTAGCGGTGAGATAGATGGTGGCGACGCCAAGACCAGCTGTGAATGCCTTGAATGCCCAATCCCCCGCTTTGCTTGCTAATCCCATTTTTATGTTTAGCTGATCCTCAAATCAGAGACTAGCAGATCCCTTTTGGCTTACGAGAAAAGGTGCTTAGCTTCTGTAACTTGGAGCACCGAATTTCGGCCGAATCGGATTGATTGAGAGTGAAAACAGTATGACTATAGCGTCGGTGAACTAGGAACAGGAGGCCATATCTAATTCTACTGTGGGAACTCATACGATGTTTTCAGGCCCATTAAATAAATGGGCTATATTCATTAGAGACGAAGGCCCAACGAATGATTTTCTTTGTACATAATCCTCTTTCGTGAAGTACTTCACAAAAAATTGTTACTGTTACCCCATATTTTAAAAATAAATAAATAAATAAATTTGCATAGATGTACTCCGAACCGTGAATCTACAAGAGAAATTTGTTTATTATATTATCTCAAAAGAATTTTATAACTTAACCAACCAAAACCAAATGCTCACGCTAATACTAGAGCTTTTAACGGCTCCCAGAGAACGATAGGCAATGAGATTATCCTGGTGAAAGAGGTTACAGAATTAAAAGGTCTTTATCCTGCGCGTGGAAGCCCAATATTGCCTTCCAAAAGGACAGCTTAGCGAGAAAATACTAGGTTAGGTTAGGTTAGGTCAGGACTGCAATAATCATATTAACTGGAACTGACCCATCGCAAATAGTTTTAATTTGATTCAAATACAAAAATATAGAGACATCAATGTTGATGAATATAGTGTCTATATATATATATATATAACTAACTCTTCCTTGCTAAAGCAGCAGCTGCTGGTTCTACAGAATTTTATGCCGAGGCACCATCCTCAAAAGTACATTGCAGAGGGTCTGAGGTCAATTTTCTCTCCGATCACGCCAATCTACTACTGCAGCTTCTTCTCCGATAGTGATATAAGCTGCGAGGAAGAGAAATTTTGACATAAATTCATCACTGTGGAAACAGGACACTGGAAAGACTACAGAAGAATTGTCATAGCTGAACCATATATAAATATCTCATATATGAAAAAATGCAACCAACAGAATACACACTTTCACCGAGAAAAACATCATGAGCAGCAAAGAAAGTCATTTATAGCTTAACTGGAAGCATCTATCCAGAGATAGAATCAGGCATTTGCTTACTCGGAAACTTTTTCCAATGTTATATCTTCCGAATCACATTTTCTTCTTCCAAAAATTAAACTGCTTCAAGAAAGCAGCTACTTGCTCATCTCACCCATTCATGTGAGAACCAAAGCTGAGACATGTCTTAGAACTTTATACTACACTAATTATTCCCATTTATCCATAAACAACATATAACCAAACAGCTTCCCATCTCTGCCTTCTGGTCCCCGGAAAAGTAAAAATAAAAAAGATAATAAAAGGGAAATAGGGAAACTGGGCAGAGTTTACCAGAACATAAAATTGTTTCACAACAAAATAGCCCATAGAGAGGAGAAGTGCATAATAGAATCAACAATATACATACACAAGGAAACAGAAAATGAATGAAGTCACCAATAAAGGAGTTGATACAGTAAAATGACAACACATGTTATAAAAATCTTATTGTGCTTCAAGAACACATTTAAAATGAATATATCAATCCGATCCATAACTAGGGTATGGAATTCTCAGTTTAATTGGGTCAAAACAAAGGCATAACTATTCACATTTACAAAGATCCAGTTGGGCTAGCACATATCATATACCAGATGAGGGATGTTCGGCACAAATATAAAACCTAACAATATTCCTACATTTGAAAATAAAGATGTCATTATCTTTAGACAGGTATCCACATGAGGATGCAAACACACCCCAAATGCATGCACATAAACAGTCAATGCAGAGAAAAGCACATTTAAATATATAACCAACCTGACAGGCAACCTGCACAAGGTATCTACTATCTCGAGATGATTCAGTTATCGAGTTAGAATTTGCTGACTCCAAAGAACTGTTTACATTCTCCACCATCTTTCTCTTCATAACACCTTCCTCAAAGGAGGAATATCCATCAGGACTGCTCAAAGACTCCTTCTTTCGCTTCCTCTGGAATGTGTATTTGAGAAATTTATCATTTGGCGATTGAATAGTAATCCCTTCAGTTAAACTAGATGATTTAACATCCGAGTTTAGTAGAGAAATATTAACAGCTTCAAGATCTGTTTTACAAGCTGGGATGTCAGTGCTCTGAGCAGGCTCATGTTCCAATCTCGTCAACTCCAATGTATCTGTCAACAGGTCATCATTGTTTGCTGTGTTTTGGACAGTGTCATTTTTGGTAACTTCTCCATTGTCCTGACTGAAGAATCATTTGACTTGTATCTGAGGGTAAGTTCAAGGTCGGCAGGGATTCTGGGTCCTTCTCAGCTTTATTTTCATATATCTTAGACTCCTCCTCATACTCAACATTGTTATCGACTACATTTGGGAAACTTCTGGAAGAAATATCAGATTTTTGAGTTGCTTCTACTACCTGATCAGGAAAGTTCCTAGCAGAATGAGTTTTACTTTTCCTATATCTAGCAGCTCTTTTCCTTTTCCTGCGAAATGACTTGAAAGCATGCGCTGAAACACAGTTGCTGTCTGCCGGTATCAATTTGATCTCATTTGGGTTATTCTCTGCTGCACACATTTTGTCAGCTTCAGGGTCAAGGTTCTTGCACAATTCTTTGTCATCTTCTCCAGTACATATTCCATTTTTCACATCCTCTACTTGCCCTGGAAGGGACAGATTTCTTTCTAAGAGGTTCCTTTCAAAGGCATGAATTCTTTGAGTGCACCCATTCCTGTACAATTTAGGCTCTTTTCTTCTCATCACTATGGAGGCAAAATCAGAGTTACAAAAATAGCAATTATCTTTATGAGAACCATTTTCACTATAGCACTTGTTGTTCTCATATGTGCCATTCAAAGTTGAATTCCTCACATCAGAAGCCATGACCAGTTCAGATCGCGTGTCAGGTAGAGAGGACATCACTGCCTCAGAAGTATCGAATCTGTTTCCTACTGATGCTGTCATCAAAGTGGCAGCATCACCGTTTGAATTTTGTTCATTCAAAAGCTGCTTTTGATTGATTGTTGCCCTCTCCAATTCATCCTGTGCTTCCCTCAACTCTGCTCTAAGATCTTTTACTATATCTTCTGCTTCACCAAGTTGTGCCTCAAGCTCTTCTATCTTTTGTTGTTGACACAGGGATGCCACCTGGGCTTCATTAATCTGCAATTAAAGCACTATTAGTCAGTACTTTAGTTGTTTCATGCAGCTGAAAATAAAAGGAATTGCTAAAGACTGTGAGCAAAATGAGCTGGTACTATCTAACAAAAGATATGACATCCACATGATGTTGATAATTTCACCAAATCAACAAAAGCCTGATTCCCTACTACTTGTTCATCCTAGATTAGGTTGCTTGAGCAGGTGATATTTGGGATAATAGAAAAAGTGAGAATGTCAAAACATAGCAAAATGATTGTAGTGATGCTTAGAAAATTTAACAATGAGTCAGTGCCCACTGTTTCTTTGCTGTCAACCCAAGGCCATCCTAACCAATGTTGAAACTAAAAATATGATTCAACGATCAACTCTATTATTAGAATGAGAGGCTAGGTTTAGCCAAAGTTTAGATACTATTTGAAATCTAACCAAGGATCGAACTAAAAGCATAATTTAGTGATCACCTCTATTGTTAGAATGAAAGGCCACAATATAAAAAGTTTAGATACTATTAGAAATCATGCCCACTCCTACCCTGACTTTTCTCCAAGACAAGTAATCAGACGTAACTCCAAAACAAAAGAACTAAAGAGAATAAGCAATTGACAACCATGATGAAGGTCTTATGATAATGGTTTTAGAAGAAAGAAATTTGAAAATTTTATAATGAGATGATTTTAAGGGGAAAATAGCTCATAATAATAGAATCAGTACATCATTTAACAGTCTCCTCCGGAGAATTACAATCAATTTACAAAGGCAGCTTTACAGGGCAACCAATCTCTCATCACAAAGACACTAGTGCTAACGTGTCTATTTTTGTACAGATGGAACAGAAATCTTGCGCAACTAATTGGTGATTGTGTCAAGAACTTTAAAAAACAAATAGGAAAAAAAATTCAAGAGTGAAAATCAAATAGTTGGCACCTATACCAGAACATTGTAATTTCCTGCCAGGGTTGCTTAAAATATGAATCAATATAACTAGATTAGTCAACAAAAAATAACCTACAATTATTCCCTGTTTTCTTTCACTCTTTCACTTGTTTAAAAACAAAACACACTGTTTCATAATTTAACATAATAATCCGATGCATATATTTTGACCAAATGAACCTAAGTCGAAAGTTGACTATGACAAGATTGATGCAAATATTAAGTTATAACATGCCGTGTGATGCTATATCTAGCTAGATTCACACGTAAATAATTCACACAAAGCCATATATATGCAATCAGCTGATTTATAAAACACAAATTCTTTTATTAGAAGACAATAGGCTCCTAACACACTGATTGGACAAGGGAAAGTGCAGTAAAATGTTCTACAGACCATCTCGACACCATGAATACTATAAAAAGAACTCAATAAAATCAATATTTAACTTACCCATGTCTCATCTAACACGATCAATGAATTATAGTGGACAATTTAAAATCATATTGCAAATTTAAATTCTTATACTGTGCTTAGCATTCACATATTTGAGCCTTGATTTCAAAGCAAATTAGTTTGAAGAAAACATTACATTTTTCACAATTCACCATTGAGGCATACCCACTTGCCCAAGCAGTTTCCTTTTTGGCTATGAAGAAGCTAAACGAAAAATACATCATCAACAGAAAATAGAGAGTCTAACGAAACATATTGTGTGGGATTCACAACATGTCAGAGAATTTATATTAAAGACGCCACAATGTGCAATCAAACACTCTAAAATGTGTTGCAAAAACATAATCAACAATACCATAAATTCTCATTAATTCAAGCAAAAAGAAGTAATACCAAAACAGTCTGGTAAAACCACCAATCCTAGGACAACACCAAACACTCCATCAGCAAATAAACAATATCCAACAAACCCACATCACAAAACACAGTCACCTAAAGAATATACCAATTACCAACTCCAGAGATACAAAAAACAGTGGAAACATAACCAGAACAAGATCGAACACGGTCCCATTCTAAAAGAATAGGAATACCTTAGCATCCAACATCTGTTTAAGCCTAATCAGCATACGCAGGGCGTCCTCTTTTGCCGCAAACAGCTCCTGTTGACATCTCATGGCTTTTCTCTCTGATACCATTATCCTCGCCGCCGCCTCTTTCGCCGTGTTTAAAATTATATCGGCATAGGCCTTCTTCAAAGCCATTAATTTCTACAACCACGAAACCAAACACCAACTAATAATTATTTAAAAAAAATCAAACAAAACCCATTAACCAGAAATCACTAAAACACACAATATAACTTCTGCAGACAAGATCAGAATGAACTCGCACTGTCACACGCCGTACAAAACAAAAACAAAGTGGCGGAAGAATTTGAGAGTGAGACAGTTCAAGAAGGGTTGAAAAAAAAATTAAAATCTTACCTCGGAATCGGACATTATCTCAGTTTACCGAAATGCATACAAGTGATACGCTGCTGTTCTGGGTTTCGGACCGAAGTTTATACAAGGAGAAAACAAAGGGAGGTTGTTTCGTTTTTGTTTTTTTCGCTTTCCCTTGTAGCTGTCTGTTAGGAACTGAAAGTTCGGTTCGTATGACCATATTGCCCTCGCTAGTTGGACCAAAACTACGAGAGTGCCACGTCAGAGGACAAACTGTTAAAACCGGTTCGGTTTATGGGCGCGAGGAGTGAGGGCGGGGGCTCGGTTAGTGGGGATGACGCAGAAGGTTATGTGGAGTACACGTGGATTAAATCGACACGTGGCCTAAACGCATGTTGTTGCCTGGTGATGATCTGGGAAGGGCTGCATTCAAGACCGTGAAGTGTGACAGTTGGGCGGTGGTGATTGCGGGCCTATGGTGGGGTAACGGACAGAGTATTGTTGCCTCGAGGGAAAAATGGTGGTTGAGGGTTTGAGTGGAAGAATCTAACTCATTAGTTCAGTTAGGGGTCATGAGACATGAGTTGTCAATTTCATCACCGTTTTTGAAAAGAAGGAGGGAGTGATACGCTCACTTGTCAATACCTTCTTCTTGTTATTATTTTTATTAGTCATAAATTATTATTATTATTATTATAAATTATCATTATCATTATCATTATCATCACTATTATTATTATTATTATTATTACAAATAAAAGTTATAGCAAAACAAAAAAATAAAATTAACTATAAAACCAAATAATTTTGGTTAAAATTTTAAATTACTTATTTTTTTTAATTTACAACAACCTCACTAAAAATCTCTTCTATACTTTTAATTTTTTTAAATCTCGTAAAAATATTATTAAAAGTTAACTATTTGATAGATAAATGGTTTTATTAATTGAATTACTAATCAAGTTGTATATTAAATTCTCACGACTAAGAGGTCATTTTTACTTAGCAATTTGAATTTGGCTAGCTATTCTTTGTTTATTTGTTAGGATTTCTTTTAACCGTAAATTTAGTTACTTTTTTTTCTTCTTAAAATCAATATTACTTATCGTGGTATATTATTTGTAAAATTTTGTTTTATCACGATCAATCAATCGTTTATATAAACTTGTACTAGGACGAAAGTTTAATGTCTCTTTATTTTAAACAATTAATGCAACGGCTTTAAATATTAGGCGCCACATATTATTAGTAAGTGAATTAAAACTAGTAGTATTGTTAGAGATACCACTTCCTAAATAAACTACGAGATCGAAACTCAATTAATACGATAATTGCTTGTGATACAGTTTACGTTTTTTTATTTTATTAATGGTATTGATTTTCATATTTCTTTTAACCAATACTTTAATGTCACAACATTTTATGTTTTATAGTTTACATTAAAATTTTTTTGTATCTCTATTATTTTTCAATTATAAATTAATAGCAAGTACAATGTTATTTGTTTTTAGCTCTACATGTTTAATAGTCAACCTATTTTAATAAATTATAATCAAAAAAAGAAAAAAAAATCTCTTTTAATAAATTAAACATTATATTATTATACTTTAGTGCATGATAGATACAAGGAGTTTGAATAGACGAGAAAAGAAAGTGGCGATATTCTTTATCCATAGTTTTATTTTATTTTATTTTTTAAATAATACATAAAATAAATTTTCTCACATTTAATTTGATTCTTACGGTATGTTCTAAATCTAACAGACTAAAATTGCTCGTAATTCATAAATGAAATCCTCGCCGTTCAAACGTCTGTTGCCGCCAAAAACCAGGTTATTATCGGGTCAACCCTACATAATGCGAGTTCGGACCAGGGTCGTTAAACCCCGCCCATTATCTTTTGCTGTTAGTGTTATCCACAAAAGCTACACGTGTCTTTCTTCAAAAGCGAGCTCAAACACTTCAACAGTTGAACTAATTCTGTTCTTCGCACTTTTCTCTGCAACTTTGCCGTTGAAATTCGATAGAAAATCAGTTGAAGCAAACTAGAAAATCCATTTTTATATATTGCCTCAGAGGCTCATGCAAGCCTATTTGCTGAAATGACCCTGTCAATACCCAACCCTTCGCTCCTGAAACCCAACCCTAAGCCTTATCGGTTCACTTTCCCCCTCCAACGGAGATTCCTCTCCGGCGACAATGGATTCCCTTGCGTACAAAGAGTATTCCTTTCCAGTGACCGGAGGTTCTCTTCCGGCGTCGTAAGAGTCAGAGCAAAGCCCAAAGAGTTAGTTCTGGGCAACCCCTCGGTGACCGTCGAGAAAGGCAAGTACAGCTACGACGTTGAAACTCTAATCAACAAGCTCAGCTCCCTTCCTCCACGTGGCAGCATCGCACGCTGCCTCGACATGTTCAAGAACAAGTTATCTCTGAATGACTTCGCTCTGGTGTTCAAAGAATTCGCCCAACGCGGCGACTGGCAACGGTCTCTCCGGTTATTCAAATATATGCAAAGACAAATCTGGTGCAAACCTAACGAACAAATTTACACGATAATGATAAGTTTGTTAGGACGCGAGAATTTACTCGATAAATCGGCGGAGGTATTCGACGAAATGCCCAGTCAAGGTGTCCCCCGTAGTGTTTTTTCGTACACAGCGTTGATTAACGCATACGGTCGTCACGGTCAGTATGAAACATCTCTTGAACTTTTAGATAGAATGAAAAAGGAAAGGATAGTACCTAATATTTTGACTTATAATACGGTGATTAATGCGTGTGCTAGAGGAGGGATTAGGTTGGGAGGGTCTGTTAGGATTGTTTGCTGAAATGAGACATGAAGGAATACAACCCGATATTGTAACTTATAATACACTGTTAAGTGCTTGTGGTAGTAGAGGTTTAGGTGATGAGGCTGAGATGGTTTTTAGGACTATGAATGATGGTGGGGTGTTGCCTGATATAACCACTTATAGTTACCTTGTTGAGACATTTGGAAAATTGGGAAAATTAGAAAAGGTTTCAGAGCTCCTCAGGGAGATGGAATTAGGAGGGAATTTACCTGATATAACTTCCTATAATGTATTATTGGATGCACATGCAAAAATGGGGTCTATAAAGGAGTCCATGGAAGTATTCAGGCAGATGCAGGCAGCTGGTTGCCTGGCAAATGCAACAACATATAGTATTCTGTTGAATTTGTATGGGAGCAATGGCAGGTACGATGAAGTCAGGGAGCTTTTCCTTGAGATGAAAGCAAGTAATACAGAGCCAAATGCAGCTACTTATAATATTTTGATACAGGTCTTTGGCGAAGGTGGGTATTTTAAGGAGGTTGTAACTTTGTTTCATGATATGGTGGAGGAGAATGTTGAGCCTAATATGGAGACATATGAGGGATTGATTTTTGCTTGTGGGAAGGGAGGGCTACATGAGGATGTCAAGAAGATTTTGCTTTATATGAATGAGAGAGGGATAGTGCCAAGTTCCAAGGCTTACACTGGGGCTATTGAAGCTTATGGGCTGGCTGCACTATATGAGGAAGCACTTGTTGCTTTCAACACGATGAATGAAGTGGAAAGCAAGCCAACTGTTGAAACTTACAACTCACTGCTTCATGCATTTGCCAGAGGTGGACTCTACAAGGAGTGTGAAGCAATTTTGCTGAGAATGAGTGAGTCTGGAGTTGCAAGGAATAGGGATTCATTCAATGCTGTCATTGAAGCAGTTTAGGCAAGGAGGCCAGTTTGAAGAAGCCATCAAGACCTTTGTTGGGATGGAAAAGGTGAGATGCGATCCTGATGAGCGGACCCTCGAGGCAGTTTTAAGTGTTTACTGCTTTGCAGGGCTTGTTGATGAGAGCAAGGAGCAATTCCAGGAAATTAAAGCATCTGGGATATTGCCTAGTGTTATGAGCTACTGTATGCTACTGGCTGTTTATGCAAAGAGTAACAGGTCAGAATTTTTTCAGTTTGTTCATTCAGGAAGTGAAGAGGAGCAATTATGTCTAAGTAGTTACATTTATCCTCATTTAAGAACTGAAATATAGATATAAGCATAACATTTATAGTTTCGACGTAATCACATTGGTCCTGCAGAAGTCAGGTAGATTGCTAAAATACAAGGAAGGTTTTATTTAAACTTTAGGAAATTGACTGAGGTCATTATTGTTAGAATATTAATAGGTTAACTGCCTTTATATTCATGCTTGGATTTTCATTTTGGTTCCTAGTTCTTCTTATTAGTATGAGGATATTTAGTTGAATGATACATAAGCAGCATAATTGTCGAAAATTAATCCAAACAATATAGTGTCTCAAGAGTTTTAACTTATATTAATTTTAGTTTGTTGTAATGGGAGCCACCCTTGGAGTCAAACTTATACATGCCATGGGAGTCTCTCCAGGTTATAAACTGAATCAACTTTGGTAATCTAGAATTGTAATTAATTCATGAAAATTTGTAGACAACACAGAATTGGAAGCAGTTGACCTTCTTTTTTGTTAATTATCTTATTCTCAGAGCTCCTCAATTTCAGGTGGGGTAATGCCTATGAATTATTGGAGGAGATGTACACAAATAGAGTTTCAAATATTCATCAAGTAACTGGGCAGATGATCAAGGGAGAATTTGATGATGAGTCTAACTGGCAGATGGTAGAGTATGTCCTTGACAAACTTAACTCTGAAGGATATGGCTTGGGAATGAGATTCTATAATGCTCTTCTGGAAGCGCTTTGGTGGCTGGGTCAGAGAGAACGAGCTGCAAGAGTGCTTAATGAAGCAACAAAGAGAGGGCTTTTCCCTGAACTTTTTCGTAATAACAAACTTGTTTGGTCTGTAGATGTGCACAGGTACAGTGAAGATTGGGGATTTGTTTGAGCTTCTATTTTCAATCAATTTTCTTAAAGTACTGACATTGTCCATTTTGCAGGATGTGGGAAGGTGGGGCATATACAGCAATATCAGTTTGGCTCAACAAAATGCATGAGATGTTTATCAATGGCGAGGATCTTCCTCAACTTGCGACTGTTGTTGTTGTGTAAGTCAATTTTTCCTTGGTGCAATCTTGATTTACTTTATTTTCCTGTTTGAGAGATAACTAAACTGGCTTGGCTGAGCCTTTTTAACTTAAGTGAACTCTACTTGATGACGTTTTAGAATCCATCTGATCTTTCCTTTGTTGTCTCATTAAGTTTTGGGCCAGATTATCTATGAATTCACTACTGCCTAACCCATGGTCTTTTCAATCTCTAGTCTCTACTTGTCCATGTTATATCTTCAACTTAAATCAAATATGTGGTCCTTTCTGCTGCTCTGCACTAGTCGGTCTTCTTCACTGTTAGATGAAACATCTTGGATGGCTTTGCCTCATCATGCATGTTTACATATCTATATGATTTTAAGCTGGGCTCTGGCCAGCCCTTCATCTGTCAGAAAATTTTAAACTTGAAATCACCATTTATTTGGAGTAAAAGTTGTTGAATTAAAAAAATCATAACCATCCATCAATCCATCTTGGTGTCCAACCAACTATAAAGTTGCATATGTTTGCAAAAATTCTCTCATTCAATGATGATCAAATAAATCAATTAAATTAAGAAACTATATTGCCACCACCATAAAATGAAAATCATACAGTGGATTTAGCCTCTCATTTCTAGCCAAAGCATGGCTTTAGACAGATACCGACCATTAACTAGCCAAAGATCTGCTAAACTAGGTCCATTTGGTGCATTTATGAATGTGTCATTAGAATGGTATGCATACACAGGATTCAACCTCTAATTTGAAGCTAAAGTATGTACTAAGAGGGATACTGACCATTTTATCTGTTGCAAAGTGCTGACTTTCATTTTGAGTTCTCATTATTGGATTATTGTTAAGTTTCCCCTTAATGTTATCTTTTCTGTTGATTAGCCGGGGGCGGATGGAAATAAACTCAACAACACAGGATCTTCCCATTGCGAGGGCAGCCTACACATTCTTGCAGGATAATGTATCATCATTATTTAATT
Source organism: Melia azedarach (assembly GCA_028052125.1). NCBI lineage: Eukaryota > Viridiplantae > Streptophyta > Magnoliopsida > Sapindales > Meliaceae > Melia > Melia azedarach. Next base: position 2,362,786 of record CM051401.1, on the reverse strand, counting down.
TCGCAGGATGGAATAAAGGACGAATTATCTGCCAGCGATCTCAACTCAAGCGGATATTGTCAGGCACTGAATCATCTTCAGATGGCTCCAAAAGGGATAACATAATTATTCTAAGTAATTCACCCTTTTCTCCACCAGGAACAAGAAAATCCACAATGGAAGCAAAGAATGGCAAATTTGATAATGCCAATTCTGAAACAAAAACAAGTACGAGAACAGAGCTCATGACAAGCACAGTATAAGTAGACAAACAAAATCCATTTGTCAATTTCTGGTGCTCAGAAGATCTATCTCCCTGCTACCATTGAAAGAAGGTGAAGTGTCAACCGCCAATGATATATTTGCTGTTAGATCTTCTGATTCTTCCACCAGATGAGAGTCAGTAATCTGCGGTCTTTACCAAGTTTAATACCTCTGCTCGGAGAAAAGACCAAGCCAGAGACAATCTCACAGTGGGACTAAAATGTTTTTCCAGTTGACGAGTTATACATGGTTTCGTGCTGGTTTGACTTAAAGCAATTTATGATCCCTTGATAAAATGGTAGGGAGAGCTCAGATGAGAAGGATTGTACTTTTGTAGTTGCGGGATCGTTCTTGTTACATGTAAATGTACAATATATGTTAGATTACATCCAGAAAACAGATTCTTAAAATCACAGACAAGGTTTGTTTTCTGTGAAGTAGACAGGATGCAGTGTGAAGTAAAAATGAAAGATTTCAAGTTTAAGGTTCCTAGACTAACGAAAAGATCCTTTGTTCAGAGAAAGAGTTCTATTGAGATATACAGGTATGCTGCTACAAGATGTTCTGAACTTTCAAGCAACAATAATTTGAAACTGGTACTTTTTATGTGTTAACTATTGCAAAATGATTTCATATAGGAGGGAACTGAATGTTTTCTGAAATACTTTTAACAAGGAGAATTTTAGCTTAATAGACAGATTGATTATGGAAGGTATTAATTTGTTGGCTAGGTGGCACAATGGCCTACAAATTGCAATCTATGTTTAGTTGGAATGTCATCTTCTTGACAATAATTTAGTAGGAGTAGCGTGGCATAGCATGTATAGCTACATGAAATAAAAAAGGATTGTTTCCTCTAGCACCGAGACATACGCTTGTTTTCAACAAAAGTGGGAGGAAAGGGCTCCAATAATATAAGCTATTAGACTAAACCAAACCAAACCAATAATGTAGCACTCATATTACTAAATCGGGAAACCATGACTTTTAGATAAAGGAGGAGGTTTGAATTAATATAGAAAGCATCTTCATCAATTATATGACAGGCTGCATGATGTGTTAACCCACTTGCTTTCAATATTCATTGCTCTTATTGATTTAATCTTTTTTCCATTTTAGATTTTCTTTCACTTTCTCCACTTGGGTACATCATAATTTTGGTTTACTTTTACCTCTATCACGTGCATATGCTTTGCAAATTCACCCCCCTTTATTTTCTTCTACTTTCTATTACCAACTCTTCACCCTTTTTATTTTTTATTTTTTTCCTTTCTCTTATAGGAGGATTAAAGGGTGCAGGTTTGCATCAATCAAATCTTATTTTGAAAAAGTAATTAAAATTACACTTTAAGACAACATGGTCACATTTTGGTCCTCTTATTCTCATGCTAAAACTGCAATGTAAGCGCAATGCCGATGGCTTTTATTTCTTTAACACTAAGAAAACCCTCGGTGTATACAAAACATTCTGATGCATTGAACAAAAACACATGCTCAAAATATGCAAAAGGCACAAAGCAAAGTAGTAGCGAAACTAGCCGATATGATCACTTGACGAGGCTGGCTGCAGATCTCAATAACTCAAAAGTACATATTATCATAAAACACCGTTTACTTTAGTGATGAGTTATACTATGTTCAATTCTCACTAATTACCTTTCATGTGTGCACATTATAATTCAGTCTGATTTCTACAATTGTGTATTGAAATTAACGATCCAATGTTTGTTTCCAGCAGCTACAATGATAGAGATGATGAAGAAGAAGAGTGAAGCAACTGGCACTTGCAATTACAATTGCAAAGAAAGAAATGGGTGCTATTACTGGTAGTGACTAGTGCGAAGAATCTTTAGAAAATGTTAGGTCAAAATGGGTTACCAGGGAATGGCAAAAAGTCTTGAAAGAAAGAGAAAAGATGGATGATGGATGATGATGGTGGAAGTGGAAGTGGAACCCACAAAAACCTTATCTTGGCTCATTTGAGAATCTCATCACATCACATCACATCACATCACTATCAGATCAGATCAGATCAGATGCACCCCACCCATCACCATGAAAGGTGATTAAACGATATGGACCCATCCATTAAAATATCTTCTCTTCTTTCTCTCTCTCGCAATCCGGCCGTCCATGCTTATGTTTGTATATATTTGTAATAACATTATATCATATCCCTTACATTTTTCGGTTTAATCAATGGCTTTTTATGTTTATTTATATAATGCAAGAAAAAAAAAATCATTTAAACAAGTATCTTTATTCTTTACAATAATTTATACTCATTTTATTTTTAAAATCTTGATAAATACTATTGTATCACTGTTAATTTACACGAATGAACTAATATAAATAATATTATTATTCTTAATATATTTACTGTAAAAATTATAAAATTCTTGTATAATCTAAATTATCTGTAGTCTATGGTTAAGATTTATTCTTTACTTATTTTATAAATTTAATATAAAAAAAGTGTAAATTTATGAGTAAGGATTTTAAAATTCTGTTTAGGTTTTGATTCCCTTATTTAAAAAAAAAAAAGTGAGGAATAATTGAATTACAAAATTAGGATGGCTTAATTAGAGATAGAAAGTACTTTAATCACATGATTATGTAAAATAATTTAAGTCCAGTTGGATGGGGCTACGTTTGGTTGACTAAATTTAATTCATCTTAGATTAAAAAAATAAGGATAAGATAAGATACTGTTTTCTTTGAAATGCTTGCAGCACTTTCATGTGCATTGTCCTTTTAATTGTTTAAAAGTTAAAAAAGAAAATTAAAATTTTATAAACCCAATGAATAGGAGGCAATTAATAATAATAAAAAATGTACTACATCCCCTGATGTAAAGGAAGCTGTCTGGTCAAATAGCATTATTATATATAATATTTGATGTTACATTGCATTACAATAAGAATTAATTACTCAGCAGAGCAAGGCAAAGGCAATTGCTAGTTCAGTTCCAAAAGTTGATTTGACCGCTTTGCCTTCTAACTTTCAACAATTTGGGCTTGTCAATGTCAATTATCACCACACCACACTACACTACACTACACTACACTACACTACACATGCTCAATTATATGTGAGAATATATTTTTGTATTCATGAATTCAATTAATTAATTAATATTAGTAATAGTCTAATAGTCACTATTTGATTCTCATAATAAAATTGGCTATAATCTATCCATACTTATCATGTTTCATGTATTAAATTATCCTTATTTCTGTTTAAATTTACTGATTAAATTAACAGGGAGAGAAGGATATATATATATATATATAATAAAAAAAAATTAAGGGCTTAATACCGCGTATTTTTATTTTGTTGAATATTTTATGTGTATGTTTAATAAGCGGATCTGAACTGTACTTTTTATAGGTTAAAAAAAAATTTATTCAATGTTTGGTACATAAACAAGACTGTATAAAAATTAAAAGAGATATTTTAAATTTGTAATATATCTTTTATTTCCTTAAATTTTTAAAAAGTGTCAGATACTCTTTAACTTTTGAGAAAATAAAAAGATATTCCATGTATTTTAAAAAAATAAGAAAATACTTGTCATAATTTAAACTTATATTAGTTTGACTTATTAGAATATTATCATTGTAATATTTAAATTTTACTAAATTAATAAAATTAGATATATTTTGTTCATTATTATTCATCCAATCTTTATTTCTAATATATTTGAGAATAAAAATATTAGATATAAAAAAATATTTTATTTAATTATTTTTAAAAATTTAGAAATAAAATATTATTTATTTAAAATTTATATTACTTTTATTCACACAATAATAAATTTAATTCATTTATTATAATTTATTATTCTCTTTTATCATAAAATACTTATGTAAATTTACCCCAATTTATTTATATATTTCTATATACATATTTTCCTGACTTTTGAAAAATATTAAATTCTTTATTTAAATTAAAATACTAAAAGTAAGTAGAAAAATATAAATAATTATTTGAAAAAAATAACTAGGTAGAGTGTATTTATAGGATATTAAGAAAAAATTTAAAATAAAATAAAATAAATAAATTATAATAGATGAATTAAATTTAGTGTTGTGTAAATACTAAAAAATTCAAATCTTAATTTGTAATAAATACTAAAAAAGTTAGAAAAAAAAGAAGGTTAGTAGCATTATAGTATATAATTTTATCTAAATTAATTATTAATATTTTAATTTAAATAAATAATATTTTAATATTTAAATTTTTTAAAAACAATAAAATAAATTTATTTAAGTTTAACATTTGAATCCTAAATATTTAGAAATTAGGATTGAATGGTAAATAAGGGGTATTAACACATACCTCTCCTGAGGTTTGAGACTTTAACACTTAGATGGAAGGTTTAAAGAAAGACACACTTACCTCCCTTGGACCTTTAATTGACCATCTATTTATATTTAAATGACTAAAATACCCTTAATTATTTTAAAGTTAAAATTTAAGATTTATATAATATTCGAAGATTAAATTTAATTAACAATAATTTAAATTTTTATTTATTTAATATTTATTTAAAGTTAAAAATTTAATTTTGAATAAATATTAAATATGATACATAATTAAAACTGAAATTATCAAATTAGAAAAGTGATCATTTTGCATAATAAAGTTTAAAATTTGAATAAATATAGTATATGAATAAAAATTAAATTATCATTAACTAAATTCTTAATTTAAATAAATATAAATTAAAATTTTCAAATTATATTATCATTAATTAAATTCTTAATTTTAACAAATAATAAATAAATATAAAGTAAATGGTCAAATTAAAATATTATTAATTAAAATTTAAATAGATATAATTAAAATTATTAATTAAATTTTAATCTTCAACATTATAAATTAAAATTAAATTTCTTAAATTTTAACTTTAAAGTAATTAAGGGTATTATAATCATTTAAATATGGATAGTCAACTAAAGGTCTAGAAGAGGTAATGTACCTTTCTTCAAACCTTCAATTTAAGTGTTAAAGTCTCAAACCTCAGGAGAGGTATGTGTTAAAATCCTTTATAAATAATAAATAAAATATATTTAGTTTTATTAATTTCATAAAATTTAAGTATTAAATAATAATAATTTAATCAATCAAACTAACGAAAATTCATCTTCCTATTTACTAAAAGTTAAGAAGGTATATAACATTCTCTAAAAATTTAGAGAGATATTTATTTTTTTTATAAAGTTAAGGGATATATTATAATATCCCAAATTAAAAATAATACAATTTAACATGTTAAATTTAATCCACCTTTTTTGGGGGTCAAATTCGTATGGTACTATTTTATTTATTTTTAAAAAATAATTATTAATTATTAATTAAAAATAATAATTTATAATTATTAAATTTATATAATTATATATATTATTTATTACGTATTTAATATAATATTAGATTAAATTTTATGTGATATAATTTATTATAATTCAATACAGTTGAATGCGTCCCACCGAACGCACGCTATGATTATATAAAGGAAGGGATTAGGGAAGGAGAGATGATAAATTGACAGGAGATAAAACGCAGCAATAAATGCCACGTAACAATCTTAAACAGAAGCCACAACAACTTTCAACACATGGCTCCAGTTGTCACTTCCCATTCCTGTCTTCTCCACTCCACGCTATATATAATTAAATTAAACTCCTCACTCTCTACCATCCCAACCCATCCCATCGCATAATTACATTTTGATTCTTCTCTCATCGTACGGCTACCTGCGACCGACTGAATCTTCATTCTTACTTCTCTTTCATCCGGAAACATCTCAAGATTACGGATTAAGATGTCGTCTGGTACGACCGACTCCTCCCCCGCCCTCAACGGTGGGGCGGCGGTGGCGGTGAGATTATGCTGTTTGGAGTAAGAGTGGTCGTGGATTCGATGAGGAAAAGTGTCAGTTTGAATAATTTGTCTCAGTATGAACAGCCTCAGGAGAACAGTAACAGCAATAATACCGGTAACAACAATAACGGCGCCGCCGCTGCTAACAAGGATGACGTCACGGCTTCGGGTTACGCCTCTGCTGATGACGCCGTTAACAACTCCAGAGGCAGTCGCGAGCGCAAGCGAGGTTTGATTATTCAGATCTCTATGAAACTTTGGATTTTTAATATCAATTTCTTTTTAATTTTTAATTTATAAATTATTAATCTGAGGATAAAAAATATATATATATATATTATTTTAGGAGTTCCGTGGACGGAGGAAGAGCACAAGTTGTTCTTGTTGGGATTACAGAAGGTAGGGAAAGGAGATTGGAGAGGGATTTCTAGAAACTTCGTCAAGACAAGGACTCCGACTCAGGTGGCAAGTCACGCGCAGAAATACTTTCTTCGCCGGAGCAATCTCAATCGTCGTCGCCGCCGATCTAGTCTCTTTGATATTACTACGGATTCGGTAATTTTTTTTTTTCGCTCCTCATCTGTTGCTTTGATTTTGTTAAATCTGAATATGTTGGCTCGAATGAGGTCAAACATCGAAAACTCTTCTATATTTGGAATTTATTGTTTTTAAATGATTTTGTTATTCATATTAATGATTCAGATTTCTTCTCCGTACTAGCATCCTATGAAATAATTTTGTTTTGTTAGTTATAGAAGATAAAATTGTTGTGTTGGTTGGGATTTTAGGAAAATTAAGTTAGAACTTACGATACAGAGATTTTGTATTATGCTTTTGTATATATATTTTTTTGTATTGTAAACTGTTTTTTGGAAACTTCAATCAAATCCATTTTCTTTAGATTTTCAGTAAAATTGTATTTGGATTTGCAAATCAAACGGGGTCGTAGTTTCGCAGATACAAATGAATGATAAAGGAAGCTTTTGAATCCATGTATCTTCTGCACATTTTTTGTTCTTTTACTTGGCGACCAAATAGAAGTTAAGGCTTTACTTGATGCAGGTCACAGCTTTTCCAATGGAAGAAGAGCAAGTTAATCAGCAAGATAACAACCCATCTCAGTCACATCCAATATTGCCTCCTTCTCCGATTGAAACCAACAACAATATGAGTGGATTTTCCATGATGCCTTCTTTTCCTGTAGTTTTACCGGTTCCAATTGAGAATCCAATGGAAAACCTGACATTAGGACAAACCGGTCAATTAAATACTGGGGGAACAAAGCTGGTTCGTCCAGTTCCTGTAATTCCAGCTCCTCAAGCCTCAAAAGTGTCTGATCTTAACTTAAATTTGAATCTGGTGGCGGATCCATCCCCATTATCGCTCAATCTGTCTTTACCATCTGAGCAAAGGGAATCATCATCAAGACATTCGGCTTTTCAGGCAATGCAAAGCTTCAACAGTGGGGATAGCAACAGCATCATCAGTGTTGCTTGAGAAAGGAAGGTGCATAATTAGAGAGGAAGATAAGATAATTAGGTCACTGAATTTGAACCTTTTGTTAGTTTGTCTTTATTATTATTGTACAGACCAGGAACGAGACTTGTCATGTCCTGTTCTTCTTGTTTTTTCTGGTATTATCTGGAATTCATGCTAATTTGTCTGCTTGCTCTCATAATTAATATAACTAAAAATAACCCACCTCTTTCTCTCGTTCCCTTATGGATTGTGGCGGATCTGATCATGAACATCTAGTGGTTTTTATTAGCTCTAGTAGGAAAGATATCAATTTTACATTTATGTGACTGATTTTGTGAATGAATGTGGTACTGAATATGGTCCTCATTAATGGATGAGCCATGAGGATAGATAAATAGATAGATAGTATTTTTAATGACCGGTGGTATAGGGTGGGTATATGCCAGATACCTGATCTTAGTGTTTTATATAAATAGCAAAGTTAGTTGTCATTTCCGTGGTGGGTTTGCATCCATGGTTTGATTGGTCTTTAATTGGACAGGCAAATTATGCTGTGCTGTCGTGTCATTTTAGGTACCCCAGTTTCTTAAAGACTTTTGTTATCCCTTTGCCGTTCGGAACTATGATTTTTGTCTATTCTGAAAAGGCTTCGCTAAGTGAGCAGGGCGGGCTCCTTTGATTAAATAGTAAACTAAACTAATATTGTTGGGAAGGAAAAATTGAAAAAAATAAAAATGGGGTGTCATTTTTTACTAATAGTGTTGTTTTATTAAAAACTTAGCAATTCTTGATTAATTTACTCAATTTGCGCACTGCTATGATGGGTTCTCTGCCTTTTGATTATTAGTACATGAAGATCATTGCACTACCGTTCGATCCTAGCTTTGTAGGTTTTAATTTCTTCAGTGATCTTTTTTTAGGGGGGAAAACTCGTCTGTCCTGCGGTACAAAGCAGAGAAAATTCCCTTAATCGATTGATGGACCGTCTCAGTCAGCCCTCCTCCTACAAGAATTTAATTACAATTAAAATGTTTTTGACAAAAGTCCTTCAACAAAAAGAAGCCCCGGAAGGCCATGAAAAGTGTTGGCTCTCAGAATCAAGTGATTTTATTTCAAGGACGAATGACTACTGAATGGCCCAATTGTAGTCGTAGAGCTAACGAAGCTTCAGGAGAAGATGACAATAATTAAGCTGCGTCAGCTTGGTTGTATTGTTTAAGTGAACAAGTGAGTTTCCACGACAGACAGTTGAAAAGTTGGGATTTGTGCAGCCTGGTGCTGTGATTCAATGCTTATTATGTTTATGTTGAGCTTCTACTTTTCATGGTGGGTGGTGGAACAGGTCCTACTTCGATTGTTTACGATAATATTTGGTTTTAAAGAATATAAAATACACTTACGGAATATGCTTGAAATAAGCATAGAAAAAGCAAATAACATAATGCGGATTTTCCTTGCCTTAAAGCAGCTTGAAGTTGAAACTATTTCCTAGTTTGGTTGTTGAAGATGGGAGAAGAAATGGTGAAGTTTCAAACAATATTACCCTCTTCAAGTGTTTTGACATTATTTTCTTATTTGGGTTCCTTGTTCTTGGTGGCAACCAAAGGGACATTTGCCAGGAAACTGCAACGGATGCAAGATGCGTAGGAGAAGATCGTCTTGGAAAGACAAAGTCTTTGTTTTCTCGAGTTTGAATTTTCAAAGCAACTTTAAATACTTCTCCATAAAGCGTGGTACAAATGTCGAAGGTTGATGGTTTCTAAGAGCTACAAGTTATTACTGATGACCTTTGGAGGAGGAAGCAGCAGAAAGATTTATAAACAAGTTTTTAAAAACAAAGATGCATGAACCCAATTCAGAAACTTCTTATCTAATCTAATGAAAGTGCTTGGTAATACTTTCCACCAGTAAAATGGGTTTTGGGGAAAGCTTGCGTTTTTGCTTTCTATTGAGCAATGGGTGATAAAAAACTGAAATGGTTATCCAGGATAAGATATCATATCATGGAACCTTCTTTATTAAAGCCAAAGGCAGCAAATAAGTTTCTTTTCTTTCGGGGTTGAGAGAATCTACCATCGCTCTCTACCTTTGCTTGCGTGAAGTGGAGAAATTATTGCGTTTTAGCAGGGACCTAATTAAAGATCCTCATCCTAAAGGCTGCACAGCAATCTCAGATTGGATTTTTTTGTTAACTCCCACTTCACTTTGGAACATTTTAAAAAGCTATCAATATTCTCTTCTAACTTAAATTTTATATAAACAGACACACACCTTCTTATAAAAATAAAAACTTATACGTGTTAATTTTTTCTTTTTTCTTTTGGAAAAAAGAGTTCATATCAAGCTAACATTGTAATTCTGTGGAAAGATTCTTTTGAGGTTGCTCTACTAACTACTGTTACAAGATGACTGGACTAGCCTAGCCAATATCACACGGAAAAAGAAAAAAAAAAAAGTATGCGTGGTTAGACTTAACAATTCTCCTTTTTAACAATGTTGCTTAATCATGGAGTGCAATATTCCCATGTTATTTGATCTGGAAGGCACTTCTCTTAATTGGATGATTAATGAGGTGGTCAATAAATTAATAAAAATTAGGACATGAATATGATTCTTGCCTGCGTGCTTACTCCAATCTGATACAAATGCTTTCTAAGACTCCAATTATCCTGCTTCCTCTGTTTCCTAATAAACAAGTTCTCTCCTCATATTCGCTCATCCATCTGCTCCCAAAATATAATATTTTATATTTAAGTAGACAATTAAAGTTCTGAATTCAACTACAAATTATAATGAACAAAGAAAGCCGGATTCTTGAGGTCCGCGTGTCTAAATATGGCTGGAAACAGTGCCCTAAAACAGTTTTTAAGTGCATATTAGAAAATTATTTCAGAACCTTACAAGAAGTGTTAAATAAGCTTATGCTGGAAAAAGATGTGATGTGTTTAATCTTTCGATGATTAACGATATGATAAGTTTGATTAACCAGGCAGTGATTTTGTGAAAGAAACACTATCCTAATAAAAACACAACGCCGCAAATTTACAGGTACTCCAATTTCTACGGGCTCATGCTGCAGAAGGCTCCGGTCAAGGAGCACGGATACCACCCATATATGAATAAACAATATACAGAAGATAATAATCTAAACTTTAGAAAACAGAGATAAACAGTAGAGAGATACTACTAACTATAAGCTTGTTCAAGCAAGGACAACACATTGTTTTATTTATCGATTATAATAACCGGCATAGCCTAAAGTTTGATGCATAACAAAGATTATGCAGCTATTTCACCGTACGTGGTGGAGGTGGCAGTATATATGGTGGAAGGTTTGATGTCTCAGAAAAATCGATACGATTCTTCTGATGCACCTTCTGGATATAGGCAGACGCCATCCCATCAATGACACTTTTCTCATCGTGAATTACATATGAAGACTCATCCCCTCTATTTGGCTCCATCAAGTAGGAAACAGGCTTTGCGCTGTTCTGTGGCTTTTCAGACCTTCGGCTCCCAGAAAATTGAGGGAGCAGTGGTTCATTGGCAAGCATAACAGAGTCTGTCACAGGCCCAAGGTTTTTGGTGGCTGCAGAGGCCCCAGCAACTCCAAGACTCATATTGGCAATAGAAAAAGATGACAGTTTGATGATGTTCACCACCATCTTCATTGATTTCTGACAGAGGGACTTGTTTCTGTCCTTACCATTCATGGCTACTCTTAGCCAAGTTTATACTATAACTACTAATCTCCTAGAACAAAATGAAATAATAGAAGATTAACTGATCAACTGGGTATATAAATAAGCTTATGATACCTGCTTCTGAAGCAATATACGTGGGGGGCTTAAATAATGGTCTAGTTCATAGGTCACGTGGATTTGTGGTAAATCTTTATTACTGTATAAGAAATATCAACTTTCTTCAGTGACTGGATCCCATTCTCATTACATGATATGATATCCTTGTCCAGGACCAATAAGAATTTATATCTGTGACAAGTAGAGTGCATGTGGCATTATATGCCAGTTACGAGTGTCCCAATCCACTGATCAAGCTTATTCTATACATATTTTCCTCCAGATGCCCAGGACATTTATATTTACAATGATTAATTCAATTCACAAGGAACAAAATGATAGTATGTGCTCAAGTTGAATGATGTGTCTAAATCTAATTTTCTAAATAACATAGAATATTATGTTGCTTGTTTCCATATGGATAGAACAAGATTCTTCAATACTATTTTCCCCTTCGTATTTTCTTAGGCTTCCTCTCCTCTATTCGTCACTTCTTTACGTCACCTTTATGAGGTAGCTGTGAAGAGAATTTCTTCCCCTCTTTCTTTCCTGAAGTACCAACAGGACGGTCATGAAGTGTTTTGGTCCATTGGGTTGATATAATTATATGCTTCAATTAGTAAATGAATTAACACTAAGAACCTTCTCCAATTCCCCCGCTCTTCTATTCACATAATGAGAATAAAGTGACTAGTTTGCAACAATACAAGAAGAAACAATTCTGTTCTGCAGTACCTACGACTACTCTCTCTCACTCTTTCGGATATGACAAGTAAGGATATGTACCATATAGCTCTATCTAGAATTCTACCTTTGGTTATACCGCAGAAGATCATTTCATATCTAAGCAGAATCCTTCCAGCACATTCAAGTGAATCATGCCATTCACACCAACTTTAGCAAAATCTCTCTTTTGCACATAACAAAATCATTTCAGTGGACTTCTTTCATATTGTTTTTAATTGCAGCAACATCCAACTTCTAATTACTGTAATTTGCATTGCCTCTCACTCACAAGTCACAAGAAATTCAAGGTTTCAGTTTTACAAACAACTTTTTGCTTCTCCAAAACAGATTAATGACAATCATAAGGGTTCTGTTATTTTAAAAAACATACAGTGCTCAAATTAATGCTTCAGTTCAAAAAGACTGAATACTTCATGCAAAATATGAGAAAGAAATACACTAACAAAAAGAAAAAATGATTTGAAAGAAATAAACTAACAAAAGAAAAAAAAATGATATGAAATTACTGACCCTTAAGGAAGTTCAGGTACAGAACAACTCAAAGGCAGTAAAAAATATAATAACATACAACAGCGAGTCAATCAGTTTTCCATATCATTATATTTTGCCCCAAGTATAAACTTCTTGTAGCCTCAACGAAAAAAGAAAAATAAATAGCATGAAAAGTTTTTATCTTCTGCAAGAGTGTTGATGCCTAACAGGCTGGAAAGCATCAAACCAAAATCATGAATGGAGGTAGTCAAATATACTCAATAATAGCAGTCAAATGTTTCTTGCTATTGTCTAGTGGGCTAGAATGGAAATCCATGCTATTCTTACAAGAATAGGAAAGATGTACATAAAATGTGGACATATACATTTCAATTACATATATATATATATATATTTAATTATATTATTTTCTGGTTGCAAAGGAAAAAACTTACAGGGAGTTACTTTGACAATATGGACAGATGTCTTATTACCCTAATTCATCCTCCCATCCCCCCTCTTTCTTTCTTTTTTTCGCTGGAACCCTTTAATTCATCCTGACGAAAGCCAAGGGTTAGGTGCTACATAAGTATACCCCTGAAAATGCTCACCTGCTGTCGGTGTGGGAGCTGGTGAGTCATCTGCTGGCATTGTCGTCCAGCACTTGTCGAAATTGGCTATACAGTAGTTTTCCACTCACATCTGGCTGGAACTTTGGCAGCATTTCTCTGGCCTCTAACTTCTTCCAGTTGATTGACCGAAACCATTTATGGTGTTTGATCTCATCCCCTCCAATAGGCCCGCTACCTAACCTTCTAGATGGATCCTTTTGCAACAACTGATATAAAATAATATTCCATTGTTACAACCATCAATTTGGAAATTTTCTTATAAAACTGGGCTTGAGAGGAACCATGTTGGAAGCATATTCTTACCCCTTTGAGCAATGAGTGGGCTTCACTGGTAAGATATGGTGGAAGTTTCACTTTCTCATTAATAATTCTCTGCTGAAGCTTCTGTCTGTTTGCATGTGTAAATGGTGGCTGCAGGAAGAAAAGAGAAACAGAAAAATTCAAAACAGTCACTCAAAACATTGGCATCTCGAGGTAACAAATTTGTTTATCCTTGATGACTTTGCTATATGTCAATTGATTTAAAGCAGTTTTAAAACCAGTTCTAACAAAGAATGGGAAAGAGTTGAAGTAAAATCATTGTAGAGCAAGCCATTGTCGGTTCAAATTTACACTTTTAGTGATTGCTAGTCCATAGATGGTATTACCTGCCCAGTTAACATTTCATACAGGAGTATTCCGACACTCCACCAATCCGCATCCTTGTTGTGACCTCTAGAAAGTAAAATTTCTGGAGCCATGTATTCTGTGGTTCCACACATTGAATTTGATCTGCTTGATTCATCAATTTCTTTTGCGAGTCCAAAATCAGTCAGCATAACCTGTAAAACAAGTATCACATTAGGAAATAAACAGACATTCTGCATAAACGGGAAACAACTTCAAGCATATATTAATAACGTTGTTTTTGGTAATGCATGTTCCTCAAACAGAATTGAGAGCAAGTGCAGCCTTTACATGCCCATCAGCATCCATGAGTATATTTTCAGGCTTAAGATCCCGGTGCACGATCCCGCACATGTGAAGATGTGAAACTGCAGTTACTATCTCAGCAGTATAAAACCTTGCTTGATCCTCACTACTCAAGACATACCAGAAAACCAGAATTAAAAGAGGTGAGCTAGCATCATCATTGAAATTTCAACACTTGAAAAGAAAAGATACCTGAAGATTCCTTGGCGATACAGATGAAAGAAGAGATGCCCTCCATTTATGAAGTCCAAGATCAAATACAGCTTTGACTTGGTCTGTAAAGTCAACCAAAGCATTGAGAAATCCCAAGAAGAAGAACAGTAAATAGACATTCAATAAAGAAAATTCTTCAAAGAAGTTCCTAAGCAAGGGGATATTCACTATAATCTACAGTCTACATTAATTTTAAGAAAGATAAACGATGGACAGGATGAAATTGATAACATTCATTATGCTGTAAACTGGTCCTACAATCAACCTAAAAGGCCCCATTTTGATCAGTCATGAATACTCAGAATAGGAAGCAATAGCCTCTTAAGGACCGAGCGCACTTGAACTTCCTGGTGCGGGGATAGGTGAGTAGGAAGAACGAGTACAAATCACTACTCGAGAACCATAGATTGCTTATGTTTGATTTGATTTTATCCTATATACTAAATTACAATGAGATAACCTTTTTGTCCAATTGGCTTGAACTTGCAAAACACAGGCCGGTCATTTTGCTAAATATAACCTAAACAATATTATTCTCCTGTAGTAGAATCAGATCAAGCATCTTCCCACCCACTTTTTTACAAAATACCATGAAAACCTACCATATAAACTGTAAAACAAAATACTGCACAAGTTTAATGGCTATATCGTCCTTTCATCAGCCCAACATAGACTTAAATTACGACACCAATTAGCAAGCAATAAATAATCACCTGGAAAGAGTATCGAAGCTGAACAATGAAAGGATGCGTGACTTTGGTGAGAATATCCCTCTCAGCTTTCATGTAATCCACGTGATTCTTCTTTATAATCGTATCTTTTCTCATCACTTTCATGGCATAAATCCCATCGTCGCCATTATTATTGTTACTATGATCGTCTCCGTTTTTTCCTCACCTGAAACACTTTACCAAACGCGCCCTGTCCCACAACTCTCAATATCTCAAAATCTGCAGGCCCAATCTTTATCTCAACTCGACCCTCGTCTTCACTTGCAAATTCGGCGTCGTTTTCAGGTTCGAATTCTTCGATTTGGAGAGGGAGGGAAGAGGAGAGGGCGTAGCGAGGGGAGGGGCCAACGAAGGAGTGGGAGCGGTTGTGGATGACCTGGGGGTCACCTAAAAAGGCGGGAGTTGATGACGTGGAGGAGGGTGATTGGTTTTGGAGGTGGTGAGGTGTTAAGGGTCCGAAAACTTCAGAGAAATCGAAGTCTGAGGAAGAAGAAGAAGCGGAGGGTGGCGTGATAGTGAGCCTTTTAAGATTAGTAGCTAAGAGGGACTGAAGGCTTTTCTGTGACGTGGAGACCATTTTTTTTTTTTTTTGTGGGTTCTATTTGCAGGTTGAAGAAGAGACTCTTTTTTTTTTATTACGACTGAGAAAAAGGAAGCAGATACGTAGCCAGCCAAAGGAGGCAGGCTGGGGAAGCTAAGATTACATTGTAGAGGGAGGGGAAGCTAAGATTACATTGTAGAGGGAGGGGAAGCTAAGATTACATTGTAGAGGGAGGGGAATAAGTCGATTAAGATCACAGAGTGTGGTGCAAGAGATGAAGATGATCGAATGCTCAGAAAGACGAAGAGAAAGAGAGTTGCAGTGGGTGGCAATTAACTTATTGATTGCATCAAATAATTGTAAGAGATGCAATGCATAATAAGAAGAAGAAAAAGAAAGCAGACAGAACAGGGCGAATTCGTTGAATGAAATGTGGCGGATGTTGACTGATTTCCATACGCGCTTGGGATGGTCGTGCATAGCACGTATCCTCGTAAATCATTAATAGATCGGGGTCTGTCGGTCTATTTATACACCAGAATAAATATCAACTCTGTGTAGTAAATTTTAAAAATTTAAGTTTAATATCGTAAATATTAAAATAATTCTCTATCAAATATTGTAATTTTTTTTATTTAAAGCGGAAAATATAAAATTGAATGATTCTTTTAAAAAATAATGTTGATAAATACAGTATTCATTATTAAGCTATATATTGTTATACGTGTACAAAAAAACTTTCCAAAATCAACACCGACATATTTTTTTTAATCATATTTAAAAATTCTATGATAATGAAATAAAAAAAATTTAATATCAATAACATATTTTTTTAATTTTTAAATAAAAAAATTAGACTAATTTATTTTATATACCTAATAATTAATCTGTTAAATAGATAATATGAAAATTTTATCTATTATTTAGATTAAAAGTTATTTTTTTATTTTTTAATAAATTAAAATTATTTTGTTATAGTTTGGTTCTTTCAAAATATATTTAAAATAAAAAATTATATATTATAATTAAAATTTAATGTTAAAAAATATGTTATGCATACTAAAAATAATTTATTTAAAAAATATTAATTTAAATATTATCAAAATATATATTCTTTCTTTATTTTTTTTTAAATTTATTAATAACAAAATATATTGTGAGAGCTCAAAATTTAATATTATAAAGTAAGACACATTTAATTTATTGTATTTATATGATTTCATGAGTAATATATGTTGATTTGAAGATGTAAATGTTATTGTAATAGTTAAAAATAAATAATATAATAAAATAATCCTATAACTAATATCACATTAATAAAAATAGAAATGAGAACATTTTAAAACCAATAAATCGTGAGCGAAAAAAAGTACATAGGTAGTTGGACAAATGTAAACAAGTAATTTTGAAAAGGATAATTGAGAAAAATAAAATATAAATTAGTATAATTTTATGAAATCAATATTAATTACGATAACACAAAATTTGAGAAATTTTAATCACAATGCAAATTTAATTTGGCATAACAAAATATTATAATTAATTTACTAACATCTACTATTTGTAAAATAATATTTTATCTAATGTCCTGCAACCAAAAAATAAATGAGAAAAAAAAATTAGTACATATGTAAAATCAAATTATTATAATAATTAAAATAATTTAAAAATATCAATAATTATCTTTTTTTTTCCTTATGATAAAGCATTCATATATTTAAAAAATTATACATTTATGTGTTATATAATTAATTATTATTAATTTGAAACTATATTAAATTTTGTAATCATTTTTATAATTTTACAAGTATTATATTTTGGATATAATTTTTTTAGTTGTAATTCAATTTTCTATACCATGAATTATAAGTGAATGTTGATTTATAATCCTTATATTATATTTCCATTCTTTTTATTTCATATACAATCATAACATTATTATTTATTAATTTTTGTTAATTTACATTTATTTTATCATAATTACATTTTTTATGTTATACTTATGAAATTGAAGTCTATTTTTACTCTTTTATGTTGACTTATTGTTTTTAGTTTTTAATTTTTAACTTTTACAAATATTTTATTTTACATACAAGTGATACGTTATAATTTAATCTTTTATGTGAAGAGAACAAAATTTATATATATTTATAACTTTTACGTCACAATTATAAATATTTTTGTTTTACTTACAACTATTGTTGTCATTTAACAATTTGATGTTAATTTACATCTATCTAAGTATATTTATATTTTTTTTGTTGAATTTATAAAATTGATGTTCATTTTTACTCTTTTATAGGTGACTTATTTTTTTAATTTTTAATTTTGAACTTCTAAAAATATTTTATTTTACATATAAGTTATATGTTATAATTCAAATTTTTATGTAAATATTATAAATTTTATACAAATTTATAACTTTTACATCATATTTATATATTTTTTATTTTGTTTACAACTATGCTGTTATTGTTTGATAATTTAAAGTTAATATATATATATATATATTTATCGTATTTATATTTTTTATATTGTATTTATAAAATTAATTTTTTTATTCTTTTACTGTTAGTTTATTATTTTTTATTTTTAAATATTTTTATATAAGTTATAAGTTATAATTTAATTTTTTTATGTATAGATTATAAATTTTACGTGAATATATAATGTTTATATCACAATTATAATTTTTTTTGTATTGTTTATAACTATATTGTTGTTATTTGACAATTTAATATTAATTTATATATATTTCAGTATTTTCATATTTTTATGTTGTATTTATGAAATTCATGTTCCTTTTTACCTTTTTATATTGGTTTATTGTCTTTTATTTTCAACTTTTATAAGTATTTAATTTTACATACAAGTTAAACATTATAATTTAATTTTTTATATGTTAATTACAAATTTTATGTAGATTTATAATTTTTATGTTATAATTATAATTTTTTTATTTTGTTTACAACTATGCTGTTATCATTTAATAATTGAATGTTAATTATATTTATCTCAACATATTCATAATTTTTATATTAAATTTACAAAATTGATATTTATTTTACTTTTTTATGTTAGTTTATTTTTTTATTATTTTTATTTTAACTATTAATTTTATAACTTATTATTTTAAATTTATTTTTTATGAATATTATATTTTATTACAAATATTTCATCAAAAATTTTATTTTTTTTGTATTAAAATTAGAAGGACAATTTTGAATTATTGCCTTTATAGGTTTTAGTTGGTTTAGAAATAATAAATTTTAATAGGTTTATCTTAATTTACATGTATTATATTATTTTTATACATGTTAAAAATATTGTAAAATAATGTGTCTATAGTAATATAAAAAATTTATATATACATTATAACATATAATTAATTAAAAATTAAACAAGTAAAATATAATTAATTATATAATTTTCTTTTTATAAAATTAAAATTAATAATAGAGATTTATAATTTGAATAAAATTAAAATTATTTACACGCAAGAGATTTAGATGAACACATAGTATATATATTTTTAATTTACTTAATTACAAGTAAGAGATTCAAATAAATACAAAGTAAAATGATTTTTTTTTTACTTATTCTTTATTTTTTTAACTGATAAACTATAATATTTTAATTAATTTAAGTTAATTATTATAAATCATAAATTTAATCAAATAGTTTAAATAATTTTTATTATTGATGCTGAAATTTTTATTTTCATACTATAGAACAACCCTTTGGTCAAGAAAAATTCTATTCATTAATTTTTTTATATATTATTTCCTTTTTAACCCTTTCATACAGTCAGTTCCGACTGCATCAATTGATGTATAAAGGACTAAACCTGTAAATATAATAATATAACTGAATATAAAATAAGAAGTGATCATCTTAAACGGGGCGGGGCTATTTATATAATAAATGGCTTTAATGACTATGGAGGGGAGAAGCCGGATAAGTATAGAACGAAAATGCAAGCAAGAAAAATATTAAATTTTCCATACAAAAACTACGCTACGCGTAGTTATAGTCGTGCTCGTGTCGTTGAATTACGCTCCATACAGCTCCGTGAATGTAGAGAGAATTCTAACTTGCCAATTAAGGGTGGGCATTTTTGTCTAACCGAACCGAACCAAACAGTTCGGTTTGATTTGATTCGATTTTAATACTAAGTTCAATTCTAATCGGTTTTTAAATAATCGATTCGATTTAATTTCAGTTACCGAAATCGATTGTAAAATTTTTTATAACTCCCTAATATTTTTACAAATTATAAATAATTAATAATATGATAATATTTTACATAAATATACATAAAAATAAAATTAAATATTAATATAATTTTATATGTATTTTTTATTTATAATTATAATATAAATTAAAAATATAAATAAAATTTTATAAAACAAAAGTAATCGAAACAAATTGAAACCAAAGTAAGATTCAAAAATCGAAATTAAACCCGAACCGAATCGAACCGAACATCTTCGATTTGATTCAGTTCGATTTCATTATAATATATTTCATATTCGATTCGATTTTTATAACCCGATTTTGCCCACCCCTATTACCAACTGCCATTATTTCATCCTCACCCACCCGGTCTACCCGTACTACAAATGTTGTCCTTTAACATGACTTAAAAAAGACAAATTATACGACCATGGTAAATTCAGAAGCGCGGCAAAACCAGCTTCAACGAGTAACAAAGTACAAAGAAAACCAGGAGAACAGGACTTTATTTCACAAGTAACAACTGTAAACCACACTGAAGAACAAATACGACCTTTCCATTACAAAGCGAAATTACAAATCTATACCCCAAATTTTACCCCAAAAGAATTGAAGCCAATGCAATTAAAACCACCTGTCTCAATGAAGATACAACAATCACCTATTCTCTCCCACCCAATACAAACGCCAAGATTCTCCTAAGAAAAAATTGGAGAATGAAAATTGATGCACAATGATGAATAAATATAATTAATACACAATCAAAAGTAGTTCATATAACCAACAGAGAGGCCTTAGCAAAACAGCCCCTTTGTTACTTACTTTCCACTATGATACAGGAAACCTATTCAATTCAAGCGGCTTCAAAGCTCCTTGGACTATCTCTTGAACCGTTCGATTACGTCGACAAACATCAGACAACTCTTCAACAGGACCCATCAGGGCATTCACATCAGCCCCGGATGCTGCCTGTGACAGTGCTTGTAAAAATCTAGACCGTTCCACTTCTGCTAATGCCGTCAATGGGATTAATGAAACACTCTCCTTCGCCCACTCTAATGCTTGCACACCATATGCCCGAGTTAGGGCTAGGAGTGCATATGTTACCTGGGTAAGACAACATTATATGAAAATTCGATCTTATACAAGCTGGAGACAGCATGGTTGTAATTCCCTGGACTAACCATGTGCATACCAATACCATCTTAGGTCTTTGATGAAAATAAGACCTACCGTTTCTAATCGAGAACTTGGGAGTGCTCCAGTTAATGAGGCAATTAAAATTCTGGTAATGCTAGCACCTCGAGGAATAATGACGCTATCCCTTGTACATAAGAATTCTTCTCCCTTGCTAGACTTGGCAAGATCAAAGATATCAGATAAGAAGGTCAATATGGAATTGGAAGCCTCTCTGCAAATAGAACAGAAATAAAAAAAAATGAACACCAGAATCCAACCATGAAATTTAACACCATTAATTTTTCAGTGAGTGTGTTTATGGACAAACAACACAATATGAATGAAACGTCAGCTGGTGAAGTGAACAAGTACCAAACAAATTAATCAAGGCCACAGCAGAGAGAAAGCAAGCAAGTAGACAATTTAATCAAGGCCACAGTAGAAGGAAAGCAAGCAAGTAAAGATTCGAGGAAACCCCTTCATAAGATGGCCTCTACCCAGAGGACATGGATGCACTACAGGCTAAATGTTGCACCAATAGAAGCGTGCTACAATAGGCATCGACATATCTGAACTCAAATCATATTCCATTTGATAGATCAAACATTCTAATTGACAAGCAATATTATGTGCATGCATGCGCATTGGCAAACATGGACAAGGTTTATATGCACAAAGCACACTGTGCACATGCTCCTGTATATGCATCTCAGTGTATAGCTATGCCACTGTGTTCCCAAGTATATTTTCTAAAAGCTTCTGCATTGAATAATCAAAATAGGCTGCTGTCTGCAGATCTTAAATTTCCAAATCCAATGTTATTAAAAGACAGGACTGCACTTTCTATGGTATCCAAAAATCACTCAAACTTTCTGCTCCTGGTCCCAGCAGAGTGCTACATAAAGCTCAAGGACGACATTCAAAGTAACCATGGGAAGTCTTCCCAGGAGATCCAGAACGTGCCCAAATCTTCTCTTCTGGGAGGAGGACAGGGTGGTTAAGTTGAAATAAAAAGAAAAGGATATGTTCACTGAGTTGTAAATATGGTGCCTACTGCTGGGTGATACAACTTTGGTTGTCAAAAAACTAATGGGACAGAAAATAATCCCAGGTATGTAGACTCCAGGGATTTTGAACCACTGACCTCTTGATTGCATCCAAGGGTCTTTTACCCCTCAACTCAATGCCTTGAGATTGGCATATTATTATGAATCTTCTTGGTCTGGAGAGGGAGGGAGTTATCCACTGTCTATTTAGCAATTGACAAAGATATAGCCCAACCTGTGGTTGTTAATGTCCATTGATACATGGCTGAAAGCCAAACTAACTTCATTAGTAAGTAAATTATATCAGGAATCTATTGACTGATTGCATAGTCATTATAACTTTTCTATCCTCTATGAGTTCATAGAAATATGCAAATCATCATAATTATCTAAAATTTCAAAAGAATCTACACCACTTAAAATGTATAACCATAAATCATGAATGCACATGTACGCAAAAAGAGAGAAGCTAGACCTGTGCTGTACTGTGATTCCAATCATTGAGCAATCTACTAATGATGGAAATACAGAAGAGGGGATAAATAGTTGAGGACAATAGCGAATGCATCTTGATGCCAACAAGAAACAATCATCTGCAACATCTGGCCTTGAAGTAAACTCCTGCAGAATAGATGATCATGCAGCAACAGAAATACAGGCAACTACAAGAAAAGACAAAACAGACTTCATTATATTCATACCTCAATATTTGTGAGCAGACACGTTGTGCGCTTGAAAAGAGCTTCTATCAAATTGTGTAAGTAACTTGCACAGGATGGGTCAGAACCAAATATCTGTCACCCAGAATATGCCGACTGCTCAAGTTTATAACAGAGAAGGAAATTAGGATAACTAATGCTAATATTTAAGGAGGGATGGCTACCTTTATAACTTCACTAGAAAGATAAAGGAAGCACGGCTGTTGGTGTTGTTGATATAGACCTTGAATCTCCTCTAGAATGGCTCCTATCGTTATACCCATAAACCTTTTGGAAGTTCTCACCTAATTAATACATCAAAACACCATGATCACCTAGTAGCAATAATATTGATATATGCAAAAACCCACCATTGCTGGAAGATGGTATATGTTTTAACTCAAACAATATAAAAGATTATATAACCAACAGTTCGAGTGCACCATGTAAAACTAACAATCCTTGCTTTAAGCATATAAAAAATAAATCCTATTCTGTTATTAACCAAATTTGGAAGATATATTTCCCATATATTGTTGAAAAAGTTCCTTTAAAGCCATATTTTATTATTAGGCACACTCAGTAGAGCCTATTCTGAATGTCCCCTCCAAACCCATAATGGCAGAAGATGAAACAAAATTTAAGCCAAGTAAACAGAGATGGTACAGGTGAGATTAATAACGCAGATGACAAGCAATGATGCATATTCCTTTCACATAGAAAGCTGCTGCAATGTTGAAAAATTACCATTGATTTTGCATAGAGTAACATATAAATCACTACCTAATCAATAATACAAACAAATTAGGTTGATGCCGCAGGATGTATTAGAGGTAAGAGAAACCCGGTTTACTAAATTTGTAGACAATCAAAGCATGTAGCAAGCTCATCTCATGCATCAGAATAAAGAGACAAGAGATAAAGGCATATGTATGGGGACTGAAAACGCTCAAGAAGTTGTAATGATGGAGAGAAAAATAAGATTCAACAGATATGGAGGCAGCAATTTATTGCAAACTTAACATGCAGGTACATAGCATCATTATGAATAATAATGTCTGACTTGACTATTAAATTTCTAGCGCAGACCCTGTTCAAGATTCCTTCCTCTTAAACAGACTATTAAAATCCACCTAGTTAATATAGCAAAAAGCTACAGTTGGGTATTAAATTTTCAACATGTTTGATTTAACTCACAGCATATTTGCAAGCTCGACAAAGGGACTCCATCGTTCGCATGTCCCAAGCACGACTGCATAAAAAGATATTCAACAGAGATTAGAAGACAATGAAATGCATATTTATATGAGATTTCCTAATTGCTAGAAGGTTACAAAAACTCACATATCAAATATGGCTTTGAATATGGGCCAAAGCCTTTGTATTGCATCTGCCACTGCTTCAGGATGATTTACATACCTAGAATTGAGAGCAGTTGTCCATTTAGAACATTTCAACAGGTTAAAGCCATAACAGAAGAACTGAACAAGATAGTGATCACACCTAAAGATGTAAGCAAATCTATCAATATGAACAGTTAAATCACGAGCATGTTTCTTCTGCAATATTTCTGGTCCTTGATTGATGACTTCCTGATTGTCAGATCATAAAATTTATCATATCCTCAATGAGTTAATAAAGCTCAATGAATCCACCAGAAGTAGAACTAACCTGTAATGGTGTAACAACTGGCAAGCACAACATCTCCAGAGCCTTCTTAGCATCATCTTGAGGAAGTTCTGTAATAACCATGCTACAAAAATAAATTTAAAGAAATTAATCAAGTCATTTATGCAGAATTTTAACTTCATCACGTATTGCATTTATTTCAGAAGTCCTTGATCTGTTTACCTTAAGGCTTCAACTAGATGCAATGAGTCCTCAGCAGAAACTTTCAAACTACCTTCCCCATTAACTGCTGTACGGTATACATTATACAGTCCGTCCAAGTATCCACAGAGCTTTTTCCGGCAATCTACAAGTTGAATATGAATAAACACGATTACTAAAAACTTGATTAAAGCAAAATCATATTCCACAGTAATATGTGATTTTATAAACAAATAAATATAAACTAACAACTGAAGTGACTATCAAAAGTAATAAATCAAATATAAATTAGAAAGACATTGTGAAAAGGCCTGCAAAAAAATCAATCAAGAGACAAATCAATAACAGCAATGAGCTTGAATAATAATGCAGAGGAATAGCAAAAATATAGTACCCAGAGAGGAAACATTATAACTACTAAACATTCCTAGGGCATGCAAATAAGATATACTGGAAATGAGCAACCCCAGTCCATCTGTTAAATACATGTTGACCAAAAAAAACCTAACAATAATCTTAAAAACTTATGAAAAGTTAATAAATCACCAACTTTTACTATCATTATGCCAATTATTTTCTTTTGGTAAACCAAAAACCCTTGATATGTACACCATATTAGAAACTAGGACTGCTGCTGGATTGGAAATCTATGATATATTATATCCAAGGTAAGTGCACCGACAGGATTTGATCCTCTGACCTCTGGGTCAGAAACCCCATTCAATCAGCTGATGTCAATTATAGCAGTGCTATTAAAACTTTTAGATCCACATGCTTCATGTTCATCTGTTAGAATTGTCGGAATGTCATGATATTTGCTACTAAGACCTATCAAGCTCAATGCATATAATATAAATAAAAATTTGTCCATAACAAAAACAAGAACATCAAGATAAATGAGTTCTTTCGTCATCACGTGTGAAAAAAATCCATTAATTTTACATATAAGCAGCCACAAGACAGAGCACAAGCACAACTAGATATTAAAATCCAAGCAAGTGTAATTCTTTTTTTTTTTTTTTTGGGGGGGGGGGGGGGGTGTGAGGGGTGTTGTCGGGAAGGTAGTAACCTAATCAGTAAACAAGTAAAAATGACAATAAAAAATATTTCATACCATCACAAATGTGTCTAAATGCCAAAGCTGCAGCTGCAGCTGTATCTTCATTTGTACTCATGCCACTTGTGAGAATACTGAGCACTGAAGCCAATACAGATGGATCGCTTGATGCGGCATCAAGCCATTTTGAATATGCCCCAATGGTTAAGCAAACTGGGGATTATTAGGAAAGCAAATGACATATTGATTACAAATGATAACACTTAATAACAAATGTTACAAAATTAACAGTAGAAGCAGCAGTTATGCAAAAGAAAATACAAAAGCAGAATACCAGTCTGGAGCAGTTGGGGCTGTTGAGGAAGTTTTGGAAGCAAAGCCATAACCTGCGCAAAACAAACAAGACAATATTGTTTCTTCTGGTTTCAAACAAACATCCTGCTCAATTTCAAAAATATTTGCCATTAAACAATTTATAAAATGCAAATCATCATTTAATTATAACAAACCAAACAAGGAATTCAGTGAATTTTTAAAAGTTAATTTGAGGTGTCAAACCACAAGAATATATATCAGGGTGCAATGCATAAGGGAAAGCTTCTAATATATATTATAACATGTTGGGAAAAAATGTGAACCAAAACAAGAGCCACATAGCCATGACCTAAAAATCAAGAGCAACCTTGTAATATATCACCAGAGAGAATAATCAAGACATGAGAAGGAACTTGAGGGATTTTTAAACCTGGGGCATGACTTCAAGTTCAACAACCGAAACATAGCTAGATATAGCCCTGATACAGAATAAAGCAGCCTCTGCTGGACGCCATTCACTATGTTCATTTCCACAGCAAGCTACACCCTTTATCAATTCAAAAGGAAACATTTAAACCTCATTAAAGTATGTTGATAAACTAATAACCAAAATATAACACAAACAGGATTACTAAAACATTTTTAAAAGTTGAAAGAAGAATCATAAATCAATCAGACTAAGAAAGCAGAGGGAAAGAAATAACAATTTGGAATTGCACAAACATTTTTAAAAGTTGACAGAAGAATCATAAATCAATCAGACAAAGAATCAGAGGGAAAGAAACGACAATTTGGAATTGCACAAACATGTCTGTTTTTTACAACTTCTTCAAAGCAATACAGACAATGAACAGTCAAACTTTTAAGTGCAATTTTTTTTTTTAATTTCCTCTGCCTTCTTTTATCCAAAAAATGAAAATGCTTGATTACAACTCAATATCCCCTTTATATATTGGGGAAAAAGGTTTAACAAGAATAAAACATTTTAAGTAATAGCAACTTCTAGCTTCCAGCATATGATTATTTATTTATTGGTGTTTTGCAGATGTTACAACTGCCAAGAATAGCAGTTAATAAGCATAATATTTTGTCACTAGGTGAACAAATTCCAAAAATGCATATACTACCCACCTCAACAAACTTCATGTAAAGAATTTTCAGCGTTGCATCACCGCCTAAAACTGACGCTGCATCGATTAAGACATCCGCAACAGCTAGCAACATCACAGATTCCGTTAGCGTTGAAGAAGAGCTAGACGCGTCTCATCAAGATGAAAATATAAAAGAAGAGGCAGATGAACAACCTTCACATTCAAAACATAACTGTGACTAAATCACATAGAACAGTAGATGATAGAGAATACCATTTCAACATGGAAACGGAATTAAGACAAAAGGACCAAACTAATTGATTGTCTTTTATTCAATTTAAGAAGAAAGACATAAGAAAGAACATACATAGAAGTCCCAGTGACTAGCAAACTTCATGCCTAATCTATAAAACATTCTCTCAAGAAAACATAGAAATAATCAAACACCAAATTTTGCTTAACCCAGAGGAACTAGAAATATACTTTTATATAATCAAACACCAAATTCTGCTGTAGAGAAAAGAAGCAGTAGAAAATGCATAACTGAGAGGAACTAGAAAATACTTTTATAAAATGAGATGCCAAAATACCTATTATACATTCATCAAAGGACACAAACTATTGCAAAAAGGTCTTATAGATAAAATGCAGATGGCTGAAATAACTATATGATTATTACCATATCTGGTGTGTTTAAATTCCTTGAGGTCCTCCAATGAAAGGTCTTGATAATCTTGGGGATACTGAACTCGAAAACTAACCTGCAAAGAAACACAGGATGGCACTCTTAAAAGTATTGGCCAATAAGAAATCCAGACAGTTGACTCTTCTAGTTAGTTAAATGAGTTTAACGGATAAAACAATTCTTGGCAGAAACAAAGCCCAAGGTTGACACAACTGACAACAGCACTGCTGAAAATGGCCTTTTTCCTCAAAACTAACAAGATAGTAACCCAAAATAATGAAAATACTGGTGTTATTAGCACAGAACAGCATCAGTAATAGTTGTATCAACATATCTAGAAAGAAGTTTTTTAGGGCATACATATACACATATTTACAAAAATTTAAGGCCGATACTTCAGAAGCTGAATTTATGAACTTGACCAGCAAACTCACCAAGGATACAAGAGACTCATAGGCTGAACGAAAAACCTGCAGCCTTCTATTTCTCTCGGCTTCAGCAGTTGCTTCATTACCAAATGAAACATAGGAATCCCTGATAAAGAAGAATTATTATGGAAGGAGCTTAATGCAAAAGGCAAACAATACATCTTGGCAGAGCTATAAGAGATTCACCTCTTTGTCAAAATGACCTGAAGACTGTGCCAAAAATTAAATGTCATGGAAGCAATATCATATTCTGGGTGTGAAGAAACTTCCAATAATGCATGCACTATCAACATTGATTCATCATAACCTGTAGAAATAAAGTTATTCCAAGAAGGGATGATCACAGCAAAACAACCTAATTCATCTAAACAGAAGCAATTTGCAAATAAGAGTACAGGCAAGACAAAGAATAGAGCAAGCGATATCTTTAAAAGACAATAAATAAGAATATTCTATACCAGTTGCAATCAGTTCAACATATGAATCACCCATGTCAGCAAATAATCGAGCAATGGCTTTCACATCTTCCTCATCCTGAATAAGTATTGATAGGAAACAAAAAAAACATCAAATAGCAGTTACTTTTACCAGTGCGCACTATAGTTCCGAATAAATCATCCAAAATAATCTCTAACTTCTGCACACAAATAAAAATTAAGACAATAATATTGAACAATTTTCCAATCCTATTGAGGAAACCAAAAAATAAGAAGACAGCTATCTAGATAGTTTTAATTGTTCCATTATCTTCCTATGGTAGAATATTGTAGAAAGTAGAAACTTGATAGCATGCATTTACAATTGTTATTGTATCTTCTAAAATGCATAAAACACAAAACATTCTTCAAAATCAATGCTAAAGAATATCCAAATTAATTGTGCCCCCAACTCGATCCAGGATTTAGTATGAGTGTTACCACCTTTGCAATTCTAGGAATGCCTGACCGGACACAACATAGAAATGAATTTAAAAAGACAAAGCTACACTTTTTTTCTAATAGAACATATAGATGTTTTAGTATTTCTATCAGAACTCAAGCCTCAGATGCAGTCATATGATGGATATCCATATGGCACCAGTAAACAAAAAGAAGCATACCTTCGATGAATCTGCAAGTTGTGCCTTTAGACTCATAATTTGAGGCACAATTACTTGAATTAATGGCATATTTGCATCACCACCACCAGAACTTCCGGCCGCTGAATAGTGTATTAATTCAGAAATGACTGCAAAGATGAAAAGGAAAAATAATTTAGTAATGGAAAGAACAGAATCTAGCCAATCCATCACAACCCGGAGGAAAAGAGAAAATATGAAAACAAGAAGAAGAAGCAATCAATACCATTTACAGATGCCTCAGAAAGTATCTCAGAATGCAAGCTAGAGAGAGCTGTAAGCACCAATGGATGTGCGGCAAGCACAGATCCAGGGATCCTGAAACCAAAAAAGTTCAAATAAGTTCCATGAATTTCTACATTATCGGTTGTTCCCTCTACAGAGCACAGATTAGTGAGGTTACACAAGTCAGATACAAATTTATAAGAAGCAAAACAAGAATTAGTGTATCAACAGCCACAAGCTTACTAAATTACCAGTAAGCGAAATTATGGTGTTAGATCAGCAATTCCTTTAAGAGACAAAATTAGTCGTACATTCTACTTCTCCAACGTCACTTCACCTATCTTCTCAACAGACTGAGGCTATATCATAATTTCTTACAAACAAAAAGCCAAAATAAAAAGTTCATTTCCTAAAAAGTAAAATATTAAGAAAAGAGCAAGGAAAAAATGATTACTCCAGACCTAATCAACATATTAATGTCAGAGAACAATGAGGAACCAATCTGGAATCATTTACCAATAAATTGTTGCATCATATACCACATTGAAATTTAAAGAAATTTCACTCCCATAAGTCTACAACAAAGTTTCACTCCCATAAGTCTACAAAAAAGTTTCACTCAAGGTTCAAACAAATCCAGGAATTGATAATTTGTGACTGTCAGAACATCTAAACCTCTAGTTGGGAAAGTAATGCAAAACACCAACCAAAATATACATGATACATTTCTAATTCAATAAACAATTCCCTGAATAGAGCAAAGCTTATAACCAAAAAAATGACTTGTACTTACCGATGCTTTAACCGAAGCCAAGATGCGAATGCCTCAAGAACCTGGCAAATCAATCAAAGTTGAAATGATCAAAAACCACTCGATCAAACATTTAAGAGCAGACTTTTTTTCCCCCCTTTTTTCTATATTCGCTAAAGGATCAGCTTTCATAAATGCTCTACAAGTATGCATGTTTGTATTATATTGGAAATAACAATGACAAGGTTTTCACAAATCTTGGCTACCAATTAAAATTTCCAGAAGTGAGTTGCTCAAGTGGATAGCGATTGAGCAGGTAAAAATTGTTTTTATAGTCGTACAATAACATCTATGCCATGCCAGCTGTAGTTACCAAAATTCATGATAGAACCATGAATATTGTCTCAATAGTAGTACCTTCTCTACACCAGATGACTTTTCTAGTCACTTTAATTTTGTGGCTAATGAAGAATTAGAGAGCCCTCAGTGACATACTATGGAAACTTGTTAATTTTGTTACATTTACGCAAACGCTAGGCCCCTACATGAAAAATACCCAATAAATAGACTGAATTTTGAATTGAACAGCTCCTCTCTTCCTCTCACTTCAATGAACAGAACCATCTTAAAAAATTTCAGCAACACACATCTCAGGCAGCAAACTAATCAGGGAAACTTCCCTTAGCTATAAACATATGATACTGAGTTGTATATAACAACTTGGGAAGCTCTGTCCTCACCTGCTCCTTGAGTTCATTAATATGCAAACATGCGGTCAATATATTAAGAGCAACCTCCATCTGAGAAGTCAACTCTTTTTCAAATTGGCGACGTCTCTCTGGACGAGCAGCTATCTTATAGTTGAATACTTCCTGGGGCAAAGACAAATAGAATAAGATGAAAACTACTTAAGGCTTGCAAACAAGGTAAATTACTGTACGTTATTAAACAGAAAAAGTTAAAGCATTCCCATGATCATATTGAAGATATGAAGCCATCATGATTAAATGCTCCAAATCACTGTCAGATTAGAAAGGCGGTGTCCTCTAAAGAAAAAAGGTGCACTCCTACAAGCATTCCCGACTCCTTAGCCAGACATTTATGCATCCACTATGAGCATCAAGATTGAACTTAAGATTAAACAAAAAGACAGATTGACTTTATCCAGTATTTAGAAATATCAAATTTTACGACTGATTGACGAAGAGCTCCATATGATTTTACTTTTTCAAGTTCAAAAGAAATATTGCATATTGAATTCTCACATCATGCTGTGTATTATACGTTACATTTACCAATTGAAAGAGTTCTCTCATGAAAATCAATTTTACCAGGGACGGTTTGTCACTAGTATTACATTGGTGGCTATTCGGTGAAGCAAAGCAAGAATGGTTAGTGCATTCACAAAAAGGCAGGAGGAAACAATATGCTGCTTGGAGAATCTATCTCCAACATGTGACCTATTGATACCTCAGGCAAGACTGTAAGTAGCTCCAAAAATCCAGGTACAAATTCTGGATGTGAATTCATCTCATCACGAAGCCAATTAACAATACCACCACCTCCCCAATCTTCTGCAGGAATATGTACAGCCAAGGCAGCAACAGCAATGCTAATCTACAAAACCAAACAGTTAAGCACAAAATTCTCTTGGTGTTGATAAGTTGCATTTAAAAAATAAATTCTACAAAAATACCTGAGTCCTGACTTTAGGTGGCCCTTTATGGAACTTTTTCAATAAGGTCTGTATTTCAAATATCCATGTCATAAAATTCAGTAGAGAATATAGTAACAGTCAAGCATTACATATATGCCACATAAAAGGACAAAAAAGAAAGAAGAAGAAAAACCATCATTCATGAAATATGCAAGTTTTTCTTTTCTTATAAAAAATTAGAAAAAGAGCAACTAATTAGATCAAAACCTTTGCTCCGCATAATTTTCTTCATAAAATATGTGAGCCACCTCGAAAGGGCATGTATCTCTCAACACAAAACTAAAAGCAATATCGCATATCTTTTATAACTACTCTTTTAAGAAAAATATCATCACCGTAAACTTCATTGACAATATAGCACTATTTGCCTCTTGTGACTTCATATAGCAGTAAAGGAAGAAGGTGACAATAAATTCATTCCCTCAGGTGACAACAAAATTCATTCCCTCCAAACTTTAGCTTTCCTCATGTCAAATTCCAAGCAGATCAGAAACAAGCTATGAAAAACTTTCAAGTACCAAACCAGTATCAATAGATTAATAGAGCTCCACACAGTTAAAAGAAAACTAAATAAACGCAAGAAATAGTCCACAGATTCCTCAAAAAAATAACAGACAATTGCTGCTTGTGTCTCCAATTATGCTGATCCAAACCTACTTCAGTAACCAAAGTAACACACAGAGCAAGGTGCTACCCGCAAACTAAGGTGTGGGGTCCAAGGAGCCTTTTGGTTGTCCCTCAATCAAGAAATAAATCCACCTTTCCTGCCCCATCCAGAATCCTACCAATAATTTGAAAGAAATTAACAGTAGAGAGGATAGTGACACTTCCTTGACTCAAATTCCCTACTTGTGGAGCATTTAGGAACATCAAGAAAGAGGCCAAAAAGATGCAAGCACCCATTCCCTTACCTCCAATTAAAAGTCAAAACACTTTGCAACAAGTATCCAACTTTTGACTGAAAAGTTTTCTAATACAAGCAGAGATACACCTCTTCCAGGTCAATCTTCTCAACCAAAATATATTTCACCTTCATATTAGCATTTTTAGTCACCAAAACTCATAACCTCATCAAGATTTTCCTTGTGCTAAAAAATAAAATCTTGGAAGCACGCATTGCAAAGTTCATAACCCTCTCAAGCTAGAAAGATAGCATCCAGAAAACGCTCATACACAATGCTTGGCAAGCTACTGGAACGATCATCCTTCAAACACTTAACTAATCCAACTTAAATATCAAAAGTGACAAATGTATAACTAAGAAAATTTACTAATTTGGCCTCTCTTATAAATTTCGTAGCTTGCTCAATGTCAGTGAAGCCTCTCATCCTTCTGCATCCAAATATTTCTACTCTTCCAAAAAATAAATAAAAAACAAAGATAAATAATTGACATCTGAACCATAACCAGGAGATCTACAGAATTTCTATAAGTTATTCTTCTTTCATTTGATAAAAGCAACAATTAGAATATCAATCAAAAGTGTAAAACATTTTTTCATCTGAAAACATCTTCCAGTGAACAGAAACAACACAGTTCATGTAAAATCCTTGTTGTGTGACAGTGAAACACCAGAATAAGAATTAATTTTCAGTGTCAGTGTCCCATCAATTATTATGAAACATGTATATGCAAATGTAATATAAACCCAAGCTTTTTGAATGCATAGAAGTATAAATCTACACCCACTCACATTTAAGGAATCGCGTAATGGACGAACAGCTTCAGAAGGTAGTTCTTCTACATCTCGTTGTACCTATGAATCAAATCTAGAAAATATTCAAAATCTTTCACTGTTAAAAATTAAAAATAATGATAAATACTATAAGATGCCAAACATGGTTTGATGCTTCAGTTCTACAACGGTGTTAACATCTCCCAGATACTAAGAACTGTAAAATCCACAATTTTAGGCATAACCATGAGCCACATAAATGAATAAATGCAGTTACCTTGCTCCTAAGTGTCTGAGAACAAAAGATCAATGTTTCTAGATTGCTGGTGGCATCATGAAGCAAATTATCAGCAACCTAAACCAAACAAAAAGGAAAGGAAATGAATGCATTTTCATCTCATAGGGAAAAGTGGAAAGAAACTCGTACATAAAACATGAAATAAAATCTATTGAAAGAGCATAAATTAAAATAGAGAAAAATATAAGACCATTCAGTTGTTAATTTATGCACATGGAAGAATAACAGCAAGAGAAGAAGGAAAAGAATGCAGTGCTCGATCAAGAATCATATAAATAATGTAGTTCCAAGAACAGGGTATTGCAACTTGTCACATGTTGGAGCTCAAGTCACATATATTTCTAATATCTGACTAATTTTAGTCATTCCTCTAATGCCGCGTTCTCCCCACAACAGAGAGTAATGATAAGGTCAAAAATTAAACAAGCTATCATAGTGAACTAACCAAGACCAAAATTCAAATAAAACCCTAAAATTCAAAAATATGCACGAAATTCAAACTTAGGCAGCTGAATATCCAAATACGACTAACTGATCCAATCTCGCCAGAAAAGGAAACATATATAACAAATACATGCAATCCAATAGCAATAGCAAGTAATTGAACTAGAGTTGAAAAAAGTTCCAGATAGCTAACGCTATGAATCAGCGTAAATTTGAATTCGGTACTAATAAAACAAGTGAGAAATTGCAGAGATACCTGCCAAGCATCGATGGTGCGTTGAAAATCTTGCAACCATCGATCGGCTTGCATACGCACCGCATCATCAGGATGATGGTATAGTGCGTTTAGGGCTTCTTTCACTGTGTTTTGGAGCTCCATGCTTCTCTCCATTTTCAAAATCGAACTGAAAAACAATACAGCGAGGAGAAAACGGATATAAATATAAACAAAAATAATATATGTCGATTTTATTATTATTTAATTATCTTCTTTATTTATTTATTACTTTTTTGGAGAGGAGGGGAAGGAAGGGATTATTTTATGAATGCATGAGGTTTTGGCGCCTGCAGTGTGAACGGGGGTGATTGGGGATGCTAGAGAAAGAGCGTAGGTTTCAGCCGTCTGATCTTTTTACCTTTGACTTGTTGTGTACGCGAGTCCAATTTTGCAGAGAGGTGTGACTGTGACTACAGACCGTACTTGTATAACTGGACACGTGGCCTGTGACTGGATTAGTTAAATCGTTGGACCCCACTGAACAGATTGTCGACATGGAAAACCTCGTTGGAAGATTGAAAACATCTGATGAATGGGCCAATCGCCCAATTGTTTTTAAATCGAAAATACTAATGCGTAAAATAAATATCAAAAATCAAATTACTTAAACCATTCTAATTCAAATTATAATCCAAATTAAAACCTCCATGTTATTATTGTTCATTGTCCAAAATAAATGAGAACTACTGTTTTAGTTCATTGAGATTAAGTTAAAAACAAAAATTCGAATAAACGAATTATATTCAAATTAACACAAATTCTATTAATTTATTATTTATTTAATATAAATATAATTTATTTATTATTCATGTTAATTATTTTAAATTTAAATATAATTTATTTATTTAAACATAATTTATTTAAAATATAATTATTTTTATAAAACATAATTTATTTAAAATACAATTATTTATTTAATTAATTATATTTTAAACAAATAATCATACTAAAAATACAAATGTAATATAAATAATAATTGTAATCTTGTTTACATAAATACGATACAATTATTATATCAAAATTTTTCAAGACATTAAATTCATTGGCACTCCAAATTTAGCGTCCTACC
Source organism: Melia azedarach (assembly GCA_028052125.1). Taxonomy (NCBI): domain Eukaryota; kingdom Viridiplantae; phylum Streptophyta; class Magnoliopsida; order Sapindales; family Meliaceae; genus Melia; species Melia azedarach. Next base: position 2,326,933 of record CM051401.1, on the reverse strand, counting down.
TTACAAATTTCTCTTTATATATTAAAATGATTATTTTCCAAGCGAAAAAATTCAAAAAATAAATATAATTACAATAATATTTAATGAAATAGTAATTGTATATTATAAAATATACATTACATTGTCAAGTGTGCATGTATTTGTTAGTACTAATTAATATAATTAAAAATTTTAAAATAATTTAAAACTTGAATCAATCATATGTTAACACGAAATTTTAAAATGTTTTATTTTAAAAACTCTGGTGCTAATCTTTCTATTCTATATGTTTATATCTGTATGTATGGAATTGGGTTTAATATATATCAAAATTTAATAAAAGATGCTGAACTTATGATTAAAATTGATTTGAAACATAGAGAATTGAATCAATGCAATAAAACTAATTAAGTTATTTAAAAAAAAAAAAACAAAACGCATGTTCGGTAAATGAAAAAAAGTTATATTAGAATTAATATGTACAATAATAGTTACTTTAGAAATAAATTCTAAAACTAATCTGTCATTTTTATCTCTCTAATTATTAACAAACTAAACGATAAGAAACAAAATTAAATTTGGAAGGAACATTTGATTATAACATATATATATATATATATTATATATAATTGTAAAATTTAAGAATTATAACTCAGTATTACTTATACATATCAAAATAATTGTACGGTTGCTTCAATTGATAATTATTTATAAAAGAAATACAAATCATTTGAAATTTTAATTCAATAGGTTTTCAAGTGAGAAAAAAAATTAATTGGAATTTATATAATATTTAAAAAGAAGAATAATTCTTTTAAAATTTGTTTTATTATTCTTAGTTTTGAGTTACAGTTTTTATTTTTATTTTTTCAGTTTTAAGTTAACATTAAATAACAATAATTTTTTTTTCAAAATATATATTTTTAAAGCAAATCCCTTAGGTTTTTAATACCAAAATATTCAATTACTTAAAGGAAAAAAAAAACAAATACTAGGACACTGTATAGAAACGGGCCGTAAACTCTGTTTCCTCCGCAAACCCGAAGCCACAATAGTCCACAACGTCAAAGCTCTAAAATTCACAACACAACTCGGTACAACTATCCGAGTCAACTCAATTCGAGTCTCCTTCTTCCCTAGTCACGCTTTAAGGGAGAACTGCTGAAGCGAACATGCATAGTTGCCGGTATACAGCAGTCACGCAGTACCTGCCTTCACAAAGTCAACACAATTTGTGGCAACATAACAGAGACGCATATAATCGTGCATAAATTGTACACTCCCGCCAAAGCCGCTGCCGTGTTATAATAATGTTATGAATATAAAGATTGCAACAAACAACACAGAGTATAAAGCATAGCAAGAAATCAGAACAAAGAACTGCGCATAGCTATGGCAGCTTACATGCCGCAGACAGAAAACCCATCTCCAGCCATTTACATACCTGAAGAATGGTCACAGGCCGCCGATTCAATAGCTTATGATTCAAACACTTCGCCTCCTCCTATTGCCTTCGTTTGCGGGGCCAAAAACTGTGGCAAAACCACGTTCTCTCGCCACCTTGTCAACGTTTTTCTTCAGAGGTAATTTCTTCACTTTTCTTCTTTTTGTATTTCGGAAATTGTAGGTCGTTTTCTTCTTGCGGAATACACTGCTGTTTCTATTTACGTTTCCTTTAGCTGTTTGTTTCATGAACTTGGAACCTTTTCAGTCGGGTATCTTTAATGTTGGAAAAGGAATCTAACTGGGATTTAGCCATTCAGTGTAAAAAATTGGTTACTGTACGTGTCTATGAATTGAGAGCAGATTTGTGGTGTCTTTATATAATAATCATGGATATAGCGCGTCTATTTTTCCCTTTATAGTATTATATGTAACTGAAATTTTGTTTGCTTGGTTTATTTGTGGATAATAATTTTGCTGAATGTTTGAGGATATGTTAATTGAATTTGATGTCTTGCAGAAACACATATATCTTTGGAAGTTAATCTGGTGTTCTGAATATTGTGTATTTTTGAATTCTGAGTTTGCAGATATAGAAAAGTAGCATATTTGGATACCGACGTTGGGCAGCCTGAATTTACAGCTCCTGGTTTTTTGTCCTTCACTGTGGTTGACAAACTGACTCCAGGTTTTTATTGCAGTCTTTATTCTCTTAACATCTCATCGTTACCATGTACTTTTAGGTTTCCATGCCAGTTTTTCTTTTTGTTGTCGAATACTTCTTCTGTTGGTAATCAAGGTGTTGTCTTTTATCTTTTTCCTAAAAATAGATTTGACAATTCCATGCTTGAAGACGCCGGAGAGGTACAAACTCTTTAACTCATCCCAGCTTCAAATAATTCCACTAAGTGTACTAGAGAATTTTAATTTCTGCTTTTGGGATCTATTATTCTGAATGCCTTGTCGCAGAATGTGATATACTTGGTGTTAATAAAATCACATGAATATGCCATATCAAGGGATCAAAAATATGTTGTAGGAGATGCAGTCTCTTACAGTTTGATTTTTTATTTTCTATAGATGCTTTTTCTTTGGCGATGTTTCTTCAAAAACGGATCCAACAGTGTATTTGAAATATATCTTCGCCCTGTATGATTACTATCACAAAGAGTATTACACGTTCAACAAGAGTGAAAGCCCTGGCAGGACTGAATTGCCTCTTGTTGTGAATACACCTGGTTGGGTGAAAGGTGTGCTTCTTATGTCTGTAATTGGCTTTTTGTTTCTCTGATTTGCATTAGGAACTAATTTCTCTTTTGGTAGATTACTTATTTCCGTAAAACTATTTTCTTTTGTGAACATTTAGATAATTTGATAGAACAATGACCATGATTTTCATGTTTCAGGTATTGGCTATGATATATTGGTGGATATGTTGAAATATATTACTCCTAGCCATGTAGTTAAGATAAACATATCTATTGCAAGAAAAAATCTGCCAGCTGGGGTGTTCTGGTTGGATGGTTTTAATGATGGGGATGTTAATCTCATAGAGATCAATTCAGCTCGTCAGGACTCTTTCAATAGATCGTAAGTTCTTACCTGTCTTTTAAGTTTACTCTGCAAATATATGAATCCTGGCAATCATCAATGCCTATATACTTTTTTTTTATGGCTACCTTTCGGTTTTTCTTTATTCTTTTCACAACTATAAATCAATGTTATTGATAAATATTTGTTACTCTGATATGTGTCCACCTTTATTCCTGTTTCTATGATATGTTTGCATCGTTTCACTAGATCTTGTTGCTGTGTAAGTTCGGTCCAAATTGTACTATTTCCTTTTGTATGTTGTGAAGTTTAGCCCCAGGTAGCTGAAGATCATATAAATCTGGATGCTTAACTATGTTAGATACCTCTCTTTGGAACTGTATAGTTTGGAATGTATGCTACTAAATTTTGGATGCTAATTGTTTGTCTCTTTCCTGAATCATATTTAGAGGATATGCGGCTTGTATATATTACATCATATTCCCTATTGTGTTTTACAGGGTGCTAGTACAAAAGGATGCGCGCCTTTTGCGGGATTTACGTATAATGGCTTATTTCAGGCAGTGCTTTCCAAGCAACCTAAATATCACTACAATTAAAGAACTTGCACAGGCACTTGCTGCTCAATCCTCCTTATCAAGTTCCAATATCAAGTATCAAGATAAGGCATCTCTATTGCCAGGTTGGTTTAATGCATTAAATGAGTTGGTGTAGGTGTTCTGGAAATATACGTTTCTCCAGCACATTGCACCAACACCACTTAATTTCTCTGTCTTGTTCCTGTTCTGTATAAAAAACATTTGGAAGATTCAAAGGCAGATTGCGGTTATGATGGCTTGCTATATACTTCTCTTTGTCCAATGTGCTTGCAAAATATTGATTTATGGTTCATATGCTTTATGCCAGGTACCTAGTACTGAAATATTCTACAGTTTGAATGCTACCATTGTTGGCTTGGCATTTAGCTCTGAAGAATCTGAAGACTTACCTTGGTCTGTTGGGCTTGGTAGATCACTTTCACTTTTCTGCATTACCATGCTTAATTGATACTACTAGTTGCCTTTCTTTTACAACTCTCACGTTTGAATAATTACTTTTTACTGTTCTATTGCCTGTCTATTTTGGGTTGCTAGAATGTGAATGTTAAGCCTTTGGACACAACATTTTAGCTTCCTCTCCATGGATAACTAGTGGCATATATATTTTTGTTGAACGAGTTAGCTAAACTGCTTATTTGTTGTTGATAGTGATTTTAATTCATCAGCATCAGAAACACGTGTTGAGATTTGGGTTTGCCAGAAACTCCTGTGAGCTTCAACTTTTAATGGATATTTTTCTGTCAGACTAGAAAATACAAATGGAGATAGATAAATCATTTCTGAAAATATAGTCTAAACAGTAAAATACGTCCATCCTATTCATTAGCAGATAGTGATGCATACATACATAGGTAGGATAGTTGGTTTATGATGGGACTCAGATTGTTGTTATTTCTGCCAGAAATAGTTTCTTACCCATTTGCTGCAATATGCTTAACTGATGTACAGCTTAATGAATTTGATTACCATGATAATCATCTTTAGGTTCTAGTGCAAAGACATGAAAATATAAAATTCAGTGGCAATTGATCCAATATTTTAAGCTCATATGGTGCCTCTATAATACAGGTATTGTTAGAGGAATTGACACATTGCAAGGTTTGCTCTATGTGATCACACCTGTTCCACCAAACATTCTGGAAAAAGTTGATCTCTTTCTGCAGGGTTTCATCCAAATTCCTACTTGTTTGTTGCAGGTAACTGATTCCTTTAGAAGCAGTACTTAATCTGGTATATTTTCTGTCAAATATAGATCTTTCTAACTTGACTGAAATTTTATTCTAACAATTTGTATTTTTCCTTCCCAGGTGCAGGGATGCATATCTCCTTACATGTCTGCGAATGTGTTACCTACAAGCTAGTTGATACTCAGGAGCTATATTTATAAGGTCTAATTCATTAGTTTTCAGCTAAGTTGCAATCCAAGCTTAGAAGATATGACATCATTTTGGTGATAGGTAGCAGACAGTTTATAGTTTGAATAGATATCATAAACTATCTCCTCCATTTGAGCTTGAATAGGATAAACACAACGTAATTTTTTTTTATGCACTCTTTTAAGTTAAATTAACAAAACATCATACTGAGAATATATTTATAAGGCCTAATTCTGGACCTGGCGTATCTAGTTAATTTGAAAATTACATTACGTCAAATACACCATTTATTCCGAAAACTACTGCTCTTTATGTTACAAGCATAGTTGGTGTGGGTAGTGAAAACTGTGTTTTGCTGCTCATTGATCAGACAAATTGTTCTACCATATGCCTGGATGGTAAATGGAAATGCATTTGAATGCTGCTGAAGTTATTTACCCATTTTTCTGTGCTTCTGCCTTCTGTTGGGGCACACACGTGTGTTCTGGTTGGAATTTGTACTCTAGGCAAGTTAACGAGGCAGATAATTGTGATAGTGGACTAATATGGTCGTAGAAGCCAAGTGTTGTGCTGGGTTCAGCAGATAAGCTGGAAGCTGTCACAGTGGAGCTTATTAAAGCAAAAGCTACATACCTTGGTAGAGGTTACACTTGCAGCAAACACTCCAATCCTTGGTTTCAAACCTTCAGAAAAGCAGCACGCTTTTCGGACCAAGTGTTTTAAGAATTCATGGATCATTAAAAACATATGAAAATAACTAGATAACATCGTGGTAGAAAACCAGGGGAGATAATCCTAATCGGATGTTATGAAAATTTTGTTCCCATATACAAATAAAAAAAAAAAAGAGACTTTTTAAGTAATGAACTTTAGTTCTAAATCGGAATAGCCTGATACCTCAGTTTCTTCGTTTAACTAATACTATGTGATGGTATTATATCGTAATAAATTACAAATAACATGGTGTATTTGTCCTTATAACCAATTCGTAGAACCTCAAAAGTCTTACCAAGCTGTTGGTCCAACAACAAACTCCCCAACAAATAGGGTAGCAAGACGATGACGTTTTTGTTCCGTTGGTTTAGCTGCTTGGACAGTGCATGATGGACCGTTATTTCCGGTACATTTACTCCCTAAAAAACCTCAAAAATTTTCAGATGATAGATTCCTATTAATAGCCAGCTGAAATTCACCATTCAAACTTTGAAACCTAAAATTGAACAAGATCTCTCATTTCTGTCATTTTCTTCCTCAATCACTCAGACAAAGAAAGGTCATGATCATGGTCTGGTTTATCCTTTTCAGGTCATGATCTTTCGCTTCATCATCCTTTGAGCAATTCTCTCTACGCCTGCTTGATTTTAAGCAACTTAGATAAGAAGGATAAGATTATCGATTCATTCATTCATTCTTTTTTCCTACATCTCATTCTTGTTTTAGTGTTCCAAAAAATTATGGCAACGCGATCCTTTAATTGTTACGTCGAACAAGAAATGGGAAAATTCCCACATTTCTTGATCTATGCTGCTCTTGAATGGGTTTTAATAATTATGCTTTTTCTTGATGGGTTTATTGCATTTGTTGCCAATGAATTTGCCAAGTTTTTTGAGTTGAGAATACCTTGTTTGCTTTGTACAAGAATCGACCATTATCTTGTTCATAGAAATCCTAATTTTTATTACAATGAATCCATGTGCGAGACCCACAAGAAGGACGTATCATCCCTTGCATATTGTCATGTCCATAAGAAGCTCTCTGATATAAGGAAGATGTGTGAGACATGTCTCCTTTCATTTGCAACAGAGAAAGAATCCGGGGATTGCGATACCTATAAATCTCTTGTGGGAATTTTGCATAAGGATATGGAATTGCTTGTGGATGATGATCATGAAATGCACTTGACACTGCCTTCTAATAGGAAGGATGAGATGGTACAATTGGAGAAGAGTAGTGTTCAATGCTGCTCATGCTGTGGTGAGCCATTGAAGGTAAAGTCCTATTCAAAGGGAAGAAATGTTGCCTTGACTTCCCAAGCGCCTGCTCCTTCTCCACGAGCACCATTCATGTCTTCAAGGCTTGAGGAGTCAAGAAATTTGGAGTTGCCACGCAATTTGGAATTGCCCCACATACGGTACACAGAACTCAGGTTTATTGCAGATAACGAAGCAGATCTTCCTGAAGATGAGGGTGGATCAACTGCTTTGAGTCTCAATAAGCAATGTGAGTTTCGTTCCCTTGTATCATAAATTTGTTGCATTTCCTTTATTATTCCTGAAAATAATCACTTTGATCAACACTTCGTTTTTTGTCAGGTAAGATTTGGATATCAGTCTGCCAATGTCCATGATTTCATTGTTTCCAATTCCTTAATTTCTTTTTTCTCCTTATTACCTGCGTCACTGTGCACCATTTCAAATTTTGTATGGAACTATGGATTACTATCAGTACTGATCTTTTCACTGGCTCCCAAATGTTTTGATATCCACCTACTTAAAAGTTTTAATTTTTGTGTGATGTTTGCTAGGCATTTTATTAATTTGGTTAATGAATCTTTTGAGCAGTTAAGGAAGAAATGAAAGCTGCAGCTGTGCCACTGCTGACAGATCCCGAAGATTTTAATGAAGATAAGACCCCTAATTTTATTAGAGGAAACAAGTTTTTTGGAATCCCACTTTCAGATTCAGCTCAATCAAGTCCAAGGTGGAGTACTAGGCTTATGAAGAAATCGCCACTTGAGAAAACAGACGATGCCGAAGGGAATGTGTCCAATGAAGCATATAGTGAATCTATTTTGCAACATTTGAATAGACAGGTTCGTTTGGATCGCAAGTCATTGATGGCTTTGTACATGGAATTGGACGAAGAAAGAAGTGCTGCTGCTGTTGCAGCTAATAATGCAATGGCTATGATCACCCGATTGCAAGCAGAGAAGGCAGCTGTTCAGATGGACGCCTTACAATATCAAAGGATGATGGAGGAGCAGGCAGAGTATGACCAGGAAGCCTTGCAAACAACCAAGGATTTGCTTTCCAAAAGAGAGGAAGAAATTAAGGATTTAGAGGTTGAAGTTGAGGCTTATAGAGAAAAATATGGTATCTTAAGGGAAGAGGAAATCGAGGGGCGAGTAGGTGAAACTGGTGATCATTACCAGGAATATAAATCAAAATGTTGCTCATCCAAAAATGAAACTGAGGGGCAAGTTAGGTGAAACTGATGATGATTACCAGGAATATAAATCAAAATGTTCCTCATCCAACAATGAAAAACCTGAATGTAGCAGTCCACCTGATGGAGAAGGTGTAAAGATTAATGATCAAGCCAGATCATTGCAGGATGAAAATGGAGGGACAACTGATGATAAATTACTGCAAACCAAACAAATGAATAATTTGAAAATTGCAGACAAGAAAGTTCACTTTTCTTTGGATGATGGAATCCCTTCCACGCAGTCTAGCGAAAAATGTTAATCATTCAGAAAGATACAGGTAAGACGTATACATGCCTAAGTATTATGTACAAATGTCACATTAAGCTTATGCACCTTGTACAAAGTCATATATGCTCGTCTTTTTGAGAGAATGTGCACACACTCGTCAGTGTGTGCGTGTGTGTGTATCATAGGATGATTAATTATTAAAAGGGGATCCTGAGATTCCCCTTCAATCATGGTAGTGAAGGATCAAAACTTTTCACAGAGATTTCTCATATATTCAATCTTCAGAAGTTTTGCACTTTGTCAAAATACCCTTTGAGGAGGATACTGATCCATACTGCTTAATACTTATCGAACATATTTTACCATATGTTTCTTCAAACCTGATATCACAAGTAGAGAATAGTCATGTCCATTTCCCATTGAGCAGCAAAATGGTTTACTGAATCAGTCTTAGTGAGTGAAGCATCAACTTAGGCTCTAAGTTTAGTATTGTTGTGAAACACCTAAGTAATTTCTTTTGACCCAAAAGGTCATGAAGTTTAAACTCTGTTCACCAGTAAGGAAAGTTGTGGAAACGTTAGCTTTTAACATAAATCTGAACGTTTTGAGGCTGTGAAATTATCTTTTGAATATATTTGCCTAGGGATAAGGTGGTTTTGTTTGTCAATGCTCAGAGCAGTTCTTTGGCCAATAAGAGCCAGTTTGCCATAACAACCGAAGCAAATAAAATCAGACATCAGTGATGTTTAATTTTCTAACTTATGGCAACATGTTCAAATGTATGCATGATTGTTTTCTACAATATTGCAGCTGCAGTAGATGATCAATGTTTCTACTTATTCATTCCAGCTCACAGCTTGCCTGCTTAACAAAGCACGAATACAATTGACAATATTCTATTGGATGAATTCTCTATTTGCCTTTTAGTTTCTGCTGCATATCTCACTGTTATATATTAATACAAGCTATTGGTAACCTATAACTTTTACTAGAGACTGTGACTCTAAATCCGTCGCTCATTTGACTCTCTTTTTGTGAAAATGCAACAGTTTCCTGGATGGGCACTGATAGTGATTGACATATAGCATTTATCTTATACTTAAGGAAATGCTGTAGCTGATGATCTTAGATTTCTTTTCATTTTGTCTTGCATTTTCCTCTCTCGAGGCACAACACCTGTTGACTTTGATGAATTGAGTATTGTGCAGGCAATATAGCAGTAAGATGGGCAGTGATTGATATCTCTGATAAGCTTTGCAATTTCAGTGTGGTGTTAGGGTCTATTCGTGCCATGACTTATGAAGGTTTCATACTTGTTATGTACTCTGGACATACTTTTGTTGAAGCTTCAAAGCCATAATTAGCTGCTTTTACTGACTTTCTTATATTATTTACAAGGGTGCTAGGAGATTGTTGGAGACGCCTTGGAAAGTAGAGAAGGATGCACATATCTTTACAGCTGATGAACAAACTGCATTTAGTGTCATACATGGATTGATGATTGTTTCTTTCACCAGAATTTTGTATCATATATGAATCTTTTATTTTTTTCCCTTTTGTTCTGTTAATCAGTATATTTTCTGTGATCAACGGGACTTTGCGTTTAAATCTTATGTTTTTGATATGTTTCAGATCATTCACTTGTATTCCCAAAGCATGACTAGAATTCAGAACTTCAGAAAGAAAACTCCTCCTTTGCTTCATTTCCCGTTTCAAAATCATAAAAATTGTCATTTTGAAATGGTTAACTCTAAAAAGTGGCTACTGATTTGCCCAGAATAACTGGCTGATGGAGTCAATTTAAACTCAACAGTGTAAGAGCTATGACCCAAATGGCACACCTTATATATGGCGCGCGTAATATGCTGAAATTGAAAAGCATTTTTATTCTTCTCAATCATGGATATAAGATATTAACAGAATACTTGTAACTTCAACCAAAATACAGTCTGATAAATTACATTATCTGACAAATGAGGTTACAAACTACAAATCATTGACTCGTTTATACGTAATAAAGTTTGATAACTTAGGTGCAAAGTTGCGGGATTTTGGTAGATATTGAGCAGAGCTCCCAGGTTCTTCTGTTAACAGCAGATCCATTCACAGAGTAGCTCAATACAATTGATTGGAAGAACATACCTTGTTGAGTTGATGGGCAGAAAATCTATTGCCAGCATCTCATGATGAAAGAAACCACTCTTCCTTCTTGTACCATTCGCAGATGGAAGAAGTTGGTCTCACAGTAGTAGGTGGGCATTCCTCCGCACAAGCATTCCCCATACAAGCTGGACATTTCCAGAACTTTGCTTTACAGGGAAAGTTTAGTTGCATCAAAGATTACAGAGTTTTGAATACAATAAAACTTGAGTGAAAGCATTATTACAATATGAATAATAATAATACTACTAATAATAATATCCTCCCAGCCAGAGGATTTGATTGTTGTTAAAACTCAAAGTTTGCTAATTCAGTAGAATTTTACAGTAGATTCATTTAACCCGTGCATCAGATGTCCATGTCACTGATATCCTCCACATAAACTCTTCCGTCCGGATTTGATGAGTTGAAGTGAGGAAACGGGGTCTCTTCGATTTCTTCACAAGAGTATTCATTTCTGGAAATTCCTCTGTGAATTAATTGAGAATTCATCACATCACCAAAATTATTAGAACAGCTTGAATAAGATGATCCCTGTTCTAAATATATTGGTGACTGCAGTGTAGAAGAGGCATAATTCAGCCCACTGTAGCCACTGCCTGCATTGAGTTCTGCAAGGCAGTAGAGGTGCATCAGAAATATTTTCTGCAATAGTATTCATATAACAAAAATCAAAATTTTGATTTGGAAGTAGCTGGCTGTGATTCTGGGTAAGCATTAACTGCAATATGATTTCCAGAGTGAGAAATCATATCCAAATTAACTAGTGGCCACAAGCCTGGGGACTCCTCCAGATTTTGATATGGAGGTAACTGCTGTGACTCTGGGTAGGCGTTAACAGCAATATGATTTCCAGAGCGAGAAATCATATTGTAATTATCTATTGGCTGCGAGTCAGGCAGGACGACTCCAAATTTTGATTTGGTAGTGGCCTGCTGTGACTCTGGGGAAACATTAACTGCAGTATGATTTTCAGAGCTAGAAATCATATTGTAATTAACTAGTGGCTGCGACTCCAGGGAAGCATTTTCTGCAACATGATTTCTATTAGAAATCAATTGGTGATTGGGTGGTAGCTGCTGCGACTCTTCGCAAGCATTTTGTGCAATATAATTTCTAGAATCAGAAATCATATTATGATTTTCTGGTAGCTGCAACACTGGGGGGCCATTTTCTGTAACATGATTTCCATGATAAGAAATCATATTGTGATGTAGGTAGTTGTTGCTGCGAGTCTGGGGAACTATTTCCAGCAACATGATTTCCATAATAAGAAACCATATTTTGATTCGGTAGCTGCTGCTGCGCCAAGGAACCATTTTCTGCAACATGATTTCCATAATAAGAAATCATATTCTTACATGGTAGCTGCTGCTGCGACTCCAGGGAACAATTTTCTGCAACATGATTTCTATAATAAGAAATCATTTTGTTATATGGTAGCTGCTGCTGCTGCGACTGCCGGGAAACCATTTCCTGCAACATGATTTCTACAATAAGATATCATATTGTTATATGGTAGCTGCTGCTGATGATGCGACTCCGGGAAACCATTTCCTGCAACATGATTTCCATAATAAGAAATCATACTGTGATTTAGTGGTTGCGGCTTGTGACTCCTGGGAACCATATTCTGCAACATGATTTCCATAATAAGGAATCATATTGTCATTTGGTGGTTGCTGCTGCGACTCCTGAGAACCATATTCAGGCAACATGATTTCCATAATAAGAAATCATATTGTGATTTGGTACTTGCTGCTGCGAACTCTGGGGGACCATTTTCTGCAAAATGATTTCCAGAATAAGGAATCATAGCATGATTTGGTGGTGGCTGCGACTCTGCAGAAGCATTTTCTGTACCATTATTTGCAGGACACGAAATCATAATATGATTAGGTGGTAGCTGTGACTCTGGAGATCCATTTCTTGCCACGTGATTTCCAGAGGAAGAAGTCAAATGGTCACTAGATAGTAGTTGAGAGAACAGAAAAGTATTTTCTTCACCCTGATTTCTACGATAAGAAGTCGCAGGGTCACTTGGTAGTGGCTGAATCTTCGAAAATATATTTTCTGTAACTTGATTACTATCAGAAACCCAATTGTTACTAGGCTGTTCTACTGGTACAGCCTCCGAAATAGTATTTTCAGTCACAGGTTGGGTAGAACAGAAAACCAATTGTTGATTTGATTGACCTGCGTTAGTTGTTGAAGCACCATGCTTGTTATCCCGTTTCTTTTCTACGCGGCACAAAACAAAGTCCTTCTACACAAATTAAAAGCGAAAAAAAAAATAAGTTCAAGATATGAAATGATCTATTATCAACAATTTTTCAGCAACAGCGAATTGTCAGATTTTCATTCACACTGCCGGAATACTACTCTTCAAACATTCGTATAAAACAAAACAACAGCTTCTTTCATCAAAATAACATATGAACATGGTAAATTTGTATGTATAAATATAGATTATCCTATGCTAACCCCTCCTCCTATATCTTCTCCAACTGCATCCCCACCCCAACCTTTATGTTGAATTGAGATTTGATCCAGTATAAAAAACTAACTAATAGAGAACATATATGTATTCCAATTGCATTACATGTTTACATCAAAGAGAACACACAAATGAACTTGTTGTTTTTTATACTTTGCCTGTTTAATCATACCACACCTCCATTCTAGCGTGCGCGCTCTCAATCACTCCAGTCTTCCTCCAGCAACAAAATCAATCAATACGAGCCAAATTATGCAGCCTATCACTAAAATAAACAAGAGCATGCGAAATGAAATTATTATAAGGTTCACGATACATACAAAGTTCATCTCCTCCATAAAAAACAATGAAGTTAAAAAAAAAATTAAATGTCCAACAATTCATAACCAAAGGAACATTATGAGACTGCCCAAAACAAGAAAATATACATAGCAATATGAAACAAACAAAGATCATACCTTATAACGGGAGTCTTCCTTGAAAATATAGAACTCATGCATAACCCACCCAGTCTTTGATCGACGATGGTAAAAGGACAAAATCCTTTTCCTACCAATCTCATTGATATCAGAACCCTCGCCAGTGACTTTCCAGTATCCTTCATTTGTTCTTCTGTGGGCGCGTTTACTCTTGTTGTACTTGTAGCAAGGTTCACTGAAGATGTACAACACTTGTTCCTCAGACTCCATCCCTGAATTTCCAGCATCAAAAACAAGACAACAGTTAATACAAAGCTCCTGAATTTTGTAAAAACTAAATGATATGATCTTATATATACTTACAATAAGTTGATACTCACCAGGTAAATCCCAAGGCTCGTAGCTATAGATGTCAATCTCCTGAATCATATGGACAGAGAAATTTTCAGGATCAAGCCTCTTCTTCCTCCACATAATGGATGATTTGTTCATTAGTTGGTGAGAATCCGAACCCCGGGAGGCTCTTCATTTCTGATATAACACTGATAGAAAGCAGCAGCATAAAAGAGCAAAACCGTAAGAGCCAAATCTCGGGGTTCAGTAATTGATAGGAGGCTATCCATTTCCGATGATGCAACACGGTGGAGAAAGAGAACTGTAAAAGCTTATCAAAATTTCTCTAATATATGATAGGAAGAATTTGCTCTGAGAGTAAGAGCGTGCGGTGGTCATCCATTTTATAGCAAGCAGAAAGCAATGTCCCATCATTCTTTCTCTCCCCTCTGCTGATTGGTCTACACTCCATTACATAGGACTGAATTTCCACGCGTTGTACAGAGTATCATATTCTTCCAACGGCGTTACGTAGAAAACTGAGAGAGAGTACAGTACTGTTTGAAGATCATATTTAGAGGTCCATCGACGGATGATATGTCAAGATACATTATACATATAATATTAGATTAGAAAAAAAAGTAACAGTAGAACTTGTTCGATAAGTTATGTCTGCATTGAGACCCCACCTTTTCACTTTCCTTGATTCCTTGTGTTTTTTCTGCAGTCAAGAGAAGGATTCTTTCATAGGCTGTTGGGCTTTCCATCAGCAGTGAGTTTACCTGCTTCTGAGCTGCTGCTTTGAGATGTAGGGTCTAGTCTTCCTTTGCATTTTCTACTTGGACATAGCTACAAAAATTGGAAGTTGTAACTTGTAACCATACAAAAGTTCAAAATTTTTAACATAAAATTTATAACTTTTAATGGAAAATTTCAAATTTAAATATATGTAATTTTATATTGGATAAAAGGTTTTTAGTCTAAAAATACTCTAATAATTTTATTGGACCTAATAGTTTTTAAATTTTTTAAAAAGTTTCAATTTATTAGATATAATAATTATATCTCACCTCTAAAACTTAGTAAAATACAATATATTTATTTAACGTACACTGATAAGAAGAATAATAATTTTATTATTTATACTACATTGATAATACAATATTTATTTAATTTTATTTATATTTTATTAATAAATCAATAGTTATGTATGCTTTATTTTTATTTAATTTCTAATATGTAATTAAAAATTGTATAATCATTATTTGTAACAATACATATATGTAATATTTTGCAAGTATATAAATGTATATTGTATAGAATAATTAGAATACAATTATTTTATTAATGTACTATTTAATTAATAATATTAGCTATTTAATTTATTTAAAATAATTATATTTTATTTTATTAAATTTTACAAGTTTAATATATATATTTTTTTGATTATGTGGATATAATAGTTATTTTTTAATAAATTAATTTTTTTAAGTATTTTTGAGATCATTAAAAGTAATAACTTCAAGCTTAATTTTTAGGACTTACATTTTTATATTACACGTAAAGTCATGAATTCCTTTCTTCCTTCTATAAATGAAGTTGAGATTCCATTATCTTTTAAGAGTATAATTAAGATTAAGGTGATGTGCTTTTTGTTAATCAGCATTTGTGTTTTGTAATAACTGTGCTCATGGAATTAATCTAAAACTCACAGAATGCAGTGCTAAAACTGAAAAGCATTTTTATTCTTCTCAATCAATCATACACATAAGAATATTAACAAAATACTTGTAACTTTAACCAAAATACAATCTGATAGTTTACATCATCTCATAAATGAGATTACAAACGACAAATCGTTGACGTGTTTATACATAATACAGTTTGATAACTAACTTGTGGTAGAAAGTTGTGGGATTTTGGTGGATATTGATGAGCAGAGCTCCCAGGTTGTTCTGCTAACAGCAGATCCCTTCACGGAGTAGCTCAATACAATTGATCTGAATAACATACCAGGTTGAGTTGAAGGGCAGAAATCTATTGCCAGCATCTCATGATACTCTTCCTTCTCGTACCTTTCGCGGATGGAAGAAGTTGGATGTCTCTCGCAGTAGGTAGGTACTCCTTCGAACAAGTTTTCCCCGTAAACAAGCTGGACATTTCCAGAACTTGGCTTTACAGGGAACAAATATTACAGGTTTTGAAATACAATAAAACATGAGTGAAAGCATTATTACAATATGAATAATGACAATACTAATAATAATAATAAGATCCTCCTAGCTAGAGGATTTGATTGTTTTTAAAACTTAACCTTTGCTAATTAAGTAGAATTTCACGTAGTTCATTTACCCGTGCATCAATATCCATGTCATCGGATATCATCCTCGGCTACTTCGTTTTCCCATGCTTCAATGGCCATGCCATTGATATCCTTCACATGAACTCCTCGATCTGGCTTCGATGAGTTGAAGTGAGGAATAGGGGTCCCTCTGGTCTCTTGAACAGAGTACTTGTTCTGGAAATCTCTCTGTAAAGAGATCGGGTAATTTACCTGCCCACTGCCAAATTGAGAATTCAACGAATCACCACCACTATTAGAACAGTTCGAATAAGACGATCCCTGCCCTGAATACACTGGTGACTGCAGTGTAGAGGAGGCGGCATTATTCAGGCCACTGTAGCTCCTACCTGCATTGAATTCTTCAAGTAGTAGAGGTTGTGTGTCAGAAGTATTTTCTGTAATAATATACATAGAACCAAAATCCAAATTTTGGCTCCGTGGTAGCATCAAACCAGAATTTGGTACTAGCTCCAAATTTTGATTTGGTAGCAGCTGCTGTGGGGAAGCATTAACTGCAATATGATTTGCTGAGCGAGAAATCGTATCGTACTTAAGTAGTGTCTGCGAGTCTGGGGAGGACTCCAAAATTTGATCTTATTGTAGCTGCTGATCGGATAGTCGTTCCTGCGACTCTCCGTAAGCATTTTGTGAAATATAATTTCTAGGATAAGAAATCATATTTAGTAGTTGCTGCGACTCTCTGCGAGCATTTTGTGAAATATAATTTCCGTAAGAAGGAATAATGTACCTGATCATTTGGTAGTTGCTGCTGCTGCGACTCCCTGGAGCCATTTCCTGCCATAATGATTTCCGTGACAAGGAATCGTGTCCTGATTTGGTAGTTGCCTGCTGCTGCGACTCCGGGGAACCATTTGCTGCAACATGATTTCGGTGATCAGGAATCATGTCATGATATGGTAGTTGCTGCTGTGACTCTGGAGAACCGTTTCCTGCGACATCATTTCTAGAAGAAGAAATCACAGGGTCACAAGACAGTTGTTGAGAGTACATGTTATTATTTTCTTCACCCTGATTTCTAAAATAAGAAATCGCAGGGTCACTTGGTGGTAGCTGAGTCTTAGAAAATATATTTTCTGTATGATTTCTATTAGAAACCAAATTATTACTAGGTTGTTGTACTGCCGGTACAGTCTCCGAAACAGTATTTTCCGTAAGAGGTTGGCCAGAACAAGGAACCGAATTGCTGATTTGATTGACCTTCCTTAGTTGTTGAAAGCTCCATGCTTGTTATCCCGTTTCTTTTTTATGAGACACAAAACGAAGTCCTTCTACACAAATTAAATTTGAAAACAAAATAAGTTAGACGATAATGCTATATATATTATCAATAACTTTTCAGCAACAGCAAACTTTTCAGATTTTCATTAACATACCAGAATGTTACTCATCAGACAATCCGTAGACAACAAATTAAACCAACAGATAAATTCATCAAAATAACTCATGGACTTCACTTGCTAAATTTTCCATTTCACATCAAAGATTTTTCTTCTGACTCATATTCGTGTTTGGAGTTAAAAATTAAAATCAACATTTTCCTGCTGCATGATTTCCAAGCAAATCACAGTAATAATTCCAAGGAAATACTTCACTTTTATGTTTGTGTATATAAATATAGATCACCCTATGTTATCCCCTTGTCCTTTAACTTCTCCACCCCTGCCTCAACATTTTTAATTGAGATTTGATCCAGTAGAGAACCACACAAATGAGTACTTGTTGTTTTTTATACTTTTCCTGTTTAATCATACCACAACTCCGTTCAACTCCAGTCTTTCTCCCGCAATAAAATCAATCAACGGGGCCAGATTATGCAGCCTATCACTTAAATAAACAAGAGCATGCGAAATGAAATCATTATAAGGTTTACAATACATACAAAGTTCATCTCCTCTATCTATAACAAGCAATGAATTAGCTCAAAACAAAACCGAAATGTACAAGCAACAATTCATAATTAAGCAATATATATATATATATATTAAAAAATTAAACACAGTTCAATTACCTTATAATGAGAGTCCTTCTTCTTGACAAGATAGAACTCGTGCATAACCCATGCAGTCTTTGATCCGTGATGGTAAAAGGACAAAATCCTTTTCCTACCAATTTGATTGACTTTGGAACCCTCACCGGTGCTTTTCCAGTATCCTTCACTCGTTCTTCTGTGGGCGCGTTTACTATTGTTATACTTGTAATAAGGTTCACTAAAAATGTACAGCATTTGTTCCTGAGACACCTGCATCCCTGAATTTCCGGCATCAAGAACAAGACAACAAACAGTTCAGACAAAGCCCCCTGAATTTTGTAAAAACTATAAGATATATATGTTGATACTCACCAGGTAAGTCCCAAGGCTCGTAGCTATATATGTCAATCTCCTGAATCATATGGACAGAGAAATTATCAGGATCAAGTCTTTTCTTCTCCACGTAATAGATGATTTGTTCATTACTTGGTGAGAATCCGAACCCCGGGAGGCTCTTCATTTCTGATATAACACGAGACAAAGTAGCAGCACAAAAGAACCAGGAACGTAAGAGCCACATCTCGCGGTGCAGTAATTGATCGGAAGCTATCCATTTCCGATGATGCAAGCAACACGGTGGAGAAAGAGAACTGTAGAAGCCTAGCAAAATTTCTCTGCTATGATAGGAAGAATTTGCTCTGAGAGTAAAGGCGAGTGGGGATCATCCATTTATACAAAGCAGAAAGCAATGTCCCATCATACTTTCCTCTCCCCTCTGCTGATTGGTCTAACACTCACTCTATTACACTGGACTAAATTTCCACGCGTTGTGCGACAGTGTCATGTTCTTCCTACGGGAAAAACAGAAATGGATGGAGTTGACGATGAGTCAAGATACATAGTGATATCTTAATTTACCGGGAGTTTTTATTATTATTTTGGAAATTAAATTAAAAAAAAAAAAGAAGAGTAACAGCAGAACTTGTTCGATAAGTTGTTCATTTGTCTGAAATGAGACCCCCCATTTCACTTCCCATGATTCCTTCCGTTTTTATTCCTTCTTCCACAGGGTGTCTGGCTTTCCATGCACATTCACTATATAACTTACTTGTAAGCAAATAAAGTTGGCCATGTACCTTTCTGTCGTTAGTAAAATTTCACTAGTGAGATTTTACCTGCTTCCGCTAGCTGCTTGGAAATCTAGAGGCTTCTACTTCTTATACATAGCTAAAACAAAACAATTGAAAGCAGTTCTAACTGTACAAAAGTTCAAAATTTAGCATAAAATTTATAACTTTCTACAGGAAATTGGAAATTGTATATGTAATGCAATTTTATATTACACAGACTAATAAGAAAATTCCTTTCTTATGTTGTGTTGTACCAATGTAAATAAATTCCTTTCTTCTTCTTGTAAATAAAGTTGAGATTCTACTCTTCTTTTAAGAGTATCAATTAAGATTAAAGTGTTTGAGATTTTTAAATTAACGGGTATTAGTGCAATAAGATTGAAATTTGTTACATGTTTAAATATAAGTGAAATAATAAGTAAACAATAAATATAAACTGTTAATGAAAATTTAGTGCTTGCTTACGAGTAATTGTGTTCTGTCATAAAAAAGAATTACAAGTGTGTTTAGCTGCTGCCTGTGAAAATCTAGAATGTTCTGCCGGCGGAAATCTAGAGTCTCCTGTTGTCTCTGCATTTCCGTCTTCTAACGGATGAACTTTGATTCCTTTGATTATTATCGGGATATGCATATAAATTAAAGTAGTGTAATTTTTAAAGGACAATTCTATTGTAAAATAATGGAAATCTAGAATCTTCTGTGATTCCTTCACTCTCTTTTATGTCGTAGATGATAGAATTTTTTACTACTGATTAAGAATAATCAACTACGATAAACCTATGATTTTCATTTCTGTCCATAAAATACAATGAAGGCCATGTACCTTTCTGAAACTTCTACTAATTTGCTGCCAACAGAAACAAGAAAAGAAAATGAGTTAAGGAATAGATAATGTGGGGGATAATTGGATTAACATACATTTTGAGTCATGTTTATCTAAATATCATCTAATCATATAAGTGTATTCAAAATTACTTGCGGTTATAATTTAAATAAATGAGTTTATAAAATATACTCTAATATATTCGAAATTAGTTCCAAGTTAAAAATGCAAGAATGGTTATGTTAGTACAGTATATATGCAGGAAATAAATTCAAACAGAAGAGAAGATGTTTCCTTAGAGCTCAGGTGTAAGGTGTTCTGTTTGCTAACACAAGTTCTTTCCTCAATTAACAGATTGTATCGAACACGATACAATCAAATATCGTGAATTTTAATTTCCCAACCTAATTATGGCAACACGTTTGAAGTTGTAGCTCTTAATTTCTGTTGTCTTGGACATTCCACAACACAATTGATACATTATTACTGCAAGATATTGGTGCTCCATAACTTTTTAATGTATTTAAGATAAATATATTATATTTTATCAAATTTTATAAGTTTAATTTTTTTGTTAAATAATTATTATAATAATTAATTTTTTTGAGATATTTTTTGAATCATTAAAAATAATAACAACATCAAGCTAAATTTTTAAGACTAAAAAACCCCTTACATTTTTATATTACGTGTAAAGTAATGAATTCCTTTCTTCCTTCTATAAATGAAGTTGAGATTCCATTATCTTTTCGGAGTGTAAGTAAGGTGGTGTGATTTTTATTAACCCGCATTTGTGTCTTGTAATAACTGTGCTCATGGAATTAATCTGAAACTCGCAGAATGTATGGCGAGCATAATATGCTGAAACTGAAAGGCATTTTTATTCTTCTCAATCAATCATACACATAAGAATGTTAACAAAATACTTGTAACTTTAACCAAAATACAATCTGAGAGTTTACATCATCTCATAAATGAGATTACAAACTATAAATCGTTGACGTGTTTATACATAATACAGTTTGATAACTAACTTGTGGTAGAAAGTTGTGGGATTTTGGTAGATATTGATGAGCAGAGCTCCCAGGTTGTTCTGCTAACAGCAGATCCCTTCACGGAGTAGCTCAATACAATTGATCGGAATAACATACCAGGTTGAGTTGAAGGGCAGAAAATCTATTGCCAGCATCGGAAGAAGTCGGATGTCTCGCAGTAGGTAGGTACTCCTTTGAACAAGCGTTTCCCATAAACAAGCTGGACATTTCCAGAACTTGGCTTTACAGGGAAAGCTTGAGTAGTTACATCAAAGTTTACGGGGTTTTGAATACAATAAAGCATGAGTGAAAGCATTATGACAATATGAATAATAACAATACTAATAATAATAATAAGATCCTCCTAGCTAGAGGATTTGATTGTTGTTAAAACTTAACCTTTGCTAATTAAATAGAATTTTACCTAGTTCATTTACCTGTGCATCAATATCCATTGTCACAGATATCATCCTCGAATAGTTCGTTTACCCATGCTTCAATGTCCATGTCATTGACATCCGTCACATAAACTCCACGGTCTGGCTTCGATGAGTTGAAGTGAGGAATAGGGGTCCCTCCGGTCTCTTGACCAGAGTACTCATTCTGGAATTCTCTCTGTGAAGAGATCGGGTAATTTACCTGCCCACGGCCAAATTGAGAATTCAACGAATCACCACCACTATTAGAACAGTTCGAATAAGACGATCCCTGTCCTGAATACACTGGTGACTGCAGTGTAGAGGAAGAGGCATTATTCAGCCCACTGTAGCTCCTACCTGCATTGAATTCTTCAAGTAGTAGAGGCTGTGTGTCAAAAGTATTTTCTGTAATAATATTCATAAAACCAAAATCCAAACTTTGGTTTCGTAGTTGCACCAATTCAAAATTTGGTAGTTCCAAATTTTGATTTGGAAGTAGCTGTTGCCACTCTGGGGAAGCATTAACTGCAATATGATCTGGTGAGCTAAAAATCATATCGCAATTAACTAGTGGGTGCGAGTCTGGGGACGACTCCAAATTTTGATTTTGTAGTAGCTGCTGCGACTCTGGGGAAGCATTAACTGCAATATGATCTATTGAGCTAAAAATCATATGGTGGTCCGAGTCTGGGGACGACTCCAAATTTTGATTTTGTAGTAGCTGCTGCAACTCTGGGGAAGCATCAAGTGCAACATGATTTCTATTAGAAATCAAATTGTGATCGGGTGGTAGTTGCTGCGACTCTTCGCAAGCATTTTGTGAGATATAATTTCTAGGATAAGAAATCATATTATGATTTGCTAATGGCTGCAACTGGAGCGAACCACTTACTACAACAGGATTTCCGTGATAAGGAATCATGCCCTGTTTTGGTTGCTGCTGCTGCGACTCCGGGTAACCATTTGCAACATGATTTCGGTCATAAGGAATCATGTCATGATATGGTAGTTGCTGCTGTGACTCTGGAAAATCGTTTCCTCCGACATTTCTAGAAGAAGAAATCATAGTGTCAGTAGACAGTTGTTGAGAGTACAGAATATTATTTTCTTCACCCTCATTTCTATAATAAGACATCGCAGGGTCACTTAGTGGTAGCTGAGTCTTCAAAAATATATTTTCTGTAGTTTGACTTCTATTCGAAACCAAATCGTTACTAGGTTGTTGTACTGGTACAGTCTTCGAAATAGTATCTTCGGGGAGTGGTTGGCCAGAACAAGGAACCGATTGTTGATTTGATTGACCTTCGTTGGTTGTTGAAACTCCACGCTTTTTATACCATCCCTTTTTCTTTTTCACGACACACAAAACAAAGTCCTTCTACACGAATTAAAGATGAAAACAAAATAAGTTAACCGTGTGAAATGCTCTATTATCAATAATTTTTCAGCAACGACAAATTTTCAGATTTTCATTTAACGCTACCTGACCCATATTTGTGTTTGGAGTTAAAAATTAAAATCAACATTTTCCTGCTGCATGATTTCCAAGCAAATCACAGTAATTATTTCAAGGAAATAATTCACTTATTATGTTTGTGTATATAAATATAGATTACCCTATGCTATGCCCTTGTCCTTTAACTTCTCCACCCCTGCCTTAACTTTTCAATTGAGATTTGATCCAGTAGATAACACACAAATGAGTACTTATTGTTTTTTATACTTTGCCTGTTTAATCATACCACAACTCTAGTTTTCCTCCAGCAACAAAATCAAATTAATAGGGGCCAGATTATGCAGCCTATCACTTTACCTTATAACGAGAGTCCTCCTTGAAAATATAGAACTCATGCATAGCCCATTCAGTGCTTTTATTGCCACGGACAAAGGACAAAGTCCTTTTCCTACCAATTCGATTGACTTGGGAACCCTTACCGTTGCTTTTCCAGCATCCTTCTCCTGTTTTTCTGTGTACACTATTCTTATTCTTGGGAAGAGGTTTACTGAAAATGTACACCTCAGAATGCGTCCCTGAATTTCCAGCATCAAAAACAAGACAACATGCAGTTCAGGCAAAGCTCCCTGAATTTTGTAAAAACTAAATGACATGTATGTTGGTTGATACTCACCAGCTAAGTCCCAAGGCTCGTAGCTATAGATGTCAAGCTCCTGAATCATAGGGACACAGAAATTATCAGGATCAAGCCTCTTCTGCTCCACATAATCGACGATTTCTTCATCAGTTAGTGAGAATCTGTATCCCGGGAGGCTCTTCATAAGAGCCACATCTCGCTGTGCAGTAATTGATCGGACGCTATCCATTTCCGATGATGCAAGCAACACGGTGGAGAAAGGGAACTTTAAATATATTAAAGCTTAGCAAAATTTCTCCGTTATGATAGGAAGAATTTGCTCTGAGAGTAAGAGTGAGTGGTGATCATCCATTTATACAAAGCAGAAAGCAATGTCCCATTATTCTTGCTCTCCCCTCTGCTGATTGGTCTAACACTCACTCTCTTGCATGGACTAAATTTCCACGCGTTGTACGACAGTGTCATGTTCTTCCAACAGCGTTACATAGCAAACTGCGAAGGATGGAGTTGACGATGAGTCAAGATACTTGGTGATGCCTTACTTTACTAGGAGTTTTTATCATTATTTTGGGAAATTAAATTATAAAAAAGAAAAATGAAAAAGGAGAGTGACACTAGAACTTGTTCGATAAGTTGTTCAATTGTCTGAAATGAGACCCCACCATTTCACTTTCCATGGTTCCCTCTTCCATGCACATTCGCTAACTGCTTGGAAATCTAGAGGCTTCTACTTCTTGTACATAAACAAAACAATTGAAAGATGTTGTAATTATACAAAAGTTAAAATTCATTCGCTAATTATCAGTTTTTTCCACACGTTTATTAATAATTTTCACAAATAATTTTATTTTTTTTAAATTATCATAATGTCTTTTTTAACATTAAACCATCGATAAAAGTAATCGAAAATAATAAAACGATACATTTGTCTTAATTATAATTAATAATATGGGTGCAGAGACAAAAAATAACTTTATATAATAAAAAAATAAAAGTAATTTTATATAATAAAAAATAAAATTAACCCTATAATTTGTAATGTATATTTTGTTGGAAAAAAATAAGTTATTTATATATATAATTAAATTAAAATAATCTCTTAAAAAACAAATAAAAAACTTAAAAAATTAATTAATTAACTAGAATGAATAAATTAGTTAAAAAATTATATTGCTCGTTATGTATTAATGATAAGGATAAAATGATCTATTTATATATTTTTTAAATAGTTAAAGGTACAATAATTATTTTGTATAGAGATAATTGATCCTATAATATTTTAAAGGGCACGTTTATTTTCAAACATTAAAAAAGTATTTGTCTCATACTTAAGTTTTAGGGGTCTAATTGTCAATATCCCTTAAAATTCTTTTCTTATTATTATTTTTATAAGGTAATTAATTCCTTTCTTTTTCTTATAAATAAAATTGAGATTATATTATTTTTTTAAAAAAAAAAGTGGATGAGAGTGAGAAATTTCACTCACAAAATATCAAATACTAAGCTTACCAGGCATTAGTGTATAACTAAGATTAAAGTGTTCGAGATTTTTAAATTAATGGGTATTAGTGCAATGAGATTGAAATTTGTTGGATGTTTAAATATTAGTGAAATAATGAGTAAACAATAAATATGAAAATGTTACTGAAAATTTAGTACTTGCTTACGAGTCAGTGTGTTCTGACATTAAAAAAAAAGTTATACTCGAAAGTGTATTTATAAAGTGACTCGAAAGTGTATTTGTAAGGTGACTCGAAAGTACACTATCTAGTCACGTTTTAAATGTACTTTCGAGTTAAAGGTAATACTTATAGTTTCGAGTAATGCACTTTCTAGTTAAAGTAAAACCTATAGTTTCGAGTTAAGTTCAAAATACACTTTCGAGTTAGGTTGAAATTACACTTTCGAGTTAAGAAAAATTTAAGTTTCGAGTAAAACATGGATTTCTAGTTAAGTAAAAAAAAAAGGGGCATGAGGGCTATTTCGTCAGTTTGGGAAATAAAGGGGCAATTTTGATTGAAAATTAGTGACAGTGGCATTTTTGAATTTTACTTATCAAATAGGGGCATTAGGTTATTTCCCAAAAAAAAATTACAAGCGTGTTTAGCTGCTGCTTGTGAAAATCTAGAATGTTCTGCCGGCGGAAATCTAGAATCTCCTGTTGTCTCTGCATTTCCGTCTTCTACGGATGAACTTGATTCCTTTTATTATTATCAGGATATGCATATAAATTAAAGTAGTGTAATTTTTAAAGGACTATTCTATTGTAAAATAATGGAAATCTAGAATCTTCTGTGATTCCTTCACTCTCTTTTACGTCGTTAAGAAATTATTTGCGGGACAACTGGATCAATATACATTTTGAGTCATTTTTATCTAAATATCATGTGCAGTCAAAATTATTTGCGGTTATAATTTAAATAAATGAGTTTATAAAATATACTCTAATTAATATATTTGAAATTAGTTACAAGTCAAAAATGCAAAAATGGTCAATTCAAACAGCAGAGAAGATGTTTCCTTAGATTAGATATCTACCAGTTCTTTCCTCCATTAACAGATTGTATCAACACGATACAATCAAATATTGTCAATTTTAATTTCTGTTGTCTTGGACATCCCACAATACAATTGATACATTATTACTACATGTTCTTGGTGCTCGATAACTTTTACTCCCACTCTGACTACAAATGCGCCAAAATTTTGTCTATGATTTTGCTGAATCACCATACTTCTCCATACTGGACACTGATTCAACCTTTACAGACTATGAACAAACTGCATACTGTGTCATATATGACTTGATGATTGTTTCTTTCACCAGAATTTTGTATGCTTAATCTTATGTTTGCAATATCTTTCAGAAAATCTGCTTGCAAGTGTATATCTGGCAAGGGTAAGGCAACCTTCACTGTATAAGCAGAGCAGTCTGTTGGATCACATAAACAACAATTGTTTTTTCTTTTTTACACTCATAAGGTATACAGAACTTGGGTGCGCTGATCACTAGAGACTGATGAAAACTTTAATAAAAGGAAATCCACCAAAAAATTCAAAATGATCTTCACAAGAAATATCGGTACATCGTATATATAGATTATGTATGGGGTACAGAAATTACAAAGCTCTGAAATAGGAAAGCATATTCGTCTTTTTCAATCAATCATGAACTAGAGAACAATAGCACATTAATCTACTTTTAGCTTCAGAAGGTTTGACAGTTTACATTCTCTCTCATAAATTGGGTTCGGCTCATCGATTCTACCCATTTATACTATTGTAATATATTTAGTGATGATGCTTCTGGAAGAACTCATCTTTACCTCTGCAAATCCATCATAGTGTGCTTTTGTGTGGCATTTGCCTCGAAGCTCCTACCCACATAGGATCGCCCGTGTCAAGAGCTTTCAGGTTCAATTGAATTGTCAGTGGAACTAGCTATCTTCCTTGTTTTTTGTGCGGCAATCGACCATCCGGTTACCCTTTACATACTACTTTGACTTGAAAATTAACTCAGCAACTGGAGTCTTCAGGAACATCTTCCTGTGCTACAAAGTCCTGGGATTTTGGTTGATATTGAGCTCCAGGTACTTTTTGTAATCGGAGATTCTTCAAGGACTGGCTCAAGATGATTGATCTGAGTTCATGGATGTTATGACGAGGAAATCACTCTCCCTTCATCTATTGTCTTGGATGGAAGACAAGGTTCTATCAACCATTCCTATTTAACAAGCTCAACTTTAAAATAACTTGACCATACTTCCACACATACACATATATGTAAGATATGACAGTGCAAGTTGAGCATCCGAGTGCTCTAAACAACAAAGTCCTAGCTATGTAACCATTCTAAATGGTTACTGTGTTTGGAATACAATAAAACATAAGCAAATCATCATTACAATACCAATAATAATATAACATCTCCTTGAGCATTTGATTGTTCTTAACGTACTCTAATATTAACTCATAAATAGCATATTTACCCATGCATTGTCGGTTTCGGCATCAGCTTCACTGCCAGCCTCAGTATCAACTCCACTAACAATTAGTGTATCTGCCCATGCATTGTCGGTTTCGGCATCAGCTTCACTGCCAGCCTCCATATCAACTCCTCCATCGGACTTTGATGAGTTGAATTCAGGATTAAGGGTTTGCCCAGTTTCTCCACAATGGAAAGCCCTTTGTGAATCGATCAGGTCATTTACCTGCTCACCATCACAATAAGAATTCAAATGACAACCATTACCAGGACTGTCAACATATGACTGTCCTTGTTCTGGATGAGTAGGTGACTGCAGTTCAGACAAACAGTCATTATCCAGATCATTGTATCCATTGCAACACTGACTCGGTAGTCTCCATGACTTCAAAGTTTTTTCTGCAACATGATTTCTATCAGAAATCGGTTGATTTGGTGTTAGTACAGATTTAGGAGAATTATCTTCTGCAACTACCACATGTTGTTGACTTGATTCACTGTCATCACTAGTTGAAATACTAGGCTTGTTAGGCCGTCTTCTTTCTAGGCGACACACAACAAAGTCTTCCTACATGAATCAAAGGCCAAAACAGAATAAGTTTTCTGTACAAAATATTGAATTAGTAGTCATTTCCTAGCAAAAGCAGATTTTTCAGATTTTCATTAGTGCTGCCATATTACTACTCACCTTGTAGGAGAAAACAAAAGAACAGATTGTTTCATTGAAATAACTCATCTACATGCTAAATTTACCAAGTCATATCAACAATGGATTTAGACCAAAATTTCATACATGATTTCAATGCAAATCACAGGTACCCTAGCTCCTCATCCTTAACTCCAACCTAGCCAGCTGATTTGGTCCTCTAAAAAGTTGTAATCTATATGCATCAAATAAAAGAGACCACACAAATGAACTGATAGTTTTCAATACTTTGCCTGTTCAATCATGCCATATTTCCGCTCAACTCAATATTTCTAGCATGTTCACCAATCACTCCAGTCTCATCCAGCCACAAAATCAATCAATAGGAGCCATACTCACTAACATATATGATTTGCAATACATAGGCAGTTCATCACTAAGCAAGAAATAGAGACAACCAATGAAATTCAAACAAATAAATGTGTACAAACAATTCACAAGGAAATGAACATTATGAAGCTCATACCTTATAAAGAGGGTCATCCTCAATAATGATCTCATGCATAATCCACTCAGGCTTTGCTTTCTTGGAACGATCAAGATAGAAAGATAAAATCTTTTTTTTACCAATAACATGTTTTCTGTTTTTGGCCGTCATATCAGAACCCTGGCCATTGATTTTCCAATATCCAGAAGGTGTTCTTCTGTGCGCGCGTTTACTCTTGGAGTACTTATAATAAGGCTTACAGTAAAAGTACCAAATTGGTTCTTTACACTGAATGTCCGAATACTCTGCATAACATAAATTCGCATAATGGGAAGTAAGAGATTGAAATTATAAACTGAAAACAAACTTCATAATATGCAATAATAGTTATTATTTAAAACTTACTTGTCAATTCCCAAGGATCGAAGTTGTAGAAATCAATCTCCTTGACCGTGTGGACAGAGAAACCAGGGTCAAGCCTTTTCACCTTGAGAAGACGGATGATTTCTTCAGAAGTTGGCTGGAACCTGAAGCCGACGAGACTGTCCACTTCCATTTCTGATTCAAATATAACAGTATGAAAGAAAAGAGGGTAAGAGGCAGAGCTTGCTTCGGTGGGAAGAATTAGCTCTGGAAGAAGAAGCACGTACTTATTATATATAGAAACCGGAAAGCTTAACGTTAACTCCGTTATTGTCTCCCTTATTGCGATTGGTCTGCACACTGCGACTTAATTTCCACGCGTTGGTGAAGCAGTGCGACATTGACGACGTTTTTTTCCAACGGCGTTAATTAAACAGTATGAACTTGGAGCCCAAGTGCGATTATGGATTGGAGACCCCACTGTGCCCTTTTCTTCCTGCTGAAAAGGATATGATGCTGGCTGTGGCTTTTCCCTTCACAAGGGGTTTCGTTTAGACCGAGTGAAGTAACTGTGCAGAGAGAGTGACATTGCTTTTGCTTTTGCTTTTGCTTGGGAAGTTTACTCGAAATGAAATATAGAATCTTCTGTTGTCGCTTCAACTTTCTTTCTCTGTGGTTTCCTCTCTAAATGGATGACCGCCAACGTCAACAATCTGTTTACCATTATCATATTCTATTATATTATATTATATTATAAGATTTCTACGTGGTTAAGACTTCAAAGAGATTGACAACACGTCACCGTGCGGACGATTTTGTGTACTTAAATTGTGATGAAAAATAATGGGGCTGTTCTGTTTCGGTAAAGGTCATGAACCACAATTTATATATAATAAAAAAGAGTAATACGTAATACTAAAATAATAAATAAAAAAAATTAACATATATCTAACCCACACTTAAATAATAAATTTAAAAATTCATTTAAATCGAAGATTGAAATAATTTTTTTTATAAAATTCAAAGATCGGAGATAATTTGAAAACAAGTCGAATGACCATTTTTCCTGACCCGTCTCTGATTTTTCAAAAATTGATTTTCAAATTTTTTTGTAAAAAATTAAAAAGTTCAAGATTAATTTAATATATTTTTTTAATATTATTAATATCTTTAAAAATTAAATTATAATTCATTACGATATTTATTTATTTATATAGGTTAATAAGAAGTTATAATAAATATATTAATCAAATTTTTTTCTAATAACAATTTTATTAACTATAATATTTTATATAGATTGTCTTAATTAAATTAATGATTGTTATCCATGATTTTATTTTTAATAATTATTTTATGAAAAATTAAATATCTATTTTTATATTATTATTTTGATAATATGTTAAATGGTAGTTTCACATGTCAAACATATTATTGTTAAATACTAATTTTTTTCATAAAAGAAAAAGTCAAATATTCATTTTCTTAATCAAGAAATTTTTTGAAATAACAACCAACTAAAAAGTTAAATAATTTTTAATAATTAAATTTGGAACAATGAATTTTGATAAAATAACTTCTCAAAAATTTATTTATTTTATTTTTATATTTTATGTTCTTATTTATTAAATAAAATATTTTTTTGCAAAATTATCAAGAAAAATTAAAGTCTAAGATTATTGATTTAATATAGTTCTCCAATTTTTTGTCAATTCTATTAATAATTAGATTACAATTTACTACTATACTTATTTATTTTTCTATTTATATAGGTTAAAAAAATCATAATAAATAAATTAATCAAATTTGACATCTTGTTCTAATAAAATTATTATAAATTATATTAATTAACTTAATGATTATTGTCCATTACTTTATTTTGATCTATTAATTTATAAAATAATCAAATATTTAATTTTATTACGTTATTTTGATGATATGTAAAATTGTGATTTTACGTATGAAAAATTAATTTACTATTATTGAAAAAATATAATAAATTTGATTTATATTATAGATTTGATGAAAAGTTCAAACTTGATGATACATTTTTTTATAAATTCCTTCCCTCTAATTTTTTTATCTCAAAATATTATTGTCTATTTGTGAGGATTGTTTTCTACCAATCAAATCTCATAAAACACGAGACTGATACAAAAAAATTGAAAACTTTTTCTTATGTTTAGTTTAAAGAGATAAAAATAAAATTCTGATTTAATTTACATTGAAATAAAAAAATACATATAATATTTAAAATATATAATTTTTTAGAAAAAGAATATACAGTTTATTTGGTCAAAATGCAAAACTAATTCCATTTTCATTATTTAATTAATTGGATTATATGTCTTTTTAAGTATGGAGAATCCTAAACCTAATTGTTTATATATTCAATCACATCTCTCAAAAGAATATTATATCATATTTTCATGTTGGTAGTTGCTAAAATATTAACATTACTAATTGTAATTAATTCAGCTTTTTTTCTTAATGACAAAAAAAATAAATATATATTTTGCGTATTTCGCTTAATTAAAATAAAAATATTTCTTAAGATCTAAAAAAACTTTAAAAGATAAATAACTAATTAATTGTTTTTTGTGCATGCATTTGAAAAAAAAAACTTTTTTAATAATATCTTCATAATCAATAATATTTAAACATTTTTTTGTTAAATAAGTATAAGTGGTCTAATGGCAAGTAATGTGTTATTTCTCCTTGAAATCCATATTTCGAAGCCTTAGAGTAGTAACAAATTTTCTTTATTTTTATGGTCAATGTGGAGTCAAAGTCTGGTTAGGGTTTGCGGGGATCCGAAGTCCAAATCGACCTATCCCCAAATTGGAAAAATTGGAGGTGGGTCTGGGATAGGGATGGTTCAACCAAATTGACGCCCATTCCCGCCCCCGAATCTGACCCGTTGTTATCCTTACTTAACCATTTTCAAAATATTACGTAATTAATCTTCATAAAATATTATATTATTATTTATATAATAATATTATTTTATATATTATAAATTAGTCTTATTTTTTATAATGTAAAATTTTTTAAATATATTATTCATACTTAAAATCTTAAAAAAAAAATCAAATATACCACGTATTCACATAATTAAATTATATTTTATATTATTTTTATTAATTTAGTACACATACACATAAAATAAGTATAATTTTAAATTTATTATTAATTTAAAAAAATTTCTAATTATGATAAATAATAATACTAAATATGTAAATTATACTGTATAAATTAATGTGATAATATTATTTTGTTGACATACATCTTATATATTTTTTTTATATTTCTCATAAAATTTATTTGAAAATATCACCTTCATAATTTGAATATTGAATGATTAATGAATAATAACACAATATTTTAAGAGAATTAATGATGTTGGAAGTTGAAAATGGTTAAATTGGTGAAATGTTTAAAAATGCCCTTTATGCTAACAGTTTCTAACAGTTACCTAACCGTCTAAGGGAAATAAGTGCGAGTTTCTCTAAACTTACCATCTAAGTGTGAGTTTTTCAAACCTTAAAGAAGGTATGTGTTAGTTTTCCTAATAAATAATGACATAATTTCTTAAATTTTATGATGCAAGTCTTTACTTCAAATAAATGCCAAAATAAAAAAAAATATACATATATATTATTTTTGAAGAAATTAAACACTTAAAGTCTTAAACAAAATTATATTAGATAAATATATTATTTTCTTTATCGTGAATATTTATTTATGCACTAAATCAATTAAGAGCCAAAAAGAAAATCAATTTTTTTAATCAATTTTTTTAAGTCTATCCTATGGATAATCTCATTTTTCTAAAACACTTGTGTCACACATTAGTCCCCGTTGTGCTAAAGTAGTCTTTGAGTAAATTTAATGGACATTAGGATTTAATAATTAGTTATTTATTTTAAAAAATTAAATTAATATATTTAAAGTTTTTAATTTTAAGATACTATCTAAAGCTAAACATTAGATTTAAAAAGTATGCAGGACCTAAATGTTATTACCAAAATAAAAATAAATAAAAATAAAAAGTATGCTGTGCTGCCTTTGCTCCTTCCTTTCCTTGAGGTAAAAAATCAATGACGTGATCCCTTTTCCTTCTGGAGTAGTAGTTGTTCGGATTGAACGGTCTAAAAGTTTAAACCTTTGAAAAAAGGGTTCCTGCAAACCGAAAGTAATGACCTTTATATATCGGATTAATTTTATATACGTGTGCGTATATCAGAATCTCTCTACCAAATTTGAAATCAATAATAATAAATTAAGAATAAAAAAGAAAAGTCAACTTTTAATGCTATAGTTGAATCAATATCCAATAATAATGGCACAATGAAGCCCTGAACTAGCTGAGCTCAGGGAATAACACAAGTGGCTGTTAATTTTACGGGTTCTGTGCTAATAGGAAATTCTTAGTAGGAATATCTCAAGACAATTGATCTAAATACGTACATATATGGTTGAGATTACAGGGAAAAATCCAGTGCAAAGATCTCATAAGTAACTGGTTAATTACTATTCACAGATGGATTTACATAGCTAGGAATATCAACCATTCGCATCTCTGCTATTAACAAGCTCCAAGTTCCAGGAAATAGGCCATAGTATAACATATAAATGAGTGGAGACAAGTGTTCTGTAACATCAATTTTCAAAATGATTATGTAACTATTTTTCCATTGAAAACAATGCTAAGATTACAATGAAGCGTGGATCAAGCAGTATTACAATGTCAATAGCAGTACCCTACTGATTCATACATGCTATTGAAGTAATAATCTCCAGCAGCTATTGGAGAATATCCATCAGCCCATGCGCTGACAGTCTGAGTGTCTGTATCACTGCTATACCCAAAATGAGCTTCAGTGACTGATTTTGATGATTTGACGCCATGAGAAATGGTGTGTCCATTTTCTTCAAGTGGGTATGTGTCCGAGACAGCCCCTTGCAAATTCACATTTTCTTGTCCACTCTCAAACTGAAAATTCAGCACATTACAGTCATCATTAAAACCAGCAGAATATGAGGAAGATATCCGTTCTAGATTAATTGGCAACTGCTGTGCAGAGAATGAGTTGTGATCCAGCCCATTGCAGCCAGCAAGTCCAACATCATCTACTTCAATTGGTGATTGCAGTGCAGGGAATGAGTTGTAATGCAGTCCATTACAGCTGTAGAGCGCATCAAATTCTCCAAGTAGCAGAGCTTCCCCCTAAAGAACCATGGGCAAGATAAATTGGCTCTAGAAATGTTTTTCATTCACAAAATTATGTAAGTTAGACATTTGAAAATGTTTATAAAGCATGCTTTCTCACCCCTGAAAAACTATCTTCCGCTACTCGATCTCCAAAATCAGATATCAAATGTTGACTTGGTAGTTGTTGAGATTCTACCTGAAGAAAGAATCATGAACATATAAGCATTAGTTCTGGATATTTTTCTCATGCATAATAGGTATTAATCGATGCTGCAAGACAGATTATAAAGCATGCTTTTTCTCACCAATGCAGAAGTATTTTCTGCAACATGATTTCTGGAATGAGAAATTAAACAGTGACTTGGTAGTAGTTGAGATTCATCCTGAAAAAACATTGACAAAGTTGCTTTAGTTCCAAGTACATTTCTCATGCACTACATGTATGAGTCGAAACTGAAACTCTCACAAGTCATGTTCTTTCTCACCCTTGGTAAAGTATTTTCTGCAACATAATTGCTAAAAGTCGAATTGATATATTGAGTGGGTAATTGTTGGCAATCCACCTAAAATGAGAACCATTGAGAAAGTAGCATTAGTTTGGCATATGTTCTCAAACACTACATCTGTAAGCAGATATGACAACTTCCCAGAAGTCTCACCCTTGGAAAAGTATTTTCTGCAACATGATTTCTGTAATCAGAAGTCAAATTTTGACTTGGTAGTTGATATTCTACCTGAAGTAAAGACCATTAACAAAGAATCATGAATTCTGGAGTACTAATACACCACAAATTAAACTGACACTGGAAAGAGATTATATGTCATGCTTTTTTCTCACCCCTGAAAATATTTTTTCTGCAACATGATTTCTAGAATTAGGAGCCAAATTTTGATTTGGTAGTAGCTGCAGTTGTTCCTGAAATAAGAACCATAAATAGCATTAGTTCTGAATATGTCTACACAGGAAGTTGATATTAAAACTGTCTAATAAGGCATGTGCATTCTCACCATCGAAAGAACATTTTCTGCAACATGATTTCTATGATTAGAAATCATATCTGCTAGTTCTTCACGTTCTACCTGAAGTAAAGAACCACTAACAGAAAAGCATTAATCTCGGAAATGTTTGCCATACACAAGTTCTATGAACTTCCATCAATTATTGAGGATAAATTTGCTCTTTCTCACCCCTGAAAATATTTTTTCTGCAACATGATTTCTAGAATTAGGAGCCAAATTTTGATTTGGTAGTAGCTGCAGTTGTTCCTGAAATAAGAACCATAAATAGCATTAGTTCTGAATATGTCTACACAGGAAGTTGATATTAAAACTGTCTAATAAGGCATGTGCATTCTCACCATTGAAAGAACATTTTCTGCAACATGATTTCTATGATTAGAAATCATATCTGCTAGTTCTTCACGTTCTACCTGAAGTAAAGAACCACTAACAGAAAAGCATTAATCTCGGAAATGTTTGCCATACACAAGTTCTATGAACTTCCATCAATTATTGAGGATAAATTTGCTCTTTCTCACCCCTGAAAATATTTTTTCTGCAACATGATTTCTAGAATTAGGAGCCAAATTTTGATTTGGTAGTAGCTGCAGTTGTTCCTGAAATAAGAACCATAAATAGCATTAGTTCTGAATATGTCTACACAGGAAGTTGATATTAAAACTGTCTAATAAGGCATGTGCATTCTCACCATCGAAAGAACATTTTCTGCAACATGATTTCTATGATTAGAAATCATATCTGCTAGTTCTTCACGTTCTACCTGAAGTAAAGAACCACTAACAGAAAAGCATTAATCTCGGAAATGTTTGCCATACACAAGTTCTATGAACTTCCATCAATTATTGAGGATAAATTTGCTCTTTCTCACCCCTGAAAATATTTTTTCTGCAACATGATTTCTAGAATTAGGAGCCAAATTTTGATTTGGTAGTAGCTGCAGTTGTTCCTGAAATAAAAACCATAAATAGCATTAGTTCTGAATATATCTACTAGATGAAGTTGATATTAAAACTGTCTAATAGGGCATGTGCATTCTCACCATCGAAAGAACAGTTTCTGCAACATGATTTCTATGATTAGAAATCATATCTGCTAGTTCTTCACGTTCTACCTGAAGTAAAGAACCACGAACAAAAAAAGCATTAATCTCGGAAATGTTGCCATACACAAGTTGTATGAATGTCCATCAATTATTGAGGATAAATTTGCTCTTTCTCACCCCTGAAAATATTTTTTCTGCTACATGATTTCTAGAATTAGGAGCCAAATTTTGATTTGGTAGTAGCTGCAGTTGTTCCTGAAATAAGAACCATAAATAGCATTAGTTCTGAATATGTCTATCATTTACTACACGAAATTGATATTAAAACTGTCTAATAAGGCATGTGCATTCTCACCATCAAAAGAACATTTTCTGCAACATGATTTCTATGATTAGAAATCATATCTGCTAGTTCTTCACGTTCTACCTGAAGTAAAGAACCACGAACAAAAAAGTATTAATCTCGGAAATGTTCGCCATACATAAGTTCTATGAAATTCCATCGATTATTGAGGATAAATTTGCTCTTTCTCACCCCTTGCAAAGTTTTTTCTGCAACATGATTTCTAGAATCAAATTGCAAATAGTGACTTGGCAGTTGTTGAGGTTCTACCTGAAATAAAATGGCAAAGAAGTATTAATTTGGGATGTGGTTCTCATACACTACATGTATAACTTAATATTGAAACTGCCCTTAAAGGCATGCTCTTTCTCACCCTTGAAAAGGTATTTTCTGCAACATGATTTCTAAAATCATGCGTCATATGATGATGATCGGGTAGTTGCTGAGTTTGATCCTGAAGTAAAAACCACAGACAAAGAACCATTTATTCAAAAATATGTTTCTCATGTACTACACGTATAAATTGATACTCAAAATCTTAATCATTTTTCTTCTCACCCCTGAAAGATTATTTTCTGCAACATGATTTCTAAAATTAGAAGCCAAATGGTGATTTGATTGACCATCATCACTGGTTGTAATTTTAGGCTTCTTATTTGTTTTTCTTTCTATGCGGCAGATAACAAAATCCTTCTACACAAATTAAAGTTCAAAGCAATATGAGCTCACAAATTAAATCTGCTCATATAATACTCTGACGAACTTGTAAGAGAAACAAAACACCAGATTCTTATTCATCAAAATAACTAGTATACACATTGACTTCCTAGTCCCGTCAGTAATGACTTTTAACAAAATATATGTGGATGGAATAAAAAACAAAGGTTACAGTTGCTTACGGTTGACACATATGGCCACATAGAAAAGATTGCACAAATGAACTCAAGAGTTTTCAATACTTAGGCTGCCTAATCAAATGAACCAATCGAATCAAAATTCTGGCACCCCCGCTTATCACTTAAATCTTCAACCAGAGCCCAATTATTTAGCCTATTACTAAATTCAAGAGAGTACAGAAATTCAGATTATTTGAAGGATACGAAGACAACCGGTAACAATTAATGAAATTGAAAACAAAGCATAATTTAAATCAATTCAGACTATTGAACTTCAAGGTGAGCGCCAAAATCAAGAAAACAAATAAGAAACAGGCAAAACAATTACCTCATGAGGAGGATTGTACTGAGAACGAAACTCATGCATGACCCATTCAGCCTTGTGCTTTTTAAAAGCAACACCATATTCGCAGAAAGTCAGAAATCTTTTCCTGCCAATCACTTCTCTGCTACGTTTGGCAAAGATTTTACAACCTTTGCCAGTGAGTTTCCAATATCCTGTATTGGTTCTTCGATTGGCACGCTTACTGTTGGCATATTTATAATAAGGTGCGCAGAAGAAGTACCAAACCAGTTCATCGGATTGAATTGCAGAAAGACCTGCATCACATTCAAACCAAAACAAGACAAAAAGAATTAAAAATATGGGATTTGAGTTGCTAGATGTTTTGATGCAATGGTACTTACGGGGTAAATCGAGAGGTTCGAAGTTGTAAATATCAACTTCGTTAATTGTTTGGACAGAGAAATCAGGGTCAAGCATTTTCTTGTCGAGTAGAGTGATGAGTTCTTCATCTTTTGGTTGGAATCGGTAACCCACGAGACTTCCCATTGCTGATTCAATATGGAAGGAAGAGCTGTTTGAAGAATTGATTCTGTTACAAGAGGAGGGAAAGGAAGTCAGAAGATTATATATAGCGACACAAATATTATTGTCTTCGATTGGTAGTTGAGTTACTTAAAAGTCTTAAACTGCAATTTAACAGCGTTTAATAACGCTGGCGGTTGATGACGACGACGATGTGTCAAGTGAGAATGAATAGATTATTTAGAAAAGTGTTAAATTCGTACTGGTACTGTCAGCTGTCCACTTGGGAGCATCTCTGTCTGTCTCCTTCTTTGAGAAGTGAAGTTGGGTGAAGTCAAAGAATATGTTATGTTCCCTTCCTTCGCAAGGAGTTGCACAATACTAGAATCTTCTAATGGGTTTTTTTTTTTATCTGTGTGTATTTGGAAAAAGAAGGTTATCTTTACAACAGGATATTATAAAGCTCTGTCTCCTTCTTCCGCAAGTAGTCAATAATAATAATAAGAATATTTCAATGTCATTTTATCTCCTGCTTCTTCCTTGACACGTTTTGTCTAATCATGGTATTACATGCTACTCGTGGGAATTCGTATCAGAGCATTTATTCAGACCACATATAATCGAACAAATCTTTTTAACCCAACACAACAGTCTGTGACGTTGAATCCACCAAATTCTTCTTCTTTTTATTTTGATGTAACGTATGTTTTTCATCATATTTTTGTATTAGTAACGTATTTTGCAGTTTAATTTTATAAAATGTTAAAAAATAATATCCAAAGTAAGGTTTAGGCTTCTTAGCATCTAAATTCGCTAGCTCGCTCATGGAATAAAGCACTCGGGATGCTTTACATCCTAACAAAAAACCATATATGAGAAAAGAAAAAAAAAATGCTATAATAAGAAACTCTTATATATAAAGGAAAATTTTGAATGGGCAAATATTTCACCCAAGGCGTAAAATTTTCACAAGGCAACGGAATTGCTTGTTATTTCTATTTTCTTCCCAATTTAGAATACAAAAAGAAGCCACCACAGATCATAACCTATAATAAACTCACATGAACCCAACATCAGAATAACTCCAATCAAAAGAATGACGATAACAATGGTTTCTTTTTGTCTCTCCCTCAACTAAAAAACAGGACTCAATATTTGTAAGAGACATCTACAAAAACACAAGTAAAAAAAAAAAAAAAAGAAAAATTCAATTTGCCAGTGGAATGTAACTGATGGCAATCACAAAAAATAGTCGGGAGTCCTGCGTGTAGTGTCAGGTTCAATTTGACGAGGAGCTGGGTCAAATTGAAGAAAATTCTGTTCCATATTTTCCCCAATTTCAAGTATTGCAGCCATATTTCCACACCGGTAACAGTAATTTGGTGCACTGAACACCGTCACCACATTCTTTTCCTACAATGAGTTGTAATAAACAAACAAATGAATAAAAACCCCGGAAACAGAAAATTCAACTCATTCAACTTTCATTAATGATTTTCATACCTGGCACCAATTGTATCCTTCCATTACAAGCTGGTGAGCTCTAGAGATGAGAGTCAGCCCATTAGTGTGGTTAAATTGTGCAGCTATATCTTGTCCAAATGTGTATCCAGCACCCCGAGGAGATATTCCCCATCCACATCGATCATCCGGATCCGACCACAAGAGATCACACATTGGGCCCTCATGAGGAACCTATTCTCATGTCAACAACGAAGTAGCAGTAAGGATTTCAGTGATGTTGGAAAAAGAATTTTGATGAAATTACTAAAATTTTAAAATATTTGGAAAGAAATACATATCATATTAATAATTACACGACAGGAAGTGGTTTTATTTCTATTTAACATTGGAACATGCATACACTAAATATGATGAATACATGAAGCTGTCAGGGTAAGTATGAAGGGACAAATTTACTACAAAATCATGATAGATAGCACTGTAAGTGTACCTCCTGTATACGGTCCAGGGCACGTATATTGTCTAATGTATCCAATGATGGGGAAAGCCCTCCATGCAAGCAGAAAACCTACAATAAAGTTTACAAGTATTTGTCAGCCACAATTCAAGGAATTAAACAGAGAATGACTACCCATAAAATTCAAACCTGACTCTCAATTAGAGCTGTAAGTGGCAGATAATCAAAAAGATCTGTGAAATGCTTCCAGACATTAGCATTCCCGTATTTTCTCAAGCATTCATCGTAAAATCCATACCTGAAAAGAGAAATCACTAAGTAATTTTGATACACACTAAGTTAGACTGCAGAAACAGACTGAACATAAGAAACCAAAATTACCAGAAAAGTGCATTTTCACAATAATTTTGTCAATTAAATTGCTTTTGAACACCAAGAACCTTTCTCTATCTCATTAAAACTCCCAGCAATTTCGCTAGCATTGATTAACAAAATAGAAGAACAAAAAACTGGACCTAATGCTTCACAATAGCTCTTTTCAACATGATTTTTGTCTCAGAAGTCATAAATCAATCACATCATATATAAATGTGTACTTCTCTGAAGAGTGGGTAAAACAGTTGTAAGAATGATGTTACACGAGAAAAATCTAGGTGAGGGTCCCTTCAATGGCCTTTTCTAACTACAATGTTAAAATCTAGTTGAGGCTCCCCTTCTTCAAGAAGTTGTTTTGTTACTCTAGAATCTACTACTCCTTTAGTTCTCTTTCTCAACATCCCAGATTCCGCTCATATGTATTTCCAAAGAACGATCATCTGCGATAAAGCCTTATCTTTATGACAGGGTAGTTTAAAGCTCTCTCCTTCTTTCACAGTAGTCAATGATTCAATGTCATTTGTTGTCTTCCCTCACAAGTTTGTTTAATTATTGTGTAGACCTGCTTCTAGCATTCAGATGCTCCTTGTGGAAGTTGTTTTGTTACTACTAGAATCTACTATTCCTTTAATTCTCTTTCTCCACACCCCAGACTCCATTCATATGTAATTTCAAAGAACGATCATATGTGATATAGCCTTAGTTAAAGCTCTCTCCCTCCTTCACAGTAGTCAATAATTCAATGTCATTTGTTGTCTTCTTTCACAAGTTTGTTTGATTATAGTGTAGAACTATAACCTGCTTCTAGCATTCAGATGCTCCTTGTGGAATTCTCTGTTAAAACTTGCAGAACTTGACTAGCGTTATTTATTAACAAAATAGAACAGTTGGCCAGTCAAGAATTTGGGGTTTTAAAACAACCCTTAAAGTTTAAGATAAATAAATATGTACAGGAGCACATACCGCCTGCTGGCCATTAAAGTATCAGAGATAAAGTTTGTTGAACATCTGTGAAACAATCATTGCAATTTTCCAATGCATAGAATTGAGAGAGAGAGAGAGAGAGAGAGAGAGAGAGAGAGAGAGAGAGTAGATATTCTTACACTTGAGTTATCTGACGACTCTCGTGATTTCCTCTTAGAATTGTTATTCTATCTCTATAACGAACTTTCAGAGCAACTAAAAGTGTAACAGTCTCTACTGAGTAGTACCCACGATCTGCATAATACAAGAACACTATATATCAATGGCAGTTTGACAAGAAAAAGGATTATAATGGAAGTCACAGAATAACCTACTCAAATTGGAAAGGTTGCAACTTTCTCACACTAGGAAGCACTGGCTACAGATTTACAATTTTCAAGAATGAGATTAATTATTTCATGATTTCGTGGATGATTTTCTGTAGATATTATGTATCGGCTTCAGAATCCCCTTCATTTTTCAAACTAACTTATCAAAGCCGTCCACAGACCAGTATTTTTTCCTTTTGCTTACAGACACTAGTGCTTCGATTTTGCTTCAGCATCATTGCGCATTAACTTCTAAAAGTCTATAGTTATATCAAGAACCAGATTGCCACTTGGATAACAAATCTAAAACTTGATGTACTTTAACATGAGAACCAAAAGGTATTATGCTGAAGAATTGTGGATTTGGAGTAAGGCTGAAATTGTAAACCCATTAGCAAAAATGTCACAAATATATTTTAAAGATGTAGGAATAACATAATGTTTGAAATAAAATACAAGTAGTGCATTTTAAAGATGTGGACAAGACTTCACATAAGCCTGTTATGAGCCCTAAGTTACATGAAATCTGTTTGTCAATATTGACATGGGTGCTCACAGGTGAAGTGTTTGTGCAATAAAGGATAATCCTGTAGTGAATCTATCTATGTCCCATGCACAGTTGACTTGATATAATAATCTTTGAACAATATGCTGGAGAAAGCATCTACACTATGGTATGCAGTTCATTCATTGTCAAAGCAAGTTGTATATCTGAAAAGCTATATATCTAATAACCATCAGCTCCAAGAAATGTTAACTCCTAATGCACTTCGTCATGCCAAAATATTTGCCTAAAACTTCTCTTCATTTTAAAGATAAAAAAGAAGAAAGAAGCTAAATTAACTTCACAATAGGTAAAATCAGAAGCATATCTTGTAACTTAAATTTCTATAAATTTATGGATGCAATGCTATCCCTCTAAAATACCCATAAAATATTTTATTTTGGGTCAAAATCTGCCAAACTCCAAAATTATAAGACGAATGATCATTTTTAAACATTGCATCTATCTCTACAGTATTTCAACACCATAAAAGAGTCTTGGCAATATCCAAAAATAAATAAACTTATGAACTATCGTCAAAATATTCATTAATATGCCCACACGGGTACAATATGCAAATGTAGAAGAACTGACCGACGTAGTCGCCCATGAAGAGATAATTGGTGTCAGGAGCTTTGCCGCCGATGCGAAAAAGCTCGACGAGATCGTGGAATTGCCCGTGAATGTCGCCGCAGACGGTGACCGGACATTTGACGGGCTGCACGTTCCATTCCTCCACCAGAATCGCTCTCGCTTGCTCGCACAAAGTCTTCACCTCCTGTTCTGGCAACGGCTTGCACTGCATCAAGTGCTCGATCTGACGGTCCAGATCAGCCTGCGACGGCATCGTTTCGGAATTTCGTTCGACGCCTTAAGATGTTTTGGTGATCGGACGGAGGAGTGTGAGTACGGACAATGACTGGTGGAAGTTCAGGTCATCGCAGATTCAAGATTAGGGTTAGGGTTTGGAGAGAGCAAATAATAAAAAAGGGGTGGATTTGCTTTCGCCCCGTGAGCTCAGTTGTAATGCTGTTGTTTGCAGTTCGAGCATTATTTTGTCATCAGAACGGAGAATTTTAAAGAATAGCCCCTGTATTTTAATTTATTTGTTATTTTTCTTTTACTTTTAATAATTTTATATTTTTAACCCACATGATCGGTTAAAAACTTAAAAATTATAGAAGTATTCGTACAAAGAATCCCAAACAATTTCCCTTCTTAAATAAAAATATAAAATAAAATTCCAGTCATTATCAAATATAATTTCACATTAATTAAATAATTATACACGAAGTAGTAAGTTAAAATTAATTTTTATG
Organism: Melia azedarach; assembly: GCA_028052125.1. Lineage (NCBI taxonomy): Eukaryota > Viridiplantae > Streptophyta > Magnoliopsida > Sapindales > Meliaceae > Melia > Melia azedarach. The sequence continues at coordinate 2,283,054 of CM051401.1, read as the reverse complement.
TTTATTAATTAATTGAATAAAAAATTTTTAAATTTTATTGGAAGTGTCAGGTATATAAATTTTCATACAAATTTTATTTATAAAACTTAATACAAAAAAATTATATCATTACTATATATATTTTATATAATTTATTTTTTACTCACTTTAAAATATAAGAAATGTGACAAAGACAATATTGTTCTTATTAAATTGTATAGATGATTTTATATAAATGGATAGTAATAAAATTTATACTTAACTATTAAAGATTGACTAATTTTTTTCATTAATTTTATATAAAAAATATTATGTAAAAAATATAATAATGGTTAAAAAATGAATAAAAGATAAAATCAAATTCCACTTCATAATTTTAAATGAGATTTTATATTTTACTTCTTTATTATTAATAAAATATTAACCATTTTAACCTCTAACAAAATTAATTTTACATTGTTTAAATTTTAAAAATATCTATAAAAGATATTATGAATAATATAAATTTACCTTTATGGTTCCAATTCATGTTATTTCTCACCTTATGCATGTGCTGTTTGGGCTTGCAAGAACAAAATCAAAGGCTTGTGGGGTGGAAATGAAATAAAGAAAAATTAAGAAAAGGCAAGCGGGCTAAGACAAGAGGTCAAGTACTGATGACACAAAAGCGCGCACAAAACCAACAGCAACTACAGCTACAGAGTCTTCTCCTCTCCCCAAGCCCCAACCTCGTTATTTCATGGCCACGATGAACAGCAGCAGCAACCCAGAAGAACAAGAAGGTCTAGAGTCCATTTTCATGCAAAAACGGATTCTCCGAAAAGAAGTCCGCAAGACTCTCAAGTCCATGGACCCCTCGCTTAGATCCCACGAAGGTTATTCATTTTTTCTAGTCTGATCTCATCATAGCATGTTATATATTGAGCTTTTCAGTTGTTGAGATATACTATCGTTTCTGGGTGGAATAAATTGGAAAACAGATTAAAATTTGCAATAAATTTTTTTCCAAAGTGGATAACTTGGAAAACAGATAAGATTTGGCAATAAAGTGTTGGATGTTGAAAATTATGTCATTTTTCATTTGAAAGCAGTGGATGTTGTTAAGGAGAAATTGTCGTCTTACTACAGATCTTTTCGAGCAACTCAAACACATTCAACTACATTCTAACATGATTATATCATCTTTAGCATATATGGTGAACTAGATTGAATTTATTTGTACAGCTTCATTTCAAACACTATTAAACCCTTGCAGGTGTAATCTATGATGGATAATGGATTCATTTTGATGTTATTTTGGTTTCAGATAATGTAATTCAGAACATTGTTTTGGAAGCTCCATGGTTTAAATCTAGTCGGAGATTATGTGTCTATATAAGTTGCAGTGCTTTGCGAGAAGTTGACACATCAAAATTGTTGTCTGAATTTCTGCAAACTCCAGCCAAAGGTGTGATCTGTATCCTACCTTGGGTACTGTATCTTTGAGGTGCAATGTGGTGATGAAAAATTTTGTGATTTTAAATTTGATTTTCCCTCAATCAATTTGTACGTCTTGAACTCACAGTTTGAATATCGATTGATCACCTTTTTCTTTTTCCTTTCTGCTTAGTAAATTGTATTTTGCTTGAAAGCTTTTTTTATTGACTAAAGTACTTGCTTATGATATGTATTGCTGTTTGCTTTGGGTGATTCTTATAATGTAATCGTAACCATATTTAGATGACAATATGGAGATGAGGAAGAAGCTTTATGTGCCACGTGTAGAGGACAAGAATAGTCACATGCGAATGTTCCACATATCAAGTACTGATGATTTAATTGCAAACTCGATGAATATTTTAGAACCAACTCCAGTAGATGCTGATGGAAATGAGAGAGAAGATGGTACATTTTCATTCAGTATATAATAGAATCTGCTTGGCTTTGTATTATACATGCACACACATGCAAAAGGAAAATGGATTTTGTATACATAAATGAACGTATCAGTTCTACAAAGCTTCAAGAAAGCTCTTAGTTCTGCAACAGAACCATTCACCCAAATCTACAGCGGAGTTCTGCTTTGATGCTCTCTAATGAAAACACTTTTCTCTCTTTGGTATTCTGTCTTTTGTAAATTTTAATGATCTCTCTTGTTGCAGTAATGCGGGCAAATGAGCCAGTGGATTTATTTCTCTTACCTGGTATACTTGTCGTTTTTCTCATTCTCCCTCCATTATTTGTCATGTAGAATTTAAACATGAAACTGTAGTCAATTCTATTCATCTGACAATTTTGCCAGGACTTGCATTTGACAGATCTGGAAGACGCTTGGGCCGCGGTGGAGGGTAAGACTTATGCTTCTATGGGCTTGATGAAAATTTGTAGCTTCTGTAGTATTGTAATTTGAGATTTGGAGGTACCACATATACACTAACAAGTCACATTTAGCCACTCGTCCATAAAGCCTCTAAAATGAGACTTTTTGGCCTGTGGCTGGAATACCAGTGATTGCTCAATTTTGATGTACAGAAGCTGTCATCTTTGAATCTACCAAATTACCAATTGATTCTCAAAAGTAGTTCTTATTCCCTAAATACTAATGCTAATAGATTAGTAATTATTTTTTGACTTTTATCACTTTAGCTGAATAGTTTTATGCCTAAGGTACATTTTTCTTCCTTTTCCCCTTGTTGCAGCTTTGTTTTGAATTCTTAACTGTATGTGGATTGTTGTTTCATGGTTTAATTTTGTGCATCTTTTTGTTAATGCATGTGACAACAACACTGAAGTTACTATGATACATTCCTGAAGAAATACAAAGAGCTTGCAAAGGAAAGAAATTGGGAACAACCCCTCCTTGGTATTGATTGCTTATGCTTCAGTTTTGTTATGTAATATGGAAAGCAAGCTAAGGGAGTTCAATAACCTCATTACATGTTTTCTCTAGTTTGAGTCAAATAATCAGATTATACTGTTTCTTTATTTTGACTTTGGTTTTGCAGTTGCGCTGTCATATTCTCTGCAGATCATGGATGAAGCTATACCAGTTACTCCAAAAGACATGCTAGTAGATGCTCTTGTATCCCCATCTGGTGTAATTCCCATTAGCCCTGCTGCCTTGGACAGGTGCACTTATTGATTCTCCTAAAAAGTTCTGTAGATGAGTTTTGATTTCATTTTTTTCTTCTTTGATAAGATTAATTCCATTTTCTTCTGATATAACTCATTTAACAAACGATAGGATGCAACTCTGAGGCCGGATTTCAAAATCAACCTAAATGCTTTCTTCAATGGAATCGTTGAGACATTACAAACTGCTTGCCTGCAAGCTATAAAGAAGATTACATGATTTGTTGAATGCTTGACAAGTGAGGCTTGTGCTATCAAAGGATGGAATAAAGGCTCTGAGACACTATTGTCACTGGCTTTGACATTTTGGAATGAATTCCTGATTTTGTGTTCTGTTAAATGAAATTAACATGTTTAAGATGATTGCTGGTTGAAAATAGGAGGAACTGATGCACAAATGTTCTGTTTTCACAAAATGTTGCAATTTTGTCTGTAACTCATTAGCTCCACTTGTTTTACAGTAACTGCATCAGGTCTTTGCGTGCTATCTTGATGAATAGTTGGTTTGTCAGGTCATGGAGTCAATGAATATGTTATTTGGGGAAGCTTTCCGTTGTCTCTACGGAACTCTAAAATTTATGAACTTTTACATATTTTGTGTCTTGGCACAATCTGCAAGTCAAAATAAGTCAAGGTCGCTCATTACTGGCCAGCTTACCCAAATTACCCCAGGATTGATCAAATAATCGTCATTGTTAACTGCTGCAATTACTATTAACTCTTTGTAAGCTACAAGGCTTTTACAGAGTCAAGTTTCAACATCCTGGAAAATTACCGCGTTTTGTTGTATCATGACTACTTCACATCTCATTGAAGATTGCAGCCCAAGTTCTGAACTCCACCTTTCCCTATTAGGATTTGGTAGGAAATCTTCTCTGTTTAACCTATTGAATTATTGTTTACCATGTCAACTCTGAACTCCACCTTCCCTATCAAGATTAGGTAGGAAATCTTCTTTGTTTAACATATTGAATTATTGTTTACCATGTCAACTCTAGAAAACCTATACGACACCCTTCAGAGTCACTATCTCGACCCAAGTACCCACTGCTAATTCTACAATTTAAATCTTTTCTAGCGCCGTTAGAAGCAGCTTTCATGCTATCATCCCTATCTCAGAGTCAGATACCCAACTAACCTCAACCTGTTTCCACTCTTTTGCATTATTTTACTGTATACTGAGTAATATTATTCAGAATTTCAGACTACAAACGGGAATATAAATGGATCCCTGTTCTTCCAGTTCATCAAAATATCCTGCAAACATGTGAAGCTACCTGCTACGTTGTTGTATATCAGATTTCATCTCTGCCATGATGTCTTCTTCAATCTCGCTCTTCAAGCTGCTATGCAGCCTGCTAGTGTTATCAATCCTGCCTTTACCTTCTCGTTCAGCTGATCCTGATCCTTTACAGGATTTCTGTGTTGCAGACTTGAATGCAACCATATCTCTCAATGGTTTCCCCTGCAAACCTGCTGCACTAGTAACCTCAGATGACTTTTTCTTTGACGGACTGAGCAAAGAGGCAAACACAACAACTATCTTTGGAGCCGTGGTAAGTCTAGGCAATGTTCTTACATTTCCAGGACTAAATACACTCGGAATTTCAATGAACCGAGTTGACTTTGCACCTGGCGGACTCAACCCACCTCATTCTCATCCTCGTGCGACTGAATCTGGTGTTGTGATTGAAGGAAAGCTCCTTGTTGGATTCATAACAACAAACAATGTGTTTCACTCTAAAGTTTTGAGTGCTGGGCAGATGTTTGTCATTCCTAGAGGATTAGTTCACTTCCAGCTAAATGTTGGAAAAGGAAAAGCGCTTGCCTTCACTGCATTCAACAGTCACTTGCCTGGTGCTGTGGTTGTTCCCACAACTCTATTTGCTTCACCACCTGCGATTCCTAATCAAGTGTTAGCCAAAGCTTTCCAAGTAGATAATGATTTGATCAATACCATCAAATCCAAGTTTGGCTCCTGATCCTTTTTCTGTCTCAGAAATTATGGATTACATCTACACATAATTACTTTTTATGTAATAAAATCATTCAATAAACAAAAGAGAAGGGTTGTGACTGTCATAAATGCAATTATTTTTAATTTTCTTTACAACGTGTATTTTTATTGTTTAATTAAAAATAAGAAATCAAATCATTTTACTAAACATATAAAGTGTTCTTATACTTGTGTGTTATGAATATTGTACTGGAGATTGACCCTTGCACTAGCACATTCCTTGTATCAGTGCAAGAAAATTTGCATCCATGACTCCAATGCAAAGACTTAATGGCTCCTTCTCTGAATTTCTACAATGCGCTTTATTCTTCTCTAATTTATATTATTTAGATTATAAAAATATATATATATTTGATCATTTATATATTATTTTTAATAATCAAATAAATTTTAATAGGTGTTCTTCGTTAATTCGTGGTGTATCGCTTAAAATATAAACTAAGTATCGTTCTATTACATATAGATGGTTCATGGTAAATTAGGATGGGTTGAATTGTGTTAAACTAAAATATAATTTTATTTTATTTTTTTGGAATTTCTTTTCCAATAATGATCCAATCACGAGCCAATGAATTAATATAAAACCTCAAATAGAAGATTCTTATTACATATTTTACTAGGACAAATAAAATAAAATCAATCGGCAAATTTTTTTCGACTTTCAATTTACTAATTTTATCTAAATGAAAACTTTGAAAAAGAAGTAATATTTATTATTTTTTTTCTAATATTAAAAGGTTTAGTTATTTTTTTTAAAATAACAAATCTGTTTTTGTTATCGAACTTAAATAGTTTTTGTTGGTTACAGTATATTTAATAACGCGTATTGACATTTAATTAGATGTGTTGACCAAATAATAAAAATATAGTTAGAACTCCATTTATTCTCTAATTCCTCAGAGTTCCTAACTCACTCAGGAAATCATTTCCTTTCCTGCGTGAGTTAGGAACTCTGAGGAATTAGAGAATAAATGGAGTTCTAACTATATTTTTATTATTTGGTCATCCTAGCACACTGAAAATATATATGTGTATATACGTATATACACACAATTTCCACTGTTCCATTAAAAAAAAAAAAGAAACAAAAAAGTTCGCAGTTGCAGCAATGACTGAGCATCTTTGCAAGAGAAGAAGAATTCGCCTCTCTTCGTCTTCAGAGTTAGCTTTGGTTTCAGGGGAGCATCCATCATGTCCTCATTCTGTAGTTCTTAATGGTATGTGCATCCATTGTAACAAAACTGTTCACGAAACTTTTGGTCTAGCTTTTGATTACATTCTTCCGGGATTAAGATATGGGTATATGGAGGTGTCGCGTTTAAAGCGGAGAAACAGCAAAGCCTTGCTGAGGAAAAAGAAACTTCACTTGGTTCTCGATCTGGATCACACATTACTTCACTCTCGAAAGGTTACCAACTTGTCTTCCGAGGAGCAGTATTTGAAGAAGCGTGTGGATTCTCCGGAAAACACGTCGAAGGGAAGTTTTTTCACATTGGAAGACATGGGTTTCTTGGTGAAGTTGAGGCCTTTTGTTCGCAATTTTCTTGAGGTGGCAAGTACCATGTTTGAGATGTATGTATGTACGATGGGTTCTCGAGAGTACGCACTAGAGGTTGCCAAGTTGCTAGACCCAGATTCCAAGTACTTCAGTTCCAGGATCATTGCACGTGAAGATTTCAGGCAAAAAGAGAGAAAGAATCTGAATTTGGTGTTGGGACAAGAAAGTGGGGTCGTTATTCTTGATGATACTGAGAGTGTGTGGACAGATCATTCGGAGAACTTGATTACTGCAAGTAGATATGATTACTTCAAAGGAACAGCGCATGATGGCAGATCTTATTCTGTGGACAAGATAGACGAAAGTGAAAGTAATGGGGTGTTGGCAAACATTCTTAGAGTTCTGAAAACAGTTCATAGATTATATTTTGACAGTCCTGAGAATCCTTCTCGAAGAGATGTTAGGAATTACTTGGCGAAGGTTCGTATTGGCGTTCTCATGGGATGTACACTGCTGTTCAGTGATGGTGAGGATTTTCCTTTGATTTGGTCCAGGGCAGAGGAGATGGGAGCTACATGCACGACTGTGTTTGACTCTTCAGTTACACATGTGGTCTCATTAGATGTAGAAACTGAGGATTGCAGATTGGCAGAGCGAGAGAACAAGTTTTTGGTGCATCCGCAGTGGATCAACGCTGCTTATTTTCTCTGGAGTAGGCAACATGAAGATGATTATTTGCCATATCTTCAGTGAAGAATCTTGTAACTCCAAGTTTGAAGCCATTCTTTGATTGTTTTGATGTACGTCATGTTATAATTGATCTTTGATTTCTACTTTTTAAGTTGATTTGAACTGAAAATGTACTTAGGAGATTGTAATCAATGCACAACTAGTGCGAACCGATTGAGTTGGCCAGAGGATTCGTAAGGTTTTAACCGGACTGTTTGGCACACCAATCCGTGCTACAATTACATGTTCATGTAAATTATGATGTCTTTGTCAAATGTTGTCTAAATAGAATACAGTTTCTTTAAGAAACACATTCCTTCAACAGTGACCAGAACAAATTCACTCTAGACAATTATGTTGGGAAACTGAGAAATAGAGTACAGTTATCCAGCTGTCAGTTGATACATATAAAGTTGAGATGATCGATGCATTTTCTACAAATGATATGAATACAAACTTAAGAATGGTCTGTGTGTCTTACATGTAGGAAGAAACCAATTGCAAAATTACCCTATGAGTAAAGATGACAAACAGAACTACTAAACTTGCTGCTTAATCAAACAATTATGCTTACGTTGCCCTTTCAAAACTTCCACCAACTTGCATATGCAACCATTCAGTTTGGGATCCTTGTGCAAATTCCCTAGCTGTTTGTGCACCAAACATCATCCCTGTAGCATCAAATGACTGTGCACCAACCTAAAACACCAAAAGGAAATGATTAACCATCCCAAAATTTCCAAGAAAATTATGCACTGATTTACATTCTATAGAACCTTTGCTTATAATGTAATGTGAAGTGTCGAACGAAGAAAAATACTAGTACGAAAAGTTATATTCTGGATGAGAATATATACATTATGGACTACAAATAGAGCTATTCAATCATTGATAAACCCAGTGAGACAGAGAAAGCATCATTTGAGAAAATAGACGTAACAATACTGAATCATTTGAGAAAATAATCCAAGTAAAAAGGTACTTGATGCAAGGACATTATAGTGTTGAAATGGTTGAAAGACAACATGATGGAATCATGTATGTACTCTAACGAGGTAGTTGTGCATGAGAGAACTATTTTCTCTAACTCTCACACGACTTTTAAGTTTATGAAGATAGGCATGCATTGTAGAGTTCTTTTTGTACTTCACATTGTGACACTGACCTGGAATATAATACCTATTGCTTTCATATCTATTAAAAGTTTTGGTTTTGAATCCAATGACATTAGATTAAGGATTACTAGGTATTGACCAAAAAAAATGCATTGATATACTTACATCCTTAGGATGAAATCCTTCAATAGTAGGAGTCAAGCTCATCCTTGAATTGACAGCTTCTAACTTCATCGATAGGAACTACAGGAGTGAAATCATGCATATAGAATAAACTACAGTTCAATTGTGTAAAAAGAAGAAAAACGCCATAAAGTGGCAAAAGATATAATATGGGAGATTTATACCTCAACCTGCCGCTGCAGTGACTGAATGTAATTAATTATTTCATCAAGAACAAGTGCTTTTCCAATAACCTGGTTGTCAGTGAAAATACACCAAATTAATATAAGGGACAAAAACTAGGTTAAAATAGATTTTGTTTGGAACTCCAATTAAATATACAACAAAGAACAAACACCATGTTCCTAATAATTTTCTCCAAGTGGTAACTATGAACAATATTGGCATGACCTAATTATTTTAATACAAAACTTGTTCAACAACATTGGATACCTTATTACATCCAGGGACCAGATCCTGGAGAATCTTCATTCTCTCGCTAATCTTTTCTCTTCTAGCCTGCCCAAAATGTAAGGATGTTATGCAGAATGTTTCAGAATTGTACTGCTGCGCAATCAGCTTTTCAAAATGGCATAGACAAACGAAGAAAAAAAGTGTTGTACTAAAAAAATTAATAATAAAAGAAAAGAAAACAGTGACAACATTTCCATAGTTATCTACATAGAGGGTTCATTAATCACATGAAGCCTCGTCAATATTTAGAAAGTTGCACAATGATTTTACTGACAAGTCAAGAGGATTGAAGTGAATTACTCTCTCTGCTAGACTATGGCTATCAGTAGCTTGGCCCCTTCTAGCTCTGACATGAATATAGTCTTTAGGTGGCTCCGATGGTTTACTGCTTTCAGCTGGCTTGCTACCAGCTGCAGAACTTGCTTCTACTTCAGTTTTCGAGCCACCATTTTCATTTTTGGATCCTGATATTTTTATCCGTTTACCATTTGAGTCATTCTGCAGAAAAGAAAAGAAAAAGCCTCACAATCAAAAAAAAGAACCAAGTGACATATGAACACAGACACAAACTAAATCACTTCTTGTTCAGAACCCCGATCAAGTGATATTATGATGAGAATTTTTTATCTAAGCTCCCACAACATAAGATACTGCATTCTGAGTTCAAAGAGTACAAAGAACCTAAATTTTGAGAAATTTTTCTGATACCTAAGGCTATAATCAACAAAATACTTGTATCTCCTTTTCTCTTTCAATTATGAACTACAAAATCAACTAAGAAAACCTAAAAATTCCAGAAACAGTTCTGATACCAAGGGCCATAACAAACAAATACCCAGCAGTATGGTAACAAAATGTTGCAAAACAACAGTAAATCAACATTTTAAGCTTAAACATTTATCTTTTTTATATTTTATTTTCCATGATTTACCCAGAAACCAAACTACCAGAAAACTATAACCAGAATCTTAAATTTTAGAAGTTTAACCATTCGTACCTTGGAAAAAAAAATTGCTTATTTAACCGAGCATAACAAAGCTAATTCAGCTTTTCCAAACTCAAAACCAAATCAATAGCAAACAATTATAAAAAAATTCCCCAGGATTCAAGTGGATTAACCCCAACCAGAAAGCATATCAATATCAATCTTTAAACGTCCCAAGGAAACCTCAGTTGAGCTTAAATATGAATAGCCAGATTACTTTTCTCTCTCTCTCTCTCTCTCTCTCTGGCAACTTAAATCTAAACAAAACAGAACACATCCTCAAAGTTGTGGTGTTTTTCTTCCCCATTTTCCCATCAACCGAACAAATTCCAACACCACCAAAATCATAAAACCGAATTTAAAAGAACCAAAAAGAACACCAAAAATGAATGCAAAAAGTACATTACACGTACCAAGTCATTGGCACTACTAGTAGTAGAAACAATCTTAGAAGATTCATCTTCTGAGCTCAAATCCCTTCTCTTTCTTCCACATCCACCACCACTCTGCTCTGTCACAGTAGATTCCTCAGCCGAACCATCTCTGTGGCCCGAACTTTCCCCAAACCCATGACCCATATTCCCCATTCGGAGCCCCACTTCAGCAGCTCCGCTACCGTTAATCGGATAAGGCCAAATCTCCGCCAAACTGTAGGATGATGGGTTAGCTGCAGAGAAAGATGACTCATTTACCAGTGGAGGATCCATTTTGACGACCCGAGTTCATGTAAAAAGCGACAATCCGGTCTGGGATTCGGATCCGGAATTTGAGGCCTCAAGTGGGTAAGTGATACTGTGAAAATTTATGCCTTAGAGCAAGTAGACAAAGTGAGTTGAGCGAGCGAGCGAGCCAGTGAAGTTCAGTGAGTTAATGGGTTATTTAAGAAGCTGCGATTAGGAGAGGAGAAGTCGATGGACAGGAAAAGCAGAGACTGTAAGGCTGGAGAAGCCGAGTGTGTGATCTTTTTGGCCAGGAGGTGGGAGACTGGTGTGCGCACTGTACACACTGCACTCTTTAGCTTTTATCCTTTTAGTTTTTTTTTTTTTTGGCTTTACTATTTACTTTATAAAAACAAAAAAATTCACCATCATACGCACTCAATTATTAATATTTAATTTTTTTTGCATAAAATAAATTATTTTTACAATTTGGAGTTATCTATGTTCTGCTTACAAAGATTTTACCCTGAAATAGAATTTACTCTTTAGAAATTAAATAATTTGAGAAAAATGGAAACAGTGAAGGGAATAAAATTACGGGGGTGCGCAGTGCGCATACCGTACTTTTTAGGACATGACTTTCACTTGCAAAATAGACTTGAGTCATGGGAAGTCGCACAGCGAAGCAGTGTAGCAACTTGAGTGAGGTTTTCTCGGAGGATCTAGGGGACGTAGGATTCAAATCAGCAGCTGCGGATGTAGATGAATTACTCTAATCGCTCTTATAACGTGACGCATACGTAAATGGAAATTCATGATATTCACTGATTCGAGATTCGGCGAGTACGTTGTTTACATACACACGAGAGCGTATGGAAAGTTTCAAGGGTAAGTCATGGGATCACGCGCCGCAAGTACACTGTACAAAGATGGGAAGCACACATGACACACGCAGTTAGTTCATATTTGTCTTTTGTTTTCTAGATCGGAAGCCAGACCATTACCGAAATTACTTTAATTAAAATATATATATATATATATATTAAACAGGTGTAAATTAAACAAAAATAAGTTTTTCTTTTTTTTGAAAAAAAAGGCAAATTAAAGTCTTCACTAAAATTTATTTAACGTGTCTGCCAAGTACCTTTTAAAATTTAAACCATCACAATTTTAAAATTTTTATATTATTTTAAAGTTTTTTATAAATTATATCAACTATCTACAACCATTAATTATATTTCTTTAGTATTAAAGCTTTTATTTGAGAACGGTGAAAAAATAATATTAATAAAAATAAATCATAATGTTAAGATGTAATTTTTTTTGTTAACTTTAATTTTGTTTTTTAAGAAAAGAAAATAAAAATATATTTTTAATAAAATTGTAATAATTGCTCCTAAAAAATCTTAAATACTTTTATTTGTTTGGTATTTTTATTCTAATTTTGTTATTAGTATTTTTTTGTCTTTTAATGGAAAAAAAATGATGAAATCCTTATAGTAAGCTTTATACAAAAATCTCTTATCATTGATTGATAATTAATCCATGTTTTTCTGTAAAAAAATTGGTTAAAAACTCGTGTAGTTTTCACCCCTTATTATAATAATCCTATAGGCAACTTAACTACATGTGAGATCTTGGTTTAAGCAATTTTTATGTGAATTGACTTACATTTACTAAAGTTTTTGCCTTGGGATAATCACTTTTCCAAAGATTACGGAGGGTCAAATCTTCCCTAACAATACATATATAGTATTACTTTATTGATGAGAACAATGGCAACCCAAAAAAAAAAAAATGATTTTGAGAAAACATATTAACCCAAGTATGAAATACTCCTCAGAATTTGTTGGTAGTATAACCTTTTAGAATATCTCAAGAATCTAAATTCATCAACCATACCCACTGAAACACATTAAATTATTTACTATAATATTGTATTAAATTAATAATGAGGTAGAACCAACTATGTAATATATATTAATATATATATATATATATTAATTGAGAGAAACTTTCGGCATAAGGCAGTAAGGCAGCATCAAAATCAATGGATGTAATGCAAGCCTAACCTTCATATAATTTCGTTGCTTGTGCTATAAAAATTAAACTTAACTGAGAACAACACAAGACAGTGGCGCTCATTGCGCCTAACTTGCTTTGCAAAAAACTGTATACTTAGCTAATTAATCACCGGAAAGTCTCTTTGTTTCCATGCCTAAATAAAAAAATAAATTATGATTTCATTTTCATGTCTACAACCTAATTGGGTTTCAAACACGTGTTCCAAAAGTTTTCCTTTAATTAACATGTGAATTGGTCAGTCACGTCTTGTCCAACTGATATTGAGATTTGCACATACTAATTGCTCAAGTGGTGTGCCTTCTTGCTAATTAGTTTTCATTCTAACGTTGATGTTTCATGCACGTCAACTTTACGTGGCATTTAACAAAACAAAAGGTTTGTGCCGGAAGCCGAAGGAAACACGAGTTATTGCCATGAAAATAACGTTTTGCATTACGTTCTATTTTTACTCTGACAAGAACTCCTATCAGGTAGTAGTAAGTTTTATCTCTTCTTTTTAGTTAATTTGCTGTTAAAAAGAATATTAAAAAGCTTTTATACCGGTTAATAATGACGAGGAAGTTAATTACCGAGTGGTGTACAAGTCGTCGCTTTTGGTAAAATAAACTTTAAAGTTGAAAGTGTATATATTTTCTTTTGTTAAAGAAAGACAGTGTTTATTGCTTTTCTGATGATAAAGACTAGCCATGAGGATGGTGTCGTACCATTACCAAATAGGATGTCTCCCTTTGCCTACCCTTGTGTCTAATGGAAAGTTAACTTATGAGGAATGATTGAAATTGAAGTTTCCCAGTTGTTGTGTTTTGCGTTATCCAGAACTCTTAGGGATATAACTAAAACGCAATGAAATTACGCTGAAACTTTGGAACTATCAGAACAAAAGATAACAAGAGAGCTTACGTTGGATATCGATGTAGGACAAGTCGTTTTTGCTTATTCCATCAACGGATGAATAAACGTTTTTCATTTAACAAAGACGACGACGACGACGACATGTTGTTTCCAGAAAGTATCTTAACTGAGATTGGGCTAGTTCTGCAAATCCTGGGTCGGGGTCAGGGTCAGGGTCAGGCTCACATTAGCTTGTATCTATAGGTTAGGTTATGGCCCAAATGCCTATTACTTGTTTTTCAGGCACAAGATGCTGGCAAACAGAGTCAGCTGCCGCACTGCTGGCCTTGATTGTCAGGAGGCCCCCATTGGTCAGGCTTAGTAAATAAGCTTGGGGCGGGGTTCAGACTTTTCAATGCCAAGTTTCATATACTAGTTTATATGATCTTTTTGGACACCCTTTTCGGTTAATCAAACATGTTTACAGTGAAGAATGAGTGCATTTATTGGGTTTATTGATCCAGTAACTTAAGTCGGAGTTTGAGCTCTCACACTTTATATTAAAGCTCAGTTCTCTTAAAATTTTGAGAAATCTTGATCCTGATCGATGACTGAGGATCGCATGCACTATGAAATGTATTGAAATGTGCAAGCACAAGGTTCTGGCCAAGCTCACACAGATGGATACGCTCACAAGAAGGCTGACTGATGCTAGAGCTGTTTTGAAGCTTATACTGCCATATATAGACCTGAAAATTGATTTTTGTTTGAAAGAACAGAAAATACACATACATTTTGCATCATAAAATGAGGGAGGGATAACAACCCTACTCAATGAATAAGATGAACATATCCAAAATTTGCCAGTCAAACGAGAAATTGGACCTGGACCTGCTGCTATGCTAGTCCAAAAATAAATTGCTTTTGCAGGAAACGACCCTATTCTCAGAAGTGAAACGTGAAATTATTGATTCAGTGATGAGGGCAGTGGCCCCTCTCTGTGTTTAGTGTCTTAGTGAGGTCCTGCTAGTTCTTTGATCAACCACAGAATGCCACATGCTATTACATTGAGCTGTGAAATCAGAGCAACACTGCGCTCAAGCACAGACTACCAAGCGATTCTGTTATCTTTAATGCATGCTTTCTATGATGTTTACAAATAAATTGCAGGGTATCCCAAGGTTTAAGGCTTCACCTTCTAGACTTCTAAAGGACCAGGCCAACAATATTTGTGCGACTAAAATTAAAAAAACAATAGAATAACAAAGCAGAAACTTTATGCATCATATGATAAAAGGAGATGGGTTCTCTGTTTCTAAACCCTAAGAATCATCAGAACAATGTCTATTATACTAGACCATTAAAAAAGTCGATCTTCCTAACCATCTAATTGAACAGAAAAGAAGCAAATTCTTCATTTCCTATAGTTGCCGAGCCAAACTAATATACAGAAGCTAGAAGTGGGATAATACAACACTACTTTTATAGGTGGTAAACTTATCTATATTAAAATAGAAATGCTTTTAACTTCCAAGTCGTCCCCTTCAATCTGCTCTTTGTACAGTAGTCTTAAACAAAAGAATATACATCTTTTGATCCATTGAAAAATACAGAAACCCACCAACTGAATGTGTGACAAAAGAGCCAAAACTTGTCCCCACGATACAGTGCCATGCCGGCCCATAAACCCCATCAAACTCCTGCAAAAAAGAGAAGTAGAAACCCCACAAACTCGTTAGTAATCATTCATAAACTGAAACTCGGATTTTTATTTTCACTTTTTTTAAAAAACAAAAATCATCTGAACCAAATATTAACACCAAGAAATGACTTTGGAAATAATAAAAGTTACTAATTACCTTCTTGAGACTGAGTGCAAGGGTTTTGGCAGTGAACTTTTCTAAGCTGTCATGAGTCTTTCGTGCACAATCAACAGCATGGATCTGCATAAATGGTGGCATATCAACTGAAACCACTTTCACACCACAATTAGCAAGAACATCTGCCAACTCTACTTGTGAGCCACAGAAGGATCTCCTCCTGCCCAATGAAACTGAAACTCTTTTAACCTCTTGCCCTTCATGTTGTAGATCCTTGGCACCTTTACCTTTGGCGAATACTAATTTCTTACTGTCTGGCTCCTCTTCATGAGCCGCCTTCTTGTTACTATTCACAGACCCTCCTTTCGCTGATTTCTTGGGCACTTCTTTAGATGCTTCCTTTGCTGTTCTGCTCTCTTTTCCATTATTTCCAACGGTGGTTATTTTCTGGGGTTCTTTACTTGGTTTATTGAGAAAAAACTTGGAGGTATCTGAATCAGCAGAAACGGTCATGGCTTTGGCTTGCAAATGGATGTCAACGCTCGGTGGGTTGATGATTTGTTTTTGAGATGTACAGTGTTTGTTCTGATAAAGATTCAATCTTGAAAAATTGTTGGTCATGTAGTAAAAGGGCTTAGATGATCTAGAGGCATCTGGGTTTGTTTGTTTTGTTGTTGGGTGACTGGTTTTGGATATGGTGTTATGTTTTTTTAGGGTAGGATCCATGGGCGGATTAGGTCTGGGCTGCCACTATGATGCTCCTGTGTTGTTAAATTGGATGGTGGTCTTGGTGTTAAGATAAGAAAATGAAGAACAAAGAAGAGTTGTTGTATTTGCCTATTTGTATGGGGGCTGGAATTGGAAATGTGTAGTTTCAGAGTTGATGATGATGATGGTCAGTGATGTGTATATGTGGGGTTCAGCGGATTGGGACTTGTGTGGTGAAATGAGATCTAGGGCTGTCTTCTTTTTGTTCTAACATGCTAAAGGGGTGCAGGTAATGGAGGTCTGTGATTGTTTGACCGTTGACTTGATCTAATTACAGAAACAATCAGATGCTTTAGGTTGTACTGTAAGCTTACGAAATATGCCACTGCTGACTAGCCTAGCAGTCTAACAGTCGTGCATCAGAAGCCAAATATGGCCAAAATGATGAGTGGTGATTGGGCACTGTGGTCATTTAGAAGTAGAACGGCCAAAAAGAGGGAAGAGTTGTTAGCAGACAACCAACTCTTTTCTTGTGTTGTATCCTTAAAGATGGACCCTCGTATTCTCTTATAGAAGGAAAATCGATCAGCCGTGTGAAGAATTGGTCCATGTCCATTAGCGGTGATGTGCAATACAAGATATTGCTTAGTTGTATTAATCCAAGCGAAGCAAATACAAACAACCAGCACACGAAATCAACAGAAACATAATGATAGTTTTCCATTTCTTATTAGATGGAAAGTGTTGGCCCATGCTCTTATCTTTTAATTCCCAGGTGATTTGTCTTCGGAGAAGTATCTAGAACACAACATTAATGAGAAGTTTTCAAATATGTAGAAAATAATCATACAAATGAATAAAGATCTTGCATAACCTCGAATTACAACTATGCAATTTTCCAGACATGATTCAATAATTTGGCGACCGCGTTCCATTTCCGGATACAAAACACACTATAGATGGGTTTCCAGTGGTCTTGACCTACATACTAACATGGCACTGCAACCAGGATATTCTCATTCCTATGAAGAAAAGGCTACAAAAGTTATAGTGGTATTTAACATGATAGGTGATGTGAGCCCAAGGGATGCATATCAAAATAAGCGTTGTGTGCTTAACATTGACCAGTTGCTGGAGGCCAGGATTGGATATTAACTTCAGGTGAGAAAAATGTTAGATCATTGCGATGCAAGGTTGTGATTTCTAATTCCATGGACTTGGCTGCCGAGCATCTCTAAATACAGATGTGCCACCGGATGCTGCAGGGGAAGGAGAGGATGCAATATAATTTGTTCCTGATACAGATACTGTAGGCAGATTACCAGGGTTTGCTTGATGGCCTGCAAGAGCAAAGCGGGATGGACTACCAGCGACTCCCAAACTTGTTCTAGAGGGATGCGGAACCTACATGCAAGCGCAATAATTGAAAAATGAATGATGGGCCTCGCATCATCGAAAGATTTCAATAATATCCCAACCTGGCAGCAACTCATCTGATGTGTCATTTCATGACACAATTCCATACAAAGAATTTCCATATCCAAAATATTAATAATGTATGACATGCATGCTTATTATATCGAGAGCTACAAGTAACTTCGAAGGACTCTAAATGAATTATTTGTTCCTGTCAAATTTATTGTCAAATTTGAAACCAAACAATTTGCACTTCAAAAATTTAACAAGGCACTGCCAAGACACGCTTTTTAATAGAACCTAGATGGTAATATAAATTCCATTTTCTCTATACCAGGCTCAAGTTTTGCCAACTAGATTTTCATTATCTTAACAATCTGATAGATGCGAGAATGCATAGCACTAGGCTGTTATACAAGTTTTGCCAAAGGGATTTTTTTATAATTTCTATTCAAGCTGAGCTCATCACTAGGCCTGTTATACGAGTTTCAGGTGTATGGTGCAAATGGTAACTGGACTTCAACATATAGGGTTATAAATAACTAGAAATAATTTCAAAAGGGAAGGTGACTAGGACAAATACAACCTCTAGTGCTTTTCAACGTCTAACTCACAATACACTCTCAATCATAGATCACAATGTTCTTAGAAAACCCTCAACAGTTATGGAAGCAAAACAATTAGTTCGAATCAATTCCTTCAGTATATGGTCCAGTTAACCACAATCCTGCAGTATGATATAGTTTGGAAGAAATAAACAGAATTTTAAACAGATGAGTAACGGCATGAATGAAATTCTCACTAATTTGTCAAAAGAGATAGTTATAGATGTATATGTTACCACATTGTGCTGAAAATAGGTGGCCCTTCTAAGAGGAGACTCTGAAGATGGTGACATGCTGCTCATTCTAAGCATGTGACGTGAATGAGCATTTTGGTTTGAAGCATCTTCTGCTTCTGCCCCTTCCATATCACCACCAAGATTTGCCTCTGAGCCCGTCCTAGGTGTAGTATGCCTAGTCATCAATACAGAGTCAGTTGTGATATCCCCTTGAAGTAGACCAGATGGACGGGTCATTCCACAATTACGTCTCTTTATTTCCTCCTCAGCATTCAATATCTGCCAAGAACCAATCACAAATTCCACAAATTTTTTATCAAGCTTTAGCTCTCACCCAGCAGAAAACAATGAGCCAAGCTATAATATTAGAAAATCTCTAGTCTAACAGAACACGAGGATAAATCAAAGCTTACTTGCTTCAAAGCTTGTACTAGATTATGCTTTTTTGCATTCAGTGTTTGCAGCTTCTCCTCAATTTCCCTTTTCCTTTTCTCTTTATCATCTAGCACATCCACTTTATTGCTTGTCTAGCAAGCGCGAAAAAAAAAAAAAAATACATTCCATTAACCAAAAAACAGCTCAAAAGAAATACAAACACGTGCACTTACAATTACTTAGTAGCTAGCATATTTATAATCAGTTTGAGATTATGTCCCGATGTGAGGCTTAAACAGAAAGATTCTAATGCCCAAATCAACTAGGCCACCCTTTAATGTATCAAATAATTTTTCCTTATTTCTGTTCACATTGACAATAAGCCCTAAGAAATACTAATTTGAGTAGCCTAACACGTCGATTATGCAATTTCTTAAATTACTTCTCATTCATTAACACTTCCCAGAAGGACTTCATTCTCAATACAGTGATAAATTTTCAACAATAAACCAAAATTAAATTTTTTTTTTTACGAAAATTCAATAAGAAGTTAAAGTTTTCACTTTTCAATACCTGGGCATTAGGGTTAGTCGGCTCAGCCAATTTCTCCACCACATCCGAAGCTCGCAATTTCCCATCATCATCCACCGCATCAAACGCCTTCTCCGGTGCAACCTCAGCTTCAGCGACCGGTTTCATCGAACAATCCTCACCGTCCAATTTCCCTTGATCCACGATCTCTTCGTTTCTAACATTCCCTTCTTCTTCTCGAAGATTACCAACTTTAGTGTCCTCTAATTGAGGCTGGATAGACGACCCATTAGGCTTAGGAGTATCAGGCGGTTGTTTAGAAGTAGAATTAGGGTTTAACGTGACGCTGATGTGGGTGGAGCGGAGGCGAGAGAGGGCTCTGTTGCGGCGAGTCAGAAGGGTTTTGAAATCCTTGAGAGATATTTTTGGTGCGGGCACAAGCCATCGGCGAGGTACGTCCGGAACCCGGTGGAGGTTCCCTCTGTACAGAGATATCGCCACCATGTTGATCGGAGGATTCTTGATTATTATTATTTTTCTGTTTTCTGCCTGGTTTCTCTGTTAAGTCTTTTAACTACATGTATCGTACTTTGGAATCGGATTAGTTTATCAACTGTTCTTATGGTTAATGTTTGTTAACAATTTGTTTATTTATTTATTTATTTTTTTAATATTTAAAAATCGTAAATTTTAATTTTTAAGCTTAAAAAAGGTTTTACAAGAACTCCTTTATTTATTTATTTTTAAAATACATGGTGCTATTCTTTAATAATTTTACATTGAAATAAATTAATTCCATTAAAAACAGAATCTCGAGAAAGAATTTCTTTTTGAAATTATTCTACACCATTTAACAGTTTACAAATTTTTGTAATTTTTTAAAATAATTCGTCATCCCATCATAATTCTTAGAGGTTAATGGATAATAATTTTAAAATAATTAATTAGAATGAGTATACATAGAACTGAACTCTGTTGTGAATACATTACATTTATTCATTGTCTGTAATGATTGAAAGTTTTCTAATTAAATTTTCCGGAATTATTACCTCTCAATGACAGAGACTATGATGGTATCACAGTGTTATAAAATTGTCACGACTTCGTCGAGACAAGTATTAATCTTTCAGCGCCTCCTAGCTCGATTATTAAAACGTAGTGAAAAGTTTTGCCAGTTTCAATTCAGAGAGGCAAAATAGTGCTAATTCAAATCTGAAATGCTAGAGAATCCAAGTCTCAGTTATAAAAGGGTTCCTCCAACAGGTTAGGAAACTCCAAGAACATCTCATTTTCTCGATCGAGCATGGCTTCCACAAATGAAGTACTGTTAGTTGATGATGAAGCTCCAAACTCGTTGTAGCTTGAGCCTCCAATATCCATTCTTTG
Source organism: Melia azedarach (assembly GCA_028052125.1). Lineage (NCBI taxonomy): Eukaryota > Viridiplantae > Streptophyta > Magnoliopsida > Sapindales > Meliaceae > Melia > Melia azedarach. Next base: position 2,262,332 of record CM051401.1, on the reverse strand, counting down.
TGCAGGAATTTCTTTGTGATTCTGATTTTGTGGTATCATATAATTTTCAGTTCCTTGAGTGATTTCCTTCGATGAAAATTCCACCGTGTTGTTATCTTGTTCTTGTTCTGGTGGATCAGTTGATAAAAACGCATCTTCAAGAAGGAAATCTTGCCAGGAAAAATTTGGGGGCAACTTCTCTTGTCCTGCTGTGGAACAAGTTGAAGATGAAGACGACGAGGATGATGAGGGAAATGAGCCTTCGTTATAGAATTGAGGTGACACAGCGTCATGGTTATTATTAGCACAATTTGAAGCTTCTGTCACCAGTTTTATGGCCTGAAGCTGAGTAAGAAGATCCATTGATGAATTGCTGTTATCTTGGATTGTCTCTACTTTTGGTGAAACCATTGTTGTCTTCAAATGACTGTTGATGTTCGAAAAAAACTGAAATGGAGGTAGATGATGTTGTTCAGCTTTTGGCATGAATGCATTCTTCATGTCTCTATTAAGAGATCCTATTCGGTTTCCGGATTTTGGGAGTCCTCCAATGTTTCCATAATCAGCCAGGATTTGAGAGAAAGGTTTATGAGTGACAGGATCTATTCCCATTTCAGAAAGCTTCTTCCTCAGCTTGGTGTTCCAGTAGTTCTTCACGTCATTGTCTGTCCTTCCTGGGAGTTGTTGAGCTATGATAGACCACCTGGACCACAGAGAGTTTCATTAATTTTTGCGGTAATGAATAACAGAAAATAACAGGCAGTTAAAACAGTTGATGAATCATTTTGTATGTCTCATAACAGGCATTTATGTTTCCAGGAACCAAAATCAAATTAACATTGAAGTAAAAAGAAAATAAAACAATAACCGATCACCTGCTGCCAATGGCTGCATGAAGTCTAATAATCAACTCCTCTTCTTGCGGTGCGAAGCTCTCGTGCTTAAGATCTGGCCTCAGGTAATTAGTCCATCTTAGTCTGCAACTCTTGCCGCATCTCCTAAGTCCTGAAGAACATGCTCACATTTGGGGTTGGAAGTAAATTCATCGCCAAAAAAATCAAAATAATTAGTCTTAAATTTGTGAAAAAAAAAAGAACATAAAATTACATATATAATTCTATGCACATCAACATTACAGAACGTCCAAATTAACCTGCTTTTCTCGGAACAGCAGTCCAGTTCCCGGCTCCATGTTTTGATACATAAGCAAGAATCTTAGCATCTTCCTCTGCACTCCAAATACCTCTCTTGACATTCAGCTTGTCACAACAAGGAGGTCTCCCCATCTTATGCTTGGAAACAAAATTTGATTGAATAACAAAATTCTGAAAACAGAAAACAAAAATAAAAACAAAAGCAGAAGTATATAATTATGAAAATAGTTATGGAAATGCTCTTTGGGAGGAAGGAAGAGGGGAAAGGAGGATGTGGGTATAAAGATGTAACAGTAAGAGTGGAGGCAAGAAAAGCATGGGGGGACTAAGCTCCCATTAAACTACATTTGCATGAAGAATGGCATGTTGGCGTTTGAGATGAATTTGGAATTTAGTGTTAATTTTCTCTCTAACCAAACTACAACTCATACACTTGGCTCCAAGAGCTTTTGAGTTCAGGTTCAAATCGGGTGAATTTTTTGGTTAAACGCAGGGAAAATATCAGTGAATTGAAATATATATATAACTTAAATTATTCATTCATTCGCATGTTCAGTTTAATTAAGTTCTTGATGTATACAATATATAGCTAGTCACAAGTTGGATGAGATCGAGTTAACCATTATAAACAGTGCAAGATGTATACAAAACTGATTGAACAAATATTTAATATTACACAACTCTTAATTACTTGGGCGTGCACTTGCAAATATTTGTATTAATTAGTTCAGTATCTGTGTGGACTGTGAAATTTTGCATTCATCAGATAATTAGCTTGTACAGTACGAGCTTGAAATTTTGGTGACGATTTCTCAGTGGGAACGTTTGCAGCAACTTATAACATTAATTTCAGGCTGGATTTCTGACGTAGCTAGATATATACAGTGGTGGATAGATCAGTATGAGTGTACTGCATAAGACACAAAATTTGTGATTGCTAGTAAAAGTAAACGAGTGATTATCTTGAAATCGAATTGAATGTTCATAAAATTCTCAAAATATTTTTCTAGGGAGGTTTTCTTAATTAATTATGGCATCTATAACTTCCTCTAGTTTAGGCAGACAGCCCAGCAAATAAACCTTTACAAGAATTAGCTAACCGACTCTTGGAACAATGAATGCTATAATTAATTAAGAATTGTTACTGAACATTCCCTGAAATGTTAGTGTGATGGGTGTTAGAAATTATATCTGGCTTTTTCTTAATAATTATGAGAAACGATTTGAAAGAAAGTGAGTCGATGGTTAGAACTGTTGGTCTTAGAACCGTGGAAAGGAAAAATGAGTTTAGTTTACTCTTCAATTACCGGATCAAAATTTCAATCCGTACTCAAAACATATATGGATATTAAAATATGTCTGCAAATCATAATCAACATTGAAAGAAAATGACTTATATAATTGCTTGATCATGAACATTAACATTCTAGGTAATTTTGAACATCAATCTCAAGGTTGTTGGGTCAAAATACGTACATATGCATAGATGTTGCTTTGGTGTGATTCCGTATCAACAGAGTTTGGTAAGTTTCTTTGGATTTCTTAGCAATGGGAAACTAAAGATAGTATTATCATAACATACATATTTATTGCTTGACTTCGTGGCCAAGGCACTTATATCCATTGAAATTAAAACCGTCCACACATGACCAAACGAAGCGTAGTCTGCAGAAACTATGATCATCATCTTTGAAACAAATACTCATCTAATACTATATGCATGTGAATTATGCCGTCAGATTCCATTTCCTTTTAATGGGTTAATTACATTTGAGTTTCCGAGTTTTAAAATTTTATAGAATATGTATTTATATCAAATAGTTATTTAATTTAATTATTGTATTTCGTAGAATAAAATTACAACATGTGGCAAACAGCTAATCCGAGCATTGTAGCAAACTTTCCAGAGTAAGAGACAGATATATATATATATATATATATATATATATATATATATATATATATATATATGCATATAGCCGACCAAACTCTCTACAGTTTATCAAAATGATACATCCAACGGCAACTCCTTCTTTTATCATTAATTTAAGCATAAAACAATTAATAATAATCGCAGTTGAATGTATGAATCATTCATTGACAACATCTAATATTATTATTATTCTATTCTTGTGTTTTATACGAATGATATCTATGGCCAAATCAATAGGACACTGTCTTTCAGTTGGCGTTGGCAAAAAGCATAATTTATAACTAGAAATCAATTTAGTTGGGTCTTAGATTTATTTTACACAACACAGTTTTATGATACTGAAATTCCATTTTGGAAGTGGGGTATCATACAAGTTTTATATTAGTTGGGCTCATTAATTATGGACTTAATCTTCATTATATTAATGCTAATGACCTTGAATTCAACGCAACAATAATTAGAGTTGATTATCTTGTGTTGTGTTAAATCTTTCTATTTTCGTGTGGTAGCAGCAATAGTAAAATGATGTAGACTTCTTCTTGTTTAGAAATTCTTTTTGTATTGGACAATAATTTGGATAATCGCGAAGTTGAATAAGGGATTATTATCATAGAAAATCTAATTAATTTTTATGATTATCAATCACAAGGCTAATCTCTATCTAGTTCTAACTTTTAGATTAGATGAGATTGATGTAAATTAAGAGTTCATATCGTAAAATAACTTAATTGGTAGTTTCAAAATTATCCAAAGTTTTTTTAAAATAAAAAAAATTCGGCTTATCAATGTCAAAATCAGAATACGACATCATTCAACAATATGATGTAATTTAAGACTTAAATATTATTTATTCCGTTACTCTTAAAGCGTTACTATTTTGACAATTTTTTTTCCCTGATATAAATATTTATAAAATTCAAATCTATTTTTATATTTAAAAGAAAAAGAAAAGGAAGGAATACAGTGCACAGAATCAAATAACCACCTGTAATGTAAGGTGGTGCCTCTGGCGGACACCTCAGATTGAGCGCCGGAAATTTAAAGCTGACACGGTGGCGTATTTACCAATGACGAGCCCTTTGTCTTCTCCTTAATTTCTTATTATTGTTAGCAGAACATTAATTTAATAAAATAAAATAAAACTTATTATTATTATTAAAAACAAATTTATTCGTTGAATGCGTTTTTATTTCCAATATATTCTCTTATGTTGACCAATTTACATTGCAATTTTTATATAAATTACTTTAACTAGAGAGATATTTAAAATATAAAATTTTAAATTTTTTTGTCATTTAAATTCACATTACAACAATATTAATTTAATAATTATAATTATGTGTCAAATATTTGGAGCAATTACTGTTATTTTTATTAGTGTTATCTAGTTTGTTTATCGAAAATGCGATTATTAATTTTATATTATTTTTCTTAAAGATGGTATTATTATCCTCAAATTGAATCCTAGCGCAAACGTCAACCGATTTTTATAATTTCGCAACTAAAGACTTAGTTTCTCTATTTATATCAAACAAGGCCTTAATAATAATTTCTAACGAAACACCCTTTTGGTAATCCAAATAATATAACGGTAATCTGGTGTTTTCACAGGGTGAAATAGAAAACATTATGTCTTTACTTTTAAAAATACAAAAAAATAGGGATTTGAATGGTAATTATCCCATTTATTTTATCTGAAAAAATTCCTTTTTTAAAATAATAATATTTTAAGTGATACGGTTTTGATTTAAAAAAAAATGAAAAATCTAAATTATGGAGACACATAAAATTGGCACGGCATTTCATCTCTCCATCTCAGTTGAAGAAGCTTCGTCACCTAACTCTCTTCTCTCTTTGAAACCTAATAAATTTCAATCTCTATTTCTTCTGGTCATAGTCAATTCCAAAACAAACACTTCACCATCTCTGTCTTCTCGGTTCTGTTTCAGTTTTGCTTTCAATTTTTTTTTGAAATGAAAAAACTGAAATCAGAAAGAGTAGACAATTTTGAGATAGTTGTGTCACTAACCAGAGAGAGATGGATTCAAGTTTTGATGTTCATTGGTTTTTTTTACTTATTCTTTGTTGTTATACAAATCCCATTTGTTTTCAGAACTGGGTTCAGTTCAATTTCTCAAGAAAACGTAATAACTCGCCCGCATAAACTCAACATTGAACAGGATTTGCAAGTCAAAGCTCCATCTCGTCCTGTGAAGGACTTGGTTTCCCAGAAAACGAACCCACCCACTCAGACTCAACTCACCTTTGCCCAGTTGAAAATCAGAAATAAACTTCTTTCAAATGTTTCATTCGATGCTAAGACTTTCGGACCCAGTACTGAATCTGCAGTTTTACAGTTCCACAAGGCCGCTAAAACTGCTCATGAAGTGGGCAGAAAGCTATGGGAAGAACTTGAATCAGGGAACCTTCAAATCGATACCAAAAAGCAAGAAAACAAATCGGAATCGTGTGCACACTCCATAATTTTATCTGGGTCGGAGTTTAAGAGTAACGGAAACGTGATGGTTTTGCCGTGTGGGCTCACGCTGGGGTCACATATTACGGTAGTGGGCGTTCCGAGGGAAGCACACGCGGAGAGGAACCCAAAGATTGCGCTAGTGAAGGATGGAAAAGAGGAAGTTATGGTTTCACAGTTCATGATGGAGTTGCGTGGATTGAAAACGGTGGAAGGGGAGGAGCCACCAAGAATTTTGCATTTTAATCCAAGGTTGAAGGGGGATTTCAGTGGCAAGCCTGTGATTGAGCAGAACACTTGTTATAGGATGCAGTGGGGGACTGCCTTGCGGTGCCAGGGCTGGCCGTCCAGGGCTGATGAGGAAACTGGTGAGTAGTCCTCCTTGTAATAATAAAAGGATTCATTTTTTGAGGTTTTCCGATAACTGAATGTGGAAATGGATCGATGTTTCTGTTTAGGAGAGTGAAATTACCGGTAAGTAATTGGTTGATTGATTTTTGGGTGATCGTATTTGTGAAAAAAGAATATTCAGTTGTTATAGATATTGTCCTTGAAGGAAGGGGCGTAAGTAATATATAGTGCAATTTAATTAATTGTGGCCAGCTTGTTATATTTTCTAATTCATGGGAATCTTTATTTGATTAAAAACACCGATGTAACTGGTTGAGCGTGCTTTTGTTGATTATTATTTCTAAAGTTGGAGCGAGTATTATAAAATAGGGTGTAGACTTTTTACCTTCTCCTTTAGGACGTATATGTGGTCAACTGAATTTCTTTATGTTAATTGTGTCTGCATATCACTGCCTCAAACTCAAATTATTGGACTGTATACTTTGTTTTTTGAACCAGCAGAAGATACGTTTGAAATTTAGAATTTGACATTTAGTAGTTGTTTTCATGTTTGGATCAGCCCTTAAAAATTTTAGTTGAAAGGATTAGCTTAAGGGTAACTTACACTTCTTTAAGATGTGCCTGCTATCTTTTTTTCCTTTTCCAGTTAATTCTTGTATATTGAAGCAGAGTCTGGATATGCATGATTATATTTACTAATTGTACTTTTAGCCTTTTTCTTTCTGGTCATTTTTATTGTACTGCCAAATTGGTTAATTTCTTTTGGACTGGCTGCAGTTGATGGTAAGTTGAAGTGTGAGAAGTGGAATCGTGATAATGATAGTCACTCGGAACAGACTAAAAACAAATGGTGGCTGCTGAGGCGGTTAGGACCTGAAACAAAGACTTCTGACTTACCAACGCCATTCCCATTTGCAGAGCGCAAGCTTTTTGTTCTGACTCTTCTTGCTGGTTTGGAGGGCTATCATATAAATGTTGATGGGAAGCATGTCACTTCCTTCCCTTATCGCACTGTGAGTAATGTAATGCAATGTTTTAGTCTCATGATTGCTATTGATGGCTCATAAGTTTGTTTGATAATGGTTTCAGGGATTTACTCTTGAGGATGCCACTGGGCTAACTTTGAATGGGGACATTGATGTCCATGCATTATTTGCTGCTTCTTTGCCTACATCCCATCCTAGTTATGCTCCCCAAACATATCTTGAGACGTCAAGCAAATGGCAGGCTCCACCTATTCCTGAGGGTCCTGTGGAACTTTTTATTGGTATTCTTTCTGCAGGAAACCATTTTGCTGAACGGATGACCGTGAGGAAGACTTGGTTTCAGCATAAGCTTGTTCATTCTTCACATGTGGTGGCTCGGTTCTTTGTAGCATTGGTAATAAAAAAACTATTGTAGCTTATGCTCTTGAATAATTCACTACGGTTTTAACATGTAGATGCTAGGCAGGTAGGAGATCCTAAAATTACCTTTCCATTCTTGTGTCTGAGCAGCATGCGAGAAAAGAAGTAAATGTAGAGTTAAAGAAAGAAGCAGAATTTTTCGGTGACATTGTACTTGTTCCGTACATGGATAGCTATGACCTGGTTGTGTTGAAAACTGTTGCCATCTGTGAATATGGGGTGAGTTGTTGAATAATTATAATTTCAAGTTAAAGGAATAATTGTTAATCTCAGAGATGACATTTAATGATTTCTGATGTTCACAGGCTCGTACAGTGTCTGCTAAGTATATAATGAAAGGCGATGATGACACATTTGTAAGAGTTGATGCTGTTATTAATGAAGTCAAGAAAGTACCTGAGGGCAAAAGCTTGTACATTGGGAATATCAACTACTATCATAAGCCCCTGCGTCATGGTAAATGGGCAGTGACATATGAGGTATGGATGGACATGCCAAACCTTTGATCTCATCAGTTCATTTCTGTAGTTTCTGAGTTTATGTGAACTTCCACTTGTGTTTTCAATTCGATACCATATAGTTTTGAGTGATATCATTGTGATTTTATTTAAACCATATGTATGCTAATGCAAAGAATTGGAGTACTGCTTGCATCTTCTCTTCCTCTATCTGTCTATTCCAATGGTTTCAATATGTTTTAAATGAATTGCTTTGAAAAACATATATTGGCATATGGTCGCCTTTTTTGAAGAAGAATATGTTTGTGTTGTGCATAATTTTTATCTTCTTTCCAGCACATTCCAAGTCACTGTCAATGCATATTCTTTTGCAATGTTTTGATCTATGAGATAGGCAATTTGCTAACTGTTTCTTCCCCATTTGCTGGTGGTTTCAGGAGTGGCCAGAGGAAGATTATCCACCCTATGCAAATGGGCCAGGTTACATTTTGTCATCCGACATAGCGCAATCCGTTGTTTCTGACTTTGAAAGCCATAAATTAAGAGTAAGCAATGAGTGCTTGCCTTTGCGTGGGTGTGTTTTTGAGCTAACATACAGGCACAAATCTGCGTCTGTTTGTGTGCATAGGTTGTTGGTTGCTTGCTTTGGTTAAAGTTAGAAATAATTTTAATTTTTGCAGTTGTTCAAGATGGAAGATGTGAGCATGGGAATGTGGGTGGAGCAGTTCAACAGCACAAAACCTGTGGAGTATGTACACAGCTTGAAGTTTTCCCAGTCTGGTTGCATAGAAGGTTATTACACAGCTCATTACCAGTCGCCAAGGCATATGATCTGCTTGTGGGACAAATTGCAAAAGCTTGGAAAGGCTCAGTGTTGCAATATGAGATGATGATCAATTGCAATGTTGTTCGGTGACCAGGTTCAGCATGAAAATTAAAACTAGAGGAACAAATTTTGCAGACATAGCTATTATTTCTATTGTATATTCTGTCCTCAGTTGTATCTAGCCTATCCCTTCAAATTCTTTCATTTTTTTACTGGTCTTTTTTTGAGGGAAACATTTTTATAGGCTTCCTAGTTTTGTAATTTACACTATAATGATGATAGTTGCAGTATTAACAAATTGGATGCTATTGACATCCACAAATATATAGCCAGCTCGTTTATTCTTTTTTATAACATGTCTATTCATTAATTTCGAGTATATACTTTCACAGATTATTATTAGTCCTACCTATGCAATTCAACCTAGATATTTGGCCAGAGAATGTAAAATCATAAGAATCAATTGCAGAATGAGTGCAACAGAGAAGGGGAAGAAGGCCACAATATGGACTCTGCAATGAGCATGAACATCAGGATATGTATATATTAAGTCTAAGTTGGATCTTAAAAATTTTGATCAATTGCTAAATCCGTGATACAACTATGTGCGTACTGTTATCACACTTTTGTCCCTTAGCCAGAGTGCATATTAAACATGAAATTTGAACACACAATCCAACTATAGTGCAATCTTTATTGTGATAAATATTGTGAATTACCATTATATAAATAATATCTTCTTTCAACAGTGGTTGTACTAATATATATCATCTCGATTAATATAATAATGACAAAATTAGAAATCTTATTTCGTGACTACACACGACATGAGAAAGAATTTCATAAAATTGAGCGTCAGTGTGGTCGATGCGATCACAAGATAAATAAACTATCCGTAAATTTATAGAATAAAAAAGAAAAGTATGAAAATTGTTTGGCTGAGCATTCCCAACTATTGATGAAGCGTTAAATGTGCAAGAAAATTTTGACAAAGTTCGTGCTGATTTAATGAGTTTAAGGATAATTCAAGTGGAAACTGAGAAAGACATGGAATTGGCTATTAAATAGAAGTGGACAAAAATACCCAACCGAACCGAACCGAATTGAAAAGTTCGGTTCGGTTTCAGATTTAAGATCGATTCTAGTCAATTTTTGAATAATCGGTTCAGTTAAACTAAAACTAATTGTAAAATTTTCTAACCCCTTATTAATTTTATAAATTACAACTAACTAATAATTTTATAATAATTTTCATAAATATTTATATAAATAAGGGTTAAAATTAATAAGTTTTTAATTTTATTCATTTATTATAATTATAATATAAAATAGGGATACTAATGAAATTTTATAACATAAAAAGTTTCGAGATCGAACTCAAATTGAAGTAGGACTCAGAAACTGAAGTTAGACCCAAACCAAACCGAACCGAACTTCTTCGATTCGGTTTCATTATTAATATATTTCGGGTTTGATTAAGTTTTTATAGAAACTAAATCGAACCCGATTTTGTCCACCCATACTATTCGATTCCAAGCAGAGGAATCTTGGAAGGGGAAAATTTTGTCTGCACCAACTTTGAACGAAAAACAGCGGTTTAATTTGAAAAAAATTGCCACGACCAAATACAATGTCAAGATATTTACTCAAGCAAGTCAATTGAGGGATCTCGATCTTACTAAACTTGAGAAAGAATAGCCTACTTTAATTTATATTTTAAAATTTTAATGTTTAAATTTAAATTGTTAACTGATGTTATTGTTAAATAAATTAATGAATATATTTTTAAAAAAATCTTTAGCTTTTGATTTTCATTTGTCTTTCCATTTGTTTTGCTTATTTTATTAGTTGACATTTGTTTGTTTACTGTGCTTTGTTAATTGGGGAGGGAGGAATGATTATGAACAGTTAATGCTTACTTCCCATAAATCTATGGTCTTGTATATATAGAACTACTTCTTTCCTGCAAGAGGTGACAGAATAACTTGATCTAATCTTACATAATTTTTCCGAAGACTCCTGTTGAAGGACCTTGTACTAAGAGTAACGGTTGAAATAAAACAAGAATATCATTTTAATCAAAAGATATATCATCTACAAATAAAAAAAAATGACAAAAACTATCTACTCATGCTCAGAATCAGCTTCATAATAAAGAAATTTAGGGAAATTTTATGAACAGGAGATGTTTGTAATGTGCAAAAACCTAAAAGCCCATATCAAATACTCCCTTAGATTGTTGTCATTTATGTTCCATCAGTTTGACAATTATACAGTATGTTAAAACAATATTGCAAATATGGCGCCAAATTAGACCTTATGTTGGTCAGGTTTGAGGTAAATTGATGTTCTATTATTAATAAGGTGTTAGGATCACTAGGCAAAATAAGAAGTCAAAATCAAAGTGACTTTTAGCTTTATTTGAATTTGCATGTAGTTTAGGTTTTAAGCAACCAAAGACCATACGTTAGTCAATAAATTGTTTGAAAAAATTAGATATATGTTTGATATATGTATTAATTTATCAGATATAAAGTCCAAAACACTTTTTTGCCCATCAATTTCACAATTTATGATAGCCAACAATTTTGAAGAGTCATATAGTAAGAGATCTTAATATTTTTATTAGGGATAAGCATAAAATCTCATTTGAACCGAATCGGACCGGAACCGACAGGTTCAGTCTGATATTTTATTTAAATCGGTCCGGTTTTGGTTCTGAAATTTAAAAACCTGAATTTTTTTATTCGGTTTCGAGTTTAACTCAAAAAATCTGGATTAGACCGAAATTATCATTTTTTAATATTTTTCTTATAAACGACGTCGTTTTATTCTTAAAAATTTTAAAAAAGTAATAATTTAATTTAAAAATCGACTCGATCTAAAATCTTAACCGTTCTGTCCGATTTTATTCTGATTCTTTCTTGTATTCGGACCGGTTTAGTCCGATTTTTTATTTCAATCCGATCTGGTCCGATTTTAAAAATTCAAAAATTCGGACCGAACCGAACTCTGTCCACCCCTAATTTTCATTACATTCATATTTTTCCTATATCATTAATACAACAAGTCATTGGATTTGGTAAAAAACATGCAAGTGCATTATATGACATGTACAATATATGTTGTTAACTGTTATTGATTTAAGTCATGAGACAGAAAACTAAATAGTTAAAAATTTAGGAAAAGAATTATTTAGTAGCCAACTGAAGTGCTTTAAAGCTGGATATACGTCTCAGATTTTTTGCGCAATAAAATAAAATTTGGTTTTCAAATATCACATCAATGTCATACATTAGTAGATAAGAAGAGGCGGCAGAGTAAAGTTTGTGTTAAATATATCAACTCCTTGTTTATAATTAATTCTGTTGGACAATTATAACCTCAAGGTATATAAAAGGCACTATCATGAAAACTATTTCTATCCCTTTAAAAAGGTATCCCTTTGCAGTAAGGTTGAATGTCAGTATAACCCCAAGATATAATGACGAGACTCGTTTGTAAAATTGCAAATCAGATACAACAAGTGTAGAACAACTCGAAGAAAAGGAACGAGATTAGTAATGGTGGCAGACAAAAGTTTGGCGAGACAAAGTGAATGCAAAGATCAAGTGTTAGTTTATATTCTTTTCTCAAACCTTCCATCTAAGTGTTAAAGTCTCAAACTTTAGGAGAAGGTACGTGTTAAAACCCCAAAATTTTGATCACTTGCTAAATCCATGATACAACTATATGCGTACTGTTATCACCTTTGTCCCTCAGCTGGAGTGCATATTAAACATGAAATTTGAACACACGATCCAACTCCAACTCTATAATGCATGATTGCGCAATTTGTATGAAATTGAAGATGCAATCCTTATTGTGATAAATATTGTGATAAATATTTAATATTGAATAAATATTAAATATAATATATGATTAAAAACTAAAATTGTCAAGTTAGAAAGGTCGTTTTGCATATTAGGGTTTAGAATTTGAATAAATATGGTACATGAATAAAAATTAAATTATCATTAATTAAATTCTTAATTTAAATAAATATAAATTAAAATTGTCAAATTATATTATCATTAATTAAATCAATTTTAACAAATAATAAATAAATATAAACTAAAATGGTCAAATTAAAATATTATTAAGTAAAATTTAAATTTTAATAAATATAAATATAAATTGTTAATTAAATTTTAATTATTTTAATCTTAAAACATTATATAAATCAAAAATTAAATTTATTAAATTTTAACTTTAAAGCAATTAAGGATATTATAGTCATTTAAATACAAATTGATGGTCAAATAATGGTTTAGGGGAGGTAAGTGTGCTTTTTCTCAAACTTTTTATTTAAGTATTAAAGTTTCAAAGAAGGTACGTGTTAAAACCCCAAAATTTTGATCACTTGTTAAATCCATGATACAACTATGTGCGTACTGTTATCACTTTTTTCCCTCAGCTGGAATGCATATTAAACATGAAATTTGAACACACAATCCAACTCCAACTCCATAATACATGACTGCGCAATTTGTATGAAATTGAAAATGCAATCCTTATTGTGATAAATATTGTGAATTACCATTGTATAAATAATGTCTTCTTTCAACAGTGGTTGTATTAATATATTTAGGCTAGTTGACGTAGTTTTGTTATCCTGTTGGGTATTCTTATTACATAGAATTGACCAATTTTAACTTATTAATAACAGTTTTAGTTGGCGTAGTTTTGTTATCTGGGTATTCTTAGTACCCTGCCTTTTGGGATTGCTTACATTACAGGTAATTATAGACTTTGCTGTTCAAAAGTTATTAGACGTTATTTTTTATTCTCAATTAAGTCCAATACCGTGATAACTTTACTCATCGCATCTCAATATGTCGTTTGCTGGAATTGCAAAGTTTTAGAACATGCATTTGTGATAATAAATTAGTATTATAAATAAATGTGGTAACTACACAGAAAATTATTTCGTTATTTTCTTACAATAATTATTTCATTGTTTTCTTAAGGTTAGAAAGACAATGACAAAAACTATTCGACTCTTTCAAGAATATAAGAAGACACGACGAGAATTGGATCTTGCAGAAGAACAGCGTGATGAATGTGGAGTTAAGATGGACAAACTTTTTAAAAGTTTTCATAGCAAAAGAGTAGAGCATGAAAAGTGTTCAAGGCAACATTCTGATCTCTTGAATAAGCTACTAGAGGTGAACAAGAAGTTCGAGGATGCTAGAGAAAAATTACTGGGTGTGAGGTTCATTCAAGTATCAACAGAACCGGAGATAGATTCAGCCTTCCATTTTCGACAAGAGACGAATTGGAACGGAAAAATCATTGCTGCATTATCTTTGGATCAAACTGCACAGAGGGTACTGGATGGTTATGCATTGCAGCATTACGATGTGCACATAATGGCAGACATTCAAGATCTTGATCAACTTGATCAAGTTGAAGTTAATCAACCATGATATACATATTTTACTTAATTCGTAATTATATTATGTTATCGTTTTAATTAACTTATATTAGAGTTTTATTTTTAGTTTAATGTATGAGATATGTTTATCATCCAATTAGTTTGTGAGGTTGTTTTATCGTTATGCTGTTTTTATATTATTTTTACCATAAAATATATGTATGGTTTCATATATATCCGTTGATGACTTGTACGGATCAGTATAAAATTAAATTAGACATTTGCATGCTTATTTCAAAGATTTGGCGTAATAAATTTATCATCTATCAGTGCAAAAATATCCAATTGTTAATTTTCTAAGATGTAATAAAAAAAACATAGATATAATCAGTGCAAAACTATTTCCAGTTATTAGTTTTGTAGGATTAGCTTAAGAGTAACTTACACTTCTTTAAGATGTGCCTGCTATGCATGTTACTCTTCTTTCTGTTTTTTCCTTTTCCGGTTAATTCTTGTATATTGAAGCAGTCTGGATCCTTTTTAATTTTAATTGTACTTTTAGGCTCTTTCTTTCTGGTCCTTTTTATTGTACTGCCAAATTGGTTAGTTTCTTTTGGACTGGCTGCAGTTGATGGTAAGTTGAAGTGTGAGAAGTGGAATCGTAATAATGACAGTCACTCGGAACAAACTAAAACCAAATGGCTGCTGCTGAGGCAGTTAGGACCGGAAACAAAAAAGTGACTTCTGACTTACCAACGCCATTCTCCTTTGCAGAGCGCAAGCTTTTTGTTCTGGCTCTTCTTGCTGGTTTGGAGGGCTATCATATAAATGTTGATGGGAAGCATGTCACTTCCTTCCCTTATCGCACTGTGAGTAATGTAATGCAATGTTTTAGTCTCATGATTGCTATTGATGGCTCATAAGTTTGTTTGATAATGGTTTCAGGGATTTACTCTTGAGGTGCCACTGGGCTAACTTTGAATGGGGACATTGATGTCCACGCGTTATTTGCTGCTTCTTTGCCTACCTCCCATCCTAGTTATGCTCCCCAAACATATCTTGAGATGTCAAGCAAATGGCAGGCTTCACCTCTTCCTGGGGGTCCTGTGGAACTTTTTATTTCTATAGTTTCTGGGTTTGCTGAACTTCCACTTGTGTTTTCAATTCGATACCATATAGTTTTGAGTGATATCGCTGTGATTTTATTCAAACCATATGTATGCTAATGCAAAGAATTGGCGTACTCCTTGCATCTTCTCTTCCTCTATCTGTCTATTCCACTTGCAGTCAGGTTTCAATATGTTTTAACTGAATTTCTTTGAGAACATTTATGGGGCATAGAGTTGGCTTTTTTGAAGAAGAATATGTTTTCGTTCTGCATAATTCAAATTATTTTTCAAAATAGTTATCTGATTTTTTATAGGTGATTGTTATCTTTAATTTATTAAATTTTTATCTTCTTTCCAGCACATTCCAAGTCACTGTCAATGTTGCACATTGCTTAGCACATTGCATATTCTTTTGCAATGTTTTGATCTACGAGATAGGCAATTTCCTAACTGTTTCTTCCTCATTTGCTGGTGGTTTCAGGAGTGGCCAGAGGAAGATTATCCGCCCTATGCGAATGGGCCAGGCTACATTTTGTCATCCGACATAGCGCAATCCATTGCTTCTGACTTTGAAAGCCATAAATTAAGAGTAAGCAATGACTGCTTGCCCTTGCGTTGGTGTGTTTTTGAGCTAACATACAGGCACAAATATGTATCTGTTTGTGTGCAGGCACAAATATGTGTCTGTTTGTGTGCGTAGGTTGTTGGTTGCTTGCTTTGGTTAAAGTTAAAAATAATTATAATCTTTGCAGTTGTCCAAGATGGAAGATGTGAGCATGGGAATGTGGGTGGAGCAGTTCAACAGCTCAAAACCTGTAGAATATGTACACAGCTTGAAGTTTTCCCAGACTGTTGCATAGAAGGTTATTACATGGCTCATTACCAGTCTCCAAGGCATATGATCTGCTTGTGGGACAAATTGTGAAAACTTGGAAAGGCTCAGTGTTGCCATATGAAATGATATGATCAATTGCGACGTTGTTCGGTGATCAGCTTCAGCACGAAAATTAAAACTAGAGGAACAAATTTTGCAGACATAGCTATTATTTCTATTGTATATTCTGTCTTCAGTTGTATTTAGCCTATCTCTTCAAATTCTTTCACTTTTTTACTGGTCCTTCCTTTGGGGGAAACATTTTTACAGGCTTCCTAGTTTTGTAATTTACACCATAATGACGATAGTTGCAGTATTAACAAACTGGATGCCATTGACATCCACAAATATATAGCTAGCCTGTTTATTCTTTTTTATAACATGTCTATTCATGAATTACGAGTATGCATACTTTCACAGATTATTATTAGTCCTACCTAATGCGCTCCGACCTAGATACTCGCTGGCCAGAGAATTGTAAAATCATAATAATCAATTACAGGAGAGCAACAGAGGAGAGGAAAAAGGCCACGATATGGACTCGAACGTCTGGTGTGTGTGTGTGATGCTGACTTTGGCTGCCTAAAGAAGATGTTGCTGCCGTGTTCCTAACCACCTATCCAATTACTGAGTTAGCTAATACAATGGAGAATGCCTCCTGACCCTGAGTATACCACATAGACGCCAACAACTCTAAAAACTAACCAATCGAATGCCACTTTTTTTCTTTTTTGTTAGTTGTCTACCTCCTCCATCCTTTACTTTCTTGCTTTCCTGCGGCCTGCCTTAATTATTAAGCTTCTCATCCCCACTTCCGCATTTCACTGTTTAATATTATGATCATATGTATACAACTTGAAAATCTTAAAATTATTCTTTACTTAATAATAATATAATTAAAAAAATTGGGTTATTATCACATATCTCTCCTGAGGTTTATAAAACTATCACTTAGATAATGAAAAGTTTAGATTTTAGTTAACTAAATCTTGAATGTACAATTACTAAAATATCTTTAAAACTTCACTTTTGTAGATAAGATGAAAAAAATGGGTATACTCCTAATTGTGCAAGAATTGGTTACTCAACAATAATAACTAGTGAAAATTTCACAATTTTAGAAGAATAGAGCCTAGTCTTTAGCTTGGTCTTTCTATGCACATGAACAAAATACATAAATGTGAATACATTCAGAAAAAAATATCATTCTATGTAACATTTTTTGGAAAAAAAATTAGTTGTCAATTGTTTTATTTTGAAACAATTGCTTGGTAAATAGTGTTAATTTGTATAATAGTAAAATTATAAATCATGTAATATCTAAATACGGGCTGTTATTAACATATATATAAGTCTAATTTGGATCTTAAAAATAAATGTGTTAAAAAAATTTGATGATTTGCTAAATCCGTGGTACAACTAACTAACTATGTAGTCATCACTTTTGTCTCTTATCTCAATATATTGGTAGTTGAAATTGCAAATTTGTATGGCACACATGATAAATACATTTGTGATCATAAATAATTACTATAAATATATGTCTCATGATGATTATATAATAATTATAATTATATATATAAAGGAAAAGGAAGAGTAATATATAAATACTTTGATTTTTTTTAAAAAAATTTGGGTCCCTGTAAAATATAAACAGGACTTTAAATATATTTTAATAAAAGACCATTTGTTCGTAAATAAAGTCAACTAATGCATGACCTAGTGAAATATGTTTGAAATCTCAAGAACGTCAGATAATTAGATAAAACATAAGGGGGTATAGGACAATTTCGCTTTATTTTGTTTTAGAATTGTTTTAGTAGGATTAGGAAAACTTAAATATTTAAGTCATATTAGGTTAATGTTTTATTATTTATTTATATAAGGGTTTATATCGATAGACTTAATAAAAAAAATTTCATTTTAAAAAAATAGAAAGAAAAGAAGTCAAAGTCAAGAATGATAATGAGCTCCGCTGCGACTGATGAAAGAAGGAATAAGAGAAGTCGAAGCCGGCAGATCACATCTGGATCAGGACACGGCGCCGGATCCGGATCAGTGAAGGTGATTATTGTTGGTATTTTTTTTTAAAATTTATTATTATAATTATTAGTGTGCTTTTAATTAATTTATTTATTATATATAAATATATGATGTTTTAATTAATGGGTTTAATTTTCGATGGAGGGAGGGATGATCAGGTGGGAGTGGGAGATGATATTGATGATGGATTCAGTAAACTTCCGGACGATATTATTGTCGATATTATAAGCCGGTTAAGTCTTAGGGAAGCGGTAAGAACATGTATTCTTTCAAGTAGATGGAAATATTTATGGACTTTGAGCACTAACCTTAACTTTGCTCCTCCAAGGACTGTGTGGAAGCCATCTATTAAAAGAAAAAGAAACGACATTCATTATCATGGTCGTTGTCATAGAGAACAAATGTCTAAGTATATAAGCTGGGTGAACAAAATTTTGCAAATGCATCAATCTTCCAATATAAAGGTTTTCAGAATAAATTGTGGATCTGGTGATTCTCATAATGAAACTATCGTTACGAATTGGATTTATACAGCCATAGCAAAGGGAGTCGAAAAACTTGTATTAGATTTGGAAGGAATAGGGGCGAAGAAGCACTATGGGTTTCCGCAAGAATGTTTATCTAGTATCAAGTACTGCTCTAATCTGAAGTCTCTTTCTTTGGTTCGCGTGGAAGTTAGTAGAGAGATTGTTGAGTATTTTATATACAATTGCGGATTCCTGGAAGCATTATGTGTGAAATACTCAGCAGAGTTATCAGGAAATTTAAAAATTGTTGGTAATTCTCAGCAGCAGCAGCAGCTCAAATTGAAGTACCTAGAATTTCACTGTTGTTCAATCGAAGGAGTTGAAATTAATTCTGTTCCTAGTCTTTTATCGTTCAAGTTTTTCGGATTAGAAATCATGTTGAACATTGAGAATGTTCCTCAGCTTCTTGATATTTCTGTTGGTGGCCATAAAAGTGTTCGACTTAGTAAGCTTGTTGAACCCATAATGCCTTTTCTACCTCAGCTGGAGAGTTTAACGTTGCATTTGCACTTGGATCAGGTACATAATATTAATCTGAATTAATATTTTACTACTTTGATTTGTTAATAATAATAATAATAATAATAATAAATCGATCTCATAATTACATTACATGTATATTTCTTTTTCAGGAAGAAGTGCCATTCCCATCGTGTGAATTACCTGAACTAAGGCACTTAACCTTTCAAGTTGTTGGAACTGACTGCAAAGACCTTTCTGAATTGACTACCTTTATGAAGGCTTGCCCTTACTTGCAAAAGCTAACAATCAAGGTACGTAATTAATTAATCAATTAATTTATATATATGAATTAATAATGCATGCATATGCATATGCAGTTGGTTTATGTTGGCGACAAAACGAGGAGGAGAATACGCAAGTATCGGAACAACAAATGTTGTCATGAACATCTAAAGGAGGTGGAATTCGTTGGGTTTGTTGGGCGTCCAATTGATCTAGAGCTTGCATCTCACCTGCTTGAAACTGCCACAAATCTTCAGAAAATAATTGCAAATCCAACCTGTATATATTCTGTAGGATCATATTATGAGTTTGAAGATGACGCCCGAAAAAGAGCTGCTAGAAAGCGTGCCAAGTGGATAGAGCAAAATCTGCCTCCGGGAGTTGAATTTATATTGCTTTAATTTTAGATTTCAATATTACACAATTACTTAACTAATTGATATACAAAATTTTCCATCTCGATAATTTTAAATTTCTATTTCCCACATTAATCATTAATTAGACGTATTAGTTAATTTGTTTGACTGAACGAACGAACGAACGAATAAATATTTGTTTTTATTTATAAACGAGAAAAAAGAATTAATACATTATTAGGTCAATGTTTTAGTTATTTATTTATATAAGGGTTTATATAACAACATTGCAGACATATTTAAATAATTGATTAACATAATTAAAATTATACTTAAAGGACTTAATAATAATAATTGATAACGTGCCACTCTTCTAAATCTCCATCATCTCTCGCATCCTCATTTTCATTGCTACATACATGTATATTCATATGATCTCTATTATTTTCTTTTTACAGTATAAATATAATTAGTAAAAATTATAGTTATAAAAAATATATATTCTTATTAAAATGATACATTAATTAATTGATTAAGAATGCTTTAATAATAAAATTGCAATCAAATTTCAATGGATCGTCTAAAAGTATAAAGCTCCCTCTAATGGAGAATGGAGATCCTCCGCAAACTTTGTGCCGGCCAAATTGGGAATGTACAATACAATAAAGATTCCCATGAAATAACATACTTTACAATGTTCAATGAAATTAACCGCTAGCTTTTTTTGGCCTAACCTAACCCATCGACTCATTCCATTTGTATCAGTTATCAAAAAATTTATCTACTACCTAACTAAACCCATTTTTTTAAAAGAAAAAAAATTACCAACATTTGTATCTTAAATAAAATTTTATCCCGTATCATCACTTATTATTAATTAGTAGTAGTAATAAAAATCAATAATTACTTTAACACTTCACAATTAATATTAAATATCACGTTTTTTTTTTAAAAAGAACAAGATTTGCCTTTCTAATTTACAGACGGATTGTTTAAGTAATTACTGCGAGATTTTATGTCCACGATATTTGTTGTTGTATACACCATACAGTTTATCACTTTACATTGAAGTTAAAAACACGAGAATGAGCTGGCACCTTCCAATCGGGCCCCACTACAAAAATTAACATTTAACACAAATAAAATAAAATAAAATAAAAAGGCCTTTCACGCCGCATTGCAAAAGAAAACAACAATCCAACGACAACGAAAACGAAAGAACATACATACATAATAATACATTCAGCGCTGCTGAACTGAAACTCCTTCCGCTCCGGTCCCTATGGCGGATTCCTACTGCGCTGATTGCAAGCGGCTGACGGAGGTTGTGTTCGACCACTCTGCCGGCGACACCATTTGTTCCGAGTGCGGTCTTGTTTTGGAGGACCACTCTGTTGATGAAACCTCAGAGTGGCGTACTTTTGCTAATGAGTCCTCCGATCACGACCCTGTTCGTGTCGGTGGACCCCTCAACCCTTTATTGAGTGACGGTGGTTTGTCTACCGTTATTGCTAAGCCAGGTGGTGGCTCCAGTGACCTTTTCTCTGGTTCGCTTGGCAAGTGGCAGACTCGTGGCTCCAATCCTGATAGGAACCTTATTCAGGCGTTTAAGTCTATTTCTGCTATGTCTGATAGGTATAAATATAAAATGTTGCTTTTTTTACTTTATATTTATGTTATTTATTCTGTGATTTTTGTTATGTAACCGATGACTGAACTAAACCGAACTGTGGGAAGATAGAAGAAAAGGTCACATTTTTGTGTTGCGCATGTCTTTGTCTGAGATATTATTATGTATAAATGCTGAAAGCTGAAGGGGAATTGGAGTTAATTCGGTGAATTTGTTTGTTGGAAGCATTTTCATGTTTTTTATTTTATTTTTTATTTTTGCTATATGCAAATTGTTTTCATTTTTGACTAATCAAATGGTTCTTTAGCTGGGATTCCTTTGATCGCGGAGAAATAGAAGTTGTAGGCACAAAAATGTTCGTGTATATATATAAAATGCAGTTATGCATGGGCATTCTGCAACTTGTTTCTTATAGACTTCTGTGAGACACATTATTTTTTAAGTTATAAACTATGTTGTTGTTTAACCTACACATGGTATTGAATCTCATTCTTGGTCCTTTTGTAGTCCAATGCTTAATCAATTAGTGGGTATTTTACAACACAAGACAGTGTCGATTTTGGTAAATTATGAATTGTTGATGAGGATTACCTCGTTCTTGTCTGGAATAACTTGCAAGTCATTGAGCTCTTTGTGGGGTTGTATGTTTTTAATTTTGCTGATAGGCCTCTAGGGTCTAATTTCAATTCTTATTGTATGCATTTTATGTGTACTTTTGCATAAATTACCAATACTTTGAAATGAAAGATACATCTTTGTTTCTGAGGTCATTCTTGAATATTCCTCAGCTTTACATTTGTAATCTTAATGAAGGAACTTTCTGCAGTATGATTTCATTTGGGAGTTACCTTGTGATGTTTATTTTCTGGGAACCATTTTTCTGATGAAGAAAGGGAAAATTTTTGAGTTTTGAATTTTTTTTATTACCTTTTTTCTTTTTTCCCTTCCAAATTGAAATTTATGTTTATGATATTTTTAAAATATTGGTTTGATAGTTGACTTAACTGCTAATATAACTAATGTAATTAATGGGTGTTTCAGGTTGGGACTTGTCACAACCATAAAGGTATTTAGTTATCTAAATGGACTTCTTTTTATGTAATAAATTTGTTTTTAAGTGAATTACATGTGTAATTGCCCATTCACCATTCAGATGTATCATTCATAGTCCAGTTGCTAGTGTGTGTATGCATATTCAAATTTTCTTATGGCCTTGTTGGAAATCAATTTTCCATGTGTATGAGAATTCTTTTTTTTTTATTCCTCCAATTGTGTTGGCGGAAATGAATTTTGATGTGATTCTTAATATGATTAAAAGTTTTGACAATGGAAATTAGAAAGAGCCAAAGAGGTGGGATTGCAAGAGGTTCCATCGAGCCCACTATCAGTTGACGAGGCCAATTTTTTGGGTAGAATTCAGAAAAACTTAAAAAGTGTAAAGGAGAAGCCCAATGATCCAAATCTAAAGGGGTTTTCTTTGACATCCTGCAGCATGTGCAAGTGTGACTACAAGGTTTCTAGTGATGGCACAAATTCTTTGAAGATGTCTGCGAGATGAGGTTGAGTTATGAAAATTATCCATGGAAGTGACATGTTCTAGCTTATTTTAGAGTTTAATAGAGGAAAAGTCTACATAGTCTTCTGCTTGAGATCTACTCTTCTTAATGCTACTAGCATAGTTAGAAATTTACTGCAGTTGAGGCACATTGCATGCAGCCAATATTTAATTTTCTTATTCTTTTCATACTTTGTATTTAATATATATCTGAGAAACTCAGGGAAACATCCATGATTTCATAGTTTAATAAGTCATTTTGGGCTGAAATGTGAAATGGTAAGTAATGTGGTCACTGTGCACAATGCTGCACACTAAAGATCCAACACCTCATTAATTGTCAACTGACTGATTTAAACAATCAAGTTAGGAAGTGTCTCCTTTTCAAAAGTGATTTTGTCTGATATTATATTTTCATATTTTACTTGTTTTTGCGATTTGTATATGTTGACATGTGTATGTTGTTGTGCTTTTCATGAAAATGCACTGTTGGGTTTGGCTTTCAAACACTTTGGTTCAAACTTGATTTGAGTTAGGGCTTTTACATTTAGAGTGCTTATCTTCTATCGGTTTCTAACTTTCACTGTAAGGATCGAGCTAATGAAATCTATAAGAAGGTAGAAGACCAAAAACCTCTTAGGGGACGTAATCAAGAAGCAATTGTGGCTGCTTGCCTCTACATTGCTTGCCGACAAGAAAACAAAGCCCGAACTGTGAAAGGTGAAGTGCTATCTTTCTTTTAATTTTTTTTTAATCTTTTTCTTTGTGTTATGAGATTCCCTATGTTAACTATGTAAATTTCAATTAGAATTTTGTTCTGTTGCTAATGGGACAACAAAGAAAGAAATAGGGCGGGCGAAAGAATTCATAGTGAAACACCTGGAAGCAGAGATGGGTCAATCTGTGGAAATGGGAACTATACATGCTTCGGACTATCTGGTGAATTTGTTCCTTCTGTTCATCTGTGACTTTTCTTCTTTGAATGATTTTCTGTTCTCCACTTCCTTATTGTGGATTGTTCTGTGTATCCATTTAAATGATTTTTGTCTTCGATCTATAGAGACGTTTCTGTTCCAATCTTGGAATGACCAATCAAGCTGTTAAGGCTGCCCAAGAAGCTGTTCAGAAATCTGAAGATCTTGACATAAGGTTGATTCTGCTTTTCTTTTCACTTGGGAGAAAGAAACCTTTAAATTGTTAGAGTTTGGCCGTTGACAATATGCATTTCTACTTTCTGTGCTATGGAGATAAGAATATGACCTCTACTGCCTTCGACATTTTAAAACCTGGAATTTGTTACCCGTTTTCTAATGATGTACATTTCTGCTTGATGTCTGATTAGTTGACCCCTATTTAGCCCATTCTTAGCTCTGAAGGAAGAAGAATAAAAAAGACGAGGGTGGGACACAGAGAAGTTTTCTTCACATAGTCACCTCTTGTTTGAGGTTCTCTCATTTCAATTTCATATTATCTCACTTCCCTTAGGATCACATATGCAGAAGCACTTAGTGAGCATTTTATTTTCTGAAAAAGAAAAAAAAGAAGGGAAGAATCAGATAGCCTGTGATACTAAGAATTTTATGGTTTTTCTTTTAACTTTATTGTGGAATTGGAAACTTCTGAATCTTATTTCCAAACCAGTTAATCTGCAGCAATTTGACTGACTTATTTTTATGTTTCTTTTTACTGACTTGTTCAACAACTCTATGAGAAACTTATAAATTGAGCATAGATGGTGTCGTTATACTTTCAATAAAACTAATTTTCAAATTTACTTTCACAGGAGAAGCCCCATCTCAGTTGCAGCAGCTGTTATTTACATCATAACTCAACTATCAAATGACACAAAGCCTCTTAAAGGTTAGGAAGCAATGAATTTTTTAGTCATTGTGTTTTACTTGGATAATATTCATGCCCGTGTGGTTGCAGAAATCTCCATTGTTACTAGAGTTGCTGAAGGGACCATCAAGAATGTCTACAAAGATCTTTATCCTCATTTGACACGCATAATACCTGACTGGTTTGCCAATGAGGAAGATATCAAGAGCCTGCGTCTCTGAAAATGCAAAAAAAGGTGATACGATCCAATGTCGCATCCATGAAGCTTGATGCTGCATTCTTCGTGCATCTTCCTTTTTCTAAAACCTTATGTAAATAAAATAGTCTGCTCGTTTCATCCTTAGCACTAACAACAGTTTACTCTATCCATTGGAGCAACTACAGTTGTCCAAAAACTACCTTCCTTTTTAATCTCTTCTCTGTTGTTTGGGCTGAGTAATCAAGGTTATCATCTTCTTATAGTAGACATTGAGGTGACAGTTTGTGAAGTTCAGATGGTCTGTCTGATAACATAAAACGAATCATCAAACAACAAATTAATGATAAACGCATGGTCATTGCTTGTCTCCTGCATGTGCGTTGTACATGTTGTCTGTTGGACGATACTATCATTGGTTTAAATACCTAACACAGCCCAACAAGTTTGTTCTAAAATGTTTTCTTCAATTCATTTCATTTCTTATATATATATATATATATATATATATATATATATATATATATATATATATATTTTAAATAGTTGCCGCCTTTGGTTTTATCACAAATGCAAATTGCGTAAATTTTGTGTAAAACTAGTGAGAGAGAAACAGAGAGAGAGTCCATCTTTTGACCTTGTAGTATTGCTACTAACAAAACTCTAAACCCAAAAAATATCGAACGAGACCAATTTTTTGCTCAACCTTATCCGTTGTGACTAGTGTTGTGCTGCACTTTTCGTCTGCTTTGCCGTTTCTTTTGGTTGAGGAATCCATGTATTCCCAGGTGCAAGCTCATATACTCTAAAAAAAGGAAAAAGATGTTTAACAGCCAGCGAGTGCCTAACCCATTTCATAATAAAATACTCATTCATAGGAAAGGAGGACAGTGGAGAGTCTTTTCAGAGCACATGCATACAAAATAAAGAGAAATAATAACTTACTTTTGTATAATAATAATAATAATAATAATAATAATAAGTTTGTTTGGTTCTACAATCTCCATATAAAAAAGTTTTATTAATAATTTACAAACTATAAATGGTAGACAAGCCAAATGAATTCGTACCGGAAAAATGTTGTGGAACATCAATTGTCCACGCGGGAGGGGATGTTGTATGTGCAATTTGTTGGGTGGATTGTTTATATAAAAACAAAAAGAGAGAAGAATGGACGGGGACGAGTGAAGGAAAAAGTACAAGCATCCAAAGCCACTATAATAATAATAATAATAATGTAACTTGGACCGAAGTTTAGCATCATAGGACTAGGCCACGTGAGTGAGATGACTGGACCATTTGTCTTCTTTTTATGATGAAAAGCGATGACTGAAACGAAGACTAACTGCTTCACTGGCCCCTTTCTCTGACCTTTTATAATAATAATACTAATACTAATAATGCGTTCTTGCTTTTTTTTTTTTTTTTGGGTTTCAGTGGCCACGCATTTTCACTACTGTCAGTTATTGCAAGCCAGGCTATAATGCTACTTGCTGGCTACGGCCTCAGCCTCAGGTCCATACTATTACAATTGCTAGATACTATTTTCTGGGTCGGTCACCACTCCCCAAATAAATTCCAAATTGACTTGCAGTTTTTGCTACTATGCATGCAAACGGAGTTGTTATGGGCATCCATTTTTTACGTAAAAAGTTATTTTAAGTCGAAACCCGTTTGAGATTGAGAGATTTGCTAGCTCCAGTGATGTCGGTTTGACGAACAACTTAGAAAAAGAAAAGGCAATGGTTGTCTGTGGCCTTAGTTATCTTGAAAAGACAATATAATTATTGATTATAGACTTGGTTAATGTCATGAGATGACTTCATAGCTTTCAGACATCTTACTTGATTTGCTTGCTTGCTTCCATGAAGTTTCCTTGATACTTCATTCATGCATGCATCTAAATCCTTCTGTCCAATTCGGAAGATTTTTACCAGTCTCTTTGAACACAATTCATGGAGAATGACTAGGCAATTTTTTTTTTTTTTTTTTGAAAAAAGATGAAAACTATGAAGGAAAATTAACATATACCTCCTCTAAAAATTGAGAAACCTATATTTAGATAAAATTTTTGAAAAAAATATACACTTATCTACTCCGTTAAAGTTAATGATATTTTTGGACATTATCATTTTTAACTTATTACATAATTAATTCTTATAAAATATTATATTATTATTCATATAATAATACCATTTTACATAACATAAATTAATCTTATTTTCTATAATTT
Source organism: Melia azedarach (assembly GCA_028052125.1). Taxonomy (NCBI): domain Eukaryota; kingdom Viridiplantae; phylum Streptophyta; class Magnoliopsida; order Sapindales; family Meliaceae; genus Melia; species Melia azedarach. The sequence continues at coordinate 2,235,227 of CM051401.1, read as the reverse complement.
TAAAAAAATTCTGAATTTAGAATTAATATTTAAAATCTTTGTAAAACTAAATTTGGTATATCCATATATTCATTTGATTAAATTATATTTTATATTATTTTTTATTAATTGGAATGCACATACACATAAAATAAGTATAATTTTAAAATTGTTATTAACTTAAAAAAATTATGATTGTGATAAATAATAATATTAAATATATAAATTCTACTTATAAATTAATGTAATAGTATTATTTTATTTACATATATCTTATATAATTTTTTAAATAATTTATTTTAAAATTTTACCTTTATAACTTGAAATTTTGAATAATTAATGAACAATAATATAATATTTTGTAAAACTTAAGTATTTAACAAGTTGAAAAATGATTAAATTGATAAAATATTTAAAATATCCTTAATTTTAATAGTCAATTAATCGTTTAAAGAGAGATAAATGTAAATTTTTTTAAATATTTTATTTAAATATAAATTTTTCAAATATGAGGGGAAGTACGTGTTAATTTCTCAAATTACGAATTTAAAACAAAGACAAATTAAAAAAGAGACCCCACGAAGGATTAAGACCCTTCCAAAGTTCGTCATTTAGTCCTCGTGAGTTTTGACAATCAACATCACCACGTCCCACTTTCCTTTATTTCTTTGTTATTAAGCTTCATTCTTGTGGATCTGTAGTCTGCAAAATTTGTCCTTTTGGACCACCGCCCACGTAGACCCACCAATCAAGTTCTAATTATTATTAATGAAGCTTTAGTGAGAAAAAACTAAGAGCTGTTGTATAAACATATATTATTTGTGTTGATAAAAACAGGTCATTTCTCATTCTCCACCTACTCTGCTTCTCTTTCCTCACTTTATTTAAGTGATTTGTATTGTCATGATCCAAAGGCTGCCATGAGAAAATGAATGACAAATCCTATCAATAGTGTACAAGCGTGCATCAAAATACCAAGAATCAAAAGGCAATCTTGAGTCGAGTTTTAAAGGAAAAAAAAAAAGAAAAGAAAGCAACAATAATCAGAAACCAAAACCAAAATCAAAATCAAGATGGTGCCACCAACAATCACCGAGATGTGGGCAACAATGGGTTCTACGATTGCCAGTTTCATGTTTGTTTGGGCTATCATTCGCCAATACTGCCCTTATGAAGTTCGCCGCTACTTTGAGAAGTATACACACAGAATCATGGGGTTCTTTTATCCTTACATCAAGATTTCAATACATGAATTCACTGGAGAGCGTCTCAAGCGCAGTGAGGCTTATGCTGCCGTTGAGGCTTATCTCAGTGTTAATTCATCCAAGAGTGCTAAAAGACTGAAAGCTGAGATGGGAAAAGATAGCAGCAACTTGGTGCTTAGCATGGATGAGTATGAGAGAGTTACAGACGAGTTCCGTGGGGTGAAAGTTTGGTGGGTTTCAAGCAAAGTTATGTCGCCTACAAGGAGCATGTCATATTATCCGGAGCAGGAGAAGAGATACTACAGGCTTACTTTTCATAAGCGGTACAGGGAGATTATTACTGAGGCTTATTTGGAGCATGTGGTGAGGGAAGGGAAGGAAATCAAGGTGAGAAACAGGCAGAGGAAGCTTTACACAAACAGTCCTGGTTATAAGTGGCCAAGTTACAAGCAAACTATGTGGAGTCATATTGTGTTTGAGCATCCTGCAACATTTGACACAATGGCGTTGGAGCCAGAGAAGAAGCAGGAGATTATTGAAGATCTTGTGACTTTCAGCAAAAGTAAAGAATTTTATGCAAGGATTGGCAAGGCCTGGAAAAGAGGGTATCTTCTTTATGGTCCTCCAGGGACGGGGAAGTCTACTATGATTGCTGCAATGGCTAATTTGTTGAATTATGATGTGTATGATCTTGAGCTGACTGCTGTGAAGGACAATACAGAACTTAGGAAGCTTTTGATTGAGACAACCAGTAAATCAATCATTGTAATCGAAGACATAGATTGCTCTCTTGATCTAACAGGTCAAAGAAAGAAGAAAGCAGAAAAGTCACCGGATGATGAGAAAGAAAAGTTGGATAAGGAGATTTCTCGGAAAGAACCGAAGGAAGAGGGCAGCAGCAAAGTCACTCTCTCAGGACTGCTTAATTTCATTGATGGACTCTGGTCAGCTTGTGGAGGGGAGAGACTGATTGTTTTCACCACTAATTATGTGGAGAAGCTTGATCCAGCTTTGATAAGAAGGGGCAGAATGGATAAACATATTGAGCTTTCTTACTGCAGTTTCCGGGGATTCAAAGTGCTTGCAAAGAATTACCTGAAGGTGGAAACTCATCCACTGTTTGATACAATTCAAAGACTGATGGAAGAGACCAAGATCACACCTGCCGATGTTGCCGAGAATCTCATGCCCAAGTCTCCATCCGACAACGTAGAAAAATGTCTTTCAAGCTTGATTCAGGCTCTTGAGGAAGCAAAGGAAGAAGCAGTTAAGAAGAAAGCCGAGGAATCAAAAGAGAAGGAGAAGATCAAGGAAAATGAAGCTGAGCCGAAAGTTGACAGGACAGCAGCTGAAGCATTGTGAACCAGGAACAGATGAAGGAAAATGATGCTGAGGCGAGAGTTAACAAGGAAACAGAGTGAACCAGAAATGCAGCTATGATAGGAATAATTTTTTGAGGAATTGTTTGTTTTAATTATGGAGTTATCAAATAATTTATGTAGTACTCAACCTATTGAATTCGTAAGACAAGGCTGTTTAAAACAACATATTAAGACAATCGAGTGCCCTTTACACAACCAGAGCAATGCAAATCCAAGCACACAACATCAATATATAGAACATAATTAGTGCAACTGAAAGAGTAGAAGAATGGGAAGAGAAACAATAGTCACCTTTTGAGGGAGGATGGTTCCTTACAACAAAGATAACATTTGTAACCTCAATATGTTATGTTATCAAACAGATCCAGCCAACCCAAATGCTCAAGAGGCATATCATACTTATAAGCTACAGCGCTTGATCATCTAAAAGCAAACTTTTCAGTTACAATATTAGTTAAGAGGTTATTGTACATTAATGGGATAAGCTAAAGAGCTCTCAACAAATTCCCATCCACCTGTCGTAGGTTTCTTTGAATGTAGGCATACTAAAAAATGACTATCTAATCTACATAGCTCTGCTCTCAGCTACATGTTGCTCCCTGCAGCAAATTTTAGAACAAATTGCATCAGGGTAGCTGCTTCAATTAAGCCATGGAAGGGCTCTGATTGTAACTTCCACGATGAGCTTAATCCAAAATTTATATTTCTTACTATCGTACACTAAGCTTCCCTAAGAGAACTACAACTCTTGCTTTCCAGCATAAGAGGGAAGCTCTATAAATTATCTTCATCTTTTATTGAGTTTGGACCATCGTCAAAACCAGAAACTGGGGCAAGCTCATTCAGGTCAAGAAAACGTCTCTTTTTTACACCCTCAACTTCACTTTGGCCAGGGCTGTTCGGTTTCTCCATTGGCTGGCTTTGCTCTTTCTCAACCGTCTCAGCATAACCTTCAACAGGTTGATCAACTTTGATCTCTGGCTCATCATCATTGCCATCCGATTCTTGACTACCTGACCCTGTTGAATATTCTGCATTCTCACTTGCTTCTGATTGTTCCTCCGATTCATTAGACTTACTGGGTTTTGCCGATTCTGTATCTGATTCTGACATCTCATACTGTCGGTAATTAATGCGAGTTCTGGTGGCCCTTTTACTGCGTCTTAGACCTGACTGGAGCTCATCTACTGACCTCAATTTAGTTTCCCTCCGAGTACGGCCAGGCAATTTTTTAACCTTTTGAGGCTCATCACTATCCTCACTGATACTCAAGGAATCTTCTTCTTCCTCCTCATCCTCAGCATTGTCTTCATCCCAACGGTACTCCTCATCTCCTTCAGAGCTGCTGGACATCTTTCTCCTCTGTTTACGTTTCCTCAGATATTCCTCATCATATACAACTTCTCCAACTATGTCATCATCACTGTCAAAATCAGCCTCATTATCTGAGACTGCTTCAACGAACTCTTTAACTGAATATCGCTGAGGCCTCTGTCTTCTCCGATTGCTACATATAATTTATTTGATAGTTAATTTAATATAATTTATTTAATAGTTAATTTATCTAAAGTGTTAAGGAAACAAAATACCACGCAAAATTTATCTTACCTTCTGTCCAATGGTTCAGATTTATGCTCTTCATCAACATCATCATAATCGAGTGAATTTGGAGATGGTGCATTGAAAGTGACATGTTCAGAGGCATGCATAGAATCACTCCATTTACCATTCATAGAAGCTTCAGGTTTGGAACCAACTTCTCTCCTTTGCATGGGCTCTGGGGATGGTGGTTTCCGTCTGATAGAAAAATAGAGTGAGAAAATCGATCAATAAAATATTGTACAAAGATGCATTTTTTCCTTCTAACCAGATATATAGAAAGCAAACCCAAAAATAAGTGTTCTCGGGGGTAATTCCATACTTGGTTATTTTGATAGCCTCATTGATTGACCGGTCATAATCATCTGCAAAAATGTTTCACATATCAAATTTCCTCAACCCATTATCCTGAAACATGGGGTCTCTTGTAACTGGAAATAGAACAAAATATTAAAAAGATGAACAAAAAACTAGATTTTTCTTGGTCTCACCAAATGTGTAAGTGACCGGTTTTCTGTCCCGAAGAGACCGTCCTGGAGCAAGCCCATCGACGTTGAGGAAGTTATCCAGAAGCAGAGCTTGTCTGTGTTGCTTTTTCAGCAATTTTTCTTTCCTCTGAGATCATTAAAAGAAACGCAAACGACAATCTAGCATTATTTACTGAAGCCAAAGAATTGAGAACACAAATGATTAAGAGACATCACAAATGCAATGAGAAGATGAGGCAATAATTTTACAACTATTTAACAAAACACAAGAAGAAGATTTTGGTCAAAAGGAAGTTCTTGGTACCTTATGTTCCTTCTCAATTTCAGGAAGCATGTCAATCTTTAACTTCTTCCCCAGAGAAGCCTCAGTTCTATTTTTACTTGAAAAAAGCTTTTCCTGCAGCAGCAACAAAACATATCAAAAGAGTATAGGATAAAAGAAAAAACAAAAGGAAAACCCTTCATATCCTCTCGGAATACATGGTAACTGGCAGCAAATATAACACTCTTTAAATCTCACACTCGAAAGAGCCAAAAACTTTCACTTTACAGATAGACAGAATTTTTCAGACGTACAGAAACATCTTGAAATTCTTCCAAATTAGTTGCAACAGTTTCCCACTGGTATGTTATATTAGGAAGGACATGGGAACCCTTCGGTTTCACTTTCTTCACCTCAACCTTTCTTATCTCCCTGTACAATCGATGACCTATTACTGGATCATCTTCATACCTGCACCAATAGAGATAGATGGCTTATTTAACTAATAACGCATATAAATACAGAATTGAGAATCCATAGAAACTTCCTACCTATCAAATGAAAAGTTATCCACTCAAATCACATAAAACACTGGAAAATTCAAAGAGAAAAAAATGATTGAATTCATTATGGAGAGCTTAACTATGTTACCAGTAGTTAATTCCATGTGAATCACCCCCAACACGTTCTTTACGAAATGCTGAAAGTTGAACACCATGTTTAACTGAGTTGTCAATGTAGCTCCGAATATCATCTTGCTGCAGAATATCACTAAATAAGATTCAGCTCCTCTAAAAAATTGAACAACAAATACAAGAATAGTAATAAAACAACCAATGCAGTCATTATTCAATTAATAAGGATTCTTTTGGAAAAATCTGAAAAATAAAAATGGTTGAAGGGTCAAGTAGAATCAAAATGGTTATGGACATAGAATAACAAAAATTACAATATATTATCATGATAATAGGTCATTTCATCCATTATTGAACAAAGAGAATGACCCAGCAATAAGCATTCCACATACATCAAAAAGAATAATTGATTAGGATAGTGATGAAGATTGTCCATACAAGCCATTTCCTTGCTCAGGTAATCTTACATAAAGGCTTTAGATGAAGCAATAGAAATTCAAATGGCATTTATAACTTTGTACAACCATCTAATAATATATTTCACAATTGGCTTATAATAATGAAGAGCATCTATCACCAAAGATTATGCCTCAATTCACATAGCAAACCAAGAAAGAAGTACCATAGTAAATGTTGTTTTTACAGAGCATACTCTATGCTGACAAATTATAGGAGGGCATCAATCTAAATCACAAGATCAAGGAACGTAATATATGTGAAGAGCAACAATAGTAGAACAGGAGTCAAACCTATGGATTATTGCCAGCAGACATCCAAAAGGTTTAACTTAGACCAGTACTCAACAAATAATTTAAGATGGCATTCCACATGATAAAATGTATTTGAGAACTATTTCTGAAGTGATACAAAAAATTCCTGAAAAGGAAATACTTCTTAAGTATTGTTTTGAATAGCAAATAAATGGTGAATTCCTAACAACAGATTTATGAGCTGTTCTTTATGATAAACTATGTCGATTTATAGACAGTAAGAAATGGAACACGTGAGTTCAAGGAGGACGAGAATATTAATAAATTGAGATAACACAAAAAGGCCATGTTGCCCCAACTTGAGGCAATATGAATGTTGCTCAATCATGCACAGCAACACACACACACACCAGCAAGGAGGACCCATCTTATCCCAGCTGAAGAAACCACAAACTAAAATTTGAGACCCCAATATGGACAAGGGTATACACAACGGAACAAGAAACACTGGCAACAATATCCGAAGAAAAAAGGTTCTAGATAGAGTTATATAGCATCAAACGAACACACTGTAAGCAGTTAAAATGCAAAATTTTATCGGATTGGCTGAGTTTCATCCATCCAATAAAATCATAATTAAGTGCTATGGACTATGCATAAATGAGCATAACAACTTTCAAGGCACAGTTGAGGGAAGTAAAAGAGACATATCATCATGGACCAAGCAGCAAGTATTTAATTACAAGAGTTATAAAGCATTATTTACTAATGATAGTCCTATAGTATACCTCAACACGGATATCACAAAGTGCTTTCAAGATCACTACACGAACCCCAGGATCAAGTGTTTTATATACTTCAATTTCCATCCTAACAAATTACCATGACACCTGTTAGCACACAGAGATAATCACACATTAAGTATTTTAAAGATCATAGACACTCACCCATGTGAAGCAACAATAGGAAGATCTCCTTCCGCGACCTGCAATAAGATTACAATCCCATGTTAAAAAATGAACTAATATGCTTGTACATTATTGTCATCAGTTGACAGAAGTACAGTGAACATGTTACCCAATGCCACCAGTCTCTTAATTTTCTGCATAAAACAGTTACCCAGGTATCACGTGTGAGGGCCATTCGTGTAATAGGAGGGATTGCCTATAAGAAGGGAAACTAACATCAATAAGCAGTAGCACCAAAAAATTAGCATATAATAGTACTATTGTAACTTACTGTATTTTCCAACAGAACTCCATCATTAGGTCAGATTGCATTACACAATCAAAATTTATGGAGCAAGAAGAAGATCGTTGATTAATATTCCAATTAATAAGCTTAAATTTTTTAAAAACATTAATCAGATTGTACTGTTACAGCTAATATTATAAAATACTAGATCTACTAACTACATCAACAACAATAAATATGAAAATATAAATTTCACCAACATCATTCTTTGTCTTTTCTGTCCCTTCAGAGATGGTAATTCTCTCGTCAAAAGTCTCAAACATCAGGTAAATCAACACAAACAATTTGTTTGGCCACCTAGAAGTCCATCTCTCAGACAGAAGAAAGGAAAAACAAGAGGGAGCAAGATCAATGGCAGGTACAGGAGAAAGTTCAAAACACACCACCTCCAAGATAGACTTCCTCTAAGGCTTCTCACCATTTAACATAGCAAACTATCCCAATTAGTGCTTAAAACTGACTGAAAGACCACAACAGTGTCTAAATCCAAGCAGCACTGAGATACAATTCCTCTAAATTCAGACAAGTAAGAAGATTTAGTCATTCAAAGCTATCAATATGCCAACACCTGACACTAAAAAAATAAATAAATAAAGATAAAGCTGCTCATACAACAGCACTGATATGAGCCTCAGATCCTACAAGAAAAGTTGCATGGATCAAAACAAAAGAAAATGGGAAAAAAACTACAAATTGTCCAAATTCAGTATAAGAAGAGTTATACAATAAACCTTCTACAACATTTTTTTCTTGTTATCTGCTCAACCCAGCACCAGCAGAAACCTTTTACCATGAGTTTACATTATTTGGCTACTAAAAATTAGTATGAATTAAGAAGTCCACATATAATCATCTAATCGTGCTTTAAGGTGAGAGCAAGGTTGCTTTGTGCACTCAATGAAAATTTTCTATGTTGCTCAGTCTTAGTACCATTTATTTATGTCCTCTATACCACAAAAGAATGAAGTAATGAACTTTTCTTTCAATATTCAAAGGCATTCCTTGAAAATACCATGTAAGGCATAATTTCAAAGTCTAGGAACTTGCTGGCTGAATGGAGCACATGCCATGGAAGCCATGGCATTACCTTGCGAACTCAATGAAAATTTTCTATGTTGCTCAGTCTTAGTACCATTTATTTATGTCCTCTATACCACAAAAGGATTAAGTAATGAACTTTTCTTTCAATGTTCAAAGGCATTCCTTGAACATGCCATGGAAGGCATAATTTCAAAGTCTAGGAACTTGTTGGCTGTATGGGGCACATTATAAAATTTGTAATCATAAAATAAACAAACGTAGCCTGTTACTCTACAGTGTTTTAGAATTCTATCCATGCACCAACATAACAAGCTAACCTACTTTATAGCTCTATTGAACCCTAAGTTTATTGTCGAAATGACAAAATTCAGCATAATTTTCATTTTGAGATAAAATAACATGTCATAAACATAACATTCCAAATTCCAGCAGACAGTTTTTACCATTCATCGGGTGTAAAAAGCTTCCCCAAATGAAAAAAAAAAACTCCTTAAGCACTTGTCACATCATATCATGACATTGTAGCTAATTCCCTACTAAGATATGCCTTTTGCAATATTCCCAATTATATTACCATTGCTCTTCAATACCAAAACTATAATTCCTTCCTCCCCACCCAAAGCACTAAACTCTTCAGGTACATTAACCAAATCAGTGGAAACAAACACAAATGAAACAAGAGAGAGAAGAGGCATTGCCACACTTACAACTAAACTAATGAGTGAAAAAGCTAAATTTATACTTCAAACTAGAAAGAACTGAAACTAAAAACACAAACTAACTTTAAGACGAAGTTAAAGCACCAACCTTTAAAATAGGTATATGTATAGTCACTCAAAGTATCATTCGGAGTAATCAAAGCCGTCTCAAACTCCTCCGCGGAAAACTCAGCTGTTATATTCAACAACGGCCTAAATACCTACAAGAAAAAGAAAAAAAACACAAAACTTGATTCACTCCCCAAAACAAAAATCGAAATTTTGCAAATCAAAACACTCACATGCAAGAAATTGAGTACGGAAGCTAACTCCCACATGCCACGGAGACTCCACCGTGGCAGCTGCGACGGCGGTGGGTCACCGACCAAGGGGGTAACTATCTTGCTATTGGCGCTGCATTGCTGCGGCGAGTCATCCAACTTCTCGCGCTGCTCCTTCTTCTTAGGCTTGCGGTCGATCACCTGGGCCTGGGCCGCGGCATAAAGGCGCTGAGCGGTCCGTAGAGTGCACGCGCGGGAAGGACGGTTGCTTCTATTTACAGGCGGCGTAGGGGCAGTGGTAGTGTCGTTTTGAGGAGACTGTGGATCGTTTTGGGAATTAGGGGTATGGTGGTTAGGGATCGGAGAAGCAGGGGTGGATTCACGGGACATAGTTGGGGAGATCGAGAGGGTTTAGGTTAGTCAAGGTAGGATTACATGTAGAGGATCATGGGTTTAGGCATTTAGGTTAAGAAATCAAAGTAAGAGATATTAATGCTGTTGCTTCTTCTTCTTGTTGTTGTTTGTTGTGTTAACAGTAACAAACAAAGAAAGAACAGAAGACACACAAAGAAAACTGGATTAGGACCTCAAGGTCCAAAGCTTCATTCACATAGGTTTCTCCCTTTTTTTTCTTCTTTTTCTTTTATTTTTTTGGGAAAATGTTAAAAAAAAAAAAAAGAATTTAAGGTTTTCGTTTCGTGCGAGTGGAAGCAGGAAAGCAGGAAAGAGAAGGAAAGGGTGGGGGGGAATAGTAGTAGTAGAAACAGAAGGGCATGGAAATTGGGAAGGAGAAAGCGTTGAGAGGAGGACAAAATAATAATAATACGTTGGATTTTTTTTATTTTTTATTTTTATGTTTGGTTAATTTATTTATTTATTTGGCTAATTTATGGGATTTTTTTTTTTAAAAAAAAGGTGTTAAACCTGGGTTTTTCAGGTTTTTAACTTTGGTTCCTGATTAGTAGTCGTTAACATGATTGTTTTATTAAATTTTAACCTGGATGGATTGTTTTGGTTAAGTTTGGATTAATATCAACCCATCAATCAGTGTGCTTAATTAATCTCCTTTTTTTTTACCAAATTGTAATATGAAATTTGTAGTCAACTATATAATTAGTAATGATAATATAAGAAGTTTAATAACCATTGTATACATAATAATGATTAATTAGTGACACAAATCAGTTTCGTTGAGATATAATTTGCGCATTTTATTATTGTTGTAAGTGTAAATATTATTTTACTAAAATAAAAAATATATTACGTTAAAATTTTCAAAAAATAATTAAGGTTTATATTTTGCTCATTTATTCAAGTAAATTTCTCCCATTTTTGTTCCAGCATTTTAATTTTTAGTACATCTTAAATTAAATCCAACATGTCATTTAATTAACCTATCCTTGCTGTAATCCATGTGAGTTGAAATTAACAATATTATACATATACATAAACTGAATGATGAAATAATCTCAGTAGGATCTGAAAATTCAGATCACAATGAATGAATGATAGAATCTTATAATTGATTAATTACTTCCATTGTGTGTAATAAATAAAATCTAGGTTTTCGGGGTGTGAATTTGTTTTGCTTTGTTGACTACTCCCTCTAATTCGTCGACAATTGGCAATTGTGAATATTTACTTTTATTTTTTTTAAGAGGGGTTTTTACAACATATTTTTCAAAACTCTTATCCACACAAAAAATTAATTTTAATTTTTTTTTTCTAACGGGTGCGGAGATTTTGGGAAAAAAAGATGATACGTGCTACGCATCAAAATTGTTAGTCAAAAGTCAAAACCCTGGCTCTCCTGTAAAACGCTGCTGTCGTTTTATGCGTTGCCTGCTACTAAACTAAACTAAACTAAACTAAACTAAAAGACGTGGTTTATCGATTACGTGTAATGGGAGCGAGCGAGCGAGCGTGCGGAGCCAGAGAAGAAGGTTGAGAAACACAACGGTGTCGTTTTCTGATCAACAGTCGGAAACGATTACAGATAAATGGCAATAAGATACGCTTATATTATCATACAAAGACATTATTCAACCAACTTTTGAAGCATTCGTCGTATATGAAGAGCAAATGATATGTAAACACCGTTAAAAACGTTGGGCATTTTCCCATGAAGTGATTGTTAATACGAAAACTTCGCGCCTGACAGTAAATGCAAGACATTAATAACAATGCTATATGAAATGTTCTTTGCTCTAAGCTATCATATATATCGTTTCCTGAAATTCTATGGAGCACACGGCATTCTTCATTCATTCACCATTCATTTATTTGTAGAGTGTCAATTCTGCAATCTGCTGCTACTCCCCTGGAATAGGGGTAAGGAAGTGAACAGAACTAAAATATGCAATCACCAAAAACCTAAAAACAACTGATACAACGGTAAAAACGAAAATGAAAAATGAAGAAAAGAAGAAGATTTATAGTACAATCTCATGAAACCACGTCTCTATCTATTTCGGTCCAAATTGCGTGGACATGCATACTAGAATAGACCTAGCAGAAGCAGCAATAAGGAAGAGAATAGCAACACCAAACTGCTATATGCGTCGCACAAACGGTTTGCATGTGAAGGAGGAGAAGTAGGACTTGGGCTTGGAACAGCTGTGACATTTTCCTTTGAGCAAATGTAGTTACAGCGACTGGGATGCACAACTCTGTAAACTCCACCACTGGTAAGCAAAAGTATATCCTTACGGTTGTCCTCCCCAAAGGAGAAAACATAACCCAAAGATGGAATATCACTCCCTGGCAAGGAGTTGCACTGTATAGGTGAGTCGTTTGCACATCTGAAAGGAATTTTGCTAGTGGTAAAATTGCCACTATTTTCTGGGTTTTCACTTCCTTCCCATATCGCCCTACCATACAAATCCACATACAAGTACCTAAAAATCCCATGAAACATTAGTAAAACTGTTAAATGCAGCAAATGGGAGTCCCAAGGAAAAGCCTTAAAATTTAGAAAAGTCTTAAGGACATCTGTTCATGAATTTATCACATTGAATGTTCTATCTTCACAGAGCATGTCAATACTCTTTAAAGGATCTTCACATTGTCATACTACCAACTGGCACAGCAACTTATGAAATACTACAGATTGAATGTTCTAAGATCAATACAAACAAAACTTACCTTCCAAACATGCATGGATCAGTTGTGGAGCGATAGAAATAGCCCCCAGTGATTGATGCCGATCCTTCATTTTTGTTTACCTCAGAGTGGTTGTATCCCATAACTGGCGGTATTGGGATAACAGAATTTAGAGGTGTAATTCCTCCGGGTGATGCTGGAGGACTGAAAAGATAGGGTCCCTCATAAAGACGCCAGCCATAGTTTCCACCTCTGGTGATGATATCTACCTCTTCATATACATCCTGTCAGATGATATTGAACGAAAGTGTCAAACATGCTCATTATTGGAAACCTCTGACACATATTTGGTGATCAAATTTGAATATATTAATTGGTAACTCAATTCATATCATAGGAATGAATGGGAAAACAGAGTTTCCATAATGATTATGTACATTAGTGGATGCGAAGAAGATTCATGCAACTGATCCAGCTAAAAAATAAGAAATATGGTATGTTCTACAGTAGCAGGAAAGCCTACCCATTGCAGAACTAATCATTACTTTATTCTTTTAACCACAACGTCCCACTTTAAGCATACAATACATTTTTTAATATGATATTAAAACGATAAGCAATAACATCTTCACAATGGAATGTTTAACTGTACAATTTTGAACTTTCTTCTGATACTTGTGGCAACAGCTCTTAGGATAGCCACATGATTGTTAGGTATCTTGCTCAGAAGATCAATTGATGAGTAATTGGTCAACTGTAAAAGATGAAAGCTCCCTAAAACTATTTCAGTACAACTTAAAGAACTTGGCTTTTTTATTTTTAATATCCAGAGATATCCATGATAGTTTATCAACCAGTTATCAAAGACTATTTCAAGCTCATACCTGTCCAACATCTGCACACATAAAGTAGGAAGGTCGGTCTGAATCAAAACTGCAGCGCCAAGGATTTCTTAGTCCTAAAGCCCATATTTCAGGCTGCAATTCATCATCTTCACTAAAAGGATTGTCTTTGGGGATGGAGTAGTTCCCCCACAACCCCAGTTTCTCAATTTCTGCGGCACCTGGATATGAATCGTATGGCAGACAAGCAATCAGTTAAAAACGAATAACTGAAACGTGCAAACAAACTCGCTTCTTAAACAAATTATCTTAACAACAACCCCCTTTTCCTTCTTTAATTTCATTTTTATGGACATGATCACTGAACACATAAGAGGCTACATTAAGCCAAAGGAACTTGTAAGTGTTTCATTCATTTCTTAGCCTTCTTCATTTGTCTGGGTAGGCAATCACAGTTTAGTAGAACTTGGAACATTAAGGTATATATGGAAGAGGAAACTGAAGGGGAAATCACTTCCACAGAAATAGGCAGCAGATATTAACAACACCATTAAATAATGGATTTCACATCAAAATTATTCCATGCTGGTACTCACTTGGTATATTGTCAACATCAAGCCTCATTATCTTTCCAAGCAATGATTTCTTGTTCTGGGAAAAGTTGTAGGGATCACCTGTACCACCACCATCTCCCATCATAAAGTATAAATACCCATCTGTTGGTCCAAAGAGTATTTGTCCACCGTGATGACCTGTAAACGGAAGGCCCATGGTAAATATCCTTCTCACTTCTGATGGTTTGGCGCTTTTTGCCTGAAAAGAGATCAAGGCTAAGTTAGAATCCTTGAATTACAATTATATTAAGGAGAAACTAAGAAGAGATTTTATGTGCATGCATACCGAGGAAGGCTCTAATGAAGTGCCATTTACAGTATACTCTGCTATAACAGTTTGATACTGACATGGCCGGGCACCATTGTCAGCACCTAGCTTAGAAGGATCACAGTTCACATCTGAATTACATGAACATCTTCCAGCACATCCAGGCCACTTAACTTTATCACAGTTGAATGAAGCAAAGAATCGGCCATTTTTTGTGAAGTTTGGATGAAAGGCCATACCCATCATCCCAAATGCAGTATCCAAGTGAACTTCATCAGTCAGATCTGCAAAGGGACTGGATTCATCAAGCTCCATAGCTACTCCTGATCCCTGTTCAGGAATAGTCGCCAACCAAATCTTTCCTGCTTGGTTAGAAAAGAATGCACGGTTGGACCCATCAGGATGAGCAACCATATTGAGGTAAGAATCATTTCCAATTTTCTCAAGGCACAGCCCGGGTGGAGAATTAGGGGTTCCTGTATCGTTTAGCGTGACAGGTGCACCATCAAAACACACTGATCCATCTGTAGATGTTCCACCGAATGCTTTGCAGAAATCAGCTTTTGATTGCCAGAAATCAGTCAGTTTGGTGGAATTAGAGTTGACTGGTACTCCAGCTTGACCTTGTAATGAAGGTGAGAAGGGGGAATTTGGAATAGATACATTCTGACATGTATCCCATACTTCAGAGCAAAAGTCATTAATTATTAATTTGCTAGACTGAGATGAATTTGAAGAAGTGGAGTTGCAGAGTAGTGGAACTGGCCGAGGTACAGAATTAACTGTAAATAGCTCTGCTGAAAATTGATCACATTTCTGCAACAAAGGTAATGAACAAATGACCTGGATGGTGAAACTTCCCCCAAAATAAATGAAATAAATTAAATAACACCATCTAATAAGAAAAGATAAGCTATTGAGGAGCTCCTTCTGCATGACGTGTGCTTATTGTTTAAGTTACATGTTAAGATCAAGTCACTCCTACTTTCTAAGGGCTTCAAGCAAGGAAGTACTAGTGAAGAAATTCCTTTGTTAAGCAAAAACCAAATCTTTTAGACACACACACACACAAAGGCTCACAATCCACCATCAGGAGAAGAGATTTCATTAAAGAAACAAAATATATATATATATATATATATATATATATATATATATATATATATATATATATATATATATATGCAGAAGGATTATCATGTATTTCACAATGAACAGAGATTATAAGATGTCCATCATATGGAGATGAGCAGGCTAAGAGACAAATTCGGAACATTAGTGAATAGCAGCGAGCTCACATTAAAAGAATGATTTCCTCCAATCTACTTGAGATAATATTGTGCACAAGCATGTTGTTAAATATCATCATTCTGGTACACTTATGGGAAGTAAAAGAAAATACCAGTTAAGCCTTTAGATGTGTGAATAAGGCTACAATTTTCTTTCCTTTGTCTAACAAACTTTACACTTAAAAGTTCTGTTTGCTACAACATAAGGAGAATTTGACAAACTCAAAGTGGTCATATAATTACCCGATTTTTTCGCGATCCTCCTTCCAATACCCAACCAAGTTGACATAATTGCTAATCTCAAAGTAAACATAATTGTTCTATTAAATCCTTGGTTATAACTTGCAAGATATGATAAATGTCTTCTTTCTCCATACAAGGTTTTTGTATGTGATACTGCTTGATTTGGTACCCCTCAAGCAGTTTCTGTAAGTGTGACAGATAACATAACTTTTGAATTCATGGTAGTTCTTCATGAAGTGATAAATCATGTGACCTATCCAGCATTCAAAAGGAAAAGGGGTCATTATGTGGACTTCTCAATTTTGATGCAGCCTTTGCTTATAGGCAAGCACACACTTGTAGGAGCACTTGAATTAATCTTTCACCAGATTATCGTCACGTTTACTAAAAAGGATTGTGGGTAAAGAAGTCTGATCAATGAAGATATGCATTTGGACATGTATGTATGTATGTATGTATATATCTATTATATTGAAGCACTCAACGAATGCAAGGTTTTAAAATTCAACAGAAGCATAGGCAAATTCATGTATCATCAGAGAAACATAGACTTACTGCACAAAGGATTGATTTTAGAAGAGACGCACAGCCAGGATCAGAGATATTCATCACTTGAAACTGCTTCTGCACTTGCAAATCTTCTGTGGAGTTGCAGCATGTCTTCCCATTGTAAGGGCAGAAACTTAGAGTGGTGTTCAGAGTAAATGGAGCCCCTATACCAATTAATTCAGGGAAAAACAGAAATCAAATGAAAATTCAGCGGGATAATAACATAAGTTGCAGAATAGAAAGAGTATAACTGAACAAAATTCAAATAAGAAAATAGTATGAGATAAACTCACTTGAATCAGTGCATAGAGGAAGGGAAAATGAAAGAGCAGGAAGCAAGAGAAATTTGGCAAAAAGGAAGATAATGGCAGGAATACCTCCCATCCCCTCCAAATGGACAGAGAAAAACAGATATGACAGTATAACAACCCTTTCCTTTTATCTATCTATTGCAGGTCCATCCACAGCAGTGTTCGATTGACTCAAGAATACAAAAGAAGCTCATTTACAGACAAATTTTTTTGGTCTTGAAACATTCTGCCCAATACCAACTCCTAAATCTTTCAGTATCTCTCTACAGCTGGTCCAACTAAATAGTGCTCCCCCTCAAACATATTAAAAACTCTTCAGCTCAGCTTCCAGAAGAGACACCATTTTCAAATCCGCCTCCTATTTGTTTTCTTTTTAAATATCAGTCCACTAGACCTCCAAAAACTATTTTAAATTCTCTCCCTCTCCATATCAGTTTCTATTCCACTCAACTTCCAGAAGGAAAATTGCTTTCAGCTCTCTCTTTCCCTCTCAACACACTTGTTTTCTCACAAGCTTTTGACATTTTCTTTTTAAACGCCATGGATAAAAGTCGCCAATAGCTTTGAATGAAATAGGGAAAGCAATTGGATAATCTACATAGTTGACTTTAAAAGAACACTTATTGTAAAATAAATAGGTTAGTTGAGATGAATTCCACCCGCTTGTTTGCCCATAAGAACAAGTTGTATAGACAGATCTTGCTGAGTTTTATGTGTCCTGTGCCTACAATGATTGCACTAACAGGTTCATGTTTTCAAACACAGCACAGAAAGACAAGCCACATCCCGTGGTTTTCCCACTTATATTTATCATCAAAGAGGTAAAAAAGATAATTTATGGAAAGGATAACATCAAAACCAGAAGAAACAGACAAAGATATGATGAGTAGAATGACATAGTTGTATCTAACAAATACGGTTTGAATAAACAAATGGGAACATCACATGGTCATCATCAATGATGGACAACATTATCTAGTTATAAAAAGAATAGCATAATAAATTTGGTCAAAGCTTGCTCTCACATTTATTTGGTGAACAAGTAGCTGCACTGTAAATGTTGAAAATGGAGACAGACAATAACTATAGAAGCTTCTCGGCTTATGCCTGTTCGCTACCAACAGTATTTTAAATACTTTAATACATTAAAGTGTCCACTTTGTTTCAATTTATTTTTTCATAAATTGCCGAACTGAATATATCCGTTATTTTTCAAATTCTTTTAAGAAAATTATGATTTGACCCAAATGCTTTTTTAAAACAAAACCAACGATGCCTTCTAACCTTCAACTTCACAGTAGTTTCGGAAATTGCTCTTCACATATAAACTAGAAAAGCGAATTGCGTACGCTCAGTGTTCCGTCGCGAGAGGGGGTACCGTGCGACGGCCGTCGCATATATTAAAATGAGGTAATGGATTTGGCCATCTTCACAGGTTCAGTAGTCGGTGGGTTTGAATTGAATAGGCTGATTTGTCGTTTATTCCAGTTTCTGTAATTTGTTGGAAGTTAAATTTAGGAACGTCTACCAAAAGGTCCCATGACTTTTTTATATTTCAGTAAAGTTCCCTACTTTTGTTTTCCTTTCTAAAAGCGCCATTGTTTATTATTTAACTAAGCTGCCATTATTGACCACAAACAAACCCTACTTTATTTTCTGATTAAAAAAATTAATAACCTAACTAGTATTCAATGAAGGTCAGAAACTCTTTGGTTATTGCAATCGTCGCCTGGAGTGGAAATCACCTCACAACGTGACAAAGACACCAATCTGA
Source organism: Melia azedarach (assembly GCA_028052125.1). Lineage (NCBI taxonomy): Eukaryota > Viridiplantae > Streptophyta > Magnoliopsida > Sapindales > Meliaceae > Melia > Melia azedarach. The sequence goes on along the minus strand of CM051401.1, from coordinate 2,216,701 downwards.
AATTTTTTCATTACCTCATTTTTTAAGCGGTAGCCATCACTACTGACTTGTCTTCATGTTTTGTTTAGTGTATTTGACATGTTTATTTGGCCTAATCACAAATTAATTATTTGTTAATTTTCATATAAAATAAGCATTTGACCAAATAAACAGAAGATTTCGACACCTAATTGTCTGAATAGATTTACTTTTTCAGTTGCATTGAATATTTATTGTCAGCAATATTACATAAACAACTCGAATGATAGCAGCAGACTATCAGTAACGGTTTTATAAAACGGCATGCAGGACAAGCAACAAAAGAGAAAGAAAGAAAGTAGTATTTCTGCTGCTACTTGCTATATTTCTAGATTTCAGGGAAGAAGAATGTGGCCTTGGAGGGCGAAAACGTTCTTTGGCACATGTAAAATTACAGCGGCTTGGTCGTGCTACTCTGTATACACCTGTGCTTGTTAGAATGTAAATATCCTTCTTATTGTCTTCTGCAAAAGAGAAAACATAACCTATCTCGGGCAGAGAATTTCCGGCCACAAAATTACATTGAATTGGAGAGTTATGAGCGCATTTGAAAGGAATTTTGCTGCTGCTGAAGTTTCCGCTGTTTTCATTGTTTTCTGTACCTGCCCAGAAACCACCTGCATACAAATCCGAGTACAAATATCTGGAATTTGATTGACAAGTCAAATGGTTAGGAGAAAAACTTTTGTTCAAGAAGGGGTTTGGTTAAGTCTCATTGAGAAATGTTTTCATTTGCTTGCTAACCTGCCATACATGCATGGATCAGTTGTGGATCGATAGAAATAACCAGCAGCAATTGAGGCTGATCCGACATTCGTGTCTACCTCAGAATGATAATAACCCATTACTGGAAAAATGGGATTTATGGAGCTGGGGTAGGTACTTCCTCCAAGAGACTTGGATGGATGGAAAAGCAGGGGACCCTCATAAACACGCCACCCATAGTTCCCACCCTTCACAATAATGTCAACCTCTTCATATTGATCCTAACTCACAATATGAAAAGTTAAGAGGTAAAAATATGATTGAAAGAATAAAAGAAGTCAACTCTATAATAGGCTACAAATCATATGAATTTCTCATAATGAGGTGCAAAGATAATGACTATAGAACATGGGCATTCATTCTTTATTGTGCATGATCCTAATAATATGCTGCTACAGATTATGCAAAGAGTCTGTAACAAGTAGAGCCGATACAAGATTCCAGAATGAATATTTATAATGGAAGATAACAAACAAAAAATTTGAATAATGGCAGAATATAATAATAATAATTAATATTTGAAGTGAGAGTATGGTTCCTGTTGTCATGTGGAAGTTGGAAACAACTTTCAATATAAATAAACACTGCCTATCTGTGCAGTTGGATCAGTCTTATGCCGTGTTCCATAATAGAGGTGACAAATGGGAGTTGATCCATAAAAAACCAAATGATGTGAATAATTTTTTTTTTAAGAATAAACTTCAAAGTAAATTAAAGTTGAAAATTAGATGTTGCTCAAAGACTACATGGCAAAGGTTGTCAAAGAAAAGAGAATCTCCAAACCTCTCCAGAATCTCCGCAAAGGAAGTAGGATGGTCTTTCTGAATCAAAACTGCATCGCCAGGGATTTTTTAAACCTAAGGCCCAGATCTCCGGCTCCAATTCTTTGTCAGCTGTATATGGATTATCTTCTGGTATGGAATAATTTCCCCATAGGCCAAGCTCATTTATTTTCCTTGCACCTAGTAAGCATTGTGAAGTTAAATACATCTTCAACCCAAACGATAAATAATTTATCTTGGCTTATACAGCTTATCTTCTTCATGTTATAGAATCTAAGAAACTTCTAGTACTAGGATACTCAACATAATGTCATTGTTTATAGCATCTTAAAATAACATAAAAAGGCATAGTCTCCCAACGATAAATAGTAACTCGAAACTGACCAAAGTATGAGGAGAAGAGTAGTACCACTAATCGCAAAAGATATGAAGAACTGGCAATATCAAGGATAACAGTATCATCAGCTGGCATCAAATTCAATCACGATATGCCTATTTGAAACAAAAAAGTGAAAGGTATCCCCTTTCACATGCTCAAATTATGACAGATCATAATGAGTTTGTCACTATGTCTAAACTTGACATAATGCTACTATAGTAAAATTGAACCAACTTCCATGGATTCACATTTTCTAGTTTTTATCCACTTCAGGCAGGGACCGCAGTGTTCAAAGCAACATATGAAGTAACAAGTTCGGAGGAATTATGATTCAATAGCAGTTAACCCGTAATTTTACAGACTTTTGTCTCTGATCCCAAAAATGTGTTAAAGCAACAGATTTGTCTTGAACAAACTAATAAAAGGAAAACAAGTAGTGTGCTCCATATGTGGACATACTTGGTATGTGATCTACATCAATTCTCAGGATCTTCCCAAGGAAGGATTTCTTGTTTTGGGCAAAATTGTAAGGATCTTCTCTATGTGAACCATCTGCTATCATAAGATATAGATACCCATCTGCTGGTCCGAAAAGAATTTGACCTGCATGACCTCCGCTGAATGGAAGGCCCATTGTTAATATCCTTCTCACTTCTGCTGAATTTGCACATTTTTCCTGGCAGGAATCATGAAGCAATCTCATATGTGAAAATCTGGAGAGAATTTCTTTAGACATTTTCTTAAGAGAAGTGAGATATATACCAAGGATGGCTTTATTGTCGAATCATTGACTGTATACTCAGCAATAACAGTATGATACTGACAGGGATGGACTCCATTATTTGCACCAAGGTCTGCGGGATCACAATTCACATCTGTATTACATGCACATCTTCCAACACATCCTGGCTGTTTCATTTTATCACAGTTGAATGACAAAAAGAAGCGGCCATTGTTTACAAAGTTTGGATGAAATGCCATGCCCATCAAACCAAGACTAGTATCAAAGGCCACTCCATCTGTTATGTCTAAAAATGGTTCTGATTCAACAATCTTCAGAGTTCCATTAGACCCCTCATCAGGAACATTTGCCAACCATATCTTGCCTTGCTGGTTACCCAAGAAGACACGATTGGAGCCATCAGGATGTGGAACCAAATTAAGATACGCCCCAGTTCCTATTTTCTCAAGACACAGACCAGATGGAGGCTGTGTTTCTATGTTATAATATGAAACAGGTTTACCGTTAAACTGCAATTTTGCGTCATCCAAAGACCTATCACCACATATATCCCACAACTTTCTGCAAACTTCAGATGATGTCTTATCTTGGGACGGACTTGACTTATCCAGAAATTTAGAGTTGCGGAGAACAGACACATTACTGAGGACTGACTCCCTTTTAAGTAGATCAGCTGAGAATGGACCACACGTCTGCATGTGACATACACAAAGATTAGCACCAAGGAAAATCGGTTTTACATAGAAATAAATTAGTCAAACCTCAATCATTACACTTATTAGCACCCAAAATTGTAATCATTTACGCTTCCAGACTTGCATATCAAATTTTTTTTTTTTTATTATTGTTTTGCCTATTATAAGCTGTTGCAGGCATTATATGGACAATAATATCTAAGTAGATAATTTCCAACTTCTAATGATTATTTGTAGCTTAACGTTGAGGAACAACGTGATCAATGAATAAAATCCAAGAAACAAAAATGTTGGCAATTTTCTTAACCATTATCTACAATTTTCTTCCACTGTTCTTAAAGTACAAATGATGAGAACTGCTAAGCTCATTCTATCACAAACATCATTCATGAGGGTTCTGTCTGATGAAATGCAAGGATTGTTCTGTTTGCAGAATTTGGGAGAAGAGAAAGACCAAATCAGAAGATCCTTAATGAATAGAAACCATGATCAGAGCAACATTAAAAAATGGATTGTACAAAAGTTTTTAAATATAAGAAAGACTTTGTCGACAATATCTGGTTTAAACGTGTAATAAAAATGAATCATTTTGGCTTGAGGAGCTTACTGAACATAAGACTGATTTTAAGAGAGAAGCACATGCTGGATTGGAGACGTTCAGTTCTGGAAATGGCTGCTGCAAATGCACAATTTTAGCAGAGCCATAGCAACAGCAAGAACTTCCATTGTAAGAACAGAATCTCAAAAGGCTCTCAAGATTAAAAGGCACCTCTGTTCCATCACATAGAAAGCACCCATTAGACTAGTTAATGATAAAATGCAGCAGACACTCAGAAAACACAAAACAGAGAGACCCACTTGAATTAATACACAAAGCAGACGATGAAAAATGACAGGGAAACAACAGTGCAGAAAACAGGAACAGAACACCAACAATGTTCATCTCTACAGCACAGGAAGCAAAACTAAGTATGTACGATAATGTGCATTTGAAATTTGGAATATATCTCAGTTTCAGGACATCTTTCGCTTACCTCTGCAGTGATTTACGTGATACTAAGTTTTCGATTTCCTAAATAAGGTTATTTTACTTTATGGAGTTTCTCAAACATCGTATGGGAGACATTATGATGAAAGTTGAAGTTAAATTACTATTGTAATGCTAGTGCAGCCCGATCAAGAACACAAATGTATATCATCAGATCGAAATGAGAACTCATGCAAATCAAGCGGCTATTTTAAGTGAATTCTTGCAAAATCAAAGGGATTAGTTTACATTAGTCAAAATTTGTCTCCTAGTAGTTCATTGGCAAATCTCTTCATATAGTTGCATTCGGCTACTGCTGAACAGGACGAGTTTTGTAAATTAACAATGGACGTGAAAGAACTCTCTTCAGAATATGCACGTGGCAAGATCAAAAGAAAATATATAAGCCTCAAGCCTCCCAGGCTTTTGTCATCAAAAAGTGAGATGCAAGAAAGTAAAAAAATTTCTGAATTACAATCTCTTACACTTTTCGACTTTATCCAAGTTGATAGATCAATCGTTCGTTTCAGAGAAATGGCACCTAATTTACTCTCATCTCAAGAACTGAGTAATTTTCAAAGACTTGAGCAATATAAATGATTTAATCGCTGATACAACGGTAAGATCCTAAACAGCAGGAAAAGAAGGAAACAAAGGCTAGCAGCAATAGAACATATTTCCGCTCAAGGATTAGCCTGTACACAAATTTTTGTTCACTTCCATTGCGTTCATGCCTCTCCTTTACCCGTCCTCTCACATGCTATAAATAATATCAACTATCAAGTGCACCAAGTGCTTTCATGTCCTCTAAAAATGCCATATATGAATCATCAATGCTCTGTGCCTTTGGTGCTGATGATGAGCTAGTTGATTCTTGTTTCCTTACTGTTGGAGCAGCTGGCTGAATGGTTGTTACTGTGGTTGATAGTGATGGCTTTGGTTTGGCTTTTGGGAGCACAGTTTCTCTCCTAACTCGAACTGATGCAGGAACCTAAATCCAACCAGAATATTAGGCTAAAGAAATTTAGTAGTAAACATACAAGCAGATCTTTCAGACCAAACCAAAATTATATTAGCCATAATTCATAAAAATAAGCTCTTGAACCACAATGCATAGTAGTAGCAGCACTGTGATGTAGCAACTTTTCCAATTATAAACTAGGACAGATTTATGCAAGCTCCTGATCCTAAAAGCTAAATATTGTGCTGTAGGACAAAAATGTGAAGACAGACCAATTTATGGCATTTCACAAAAGGACAATCATCATATAAAAAGCATAACAGTCAGTAAAACATCGATGCAATATATAAGCAGAAAGACAGCAATCGACTAACCATAGCTGTAAGTTCTGGCGTGTGCTGAGCTAGTGGTCTCTTAACCACAGTTGAGGCAGCAGACTTCACGTATGATGGCTTCTGAGGCACTGTTGGCCTACTTGCAGTGTATTCACCTTCTACCATGGTAGGAGGAGGACCAGGTGGAAGTGGTGGTCTCATCATTGGGGGAGGTCCCGGGGGAGGACCATATGGGGGCCTTGGAACTAATGGAACCATCATACCAGGATGGGTGGCTCCACCAGGAAGTCCAGGAGCAGATAACGAAGGGTGCATGTCTAGTGGAGGGGGAGGGGGAGGTGGGGGGAAACGTGATAGTCCAGGAGGTAATACATCAGGCTGCAAAGTAGGCATCAAGGCAGGGCCAGATGCCTGAGGTAGTTGCCTTGGAGGTGGCGGTGGTGGAACCATTTTAGGAAGATCACTAGTTGCTGAAGGATTACTACCATCTGCTTCAGATGGAGCACCTTCAGACTCGTTACTTGCTGACTTTTGAGGAATGCCAGGTGGGGGAGGTGGTTGTGGGAGTGTAGTAGGCACCTAAATGACAAAGAAAAGGAACTGTTATCATTTTTTAAAAGTACTAGCACGTGTTGGATTCTGAGATACAACCAAGTATACCCCTTTAGGGTTAGAAAACTAACCAAATAGCTTTTCCATACATTAACTGTACTACCAGCAATACGCCTATTAGCTTTTCCATACATTAAACCAACAATATGCCTATTCATTAAATTTTTATACCTCATAAGTCTGAGCATATACAGATTAGATGTTTAAAAGGAGCTAACCTGAGCTGATGCCTTAGAGGTTGAGTCATCTGACAACACAGCCAGACTTCCATCCCTTTCACTTCCACTGATGCCAGGTGGAGGTGGCTGTGCTGACTGTTGGAGGGGTGGGGGAGGAGGAAGTGGTGGGCGACCAGCAACTTGTTCTTTGGGTGGGGGGCCAGGAGGTGGTGGTGGTAAAGGTGGTGGAGGCAATGACATACCCAAATTGGCAGCAGCAGACTTTGGGGGCAGTGGAGGAGGAGGTGGAGGCGGCAGAGGCAAAGACTCGGGAATAACAGAGCCATCATCACCTAATCTTGCAGTATCTGGCAAAGGAGGTGGTGGTGGAGGTGGAGGTGGTACAGGTAAAGCAACATCATCTGATTCTGTTTTTGAGGATGATGCCACATCACTTGAAGATGTCGCAGATAAGGGAATTCGGGGCCCTACAGACCACAATAAAAACAAACTTCAAGTGAGGGAGAGAGTTGGTGTGTTCTCAGAAAATAAGACTAGCAAAATACTTAAGCATAAAACTAGAAGGAAGAAAAAGAAGCCGCAGCAGACCTATTGAGGACAGATACATGGGAGGCTTTCCAGGTGGTGGAGCTCCGGTAGGATTCAGAGTAGGGTGATAATAAGCAGAGTCCTGCAAACAAAAAAGAATAATTAAATAAACACATAAACGCCGAATCTAGGTTCAGAGGTGTGTAGACACATGTCAGCCAGGTATTACCTCTGGCTTTGGGTGCTTCACTCTCTCTTCTTCTTCAGCAGTTGTCCTTCTTCGGGGAGGTCCCAAGTGACTGCAGCAGAAGCAAAACTACAGTTTGTAAATGAAAACCAAGAGATGTTAAATCTAAAGGCTCAACCACAAAAGAAGAAAGATCAGCAAGAGTGGCTTCTTACCTAAACATGACTGGTGCTTCACCTTTCTCTTTCATTTTCTCTTGGACTTCCTGTGGATTGAATAAAGGGACAATGATCATCCATGACTTAGATAATAAACCATGTAATGCTAGTAAAATGCATGAAAAAATTAAGCCATATTATACTTTAAAGTACATATAAAGACCTAGACCCTATAAATTGCTGGATGAAGAAGTTCATAAATCACTCCTAGCAGCTTCTACTACAGACATTTGCAATCTGACTTTGTAAACTATCTTATACCCTTTCCACTTGATACTTAAAAAAGGTTCAAGCCATCTGTCAATTTGATGTGCAACTCTTTAGATCCCTTCTAAATAGATACAAGATTTTGGAGAAGGACCTTCTACTTTTAACTTTTTCCACCTTTGTTGATTGGTCATAGTGCATATAAAAACAAGTGGAATCCTTCTCACAACCTCATCTTCAACCCCACATTGAGGCCCATAGAACATAAGCAAAATGCATTCTGCTAATAAGTAAGCCCTCTGATTAGATTTTAACGGGTTCATATCCGCCCATTTTTCCTCCTTTGGGGTGTATTAGTGTGTATGGTTGGTAAGGTATGACAATTACCTTCCTTTTCTTTAGAACAAGATTAAGTGTGTCTTCAAGTTGTCTCTTCTTGTGTTTCCTTGCTTTGTCCAAAGCACCATCAGCCTCTGAAATCCACAAACAAGTATTGGTGGAAGGAAAAAAATCTAACCACAAAGTTTTCATTTAAGATTAAGATAGCATAGAAAATCAACATGTGCAGACAGACCAAACAAGGAACACTCCAATTAAAAAATTAAAGGAAAAAAGTCAGCATGTCAAACAGCCCTAGTACATGAGATTTCTTTTATTGTTCCAAGGACCAAATTACAACCCAAAAATTGTCTTCCACAACAAGAAAATGCATGAGCAGCAAATATCCACACATAATATGAATGCACATATAATCTAAAACTGATCTGAATGCAGCATTTTATACAAAAGATTGCCTTATTGATCACTTTGAGCGCCACATTGTGTATCTATCTTCCAAGAGTGAATCCATATGTTTATAACCAAAAATTGAACTGTTTAACAAGACACGCCAACTTGAGAGGAATGACACACAGAATAAAGCAAAAGAGGACAGAAAAAGGAACATACACAAACAAGTCCATGATTTGTCTTTATAAAAGTTCATTGTTTACAAACATAAGTTCATTTAAAAGCTTTTTACAGATCTATTACAGCTCCAATGCCTAAAAAAAAGTTCCGTTTGCAAAAAAATTCCATATTTATTAAAATTGAATAACTAGCAACAAGTTTTACTCATATTATTGCATCTATAATATAGAAAACAAAATGCACATATCTGGTTCGAGATAGAAAAAAGAACTCCAATGTCACTGGAACAGAAACATTCGAACAGATAACGACTTACTCATCATTTCCAACTTCTCAATCTGCTCCCGAATTTGTTCTGGATCTTTCTTCAAAATCCCAACCTCCCTTACCTTCTTTCTTTCCTTCTTGTTCTGTCAAACACAAATGACACTGAATCAGGAATGTTCAATTACAAACCCAAACCACGACACATCAAGCTACAAGGAGAATGGCATATGCAGTTCCATGAAAACAACTCACGACCCTTTTGATATCTTTTCATTCCCTCAAATAAAATACTGCTAAGTTCACTAACATTGACTTATTTTCATCAAGGTAATCATGTCAAACTAACTTGCCCTATTAACCAACGTTTCCCACCTTTTGAAGAAAAGGTTCAGAAGTAACCTATCAACTAAAAATTGCCCAAGTCTCATTGTAAATAAACCCACAGGAGCTAAATTCAATTAATTCAGATATGATTTTTTTTTCATCTGCAAATTGAAGCAACATCAAACATAATATCAACAAGAACCCATATCCACATTAATAAAAGTGAATTAGGGCACGCTATAGAAGCGCATCGTAAATTGGGCGAGCAAAAAAAAATTGTTAATCCTAAATTGAAGAGAAATACAAATGGAAAAAAAAAAAACTACTTCGGAAGAAAATTACCCTTTTCAATTCCTTTTTACGAAGCTCCTTACGGTAGGCATCGGTAGGGTTCATAACTTTGCCTCCTTTTGTAGTCTTCATTTTCTTCTCGCTCGGAATAAGTCCCTTTCTCTATCTTTCTTTCTTCTACTTCTTTTGCTTCGAATCGGAAATCGCAGGTTACGAACTCCGGCTACAAGCTATGAAACTACAAAGCGAAACATTGGTGTAAGAATTTGATATCTCGGTCCCTTTATCGCCGACGGATGTTGTGTTATTTTATAGCTTAGGGGTTAAAATTACGAATGACCCCCCCAATCATTAATAACAAAAATTGCATTAATATTTTGTATTCCTGTTGTCTTTCGGAGTCTGGCTGGAGGGCTGTGGGCCTATACCGAATGGAAGTCCCAGTCTTAAACAATTAGACAACTTTGGGCCTGACTGGGCTGCAAAATTTCAGTGGGCGTCGTAAGCACCCACTTCCTTCTGATTACAGTTACAAGCTCTTTCCTTTTAATTGAAGTAATATAAAGGATTTATTTATCATCACTCATTTCAAGTTTATTACGGTAAAGAGAAAAGGAGAAAAAAATAATACACGCAAATAATTTTATTGGAAAAGTCACTTGATGTTGTAAAAATAATTACAAATTATACTTCTCTTTCACAACAAAGAATGAAGCGGATTTTTTAAATAGCCTGAACAACAGTATCCTTTATTTTTTTCCTACTTCGCTTGGAAAACAAATCCGAAGAGCTCTTTTACAAAAGGAAAATATGAAACATGTACAAGATGTTACAACCTATATTAACATACAGAATTGGCAGAAAGAGATGCCTCGAGTCACTGGGTAATATACTGAGTTTGAGCAACGCAAAAAGTAGAGCATCGCCTATACATTTATTTTTGTAACTACCCTCTATAATCCTCATCAATACGTCCCTAGCACTGAACAAGGATCACAATACTTAAAGCAGCTTCAGCATCAGAAAATTGAATGCAAATTATTCTTCCTCTTTTATCATGGCTTCTATTCAAGCGTTTACATCCCCTCTACTCTCATAAATCATAATTTGTGGCTCAAAATCATTTTATGATGAGCATTCAGTGGCACGCGCGAGAGACAGAAAGTTGGCAAGCATTTCAGAGTTTCAGATATTCACCTCTCACGGCAAGGGAACAACATCTTTACAACCTTACAGGGTGTTGCTATCTACTTTACTTGTTCACCGCAGATTGCAGCGTCAAACATTTTACTCCCTTGCAGAATGTAGCAGTCTTCTCAGTATAACCTCATTATAGAACAATTTTTTCCGAAAATACAATCCCAGAGCAGCAAAAGAACCCAAAATGGTAGCAAATGCCATGATAAGAAAAGATAACATGAAGCAATGAGTGCCAGTGCATGTATCCCATTTTTTGGATGCTTCTCTGTCATAAATATACCCAACTACTCTCACAGAGAAAAGATAAGATCCTACAGGATTGGCTACAGTAATAGTGTTGAATATAGTGCCTAAATGTACCACACCAAATATCTCAGAAGCAATTGTAGGCATCAATGACCATTGAGAACCATAACAAACACCCACCAATATTGAACCTGCATACAGGGCACCAGGCCAGCCAGAAGCAATAACCAAATGACCAATGCCCATGATTGCAAGAGTGATGACCATGAACAATGGCCTTGCCCATCCTTTAACATGTAGGAAATAATCTGATGCATACCCAGCTCCAAACCGGCCAAGAAAATTCCAGATGCTCCACAAAGAAACCAAGGAATTGATTTCATAGCTTGAGTAACCAAGAGATCCTCCTATCTGGCTGATATTATTCACTGTGGTGAGTCCTGAACCCATACCACAAGCCATTGCAAAAAACAAAATCCAGAAGTCCACAGTGCAAATGGCTTGCAAAAGATTCAGGTTTTCTCCCCATTGTGGAGTATTCTGATCTTCATCTTCAGTCTCTTGATCAATGTTGCTAGGTAAACGGTGGTATCCAATAGGATCTTGTCTTGCATATGGTTTCCCAGCATCCACTAGATGGGGTTCATCTGTTAACTGGCCCTCTTCACAAACAATGTTCCCTGAAATTTTAGCAGAGTCTGCTTCCTGGGCTCTAATTGCAATGCAAAGTGGAGAGGCAAGCAATAAAAGGAGCAGAATGAATGTAAAGACATGTGCTATAGATGGGAGAGTAAAGATCTGCTCCAATATAATAATCAGCATGAGATAAGCAGCAACAATCCCAGCAATCAATGATAACCCATTTAGGTGCTTCTTCTCATCTCTTGCATTTGCATTGTAGATTCTCACAAACCACATGAGCAATAATGGGTTGATAGTTGGCAAAAGTGCCAACATCAGAAGATATGCAGTGGGATTGTTGTAGAATATTGTTTGATATACTTGGATCAATATCGCTCCACTTAGACCAAGAAATCCCTGGCAAGTAAATAACTTATTCAATAACTCACATAAAGTCCTAATAACATAACAAGCAATTAGCTTCAAGATGAATTTTTGCAATTAGATACAACATTAGTAGCATCATTTGATATTCATTAGATAATAGCACGTCTTAAGAACTGCCAAAATAGCAGTTTTATCATTAATTTGTTTAATTATAAAATTCGAAAAATCTATACATGAAAACTTATCTGTTAAGTCATACAAGCAAAAGATTCACAATTAGAATGTACACCATACGCTCTATAAAGAAATTATTTTTTTCTTTTGCCAAAAAGAAAATGATCTTCAATTCATCAAAACTTTTAGAATTTTAACTAGGAAAGTTTAGTAGCAGATAATTGGGTTTGGAAAAGTTTACCTTCATAATGCCAACAGCAGTGCCACTGTAAATAGGAAAATTCTGTACAGACGTGACAAGATTCGCTGTGTTAAAAAAAGTGCACGAATGAGCTGCCAACACCATAAACAAGCACATAACTGGAACCGGAGGCCTTGGGATCAATCCAACGACGGAGGCCCACATTAAGAAGTAACCCGCGAAGCATTGGATTGCTCCCGCCAAGTGAACCACCCAAGGGCCGAGAAAACGGGTCGGGCTCGGTTGTCGTTGTCCTGAGTGATGGTAGCGATGATCGGTAGTGGAGTAGGTATAGAGAAGACCGGAGAGAATTCCGGAATTGGCGCCGATGTCTTTGAAGACTGAAACAGTGTCGAGTGTTGATTGGTCATAGTATTGGGTGGATTTGAGTATAGGAGAGTAAACGGAGAAGGTGTAGAGTGAGCCGCTGGTGCACTGAATCCAGATGCTTGCGACGGTTGACAACCACTTGGACTTGGCGTTGAGCTTTAGCTGCTTCAGTCTCTCCATTTTTTTGTTTTTCGTTTGCTTGCTTCACTTCGGTTGGTTACTGACTAAATATGATTTCAGAAACCTTTACCGTACATCCCAACAAATTTCTCGACAGATTTCGCCACCACGATCAAGTCGAGAACTGCAAATGGTTTTTTTTTTTTTTTTGTGACTTTCAACACTTCGTAGGTTCAAGAGAATTACGGCTTATTCTGTTTGAGTTCCGCGTGTTAAGACGTTGCTAATTCACGTTGTTTTGTGCACGTGCTGTCTAGGCAATTTGCCAGAGCTTGTAATATTTTTTAAGCTCTTTATACAAGAGAACTTGGACAACAAAATAGACAAAATGGAGCCACAAGATTTCATGGTAAAGGAACAAATCTTCTCCTTATCAGAGCGTCGATCAACTAATTCGGAAAGAAAAACAGATCAACTAAGCATTAACCTCGTAATTCAATAATAATTGAAAGGATATGCTAAATCTTCTGTTGACCTTTCAATAATTTCAATTAGAATTCTGAGCTAGTTGTCAAGTGTTCTTGCTTGGAAGTTAACTTGGTAGAATCGATTAGAGGATAATAGTCATGGAAGTCTTAAAGTTAACTTGGTAGAATCGATTAGAGGATAATAGTCATGGAAGTCTTAAAGGTTTAATCAATTAGTCATATAAGTTTTAGTTTCAAAATTTACTTTAAAAATTCTAGTGTTCATAAAAAAATATAATTTTACAATAATACTCTCGTTACTTATTATACTTAAAGTCTCTCAAATTTTTAAAAAATAAAATATATTTAATTTTAATTTTAAAAAAAGATAAAAAAACTCATAACTAATTATTTATAATAAAAATAAATATTTTATTTTAGTATTATTATATTAAATTATTAAAAGACATAAAATTATTATAAATATTTAAGATTATATTGTAAAAATTATCATAATTAATATTTAAAAATTTTAGAGATTTTGATAATATTATTATATATAATTTATATATAATTATATTTTTAAAAAATTGATATCAACTTTTAGGAGAAAAATAATTAATTAATTTTTTAATAGTTTAAGACAATAATATAGAGATAAAATATTTATTTTTTGTTATAAATAATTAATTAGGAGTATTTTTATTTTTTTTAAGTTAAGAGTATTTTTATATTATTAAAAATTTAAGTAAACATATTTTATTTTAAAAAATTTTGAGAAATTTAAATATAATAAGTAATGAGGATATTATTGTAAAATTATATTTTTTTTATGGACACTAGAACTTTTAAGGTAAATTTTGAAACTAGTAGGATTTATATGGCTAATTGACTAAACTTTTAAAAACTCCATGACCATTATGGGTGGAAATTGTTATAAAACACGTGTGTGTTTTTGTGAAACTGAAATAGTTAGTTACAGATATTTTTTCTTAGAGTTTCCAGAAAGTTCAAAGAACTGTACAACTATATAAATAACCAAGTGTTCTTAGTATATTGGATTAAGGTCAATAAAAAGAAAAATGTTCATCACTTGTTCTCTAAAATTCTTCCCAATAATTTTCTAGTTAACCAATCACTCATATTCTAAAATCTTCTCTATAACGAATCACATTAAATTCAGATAAAATAAAAATTACAGGCAGAGTTGATTTGACATAGAATGAATTCCTTCGTTTATCTCAGGATACGGATATGCTTAGGCAGTAAAATATGAATTTCTCTACAAAAGAATGATATACACGATGACTGTTTGACAAGTTTTGCCTTTTACTTACCTCCCCGCAAGAAAAAATAAAACAGAGACCTCTGAAGACAAAAGTCTGAAGGATACATACTTCAAAATGGTTGAAACTAGTATCATCTTATAAATTGGCAATATATTCTGCCTGTATCATACATGAAGCTCGGGTGTTAGCTTCTCATGTTCTTGAAGAATGCCACAACCTTCTGAGAACTACCTGCTTATAGAATCTCCTTGTCCGAAAGAACAATAGGAAGCCAACAAGACATCCAAAGAAAGCTACAAATGCCATGATAAAAAAGGATAACATGAAGCAGTGGGTGCCATAGCAAGAATTACTTCCACCAGTAGATACCTTGTCATAAATATACCCAATGATTCTTACAGAACATATATAAGATCCAACAGGACTAGCTATAGCAATGGTGTTGAAAATAGTTCCCATATGCCCAACACCAAATATCTCAGAAGTAATGGTGGGCATTAACGACCACTGGCAACCATAACAAACACCCACTATAACTGAACCCACATACAAGTTTCCAGGAAAGCCACAAGCAACAACGATATGACCAACAGACATTGTTGCCAGAGTAATAGCAATGAACAATGGCCTTTCCAAGCCCATTCTGTGTAGGAATATATCTGATACATACCCTCCTCCAAAACGGCCAAGAAAGTTCCATATACTCCACAAAGAGACCAGAGAATTTATTTCAGTGGTCGTGTAGCTAAGAGATTCTCCAACTTGACTGATATTGTTTACAGTGGCAAGCCCGGAGCCCATTCCACATAACATGGCAATGAACAGCAACCAGAAGTTTAGAGTGGACATTGCTTGCAAGATATTCATATCCTCTTCATCCTTCAATACTTCATCATCAAAAACAGTGTTAACTTGACTTGCTTCACCAGGCAGATCATGATATACTACCGGATCTTGTTCTGTGGAAATTTTAGCAGATGTCATTGTCTCAGGATAGTCAACTAATTGACTCCTCTCAGTGGAAAAAGTTTGTGATGATCTCACTGTATCCTCTCTCTGGGCTTTGATCGCAATTCTAAGAGGTGAGGCAAGTAGAAGTAGCAGAATTATGAATGTAAGGATGCGTGCCCATAATGGAAAAGTGAATATGTTCTCCAAAATTATAATGACCATGAGATAAGCAGCAATGGTCATAGCAACTGCAGAGAAAGCATTCAGGTGCTTTTTTTCATCAACTGAACGTATACCATAGATTCTTACCAGACACATGAGCAGAAGGGACACAAGAGTTGGCAGAAGTGCAAGAATTAGAAGGAAGGTGCTGGGATTGCCCTTGCATATTGTGTCATAGAATTGGATAAGTGCTGCTCCACCTAGACCAAGAAAGCCCTGAACAAGAAGATCTAATGTCAATACTTCAAGTTACTAAATTGTAAGTTGTGAAAAAATAATTCTTTTGCATACAATAATCTAAGCTATTGCTATGATACAAAAATCAAAATCCATTAAGGAGCACTGGAAGTGACACAAAGGAAAAACATCCTTATAATTAATTGCCGATGATAGTAGTCATTTTATTCACTGCAAAGCATTACCAAACATTAAAAATGTCTACAAATCTCCTTTTGAATTGCGAAAATGACACCGTAGATAATACAAAACGCAATATTCTATTGCCAGTAATACCAAAACTAATTTGCACAATTGCCTATGAAAGTATGCATACCGTTGCCTACTTGAAACACTTAAGACATAATGGAACAGTTTGAAGTCATAAATTGGATATACCACATTTGTCAAAAGAAGGAATAGCATACAAACACAAAAAGAATCAATAATGAAACAGACAACTGGATTATTTATCCTCGGTTTAGTAGGATTTGCATCTAAAGCAATGTGCATGAGAAATAAGTTAATCATTGATCCATTTACGATTTGCTTTATGGGATTTTACAAAATTCCTAAAAGCATATATACATATATGTATATATATATTTAGAGAGAGAGCAAAAATGCTTCAACATCATCGTAGCCCTTGAAAAACATGTCCTTTAGTCTAATCCATCTGGTCTCCTTGATGTAAATAAGCTAATGATTTTTGCAAAAGAGACATGCCTGCAGAAAGTTCCCACAGAAAAAGCATGTCCTTCAATTTAACAGTATTTTTTCAACTAACAACAATGTCAATAAAATTGAGTAGTCAATATATTGAGTACAAATTCCCAAATAAAGAACCAAAGTAGCAAACAAAGCAAAAAAAAAAAAAGAATATGATAATGCAAACAGCAAATACCTTCATAATACCCACAATGGTTCCGCTATAATCACCAAAGTTCATGACACCAGTCACAACATTCCCCGTATTCAAGAACGTCTGCGAATGAGCGGCCGTGAACATAAACAAGCACATCAACAGCACCGGCGGTCTGTGAATCAGCCCCACAACGGAGGCCCACATTAGAAAATAACCCGCGAAGCATAGAATAGCACCGGTCGCGAGCACCACCCATGGCCCGCGAAGAAAATGGAGACGACTACGGTGATTGAAAGTTACAAAAGAATATAGAAGACCAGAGAGAACGCCGACGTTAGCACCGATGTCTTTGAAGACTGACACGGTGTCGAGCGTTGATTGGTCGTAGTTTTGAGTGGACTTGAGGGTGGAAGAGTAGATACCGAAGGTGTACGTTGCACCGCTGCAGCACTGGATCCATATGCTAGCCACGGTGGCTATCCATTTTGTGTTTATCCCCTGCATCTCCACCTCCCTCAAACTCTGTTCTGTTCTACTTGCCATTGTTGAACTTTAACATATTCTTCAATAATACTTGCCGATTTTTTTGGAAAGGAGATTCGGTGTTGTTATTATCAAATAAATATTTCTTTCGTGCCAATTTTGCAATTTGCATTACAGGCTGGTCTTTTTAAAAATAAATAAAAATAATAAAATTTAGGGTCCCACGAAAACCTTTCCTTCTCTATTATCTTTTTGATGAACATTCTTGAAACCTGAGAAAAATAATATAATTGGTTTCTAAGCTATAATAACTGAAAAATGTAGGGTAGACCCGATTTAATATTATATGGTTTACGGTTTCCTGGCTCCAAACACATTCTTCCCCAATTGGTAAACTGTACCCACTTCTTACCTTGTGATAAGTTGTGCTTAACTCAGTTTGAATGGACTTAAGTTAGCCAAGTCCCAACAAAATCTCTATCTCTAACAATTTCAATACTGAAACAAATATCTAAAATAAAAAATTAACAATTTTTTATTTATTATCTAACTAGTATATATTGTGTTATCTAAACAATTAAAAAAATGCAGTGTTAATCTTATTCCACATTTTTTTAAGTCGTGAATTGACTACCATTCATTTGTTAACATTGCACCTAACGTAAGCTAGCTTCCAATAAATTTAATTAGTCACACCACGCGGCACACCAACCAGTCGCTAATATCCAAAAGAGTAGAGTCGTGTTGTGATTGAATGAATTTCTTTTGAAAGGTAATAAATTAGGTACACAGTCGCAGAGGTTGTCAACGGATTACATCAACCAATTTTAAAATGTCGATTTCTTTTGTATAACAATTAACAAAACTGTTGTACATAAATAACTTATCTGACAAGCTACATTCGTCTTTCTCAAGTTCTTGGAAAACGCCGCAACAACCTTCTGAGAACAACCTGGTTATAGAATCTCTTCGTCCGAAAGAAGAACAGAAAGGCAACAAGACTACCCAAGAGAGCAACAGCTGCCATTATCAGAAAAGATAACATGAAACAGTGAGTGCCATAACAGGAGTGATCTTCTCCGCTCGCTAACTTATCGTAAATATACCCAATGATTCTTACAGAGCATATGTAAGATCCAACAGGACTTGCTATGCTTATGGTGTTGAAAATAGTTCCCATATGCCCAACACCGAATATTTCAGAAGTAATTGTGAGCATTAATGACCATTGAGAACCATAACAAACACCCACTATAATTGTACCCAAATACAAGTTTCCTGGGAAGCCAGAAGCAATAACAATATGACCAATAGACATCGCTGCCAGAGTAATGACAATGAACAATGGCCTTGCCCATCCCATTCTGTGCAACAATATATCCGACACATACCCAGCTCCGAAACGACCAAAAAAGTTCCATATACTCCACATCGAGACCAGAGTATTTATTTCAGTGGTTGTGTAGCCGAGAGATTCTCCCACTTGACCAATATTATTCATTGTAGCCATCCCGGAACCCATTCCGCATACCATGGCAATGCACAACAACCAGAAGTTTCCAGTGCCCATTGCTTGGATGAGATTCATATCTCCTCCGTCCTTCAATAGTTTGTCATCCAGAGCAGCCTTCTGTTTATATTCACCATCAAGCAGTTCATCGTATGCCATTGTATCAGAGCAGTCAACTACTTGATTCCTTTCAGAGGAAAATGTTTGTGATAGTCTCTCTGCATGCTCCCTCTCGGCCATGATCGCAATTCTCAGAGGTGAGGCAAGTAGAAGCAGCAGAACTATAAATATAATGATGCGTGCCAGTAATGAAAAAGAAAAGATGTTTTCCAAAATTGTAATGACCATGAAATAAGCAGCGAGGATCACAGCAATTGCAGAGAAAGCATTCAAGTGCTTCTTGTCATCAACTGAATTGGTTCCATAGATTCTTACTTGACACATTAGTAGAAGCGACACAATACTTGGCAACAGTGCGAGAATCAGAAGGTAAGCGCTCGGATTGCCCTTGCAAATCGTATCATAAACTGAGATTAGCACTGCTCCACTGAGACCAAGGAAGCCCTGGTATGACAAGAAGAAAATGTCAAATTCCCAAAAATAAAGCATACAATATTCAAGTAAGTAAATTGTGAATTCGGAATATTAAATCTTTCTAATATGATCTAACCCTTCATAATTCACCAGTTGCGCTGGAACAGAACATACCTTCAAGATACCCACAATGGTCCCGCTGTAATTACCGAAATTCATCACACCAGTCACAATATTACCCGTGTTAAAAAACGCCTGCGCTTGAGCCGCCGTGAAGATAAACAAACACATCAAGGGCACCGGTGGCCTGCGGATCAGCCCCGCGACAGAGGCCCAAATTAAGAAGTAACCCGCAAACCAGAGGATAGCACCCGTCAAGTGGACCACCCATGGGCCACGAAGGAATCGAAGACGATTATGGTGATTGAGCGTGACAAAGGAGAAGAGGAGGCCTGACAGAACGCCGGCGCTACCACCAATATCTTTAAAGACTGACACAGTCTCAAGCGTTGATTGATCGTAGTCTTGGGTGGACTTGAGGGTCGAAGAGTATATGCTGAAGGTGTACGTTGCACCTGTGCAGCACTGAATCCATATGCTGGCCACCGTAGCCATCCATTTTGTTCCTCGGCGCTCCTCCATGGCTCGCTGAAACTCTGCTCTGCTCTCTTGACTCGCTACCCTTATTTTTTTATGGTGGATTTCGCATTAGGATATGGCGATATGAATCGCAATATTCATTCTGTTCATAAACATTATAATAATAATAATATTAAAAGTGGTTAGGGCTCGTGTCTGTTTCTGGTCCGGAGGGTAGCATATAAAGGTGCGTGCTCTTTTTCAATGTATGTACTTTTGCATATGGATATCCGCACACGATTCACTTTGTAATTTGTCTTTGTGCGTATAAGTATAATGTTACACCTTTGCTTATATAACTTACCAATCTCATCTCGCGTTACATATATTTAATGTAATTAAAATGTCGAGAATCATCACAAAGTTTTTTAAATTATACTGGTGTCTGTTTGATTTTACTTTTTTGTCAGTTAAAAGGTTTTTTTAATAATATATTTTTTTAATTTTTTAATCAATTTCTTAAATAAAATTCAACATAATAATAATAATAATAATAATAATAATAATAATAATAATAATAATAAAGTATATTAATGATTAACTTGATTTAATGATTAGGCTTTATGATATAAATAAATTAAATTATTTAAAATATCTTTGACACGTAAAGTTATGTAAAGTAAGAGATATAAAGTCTCTTTATAAAATTTTGAAATAATGTCCGATTTTTTATATTTTTTTTACTACGTTATTTTTTTATATTTTTTTTAATATCTTATTATTTTATAAGTTTGGATTTTATTTTTTACTAATTTAAATATTTTTTTATTAATTAATAATTTAAATATAAACTAATTGAACCAATTATTTGAACCTAATTTTTTAAAAATTATAAAATAAATTAACCTTATAAAGATTTGAAACTGTGACCTATAAAAATAAATTAATACATTTATCATTGTACCAAGTATATATTTATAATTAATTATTTAATAAATAACTATTTGAAACATATATAAAATAAATTCTATTGATAATAACTTTTTTTAATATAAAAAATTTATAATTTAAAAATAATTTATAAATATTAAAATTTTAAAATATTTCAAATTTAAAATTATTATTATCATAAAATTATAAAATTTTAAATTAAATTTAAAATTAATAATAATTTCAAAATAACTTTAATTTTATAATAAATTATATTTATTTTTCTTAATAATTTTAAAAATATTATATATTAATAAAATTATTATTATAAATAACGATTTTAGAAAAAATTTATAAAATAAATTTATAATTTTAAAATAATTTTAATAAATTAGATATACTTTTTAATAAATTAGTAATATTTTAGATTAATTTTATTTTTAATAAAATTTATTATATATTTTAAAAAGAAATATATATTAAAAATTAAAAAAATATCAAGATAAATCACTTGATACAATAGTAAATATAAAAATATTTAAGAGTCAAGTAATGATAAGGTACTCTAAAAAATATAGGAGAGTAATAGAGTATTAATAAAAAAAAAGGAGTGGCCTACGGGGCCAATCAAACATTTACCCTAAAATTTTCTCCTTTTTTAGAAATACA
Source organism: Melia azedarach (assembly GCA_028052125.1). Classification (NCBI taxonomy): domain Eukaryota; kingdom Viridiplantae; phylum Streptophyta; class Magnoliopsida; order Sapindales; family Meliaceae; genus Melia; species Melia azedarach. The sequence continues at coordinate 2,195,241 of CM051401.1, read as the reverse complement.
ATTCAATAAATAAAATATTATAAATTATTAAAATATGTATTTAATTAAATTTTTATATATATAATAATTAATTAAAAATATAAAAAATAATAGAATATTAACAAGGGATGGCGCGCGTGGCGAATCAAACATGTGCCCTAAAATTTTCTCCTCTCACAAGTTGAGATATACAATTCAATAAATAAAATATTACAAATTATTAAAATATGTATTTAATTAATTTAAGAAATAAAATTTTACATATTTAATAATTAATTAAAATTAATACTAATATATTTAATTATTTGATTATTTTAAATTAGTTTCAATTAGTCCTGTGCTATATCAAATGCAGTACAATATTATATTTACTCCAGTTAAATTATGTCCAATCAAATCCGACATAGTAAATGAAGCCATAAAGTATATTTATAATTTAATTTTATAAAATAAATAATTTCAAAAATTACCCCCTCTCTTTAAAATTTTAATGTTTTACCCCAAATGGAAAATTTTATTTTCAATTTTAGCCTCATCAACTTTACTAGTTTAGCATTTTAGACTAAATTGTAAATTTTTTATATTTATAAGGTAGATTTACAAACATAATTTTTTTAAAAGAATTCGAATATTTATGGAGACCTTCATTTGTATAAATTTCTACAGTAACAAACCGAAATTCTACAGCTATAGAGAACAATATTTTTAACTTTTAAATTGATTTATACTAGCATCATTTTTGTTATTACATCTTATATGTTTAAACTTTCTTCCAAACCAAAGAAGAAAATAATCAACGGCAGCAAGCGACACACGTACCAGTTGCTAATTGAAAAAATTCTGTTTTAAAAAAAAAAGAATACTCAAGGTTACCAATTCATAGGCTACTCTTTTGACAAAGCACCACTTACCTTCTCAGGAATGCCGGCGCAACCTTGCCGAGGACAAGTTGGCCATAGAATCTGCTTGTACGAAAGAAGAACAGGAAGGCAACAAGACTACCCAACAAAGCAACAGCTGCCATTATCAGAAAAGACAACATGAAGCAGTGAGTGCCATAGCAGGAGTGATCTTCACCTCTAGCTACCTTGTCGTATACATATCCAATGATTCTCACAGAGCAGATGTAAGATCCAACAGGACTTGCTATTCCAATGGTGTTAAATATAGTTCCCATGTGTCCTACACCAAATATTTCAGATGTAATCGTAGGCATTAATGACCACTGGGAACCATAACAAACACCTACTAAGATCGTACCCAAATACAAGTTTCCAGGAAAACCAGAAGCAATAACTATATGACCAATAGACATTGTTGCTAGAGTAATAACAATGAACAATGGCCTTGCCCACCCCATTCTGTGCAGAAATATATCTGATACATACCCTGCTCCAAATCGACCAAAAAAGTTCCATATACTCCACAGCTGAGACCAGAGAATTTATCTCGGTGGTTTTATAGCCGAGAGATTGTCCGACTTGACTGATATTATTCAATGTTGCAAGCCCGGAGCCCATTCCACATAACATGGCAATGCACAACAACCAGAAGTTTCCAGTGCACATTGCTTGCAGAAGATTCATATCCTCCCCCTCGTTCAGTGTGTTGTCATCAAAAGCTGCCTCCTCTCGAGATTCATCATCATCAAGCATCTCATCATATGCAACTTGTCTCACAGCAGTCCACAAAAGGTTTCCTTTCGGCGGAAAATGCTTGTGATATTTTCTCTGCATCCTCTCTTTCGGCTATGACCGCAATTCTAAGAGGTGAGGCAAGTAGAAGCAGCATAATTATGAATAAAATGATGCGTGCCCATAATGAAAAAGTGAAGATGTTCTCCAAAATTGTGATGACCATAAAATACGCAGCAAGAGTAACAGCAACCGCAGAGAAAGCATTTAAGTGCTTCTTATCATCAAGTGAACTTGTTCCGTAGATTCTTACCTGACACATTAGCAAAAGAGACGCAATACTCGGTAATAGTGTAAGAAGCAAAAGATAAGCGCTGGGATTTCTCCTACATATCGTGTTATACACTGTGATTAGCACTGCCCCGCTTAGACCAAGATAACCCTGGACAAGAACAAAATGTCATATTCCTAAAAATAAAACAAAACATACTCGTGACTCATGAAAGAACACTGGAAGTATATACCTTCAAAATACCCACAATTGTCCCGCCATAATCACCAAAGTTCATCAAACCAGTCACAATATTACCCGTGTTAAAAAATGTCTGGGCATGAGCCGCCATGAAAATAAACAGGCACATCAAAGGCACCGGCGGCCTCTGAATCAGCCCTACAACGGAGGCCCACATTAGAAAGTATCCCGCGGAGAAGAGGATAGCACCTGCCAAATGAACCACCCAAGGCCCACGAAGAAACCGTGGACAGCTATGGTGATTGAGAGTAACGAAGGAGAAAAGAAGTCCAGACAGAACGCCGGCGCAGCCACCGATATCTTTAAAGACTGACACGGTAGCAAGCGTTGATTGGTCGTAGTTTTGGGTGGACTTGAGAGTCGGAGAGTAGATACCGAACGTGTATGTTGCACCAACACTACACTGAATCCATATGCTGGCCACCGTAGCCATCCATTTCGTGCCTAGCTTCTCCTCCATGTCGATCAAACTGTGCTCCCCTCTGTTTCTAATTGCTGACCTGACTTGCTGTTTTTATGGTGTTATTATACTCAATCATAATAAATTTATATGATTAAAAATTTTAAAATTTTCTTGGAATAGTTATTATAATATCAAACAGGCTCGTTGGCAGTCTATGTTTGATCCGGGCAATAGCGTGAGTGTTTATTGAATATTTTCAACAGATAAGTGGTCGGATTTGGAGATCGAATTAAATATTAGTACTTATTAATATACATGTGAAAAGCGATGATGCCAGTCAGGCTGGCAACTAAACCGTAAGATATTTGATCCGAGTTACAATATTCATTAAACAAATATAAAAATTCAGGGTCGTGATTCGCATGATCTGCTTCCATTTTCATATCATATTACAAATATATTAATGACAACTAACTTACCTCTCACCCTCTATCTTGACTTAAGGTTTGAGTTTTAATTCTTTTTGTGTGCTTTTGAAAAATGAAATCTTTTATATTTTGAAGTTAACACCATCATTTACGTTTTATAGTAGTAGAGCTTAGTAATTAGATTTCATTGACGTCGTCGTCCGCCTCCTAGTCCTTATACATAATTAATTTTAAAAGTTTAGCTGCTTATTTTAAAATTAAATATTTTATCCCTAAATTTTAGACTTAATTAAAAAAAATATTTTTAACTCCTAATTGATAATAACATGTTTTATTTTATAATATATTAATAATTAATTTATAAATTATCTTTTAAATATAAATTTATTTAAACTTGAAATTTTTTTTAACATGATATTCATAACTAGAAAGATAAAATTTTATAATTTTTAAAACAAATAAAATAATAATAAAATTGATCATTTATAAAATAATTCAAAATTTAGATAAATTTTTATTCAAAAAATAATTTATAATATTTTATTTAATATTTAATATAAAAATATTATTTATATTGACTAACACATATGAAGAATAAATTATGGGTATTATCAGTTTCCTCTCCTGAAATATTACTTATTATCAATTAGATGGTCAAGAATGAAAAACTAAGTAAATACCTCCCCTAATTAGATGATAGTGCTTATAATTTTTTGTTAAATGATCGAACTGTCCACAATCTCTCAAACATAAACAGTAAATTGGCTTAACAGAGAAGAGGGTAGTTCGATCATTTAACAAAAATATAGAAACACTATCATCTAATTAGAGGAGGTGTTTGCTTAGTTTTTTATTTTTGGCCATCTAATTAATAATAAGTAATACCTCAGGGGAGAAAACTGATAATACTCCGAATAAATTATTCTTTGAATAATATTATTTATATTTAAAAAATTCATATTAATAAATTACATATATAAATCTATCTATATAAATTGACATGATAATGTTATATTATATCACTACATATTTTACATTTTCATAAAATATTTTAGCTTAAAATATTATTTTAATTGTAAAATTCATTCTTTTAATTTAAAATATTAATTTCTTTTTAATTTTGATACTCATTATTGTTTCAAATTATGAAAAAAAATGAATGACATACAAGTCTCTAAAATTTGACCCTTTAACTAATTAATATTGAAAATTTTAATTATAATATATTAATAAATATTTAGGTATCAATGAGTTATAAAATAAAATATATTATTATTTTAATATTTATTTTCAATTAATAGTTAAAAAATCTATAAAAAGCTCAATTTATTAAAAAATAATGATTATGTCTTTATTTAATAATAATTAGCTAAAGAAATTAATAGTAGTTAGCTACAAATAAATAAAATATTAAATATATGATTTATTTTATAATACCAATATAATATTGAATTGTTATATATTATAAAATTTTATAATTATATTATAGTACAATAGTTATGATTATATATAATTAAAATTATTGTATTACAATATATTTTATTTATAAATTAATATTTATTTGTGAATTTTTAATATTGTATTATAAAATATTATTGTTTTATTTAATTTAAAAATTATAAAATTAATCATTCAATTTATATTTAAAAGATAAATTATGAATTAATTATTAATGTATTATAAAAAAAATATTATATTATTTTAATATTTATTATCAATTAAGAGTTGAAAATATTTTTTTAATTATTATATATAATGATATAATAATTATTTTTTAATAAATTAAAATTTTTGTGAGTTTTTATTAAATTAGCCTTTTTCGACTTTATTAATTTAACATCAGTTGGCAACCCAAAACAATGTGATGTGTGGTTCAATAAGAAAAATTATGAATAACTTAAATCCTAGACTAAAAAATTTTAATTATTAGTATTAATAATCTCTATTCTCTATTCTCTTTAAAAAACAAAAAAAAAATTATTAGATGAAGAGAGTACGCACATCCTAAATTGTCGCACTGCCACTTTAATGCACGTGACAATACCTAACTTCCAAAACTATGAACGCCCGAGTGCTTTAGTAATTGACTGAAAGCTGATAAAACATATACAGAGCGTTATAAATTCATTGATTATTATGCATTATGCATAACCCAATAAAATATTGATTTTTTTACAACGAAAATGACCAAACTAGACAACTCCTATCACAATATAGACCATTTTTTTTTTCTTTCACGTTCTTGAAGCATGCCGCTGAAACCTTAACAGAACAACCAGGCTATAAAATTTCCTGGTCAGAAAGAAGAACAGGAAGGCAATAACACATCCGAAAAAAGCAACAGCAGCCATGATAAAAAACGATAACCTGAAGCAGTGAGCGCCATAGCAGGAACTATCCTTCACCTCTTGCTACCTTGTCGTAAATATACCCAATGATTCTTACAGAGCATATGTAAGATCCAACAGGACTAGCAATGGCAATAGTATTGTAAATAGTTCCCATGTGTCCTACACCAAATATTTCGGACGTTATTGTAGGCATTAAGGACCACTGGGCACCATAACAAACACCCACTATGAGTGAACCCAAATACAAGTTTCCGGGGAAACCAGAAGCTATAACAATATGACCAATGGACATTGTTGCTAGAGTGATAACAATGAACAATGGTCTTGCCCATCCCATTCTGTGCAGCAATAAATCTGACAAATACCCTGCTCCAAAACGACCAAAAAAGTTCCATATGCTCCACAATGACACCAGAGAACTTATTTCTGTCGGTTTTGTAGCCAAGAGATTCTCCCACTTGACTGATATTGTTTACTGTGGCAAGACCGGAGCCCATTCCACATAACATAGCAAAAAACAGCAACCAAAAGTTCAGCAGTATACATTGCTTGAAAGAGATTCATATCCGCTCCCTCTTTCAGTACTGTTTTGCCATCGAAAGCTGCCTTCATTTGACATTCTTCGTCAGGCAGCTCTTCATATGCCACGGGATCAGAGCCGTCAACCAACGGACTCTTTTCCGGGGAAAATGTTTGTGATAATCTCTCTGCATCCTCCCTCTCGGCTAGGATCGCAATTCTAAGCGGTGAGCCTAGCAGAAGTAGCAGAATTATGAATACAACGATGCGTAACCCTAAACGAAAAGGTGAAGATATTCTCCAATATTGTAATGACAATAAAATATGCTGCGAGGATCACAGCAACTGCAGAGAAAGCATTCAAGTGCTTCTTGTCATCAACTGAACTTGTTCCATAGATTCTTACTCGACACATTAGCAGTAAGGGACACAAGCACTTGGCAACAGTGTAAGAATCAGAAGATATTCGCTGGGATTGCCCTTGCAGATTGTGTTATACACAGTGATTAGCACTGCTCCACTCAGACCAAGATAACCCTGGACAAGAACAAAATGTCATATTGCTAAAAAGGAAAAGTAAATGCCAGCATACTCATTAGAGAGCACTACGAAGTGCATTACTCACCTTCAAGATACCGACAATTGTCCCGCCATAATCATCAAAGTTGATGACACCAGTCACAATATTACCCGTGTTAAAGTACGTCTGCGCATGAGCCGCCATGAAAATATAGCAAGCACATCAAGGGCACTGGTGGCCTCCGAATCAGCCCCACAACAGAGGCCCATATTAAAAAGTACCCCGCGGAGAAGAGGATAGCACCTGCCAAGTGAACCACCCACGGCCCATTAAGAAACCGGGAACCGGTCTGTTTTCTGAGTGTAACGAAGGAGAAGAGGACGCCGGCCAGAATGCCGGCACTGGAACCGATATCTTTAAAGACTGACACGGTGGCAAGCGTTGATTGGTCGTAGTTTTGGGTGGACTTGAGAGTTGAAGAGTAAATGCCGAAGGTGTACGTTGCACCGGTGCTGCACTGAATCCATATGCTGGCCAATGTAGCCATCCATTTGGTGCTTAGACCCTTGTCCATTTCTCTCAACCTCTGTTCTGCTACTAATTGCTGATCTGGCTTCCTGTTTTATGGCGAAATTCGGATGAGATATGACTCCAGTAACTTTTGAATTAATTTTACGTGAATAATATTATTATAATATGAAACTTGTTGGAGCTCGTGTTGGATCCGGGAGGTGGCATTCATCCAAACTTTGGATTCCAAAGTGCGTGTTTATTTTCAACGGATTAGCTGCCGGGTTTGAAGATCTAGTCGATATTATAATTTTTGCTTGCATATATTTATATAATTAATGCAAGTATAATAATGATAAAATATTAATAAATTGTTTTAAATTGAAATTCAATTAAATTTAAACGAGAGTTCATACCGGGTATACACGTGAAAGGCGACGATTCCTACAACCAGCCTGGCAACTAACGCAACCCGATACTTAATTTGATTTATAATAAACATTAAAAACAAAGAAAAACTAAGGGTATTGATTTGCTCGATTTGATTCCATCTCCATATGACATAAATGGACTCCTCCATTCAAATAAATAGGCCTTTTATATTTACATTTGTAATTCTTTATTATTTTTATATATTAATATAAGCATCTCCAGCTTCTCCTCTTCCACGGTAGTTGTTAATAAATTTTGAAATAAAAAATAATTGTCTTTTTTTTTTGGGTACTTTTATATCATTAAATATTACAACAGAAAACACGCACATATTATTCAAATGTTTTGTGTTTACAGTTGCATTTATATTAATAACATAATAGTTTACATTTTTTTTCTCACATAACATAACTAAATAACCACTTTACTTTTATTTCGATTTTTCTTTTCTTGTAATTCATACAAAAAGAAAAACATTATATACAACTGCAGAATAACATCGACTCCACTGGGGATCGAACCCAGAATCTCTGGTTCCGTAGACCAGCGCCTTATCCATTGGGCCATGGAGTCAACGCTCTTGTTGGTGAAGTAATTTTGTTGTTGATGAATGAGATTCCAAAGAGCGTCCTCCGAAGTCTCGCCATCGAACGCTAGAACCGTACACGACAAAAATCAACAGAAATCGGTAATTAATTCTGCGAACCTTTTATCTCTTTATTAAAGACCTTTAATAATATTGATTTATTTTTTCTTATTATATTAATTATGCGTGCATTAAAAAATTTTCAATTATTTTTTTGAGCTGTTTCTGATAATAATATAATTGGTTGAGTTAATCCAATACCTCTTGGTTTTTGGTTTCCATTTAAAATAGTAAAGAAGTTAAGAGACATTAGAAATCTCTGCCGGATTTCATATTTCATTCAGCCACACTGCAGGATTTTATTGATCTATTCAATTGTTAACTTTGCAATATTGTGGATGGTTGAGTTGCAAACTATTTGCTACTTGAATTCTAAATCTTATTATTGCTCGTGTTTTGCATAATCGTAACTCTTTAAATTTATAACAGAATATTTCCTTAAGGGCTTCAAGCTTTACAATTTATAATGATAGACTTCCAATCCTGCCATATTAAATGGTTGATCTTTATTTTATTCATTCAACTACATAAATTTTAAAATTTTGAATTTATTTTATTTAATTAAAATAAAATAATAATTATAATTTTATTTTTTAATTTATTAATAAAATTTTAATAATATTTTTTAAAATTTCCTTACTTATTTTTAAGACTGATATTTCGACATCGTAAGATAAAGAAATGCCTTAAACCGTTTCAGCCAAGGCCTTGAGGCTCAGTTATATTATATTTTTAAATACAATGTTAACTTCTAAAAAATAAAATAAAATAAAATAACCATTTAAAAAATTTACATCCACATGAAACCAGGTAAACCCGGCTCATTTGCGTAAAAGAAAATAAACCGGGTTCGATTTGTAATTTAGGTGACCCGCTTTTTTTGCGGGCTGGGTGAGGGTTTAGTGAAAGAAACCCGCATCCTCCCAGTCCCGGCCCTCGTTCTCGTATTTCAAACTCACTTGCATTTCGCCTCCTACCTCAGATTATCAATGGGAAAAATCCTATTTTTAATAGTTTAATTTCTCGTCTCTCCATTTCTTTGATCCCCAATCCATTGATAGTTTGTTGATAGCTTCAATTATAATTGTTTGGATTGGTCAAGTTAGGTTTTTTACGTAGTTGTTAACAGTGGCGGGCTTTCTTCAGATTGCGTAGATTGAAATTGTGAAGAAGAAAAAGTAAAAGCCATGGCGACAGAGTCGCCAGAATCAGAAGAAGAAGGAAAGATCACGGGAGGAAATCAACACTTACTAATAGATGATGACCTCAGAGAAATGGGGAAGAAAGCTGCTTGGAGTGTCAGTTCTTGCAAACCTGGCAATGGCGTCTCTGCTCTTCGCGATGATAATCTCGATACCTATTGGCAGTAACTTCTCTTTCGCTCCCTCACTCTTTGATCTCCTTATATGTATGAAAGCTATAATCTGTTGATTTGTTGTACTCTTTTAATAAAATTATGCGTTTTAGATCGGATGGTGCGCAGCCACATTTTGTTAATATTCAGTTTCAGAAGAAAGTTAAGTTGCAAGTATGTATTGGGTATTTTTCACTGTTTTATCTGATTTTTGGACTGTTGAGTTTTGTGGGTTTATTAATGAATTCTGTTTTTTTTTTAATTTCAAGTTGGTTGTGCTTTATGTGGATTTTAAGCTTGATGAGAGCTATACGCCCAGTAAAATCGCTATTCGAGCTGGAGATGGTTTCCACAACTTGAAGGTATATTGTTGATTCTTAGATGAGAGCTTTACTTAATGATTAATGAATATGAGTATATTCATATATTATTAGCAATCTGTTGTGTTTTGTCTTATTTGAAATAATCTTTCCTAGTCAGTTTGATTGATTTGAGTCTGCACTTGAAAATGGTTTTAGGAGATAAAAACTGTGGAACTTGTGAAGCCAGCTGGATGGGTCTATGTATCATTATCTGGAAATGATCCTAGGTAATTGGTGAATGCATTATTTTCCTTGTTCCTTTTAAAGAGTTCAATACCCTTCTTGTTCTATTTCCATTGTTTGGTTGTGTGAATTTAATTATAGAGTATAAAATATTAAATTCCAATATATTTTCTTGTAACATTTCCTCTGCACACAAAATTTGTTGCTTGACAACTGAGAGAACCAAGAAGAGACCAGAAACTTAATACTTAAATGGATGGTGAATAACTTTACTATTCTATGCCTGTTGGCTATTCTTTGCATCACCTTTCCAGATCAGGAATGAAAGCTTAGTTTTTTCTTTTTTCTTCTTACATAGGACGAAAGTAGAGTTGTTTCAAACCCTAAATTTCGCTGATTTTTCCATTTTAACTGACAGTTACTTGTTGGTAGCTGTTGATAGTTATAGTATCATCAATTGGAGGATGAGTAATCAGCAATTAGTTTGACCATCTGAGGATGATTTTCTCCCAACTTAGAATTAAATTCTGGATTTTAGTTCTAAATCCAATTGCATCTTCTCCTTTATACATTTAGATCTGGTAAAAGAGTAACTCCTTATATTTCGGAAAACCTCTAAATAGTACTGAGGGAAGATGACATGTAAGGCACAGGTAGGAGGTATAAAGTGCGGTTCTTGTTTGGTCTGGAATTTTTTTTCAATACAATTTACTAAGTGTTGACCATAGTGCTTGTAGCTTTTATGTCAGAGTTTCCAACTGAAAGCTGATTAGTTTGCAATTGATGCATGAGATGTCTTTAGATTGCTTGTTTTCTACAAGCCCACAGTTTAGTATGATTCTATATGGTGCTTTGAGCATTGATCTTTAAGGTTTCCATTCTTTTTCACCTAAACTGCAGGGAAACTTTTGTCAATACATTTATGTTGCAAATTTCTGTGTTGTCAAACCACCTTAATGGAAGGGATACTCACGTGCGCCAGATCAAAATTTATGGCCCCCGACCGTGCGTCTCCTTTTTTTCTTTTTTTCTTTTTCCTTATTCTCTTTTTGGTTTTCAATGAGTAATGCTCCAACTTTGATTTGCTTGTAATGCTTTGTTGCAGGAACCCTATTCCGCATCAACAATTTCAATTCACTTCAAGTGAATTTATTACTTACTCTACTCTGAGGTGAGAAATGTACTGTAGTGGAGGAACAAAGTTTGTAATCTAACTAATTTATGGAAAAATGTTTGGATGCCGCCAGCCTGCCATGCCACGTACGCAGTGGGATGGCTGTTGTCCAAGTTGACTAGCTCACTGCCAGGCTATCGTCGTTATTCACACTGGCCTGCCACCGCTGCCCCCACCCCGGGTCATCAACCTACTACCACCAGATAGTTGCTCACCAGCCAAACGCCATTGGATTTCAGATGTTTGGGTCTCTGTTTGCTTGCTAAAAAATGAGCATTTTAAAAGTGGGAAATGTTGTAGTCGTGTATTGGTATTGGATGCTAAGTGAGCGGAATAATCATCACTCATTTTGGAAACTTGAAATGTTGCAGTTCTTGTTGCCAGCAAGATATATCTCATGCTTTAATAGGATGACTCGCAAAGAAGGAAATGGCACTATGTTCTTTCTATCTTCTGGATTGTTCTCAAGCAAAAAGTTGAAAATGAGGTTATTTTAGACATTTATACTTCAATTATAGGCCCTCCGTTTAGGACCAATTCAGTCGCGTTAGCTAGTACATGTACGTGAAAGTGCACGTCATGATTCTTCTGTCATGATGGGAATGACGGATCCGAAGTTATTGAACTTAAATGTTGGTCATTTGCCGAAACGGAGCAGGAGATTTTAATCTCCTAGAAGAAGTACAGGTTTTTGCTTTTGGTAACAAATGCTGTGAGGTGGTGGTCCCGCGACTATCATCTCATAAGTATCACACCAAATTTCATCATTGTCGATGTTGTGAGTGCAGCCAATTTCACAATAAGAAGACACCATGGTCCAAACGACTGGATTAGGAGAGTCAAAATTGAAGAACTTTAATTAGTCAACAACCAATCAATTGAACAGAAATATCATAATATGAGAGGTATGTATTAATTTTCAATTCCAATAACTCTCTTTATGACTTATATATGGTTTTCACAAATTTCATGAAAATGCATCCAAAGTATCTTTATGTTATTTTTTATTATCAACATTTGTTAAATGTTTTATCAAATACAAACATGAGCCACAATTTAACAAATGGGAATTAATGTGGTAAAAGCTTTTTGTTAAATTAATGTGGATAATTTTTAATTATTTTTAAAACCATTTCACGACTCGGTATTTAAATTATGATTAAAAAATTTCAAAAAGTGGGGTGGGGTTGGAAATATCATCACCGCCGATGCTAGAATGATCTGTATTCCACAAGTCTGCTAAGAATAGTGAAGAGCGTAGACATTTGTAATTATAATCGCCCAAATATGATAAATAAGTCTAATTGGGCCCATCCCCAGTTCAACTATACACAGGCCCAAAACGTGGCTAATCTTATACACAAACTCCCCCAACTATAAGTGCTTCGCATTTTGGTTGGCCCACTAACAACATGTGGGTCACATTGACATTGTTGATAATTTGCTCTGCAGCTACAAAACACGCACCACCGAGAAGGTCGTTCCATTTTTATCCGCCTTTTCCGCAACTTTAAGTGATTCATCCTTTTTGAAAGCCTTCTAAAGTGAAAGGACCATAATTTCTCTACTTTTATTACTTCTTCACCTTCACCAAAGTCACTTGAACTTGAAATAAAGCTTTTATTTTTGCAGTACGTTTTATAGAATTATATTTCATATACAAACTGATACGGAATTATATAAATAATGATATTTTTTGGTCGTGATTTGTGAATAAAAACCCAGTCACCAAGCAGACGAGGAAGGTCCACGTGGACGAGAAATGTCAGGGGAACGTGGAGGAAGCAAGAGAGCACGTGGGGTTTAGGGTATGAACACACGCGCGAGTACTAACGCGAGAAACTGCAAAAACAAAGGATTTGAAGGCGTTGACCGCACATGGTGACAAGGCACGGACGGCGTGGTCTAAGCCCTGATCACATTTCTTATATCTTATAACCCAACCCCACAATATCATTCATGACGTTCAATTTAATTACCCTATTAAGATAGTCTAACTGTTATTAAACTATAATATGGCGGGAAATTTAAATAATAAGAAACTTGTCTGATACCTCCACACTCTTTTCTAGCGCGTTATTTCACTCTCCAATTATGAAGAAGCAGAGTTTTACCCCTTCCTTCTTCCCGTTTTGCCCCGTAGTTATAAAATCGGAGGCGCGTGGAGTATCCACACTCGCAACCAACGTTTCACAACCGTTGGCCGGTGGGTACAACGTCGCCATCATACTCCGTGCCTCCGTGGCAATAACAATAACAATAATGAAAACCAAATTCGTATAGACGTTAAAAATTAAAATTAAAAAAAAAGGAAAAAAAATTGTCTCTTCAAAGAAGAACTAAACAAGGCACACATAGAAGAGAGTTAAATCCAGTAGCATCGCGAATGCAAAACCTTCCCCTCCGCTCCTTCGCCGTTGATGCAGTCTGTAAATGGACAGCGGAGATTCTCCGGAAAACGCGGCCGACAAGGACGAGGACGAGGCGCCTCTGGTTTCGGATACCTTCACCAGTGTGCAACTCACCGATGCTCCGATTCTTTTGCTCGTTTATTTCCACAAGGCTCTACGAGCCGAGCTTGTGGAGCTCCGTCGCCTCGCGATTACCACTTTGGAGCGAGGGTATCACGACCATGAGCTGATACTCGAGCTCCAACGAAGATTCGAGTTTCTGAAACTTGTTTATAAGTATCACTGTGCCGCCGAAGATGAGGTCAGCTAATTTTAAACGTGTTTTCTCTTTTCATATGCTTCAATGTTTCTGGTTGGTCTCCGAGAAAACGCTGTTAAGGAAAGTCAAAATTCTTTTACTTAACTTAACACTGGTTTCAACGCTGAAAAGGCGTTTACTTTTAAGTAAACTAGTTTTAGAAAGTAGGATAAGCGGGAAAAAGAAATAAATAAAGAAATTCTACTCAACCTTACAAAATCGTAAATAATTGCTTGCGGTTCACTGTAGTGCATAGAGATCATTTATTTGAGAAAGAAACTATTGATGGGATGGCAGACTAAATAACTCAAATTGCTTTACTGTAAACTGTTATTTTGTAGGATGTAGCACTTTATTTCCCCTTTTTTCCTGTGTTGGGACCAATGTTATTGGACTGTGATGATTTGCTATAAGAACTATAAGTTAACCTTTTTCATAGATTAACTTTCATTAATTAAATATAATTAATTGAGCTATAAATTTTAATCTACCAGAGCGAGTACGAATAATCCCAGCTATAATTTGGGATTGTATGTGTATTATCTGGAGCCTGCTTTATGTATGATATATTTAAGTACTTGACCAAAGGGACCTAAAAGTTGGATGCTAGTCAGGAATAAAGTGAAAAAGGGAAAGAGGAAAGATGTTTTTAACTTTCCATAGTAATTATCCTTTTTCAAGATTTTCCTTCATTTTGCTTTCCTTGTAGAACACTGTACCAGTGTGTTCCCAAGAATTAAACTTATCTTCTCTTGACAGGTGATCTTTTTAGCACTAGATGTTCATATAAAGAATGTGGTCTCTACTTATTCACTTGAACATAAAAGTATAGATGAGCTCTTCGATTCTATTTCTGATAGCCTCAATGTTTTACTGGAGGGATGCGAGAATTTGTCCAAGCCATTTAAAGAACTTGTCTTTTGCATTGGCACCATCAGCACCTTCATTTGCCAGCACATGCTGAAAGAAGAAGAGCAGGTAAGTAATTTATTCTTTAGCATAATGGTGCTCGGTTGAGGAACTTTATAATCTCTTAGTTATTCTCGTGCACTCTTAGGGCTAGTCATGAAAAGTTTTGCTTCTTACCTGGTTCAAACAACTTTTGGTTTCTTACGTGCTTGTATGGAGAAGGGCATGGTCCATTGAGTTGGTAAAAACTTTTCAACTTAATTTGACTCATCTATCACATTTTTCTAAATTAATGATTTTAATCTAGAATAATCAACTCTAGGACCTCTGTTTCTTATCACTGAAGAAAAACTCTTTGATTTCCATAATTCTATTATAATCTTGGTTGGAAATGTAGGTATTTTCTTGCACTAAAAATATGAAATAAGAGTCCACTTATTGACAAAGATCATTCAAAAAGAACTGCTTAAGTATGTTTTAAGGTAAAAAAACCTGACTGCTTCACTCATTAATTTACAATAGCATTCATGAAGTTGCCAAAAAAAACTGTATGTAATTTGGTTGCGATATTGTGAATGTGCAAAGAAAATAGAATGCCTTTATCTAGATGTAAAGAGCCAAATAAACAATGAAAAAAGTGAGTGTAAAATTTCAGAAATATAGACTCAAGAGCCCTAAACTGTTTAAAGTTGACTCCTTTTACGCAGCTAGAAGGAAATAGTAAGAAATAAAGCTAATGAGGAAATTGTAAAAGTTCAATATTGTGGAAAAGCTGCAAAACTACTTATGATTTGAGACCTTTTATGGGGCTAGGTTTTAGTAGAAAGAAATGGAGCAAATGAGGAAATATAACTCTTATATTATTGGGGAAGCATTTTCATGTTGGTTAAAGCCCAGCATATATTAACCTCAGTATGGATGTTTGAAGAATAAAAAGCATAAATAAATAAACAAGAAACATAAAGAAACCAAGAGAGGCATCATATGGCTAGCAGTTATCTTGCCATTGCTCTGGTCTACTTCTTATTATATGAAATTTAAGCAAATTAAATTAACCAGGAGACTTCTTTGGAGGTTCTCATTGCTAGGTAATTTGTTCACATTACAATAGGAACAGACAAACTTCTGGGCATATACAATATATTGCATAAATCTCTATATGTTATGAATGATGATTACTCTCTGTGATAGAATGTCCATTGATTTTAGTTCAAGCGATGTCGATTTTTATTTTTTTGTTTCATCTCATTGCAGGATTCTTTAGAATAAATAATACTTTATATAATTTGGCAATGTTGTGTGTAATAGAATACTATACATGGGGATGCAGGTTTTTCCTTTGCTGAAGCAGCAGTTCTCTTCTAAAGAGCAGGCTTCACTTGTGTGTCAATTTCTATGCAGCATTCCTGTTATACTGCTGGAGGCGATTTTGCCGTGGATGTTCTCCTTTCTATCCCAAGATGAAAAAGTAGATGTTAGACATTGTATAAAGGAAATTTTACCTGAGGAAACATCACTCCAAGAGGTAGATCCAGAAATAAATTGTCACGCTAGTTCAAATCATCTTTCAGATTGTGATTAGTTTTGATATATTCTTGTAGGTGTTAATTTCTTGGCTTGATAATACTAGCCAACCTACTTTTTGGGTGTTCCTTAAGAATGGAAAAGTACCTAAACATCTTGATGGAACTGCAAATATGAAAAGCATACCAGACTTGCTTCAATCTAACGAGTGTTCTGGAGAAAATCACCATGGGAAGAAAGTATGTGATCTCCACAACAATGTTGGATGCATTCCCCTTAATGGCCTTCTGCTTTGGCACAGAACCTTAACAAAAGATTTGGAAGGAATTCTGGACAACCTATTTCAAATGAAAAGTTCAAATGTTTTTTCAGATCTTCATTCAGTGGTTGTCCAGCTGAAATTCCTTGTTGATGTCCTTACATTCTACAGGTAATTAATATTGCTGGAGCATTTCCTTGTAATAGACTCCACTACACTTGAGGTGCCAAGTAGAAAACCTCTTTCTTTATTCTTTTTTTATTATCAACTATAACATATCTAGAGGTTATCTTTTCTGGTATACAGCACTGCATTGGAAAAAATTTATTATCCTGCAATAAATGAACTTCCCAGTGGCTGTCCCGCTCCTCCCAAAGAACAATTTCGTGTTGAAGCTTTACAGAAGTTACTGTACCATTATTTTCAAAATGGTATGCCTGCATGCAAGTTTGTAGAGAAGCTTCTCTGGGAACTGGAATCTTTGTTAATGGATGTCAGAAAACAGTTTGCTTTTCAAGAAACAGAGGTATACTATTTAGTTAATTAATTAATGTTCTCATAGCGCAAGAGAAGGGGGAAATACTGTCCGTTAAGCTTTAATTTTTAATACCAGTAACTTAGAGCATTCAGTAACAACCGTAGTCCCTTTTGTAATTAGCTACTAGCTGTGCTACTTAAGTTTGTTTCATTTTAATTTCAATCTTTGAGGAATTATTTGTATAATATTTTCTGTGCTAATTCCCTTTGGCTCTTTGGCCTTTCTTTATCAGGTGTTCCCCATCTGTGGCCAGAACTGCAACCCTGAAATGCAACAGCAGCTTCTGTATAGGTCCTTTTATATGATGCCGCTTGAGTTGCTGAAGTGTGTGATCATTTGGTTCTCAGCTTACTTATCTGAGGATGAATCCAGGTCTATTCTTCATGGCATAAATCAGGGAGATCCTTTGGTCAATAGATCATTTGCATACCTATTACACGAGTGGTTCCGTATTGGCTATTCAGGGAAAACCTCTGTTGAAAATTTTAGAATGAACTTGCAGAAAATATTCAGGAGCAGATACACTTTCCTATTTGAGCAAATCAAGGAAGCTGTTGAATCTTCTTCCTTGCACCCAGATATTCAATCTTTTAAAGGGACGAAACAGATAAAAATGGAGCCAATCTCCAACGAGGAGAGCAAATGTTATTTGGATTCTACATCTTCCGAGTCCGGCAGTACTAGAAGTTACAAGATATTATACTTGAACGGCACCAGTCTGCACATATCTTTCCCACAAACATTTCAACCTTTTCCAAAATTTTCTGTTGAAAAAGGTTTTAACAGTTCCAGTATTGATGAACCAATCCCAGTGGACCTCATCTTTTTCTTCCACAAGGCGCTCAAGAAAGATTTGGAATACCTTGTCTTTGGTTCAGCTCAGTTGGCTGAAAATGCTCTCTTTCTCATGGATTTCCATAGGCGCTTCCATCTCATACAATTTTTATATCAAATTCATAGTGATGCAGAGGACGAGATTGCCTTTCCTGCTTTGGAGGCTAAGGGGAAACTGCAAAATATTAGCCACGCATACTCCATTGACCACAGATTGGAAGGTGAACATTTTACAAAGGTTTCAAACATTCTAATTGAGATGCTTGAATTGCAGGCTTCAGTTTCAATCATTGAATCAACGGAGCAGGATCAGAGAATGTTGAAATATCATCAGTTATGCATCAGGCTCCAAGATATATGCAAATCTATGCATAAATTATTATCAGAGCATATTTACCGTGAAGAAACCGAGCTTTGGCCCTTATTTAGAGAGTGTTTTTCTATCGAGGAGCAAGAGAAGATTATAAAATGCATTCTTGGAAGAATAAGAGCCGAAACATTACAAGATATGATACCCTGGTTGATGGCATCGTTAACACCACAAGAACAGAATACCATGATGTCACTATGGCGCAGTGCAACGAAGAATACAATGTTTGAAGAATGGTTAAGAGAATGGTGGGAGGGGTATGATCTAACCAAGGTTGAAGTGGAGTCAAGTATTTCTCCTTCATTTACAGCAGATCCTTTGGAGATTATTTCAACATATCTGTCTAAAGAAGTTATTGATGAAAAAAAGGGAGAAACCTTTCGCATCGAAGGCAGCAAATCAGTTCAAAACAATTACAATGAGAATGATATCCAATCATTAGAGAAGAGTAATGTGGATAATAAAGATCAAATTCCTAATAAAGAACAAAGTAATTATGAATGTTCAGAATGTACAAAGCACTACAGTGATGATGACAAGAAGAGATGCGATGAGGGGGTTGATGTCATGTATTGGGCTGATAATCCACATCAAAATTTTCCAGGAAGTCAGAAGTGTAGGAATCATGAGAACCTTCAGGCAGTGAGTCAAGAAAATCTGTTGGCAGCAATAAGAAGAGTATTCTGTGATTCTTCTTTAGATCCGCAGAAAAAATCATATATAATCCAGAACCTGCTAATGAGGTTAGTAATAATCATTTATTTCTAGCTAAATATTTTGGTTTCTGTTCCCCTGTTCCGGAGGTTATTTGATATTTTTTCTCATTTCTTTTCTGACGATAATCTAGACTATATCTCAGTTTGTGCACAAGCCATCCTTTTGTTGGCCCATGCTAACATTCCTTTTAGTATTCCCGTTTTCCTAATGTTTTTGTAGGGGATAATGTCAAGATTGCCTGTTTCAATACAGGCAGCCATGGCTTTTATTAGTTTAAGTGCCATGGTACATAAAAAATTCAACTATCCGAAAGTAAGATCAAATAATAGTCCTTTTCATCAATTCTAAGGGATTTCCTCTCAAGTTCAGTTCAGTTCCCCCAACCAAGATGATGACATTTGACAGATTGGATATAATCAGGTCAAACTTTTAAGCAGTAGTGTACTGGGCTTGACCGTTGAACCACATGTATTTAACTTAATACATCACGGTTAAATGGTGCATATATTGAAAAGATATTGTAGTCAAATGGCGCATTCCTACTTTCAGCGAAAGTGCATTTTACAGACAACGAGCTGCTGGGAGACATCAACATGTTTAGGCAGCTTAATTATATATTTTTTATTTTTTCTGTGTTTAGTATTGTAAGTTTATTAACTGACACTAATAACCACACTGTTTCAGCCGTTGGATCACTGGACAACAGATAGCACATTCAAAAGTGACCATATCAAGTAATGGGGAAGAAATTCCAGGTCAGCACCCATCTTATAGGGATCCTGTGAAACAAATCTTTGGTTGCAAACACTATAAGAGGAACTGTAAGCTTGTGGCCCCTTGCTGCAGCCAGCTTTATACATGCATACGCTGCCACGATGAGGTAGCTGATCACTCCTTGGATAGGTAAGAACAGCGTGGGTTATGTTTTAGTTCTCATGCTTAGAATGTTGAGGTTTGCACTCTCTGCTCATACTAGTAATTTTAATATGCTTGCAGGAAATCTATATCTAAGATGATATGTATGAAATGCTTGGTAATTCAGCCAGTTGGATCCACATGCTCAACTGCTTCCTGCAACAATTTATCCATGGCAAGATATTATTGCAGGATCTGCAAACTATTTGATGATGAAAGGTGATTGAGATAATTGACCTCCTTTAGTTTTTCAGTCTTTTCATTTTGCAATGATTAGCTTTAGAACTTATCTTCAAAGATTATAATCCCTCGAGTACATTTTTTCCATGTGACTTAACCTTAAACATACATAGTTTTCAGCAGAAATTTTCTATCACCTTTGTAATCATGCCTACCAAAACACTTTTACTATTGCAGTTATTCCAATTTCTTCCTTTTAGTAAATTGAAATAATCTGGGATAGGTTCACATTTACATTTCACATCATATCTTGCTATTTCGAATTATCATCATTAATTATTGATTATGGAGATTCTAAAAGAAATTCTCCAACAGGGAAATCTACCACTGCCCTTATTGTAATCTGTGCAGAGTAGGGAAGGGATTGGGCATTGACTATTTTCATTGCATGAACTGCAATGCTTGCATGTCGCGGTCTCTTTCAGTGCATATATGCAGAGAGAAATCTCTTATGGATAACTGCCCAATCTGCCACGAAGATCTCTTCTCTTCAAACTCTCCAGTGAAGGCACTTCCATGTGGTCATATAATGCACTCAGCCTGTTTTCAGGTATATGGCTCTTGTAATTCTCCCCTTTTCTTTCTCTCAGTTTTATAAATATATGGACAGCTTTATTGAGACCTCTGGGCTGCTGCTAGGATTACACCTGTACCCACTATACCTGCCCTATCTGCAGCAAGTCGCTTGGGGACATGCAGGTCAGTTGCTTCATAGCTGCAAATTAACTCTTGCAACTACAGTTACATACAGTGAATGCCTTCAGAGGAGTTGCTTGCATTGTTTGTAGCTTCTTATGCTTATCCTTTCTTGACTAAACGCTTAACTTGATAAATTCTGCCAATAAAATAAAAAAGTATGTAATCTTGTTTTAGCTGAATGATTTTAACATTCTTTTCTACATCAGCCGTTGGAAGATAGACAGTGTGTTTCTGCAATCCTTTTTCTGTGTTTGATCTCTTTCCTGCAAATTTCTGTAAGAAATCAGGCAATTAATAGATTCATCATAAGCAATGGCGCTAAAATAAAAATTCAGTGTCACTTTCTATGATTGGAAAACATCCAGGTTCATATGCATCTGGAAATTCTATCAGATGACATTCGAAACAATTATAAAGGCTCCTTACGCATCTCAAATTTCTCTTAGCTGTGGTCAGTGCAATGAATATCTTTTAGCTAATAAATGTTTAATATTGTCAAACATTTAATACCTCGAATATGTTCAAACATTTAAGTTCTTTCATAGCTGTCGCAAGTTAATATGCTTGCTATGCTATTTTGGTTGAATTAACATAAGATGTATGTGTCATTCTGTTTGCAGTTACTGTGTAAGGTCATTTTACATCTGAAAGTCCTTTGCAGGTGTACTTTAGGATGTTAGATGCACTGTTGGCTGAGGAGAAAATTCCAGAGGAGTATTCCTGCCAAACTCAGGTTCGTCATGCTACCATTATGTAATATTCTGCATCCTTCGTGCTGCAAACTATCACCAGATATATTTTTCGATTGACTCTGAAGAAATTACAGGCCATACTTTGCAATGATTGTGAAAAGAAGGGAGTCGCTCCCTTCCATTGGCTATATCACAAATGTTCATATTGTGGGTCATACAACACGAGGGTTCTATGAATACTTCAATTGTGAGTAAATAATTGCCTGCCTCAATCTACTTTGTAAGGACAGATGAGATTATTCAACTTGTGATTGGAAAGAACTATATCGCTAATCCTTTGAATAATTTGGTTGTATTCACGATGCCTTCGAAACATTTTCTTTCTCTTCTATAGGATGCAAACTCAGCTTCTGTAATTAACTATGCAGAATGCAGACAAAAGCAAAAATAAAGTTCTTCTGTGTAACATAAAATTAAGGTTAATGTTCACAAGGTAGTCTACATCACATGTTGGCCAAAACACCTATAATTCCCAATCCCCTTCTGAGGTCATAATTTTTTCTATTTTAGATTTACCTTTCTTCAGTCTCCATCTTCATATTAAGCACTTTTTAGCAGAACCAAATTACTTCCTCTCACTGCTTCAGCAATAAAAACAGGCTCCAGGTCAAATTTATTACTCATTCTCTCTTCAATAGTGTAGTAGTGTAACAGAAACTTCCCAACATATGACTATTTTTCTCTGCTATGTCACTCAACTTTCATGTGCGATGTCCATGCGAAAAGCAATAATCGTCTCTTTATCAGTACCATCAGTAAACAAAATTATTCGCTGTATTCTCCAAGGAAACACAACCTGTTTCCTAATGCTCCAAGTGACGGATCACAAAAATGTATTTTGTGTTTAGATTCACCATTCAGAATCTTGTTTTGAAGAACAGTCAACCTATTCTTTTGAACTGCACAGCTCCCATTCAACTGTAGATTGATTCATCAAATGCTAACCACATTTACACAGGCTTAGCTCCCAACATCGCACTTCCTTATAGGATGGTTCAAGACATCTCCATTCTTTGAAAATGAAGAACTTGCTTTCAAACAGCTGGCTTCCGCATTATTAAAGCAAATGAACTAGAAGAAGTGGCCTCCGTCTACTTTTGTTCACCGCAAAGGAAGTCGAAGACAAATTAAGATTAATATAAAATTACTTTGTACAAGTGGATGCCTTAGCTTTTTAATAATCCATCCAACAAATATAAGCAGTTTTAATTATTCATTTTGGTCATAAACAAATAAAAACACACACGGCTTCGTTAAAAATATAGTCTCAGCATTACAATTATAATCAGGGGAGGGAAAAATACCTTTGAATAAGTATATTAGCCACTATTCCATGTCTCCATCATTTATTAATCTGCATATATAATTTGACAATACTTCAAAAGTACAGAAAATACATATATATATATATATATATATTTATTTATTTATTGAAGAACCACAAAATGTAATTTGAATAAGTAAATGATTGAAGTACTACATTCATTCGGCTATGAAACGCTTAAAATTTGACAAAAGGAAAATAAAATAAGAGTAAAAAAAAGGCTCAAAATTGTGGAAACTGTGGAATCTACCTCTATTCAAAAACAATTTAAGAAATAAGGCAAAAGAATATAACGCACTAATCTTCTCTGCAGACTGGTTGATCAATTAACACTTGTTAGACTGAAGCATGCAGCAGCACTCTTCAATTCATTCTCTGCAACGTGCTCAATGGATTGCGTCGTATCTTTCAATGATTCTTCGGAGCTGCAAGAGAATATGCTCTCATCAATTTCAAAATCACGAAATAATGAACTATAACTAGATAAGAAACATTCTAAGACACTTAATTAACTGGTACCCAATAAAGTAACAATTCTATCGTCATTAGACGAATGACTCAAAATGGTGAAGATACCTTGACTCATAAGCCTCTTTAGAATCTATGTAGGATTGTCTGTCATCAATAGTATCGAAAAATGGATGAATCTCATCATAATCCTGAACAACTTCTTGCTGGATTGCCAGCGGTTGAGAGGCAACCAAATGAGATTGCATAGGTATTGAATTGACATTGTTGTTATTTGTAGCATACGGATGTTGAAACCACATAGAATTGCTAACGTTATCTTTGGTATCCATGTATGGAGAATTGTAACTATTATTAGAGTAAGAGTGATGTTGTGAGAGAGGTAAAAGCGGGCACAGCATTGTAAGGTTGGGGATTATGATTGAAGAGTGAGAGGGCATTCGGAGGTGCCATGCCTAATTCTAGTTGGGAAGGAACATCATCAGTCATGGACGAAATTTGCTGTTGATAATGTTGTCTGAACACGTCGAGTTGTGCATGCACAGCATGAAGCTCTTCTTCAGCCTGCCAAATTTGATATCTCAATTGACAAATTATGCCCCAACATCCATGAACAGGATACTTATCACGTATATTTGCTTGGTAAATAATAGAACGCATAGCTTCCGGTTTCTGTTCAGAATCTAATATCTTTAATATTTTTAAAATGTTGCTTACACCAAATAATTTGTGAGCATTCTGAAACATTTTGGGTTGATCGGGAGGAAAATAGGGTGCTAGAGGACACTCAGCAGAGCACCTCCTCCTTTGGTATTTGCACGCAGCACAGGCTTGGCTAGTGCCGCCCTTAAGGGTCATGCTTCTAGCATTCAAATACTGGAACCAAAATGGTAAAATGAGTAAAATTGTCAAGTAGAAGAAGAAAACGAGGGAAAGTTTCATGAGAAGGAGTGGTAGTGAAAGCGAAAGATGAGGATCATATAGGAGGAGGAGAAGAAGAAGGAGAAGAGGAAGAAGGTGATGATATAATTGAAAGAGAAAGAGAAAGAGAAAATGGTTGAAACTGAAAGGGGAAACCAGTACAGTTTAGATCTGAAAAGGTCGGATAAGAGCGGATTTACTGGATGTGAAGAGACTGAGTAAAAAAATAAAATAAAAAATAAAAAATAAAAGAAAGAGATGGAAGAAGATATGGATGAGAAATTTTCGGAGGGGTTTTCAAGTTAATATGCATAACTGACGATTAGGTAGAGAGAAAGGACAAATGTTGAAAAGCCAGGAGAGGCCTCATTTTATGGGCCACCTTATGCTTATGGTCATACTTCTTTTTACAAGTTACAACTGACTCTCCACTATTTCCTTACGTGGCTGGCTTCTATTTCTTTTTGCATGTTAAAAAAGTTTTTTTTTTTTTCATTTATTATTCTTTTTAACATCTTTTGAATCCGCCGATTGGAGAGTATGTGACTTGGAAAAGGTGGTCACTGTTGTCCAATTCTAGCCTAATCCTACGCAAATTTATTGGTGCAAGGAAAAGCATAAATAGACC
The DNA here is from genome assembly GCA_028052125.1 of Melia azedarach. NCBI lineage: Eukaryota > Viridiplantae > Streptophyta > Magnoliopsida > Sapindales > Meliaceae > Melia > Melia azedarach. The sequence goes on along the minus strand of CM051401.1, from coordinate 2,170,407 downwards.
TGCGCTGAGCTGCTCTGCTCCAATACGTCTTTACATTACAGTCCACCTCTGTATTTCATATATATATATATATATATATATATATATATATATATATATATACACACACACACACACCATTTATTTTAAATGTATAATCTCTCCTCTCTATCTTTCTGATTTATCAAAGGTCCCTGCCTTTTAGATGAAGAATTAAAGGCAAAGTTACAGTTACCGGAAGGCGGCTGGCAACTTCTCCATTTGCAGTGTTTTAGCATTCTAGACGTTCAGCTTTTGGTCATATTTTCATTAATGATCAGATTTAACGGTTACTAATTTCATTTTTTTTTAATTTTTAATTTTTAAATAGTGTAAGTTATTCAATCAGATTAGCAACCGTAGTAAATAGGAAATAATTGTGGCTTAACCTCCGCAATAAAAATTACAGAAATCATTTCTATAGGAGTTAAAAAGTCGTGGATCCGAATTCATTAATGTGGCTAATAACACAAATACAATTTCATCGCATGAAAGTTCGGGGCAATCCAATTTTTTCCCTGAATGAAGCTATAAATCCTACCAAAAATAAAAGCAAGCTAAGATCAAAATACAACTGCAGTAACGATCCATTGGAAGATTCTCATCCAAAAAAGAATACAGAACAAGCTAGCAAGCATCCATGCTGCGCATATTTTGAAACTAATAAAAAAGAACAAAATAAGAGGATTCACAATTCTCAATTTAATTTTAAACCCCATCAGCATCATTAATCATGATCATAAAATTTACTCAATACGGAGGTACAAAAAGTTGAGGACCCAAAGGGACCACGATGATGATATCTATACACAACCTCTTTAAATTGGGGATAAAAATATTTCGAACCCAAAAAAAAGAAAACATCTAGCAGAGATTTTTGTTTCTAATTTTAACTATTCTCCACTTAGAAGTAAATGCACAGCACCACATGCTCCAGTTAATCCAACCATGACCGCCGAACTGGTATTTACTTTACTTTTTTTCTCCACTAACCCACCTTATTGGAAATATCCCATTGAAGGGCCAACAAAAAAAAGGGTGAAAATTCCATGCCCCCAACTATGCAGACAAAATTCTCCGAGGCAGCTTGTTCCAAAAACCACATTTGAAGCTAACTCTATTCTCTGATTTCGTTAACATAAAAAGAAAATCTCCTTTTCCACCCCCATTGTTCTTTGCAAAAATAGGCCAATCTCTCCTACAAAATTCCTTTATTATTCCACGAAATTCTTCATTTATATCACAACTCTTAATTTTGTACCAAAATTTCTTAACTTCTTTTGAGACCAATGCTGTGAGTATTACCATCTGAACTGCAGGGATGAAGGACGCAATGGCGTCAATATAGACAACTTCCCCTCACTGACAGTGATCCAATGCCAGGTCATGACAAACTTGATGCTTCCCATTGCAGCAAATAATTGATAAATACCATTATATATCTAATTTACAGCTTCAAAGAAAAGAACCTGAGGTTGCAAGTGCCCCCTTTCACACATGCTAAGAACATCCGGCCAGTTACCAATTACCTGAAAACATCATATGCAAATTGTGACACAGGAAACAACTTGTTAGAATTAAAATTAGACTTATTTAATTTTACGAAATTTAGTGTTATTAAGTATTTATTTAGTTTAAGTATTGTTAATCCTTTACTAATTTGTTAAGGACTTCTAAGTTTACTGAGGATTTCTAATTTATGTTGCTTTATTATTTTATCCTATATAAAGGCATATCTATATACTTAGTTTATAATTCAAGAGAGTTCAATATAGTTTTATTTTCTTCAACATAGTATTAGAGCAAGTTCGATCCTTAAGTTTGAGAGTCGCATCAGAAAAAATTTTATAGCGATGATGTGCTATAGGTAGTTACTGAGCATGATTCTATAAAGAAAAAAAAATTCTTGAAACCTTAAAAAAGAAGTCTAGGAACCCTAATTCAGTTAGGGTATTGTTGACGGACACTGTTCACGGTGCTGTAGCGGAGTTTTGTTCACAGGCCTCTGGTTCTTGATATCGTTGCTTGTTTCTTACTACTCCTCGCCTATGGAAAGGCACAACCAATGCTCTTTGCCTATGAAAATGCGCAGTTAAATATTCTTCGTCTAAGAAAAGACAATCAGTATTTCTTGTTTGGAAAAAGGCATAGTCAAGTATTTCTCGCTTCTTAGAAGGCACAAGATCTCCTCTTAGAAGGCACAAAATCGCCTCTTGAAGGCACAAGTGGTTTTCTCCTATTTTTCGATGTTTTCAGATTTTCTTTTCAATCGCATTAACTTCCAAACTCAAGCTTGCTCCACCATCTTGAGTTTGAGGGGAGTATTAGAATTAAAATTAGACTTATTTAGTTTTACTAGGTTTAAAGTTATTTAAGTATTTGTTTAATTTAAGTATTATTAGTCTTTTCCTAATTTATTAAGGACTCCTAAGATTATGAGAATTCTTAGTTTATGTTGCTTTATTATTTTAGCCTATATAAAGGCATGTTCATGTAGTTAGTTTATAATTGAAGAGAGATCAATATGTTTTTATTTTCTTCAACAAAACTCATCAAGTAAATGGCATTTTTTAGAATGTAGTTGATTTTACCTTGACAGTTTTGTCGTCATACATAATCCATCGTTCATGGTCATGACTGTAGGCGAAGCAATGATAATGCTGCCCATAGTAGCATACCTGAAAGTTGCAAAACAAATAATATGACTGAAGTTCAGCATAGGTGTCTGCACTACAAAGTTATTGATCAATCGACCAAACATCAGACAATTTATCAATTTTAAGAACACAGGCCCTCATTTTGCTATTATGTCTTAATCCCTTAAAATTCAAGATGGAAAACACGTCTCTCCTACCCCACCCTACATAAATAGTTGAAGTAATTGAGTAGGAGAGCCAAATGAACCCCAACCCCACCCGAACAATAAAAATGATGAACGAGAAAGTGAGAACTTTCCATCCAGAAATATTAAGGCAAAGCCATACTTCAAAATTTACAGCGAAGGGAAAAAAAAAAAGACCATCATATTGATCTGCATTAAGGTCAAGTTTCATCCAAGTATACATACCACTGAAACCAAGCTATGTCTTCTTTTCGGATCCAGCCCACGATAGAGAACACTGATATCAATCTCAGTACTCAGGGCTGCCAGCGTGGCTGTTATGTCATCTGCACTTCTCACATGTATTCTGCCAACCCAGAACTACAGGACCAAGCATAGCCATCAATGTGAGTTTCTTAAAATGCATCACCAATACGATTTCTCTTAACAACACTGAAATCACCTGTTGTGAAAACATGTGGCGGACTTGAGAGAATGTGATGGATGTAATTAAGCTTCCCACATCCACCAGCCTCTGGATCACAAGCTAATTGATGATTCATCTCCACAAGATTTAAGAGCTCATCTAAGGAGCTTTCTGCACACATAACCTGAATAGCAAAAGAAGTAAAATATTTATGAGGACTAGAGAAATTATTTCATAACAGGCATAACTAAGGGTGTCTTCATCAGGAAAAAAATAGGTCACTAAATAACAATTATCTTCCGGCAGTAGATACCTTTGTTGTTCGGAGGGCACTGGCATTTATGTTATGAAAGAATGAAGTGTACTTTAGATGTCTGGATTCTAAACCACAGTTGTAGCAGTTCATTCGCTCAAAAATGTCCATTCCAAAAAGAGAATGAACTACACAAGCATTGTTTGTACGATCCCAAGACCCCGTGCAATTGCTTTCCACTGATTCAGTATCAGAAACACTCGAACCAGGAGTAAATGACCGATGAAGGCAGTCAAATATTACTAAAAGCACTTCAGAAGCATCATTCATCTCAGCCTGTCAATAGCCATTATCTTAGCCATTACTTCTTTGATAAAAAAATTATTGTATCTAAGTCAGTCATGAAACTGTAATGATGATTAAGATGGACTGGTTAAGGATTAGATGGAAAAAAGTTAGTTAAAGCAAAGGGAGCAAAAATAGTTCTGTGAATTTACCTCCTGGAAAAAATTACTATCTGGGTATAAGTTGCTCAGAGCTATCCTCAGAGATGTAGGGGCGACTGCCTCTTTCCGAGTATCAGTTGAAGCAACACTCAGGGCAGTAAAAATCCCATACAATGCACAGACAACACATGGATCCCCCACATGAATATGTTCGGTTGGGGATCTCCTCAGGAACTCCTCTCTAAAACGTCTTAAATGCCATAAAGACTAAATTTACGGAGGGAAAAAAACAGTTCAGCCAGAAAATATAAAATTAGACAGAGAACAAGATGTAGCTCGTAAATAAAGATAAAAAATCTGAAAATAAGTACAAACCTGAATAATAACATTCAGAAAGCAATTGTATTCACCAACTTCATTCTTCAGTCCTGTACCATACACGTCAGTTCCATTCACATTTTCACTGCTGACCTCATTTGATGAAACCTCAAAGTTATTTGCTTCCAGAGGAAGCTTTTGCGGCATCCTCAAGCTTGAAACTGGGGGCATTTTTTGATGTGCTTGGAATGTGTCTAACCAAAAATATAAGGTTAGAAAGGTCATGACTAATTTAGGAGAACATTTTAAAGTAACTTCCCATTAACAACTGATATAGCTCTTTTTCTATCCTAAAGTCCATTTGGTCACTAAATAGCTTCATACATATAATTACAGGAGTAAAATTACATCTGGAAACTTAAAAGGAAAACAGACGAGAAAAGAGAGATTTAGAGTGTTTACCAAGGCTTTGACGAACAGCTTGCTGAAGATCAGCTTGGAACCTTTCCTCATCATCCTCCTCCGCTTGTAATTGTCTCAACGTCTTTGTTCCACTGTCCCCCAGATAAGGAGATGCTGATTCCAAATCAAGAAACTCATTGTAACGTTAGTTCCATATTAAGAGATTCGCCATGGTCTGAATAAAGCATTTATAAAGAAAATTTCTATATTACCCAGTAGTACTGGTGGCAAGCAACTAAAATTGGTAATAAAAATTAAATGAAAAATGATAATTAACCTGAAGAAAGAAACAAGCAAATTATGCCTCATGCTTGTGTCTTCTATCAATCAGAATAAAAATTATTTGGTTTTCCTTTCACAATACATGGAATGACAAGCAACTAATATTCATATGTTTCACCAATGTCGAAATGCCAAGTGACCTAAAATTCCAATAACACTTTAGTCATTCCATACAACCATGAAGTCAGACTGAAAATGAATGCAACAGTGCCATCTAAACAACAAATAGAATGTGTTAGATAACACAATTCTAAAGCATAAAATTTAATAAGAGCACAAAGCTTACCAGAACCAGCGGGAAGACTGTCATTGGGTCTAACTTCAATATTTTCCTTTTCAGATGACAAGGCCTGACTCTTCCCATCTTGAGATCTAGTAGAACTCCTATGCCTTCTAGCTCTCCTTCCGGTTCGTCTATCAGAGGGCAAAAAACCATCCTCCTGTGTTCCTCCATTAGGTAGCCCTGCACAATATAAAAAGATGATGAACATGTCGCCATGTATTAACACTAAATAGAGAACATTCCATATGACTATGAACCTTGTTTCATGCTTGTGTAATGCAGAGTATCTACATTCTGGAAACCTGAAATGGGGGAAGATTTGACTGATGCTGCAGTACCATTAGCAGTATTCACAGCCATGCCTTCTAAATTTTTCGGCAACCCATCCTTCAGTATAATCTGAACCTGAAAAATTGTAGTTCACAACGTTCCTTAGGTAGAAATCCTTTAAAGTAGGCAGCAAGAATTTCCTTTTAACATATCTCCGGTACTGGATCATAGATTTGTTTGTCCATGGAAATGGGCATGCAAATAGGTAGCATAAACTTCTATCTTATTACATACAAGAGCAACAAGACAGGGATTCTTACCGGTGTTGAAAGTTTCCTCTCATGCATATCCCGATCATTGGTACCATAACCCAAGTACACATCGTGGACTCCCTCCACCACATTTTCTTGAAATGTTTGAGCAGATTTTCTATGTTGCTCAGCAAGGTGTTTTAATTTAGCCTCATTCTCAATTCGCCTTTGATACTCCAGTGTTTCTTCTAGCTTTCTTTCCTCCTCTTCAAGCTCAATTTTACGTCTAAATTCCTCCTCCTGTAGTTTTAAGTCCTCCCCACTGACAGAAACAGCAGTCTCCGAATCTGCATGATCACCATCACATTCAACTGGAAAAGAGCTGCCATAAGATATGCATCAAATATATGTTAACAATAGAGTCTAGCCAGTATAGCATCTAATTACAAAAGGGCAACACGCCCATAAAATGAGTGAATGTGCATGTGCAAAGAGTACGCAAAAGGATGACATACACTCGGTCAGCAGCCTCATCATAAAATGTGTGCTGCTCGTTTCCACCAACAGCCTGAAAAAGTAAGAAACTATTAGACCTGCATAATGGATTTTGCATGTTAAGTGACAGCAACTAAATAAAACAAACAAAACAACACCAAAAAAAATAAAACCTTTGAATCCTTGGTTTTCCTAAACTCTTTGTGCTTCCTTTTATCCTTTGCCTTATCATGAGGTTGTTTTGAACTTTCACTTCCTCCTCGAGTTGCCTTCTTAGAATCAAGTGCAAGTTCCGCTAAAAATGCTTCTCTTGCAGCATCAGACTTCTCTGTGGCATCTTTCTCAGCCAGATCCTCCAAATGTGCCTAGAAAGATTTACATTCAAATTAATAAAGTCAAGCCAAGAAAGATAAGGGGCTGTTCGATACCATTTTACCAACATATTTTCATTTTCATTTCCTAAAAACAAAACACTAATTCAGTCTATGTTTTTCAAAAATGATTCATAAAATAGAGAAAACGAAACTTGAATTTTTAACTATGAAATAAAAAGGAAACTTTTAGTTATTTTCATTGAATTTGTGAAAAAAAAAATTGTTTTAGAGTTTTTTTTACTATTACAATTTAAAATCAAGAATAATTAAATAATAGAGTTACCTAAAATGATATAAAGATGATATATTATACTATTTTTTTTTTATTTGAAATATTTGACAAGACTATGTTTTAGGAAAGAAAAAAGAAAACATAACAATATTTAATGTTTGTGTTAAATAATTACAATTAATCAAATTAATTTATATACTCAAAATATTAATTACTACATGGTTAATTTAGTAAATGAATTTATTAAAATCCAGTTCTCCAAAATATTTCGAACAAAAGCACTTTAAAATTCTCAATTTTATAACAAAGTTTTCAGAAAATGTTGCCAACCACATTCTTGGACTCTGAAAACATCAAATAAGAAACACCACGTACAATTTTAGTTTTGCTTTATGAAACAATACCAAACGCAACCTATGAAGCCCCACGCAAAGATCAAGTTTTTAAATACAAACCCTCAAATAAGACTGCACTAGAGGCAATAATATTGACCGATAGTCATAAGCAGAAACAGGCTCCAGTTTGAGTTCCAACTGCTGCATATCAGTGACATTTCGCATGATCCGAGCATCAAGTTTGCTGAGCTGAAAGATCACATAAGTTTATTAAAGGATCAATATTAAAATTAAAGATAAATCTAGTGAAAAGGTTCATCTAGACCCAATGAACTGACCTCTACTGATAACTGTTCTTTCTGTCTCTGAATTGCAACTTCTATGCATGTGTCTACCTTGATGCAAATAGTCCTTAGTTCGCCAATCGTCATCTTCACCGGATTCGAGATCGCATAACTGAGAAGTCATACCAGAATAAGTATCCTCGTATCCAAATTGATTGACATTCAGAGTTTCAGCTTCTTTTAAAACATTTCCTATTGCTTCTGACTCAAAACTCCTGCCAATGAACATATCATTTTCAACCTCAGCAAGCTCTTCTTTTCGCTTCCTAAGTACAGACTCATAGCTTCGATGGCCAAATTCTGTGACAGTCTCCCTTTTCTTACCTTCTTCAAGACAGAGATCCTCCACTACCTGCAATGCTTCCTCATAACTCAAATGCTCACATTTTCTCTCACAAAGGCTCTGTAAGTGATAAAAATCCTTCTCAAGTGTCTGGAGAATTTCCATTCCCTGATGTGTTTTCGCTTCTTTAGTACGCATCCACGATGTCAGATGTTCCCCACTCGAGGGGCCTGCAAAGATCCAGGACAGCAAAGTATCTGCATCTGCTGCATGCCCTTTCTGAGTTTCAATATTAACAGAAGTTGCATTTTCTGTATGTTCAGCTGGAAGTAACCGTTCATCCAGAAGGAGACATGATGAATCTCCAATAAGAACAATCTTCTCTTTAATCTCAAGACCTTGGTTGACACTGTTGGCATCATCCATAGAATTTCTCTCAGAGTATCTACCCAAACCACAAGAATTAGATAGTTCCTGCAAGAACTTAACAATTTTTCTAAGCTGGGGAGCTCCCAAAAAGCATATGCACATCGGTGATTGGTCCACGCCATATTTCAGAAGCTGAGAGCCAGAAACCAAATTCTGCAGTTCATCCATTGTGTACTGTATAACCTTGCTGAGATGGCCTGCAGCAAGATATTTATTTCTAATAAGCAACTCAAACAAAGCATGAATTCTTTCTAGGAGTTTTGCACGTTCACTATCACCAGCGACAGGCCAACTTTCAATAACTGGACATATGGGGGTAACATCACACTCTTTACACTGGATGCTCACAATTTTTTCACAATCATTGCCCTCAACAGCACCACAGTTATAACTATCCCCCAAATTCTCTTTCTCGGGTGAAGAATCCCATGCATCTTTAAAGCAATCATCATACTCCTCAATATGGTTCCCTGAGTAGAAATCATCACCAACTTCAGAATCTCGGGACTTAGATTTATCCTGTCCAAACAATTTAATGGCTTCTGAAATATCCACAGGCTTCCAAGAACAACCAAGAATCATTTCATTCCACTCATTATCAATTCTCTGAGGCAAAACAGCCTGCATCTTAGGCAACAAATTCCCCATGTGCTCCTGCACAACATGATGCATATGTGAATCAGAATCCGCAAACTTCTCATTACACCTACAACAAACCCAAAACCTCCATGTCTTATTCTCCTCCGCAAATGCCAATGCCTCTGCTAAAACATCAGTCGCCAAACCATCCTTCAATGAACCAAAATGAGCTTTAATATCAGAAACGTTAACCCTTAGCAACTCTCTCTTCATTTCAAAAGTCATGGAATTCCAATATGACTGCACAAAATCCCTCCTCTCTTCTTTCGACCTGTTTCTCCTCACATTACTTCCATGCTTCCTCCTCTCTCTTTCTCTCTTCTCAGACCCTGCCTGCACCCGAATCCACAGTCCTCTCCCCTTCATTATTCTGCTGCAACTGACCTGTCTCTGATTTCTGTTGCAACAATCTAGCAGCTGCAACCCTCGACCTCAATCTCCTTTCGTCTCTCTTCTGGAGTTTTTGTGGCCTTTTTAATCTCATTGGGCCTCCTAGTTTGCACTAACCTAACCTCCATTGGGTCCTCAGTCACTCTCCTGATAGGAATCAACCTAAACTTCTCCTCACCAGATCCTAAATTCTTCATCCACGTAGAAAGCGAAGCAATGTTCGATTTCTGAATCAAGCTCCTAAGCTCACTCTGCACATGCGCAATTCGAGCTTCAGCCGTCAAAATTTTTTGTTGACTCTCGTCCTGCAAGCTCTCTTTAGCGGGATCTATAGGATTCTCTATAGCTAACGCACGCTCACACTCTTGAACTACCTCTTCGTATTCTTTGCCGTCATTGGCAGCCTCGTACATTAGATTCGCGTAGAAGTGCGCAAATTCCACGGAGTTAGGTGATAACTCCACCGCTTTTTTGGCCGATTCAATCGCGTTTTTCAAATGCCGTTGCTTCGAGTTCAAATCATCGATGATCGACGCCACCTTCACACACACCGTGCCTTGTACACGGTGAGTCAGCGCCACATAGGCCGAGTTCTCGTGGCGGGAACACAACTCCTTCATTAATCTCAAGGCTTTGGTGTGGTTCCCGCGCCGAAGAGCCGTCAAGGCACGTTCGCATTCGAGCTTGATCGCAGCGTAAGTCGAGCCGCCTCCGACGCCGTCGTTTTCCGACGGCTCGGTTCTGGTGTGGCTGAACGGCGCATCAGGAATCGTGCACGGCTCGGCTTCAACTGCGGCCACAGCCGCCGGTTGCGATTGTTTAGGAACGAGGAGCAGTGTTTTTCTTCTTATGCCCCATGAACTTAATTTAATCGATTTTTATTTACATGCGTAAATACATAAAGAAACGGAGTGAAGAGACGGAGGAGTACTTACTTGTAAATTGAAGAGAATGTTGAGGGTGAAACAGGGATTAAAGACTTTTTAACGGTGACGGAAATGAATCGGCGATGGAATCGATGATGAAGAGAGTGTAGAGTTTAAGGAGACTGATGGAAAGTGTGACAGAAGAAGAGAGAGAGGGAGATAGAAAGAGAAAGAGAGAGAGAAGGCACCTAACCCATGGAAGGGGGTGAGGTTTTGATGAGAAAAAGGATGGATTAAGGAATGTGGGTTATCTATTTATATTAAATCATTAACGTTTCCCTAATTTTTTTTATTAATAAATATGCATACGGGGATTAGTGTGTTTTGAGTTGCGACAACATTAAACATTTTTATTTAAATAAAAATTAAAATATTTTTAATTATATTATATAAAGATGTGTAACCATGCCTTGCCAGCCTTATCATTATATTATGCAATTAGCAACTCTAATTATTGTGCCTAATGGTACTAATGTTGTAAATGTAACGATAATTGGAATGGGAATGTATTAATTCTGAAAAATGTTGTATACTCCCATCACGTGTTAAAATTTATTTAATGTCTCATTTAAGACAATTATTTGTTCCTGTAGAGCATCAAACAAGTTGAAATCTTTATAAATGTAGTCGCAAGTCGTACCAGAAAAACGTTGGAGATATGAAGGAAGGTGTGATTGATTGATGTACATATAATATGCTTAAAAGTTGAAAGGGAAGAACAATTATGTAACTTCTACGTGAGTACTTATTGGAGAAGTGGGATTTTCCCTACCAACACCAACCAAACCCTATTAGTAAGGGGTGCCTATCTGATTTTTTCTTGGTCAAAAGAGTTAAAAAGTTTTCATGATTCGTGTCTTTGAAAAAGGAATGGAATGATAAAATATAGCCAGCTGGGTTTGAAATTGCCTGGCATTGCCCTTGACAATGCCAGCTTCTCAGCCATGCATATTGACGCAGCATGGAAAACGAAAACAACCAGCACTGCAACTGTAAGTCTACAACAGACAACCATAAAATTTATCATGGCTTCGAAAATATAATGAGAAAAAAACTAGAACTAGCGTACTCAAAAGTCAGAAACCAAAAACACATAAAAAGATCATTGCCTGCAGAGTAGCATGGCCACTCATTCATTCCATACAAAATCTTGTTTTGCGATTTCGATGTTTACATGGAAGATGGATTGAGTTTTGAGTAATTGCGTTTATCACAGATGCTAAATCATGAACTAAGAGCTACAAGATGAAGTAACACAATGAAAATCTGGCATCAATTTAAAAATTGGTTTGCATTTTAATCTAAATGTAGTTGCACAAAAATACATACAAATGCACTAGACATCAGCTTCTACTTCCCGCAACAAAACTGTGTTCGCTGGCTGCTATAAAGGTGGACAAAAAAATCTATCCACTATAGTAAATGCATCCGCTCCACATAAGATTGGACCAGCCATTTATTAAGAGGCTCTCCACATCCTACAAAACATCCAGAATTCCCGTTCTCTGTGAAAAATGGGAAGCTGAAAATATTCAGCAGTTCCTGCACGGCATGCCTCACTAGAGAAGATCCTGTCACCCTGCTACGTCGGCCCCAACCAGTCACTATATCTATCCGACTAGGACCAACCCCTGACATCAGCATTTTTCGGCGGAACCAGGCTAACGTCCTTGAGAGAGCTATCACAGCTGTGCCATCTGACATGACATGCAGGTTGATAAGCCAATAACATGAGCTTTTCTCTTTAACAGCATCCGGATACACATTCTTTTGTGCAGCCACCTCCCAAACAGAGCCAGCCTCCTCTTTCAGCCCTGACTTGTGAAGAAAATCTACCACTGCATCCACAAGTCCTCTCTTGCTCTCCCTATCCTCACTGTGCATCATATCTAAGAATTTGCTCACATGATCTCGCACATTCTGACCATCAGGTCCGGCAGACGGCATCGAGAGCAGGAAGATATGTGCAGGGTGGCCTGTGACTGCCATAAGCTCATGACAAAACCCCATGTCATATGGTGACCGTGCTTCTGTACAACAACTTAAGAGCAAGGTATATGTCTGCAAAGACGGCTTTAAGCCCAAAGTCAACATGCCTTGCAGCAAGCTATAGGCATCTGCCAGCCTGTGCACCCTAAGGAATGCACTAAGCAAGGAGTTGCAAGTTGGCACATTTGGCAGCAAACCTGCATTGAGCATAGCCTGATACCATTCCCATGCCTTTTTAACATTTCCAGCCTTTCCCCACAAATCTACTAAAAGCCCGTAAACTGGTTCATCAGGCACCCAGTTTTTCCTTCTCATCTCAACAAAAACTGCTTCTGCTTCATCAAGATACCCGCAGTGTCCAAGAACCTCCATTATTATACTGTAAGTCACTTTGTCAGGTTCAAATCCAGCATTCTGCATGTCTCGGTAAAGCTTTAATGCACTCTGATAATTCCTTGCCTTGGTCTGCAAAGCAATCATGATATTGTAGGTCACTAAATTAGGGACACAACCCTGATCAATCATCTCACAGAAGAGCTTGTTAGCAGCAGGTAAATGGCCAGCTTTTCCTAGGCAGTTGATTATAACACTGTAAGTGAATGTGTCAGGAGAAAGACCAGCAGCTTGCATTTTTTTATACATATCCATGGCAACATCAAGAAACCCAGCTTTTGCATGAATGTCAATGAGTGTGCAGTAGGTGACACGATCAGGTTCACATCCTGCTACTTGCATTTGGTTGAACACATCAATGGCTTTGTTTAGGTAGTTTGCACGCCCATAACTATGAATAAGACGGTTGAATGTCACAACGTTTGGTGGGCATCCATCCCTTACCATCTGATCAAGCAATTTGTTTATAGCACCAAACTGTCTAGCACGGCCAAGGATGCCAACCATGGTTGTGTAAGTATGCTCATCGTGCTTGAATGCAGGTTGCTGCTTCAACCAATAGAAAAAGCCAAGAGCAACTGTATGATCCTGAAGCTGCTTCAGAACTTGGTTTGCCTGATATGCATCCATCAGATAGTTGACATTTCTAAGAGCCTCTTCTGCTGCAGTTCCCCACTTCATCTGTCGCAATATGTGAGAAACACTTTCCACAACATTCCCAGTGCTTGCAAACTGCCTGGAAAATGAAGCAAGTGCAGCTGGTATTTTTGCTTCTCTTGAGGGTTTGCTGATACCTTCTGAAACACTCTCCACAATCTTTGCATCTGAACTCTGTACATTGGAATTAAAATTTGTGTTGAAGCAGTTTGAATGAGCTTTGGATCTCTGCTGTATATTACTCCTCCTATCGCAATTATATGAAGAAACATTATGAGTTTCCGACAAAGACCCAGATGCAACATTTGAAACTCGCTTAAAACCTCGAGTGAAGTGTGATTTATCACCCCTATCCTTAGCACCCTGGTGGTTACTTGAAGGATTTGACCCCCCTGTTGTCCCAGTAGATGATTTCGGATAAACTTTGGCAACATTTTCTCTTCTAATAGTCTTAACATTTACAGATTTAATATTCGAAACAGGCCTGGTGGGGTCAACCATACAGTTTTTAGGAAAGTTTGTTATTCCACTCCCATCTAATATAGGAAGCTTGTAATTTACTAAATCAGACAAAAAACTCACTGCAGCAACTCCAGCCTTAACAAACTGATCAGAAATAGGAGGTGATGCGAGCACATCCTTTGGAACTGCATCAATGTCACTGGCATAACTGACACAGTCTGATCTCCCTAAAGAACTGGGAGTAGCTACCCTTTCTGCTTTCTGGAAACCCACTGCTTTTACTTCCCCCGAAATGACAGCACCTACTCGGGCTGCAGTGGATGCAATTTGTGCATTATGCTGCCTTCGTGAAACACAAGTTTCATCCTCAGTGCAGGTACATGTATTCCCATCTGATGCATTACATCGTGAACCACTAAGGAAAAATGACCTAGCGGTGCCTGAAAGGTTAGTGATCTGCTTTGCTCGCAACATAATCTGCAATTACCAGAAAAAAAATACAGAGCAGATAAATACAAAAATATTCATTGCCAACAGCTAAAGCAAGAAATGCACTGATTTGTAAGTCCACATATACAAAGCTATGCCCCCTCCCTTTTGCAAGAAAAGATTATAAGAGCAACAAGACATCCTATTGAATGAAATAAAGATAGTACAAAGCAGTCACGTGAAGATTAATTGGACTACTTCTCCATCCAATAAATCATTGGAAAGTGAACTGCTCAGATGCCAATCAACCAGGTAAAACCACCACAAGAAGCAATTACAATATGTACTTCATATTTGGCATGGAAGTGGACAGAAGTCTTTGAAGCTGGTCACAGGCTTAGAGAATATACCAAGCAATTACAGCAGAAAAAAAAAATATTTACACCAAATCAGGCGGAATTAACCATGGTTCCGTTTTCATGCAGCCACAATTTATCTCCAAGAATCAAGCTACAGAACGTGAAGTTATTTTGAAAGGCTCAGGGACTAGACCTGTAACATGGAGGAGTTACTGAAACTGTAACTAGTTGGAGTTCAATAATACAGTTTTTTTGGTTTTTATCATTTAAAAACCACGTAAAATTTAACTTCAATATTGAGATGATGAATAACATTGTTTTTCAATCGTGTCCAAGTATGAAAGCTTGTACAGAGAAAACCTTACGTTGAGATGCAGTAACGTGCATCCACATCAACCATTAAGCCTTCAATGAAGAAGGCAAAACTCAAACTTTCTCACAGCAAACAGCAGAATGAAAGCTAGATCTTCAAAATATTTGAAAATTGACACATAACGAACACAATTCATAATTAAATTTGAAATGGACTGAGGTAAGACTTTCAAAAGGAGTAAAGTGATTAAAATGCAACATACCTAAGATACTTTCAAAAACATTTCTATCTAAAAATAAAATGATAGCTTTTTAAAATGGTTTCCCTAACTCCAGCATACCAAAGAAATTTCAAAAGGAGTAAAAGGATCAAAATAAACCATCAAAGCATCCATAAAAAGCACTCCGGTTCCCTCCCAGCAAGATTTTGTTGAATTGCTAAATAATGGGCCATTGACAAAGTAGCCAAGAAGCCCACAGAAAATTGTTGTAAACCATGCGCAACAAGGAGAATGACACCCTGGGTGTAGACTACCAGAAATGATGAATTGCATTTGTCTTCCTTTTATGCTCTCCTCTCACCAGTAGTTCATTGTTAATTTCCAATCAGACCATAAAAGCGGAAAAAAAAAAGAAATTTAGGAACTCTGGAACCTGCAAAACAAAATGTTAATGCAAAGAATCCACAAAAAAGCTCGTATTCTTCCTTCTGAAAGGAATAGCCAAAATTTTTGCTTCTAGTGCACTTGAAACACTACAAACTGCCCAACTTGCCCGCCCCAGTAATGAATAAACAGACAAAAACATAAGAATACGATCAGCTACACCATCGTAATATACCATCAAAATGCGCAAGCAAATCCATACAGAGAATAGTTAACCTCAAAATAGATAAATAATAATAATATCAAAAATTATAACAACGGCATACCTCGCGTCAAATAAATACTTCAATTAATCCACAACCCTTCAGTCAAACATCAAAGTTCTCTCTTTTTTGCATAGAAAAACAAAGATCGCAACTTTACCCCTTGAAAATACATTCTTCCATCCATCTAACCACAAGAATACATAAAAAATATATATATATTTACAATAAAAATCAAATTTACAGCATCTTGTAAAGAACCAAAAACCCATGTTCTCAATCACCAAAAGCACGCAAAAGCAAAACTACGCACAAGTCAACGAACAAATGAAAGGAGTTTGTGGACAGAAAAACCAAAAAAACTGGAATAATACAGTACACAACGAGGCTAAAAACACAAACACAGTACGAAATCATGAGATGAAAAAATACCTGAAAAACAAAGTGTAGACCTCCGGGTGTGTTCAAAGAAGAGAAAAAATAAATAAACTAGGAAATGGAGAGAGGCGGCTATTTTCGTTCTCTCTGCTGCCGTCAAACACTAGAGGTTTTTCCAAGCAAGTTGGGAGGCTGTGATATTCACAGTAACAGCTTTTAGTCTTTGTTGTATTTTTTTTTTTTTCCAATTCTCTTTTCAAAGCCCTACGTTGCTGTGAATTGCGAGACACGTTGCTGTGAATTGTCAGACACGTGGCTTCATATTGGTGGTTTTTCATGTGACAGGTAGATAGATTTATTACATCTCATTTTTATTTATTTTGCGTAATTTATCAACGGGATTATTTTCACATACCTCCCCTAATTTTTGTAGAAATAACAATGATATAAAATATTTATAAACACTAATACAAACCTCCCCTATACAGTAAAACCGTCTAAATTGACTATTTGTTGACAGTTGATGAAGGGACATTATAGTAAATGATAATATTTTATAACTTTAAAACTTAAACACATATGGGTCCAGTTGGGACTTCACTGAACATTCAAAAATTTAACTCATATACTATCTTATCTTTATTTTTATATTTTATAAACTCTAAACCGTAATTTTAGGATAATAAATTACAGTAGCCGTTTTTCCCTCTATTAAACTAAAAACCAAATAACCTTATTTTCTATCAATCGCTATCCCACCCATTTTCAAACACTAACCATTATTCCGAACTTTTTGAACTGTATTTCATGAAACCAATGTCAACGAAAATCAAGATAGGATTAACATCAAATAACTTTCGATTTGAAGATTTTTGGGTAAGTTTTGGATTTTGTGTGATGTGATTTTGATTCGAATTTGGTTGTGAATTTCTTTTTTGGATTTTTTTTAGCATACTGAAAATTGATTAGAATTTCTCGATTGTTCTTTTCTTTGGTATTCAACGAACTTATTAATATTAATAAATTGAGAACAATTTATTTCATAAACTTAAAGATGAATTTTGGATTGGTTATTGACTGGAGAGGGAGAGAGAGAGAAGAATAAGGTTTGGCAAAAAGATAGTGGTGATGATAGAACTCTAAAGTGAAGGTGGTGGCTAGGTTGTAACAATTTAGGGTTTAAAAAATAGATAAATAGTTCAATGATATTTTAGTAATTTAATATATTTTCGTTAGTCAATTAACCATCAATATAATGGTTATACCGTGCAAGGGAGGTTTTTGTTATGTTTTACAAACCTTCTATTTTTATGTTATTACTACAAACCTTAGGGGAGGTATGTAAAACTAACCCTTTATCAGCGAAGACTATTTTCTTGGGAATGATTCAGTGCGGCCAGTTCCATTGAGTGGTTTGGTATTAAACCGGTTGACTGCCAGTCAACTTTGCGTGAGATTTTAAAAAAACCAATAAAAAAAATTGCCGAAGAATCAATTCTTAACCTCCTACAACTTTTTTTTTAACTTATTGATTCGTTTTTACAAAAAATAATTTTGATATATCATTGTATATTTAAAATTTGATAATTGATAATAATATTTTACAATAAATAATTTCTCTTGTATTTTTATAAAGTAAATATAACTATACAACCAATACTATAATGTTGAGCTCAAAAAAATATAATAATGAAGTTAAGTTGATAATTACAAATAAAAAATATTTATTTGTTTTAATTTTAAATTTATATTTAAAATATCAAATGAGATTATGCAATCATAAAATTAATATTATGGGTTATTATTATTTTTTATTTATCCAAGGAATTTAATTCACATACAATATGAAAAAAATTGGAAAAAAATTGATGCTTTTTTGTAAGAGAATTACACGCAATAAGGATTTTAGGTCGCTATTATTTTATTGGTTGTTAATTTGGAATTTGTCTTGGATTTTTTTTTATACATATAAAACAATAAAAAGTGAAAAGAAGTGGTAGTAGTTGCGTCATACACGCTTTATGACTTTTAAGTAGGACAAATGTGTAATTTCATTACCTTTCGAGGTAGACGTTTTTATTGGCTTTCACATGCCCAAAAGAAGTGAAAATAAAAAATAAAAAATAACATAGTATTTGATTTAATTATTTAATTTCCTTGGTTGAATTGAACAAGTCCCCACGCTTGCATCTTCAAGATCGAATGTGTATCTTGGAACGTCAAAGCTCGACGTAATCAACGGCTGCGATCGATTAACGGGATCCGATTGATTCCAGAAACAGCGACAC
This sequence comes from Melia azedarach, assembly GCA_028052125.1. Lineage (NCBI taxonomy): Eukaryota > Viridiplantae > Streptophyta > Magnoliopsida > Sapindales > Meliaceae > Melia > Melia azedarach. The sequence continues at coordinate 2,151,994 of CM051401.1, read as the reverse complement.
ACGAGGAAGTTGCAATAATGTTGACGTGGACGGAATAGGAATCTAGTTATGAAATCAAACGTTTATTTTCTTGCCTATCAAGCAAGATCTTTCTACACGAAGATAAAAGTTTGTCAGCGAGTGTCACTGTCCACACTCTCCGTCGGAAAAACAAAAACAAACCTACGAGAAACTGACACATGTCAACTTGAGATTGGAGAGGTATTCCTCTTGGGTACTACTCCTCCGACAACATTCATGATCATGCCGTGAGTTTGGGCCAGTTTCAAATCGTTCAGGATATCCATTAAACAATCGCTACTTTATAAATTTCCATAATTGTAATACTTGTCTAATATTCATAGGTTAGCATACGATCAATTGTATCATTTAATTATCCAAGTTTTTTTGTTAAATAAAAAATTTTGCTACATTTAAAAACTTTGAAAACTTAAGAAAAACATACGAGTTGTGCGTGTTGGATTTTGAGCTCAATTCAAAATCTTATTTGGTCTCTTTAGACAGAGCTGGGCTTGGGCCTCAATTCAAAAGTTGAGCTATTACCAGTACGCTGATGACTGGATTGGGCGCCTTTTGAAATAATTATAATATTTTCTAATTATAGGTTATAGTAGAAATAAATATTTAAATTCTGCATACAATTTTTAAAAATTGTATATTTTTGTTTATTGGAGATGTTGATTTTACGCAATAACAAAAGTCTAGTTGGGTGGGCTTAATATAATTGGCATCTATATTATATATTTAATGAAAATGAAACGACAACAATTATCGTGTTTCATATGCAAAAAAGTTGTTTCCCTAAGAATAATCACGTATCACACCATCATCGTATTAGCAGAAATATGGTGGCCATTTGCAACCGTTTTGCGGAAAAAAACTGATTGAACAGCAATAGAAAAATAAAACGTAGCTATCAACTTAATTACACGAAAACAAACCCACTTTGTTCAAAAGTATTTAAGCATTTAAATCATAAATCAAGCAAGTAATTGATGACATAATAAACTTGACCAACAGGAATGGGATAAAAGAAGTTTAGGTTCAATGGAATTGTAAGGCTTTTGAACTTTTTAAAAAGTAGGCATATTTTGGAACGGTAGCTTTTCGATGGAGGAGGCGTGAGAGAGTGAGCTGGGGGGGGGGGGGGGGAGAAGAAACACATGCTTGCTTTCTTGCAACCCATCATCAAACATAATTATAGTGGGCACAACATGACCTCTTTTTTAAACAGGAAATAGGCCTACTACTACTACTACTACCCATTTGCCAGATTATAAAGTTTGCCAACGTGACATTCTTCCATCATTGCTTCATTTCATCTCAACATTACCATCTGGTTTAATGCATCAACTTAACCTAGCTAGTTACACATCTTTTTTTAAAAAAAAAAAGAAAAGAAAAGAAAATAAAAACCCTTTTATTTATATATTAATTTTCTTTAAAAGCCACTTTTGAAATCATACCAGTGTTGACAGCTGGACTTATCACCAAACTTTGTTCATTGCTGCACTGGTCATATGCAAATTTTACAGAAGAATATATATGGCCTTGATTTTAGGCAGTTTTGGATAAATGGTTTGGGCAGAAAGCAAAGGGGAAAGCTTTTAATTGTAAAGGCGTTAACGCAATCACAACCCCACTTAAAACGTGACCCAATCATTAACACGAGAACGTTTGACTAAAATCATTGTTCCTTAAGTGTGATTAATTAAATAATTACATAATTATCTATCATTATACAAAATAATCAAGATCAAACGAGGGAATCATTTTCTAACATATTTATTACTCGACCAGTTTTAAAATAATATGTTTATTAAAATTAAACATATTGTATTTGGGATGTTAAAGGTAGTAGTTGCTCTATCAAATAAAAGCATAGTGTTTTGAGTCCTAACTCATCTACTAGTTTAGGTAACCTTAACATAAAAAAAAAATACAAAATTATTTTAAAACTCAAATTTATGCTGATTATCAACAAGTGATTTTTGTTTTTACTTGTTGAAATTACATTAAAAGTTTTTTGAAATTTAGATCGATGTTTTTATGATATGATTTTACACTTTATACGAATAATTTTGTTTTCCTACAATGAACTGAATGGACGTAGTATTTAAATAATTGAACACAACTACATTGCATTAGTGTTATGATACACAAGAGCCAAAAGTGCTTTTTGTAAAATGGGAATTTGCCTTTCTAAGTAGGAGGTCAAATTGTTGTTACTTAGGGGTAAAGAGGAAGGAAGAAGGATGAGTTGAGTCATCAATCATGATTCATGGCAGTAGCTTTTACTAAAGGAAAAATCTTTCATAATTTTGTTGACTTTGATTCAGTATGGGAATCTTAAATTTTCCATCAAAGTCGATGATGTTATTAATTTTGTTGATACACACACACACACACACACACACGCATATATATGTATCTGCTTTTATGACTTCTGCTTCTCCGCCTTGACCGTTTCTCCACCTACTGCTATCGACTATCAATGCTTATACTCCCATTCCATTCCCTGCAATTTCTATGGAAATTCCCAATTCCTATGACTTTTATGCCCTTCTAGATTCTACATGCATCCAAAATATTAAAAATAAAATATCAAATCCCTCTAATTTTGCAAGCATAATTAAATTAAATTAAATTATTTTTATTTTTTCTCCGTCATCTGCCCACTTTTCTTCTAGAATAATGAAAAAATGTCAACACTCCGATCATTTAAATTAATAAAAAGCATGCAACCATTTTATTACGCAATCTTGCAACCGGCAATTGGCGTTTGTATTACATTAGAACAGGTCAATAACACTATTGGAGTTGTTAATACTTAATACCCAAGTAAAATAAAATAAAATAGCTTTTCTTAAAAATCTATTTCAATTTAGGGAGAATTTTAATTAATTAATTTTTTTTAAAAGGATAGTTACAACATCTTTGTATCAAAAGCACTCCAAATATTTTAGGTTTTTATTGTATAGTACTAAATAAATGCGAGGCTTTTTATATATTTTCTAAAAATTATTAATTATTAATTAAAAGTACAGAGATTGGTCCAAAATGACAAATTTTCTAGATATGTTGGTTTGGTGTTGGGTTTTACCAAAAAAAAAAAAAAAAATCATGTCTAAGCCAAAAGTGTCAAAATTGGTAAACAACTACAACAACCGGGTCATGAAGATCTCAACCGTTCACAAAACTGCGCATAATTAAAAATATGAAAGATCAACGGTTGCCATGCTGTTCATGTGAATTCGCGGGGTCCATATAATCATTTCATTGTTTACCTATATTAAATAAATATTAAAGTTTTTGTACACTAATGTAAAATTCTTGTTGGATAAATTCAAGTCAGAAAACAAGATGACCCATTGAATTGACTTGGTTTGTCACATATATATATATATATATATATATATATAAATAAAGAAGAAAATAATATTGATTGAATACTGATATATTTAATTATAATAATTTTGTTATTTCACCTAATACAAGTACACTCAAAAAAATGAAAATAATAACATGCAAATTCTTAAATTCTAAAAAGTAACGTACAAAACTATAAACAGTAATTTTTTTGCACCAAATTATTGAATTCAATTGAAAATTGGTTAATAAAATTAAAATCACTGATTTAACTATTATATTTTTAAAATTAGTTTATTTGAGGAACTAATAGGTTCTAAAGTTTTCGGTGATATAATAATCAAATTATAAATTTATTAATAAATTATTAATGTAGTATGATAACATAGCAGGGGCCTATATGAAAATATAATGTAAAGTTTATCACTATTTATAATTATGCAAACATTTAGAGAATACGACGTTATTTATCTTTATATTATTATAAAACCTGAAAACAAAGATGGGGAGATTTTCAAAATCCCCATTTTTCTCAAACTGACCCGCGTTTTCTCATCAGTCACCACCCGCCACCGTGACCACCATCAGCCGCAAGCAGTCAACCGCCGCCATCACCACCGAAAACGCACCGGTTGACCCCGAACAAAACCACCCAAAACCCCTATTACACTAGACAAACAGAAAACAAACACACATTCTCTCTCTTGGTTTTTTATTCTTAACAGAGAGAAACAGAAGAGAACAGAACAGCATGGGAAACTGTAACGCCTGTGTAAGACCGTCGCCGGACACAACAACAAAAACGGACTCGAAAACCCACCACAATCACCACCGTCGACGTAAGAAAAGGGCCAAGGATCGCAAAGCCAATCCCTACTCCACCAGTCCCACCAACCCGATCCACTCGCCCGCTCCGATCCGAGTCCTCAAGGACATAATTCCGTTAAGTCACCGCACACGCATCACGGACAAGTACATCCTGGGCCGCGAACTGGGGCGCGGCGAGTTCGGTATAACTTACCTCTGTACAGACCGCGAGACCAAAGAAGACCTCGCATGCAAGTCGATATCGAAACGAAAACTACGCACGGCGATTGATATTGAAGACGTGAGACGTGAAGTCATGATAATGTCAACTTTGCCAGATCATCCTAACGTCATTAAACTGAGAGCCACGTACGAGGACGCCGAGAACGTTCATTTGGTTATGGAGCTGTGCGAGGGTGGCGAGCTTTTTGACAGGATTGTGGCAAGGGGGCATTACAGTGAGAGAGCGGCAGCTGCGGTGGCCAGGACGATAATGGAGGTGGTGAGAATGTGTCATGAGAATGGTGTTATGCACAGAGACCTGAAGCCAGAGAACTTTCTCTTTGCTAATAAGAAGGAGAGTTCTCCGCTTAAGGCTATTGATTTTGGGCTTTCTGTATTTTTTAAGCCAGGTAAGTTGGGTTTGTTTTGGGTGTGGTTTCAAGTTTTCAGTGCTCTTTTACTGGATTTTGAGATTGGCTTAAGCATACTGTGCTGGTTTTTGCTTGTTTGAGTGATCAAGTTTCGATTTATTAGCTGGGTTTCGGTCAATTGTTGAGTTTTGTGTTTGAGGTGTGGAGAGAGTTGTCTGCTTTGTGGTAATTTTCTTGTGTTATTTTTTAAAGTTTTTAATTTCAGTGAGATTGGATTTTATGAAATTTTTCATTTTTTTTTCCCTCGAGTTTTTTCTAGGGTGATCTGTTTCATCCTTGATGAATTTTTGTTATTCGGGTTCTGAATGCAAAATAAGTTTTGCTTGTCTTTGGAATTGAGCTTTTGGCTTGGAAATTTTGTTTTCTGGATTCTTTAGGCTTTCTGCTTCAAAAAGTGATTGGAGTTTTGGACTGAATTTTCTAGCTGTTCGTGGGATTTTGCTACCTACTGATTTCTCAATGTCATTTTGCCTGATGGTGTGATTTAGTTTAAATATCTTTTACAGGGGAGAGGTTCTCAGAGATTGTGGGTAGTCCATACTACATGGCACCGGAGGTGTTGAAGAGGAATTATGGGCCCGAAGTTGATGTATGGAGTGCTGGAGTTATTCTTTACATTTTGTTATGTGGGGTTCCTCCGTTTTGGGCTGGTAATTTGCTGATTGATTAGGTTAATTGTTTTTGTGTTGTTGACGATACTATTTATTGCTTTTGGGTGGATTGACATATGAAGTTATTCTTTTGAATTTCTTGTGGCAGAGACTGAACAGGGTGTTGCTCTTGCAATTTTGAGGGGAGTTATTGATTTTAAGAGGGAGCCATGGCCTCAGATTTCAGAGACTGCAAAGAATCTAGTTCGGCAGATGTTGGAACCAGATCCCAAACGGCGGCTAACAGCTCAACAGGTTCTTGGTAAGCCCCTACCAATTGTTTAAATTCATATTTTTCCCTGCTACCTTGCCTTGATAAGCTGAAGCTCTATTTTGATGGAAGGCAGACTTAATTTGTGGCCGTGTTTTTTGAATCTGATGTTGATCTGTGTCGAGGTTATGCATGCCTGTGTGCTTCCAAGCATGCATGCAAGAGAGAGCCGTTTCCTTCCTTTTTTCTTTTTTTAAATTTTGGAGGGTCTCTTTCAAGTATATTTGTATTGAGTTCATGTGCTATAGCTGCAACTGTTATACCTGGGACCTATCATATATTCAGCGACTTTGGAAGTGTGAACATATAAGACAATAGGAAATTAGAGATGAACACATCACTTGGACATCTAAGTGAAAGCAAGTGCATGCACACATTTTGTTTTCAGAATTGAAAATTCACATTGTTATCAGGAGATAATTTGTTCAAGTAAATATGTGTGTTGTTTGCTGGCAGACTTACTTTTACTGGTAAGATTTTTAGTTTTGTTGAAACAATTGTGTAATTTTTTCTTTTCTCTTCTCTCTTTTGGTAGAACATCCTTGGTTACAAAATGCAAAGAAAGCTCCAAATGTTCCATTGGGAGATATAGTTAGGACAAGGTTGAAACAGTTTTCTGTGATGAATAGATTTAAGAAGAAAGCCCTTCGGGTAAGCATTTGTGATTGGTTTACATAATTTTCAGCTCAAGTTCTCAGTTTTATTGTAATTTTAAACATTTATGGGTGAGTTTTCTTTGTTCAATCAATGGCTGTAGGTAATCGCAGACCACTTATCTGTTGAAGAGGTTGAAGTAATTAGAGACATGTTCAAATTGATGGACACAGACAATGATGGGAAAGTGTCATACGATGAATTGAAGGCAGGGCTTCAGAAGGTTGGTTCACAGTTGGCTGAACCAGAGATGAAGATGTTGATGGAAGTGGTAAATTCCTATTTTTACTGGAATTCAGATTCAAGATTGCAAATTGATTTATGTTTGTTTATCAATCTAATGCTTGACTGCTCTGCTTTTACGCCCATTTAAATGCTTTTGGCTACTCTTGTATTCATTGTCCGGCCACATGCTTCCTTAGCAGAGGATAGTGGCATGCTTTCCATAAAGTATTTACAAGACAATGTTTTGGGCCTCCTGTTGCTTTTCTGCTGGAGATGTAAATGGATATTGCATTCTATGCATCGTCAAAAGAGACGTCTTCCTTAGAAATTGGGATTTCCCATTGATTATGTCTGTTTTAGTATTGTATTATAAAATAAGTCTGTTTTAGTCTTTAATTATTTAACTGTATCAGTTATGCTTGTGCTAAAGTTCACTACTATTAGTGTCTTAAATCCAGTTTTTCGTAAACTCTCTATTATTTAAAGAGGAATAATAATTATTTTATAATGGATGCTTTCAAATTGCTGATATTGCTGAATTCATCTTCGAATTGTGTTAATATTCTTTTAACTACCTTCTATTCTTTATTTAGGCTGATGTTGATGGGAACGGGGGTACTGGACTACGGAGAGTTTGTTGCAGTAACAATTCACTTGCAGAAGATGGAGAATGATGAGCATTTCCGTAGAGCTTTTATGTTTTTTGACAGAGATGGGAGTGGATATATTGAGTCAGATGAGCTGCAGGAGGCCTTAGCTGATGACTCGGGGGAAACTGACGTAGATGTATTGAGTGACATTATGCGTGAAGTTGACACAGACAAGGTTTGACTTCTGAGCTTGAAGTTTATAATAGCAACTCTCCCTGCACCCCTAGCCCTTCCAAGTAGTTGTTTACTTCTAAGAAACACTTAGGAATGTGCTGGGTTAGAGCAAGAACACATTTTGTCAAGTTATTGGAAACTTTTAGCACAAACACATTGGAACTGCTGTTAAATGGTCAGAAATCGAGGCTTGCTGGGAATTCTGGGGTTTCTGTTTGCTACACCTTGCTGTCTCTCATTCTTAATATACATGCTTACTGATGTATGCATGTATTCTTGTGTTTCCCTTGCCTTGGCTCAGATGCTCAATCTTTTTGGTGTTTTCCTTTTCCAGGATGGACGTATCAGTTATGAGGAGTTTGTTGCAATGATGAAAGCTGGAACTGACTGGAGAAAGGCGTCTAGACAGTATTCCAGGGAGAGATTCAAGAGTTTGAGCCTTAATCTGATGAAAGACGGCTCACTACAGCTCCATGATGCAGCTACTGGCCAAGCTATAGCAGTCTGACTTGGGGGGTTTGTTATATTGTTTGCTTGTGGCCCATCTGGGCATTGCTTTTCATTATTTCATGTCGATACATTCTATTTGTGAAAAGTATGGCATCTGGGGTTTTTAGAAAATGTGAGTTTTAGGTTCAAGAATGAGTTGTGGTGAGGCATAGGGAAAGATTCTTTGGTTCAATTCATCAAACTTTGGTTGGATTTCGGCTGCATGAAAGCACTGCATATTGGCCAGAGTCATTGGCTTGCTGCTGGAGACGGTAAAGAATTTGTGTTCTCAAATTCATGTTCCCGTATTTTGTTGTATATATATCATGTTGGCGTTTGATGATTTACTTTAGCTTTGTACTTTCTGTATTTTGTATATGAATTTCAAGGAAATCTCAAGTGTCTCCCCCCAAAAAGCTTTTGCAGAATCTTCTTCCATAATCACTAATCATAATATCTTTGTTTTCAATATTCGATCATATCAGTCCTTTTCGGAAGTGCAGATGTTCTTATGTAATTTAACGTCCTATTTTTGTAAGGTAATTAACACATATCTCTCTTAAAGTTTGTAAAATTTACACTTATATGTTAGGTTTAAAAAAGTTTATGCATATTTTTTTTAAATTATTAGTTGATCATTAGAGGACTATTAATATTGAAACTATTTTTAGATATTTTATTAATTTAATCATTTAATTTTAAATAAATTAATAATTAAAATTTAAAATAAAATAATTATATTTAATATTATCAATTCATTAACGTTTTTTAACGATATTTAGTTTAAAATTTTAAAAATAATTTTTATAAATTAGATTATTAAATTTTTTTAAATATTATAAACATAATTTATACATAAAAAGTAACGAATTATTTTATTTTTTTAAATTTTTATACTTTAAAATTAGTAATTATATTTTTATTATAAAAAATAAAAATTATAATATTAAAATTTTTTTATTTTTATATCTTATAAAGTGAGTGATGTTATATTATTAATTAGATAATAAATTTTTTATTATTTTTTTAAAAAAAATTATGTTATTTTATTATACAATAAATAAATAATATATTATATAAATTAGTAAAATTTAAATAATATAAAACCTATATTATACATATATATAAGTATGTGAGATAATAAAAATGTTATATTTTAATTTTTTAGAAAAATTAAATGATAAATTAACAATTCAAAAAAGATATGTTTGTGTTTTTTCAAATTTAATATTTAAATGTAAATTTTTTAAATTTCAACGTATGAATTAATTCTCCTACCTTTGTAAGATATATGTTTTGGCACCGAAAGCTCTTGCATAAAAACGCATAATGAACCAAGTTTAGGGGACATTATTCAGAGAAGCCCATCAAACCATGGACTCTGACCTTTTTATAATGGGCTAGGCCCAATATCCCAAGTAGTTTTCCCCACGTTGGTGGTAGTGGGGACCCACACAGCACAAAATTTCTCCCCCATATTGAAACACGTCTTTCACTTCATGAATCCGGCTTTAGTAGGTCTATTTATAGCCGTCAGATCCTTACCTCTTTGCCCTTTTCCGTTGTCCATCCAACGGTCATTATCCCCGCCTCTTCCCACTCTCCGGCCACCAGTCACCTTGCCTTATATTTCATAGAACATAAATTTCAAGAGACATCAATCAAAACAGAAACACAAACCAGTCACCTTGCCTTATATTACATAAAAAAAAAAAAGATTTCAAGCGACATCAATCAAAACAGAAACAAAAACTGGAAAAAAAAAAAAAGAAATTAGATGGGTGTCGATTATTACAACATACTGAAAGTAAACCGCAACGCGAACGACGATGACCTGAAAAAGGCTTACAAGAGATTAGCCATGATATGGCACCCAGACAAGAACCCTACTAATAGGAGAACAGAAGCCGAGGGCAAGTTCAAGCAAATCTCCGAAGCCTATGATGTTTTAAGCGATCCACAAAAGCGACAGATCTACGATTTGTACGGCGAGGAGGGTTTGAAAACTGGGCAGGTGCCACCGCCGCCACCTTCCACGTCAGCACGTGGTGGACAGGGACCGCATTATTACCAACGCCAGCATCCCAACCCTTCTTTCCGGTTTAATCCGAGAAATGCGGAGGATATTTACGAGGAGCTGTTTGGATCTGAGAGCAGTAGTGGAGGGCAAAAAGGGAGTAGAGGCTATAGAGAAGGTTATTTTAGGAATGGTAATAGCAGTGGGGCAGAGATGAAGAAAGCTGCGGCTGTGGAGAATGCTTTGCCTTGCAGCTTGGAGGAGCTTTATAAAGGTGCTAAAAAGAAAATGCGGATTTCCCGGAATGTCTTCGATGGTTTTGGGTATGTCTCTTCGCAAATGAGTTCATTTTATATGGGTTTGTCTTGGTAATGTAATAATGTTTTGTACGTTATGCGTCTTACAAATGCAGGAAGACAATACTGCTGAGGTTGTGTCTTTAAATGCTTTTGTTTTCTGGTCAATTATTTTAATTGGATGTTGTTTAAAATTAGAGCTCTTAAGATTTCATTAGAATATTCTGGGTAAGTTTGCTTGGGTTGACTTTGGATTATCATTGTGCAGCATCACCTTCGATTAGCTTATGCATATATCAAAAGTAAGAATGATAAATGTGATTGGTGGATATAACTACCTGATGATGGTGCACACTTGGCCAAGCTGGTGCATATCACAGATGACAACATTGAAACAGTTTAGTTGATTGGTTCTTAGCATTAATAATTACCCAGAATCATATCATACTTGAGATATTATGAACTAAAGGTTTATTTATCTTGGATATTTAAATTGATTGTCATGATTTGCTTGCAACCATTTTCTTTTAGCTAATATGGGTTATTCGCATTTGATTTAATTTTGTCTGTGTCTTCATTGTAAATATTTTTTGTTTTGCACTGGGATTCCTTCCGTGGAGTTATTATGAATTATTGGATTAGCCTTGTTTAGTGGTTAATTACTGGTGCATGATGGATATGGTTGCATCTTATTCGTTTTGCTTCTAGTCATAGTTGATCATTCATTTCGCCGATCCAAAAGCTTTTACTGCATAGGGTTCGTCTCGAATAGTTTTCGGTGTATTTTCTTCAATATTGGCCGAGACGACTTCAAATTCTTTATGTTGAAATTAAATTTTCCATCTGTGAACTTCTTTGTTTCCTTTGCAAAGTTGTTTTCATTTGCTTGCCCCAATACTTTAGTCATGCACATTCAGTTTTTATTGATACCAAATGCCTGACCTGGGTTTTCTTCCCTACCTTTGTAAGAAAAAGGTTCCTTTCAGTGCTCTGAAGTGACAGACTTGAGGAAGAAAATAAGGAGTTAAGAGTTTACTTAAGATTAAAACATTTTATTTGTGGATTCACTTTGGGGAAGTGCTCAAATTTTGCTATTGTGGATGAGTGACTGGGAGAGAATTTCTTGGCATTTAGCAATCTTCTTTGTGAATCCGCATGCTACGTTCAAATTTATGGGTCTGTTTTACAGTAATCGATCTTTTCAAACTGCTAAAGAATGAGCTATTCCATGAAAGTAGAAAGAGGGGAGGTAAGCAACAGATGATGAAAGGAACCAACCATAATGGTACGATCTGTTCCATTTTTGAAAACAAGTTCAGATCTGACAATAGATTGGTTAACCAGGTAAACCACCCTAGTGCACACCATCTTCATCACTTCCTCTTTTCTCTTTCTCCGTTCTGAGAGTGGCCTGCCTGGATTATGCATGGAGGGTCATCTGCCTTCGGTTGTGCATGCCTGTTTTAGTTGGAATTAGTAAGTTATTTTCTAGGGAATCAACCCTTGCGAGTGGAGTTGAGTTTGTTCAATGGAAGCTCAAAAGGCCACCATAAAAGACAAATGCAACTTTGAGCAGTACAAATTTAAGAAGTCAAGCAATGACTTTCTGAGTCCCAAATGAAGCCAAGAAGTTTCTGTTTGATGGGTGGGAAGTTGAACTACAGCTTAGCTGTAAAGTTTTGTTTCTCAGTGATTCTGTGATGTAAACATTCATCTTTGTTAGTGACTGTAACCAAGTATATTGTAGTGTAAGTTTGGGAGGTTGGTACCCTGGTTTTATCTGGGAATTTTGCTGGATTTCACTTGCTACTTTTTACTTATGCACTTTTTGGACTTTAGGGCAAACTAATACAGATAAGCTAGAAGATGTTGTCATGGGGCTAAGATAGAATACCTGTATTTTGAAGCAGCACCATTGACTAATACTTGAGGCTACTTATGTTTGGTATTATTGTGCTCTTACTTTGAAAGCACAACAATTAAAGTTTTGATAAACCAAGTTCTTGGGGTCCACTCGCTTTTACACTTAGCCACAAGCCCACAACACCTCAATTTCAAACATATCCTTAATTATATAGGTCACTAGGGGATAGATTGTTATGTTAATATATTTTCCCAATTTATGGATTTTGTTACTTTTCTCTCTTATTCTCAGTGGGATGCATATAGATATCAGTCAAGAAGCAATTTAGTAATAGTTTTAATTAAAATTAAATGGGTTACTCAGTATTGGTTAAGTTATTATTAGCACAATTTTAGCTTGTCCTATTTGTTATGTAGTTACAGTTGTTGGTTAAACTAATCTAAATGGTGAAAGAAAGCCAAGTGCATGGTTATGTGGCTTCATCTTTTGAGGGAAAAATCACGAATTAATGATTTTGTTCATCTTCATGCTTGTTTTGATTTCTTTTAATTGTTTCCTACACCTTTCGTGCCTCCTATTGGGCCTTACATTTTATCAGGGCTGGAGCCTCTGTTATGTATGCTGTTAAACACTGTACTTTTAACTTTTAGGCAAGTTCAGAGATTTTCAAAATCATCTTAGAAACTGCGATTAGATTTATAGGTTAAAGTACTTCTAGCTGTCTTTGTCCAAAGAAAAGAAATTGATGACTTCTGTTGACATCATGGTATTCCTTTGTATCTATTCTCTTTTGCTACCATGTCTTTGTCACTGGATATTGTTTTCTATTCATCGACTTTGACCTGAAACAGTGCAATTTTCATGTAGCAAGACGAGGACTGTGGAGGAGATATTGACCATTGAGATAAAACCTGGTTGGAAGAAGGGCACAAAGATAACATTTCCTGAGAAAGGTAACCAGGAGCCTGGTGTAATTGCAGCGGATCTTATCTTTGTGGTAGATGAGAAGCCACATGCTCTTTATAAGAGGGATGGCAATGATCTGGTAGTAAACCAGGAGATAACCCTGCTGGAGGCCCTCACAGGTAAGACACTTGATCTGACTACTATGGATGGAAGGAGTGTTATGATCCCACTAACAGATATTGTAAAACCTGGTGCTGAGGTGGTTGTGCCAAATGAAGGAATGCCGATCTCTAAAGAACCTGGGAAGAAGGGTAGTCTGAGGATCAAGGTCGATGTCAAGTATCCTTCAAGGCTCACACATGAGCAGAAATTAGAGCTAAAAAGGGTTTTGGGAGGAGCTTTTTCATGATGATGACCTCAATTCGAAAGGGTTCACCAAATTAACGGTGGAAATGTTGCAAATGTTGTTGGATGTAAATAGTGTGTATGCTCTTGTAGGATGTGAATGATAGGCAGTTTTCTTGAGGGTGGAAATGGAATGGTGTAGTTAAGGTCTGGGTTGCGGTCTAATTGGAAAGATTAGGCAGGTAAATTCTTCCAAAACCTGTCAATTTTTCCATTTGATTTTTTGCCTGTGATTAGATTGGGATTTGAACTGATAGGGAAGTGACATGGTCAAATTTTGACATTGAAAAATATAATATTTAATTTATTGGTTTGTAAAATAATCACTCTCTACTATCTCAGTTCTATGTATTAATTAAAACATTGAGGACTACTACTATTCAAACGCGGCCCATCATGTTCAACTGTAAGCCATAAAAATGATATTGATAATGAAGATAATAATGGGGGCATCACCTTTTCCCATTAGTATGGCCCAAAATATGATTTGCCAATTGTAAAGTTTGAACATTCTCCAGATTCTTCAAACCCCAAATCCAGTGTCGGTATTGCTTGAAACTATGTCTGAGCTTACATTAATTTTTTTTTTGTTTTAATGTCCTAGTTTAATTTTGAAAGTGTTGATTTCCTCAACCAAAAAAAAAAAAAAAGCATTGATAAATACTTAATTTAGTATAAATTTATTTAATAATTAATGCTTGACTAAAAATCAGTTAGACCTCGAATTAACACAAAGCCTTTGGCACTGGGGAAGTTGGTCGACGAGAATGAATAACTTTTACGTGAGGAAGTAGAAGCAGAGGATTTTGGAGAGCAGGTAACTGCCGGTCTTGTTGTTGAACCCACAATGTCTGAGGCCCAAATATTTATTTTCTCGCGTGGGCCTGGCCCACAGATAAAAAAAAAGGCAGCGGTATGTATTTTAGTTATTCGGCTCTTAGCTCAGATTAGGAGACGCCAAACAGAATGCAAAATTTTACATCCGTTGAAACAGAGTGGTCCTTCCCATTTCCCACTTTCTTGTTCTTTTGCTTTTGATTTTGTGCTGTGGAGGAGTTGTTAAAAGTTGGCTTATTTATGTATAATACGTATATAGAGATGCGACCACCCTGCAATACAAATCTGCAAACACAGCTATGCATAAACGACAGAGACTCTCTCTACCTTTCAACTTGAGAATCTTTTAAACATAAAGTCGCATTCACTGTTTACAAAATGTGTCCTGTTCTTTTCATGAACAAAAGAGATTAGCAGTTTCAAACACAAATTATAAAATCAAACAAGATTCCTTTACTCTCGGAGAGATTTGCAATGCACACAAACAACAATTGATAGGGGTAGGTGTCTTTATAAAAAGAGAAAAGAAAAAGGGGGTTTGTTTCTTTTGTCTTTGAGCTTTCATTCTCATTCCACTTGATTCCTTTCTTATTATTATCTTACTACCATTAACAAAGACATTTATCAGAATTACCAAATGACATCTCTACTAATTGCCATTATTATATGTAGGGCAGCCAAACTACAAACTGACATTCATTTTTCTTTTTAAATAATGTTTTTACCAATCAACAAAACGTAGGATATATTTAAAAGTGATGCATTATTGACATTTATAAATTCTTTTGTCAAAATATAGTGTATATTATTTAGAATTGAAACATTATTGACATTCATGACAAGATATAGATTAGTGCATATTTGTAATTAAAAGGTTACTTATGCCAAGTGAGTGGATGAGTTATTATCAAAGTAAAGATTTGTATTTATGAAATATTTTTGATGTTCAACTTTTTAATTTCTTTTGAAGATTAACCATATCCATATTTTGAAAGCAATGAAGATACGTACATACATACACCTATGATTCTATTAATTAAATGGCTTGCTTTCTTATAGTATTGGAAAGACATGCGTGGGCCTAAGCCTAAAGTAAAGCAGTCCCCTTTATGTGGTATTATGAAAGAAATCATATCCAATTATCTATTAGTATCATAAAAGAATCCTGAAATTCTTGTATTGTGTTGCTTTTTAGAGAGATTTTGAGGCACAAGTATAAGCAAAGGAGAGAAAGCTTGAGAAAGTGAAAAAGCAGGAAAAAGTCTAATTCAATGTAACATCAGAATCCACTTGTATCTAAAGCCAGCTCTCCCACTACTGAACTGATATGCTTTTTATTTAATATGCATGCCTACATCAAAAGGCAATTATTCTTTTACTTTTTATAATACCTTTATGTTACCTTAACACTTTTTTAATCTTTTTGAAGCTTTAATTGATTGCCGACTAATCCATGTATTATTTTATTTATTAGGGATAAGAAGAAGTATAAATTTCAGAAAATTACAAAAACAAAATTACACCCATTTGACAGAAAGAAAGATCTTGATATTTTAGGGGTGTGTGTGTATATGATTGAAAGCCGAATAAATATGTAGAGGTAAACAAAAATCAGAATATTGTAAGCAAAACATGTGGGTAGTGTTGGGTAGCATTAAATTTATTGGTCAATAAATGGGGACCATGTCTACTCAGACTCAGGGTTCCATTTCTCTGCCGACTCGAACATGAATGGATGCACATACACTGCACCCACATTCTGAAAGAAACCCTAGACGGCTAGACACGTACCCACATGTACATTCAATTATTCTTCTCTTTTCTTTTGTCAGTTGTCACCCATGTGAGAGCAGTTGTTATATTAATGTCAAAATGGTATAAAAAAGGTTTAAGATTATAGAAATTACTTTGGTTATAGGGTAGAAAGTATTTTGTGAAAACAGTTTTTGGGATGTTGGGGAGGTCCACAGAAGATGGAGATCTGAATATTATTATGGGATTGCTTGGTTCGGGCTAAGACCGCTTCTGCGGGTTAATGGATAAAATTTTTCTCTTTATTTATATTTTGCTATATCAGTCACTCTACTTCTTTGTGTCTTTGTATTTTCATTTCAAATACATTTTATTATTATTATTATTATTTTAAGAGTCAACAATTTATAATTATTAGTAATTGCTGCTGATAAATACGGTATAATAGAAGTACATACATCTCTTAAAATTATCGTACTAATATAATAACATCGATAAAATAAATGATAGATATATGTGCATCCTTTTAAAATATTATGCCAATATAATATCGCTATTATAATTTTCGGTTGATCAATTGAACTAATATATATATATATATATATATATATATATATATATATATATGTATGTATGTATACATACATACATGGTTAAAAGAGATGCGATGGAAGTATGTACATTTTAAAATGTCATACCAATAAAAAGGCACCATTATAATTTGTGATTAATAAGAGAGACGTGATGGAAGCATCCATATCTTTTAAAATACATCGAATCAATAAAAAAAGATACAATTTATAATTATTGAAAAGGTTACGTGGTTTCTTAAAATAGTATATTAACATAATAATTTAATTAGAATTTGAGATTAATATAAGAGACATGATACATCTTTTGAAACTAATATATATGTTATCGTAGCATTTGTATTAACATATTGCCGCCATTAAAATTTGAGGCTGGTTAATTGAAATTTTTTTGTAATATAAATATGTATTAATTTAATATTGATATTTTAATATTTTATAATAATATAAAAGTTTAGAATTTATTTTGATATAATTTAAATATATTTTATTTTAAAGATATAGTATTTAAAATTAATTAAATGCAATTATATAAAGATTCATACGTTGATAATTTTTATTATCTAAATTCAATAGTGAGAATTTCTTTTTTTTGATATTTTTACAATTATAAAAAATATAAATGTGGTATATCAGTAAGAATAAATTAGCTAATGTATTAATAAATATATATTCGAAAATTAATAAAGGAAATATTTTGTAAAATATACAAGACAAATAATTTAATTTGAAAATTGGTCTCTGATACAATTATGTAATCTGTAGGGTCCTGCGCGAAATAAATTGGTCCCGTCCGTTCGGCTGAGGCGGTGACGTCCCCTTGAGATGGCCCGTTTTCCAACGGCTCAGATCTGCCATAGCTCTAAACAAGTAATCCATACGTCAATTTCGACGGTGGTGATTGATGTTAATCAACACCGAACAAAGAGATAGTGTTGAAATTCAAGTCCCGGAATTGGCTGATTCGGTGCTGATCTTACATCAGATGATTTCGCCTTTTAAAGACAGCGGTAGGATTGATGAGGTGTTACGGATCGGTACGGATTGTACGTTTGTTAGGAGAAGGAGACAAATCTCGTTTTTTATATATATTAACTTTCGCGAAACACTTTTGTCAAGTCTACAGAAGCGAGACACGTGTCACATGGGTTGTGGGTCCCGTTTTATGTCACAAACCACACTTTAGCACTTGCGTGCACATGCAACTGTGGGACATTTTCTTATTTATTTATTTATTAAAGGCCGTTTACGGCAAGTGGATCTATCCAACCAAAGAGACGCCTAAAATGTGAAATTTTATTTTTATTTTGTATTTTCTCATTGAGTTCTTGTTTTTCCCCGAAAGATTTGTTTTGCCATTGATAATATAATAATAATTAATGAAGTTTTAACATTAAACGACTAATTGTAATTATTTAATTAATTTGAGGGGTTAACAAAGCTCTTAACTTTATTTTTAATTGGTTTTATTATTAAATGTGTTAATCAAACTATAATATCTTTAAACGACTCATGAATTAATGTTACTAATTGAACATAAAATCTTACATAAATTTAAAGTTTTAATGTTTTTTTTCATCCCTTTGTCTTCTCTTTTTGATAAAATTATAATTTCGACATCAATTTTTATTAATTTTGTCATAAAAATAAGTTCGTAATTCAATTATTGTAAATTTAATCATATCATAATAAAGTTAAATAAATAGTAAAAAGTGAGTAAATTAAAACGATATTAATTATTAAGAAAAAAAAACTTATGTAAACCAACCGAAAGAAGGAAAGTAGGTTCATTTATTTATGTTTGGTATTGCGATTATTTTTAAGTCCAAGCATAATTTATAATTGGATAATACACCGACGAACCATCATAAAGCATGACCATGCAGTTCATGGAATTACTTGTTTCAATTTGGTCAAAGATTGTTGTTGCGAATCATATTAATTAATTTATGTAGTATGAAATCTGCTTAAAATGATCCATATGTCAATCGATCCTCCTATCCATTCCGATTGCGTTCTCGAAAATTGGGGAAAGCGAGGCGACAAGAGGGTCAAAATGTCAAACCACATGTGACATTTTTATTCCTACATATTGACCTTTTTCCTGTAAAATAAGTCACGGGTGATTTTACTATTAATTTCTAACATTTAATTAAAATTAATTTAATAAAAATCTCAAGTTTCACCGCATTTGCCTGAGATTTTATATAATAATAATAATAAAAAAGAAAATAATGGTAAAAAATGTTGAAAGCTATGAACAGAAGGTGGAGTGGCTGGTGACCTACGATACAAAACCAAACAACAGATACAGGTGCAACGACTGTTTGAAAATGGTTTTATTATTAATTGATATTTTTAATTTTAATACTTGGGAGCTAATTCCAAGGTGGGAATCGTAATATTTAGAAGAACTCTTCAACACTCTCCATCCATCCACCAATCAAGCAAGCACACTGCACACTACTATAATACATACCTAAATTATGAAATCTTTTACCCCTTTATTCCTATGGCATGTACCATCGTGTTTACCATGTAAATGAAAAAGTTAAGTGAAAGAAAAAGATAAAACAAATAAAAGAAAACAACAACGAAAACGAAAGACGAAAGAAAGCCAGGGATTAAGGAGAGCCACAAATAAAATTAAAAAAATATGAAAGAATCTCATTTCAATTTCATCACTGACTCTCACATTTACCCTGCCCCCGTTGAAATCGAAGTTGCCATTCAAAGCGTACTTTTAACTTGCTTCATTTTTAATGCACACACACACACACACACACACACACGAAGATAGCGTCTTCCTTAATTTAACTTTTAACATTAATCTTTTCTTTCTTTTTTATAACATTCAGCTATTTGCATTATTACCCTTGTCTTTTTCTCTATCCATTGGGATTGGATACTTCCTATTTTTTTTTTTCTTTTCTTTTTGGGTATCAAAATTCTTTCCTCAATCATTCCTCCATATATCATCCATATATAATGCACGGACAATCTTCCTTTACATTACAGGAAAATTAGATTTGTTTTACCCATAAACAATTTCATTCCAATATATATTACAAATTTAATGCTTGGTACATACATATATATATCTTTCTTGAAGAAAAAAAGCAGGTGAAATTTTGGTTTTCAACGGCCCTGAAGTGGTCAGGTATTAAATCAATATACTAAATAGGTAAGAAACCTGACCGACTGCAGTTCATCAACCGAGAAACTGAAAGATCTCCTAGATCATATTTACTTCGTATGGTTATTTTATCAAATTAGGAAAAATGATAAAGAAACGAAATATCACAATCTTTGTCTCAGATATTTTCAGTTACTCGAGCAACGCGTCTATCAGAAAGAAAAAAAAAAAATTGGGTCAAGAAAAATAATTATAGGTGCATGTGGAATTTATTATTCATGACTTCATTGGTTGGTGTCTTCTTCCTCGAAATTATTAATCCAAAAAAAAAAATCAGAAAATTTTCAAGTTAGGGTATGAAGTTATGTACATATATATCAAAATGCCCCAAAGTACAATCCTCTTTCAGCAGAAGATACGAAATTATTTATGATGCACAAAGTCCAAGCACTAAAATCAAGCAGGGTCATTTTTGAAATATAGGATATAAGAAGGTTGTTTCAGGGTATTATTATTTGAGTAGAAAAAAGATTGTGGTCTGTCACTGGCATTCTGCCACTACCCTTAGCGGTTCGTCTTCTGGTTGGCTCTCACAGATTGGTGTTGGTGGGTTGTTCTCATTTTGGTCTTAGAAACCTATCCTGTGCTCAAAATCCAGTCTTTGTGTCTGGGTATTGCTTAATTTGTCTTCGTTTCTGAAGTTTATTCGGGAGTTTGATGGTAGTTTCATGGTGGTTGGTTAATGTGCGTTGATCTTTGGTTGGTTTTGCAGTGAGAAAAAGTTGAGAGTTTGTATGTGCTAGAGAGAAGATGGAAGACAAAGGTGAGGTTTTGGATGCTGTGTTGAAGGAAACGGTGGATTTGGTAATAGATCTGAACAAGCTTTGAAGCTCGTTTTTCTTTTTTTATCCTTTTGGTTTTCTGATATACGTTTTTTTTTTGTTTTGGGTTCTTCCATTTGTACTTTGGTGTGAAAGTTTTTGTCTCTGTTGTTGAGTGCAGGAAAACATACCCATTGAGGAAGTACTTGAGAATCTGAGATGTAGCAGAGAAGGTCTCAGCAGCCAGGCTGCTGAGGAGAGACTGACCATTTTTGGTCACAACAAGCTTGAAGAGAAAAAAGTACTTAGTTATCTCTGTTATCGTTTGTTCATTTGATGTAAAGGGCTCTTGTTTGCTAATTCTTTTTTGGTTTTTGGGGTTTTTCAGGAGAGCAAAGTACTGAAGTTCTTGGGGTTCATGTGGAATCCTCTCTCATGGGTTATGGAAGCTGCTGCTATCATGGCTATTGCTCTTGCAAACGGAGGAGTAAGTGCTTATTTGTTTGGTTGTTGTAGTTTCCGAGAAATTTTCTTTTGTGGGGTTTCCTGAATTGTATCTTGTTAATCTTTCTCAGGGCAAGCCTCCGGATTGGCAAGACTTTGTTGGTATCATTACTCTGCTTATAATTAACTCGACCATCAGTTTTATAGAGGAAAACAATGCCGGTAATGCAGCTGCTGCTCTAATGGCCCGTCTTGCTCCAAAAGCGAAGGTATCAGGTTCTGGCAACACGGTTTTGACTTAAAAATTACAATAATAAGTAAACTTAAGCTTTGTCCGTATGCATGTTTGAATCTTGGTTTGCGGGGATATTTGTATGATTAACAAGCTTCATTTTTACTTTGACAAGGTGATACATGTTTATATTCCTACAATGGTATCATTTCAAAATGAATTTGTCATAATAGGTTCTCCGAGATGGAAGGTGGAGTGAGCAAGATGCTGCTATTTTAGTTCCCGGTGACATAATTAGTATCAAACTTGGTGATATTATTCCGGCTGATGCTCGTCTTCTTGAAGGTGACCCTTTGAAGATTGACCAGGTGTGTCTACTGTAGCAAAATTTGCATTCAATGCTTCCAGTTGAACTGCTCCTTATTTTTTTCTCTTTTCATTAAAATTTTTTGTTGTGGGATTTTCAGTCCGCACTTACAGGTGAGTCTCTTCCTGTAACTAAAGGCCCTGGAGATGGTGTGTACTCAGGTTCTACCTGCAAGCAAGGAGAGATTGAAGCAGTGGTCATTGCTACTGGTGTTCATACCTTCTTTGGGAAGGCTGCTCACCTTGTTGATACCACAAACCAAGTTGGCCACTTCCAAAAGGCACGGAGATAAGACTTATGTACTTTTTATTCTGGACTTACTATTCTGCCTTTTCGTGATACTGACTCCATGTTCTTCCATGTTCCATTTTATGTAGGTCTTGACAGCAATAGGGAATTTCTGCATTTGCTCAATTGCTATCGGAATGATAATAGAGATTATTGTCATGTACCCAATTCAAGACCGGGAGTACCGTCCTGGAATTGACAATCTTCTTGTACTTCTCATTGGTGGAATTCCAATTGCCATGCCTACAGTTTTGTCTGTCACAATGGCTATTGGTTCTCATAGGTTATCTCAGCAGGTTGGTTACGTTCCTTGAGATGTATGAATCCATTAGCTTTTGTAAGATTTTGGATAGAATGATGGAATATGTCAATGATGTCTGTAGGGAGCTATCACAAAGAGAATGACTGCTATTGAAGAGATGGCGGGCATGGATGTGCTTTGCAGTGACAAGACTGGAACGCTGACGCTGAACAAACTTACTGTTGACAAAAATCTTATCGAGGTTGGTGGCAACTTGCCTAAGTTTTAGTGGCTTTTTGTGTTTGTGGATTATTGTTATTTCTTACTGCATGCATGAATTTTGCTTCTCAGGTTTTTGCAAAAGGAGTAGATGGAGATACTGTTGTTCTTATGGCAGCTCGGGCCTCCAGGACGGAGAACCAAGATGCTATAGATTCTGCTATAGTAGGAATGCTGGCTGATCCAAAGGAGGTAATTATTAGATTTCCCCACATTGTTTCCTCTTGATGACGGCAGTTTAGTTATTTGAATATCCACTTAATTTTTAATATGGTTCTATGTTTCTTTTGGCTGCCAAAAGGCCCGTGCTGGCATTCAGGAGGTACACTTTCTGCCCTTTAATCCTACCGACAAGCGAACTGCACTGACTTACATTGACAGTAACGGTAAAATGCATAGAGTCAGCAAAGGAGCACCAGAGCAGGTATATTGTCCTTGCTATCTCATCTGAGTACTCACTTGTTCTTCACAACTTTATTCTAATTCCTTGCTGCAATATGATTTTTAGATTCTAAATCTTGCACATAACAAGTCAGACATTGAGCGAAGAGTTCATGCTGTGATTGATAAGTTTGCAGAGCGAGGTTTACGGTCTCTTGCCGTGGCCTACCAGGTGATAGGGAACTCTTTTCTTTTTAATACTTTAACATATATTGTTTGGTTGTTACTTTATTGTATTTATGATATTATAATATTTATGATATTATAATTACTAATTTTTATTTCCTCATGGATGCAGGAAGTTCCAGAAGGAAGGAAAGATAGTCCTGGAGGCCCTTGGCAATTTATTGGCCTCATGCCACTCTTTGATCCACCTAGGCATGATAGTGCAGAGACTATTAGGAGGGCTTTGAATCTTGGAGTGAATGTTAAAATGATTACAGGTGGGTTCTATTTTTCAGTTTAAAATAATGTTTTGGCTTGTAGTGCAATATTGTTAAATTGTGATTATGTGACCAAAATTATAGTAAGAACGTGTTACTACTTATGAAAATTTTACATCATCCAAATTCCAAAGTATCACTTGACATCATTTAAAATAATTGAATTCTTAATACCCAGCTTGTTTATGTTTCTTTTACAGAATGACAACTTTTTCTTCTATGAATTAATTGAGCTAAATGTGGCTCAAAAAGCCTTATGTGGGTATAATGATGGCTTTTATTCTTTGTATGCTGAGCTTCTTCGAGTTCAGTGTTTGTGAAAATTCATTTTGAAAACCCGAGTAGAGTTATAGTATTTATGGGTTGTAATTTCGGCCCCGTCACGTTTTTGTTACACAGTCTGCATCTGTAATCTTTAAGCAAATTCTCAGAATTTCCTGTCATAATTTATCATTTTTCATCTTTTCCATTTGAGAATGTAGTGAACATTATTTTTGCTAGTATTTTTATGTGACTGAAGCTTGTGGGTTCTTCAGGAGATCAACTGGCAATAGGAAAGGAAACTGGTCGTCGTTTGGGAATGGGAACCAACATGTATCCTTCATCTGCTTTGCTAGGGCAGGACAAGGATGAGTCCATTGTTGCTTTACCGATAGATGAACTGATTGAAAAAGCTGATGGCTTTGCTGGTGTTTTCCCTGGTATTTTCTTTAATAAACCTTTTTTGATCTTTTTTTAATTGTTTTGCATACTCTTTGGTTGCCTTTGATCTATGCCTAACAGAAAAATTGTAATTGTTACTGTTGAGCAAAGCATAGTTTTCAGTTTGTCTTTGGATACATTTATTTACTTGCTATGTCTTTCATTTCAGAACACAAATATGAGATAGTAAAACGCTTGCAAGCTAGAAAACATATATGTGGGATGACTGGTGATGGAGTCAACGATGCTCCTGCTCTTAAGAAGGCTGACATTGGGATAGCTGTTGCTGATGCAACTGATGCAGCTCGTAGTGCTTCTGACATTGTCCTCACTGAACCTGGCCTTAGTGTCATCATCAGTGCTGTCTTGACCAGTAGAGCTATCTTCCAGCGGATGAAAAATTACACGGTAAGCATCAATTCTGACCATGGTATAGTGTTCCTACTTTTAACTAAAATGTTTGAGTCACATATTTTATTGTGTTCTCAGCTCTGTTGTTACTTTTGGTTCCAGTTCTTAGCAGCTTATATTAGGTTATGAACCTGAATTGGCAATACATATGTACTTTACATCAGTTTCACTTATCTTTATCTATTTTCTTTTCAGATTTATGCAGTTTCCATTACAATCCGTATTGTGGTAAGGATTTCTTCTTTTTCTAAAACAGATAGATATAACCATATTCCTGCTAGTCATTCTCTTCTGCTTGACTTGGAATACTCAATAAGCTTCATGTTGCTTGTACATTATGTAACAGCTTGGTTTCATGCTGCTGGCACTCATATGGAAGTTTGACTTTCCTCCATTTATGGTGCTTATTATTGCCATCCTCAATGATGGTTCGTTTTTTGCCACCTCATATTGCTCTCTTCCTCTTTCTATTGACCAATTACTATGGCAAGAATAAGAAACTTATTCACTTACAAAGTCCAATGCTAAGTTGCTATTCTTGGATGAATTTCAGGTACAATTATGACAATATCAAAAGATAGGGTGAAACCTTCTCCTCTGCCTGACAGCTGGAAGCTAGCTGAGATTTTTACAACTGGCATTGTTCTTGGCAGTTACTTGGCAATGATGACAGTCATTTTCTTTTGGGCAGCATATAAAACAGACTTCTTTCCGGTAAGATGACCTGCCTTCTGCAATTTAGTGATGAAGTTAGTTTTGATCTTGGAGGCTACATTTACTGTTTTTAAACTATTCGTAAATCATTGTTTACGTGATGTCTTATGAGTAGGCTGTCTTGGCTGAGCTAAAATTTCCATCTCTCTTTTGATCTCATGAGTGAGATGTGTTTTGGTTTGTGCTGAAAGATGACTGACATTCCATATATGATGATATTTCTTTCATTTGTTACTTCCATAATCATATGCAACAACCATACTCTCCAAATACTAAATAAAAAATACTTGATGGGAAATTAGAACTTAGGTATGCTGTTGTTGACTTAAAGTGTTATATGTCTGTGATGTGAATTTTTTTGATTTATTCTTTTCAGTTGTCCTATCACTGTTCTTAGTGCATGCTTTCATAGAGATTGTAGACTTCAGATAAACTTCATCATGTGATTTACTTGCTTTTGATTTGCCAGCGGGTATTTGGGGTGGCAACCCTTGAGAAAGCAGCTCATGATGACTTCCGAAAGCTTGCCTCAGCAGTGTACCTGCAAGTGAGCACTATCAGTCAGGCCCTTATATTTGTAACACGATCTCGAAGTTGGTCTTTTGTTGAGCGACCTGGTTTATTGCTTGTGGTGGCTTTTGTGATTGCTCAACTGGTGAGCAATTCTTGTCCATTTAGTTGCAAATTCTAACCGATAAGTCTGGATGATTAAGAAACACTAACATCTGATCTTCATTTTGAGCAGATTGCTACTCTGATTGCTGTGTATGCAAGTTGGAGCTTTGCTGCAATTGAAGGAATTGGGTGGGGTTGGGCCGGTGTGATATGGCTTTACAACATCATCTTCTACTTCCCACTTGATTTCATTAAGTTCTTCATCCGCTATGCTCTGAGCGGGAGGGCCTGGGATCTCGTTATTGAGCAGAGGGTATGTATTGCAATGGTTTGCTGAGAGTTCTTTGCATGTGAGGCTTTCTTTTGTACTGTATATTGATGGTCTCTTTTTGCCCTTCGCAATGTAGATTGCTTTCACAAGGCAAAAGGATTTTGGTAAGGAACAACGTGAGCTTCAATGGGCACATGCACAAAGAACATTGCATGGGTTGCAACCACCTGATACCAAGATGTTCACTGAGCGAACTCATTTCACGGAACTCAATAACATGGCAGAAGAAGCCAAAAGGAGAGCTGAAATTGCCAGGTGAGCAACACTGTAAACAAGTGTTTTAGCATGAGTCATGCGGTAGTATCACCTTCAAATTTAATGTGGGAATCATATTGCAACAAGATTTATAAGCAAACATTTATCTTTCCTGTTTGCTATAGTAACAAGGCCCCTCTCACATATAGCTGATATACAATCTGAACTTTGCTAGTGGCTGTGAACTGTTGTTATATCAGTGTCTTGGTGAATGCTTTGATTCATCTAAGCCTTTTTATTTTCTCTTTTTTAAAGAAAAATAATTGAATTTGTCTGCTTGTAATGCTTTCTTTCAGGTTGAGAGAACTCCATACACTGAAGGGTCACGTAGAATCAGTAGTGAGATTGAAAGGCCTTGACATAGACACGATTCAGCAAGCTTACACAGTCTAAGAGATCATTCATCAGCATAATCATTATTAAGACACTTCACCTGGTGCTGAGATTAAAGACATGTAATCAGCATGTTGCGAGTTGCCCATCATACAACTGTGTTAACTCGTGCTTCTATGCATGACATTCCAGCACTGTTGAGTGCTGCAGTGAGCATTTTTCGTCTTGTTTTCCTCTCTTCTCTTAACATTATCCACCCAATGCCCCACAATATAAGCTTATTGTGTTTGGCATATAATGTTTATATTACTGAGGTTTAATGCCTGTTGTTCTTTAATTTCTGCTGTACTACAAACTCTTGATAGTTAGGTAATTGCTTTGGCTGTTGATAGTGGGCAATAAGAGCTTAAAAACAGTGTTTAAAGTGGTCTTCTTACTTCTCAAGTAATCCTTGCCTTTTTTGGTTGATAATATTCCTAAAAGCTTGAATCTCTAAAACATTGTAACAATGAGCTTAATTCGATGCAGTATGTGCCTTGTGCAATATAGCGCAGCCGCATAAAGAAATTTGTTGAATCGGTGAGCTTGTTTGCCAATAAGCAATGCGATTTTCATCCCCCTATTCATATTTAGAAGAAATTAATAACCCACATGTTTAAGGCAAATTCATAAATATTTGAGTTCGAGACGAAAGAGTTCAAGAAAATATCATTTACTTTAGTACTATGATTACCGAATGCCTTGCGTTGCACTATTGCGTACCAAATTTTCGACATGGAAAAGGCAAATAAACAATATGGGTCTCCTCCACTTAATTCAACCTGACATACTTTATTGAACGAGTTGAGAATCATGATTGTTAATACCATTCATAGTCTAAACTTGTATTAAATTTCTTACCAACTATCATCTAAAGATATTCAATGGTATTGCTCATAGCCTACTTTGAATTTTATCTTAATCAAACTACAGTTTTATCAGATTGCATTCTCTCCACTTTCTTCAATGGTATCTGGGCCTATCCCTTTGTATTTGTACCACCTGGCGCATACTAAAAAGTAACCGAAATTCAAAACTTCCAAGCCAGCAATCATGTAATAGAAGTAATCCAATCTTCCCTTATTTAGGTCTTCTGGTAACCAATTCCCGGTTGCAGCTCCTTCTGTCGTTTTATGAACTATAGTTATTAACAAACTAGTCAAATAACTTGAACCTGCCAGTCCGCAGTAGAAGATAGACCCTCCAATGCTTCTCATGTTCTCAGGAAATTGCTTGTAGTAGAATTCTATTTGTCCTATGGAAGTGAATGCCTCTGCAAGTCCAGCTAGTGCAAGCTGAGGAACCAAAAACATGCCAGACATTGATGAAATGGCACCTCTTCTTGGTTGAAACCCAACTGCTGGCTTGGTAAGAGCTATCGTTCTTCTTCGTTCTTCAACAAATGCAGATACTAGCATGGTTATAACGGAGATGCCTATACCGATTCCCATTCTTTGGAGCATTGTGATGCCGCCTTCTTTCCCTGTGAGTTTTTGCAGAAATGGGACCATAATTCTGTCATAAATAGGTATCCACAGTGTCATGCTAACCATCATGAAGACGACGTAAGTTGCAGCTGGGATCTTGAAGGTAGTGTTTCCAAGACGTCTATCAGTCTGCTGGGCTTGGAAGACTGAATAAGTATGTTGTTGAACAACGATAACATGGTAGAAGACAGCTGCAACCCATATAGGAAGTACTCTCAAAATGCATTTCACTTCTTCTACTTGCTGCATACTGCAAAGTCTCCATGGATTTGCTGGTGATCCATCTGTGTTTATCTGGTCTTCCGGAATCACTACCGCTGCTTTGTCCAAAAATCTGAACACAGAATAACAATTTGTCAATTTGGCTAACGTCCATGATTGCCTTTCTCGATGAGACTAACAAATGTATTGTGATAGCTGTCAATTGGCTACCTGAATTGATCTGTGTAAGGAAGCTTGGAGTTGATAGAAGTGGGAGGAATATAATTGTAAAGAGACAGCCATGGCTGCTCGGGTTGTTTAAGTCCCCTTTTCTTGATTGCAACCACAATTACCTGTGCCACACTGGTCATTGGACTGCCGGTTGCTTTCACCTTCACATATATTTTTGAACCCATGAAGAAGAGAGCACATGATATCAACATTAGCAGCGCTGGAATTTCTAAACCGATTGCCCAACTGACATTGGATTGCACATAGACAATCAGAGTCAAAGACACCATTTGGGCGAAGGTAAAGGTGAAGAAGTACCAGTTGAAGAAGCTATTAATGCCCCTTTTTCCTGATTCAGTTTTAGGGTTGAATTGGTCTGCTCCAAATGCCAGGTTACACGGTCGGACGCCACCAGCTCCTATTATCATTAATCCGAACCCACTCAACAGAAATGCCATTTGCCCTGCTGTTGGCCCTTTGCATGTAGAACTTTCTGATGCACAGTGGGGAGGATGCAGACTTGGCATTGCCGCTGTTAGTTGTATAACTTGCAATCCCTTCACCATAAAAATCAAAGCATTAGTTGCATAACGTAGAAAATCTGCACTAAGTTTTGACAAGATGGAGATTTCCATTATACTGTTGGTGATGTGTCGGAGCCTGGAGACGAGTGACTAGTTAAATTTGACAATATTAGTACTATATGGTTCTAAAGTTCAATTTTTATACTATGGCCTTAAAATAAAATAATAGATCTTAGCTCAGCTAGATCTTCCGAGTTTTTGTCCATGTATAAAATTTCAGTGATGAAACTGACAGGACGGTAATAGAAATTGTACCAGGAAAGAAGTAATTGTAGCAAATCCCAACGTCTTGTAGCGACCAAAGTAAGTGTCACAAAGGTAAGCTCCAACCATGGTACCGAAATTTGTGGTACCATTGAAGATATTGATAAGAGTTGCAGCTGTAATGTTCTTCATGTTGAAGACAGAAGTAAGATAGATCAAGAGGTTGGCTAGTGTGCCGATAGCTCCCAGCTTCTCAAAAGTTTCATTACCTTAAAATATTCATATCCAAAACTTAAATTTGTTACTCAACATGAAGAAAAATAGGAACAAAAACAAGACTGAAGCAAAAAAGAAACAGCTCCCTGAGTTCACCTATGATGAAGGGCATAGCTTTCCATCCTCTGTAGTTAATTTTAGGCTCCTGAACAAAATTTCCCACAGCTTTCTCATCCTGCTCCATGGTTCCATTCTGATCCTGCTTCTCTAACTCGAAGGTTCCATTCTGTTTCTGATCCATGGTTTCTTTCTGATTCTTTTCCATGGTTACTTTCTCAGTACTAGTACCTCTTTCTCCTGCTTTCGTACTGACTCGTTATTCAAAGTTACAATTCTTGGACCGTATACGTTTGAAGATGGGAACTTTATTTAAAGCTGCAGAGCATAGACATAGTTGAGAAAAAGAATTCCGTGTCGTTCCTAACTCCACCTGCCCACATTTTTCTCGTTTTCCATCAAGTTTTCTCTCACTCGGGAGACTGAATTTAGGGCGGTGTCAGTTCATTTTTGTTAGACCACCCGACGTCATCTATGACCCCAAGTCCACTGCTAACATATGGCTTCAGTGAGTGGCTGAAAGTTGTTTAAGTAATTAGTGATTCCGTTCCAATTCAGAAACAAATTCCACTTAAATCAGAGAATGGAAACAGTAAAAGTTGAAACATGCACAGTCTGATTCACTGCCACCCAGTGGGAATGTGGAAGGCACTATCTACCTATCATATCTTGACAGACTGATATTAGCTCTAGAAAATTTTTGTTTTTTCACTTCTAAACGGCAACCCAGGTCAAAGAGATTGACATGCCTGGTCTACTACTATTTTGTCTTTTAGGATTTCTCATGCCACATAGCACTCTACTAGTAGTTTCGAGATACCACACATACATAATGTAATTTTATTGTACTAGTAGTATCAGTAGCCGGAGCTTGAAGGTATTTAGGCTTATAAATAATGGTAAAGATATTTCAATATTACTACAAACTCCTTGTGATTTAAATATATCATAATACAACATGTGAGCTCCTAAGACTCTTTAGATAATATTATTTTTAAAATTACTTACTAAGATTTCGACGTGACCATAAATCATATTATTTATATTATTAAACTCGTAAATTTTCGATTTATGAATTGACGCATTACTTTTCATAATAAAAGAGAAAAAAGTCTTAAAATTTGTTCAGCATCCTTGAAAAGTTACAGAAAAGAAAATAAACTACATATCTTCAGAATCAGGGCAGGATTCTCCCACATCAGAATGGTAGGTCTTAGAATTTAAACAACCAACTTTAGGCACACGTAATGGTTAGTGGAGACCCACAATTAGCTGGATCTAAGACTCCTGATGCCTAAAGTCATCGTGATTTTCTAGCTAGTTTCATTATATCGAACGAATTGGCTTTTTCTGTAATAAATATGAGTTCTATATTAGCTGCAAAGTGTATATTTGCATTACATTATTAATTTAAATCTTTAGTCTTCCAAAAGGGTTCAATAGTCAATTATTTGATCTTGCATCTCGTCTGGTAGTCACATGTTTCTTTGATAATGGAATTTGTTTTTTTTTTCTTTTTATTCAGACACAGTAACCTTTCATCATCAGGAATTTGGGAACCCGGCACAACATCAATTTTTCATGTATATAAATAAAAATCTTGTACTCCAATATACTGATACATAATTTCAAAGCTGAATGAGCCTTGTTATTCTGTTTCGTGGATTGGGGTTTCCATGCAACACAGTATGGCTCTAGCTAGCTTCCTTTTGCGTGGTTGAAATCATTGAAAATGAACCACAATCTCTTGTTTAAGCTTTCAGTATGTATGGCTTTTTTCGTTTCATACCGGAGATTTTTCAGACTGCAGTTTTTTCCAAGCTCAATTCGTGGGTGCCTACTGCAGTTCCTTTATATTTGTACCACTTTGCACACACTATAAAAAATCCGAAATTTATCAATCCTAACGCAGCAACTAAGTAATAGAAGTAATCCAGTCTTCCCTTATTAAGATCTTCAGGCAACCAGTCTCCAGTGGCAGCCCCTTTTGTCGTCCTGTGAACTGTTGATATCAATAAACCACTCAAATAATTTGATAATGCAAAACCAACAAATGACAAGGATCCACCAGTACTTCTCATGTTTTCTGGAAACTGCTTGTAGTAGAATTCAACTTGTGCAATGATAGTAAATGCTTCAGAAAGTCCAATCATTGTGAGCTGAGGTATTAGCCACAATCCGGACAAGCAAGATATTGCACCTCTTCTATGTTCTATGCCTACAGGCTTGGAGATAGCCAATGTTCTTCTCCTGTCTTCAACAATGCCAGATAAAATCGTGGTGATTATGGCAAGAACCATGCCAATACCCATTCTTTGAAGGATTGAGATGCCGCCTTCTTTTTTCGTCAATCCTTGCAGCCTTGGAACTATGATTCTGTCATAGATAGGAATCCAGATTGTGAGGCCTAGCATGGTGAAGATTGTGTAAGATGCAGCCGGGATTCTGAAATTGGTATTGCCCAAGCGTCTATCAGATTGGAGAGCTTGGAAGACTACATAGGTTTGTTGTTGAATCGAAGCTACATAGTATAAAACAGCCGAGGCCCATATGGGGAACATTCTTGCTAAAACCTTTACTTCCTCCACCTTTTGCATGCTGCAAAGGCTCCATGGATTGACTGCCGATCCATCCGAGTTGATTTGGTCTTCAGGGGTCATGATTGCTGCTTTGTCAAGAAACCTGACAACATTATCACTCTGCTTCATTAGTAAGACGCAGATTACTGACCTTAAACAAGGTGGAAGAGGAGCAAGAATAATCATTAAAAATTAACTAAAGAATTTAGAGTAAGCCCTATTTATTGATCAAAGTTTAAGCAGGGACACTATTTTCTGCGTGATCCTATCCAGCTAGTTGGGTCATCACAGAGGAGCTATTCTTTTGAAATTTTACCATAGAAAACGTGAAAAATTGAAATAAAATTTAATGACTACCATATGAAGTATATGAATCATCCAAGTCAGTTATGAACAAAATTTACCATGGAATTAGAGGAGCATCTAGAACTTGTTACCTGAATTGTTCAGTATGAAGAAGCTTGGAGTTGATACAATTTTTTGGAATATGGTTATAAAAGGAGAGGGATGGTTGCTCTGGTAACTTCAGTTGCCTCTTCTTGATTGCAGCCACTATGACTTGCACTGCGCCTGTCAAGGGACTGCCATCTGCTTTTACTTTCACATAAAGTCTTGTTCCCAGGAAGAATAGTGAGCAGGATAAGAACATCATAAATGCAGGAATTCCCAATCCCCAAGCCCAGCTCACATCAGATTGCACATAAACGATGATTGTCAAAGATACCATCATTGCGAAAGTGAAGGTGAAGTAGTACCAGTTGAAGAAGCTGGTGATTCCCCTCTTCCCGGATTCCGTATTAGGATTAAATTGGTCAGCACCAAAGGCCAAGTTGCATGGTCTAATGCCACCGGCCCCGATTACTAATAATCCTAACCCACACAACAGAAAAGCGAATTGCCAAGGTGTCGCTCCAGGACATGCTCCACTATCTTGATTTCCGCAGTGGGTGGGATGCAATTTTGAGATTGCTGCTGTCAAAGTTAGTACAAGCATCCCCTACAGAAAATTTTGAGACAAATTAGGTGATACTGCAGTTTCAACATCAAGTCTATTATAATAATGAAAACAGGAATTGTGAAAAGCATTCTTAGTTATAGTACCAGAAAAGAGGCTACAGAAGCAAATCCCAGAGTTTTATATCGGCCAAAGTAGGTATCGCAGAGGAATGCTCCGAGCAAAGTAGCAAAGTTGGTGGTACCATTAAAGATGTTAATGAGAGTTGTAGCTGTGATACTCTTCATGTTGAAGACAGTTGTGAAATATATCAAGAGGTTGGAAGAGGTCCCAGTAGTCCCTAGCTTTTCAAAAGTTTCATTTCCTGCAAAATTTAATATATGCATCAAAATCAAAAGCGAAGAAGAATATACATCGCAAACAAAAAAGAAAAAGAAAAGAAAAGTATCTACGAGCACAAACCAAATGCTGTCTCTCTTTTTACCTATAACAAAGGGCATAGATTTCCATCCTCTGTAGTGAAGCTTAGGCTCTTCATCAGTTGTAACACAGGCCTTCTCATTCTCCTCCATGATTTCTAGCAAAGAACTTTTCTGCTACTCTATTTTCTTTCTAACTTCGGTATCAGTAATACAAATCGTTCACATCCAATTCGATGTTCTAGCATGAACACTTTAAAAAAATGCACGAGTTGTACTTATTCTATTAATAAAATCCAAAAGACTTTCACGTTTGTTTTGGTATAACAATGTCAAAAAAGAAATGTACAATTGGAGCTAAATAATAAAGAGGGTATTGCCACCTCTGGCCTTCTTTAAAAACCCTCCTTGGTCATTGGACGGTGTGCATTCACCTCATTAATCTCAGGACATATAGACGTAGTGAACCTCTTAATGTGAATGTTACAGAATGGAGAGCACATCAAAACTCACCAAGTCACTTTTTAACCTACAGCGAAGGAGTTAAAATTAATAAAAATTTTGAGATGCTGATATTTTGACTTTACTGTGAATAGATTTTGATGGAGAGATTTAGAAGGAAATGAAGCATATATATATATATATATATATAACCAAAACGAGGTGGGTCAATTTGAACAATTACGACCACACATCATGGAGTTGATGGAGATATTAAGTATATATATATTTAATGTCACGATCAAGAATAATTTGCTTCTCTAAACGTGAATTTCAAACCTCGTGGAGGACAAGAACCTGTCTGATGATCATCTCACCATATCTTCCAATCATATCTTCTGATAATGAAGGCGATCAATACTCAAGTACTGGCTCCAGTCAGAAGGACTAAGGACTACTTCAACGATAAGTTTTTTTAATTTTTTTGAAGAAAACACCGTTCCTGATTACCGGCTGTATGTAGTCGGAGTATTCCATACGATATTATGCATTTAGATATGACAAAATAAATAATTACAAGCGTGCACTCAGCTACAATTAATAGCTTTAGAAATGGGATTAGATTATAATATTCAAGTTGAAATGAATTTGTTGAAACTTCAACTTGCTGTATAGGATGAAAAAGAAGAACCAGTAGCTGGGAGAGTACGCTGTGTGACAACAGGAGTCATCAAAACGACCTGTAAGAGAGTATCATATTCATATATAATTTTTGTACTAAATGCCAAAATAACAAAGCCTAGGAAATTAAAAAAAGAAAATTCAAAGTCAAGAAAAAAAAAACTTTTCTTTGTCTTTGATTTACCCAGTTTCTTCACTCATCTTCTTTTTTATGTCAGCCCCAAATTAACATAGCAAAATTTTGTATACAGACTGACCACGAAAAGAAAAACTCATAACTTCAATAACTTTTAAATCGCCATTCTATCAAATGGAGTTCACGGTGAGTTCAAATCTAACTATTTATTCTGGATAATTTTTTTATATATAAAAGAGTATACTTGTTATAAATATTTTGTTGTGCTGGTGGTTTGATTTATAAATACATTTTTTTCATTAAAGAGAGTGGCTCAATAATATTTATGAAAGTTATAAATAAACATTTCTAATTAATAATATATATGTTTTAAATGAACAGGGTATACATGGACAATATCATATTTGTGAAAGTTTCATTTTGTGGAGAAGAAGTTGAATTAAAATTGTGTGAGTTAGATAAATTGAGCTTGGTGGTAATTGTAAATGAGGTAATGCAGATTATACACGGTTGATGCAAGGTTAATTGATAAAAAACAGGGTACACAATGCAGATTATTGATAAAGAAGTAATTTAATGATGATGATGGGCTAGCAAAGTTTCTTTTGATTGGTTGTTGATTTTCTTAATATTTTTTAAAAATTTAATTGGATCTAGTAGTAATTCGTGAAGCTTTGAAAGTTTCTCTTAGTTTGGAAAATTGATGTTAATTGCTTGAAAAAATTGGGATTGTGATTGGTAAAAAATTGGCAGAGATTTGAATGATTATTGTGTTACATGCTTCTTGTCTATTTTTTCCTTAAAATTTAGAATATGCAGCTTTCTATTTTTAATTAAACAATTTAGATTGTTAATGTTGATTCAATTTAAGGGTTAAAAATATTATTTTACTATTTATATATATATATATATATATTATAATATAATATAATATAAAATGGTTAGTGGAAAGAAATTATATCGGAGGGATTCAATGTCGGTTATTGGGGCCTATATATCTTCTATATATATATATATATATAAGGATATTTTAGTGATTTCGAATATATTCATTATTCAAACTAACGTTGGGTGTAATGGATTATTTTAAAAAACGTAAGGGAGTGTTGGGCTATTAATCTGAATCAGAGGGGATTTTGATCGTTTTCCCTATACTCGGACAAGCAAAATTATCATGGTTACCATTGTTGACTTTTGACCACAACAAGTGTAGGCGGGCCTCTAGCTAATTCATCACATGATGTGACATCTATCTCTCATCAATAATTGAATTTGAAACAAACAATTTGGAATTGAATTGCAATTACGCTTCGGTGTCGTTTTGTGATAATTGCTAGTAATGTCAATCTGAAACGGGTCTACAATTCAACCCTTCACTTGTCACCAGAGACTTATTAATATTGGCTTCTTCGGGGACGGTCATCACTTGTTCTCTCGCTGTCTCAGTGATCATTTATAACATAGTTTTCTCTTTTTGAAGATTATTAATCACTATAATAAGCAAGTGTGTTACGGAATTCAGTTGAGTAGTAACATGCATAACTTCTCCAGTTGACCCTTCCAAACAATGATATGATACGGTAGAAAAATGGATCTTTAATTCAATTTGAATTATAAAAGATTTATAAAACAGGTCTACCAAATTATACATGTATACAACCAACCATCACACATGCATGGTAGAGTTTAGAAAGGAAACTTAATTAGCATATAAACTGAAACCTAGGTAGACATCTAATATTAGGAGAAAAAAGAAAACGAAAGAATTTATAAGAATAACTTAAGGATGATGTAAGAGATTAATTAGCAATTTCGACCCCCCTTATATCAAGCGGGAAGGGCTAGTTGGTTTTTTTTTATATATATATATATAATCCAACAACGAAGAAGATTTGAGAAAGTATTCAAGGTAATTGGGCTCAATTTTATTTATGGGAGGACAAAATTGGGCTGGGTTCATTTTTATAAAATTCCAACCCAACTTAAAGTATAAGGATTGTAAAATTGAATCTAACCGAGTTAAAATTCGTTCGATTCGATTCAGGTCTAAGTTCGGCTCTTGAGTAAATTTTGGTTTGATTTGGTTTAGTTTTGAGTTTTAATTATTATTAAAAAATTTCATATAAATTTCTCAATTATATAATAATTATAAAAAATAAATAATATTTTACTCTTTTTTTAAATTTTTGTCAAAAATTATAAAATTATTATTTTACTATAATAAAATATTAAAAGATTATTTGAATTTTATAATTAAGTTTTTCGTTCGAATCCAATTAAAAATCAAACTCGAATTAAACCAATTGCTTAAAAACTGATTGAAATTAAAATTACTTTTGTAACCGAATCAAACAATTCAATTCGATTTGATTGGACATTTTTACCTAGTTATAATTTTATTCTCCTTTCTTTTACTTCTTCACTTTGAGAACCCACCAAATCAACGTTAAACCAAACTTAACTCTTCATTTCACCTAAATTTATTCATCTTAAAAAATATATATATTTCTTTTCAAGAAGGAAATAAAATTATATACGCTAATATATCAATTTCTTTGTACATTCAAACTCAGAAAGAAAAACCAAACTAACTTAGAAGATTATGATTTTGATTGCGATGATGTTTGGTGTTCATTAGACTTAAGGTTGAGTCCACGCATGATTTGAGTTACAATTTTTACCGAGACATATTAATAGCTCATAAAGATCAATTGTTTAGATGATTGCAATATAATTTAGACATAATTTTATTTAAGAAAATATTTATTTTCAAAATAAGAAAAAAATCGAGAGCATCATATGAAGAAGCACGCAAAGGAAAAGAAGAAAAATTAGATTTTTACTAGCAGGTTGATTGGATTTGATTGGATTGATTGTTTGTGGAAAATAAGCTTGGCAAAAATTTAGGTTCAGGCTAGATTTTCAAAAACTTGGCTCAGACTCGGGTTTATTTTTCATAAATTTGACCAAGTCGGGTTTGGATTTAATAAAAACAGGTTGGATAAAAAAATAGGACTTTAAGAGTCTAAAAAAATATTTTTTTTTTCAAGTTTACGGGCCAGACCTTGACTCAACTTAATCTAAAATGATTTCAATTTATTTAAAACTCGAATAATTCAAAATTGACCTGAACTCAAATTCGGCCCATATTGAATTATAATGTTAAAGCCTAAGGCCTGATTTGATTTATATTTAACTCGGTTATAAAAGGTCGGAACTGGGTATTTTTACTATGCCTAATGGAGAAACAAATGAGTGAAGGAGTAGTGGGCGCCATTCAAAGTGAAAACATAAATGTGATGGATTAAAAATCTTTTTTTAATATTAATTACAATTTATTATATGTGTATAAAATTTTTATTAAGAGTTTAGATTTCACAGTTATATTATACGCCAATATTTATACAATGAGAAAATTCTATATTATTGTAGGGTCTACTTAATAGCCCGGGTTGAAGCCTACAGCTAAAATAGTTTTTTTTATCTTACTTTTAATTAATTATAACAGCTTTTTTAATAAATTTTTCATTTGATCGTATCAATAAGAGATGGGAGATGAATAAGATAAAAATATAACCAATAAAAAAATATTTTTTTATATATATAAGAAAATAAATTAACCGAAAAATAGACAAGGACAACGTTTAAGGGGATTTGTTTATATTAGGAATTTGTGATTGTTTATCTTATAATTAAATATTAATTTATTATTGCCCAAAACTATTTTATCTCTAGAAAAGTAAATTAAATCTTAGTTAACTAATAGATAGATATAATGAGATATTCTTG
This sequence comes from Melia azedarach, assembly GCA_028052125.1. Taxonomy (NCBI): domain Eukaryota; kingdom Viridiplantae; phylum Streptophyta; class Magnoliopsida; order Sapindales; family Meliaceae; genus Melia; species Melia azedarach. Next base: position 2,113,253 of record CM051401.1, on the reverse strand, counting down.
AAACTAAAAGAAGGTGTTGACGAAGTATTTTATCAAATTTTAGGAATATTACTTATTCTCCCTTTTGATTTGAGCTAAAAATTATTGCAAAACCAACAATTATCCACTCTGTTGTTATGGTCTCATCAATTAACAAAGACCAGTTTAGAATTGTTTTTTATTATAAAATAATTTACTTTTATTACTTTGAAAAAATTAATCAAAATTGTTGTGAATTTAAAAATTAGTTGATAAGAATTTTGTAAATTTTATTAAATATTTAGATTTTAAAATTTTATTTCTAATTTAATAATTATTATAAGATTAATTTTTAATTTTTATAATTTTAAATAGATATATTTATAGATAAAAATTTGTTATAAGATAAAATAATTTGATAAATATCTAAAATAAGTTTTAAATAATTTAAAATTACTTTGATTTCTTTCAACAATAAATTCAAAGAAAAATTCTTTACTACACAATTTATAATATTATACTTTCAGATACTAAGTACACTTCGTGTATATATATATATATATTAAAATAAAATTTTTAACATTATATACCCATGAGTCTACTAAAAAATTGAATCGATAGTATTACAAAAGCATAATTTGAAAGTCTGCATCTGAAAATGATGATATCTAGCTACTTCCAATATTTTTCAAGAGAAAAATTATTCCTCCACTTCTTAGAGGGAATCAAACTCGAGTTATATATTCCAATATATTGTGTACTCTCAAGTTGCAATACTCTAATCAGGTTTAATTTCCTTTTACTATTCAATTTAAATGTGTTAATTAACTTAAGAACTGGTATGTACTTGCTTGCTGATCAATGTGGAACAAAAGATTGTTATATTGGACATTACAATTGGCAAGATACATAGATAGATAATGTTAAAGAACAACCTCCAGCGAATGATTGCTAATTAAAGCTGAGGAAGTTTTGTTTATACAGACAAAATTTCCGAATTTTTTCATTTTGTTGATCAGTGCATCAACTCATGGGCTCGAATCGACTCCAGGTTGCAAGCCGAAAGACACTTACTATATATATACATATATTATAACAAGTGTAATCTGTATTAATATTCATTTATCTCCCAAACAATCAGAAGGCACAAAAAGCTGAGATTCGTTAATGGAGGTAGATGACAATTAAGTGACAAGTTCTCGTATATCTCTCAAGACTACATATTCTACAGTAATGCAGCATAAACCAATCACTAATTTAATTAATTAATTAGTTTCAAATCCGAATTATCTTATCCGATATTAGCTTTAGAGATGTTTTTATATAATTATATGTAATTCAAAAATATATAATTTTCGTCATTTACAATTCTACAGTACTATGTGCTCTATCATTATTAATTATCAATATTAGATGCAGCATGAACACAAATTTAAGTCTTGTACGCACTGAGTGGGGTATGATTTCTTGTCTGTTAGCATTCTCGGGTTCGAGGAATAATCTTGGAGGACTCAACCACGAAAAACAATTTAACATATACACCCCTATTTTTTTTTTTTGGTCGGCTGTTTTTAACTTTGAGTCAACACAAAATACCTTCTCAATCCGAATATAAATATAATTTTATTTTTCACATAGATGATGTTGAAGTCAAGATCATTGAAATATAAATTTACCGCTACTTCATGGTTCTAGTTAATTAAAATATATATAGGTCGTAATTGGGTTATAATCTTAAATATCCTTTAAATAAGAGTTCGATGTGCAATATTAATTAATTAATATTAATGAAACTTCATGTACTTGTATTATAATTTGTAATACAAGTTATTTTATTTTCTACGTGTGACATTGACATTCAAGAAAAAGGGCAATTTCTAATCAATATGTTTGAGACCATATCAGGTTACGATGCAACCACCATTTGCTTGAAACATAAGCTATAGCATTCACAACGGAAAGCAGCTACTCATGATTCTGAAGTTGAAGATATATCATGCGTTAGAGTGTATATGGAGTAAAGGTAAAGGCCCTTTTTGCTCTGTTCTAAATTCAAATCAATTCTATCCTCCTCAGAATTTGACCCAAATTTCTTATTATGGTCAAAGCATGAAATCGATTGTAGTAGTTATGCATGCATTATCACTTTCTTGCATCAATTGATTGCAGTAGTAGTGCACAAATAAATTATATATTAACATCTAACGACCATGTCTAGTTCTAATTTAAACTCAAATTTTGAACCAAATAACCTCCAAATTCATTCTGGGTTCAACAAGATTAGGCTAATTATACAAACGAAAAAGATAAGCCACCTTTACTAATAAAGAAACCTTTACTATGTTTACACAGTGATGAACATAACAGAGGCGTTCAAGTGCATGCCCGTAAAAGGAACATTGAGCTCGACCGTTAATTAATTCACCGTGGCCCATCTTTTGGCCTGAAATAAAACCTATTTGCTACATAATCTAACGAAGTAATTAATATTCCCGTCCCTAAATTTTTATTTTTTATAGATAAGTACACATTTGTATCACAAATAAAGAATATATTAGTCATTTCAACAGGAACGACTCGAACGAGAGATTTATTTGATATAAGTAGAAAACTATATCTTTATACGGGAAGACGTAAACAATCAGGGATGGAAATACTAGTATCCCCAAATTTCTGCTGCGTAAGACATATATATATATATATATATATATATATATATATATATATCTTTGAAAATCTGATTCGAGTCAGACATGTTTCAATGCATTCGCAGACTTTGTTCGGTAGAAAACAAAAGCCATTCCTTGAAAGGCTACTTGTATGGATGCACAGAAAGTGTATACTCCCTACCTAATTTCTTACCGACGCTCGGATCTACATATTTTCATGTAAAAAAACTAGCAAAATGGTTTTAAGCTTGCATGTAGAGCGAGTACATTTAATTTTGTACTAAGAGAGAGTATTTTTTTTTGGGCAATGTGTTTGAATATCATTGGACAACGGCTACTTATTTTTCGCACAACTTTCCATACACATTTTCAAAAAGTCTGTCTCTCACTCTGCTCATAAAATATAGGAAAAAAATTAATTCTTTCTTTTCTCTCTCTTTAGTGCTTCAAATAATTATTGGTTTTATGAAAGGCAGTTTCAAACTATCATCACATCTCCTTCTCCTCTCTCATTCACTGTTACCCTCAATGCTTCTACTCATCCCTTTAGCTGAGGCCTGAGTGTACTCTCTGTATAGTGGTTACTGGTTCAGTGAAAATTAAGAGGCTTGGTCATTCAAGAAGCCCATTTGGAAGGAGGAATGAAAATGGGTGGGCTGGTTTTGATCTTCTCACTGACTACTGCAGCAACCCTCTTCAGCTCTTGCTGCCTTTCTCTCACTGAAGATGGTAACATGCTCATTCCATCTCAGATTCTATTTTGAGTTCTTTTTTTTTATTTGTTTTAAGTGTTTATTTTAACTAACCTGTTTTGTTGCTGGGAGAACGAGTTAGGAGTACGGGGCTTTTGTTGGTAGCTAAGAACATGGTGGTTTTGTTGATAATCTGGACACCAAAATAAAAAACCCTGGGCTAAAGAAGGGAGGTCAGGCACTATAACGTAAACTAGGCTCCTTCAAAAGAATGGATCCGTGTCTTGGATGTGCTGGTTCTGTAAACTGGGATATTATCTGATTTGATGTAAAATTAAGTATTATTTCTGTTCAGCACTTCAAAAGCTGCTACCTTTCGGCGAAAAAGAGAAGTTTTTAACTCGATGTTTCACGTCGCCATTACTATTGTAAAGAAGATAATCTTTTATGATAAAATGAAAGTGAAATTGATGTTAAATTTCGGATATTTTTTATGATATAATCTTATTTTCCAGGAGTTACATTGTTGGAAATCAAAAGCTCTTTGAATGATAGTAGAAACTTGCTTGGGAACTGGCAATCTACTGATGAATCTCCCTGCAAATGGACTGGGATTTCTTGCTATCCCCATGACCAACGAGTTCGCTCTATGTACGTCACCTCCATTCTGCCCTAGTTCACTTTCGCTTCCACATTGTAATTACTCCTTAAATTTGTTTTTCAAATATAATTTACTTCGTATGTTGGGTTATTCAGTAATCTGCCTTACATGCAATTGGGCGGCATTATATCTCCCAGCATTGGTAAACTCAGTAGATTGCAGAGATTGTAAGTTCTATGCCCTTCTTTGTCTTTCTTTGTTTATCTGCTTGAAACTCTGAAAATAACCATTAATACATCTCTGATTACTGTAATTTTCATTTTAACCTGAAACAGGGCACTTCATCAAAACAGCTTACATGGTTTTATTCCTAATGAGATTACAAATTGTACAGAGCTCAGAGCCTTGTAAGTAAATATGGACAAAAGAATTGAGTGGTTATTGATATTAGATGATCTCTCATTTGACATTTTTCTTCCAAGTGTGATATCTAAATACACCATATGCCACATGCTGTAATTGATCATCAATGTAGGTACTTGAGGGCAAATTATCTTCAAGGAGGAATACCGGCAAATATTGGAAACCTCTCTTTTCTCTCTATATTGTAAGATCTCTCTTTCTCATTCTATTGCCGGGTCCAAATTTTGAATCCTGGCTGAGTGAATATTTTTACTCATACTGGATTATTGAATCTAGGGATCTGTCAAGCAATTTGCTGAAGGGTGCTATACCTTCTTCTCTTGGCCGTCTCACGCATTTGCACTACCTGTAAGTTTAAATAGAGTTACCCTTATCTTTTCAAATTTGGGTATCTGGGGTTTTCACTTATTGCCATTAAATGACTAGGAGAATGTGTCTTGATCATGTATTATGGTGCCCTTTCATGCAGAAACTTGTCCACCAACTTCTTCTCTGGTGAAATCCCTGATTTTGGTGCCCTAAGCGCTTTTGGGAACAAGTCGTGAGTACTCATGTTCTCTTTTTGCCTTTCTTACTGTTATAAATGTGTATGCTTGATAAAATATTTAAGACCAATTAACATTTGACAATTATTACTTCGTCGACTCTCCTCTAGAGTCTTTTAATAAATATCTTATAAATAGTAAATTTATGAAGTAACTGCTATCACACATTATTCATTGATTGCCTATATATCCTTGCTGGTTAAGATTGCAGCATAGCTTAAATATGGCTATCTAATGTGGTACTCATGAGAACCATCTACAAACCATGCATGCTTGTTCTGCACCCTCAAAATTATGTGGTATATTTACACAAGATAAATGTAATACTGGCACACTGACTTCTTAATTATCACTTATCTTCCATCTTGGTATTCATCTTCCGAGCTTGTTCTAATGCTGCCTTGCTTATGCGTAGGTTTATTGGAAATTTGGATCTCTGTGGACGACAGGTTAACAAGCCATGTCGAACCTCCATGGGATTTCCTGCTGTGCTACCTCATGCAGCAAGTGATGAAGTTGCAGGCAAGTATTAATTTTATGTTCCTTTTGTCATTGAAAAGAGATGTCCTGAGCAGTACTTGTCCCTACTGTTAATTTATTAGGAAGTTGCTTTGTACACATGGGTATACACACTCTAATACTTGTTATTTGCCATGGGATTTACAGTCCCTGCCAAACGATCCTCTCATTACATGAAAGGAGTTCTGATTGGTGCAATGTCCACATTGGGTCTTGCACTTATTGTGCTCCTTGCATTCCTCTGGATTTGTTTGCTGTCAAAGAAGGAAAGAGCTGTGAAGAGATACACTGAAGTCCGAAAGCAAGTCGATCAAGAAGCTGGTAAGCTGAATATTTATCAAAATATTGCGCTTTTCCTTTTCTTAATCTTTTGTTTTCCTGCTAATTCTTAAAATCTTTCAATAGGTACAAAGCTTATTACTTTTCATGGTGATATGCCATACCCCTCATGTGAAATCATTGAAAAGCTGGAGTCTCTTGATGAGGAGGATGTTGTAGGATCAGGAGGCTTTGGTACTGTATACAGGATGGTCATGAATGATTGTGGAACTTTTGCTGTTAAAAGAATCGATCGGAGTCGTGAAGGATCTGATCAAGTGTTTGAGAGGGAGCTAGAGATCTTAGGTAGCATCAAGCACATAAATTTGGTCAATTTGCGTGGTTACTGCAGGCTCCCTGCATCAAAGCTTCTCATATATGATTATCTGTCTATGGGCAGCTTAGATGATATTCTGCACGGTAAGTGTCAGCTTTTTTCGTAATCTGACTGTATTGCGTTCTGCAAGATTGTCAAAAATATCCATGTACAAAAGTATTTTAACTAAAGATCAGGAAAAAAAATGCTTATCCAATGTCTTTTCTTAACCTCACGAGTCACACCCTTGACCTTCCAGAATGTGCTGAAGGGATGCAATTGCTGAACTGGAGTGCTCGATTGAAAATAGCCCTTGGCTCTGCCAGGGGGTTGGCATATTTGCACCATGACTGCTCTCCAAAGATCGTTCATCGCGATATAAAATCCAGTAACATTCTTCTTGACGAAAACTTGGAGCCCCATGTCTCTGACTTTGGTCTTGCCAAGCTTTTGGTAGATGAGGAAGCCCATGTCACAACTGTGGTTGCTGGCACTTTTGGCTATTTAGCACCAGGTTTGTTGAATCAACATTCTACTCTGCCACTTGTGTGCAGTTCTACATAGTTGTAGCCATTTATTCGGTCAATAATAATTGGTGTTTTTTATTTTTATTTTTATCTATTACTTTGAAATAGAGTATCTGCAAAGCGGGAGAGCTACTGAGAAGTCGGATGTGTATAGCTTTGGAGTTCTCTTGCTTGAGCTTGTAACTGGGAAAAGGCCTACTGATCCGACTTTTGTAAAGAGAGGTTTAAATGTTGTTGGTTGGGTAAGCTCTTCTAAAATTTTCTTTCTTTACATGCCTAAGGATCTCATATAAGCAAATTGTTTGCGGACTTGTTTCCATTTTTAAGGATACAAAAAAATAATTATCTATACTTATGCAGATGAACACTCTACTGAGAGAGAACAGATTAGAAGATGTAGTAGATAAACGATGCATTGATATTGATCTGGAAACTGTAGAAGCAGTTCTTGAAATAGCTGCAAAGTGCACGGATGCAAATCCAGATGATCGACCAAGCATGAATCAGGTTTTGCAGCTGCTAGAGCAAGAGGTCATGTCACCTTGCCCGAGCGATTTTTACGAGTCCCATTCGGATTATTGTTAAATTGATACAAAAATATATCCAGAACTAGCCGTCTTATTACATTTTGCTAGAATGTGTAATTACTACCCCACCTTATTTTGCAAGCATTATTTTGCCCCTCCTTGGGGCCTGTATATCACTTTTCACATGTCCAATTGGTGCATGTTCATGGTTGCCATGAACCTAGTGAATTACTTTTGAGATTTTTCCTTATTTGGTGAACGCACCAACTTTTAGGAGAATCAATCACCTTTTCTATTAGCATTTCACATCCTATGATTTCAGTCGCAAACATATACTAAGCCAATATAACCAACTATTAGCTTAGGATAGACAGAGCAGGTAACCTGTATAACTTCGTTCGTGCTAGCTAATGACTATATTATATTGTTGGATTTTATTCAAGCTAAGCTTGCTTTCCCCGTTCTCTACCTTGTTCCGTATAAAGGAGAAACTCAGTTTCGGGGTTTCCTCTGGATGGCATTAATTAGGTTATTAACGGCCAATGATGGAAAAGATGTTACCGAGAACATGGAGAATTGATCAGTAATTGTTTGTAGATGATCATAACTATTAATTGGCGGCCAAGGAACTGACAGAAGAATAAAAATTCAACGCTAGTCGAGGTCTACTTTGGTGGGAACACTAAGACAGCAATATTTAGGCCGATTTTCGAAATATGTTCAGCTTTTGCAAACATCGTAGTCGCCGGATTTTCCCACTGCGATAAAAAAAACAGTATATATCATGCCGAGCAACCTCAATCCAGTTCGTCTTGTGGGGCCGTACAAAAAAAAAAAATCAGCCGCCTCAACTAAGCAGCCAATTGGTGAGGTAATGCCCATTTTCCGTCAAACTTTCAAAATAATTATATTATGAAAAATTAACATATACCTCTCCTGAGATTTGATAATCTCACACTTAAATAAAAAATTTGAGAAAATCTATACTTATCTCCCTTAAATCGTTAATTAATTGTTAGAAGACCGTTAAGATCAAAGATATTTTGGACATTGTTATTTTTAACTTATTACATAATTAATTTCTATAAAATATTTTATTATTATTCATATGACTACTATTTTACATAATATAAATTAGTCTTATTTTCTATAATTTTAAAAAAATTCTAAATTTAGAATTAATATTTAAAATTTTTGTAAAATAAATCTGTTATATTCATGTATTCATTTAATTAAATTATATTTTATATTATTTTTTGTTAACTGGATGCACGTACGCATGAAATAAGTATAATTTTAAAATTATTATTAACTTAAAAAAATTTATGATTGTGATAAAAAATAATATTAAACATGTAAATTTTACTTATAAATTAATATAATAGTATTATTTTGTTTACATATATCTTATATGATTTTTCATATAATTTATTTTAAAATTTTATTTTTATAAGTTGAAATCTTGAATGATTAATGAATAATAATGCAATTTTTGTAAGAATTAATTATTTAACAAGTTAAAAAATAATTAAATTGATAAAATATTTAAAATGTTCCTAATTTTAATAGTCTTTTAATGGTCAATTAACAGTTTAGGGAAGGATAAATATAAATTTTTTTTAAATTTATTATTTAAGTATAGATTTTTAAAACCTCAGGGGAGGTAGGTGTTAATTTCCCATTATATTATAAACATCTTGTATGATTAGACGTGGATTTTCCCTATTATTTTAACGTACAGCTGGGATTTGAGAACTGCAACTCTCGGTCCTCACTCGTGTGTCCGGTATACTAACCATAGTTTAGCTGCTTGGTTGAAAAGTCGTTCCAATGAAAGCTCAGGTTAAATCCATTTCTCTATAAATCATCAAGATGTGTTAATTGCCCAACCAAAAAAGGTAACAACCATTGTTGGGAGCACTACATACAACTCATTAATTCCTCCTAGTTGTCTACGAGCAGGTTTTCTCTATTTTCAAAATGCAAGAATCTGAGCCGCTCAGCCACAAATTGGAAGGCAGAGTAGTCATAATCACTGGTGGGGCAAGCGGCATCGGGGAGGCAACAGCACGTCTTTTCGCTGTTCATGGCGCGCGGATGATAGTGATCGCTGATATCCAGGACGATCTAGGCAAAAAAGTAGCCGAATCCATCGGCAAAGACAAGTGCAACTACATGCACTGTGATGTAAGGAAAGATGGTGAAGTCAAAGCCTTAGTTGACTTCACGGTCCAAAATTACGGTACGCTCGACGTCATGTTTAGTAACGCTGGAGTTCTAAGTAGCTCTCCTCAGACTGTCCTTGATCTTGATTTTGCTGGCCTGGACCGCCTGTTTGCCATCAACGTCCGCGGCATGGCTGCATGCGTGAAGTATGCGGCGCGTGCGATGGTTGAGAAGGGCGTAAGGGGTAGCATCGTGTGTACGGCAAGTGTGTCGGCCAGCCGCGGCGATAAATACAGCACTGACTATCATATGTCGAAGCATGCAGTGCTGGGATTGGTTAGAGCGGCAAGCACGCAGCTTGGAGCAAATGGGATCAGGGTGAATTGTGTCTCCCCTTATGGAGTGGCAACACCGGCGCTGTGCAAAACTCTGGGTATGGAAATGGACGAGGTTGAGAAAACCTGTGAGGTGCATCCACCACTAAAAGGGCTTGTGCTTAAAACCAATCATGTTGCAGATGCTGTTTTGTTTCTTGCATCTAAAGATTCTGAGTTTGTGAATGGGCACGATCTGGTGGTTGATGGTGGCCTTTTATCTAAAATGTTATAATTTTCTACATACAATTCAGCAGAATAAGGTTAATTTTCCTGGGCCCGCCCCCTGCGAGAGAGAAGTTAATGATTTGCTATGTATGTTTTATTAATTAATACGTGTACTGTTATGACCTGTTTTATCCGTGTATTGGCATTTTATAATATATGGGGTTAAGGACTTTTGTGTAAATTTCTATTTCTCATATTTTTCATACCCCGCAGTCGATTCTTCTCTATTTCTCTGGAACCTTTACCAAAAAACTCACTCTTCTCACCTGAGGGAGATCAATTAATTCCTCTGATAAGATATCTTCATTTTCGTTTTGTGTTTTCTTTTTACTAAATAAATACAGATTTTGACTTGGAACTAGATCCATGAAATATATTGGGTGATTTATTTTTATTCACGTCTAAATCTGTAGTGATTGTGATATGTTTTGAATATTTTATCGTCATAATATTATTTCTTTTAAAGGATTAAAATCTTATGTGAAGAAATTTATATCATATCAATGTATTACAGAAAATTTGTTATAGGAAGAATTAGAAAAATTATACAGAGTTGAGGAAGGTAAAATAAAAAAAGTATAGGAGAATTTTTAGTGAAATTCTAAATTAAAATATTTTTTAATTAAAAATAATATTGTAATACCCTGAAGATTTGTAGCTTTGAAGATTTGTGAAGTCGGCGCAAGTCTATAACGATATGCAGTCGCTGATGTAACGGGTTTTGGAATGAATGAATGTATTCTTGCTTTCGAAAAAAGAAAAAATATCCCGCCGTGGTATGATTGTAAGCTGATCAAAACTGATGTCAGTGCATATTTTACATATACCCCTGAAGTATGAAAAAAGAATAAATACCCCCTCAAAATTTAAAAATAACATATATTCCTGTAACTCTATTAATAGGTGACACTTATTCTCTAATATTAGTTGACTGTTGATCGGTTAATTTATTATCACTTGTATCCCTAATATTTATAAAATAATAATATAATATATTTTTTATTTAACTATAATAATTTAATCTATATTTTAATATTTTTATAATTTTTAACAATTTAATCCATATTTAATATTTTTTACAATGTATTCCAAACTAAATATTTTTTTAATTTATTATTTTAATAATAAAATTAAATATATAATATTAAAAAAATTCAAATAATGAGTTAAATCACACTCATATATTAAAATATTTTTAACTTTCTCTTTTATTTTATAGTAATAATTTGATATTTAATTATTAAAAAAATTTATTTGAAATATTTTTTAATATTGTTTTTACATGTAACATATTTATCTAAAAAATTTAAACTCATTATATATATTTAAAAATATATGAAGATTCAAATAAAAAATATAAATAATAAATTCATGTTATAATATATTTATATACTATAGATAAAAATAATCAAGTTTTGTTTTTAAACCTTTATTCATATTTTCAAAATATTTAGTATCAATTGTCAATATAATTAATAATTAAATAGATTTTATATTTTTACTAACTAATATAATTAAATATATTATTTTTACTAATTAATATTATAAAAATATTAAAATATAAACTAAATTATTATATTTAAATAAAATATTTTATATTATTATATTATAAACGTTTAGAGATATAAGTGATAATAAAATGATCGATTAACAAATAGACAACTAACATCAGGGATAAATATTACTTATTAATAGAGTTATGGAATATTTGTCGTTTTTTAACTTTTAAAAAAGTATATGTCTTTTTCTCATACTTTAAGGGGTTATATGTCAATTTCCCTTACCAATATTTTCTCCCGAAACAGCAACAAAAAGTCCAACAGACAATAGTCCGCATAGACTTATTATTATCTAAACGGACAGACCGGCTATTTTGACGAGAAATATAGGAAAAAGAAAAAGATTGCGAAAATAATAGATTAGTTGACTCAGAAATCACGGAAATTACTGACAACCGTTAACTTTTGCCAACAAACCTACACCGGTTTCTCGCACTTGGGTTCGTGTGTGTAATTGAATTACTAAAAGAAAAAGAATTTTCTTAACTTTGATTTAGGGCGCCATGTCTGTAACTAATAATTCTAGTTGAAAATCGATAAACTTAATTTATACTTGTCCAACCAATAATTACTACAAAAAAGTCTTGATACAAAAAAATTCTAGTAAGAGTCAAACAGGTAATGCGCTCGAATCAATATTATTAAATTTTTGTTGACTAGTCTGTCAGTTAGAAGGAAAAGCAAAATCAACAACGTCATATCACGCAGAATACGACAAAACTGAAAAGAAGAAATTGTTTTCGGGTTGCCTTTTCCAAAAATAATAAGCGCATAAATCCAACCACAGTGGATACACCGAATATTATATTGGCTTGCTCAGCCCCACCCACAATCCTCGCTTCTATTAATGGTCATATTTTCTGTTCCACGTTTATTGAAAATTCATAAAACCGATGTTTTTTTTATTACGTCAATACACATATCCTTCTTACCATTTTCCTCCGAGAAATTTTTTTAAAATAGGGCTAATTTCTTTTGAATTTATATAAATAATTTTTAATAAATATTTTTACTAATTTAATTTAAAATATATTTTTTAAATTAAATTGTCTTCAATAATCTACTTCAATTTTTTTTATAAAAGATTATTTTTTTACTTTTTTTTATTATTCTAAATTTTGAAATTTTCCGAAACTCGTACTCTCTTATGTCAAACTTATTCCTCTTTTTAAAGTTATCTCTCTTGTTAATAATGGATATAATAGTGGTATAACTTTGTCGAAGAACTCTTGATCACCTATACTAATTAATTTTTTTGTTATATAGATATGTGTTTTATGTGTTAATTAATTAATTAAAGAAAAATTTCTTAAATATAGATTTATAATTTAATACTGTCATGACATAATTAGTTGCCTTCATTGTCATGAAATAGATATCTTAAAATTACGATATTTTTTTACTCGAAAATTTCAACTTTAATGTTTTATGACATACTTGTTTAACATGTTCAAGAAACAAAATATAAACATGATTATATTTCAATAAATGACATAAATATAGAGAAATTTTTCCAAAATTTTCACCAATAATAATAATAAAATATAATAATAAAAAATTACTTTTTGGGTAAGATAAATTTTTATCTTTCTCGTAAGGTAAAAATTTGTCTTACCCGAAAAATAATTTTTGGATAAGACAAAATTTAACTTTACTTCGAAAAATAGTTTTTTGGGTAATATAAATTTTTGCCTTTACCTTATCTTAAAAATGAATTTAGGCAAAAAATTTTGCCTTACGGATAAGGTAAAATTTTGCTTTTCCAAAAGGTGATTTATTTAAAAAGAATAGTAAATGTAGTTTATACATACTTGGCAAAAAAGTAATTGCTGCGAGGGAAAATTAGTTGATCATGAAGAAACTAAAAAGAAAACAGATAATGTGCTCGAATCAATTAAAGTTACATTAATTATTAAAAAAAAAACTGTGCAAGTCTCTCAATTACAATCAGTGGAACAAATCAGTGTATTGCGATCCATTCAATACAGTAAAATATACTTGGAACACTAAGCACCCAGAAGGGAAATCATAATGTCATCACGCAGAACGCTAAAAAACTTAAAAGAAGAAATTAAATAACCTAAAGTGGAAAATAATCGTTTTCAGGTTGCCTTTTCCAAAGATAATAAGCAGCATAAATCCACCGAGGATGCACCAAAAATATCTTCTTGTGTTGCTCAGCCCACCGACAATCCTTGGCTCCTCGACATGCTGACACCACATGAGTCACCGACGAGTCGTGTATCGTTGTGCATGCAGCTCCCAACTCCTCTGCCCTCCACTCAAGTAAAGGAAATTTCTCAGCATCACTCAAGAGCAAGGTGCAACCAGCCAGAATCTGTCTACGAATGTTCCCCAAGAAACTCCTCACATCTCCGCTTGCAAGATTCGCCGGATTGTCAAAAAACAACCAATGAACTCTTCTTAGAATCCGAAGAACATTTGCCAGTGCCCCATTAATCTCACTTTCATCAGTTTCCCTCTCAGAATAAGACTTACGCTTACGCTTCATACCTATTTGCTCTGAAAAGTAATTATATCTTCCCACCAACATTAGATTCTCCTTATGATCACTCCACACGTCTTCCGAATCATTCAATGATCACAATACCGCGTTCTTGTCCTAATACCAATTCAAGATTCTTCTTTCCTTTCTGCTTAAAATCTTCGCGTGTAATTAACCTGCCGCTGATGTAGTACTCGCACTTAGGATCCAACAATTCAGCAATCAGCTCTGCGTAATGCCGAGTACCCATGGTGCAGATATATATGTCATACATGGTGCTCGCATCTTTAAGAAAAGTACGAAGATAAGGCCTCAACTTCACCAAGTATCCAGCAGAAATCTTCAAAAGGTCACCATCCGATAAATCTTTGAAAGAACTCACTCGCGTCATTAAATGTTCGTCTTCAGATGCTAAATTCTCAAAGTTCACCGCATGAAGAAGGGTATGATCTAAATCAAGGACTAGATGAAGCTTTTTCTGCCGAAAGACGGCGTCAGAGTTTATTGCTTTCAAACGGGTAACTTCCTCTTCGCTAAACCTTAAACCCTTCAACATGTAATCGAATGCCACACCATACCCTTCCTCTATTCTTTGTGTACAGTAAACGCACAATTCGTTATAAATTTTAGGGTGGGAACATGACTTACAGAGCGCTTGGGTTGGAGGAGATGGAGAACGAGAACCAGATCCCGAAGTTGCACGAAGGAAATCCATTGTGTGCGAAGTTGATCAAGTTTGAATGATGTAACACACTCTCAACGCTGTTCTATATATAGTCTGTGTGTAATACTTGTCCCATCATCAGTAGGATTTCGCGGGAGATCTTTTGATTCCGTATCCTATTCTACTTCGGTTTTCCTTATTAGCATAATTAAAAGCATTAAAAATAATGAATTAAGAAGTGATTGATACCCAATTGAATAGGGTTTTGACAATAAAAATATATCTTAATTAGATAATGAAATTAAATTGTAAAATAGGGCACTTTAACAGCTATCCCTTACTCGCTCTACAGTGGTCTCACTAATTAATACAATAAAAGGCAGCATTTCAATAATTTAATTAAAAATTTATTTGTCAATAAGTCTCTTAATTATTTGATTATTTAAAGATAAGCAAAACCAATGCCAAAAATACAAAATCAGTACTCTCGAAAACAAAAAAACCTAATTAGCAAAAATCTCACTTTTTATTTAAACGAAATAAAATGCTGCCTCTTAATTATCTCATAGAACAAATCAACACCTAACTTTTATCTCAGAGCACAACTCATCACCTAACTTTTATCTCACAGAACAAAGACTAAAACGAATTTTTTTTAGCCAGAACAACCCTTCTTAAAGTCCCCAATCACCACTTAACTTTTATCTCATAGGAAAAAAACTAAAATTAATTTTTTTAGCCAGAACAAACCTTCTTAAAGTCCAAGGCTAATCGTGCAGTACAACTAGAAGGCTTGGTGCTGTAGCATTCTATTGGAAGGCATGCAAAAGTAGTGATAAATATCACAGGTAGAAGAGAGAGCACTGCTCGTAGTCGTTCGTAAGTCCTAACTTTGCTATTAATTAATCATGGCTCACGTATGATTGTGATCGCCGTTACGTTATACTATATTTATACACAGACATGTTTCTAATGACGATCAAGTCAAAGCATTAGTTGACTACTCGACGGTCCAAAATTATATATAGGACGCTGGACATATATATGCATGTTTAATTAGTAAGATACACACACACACACACACCGACTATTAATTGTTGTGTATCTGTTTGACATTTCTCGAGCTTTCTCCCACTCTTCCTACCAGGAGTATAACATTAAGGAGAATCTTTGAACATGGTAGTACGATATATAGAAAATCGAGGATCCTGCTCTAATCTCTTCTATGAATTCTTGACTTTCAAGAATACAATGACACAAAAAATAAGTAATATCTTCTTATTAAAATTTTATTTTTATTTTATTATTTATTTAATCATACAATTTACTATATCATATATAAAATTAATCATTAATTTTATGATTGATATAAAAACTTTTTGAAAGGGAATTTTTATTCCCATCAACTTACACGGACTAACTGCTTCAAAACTCCATTCATACTAAAAATCAAATCAAATCAAATATTAACAAATAGCTTAGATATTAGAAATCAAAAATAGTACTACACGTAATTCAAATTAGTAATATCGTTTAAATGTATTATTTTTTTATTTAACTTATTAGGCTGTAGTGTATTTCGAAATAATGATGAAATTTATTTTAACTAAATTAACATTTAATTGTAGTTGAAGTAGAGATCAATAGAATAAGACAAAGTTAATTGAAAAAATAAAACAAAATTAGACGGATGAGTGAAAGTAGATGATAGATTGGATTTTTGTTTTGCTTAAATTGTGACTATGAAAATGTAAGAGTTTTAATTTTTGTCTGAATGAGAAAATAAAACTTGTAATAAAAGTAGTTAGAATTTTATTTAAATTTGAGATTAATTATTGATGGTAAATGCAGTAAATATATATGGCAATTTTTTTCAATATCTGTACAGAAACGGATCATCAATCCTTGGGTTCTTCCACTCCAGATTTTTAATTAAATTTTTACCCTCCAAGCAGCAATAAATCATAACACATATCATCTTCATATCTATATATGTATGATGAAATTATGAAATGTGAATATGAACATATTTAGTGATCATACCAATAAGTAAACGAATTTACATGAAGCTTTTGTATTTTTACTTCTGTTCGACATAAATTTAATTATGATATTCATTAACCCCATGTTTTATAAGTTGGTTTTGATCGAGACATTAATGTTTTTACATAATTGATTAGGTTCAAAACTAGAATTAATTAATAAAAATTTTCAGCGGTGAAAGTGAAGTAAAGGATCATCTGTATCATATTTAAGTTCAAGTTCTATGTACAATCGTTGTCGAAATCAAGGATGATAGATATGCTAATCCATTCAATGACATAGCACAATAATCGTTAATCACATTCGCCATTAATTAGAAGCCCGTGTGACCATGAAAAAACAATCGAGTCCTGTCATATGTTCTGTAAAGTCCCTCCGTTCGGCCCACAATTCTGAATGAATTTCAAAAGACGTGGTTAGGTGAGATGGGTCCAAAAATGTGGGGCCCAAACACCGGGCCGGCCCTAGAGCTCCCGTTGTCTTGTGAGTTGCGACGCCCATTGCATCCTATATATATATATTGAAGCCGTGCTTGAAGCCAGAAGTAGATGAGCTGGTGTTAGTTTCTACTACTATTATTTGTGTGATATTTATTATATATGATGAAGAACAAAATTGAAGGCAAGGTAGCCATAATCACCGGCGGCGCCAGCGGCATCGGAGAAACCACCGCCCGTCTTTTCGCAGATCATGGTGTCCGTATGATCGTCATTGCCGACATCCAGGATGAGTTAGGCCAACAAGTAGCCATATCAATTGGTACAGATAAGTGCAACTACGTGCACTGTGATGTTACCGACGAGGAGCAAGTGAAGGCTTTAGTTGAATCAACGGTCCAAAATTATGGTCAGCTGGACATCATGTTTAGCAATGCTGGGATTGTAAGTAGCTCTGATCAGACAGTTGTTGATCTTGACTTTTCAGCGTTTGACCGGCTGTTTGCGATCAACGTACGTGGGATGGCTGCATGCGTAAAACACGCAGCGCGTGCGATGGTGGAGGGAGGCGTCAGAGGGAGTATAGTGTGCACGGCTAGTGTAGCAGGTACTCGCGGCGGAAAAAGGCGGACCGATTATCATATGTCAAAGCATGCAGTACTTGGGTTGGTTCGATCAGCAAGCCTACAGCTTGGGGTGCATGGGATTAGGGTGAACTGCGTTTCACCGCATGGACTTGCGACGCCGTTGACTTGTGAATCGTACAACATGTCTGCGGAGGAGGTTGAGAAGATTTTTGAGCCACATATTCCGTTGAAAGGAGTTGCGTTGAGAGCAGGACACGTAGCGGATGCTGTACTGTTTCTTGCATGCGGTGACTCCGAGTTTATCTCGGGTCATGACCTGGTTGTTGACGGCGGGTTTATCTCTCGCTAATCCACCGTTGTGCTGGAAGCGGTTAGCGTGTCAATTTCCGATTTACAATATTTACCTCCTACTGTACTGTAAAGAACGTACGTTCTCAATAAGTAGCTTGATTGTTTGACATTTCTGAGTCTCTTTAATTTATACGTGTACCAGGCCACTGTTGGGCTTTTATCTTTAGTAACTTGGGATTTGTTTGGAGCTAAACAAAATTAGGACCCCCAAGAACGTTAAGTAATAGCAAAGATGAGTGGGAGCTCAATCTCTTATACTTTGTAACAAATAAAATAATTACTCAAGACGAGCTTATATTAGTATAATATAGCATTTGTAAGTATATATGGGTCATTGTTGATTGGGAATTAAATATACTTGTGACCATTAAGAGGTCGGATGAGGAAGAAATTTAACCACAATCAACAAGACAGAAACCAAAAATGGTGGTGATATATATACATATATAATAATTTTATTAATAATCTATTTTAAATTTAATTAAAATACTAATAGAGACGATGACATTGTTGGGCTGGACTTTTGTTTATGAATTTTAATTTAGTTTAATTTTGTATGTAAAGCTCTGAGCTAATGTTGATGTATAATGGTGTTGTATTTTTATAATGAGTTAAGTGATAAATAGTTGTTTAAAAAGTATTTCAGAAATTTAGGGTGGACGATTATTCAGCGTTCAAGTGTGGTGTTACTTATAAAATATTAAAAATAGAAAAAAAAAAAGTGAAATTATCTGAATATCGTGATATCACAAACCCAAAAAAGAAAAAGAAAATGCATGGAGAACTGTTTAAAAAAATTCGACTAATGCCTGAAAGGACATTTACTAAAAGGAACAGTTGCAAATTCAGGGTGAATTAAAAGGCGACTACTTTCAGCAAGTTAGGGTTTTTTTTTTTAATTATTGTTTTGAATTATAGTAAGTTTAGTTAGTCTTTTCCAAGCTCACCAATCCAAACCCTGCCGCTGTTATTCGAAATAACCATCCTTCGAAGAGCTCCTCGCGGTAAGTTTCTCTCTCTTTTTTTACAGAAAATTGTTGCATCTTTGTTTATACATTTATCTGTTTGTGATTTTGACTTCTTTTTGTTTCTGGGATTTTTTTTTCGATCAGTTGATGCATGGGGAAGTTTTCATTTAATTTAATGTCTATACGTGGTCTATCTTTGTTTTAAGTTTGTCTCCTTGGATTTTTTTATAATTTTTTTGTCCCTTCAGAGTTTTTTCTTTTTGTATTTTTCCCTTTGCTACAATTTCTTTGATAATGTCATAGGTGACCAAAGGGATAACTATTTGGTTTTATTTACAGAGAGCTTGTCAACCTCGATTTTTATTTTTGTCATATTTTACTGTATTCATTAACAGGAATCGTACTGTGATAGTTATGGTCTCTGAGCTGTTATTCTGTTTGATTTTATGATTATATTTAGGTGTAATTGGCAATATGTTTGTCAATCTTGGAATCTATTTGATATCCAAGTTCATAATCTGGTTTGCTGATTATCGAACTATTTTGATTATAATTTCATAAAGAGTTCTGTATAATGTAGCTTTTTCCAGACACTTGCGAATTAATGAACGATCACATTCCATTCAGCGATAAGCTAAATTCAACTTGGTTGCAGGGTCAAATGTTCCCTACCCAGTGAATTGGAAGCGCAGCAAAAAGAACAACTCTTCCTAATCTATGTGAAACAGGAAGGGCAGAGCCCTTGGTATCATAACCTCTGCCAACCACTGACAGATTTGCTTCCACTGATCGCGAGTTGTATGCATCTTGACATCAAGAATCTTGTGGTGTTACAAAGGATATTGACATTTAGTGCTAAAAGGAAAATTTCACTTGTAATATTCTGCCTCCATGTCCTGATAATATTTGAAACTCATATTTTAAGCTCAAAAGAATTATAAGTTTTTTAAGTCTGAACTGATTTATAAAATATTAATCTAAAAGTGTTGCATCTATGGGGAACTTTTGCAATTTGGAAAAGAAATTGAAGCTAAAAATTGGCTCTTGTGCTGAAGGGCATTCAAGATGCATGCAAACTTGAGGCCAATCTATGATGAAACTGATGGTGTTGATGGCTTTGTTTCTGTTGAAGTTTCTCCCACACTCACTGATGATACCAAAGGAACAGTGAAGGCCACTGCTCCTTGCATTGCTTCCATCAAGAAGTTATTTCACAGGGCATGTTGGTCAATGTGATTGTAAGTTCATTTTATGCGTACTTCTTTTTCCCTTAAGACTATGTAACCAATAACACGGATAAGTCATCTTAACTTTCATTATCCTATGCTGGTGTTTGGCTATTATCTTGATCCAGATCTAGAAGATCTGGGTTTTGGCTTCTGACACCCGATGAGTTTTTCCCATGTCTGTGGTACTTTCTGATGTTTATATTTGGTATTTGTAAAGCTCTTATTCTCCCTTGCTAGACATGAAGCAGTCATTCATGCTTGCTTAGATGGCCTTGAGGCTTCTGGACTAGGTGCTCTCTCCAGATTCACAAGTGTTGCGTCGCTTTTCATTAGTCCAGTTGACACCCCTTACTGACAAAATGCTTGAGAAGATTGGAGCCCCAGCAGCCGTCAATCTCTGGGGAAATGTAACTTAAGTCAAATTTCATATTCTTAGCTTTTGGGGTTAGATACCTATAATGTGAAGTTGTGCTAATGACATGGCATGTTAACTGTTTTAGGCTGTGGAAGCTCAAGCAGCCGTTGCATAACAGCTCATCCAGAAGCTCTCTGGTCTAAGATGGGAGGCACATGTGGAAAGGGTGTGAAGAAGAGGAGGTTTCTCTGGGCCTCAATAAGTTTAAAGAGTCCTGCCTATCACGGCACTTGAACCGAGCTCTCCAAGCATTTATTGATCACGGTGCCATTTCAAGAATGATTGATTCAAATGTTTCTGAAGCCGAAGGCATTTACAGTGCACTAGAGAAGCTGGGAATTGACTGTAATTACATTGGCACTGAACTTGAGCCAAGCCCTCCATGCATTTATTGATCATGATGCTGTTTCCAAGAACGATGGAGTCAAATATTTCTGAAACTGAAGGTGCTTACAGTGCAATTGAGAAGTTGGAAATTGGTTGGAACTATGTTGGCACTGAACTTGAAGTTGAACGGGTAGATTCTTTCAGAAAGAGCTTCAACAGACTGATTGATACCCCGCAAGAGTAGGCAAATCTCTTAATCTGGTTAGCCTGTAAGCCTTATGATTTTTCTGCTTATGTTACTGTAACCCGCATTTTTAAAAAGAAAACTGGGCTTTCAATCCCCTGCTAGTAGTTTGTAAGATGAAAATTATGATGTATGCTACATTATTTAGAGTTGGCTTCTAGTTTGTTGAGTTTCTTTTACTACTTGCTTAATTTGGTCTTTGTTCTACTGCATCTGGCTGTTTATTACCATGTGAATGACAAAGTTGCTGAATGTACGTGGGATTGTATGTTGTATCTTGATTATAGAAAACAAGAAGGCCCTGATTTTCTCTGTTTTTGTTTCACAATTCTCTGTATCATAGTCATAGGTGACAGGGAAGGAGAATTCTTACTGGAGGATGCTTTCATCTAGTTTCTTAGCTTTCTTCCCTCTTTCTCTGAATATAATGAAGAGAAACTACCTTGATCCTCATCTGTACAGGGATCATACACAAGATTTGGAAGATATACACAACCTTCACGTACTTGATGGTCGAAAAATTCCAACTCGTTAAACAGGAAGCAACTCCTTTGGGAGTATATTCCATCCAACTAAATGCTGCTCAACAGAAAGTTCAACTAGCAACTATGCCTAACAATACAATAAAATAAAATAAAGTGATTACATTTCTCACCTGGTTGATATCTTCATTCATCTCCAACGTCAATGAAATAGGATCAAAGTTCAACTTCACTTTGAGGTTAATACCGCCCACAAGAGCTAAAGCTTTCAGAATAAACAAAATACTTCCAGGAACTGAAAAGCTGCTTACAACAATCCGAAGGCCCCAGTCATCCGCGTTAATTCAAGAGCTGCATTCGAGCGCTGTGCTTCTAATTTGGATTGTTTAGAACCATGACCAGATACTAGGTCCTGTGCTAACTTCCTGACCTTTTCAATATTTTCCATTCGATCATCAATCTGATAAGAAAGCCGAGCTATCTCCCCATGGATCTTGTAAAGAGGGCTGCTCCTTGAAAGTTCCGTACTTGTTACAAAACGAGCAAGTACTATTCTTTTCAAATGATTCAAGACAAAATCAATTTTAAACCCTGTTCTGTGAACAAGCTTCAAGAGGCACCACCACTTTAATATTGAGTCATTGTCCATACGCATAACCTTGGTTTTGCTCATGCTATGCAGAGTAGCACAGCCTGTAACAAGAGTAGTCATCTTTAAACTTGGAGTCAAAGTGCAACTCTTACCGATATCCCCATATTTGTGAAGTAAGTTTTTTAGAATTGGGGCAAACTCTGGAATGATTGTATAAGCTCCTAGGTTGACAAGCTCATCCTCAACATCCTTGGCATCTAGTTCTTCTAATTGCAATGTCCCTTGCGAAAATTCCCTTGTCACCGATTGTAACATCTCCTCATTCAAACCAGACAAAATATCTGAAAATATTACATTTGCTTCATCACCAGCCTGGTTAATTTCTTTGAATTCTTCCCCAGTTCCTTCTGCATATCCTGTAGAGTGCTCTCCATTATCTTCTTTTCCTCTTCGGTGAAGGATTCCACGATATCTTTGTAGGTTAAGCCTTTTCTTTTTTGGTTGACAAGTCTCCACTGCACATCTCCGCGCTTTCCTTCAAGAGTACATATTATCTATTAAACAGGAAGAAATTAATCAGGTAATATCCTCAATATTAATGAGATCAATACACCTAATTGTAAAGCCATGTTAGATGATGTTGATACTAGTACAATTTATATAATCCAAGAAAGCCAAACCAACGGAGCTGAATTTTTCATTTGATGTATAATACTAAAAAATGCATTACTTTATATCCAGTCCCGTAATATGATGGGCATACCTCAGAAATCACGCAGTCAATATCAACTACAAAGCAGCATTCTTCGCAATAGTAAACACATTCCCGAGCGTCTCTTTTGATCTCGCAAACATCACAATAATACACATCATCATAACACTGATCAACAAGATCAACAAAATTATCCTTGAGGATGACCGAATGTTGGTGACTGTCATCTTTAATGGTTTGTGGTAATGGAGAGCATAAAAAATGAACATTGAAATTGCACTTGACACAACGGAAATAAGAGACATCTGGAGGGGTAAACTTGCAATGTTTGCATTCAGGAGTGCCATGTAACATCTTGAAGAAAGTAAGAACATGTTCATGATTTTCAAATTTTACTGAAGGGTGTAGTAAAGAACAGTCAAGATCCAGATTGAAGTTGCAATCTTGGCAGCTATAAGTGAATCCATAGCAATGTCTATGGCAAGCATTACATTCACGATGGGTTCTATAATAAGGTTCTGGGAGAGTGAGAGGATGTCTATGGAAAGAATGCCGCTTTTCTCTCGGCAGCTCAGCACAAATTTTGTGAATATAAAATTTCCAGGGATCGCAACCATAAGCTAGGTCTGCCTTGATATGTTTGTCACAAGCACAACAAATGAAATCACCGTTCATCTTGTTTTCAAGGGAAAGCAAGGAATGCCGGTGGCTGAAACGTTTCAGCTGCTTTATTTCATGATAAACTTGTAGGTCAGTGATTACACAAGCCTCACGGTGAAGCAAATGATCAGTATCATCTTTAACAAGTATTTCAGTACTAGGAGTGAGAAGATGCTCGTGTCGTTTGTGCACAACAGTTTACCGTATTGGAAAAGAGTGATTGCACTGGACATGAAAATTGAGGCGACACTCAACACAACGCGCAAAGGAAGTGCCGTGAATTTCAAAACCACATGCTTCGCATTTGCTTTGGTTGGACATATTCTCTACTAGAGTAAGAAGATGTTGATGACCTTTGTACTTTATGTTTGGCTTCAAAGATGCACATTCAGAATGCAACCAAAAGAAACACACATCGCATCGATAGACAAGGCCTTCAGAATTGAAGCAACATGCATCACATTTATATGCTTTACTAGGTTTCCGGAGTTTTAATGAATGGCGAGGATGAAAAGGGTGCCGAATTTCTTTTAGAAATTCACCACATGATTCGTGAATGTAAAACCTACAGTCGTCACAATGGTAGCTTTGACCGTGGATGCTTTTGTAGCATAACTGGCATTTCTTATCGTTCACCTTGAAGAGCAGAGCCAAGGATGCTGGTGACAAAAATATCTGATCTCTTTTTTACTTTCAACGTAAATGAACGTGTAACTGTTGGGCATGAAACTCGATTGGACTCTGAAGCCGCCGCCACCGTGCTTGAAACTTATTGATGGAAGTGTTGAAGCACAGTTAAGATCTATATCGAACTTGCAAATATCAGAGTGATATATGAAGCCGTTTAATGCTCCTGACAAATATTGCATATACCTTTCGCTGAAGTAAAAGATTCCTGCAGAGTGAAACAATGTTTATGTGGGGGATGATATATCTCCCTCTGCATCTCAGCACAATATATGTGGAGATAAAATTCGCAGGGACGGCAACCATATACTGGCCCCGGGAAACGTTTTCCACAACCATAACAAGGCTTATCAATATTCTTCTATTCATAATCAACAGGATATGTGGATGGCTGAAATGTCTCAATTTTCCTTTGTCATCGTATGGCACTTCATTGATTGCACAACGCACATGAGTGAAGTACTCGCATTCAGAGCAATAATAAAAGGGATGCTCTGAGTTTCTTTCTTTCTTACAGGCGTTACAGTGAGAATAATCTTTGATAATTGTTTCGGCAGTACTGAGAGTTAGCGGATGTTCACGTTGTTCATACAAAACAGTTGGTGGTAGTGGGAGCGCACCACACTGGACATGAAAATCTAGGGAACACTCCACACAACGAATAAACATAGCACCATGAATTTCAAAACCGCATGATTCAAATTAGCTTTGGTAGGACATATTTTCTACTAGAATAAGGAGATGCTCATGACCTTTGTATTTTATGTTTGGCTGCAAAGATGCACATTCAAAATGAAAGTCAAAATCACATTCATCACATCGGTATCTTGGACCTTGAAAACTAAAACAACAGGCCTCACATTGGTATCTGTCCCGGTTATCAACGGGCAGTGTCTGTCAAACAATGGCGTGGATGAAAAGGGTGTCTGATTTCTATCGGCAATTCAAGACATGATGAATTGTGTATAAAACTTATACGGGACACAGCCATAGATCGGACGACAGTCGATGTTTTTGCAGCACAACATACAATTCATGTCGATTTCAGGATCTACTTCCAACAGGGTCAAGGGATGCCGATGATTGAAGTTTACCACGTGCTCTCTACCTACATGGTATTTGAATAGCATTGCGATGCATCCAAAACCAATCTGAATATCACACGTTTCACAGCAGAACTTAAAGTACTGCCCTTTATGTGCTTCTTTACAGAAATCACAATCTAGCATGTCTATCATGCCATTTTCTTCTTGAAAGATGAAAGAGCAGTGTGGAAAAAGTAGGTGATCTGAATCTTTTGGGATATATCAAAACAGGATTTATGGAAGATAGGAGATTCGGGCAAGCATAGCTTGCAAATATAGAAACTACCTAAGGCTCTTTCGTCGCAGGCAAAGCAACGGTAGGAATAGAAGGATTCAGATTCAACTGGAAATGGGTTGCCACATCCATAGCAGAGAATTTCGCCATCATTTCCTTTCTCACAAAGTGTTAAAGCATGTTCATGGACATATTGTTCAATTCCCATCTCTCTTGCCTCTTGTGAGAATATTTTTCCATTAACAGTTTGTCCATTCACCCCTGTCTACAAGCATTGTCCGAGAGTTTGACTTATATCATTTTACTATTGATTTTAAGACACGAAGTTATAAAGAAATCAATAATAAATAATTAAACAATTATCAGATTCCACGCCGTGTTTTTTGCTGTTTGAATTTTTTTTTAACTCTCCTTGGTTAAAATCTATTCCAATTTGCAAATGGAGTTAGAATACATTTTAGAAACTAATAGTTGGCGGGTTATGTGCATTAAAATTTCTAAAATATTAATAAATATATATTTAAATTTTAATGTCAATAATTTAAAAGTTGTCTATTTAGTATTGATGACATATTTAAAATAGGTCATCGTCATTATCCTTAGACCCTAATTTTTTTTATCTACATAATAATATGATTAATTTTGAAACATTAGCATTAAAAAAAATGAATATTTATTTTAAACATAATCTATTTAATATATTAGAATTAAACATGAATAATTTTTAAATTATTGAAATTAAATTATACATTAAACAAAATGGGACTAATAGGTAAACTGGGCTTACATTATTAAACAGCATTTTTTTTTTGGAAGCTTATTAAATAGTATTATATCTTATTGGTTGATGTTGATAAGGGGAATTAGAAATACAATAATATTGACTTACCTAACTAATAAATTTATTGGTCACTAATTATTGAACTGTGACAGAATATGCTAGGAATCTGAAGGGAAATTTACCAAAAGGACCTTCCAGCAATTTAGAGGCCAAGTTCATCTCTAAAGGGCTATTTATAATTCTGAAAACTGAAAAGAACAACCCTCTCACTTTTGCAAGGGTAATTTTATTTAAGATTTTCTAGGGTACATAGACCTAAGCTCAACTCGCTATATTAACCCTCCGGTGGATTGAAAGGCTCTAAGATGTGATGTATTGCATTCATGACTTCCCAAGGGGTTTCATCATCATATATATATTGTTCCAAAACTAATGAATGTTCCTCATTTTTTGTTTGGATTGATGGCTTGCTGACTAGAGTATATAATGGCAGGTCACATTCAAATTGCATGTGGAAGCACCATGTACTGTTTTGAGAAGATTTGACCCTTTTAACTCCTATAATTCAATATGCACCAAAGGTCATCACCATAAATTAATTCAATGGTTCAAATTATATATTTTTTAAATGATTTTTTTTAAGTCAATGAACTGCCCCAAAAAACAGCCATTATGTTTGGAAGGATAAATGCAGGCTGATTAATTTCATTGGTCTTCTCTTAATTAATTGATAAAAAGGAACATAAGCTTACAAGAAACAAGTGGCAAAATGAATGGCAAATGGGCACACGTGTTAGCATGTGAAGACAAAAACATGATTAGGTTGTGCTGTTTGTATATATAAATATTACAAGCTGCCCAAGAAATTAAATGAATGGAGGTTAATGTCTTTGCCGGATCACGCCCCCTATCCAATGCCCTTACGACCTCTCCAAAAGCTCACCATTACGCGAACCAACGGTCTTCTTTATTATCATATGTAATATACCCACCAAAAACGGGAGAGAGATTGCGCTGAGTCCAAGAAATTAATGGGCACACAACTCAGGGCCAGTTACTGCCATCATAGTGGTTGGTGTTCTACCACCATACCAGCAGCATCATTGCATTCATATTCTTCTTCCGTTTTGTCAAGAATCTATGATCCTTTGAATATAAGTAAGAGATTAGTTTTAGATAGATCTCTTAGTTTCAGCTTAGTTAACAAGGATGTGATAAGAAGAAGAAGAAGAAGAAGAAAGAATTACGAACATGGAAGCATCGTGGCATCAGGCAACGTTGCTGCACCTCTCTGGGATAGTTGGAAGCCGCCAGAGGATTCTTCTGCTCCTTCACTCAGCGACATTCTTTGGCCTGCTGCAGGTTTGACCTGGTTTTATATTTCTAATATATATGATATAGCGTGTTTGATCGCAGAATGTTATAGTGAGTTTTAGCAACATTTCCAGGCATCTTTCTTTTAAAATTTGGCTTCTTGGGTAATATTTATTTATTTATTTTTACTTCAAATAGAAAAGGAGCATCTGCTTGTTAAATTTGTGAAAATAGAACAGTAAAATTAAGCCTGGTATTAAGATATATTGGTAATAAATGTAATAATTAATGGTGAGCAGGAGCATTTGCGGCAATGGCAATACTGGGAAAGATGGATCACATATTGGCTCCGAAAGGACTTTCAATGACCATTGCACCATTAGGGGCTGTTTGTGCAGTTCTTTTCGCCACCCCATCTACTCCGGCTGCTCGGGTACTACCTCTCTACCTCTTTCTTTCTTTTTTATTGTGGTTCAATAATTTAATTAATGGCTTTCTGTCATCTACTCTAATAATGCCGCCCAGTTTACATTCCTAGAATAATATTTCTTCAGAAGTTTGGCATAATTACCAACGTCATTGTCTCAATAGTTGAATGATCTGTTGTAAATTCAGTGTCCACCAATGATTTTGAGCACTGAAGCTGGGATTTTCTTTTGCATACTACGTGGTGGCCAATTGTCTGTTCTATTGCAGTCCTAGCTGTTGCCCTTTAATCTTCATTCAATTTCTTCACATTTATCCCAGGTGCACTCATCCAACGTCTGTGAATAGACGATATCTCGGTTGTATCGAGTACAATAAGAAATGTTCTATTAGCAAATCATTAGAAAATTCATCAAAATCACAGTCCAGCTGCAAATGTTGCTCTGCTCTATCCCCAGTGCTGTCACTTGGCTAGACCTTCCATGCAATCAACTTTCATATTTTGGGGACTAAATGTACTACTAAAGACAATCTTTAGAGGTGGTCTTGTTGACACTTCAAAATCTTTCACATAGTAGTCTTTTACCATTAGAAGAAGTAGCTATGCTTGGATTATAGTTTGCACCCAGCTATTTCTTCATTCCTGTAACCTTCAACATCTATATATTCTACTAATGTCAGGGATAACCTCTTGTTTTGTACAAAGTTTGGCATCTTACGGCTCTAAGCTACTTCATTAACAGCGTGATTTTGTCTCCTTGAGATGAATATATATTCTAATTCCATAATTTTGCAGAAATACAACATGTTCATGGCTCAGATCGGCTGTGCAGCTATTGGTGTGTTGGCGTTCTCTATACTTGGACCAGGTTGGCTCGCTAGGAGCACAGCGCTTGCTGCTTCCATTGCATTCATGATCTATGCTCGTGCTTCACATCCACCAGGTTGAACCCATTCATCGCTTTGTCACTCTTTGCAATGACACAAGCCTCCGTTCCACATAATCTTGTACTGATATGATATGCATGTGAATTAATAGCTGCAAGCTTGCCCATTCTGTTCATTGATGGAGTTAAGTTGCACGGCTTGAATTTTTGGTACGCCTTGTTTCCTGGTGCTGCTGGTTGCGTCATTCTCTGTTTGATTGTAAGTTCCAAAGACATATTAACATACCCCCTTGAAGTCAATTGTTCCAATAATATATATTGTAATAACTGAGATTCCTCGTTCTTTTCCCTGAAATGCTGCAGCAAGAGATTGTATGTTACTTGAAGGACAATGTCAAATTTTGATCTTCAAATCAGAGCCATCCTTCCTAAAGTTAATTTTAGAAAGTCTGTTAGGAAGAGGGGAGTGTCAGCTGATTTATCACTCCCCAAGCAACAGCTAGCAAAAAGTTCAAGAAATCCTGGCCCATGGCAGCAACACCTGTACTCTCATGATGCATAACAAGTTGTATGAAGGTCACACAGTTTCAGATCAAGAAAGTCGGAGTTGAGATTATAAGAGGCATCTTTCCGATGCAACCGCAAGAAAGTTAAAGATTATTGTTCTTTACAAATGTTGGATGTAGCAATGAACATTGTATTGATCAATACTATGAACTTTCTTTCATACCCTTCTTCATTTTTTTCTTCAGTTCCAATCACTTTCACATTTTATAAAATGCAGAACATATAAATAATTCTTCGTAATTAATTCGTTCACAAACATCCGAACTGAAAAATGATTGATTTTCATGTACCATGAATTGTGAAATTCGAGGCCAATTTTGATGGATCGAGTGACCATCGGCAGTTTTTATTTAACAGCGAGCAGTTGCAGTTAGTTGTTAATTACGACCACTGGACAAGATCAATTTATCCCTCCTTTACCCAATGAACGTGAATACTGGATCCGCTCCTTTCGGCTTTGGGCCTAAAAGGGCTTTTCTATCTCTTCCATTTGTATGCCCAACGTACCTCAATTTAACAACTAAAATTTTGACTAATTTTATAGTTTATAATATATTGGTTAGGGCAATGGTGTAGGCTCGGAATTCAATCCAACCCTATCAATTCGCTTAGGTCGATTCGATCTAACGTACTTATTTATAACCTGATTGGATCCAATCAATGCTTGTTAGCCTAGTCGCCCATTTTGTTCTCCCAGCTTCATTTTTTAAGTTTATTTTCTAACTGATTAATATTTTTTTAAGATATATTCATCTTTTTTTTTTTAAATAAAATTTACTGACAATATTTTTGTGAATACTTATGAGTTTTAATATTATATTTTTATAGACTATCACTTTATATATATTTAAATAACTTAATTATGATTATTTATATTTTTTTATTTTATTGTAAATAGCTATAATTGTTCATAAATTTAAACAAATTGTATTGTTATTTTTTTTTCAATCTACCTTTGTTAATGATATATGATCTATATTTAAATTAAATATTTTAAAGTTATTTAAAATTGAATCGGATTTTAATTTTTTTTAAGAGATTGGATCGGATCGATAATAAGATTGGATAAAGAAAACTCCAAGGAAGTGGTGAATTACGATTTGGTCAAATTCAATCGATTCAACCCCCAAAAAGTTATCTCGTTTGAAGTAAAAAAACAATGTCCATTTAATATAAATAAACATATAATTAAGTATTAAAAGATTGCTGGTTGAAAAAAGTGAACACTATTTTTTAATTATAATAAACCGACTTTTATTCACAAGAGTTGTCTATAAAACGAAACGTGATTATAATTCTATAAATTCTCTTTCTCCTCGATGAAAATACGTATTATCTTCGTCATTGTAGGACCACATATTTACGAATTAATGACTAAAATATTGGTCGTGGTTTAGGAGGAAAAACAACGTTTATTTTATTGCATGTCTGGTGTGTTGCAGCAACCTTTGTAACTGTAATAAGCTTCAATAATTCACATTTTGCTTCGCACTAATGTAATGATTTACGCAACTACTTTCATATCATACTTGTGCTATATTTATTTCCACATGATAAACTCTTCAGTTACACACCCTTATGAAAGTATTCACACGATCATCCACATTTTAACAGAGACATTACAAAGCTTCAGTGCTTCATTAATGTGATTACATGTATATGTATATTGAATCTGATGCTTGGTATTTAGTAGCGTCCTAACCTTAGTGAATATTTATTAAATTATGTTTGAAATCATTATACATGCTTCAATTTTAAAAACGGGAGAAAAAATTATAGTGATTAAGTAATAAATTTATTTTTTCGTGATAAATGTTACCAGAATTTGAGATTAAATTGTAAGTTGTATAATAAAAGTATGAACTTAATTTTGATAAATTGTAAAAAAAAAATACATAATCACTGACAATATGTAATAGAGGGCTGAGTTAAAAATAAATAATTGAAAGATTAAAATATTTAAAAAATAAAATTAGTTTATTAATATTTTTAAAATAATTAATAAATTAAAGATAAATAATAATTTTGTTAAATCGTTGAGTAAAATTATATATAAATTTTAAAAAATTTATAATACCGGATCAGGCCCTTCAAGCCCTGTTGACGCTTAGCCGCCGGCTATGAGATAGGTTCATTATTTTATCACCAAAACACATGATGAAATTCTGTATGAAATTTTAAATATATATTTTTTTAAATTGTGAAATTTTAACATTAAAAAAAAAAGGATTCTAATGTCACTGTAAGTTGTAACCTATACGACAAGGTATGATAAGGTAGAATATTTAATTATTTAATAAAAGATGATATGATATATAGAAATTAATGTTAGTAAAAGGCTTTTGCGTGGGTCTGATTTCACGGGCCGTGGTGGTCTAAATCAACTCCTATTTAATTTTTGAAGCTACGACATCGACACCTGATAGGCACGTGTAGCGTGGGCCCAAAAGAAAGCTACTCCACGTGTGACATCAGCTCGATAGACATATCCGTGCTGTCATTGTCGAGTGCACTTCTCTCCTCTCATATCCGGGCCCCACCTCCCTCCCTGCGCTTATCTGTATCTCTCTCGCTAGAGAACAAACTTTTTTTCATAAATTAAAAATCCATCCATATATTTTCTTTTAGATATAAAATCTATTACGGGTGGTGGGTCCTACTCTTTTTTGACGTGATCATCGCGGCCTATGGGTTCACAGATCACAGGCCACGTTGCATTAAATGTCCACGTCGGTGGGGCCCAGAACAGTAGTAGATTCCATGGGAGTTGCTTGGTGGACGCTGTCTTGATGTTGATGTTGGTTTGACGAGAATAGGCTTTTAGATCGGTGTCGTACACGTGGATGGCATCTGTCGAAAGCCCCTCCATTTGGGTTTAGATGGTCGGTAGGAAATCTGGAAAACAGCCCTCGTGCTTCGAGAAGAACGGACACCTGTGG
Source organism: Melia azedarach (assembly GCA_028052125.1). Taxonomy (NCBI): domain Eukaryota; kingdom Viridiplantae; phylum Streptophyta; class Magnoliopsida; order Sapindales; family Meliaceae; genus Melia; species Melia azedarach. The sequence goes on along the minus strand of CM051401.1, from coordinate 2,080,693 downwards.
CTTCCTGAACGGTCGGCCCCCTCGTAAATATGTCGTAAAGGGTAAGTCGAAAGGAAAAAAAGGAAAAATGTGGTTAGTGAATTCTTTATTTTGTTGAATTTAATTTTATGGTAAACTTATCGTTGGAACTTCTGTATATAAAATGATAATTGCGGCTTGAAAATGAATTTACACCAAATGTAATGGAGACACTGTCACAGCACAGAACAGCACAGCATGCTTGCCTCTGTAGGCAAATTTGACATTGCAATACCCAATAATAATAATACTATACTCTTCGTTTACATTCTGACTCGGCCAAATATTCTGAATGGGCAGCCAAATATTACTCCATCAACCCTATTAGTGACTATTTCAGTGGAGACAAAATCAAAACAACTTTCGAAGTAAAGCAGTTTCTTTTTTCTTTTATTGCCTTATTTACTCAGCTTTTGCTATCAATCCATTGTACGAAATTTTTACTCGATGAAGTAAGCCCCATTTGAGGCTAAGATCAAAGCGATCGAAAAGACAGTAAGGGGTAGGGAACATCATCAGCATCAACATGGACTATCCATTGGATGAGTTTGCCTTCCAAATTTTGTTTGATGGGACCCCGCAAAGAGAAGTGATTTTTGTTTTTCATTTTGATGTGGTTAAAAAAAATCAATCATTAATTTTGTAGGAATTTTCCCACGACAGTATTGTTTTCAATGGGAGTGGTACTCTCTTCCATCGCCGTATATCAGCTTTATATATACCTGCCTTGTTGTTGAGTCTTCAAAGAAAAGACGCCGAAATTTTATAATAATTTGTTTCTAAAATAATATAATTATACAATATTGTATAATAGGTTTGTCTAATACCACACGCCCCTTTATTATTATTATTATTATTATTATTATTATTATTATTATTTTTGAAAAATAAGTCTTAATTAAAACGAATAGTAGTAAACATCGTTAATAACCTCATTTCTAGCTTAAAGAGAGTATAGCGTATTATTTACAGTAACACCAACTTGAACCCATCTCTTGCTTCGGGGCTTCACTACTTTTGTCGGCTATTGACCAACAACTGCAACTGACCATTGTGTTGCCCATAAATATTTCCAACTCCCTATCTCCTTCTTCTTTCTTTTTAACGTTTTTTAAGCTTTGAAATGGCAGCTAAGTTAAAGAGTGTACGTCTCTCGTTGGAGAATCTTAATGGCCAACCTTTCACGTTCTAATTTAAATGATATAACAAAGCAAACATATATAATGGGTTAATGGTATTGTGGAAGAAACAACTAGAATTATACCCTACAATGACTTGCATTCCCACATAACACAGTTCTTACAAATTCTCTCAGAAACATCACAACTTCCAGCAAATATATAAAAACATATTATTTAATTACATCCCGAACAAAACAAGTTTCATTAAATTCTTCACAACTCCTACAAGAACAAAAATTACAAACGGGGCAAAACCACCATTTTCAACAACAATCAAAACCCACCACCAAATTTGCATTGGGGTGTTATTGATTGATTTTATTATTTGTTTATTGGTAATTACCATTATAACATGCTTTTAAACAAGAATAACAAAGACGCGTAAAAGGAAAAATTATATACCAAGGATTCATCATCAGTAAGACCAAGACCAAAAGGCATGATCTTCAATTGGGAATCCAAAGTTACACGAACTCGTGGGCGGGTCTGTGTAGTCAGCTTCTTCAAGCTTCGGGAAGATGTATGGAGGCAACAGGACATTCTTGCTCAAATTATCATCTTCATCTTGCGATAAATCGGATTGGTCAGGCTCAAAAACATAAGATGAATCACCAGCTTCCAAGAGTGAAGAATGAACCCCATCAGTGTAATGAGGGCTATCTGAATCAAATATATCACTTTTTGCAGAACTGATATCTTCTTGCTTACAAGCCACAATTGAAACTTTCGATACTTCACCCTCGGATGCAGATTCTGCAATAGGTTTCTGTGGTGGTTCTTGTGACAACGTGTTTTTTACTGCACACAATTCTGTGTTCTTATCCTCTTTCTCCTTGAGCTGCAGTTTGTCTGTGAGGAGAAGAACCTGAAGATTTTTTTTTTTTTTTAAATATAACAAAATCATAATCTGCTCACGAGAAAATTAATATTCTGTTCAATTTAAGTATGGTAACAAAATTTACCTCAGCTTTTAGCTTTTCCTTATCCTTAAGGATGTCGTCATAATCGGCCTTAAGAGTATTATAGCTGTTTTGCAAAATCTCATAATCTTTCTCAAGCTGTTTTGTCTTCCATCTTGCCCGGCGGTTCTGAAACCATATGGCAACCTGCCTAGGCTGCAAGCCAAGGTCTTTTGCGAGCTGGATTTTTCTTTCGGGTTCAAGCTTGTTCTCTACCTCGAAACTTTTCTCAAGAAATTGGACTTGATCACCTGTAAGCCGTCGCTTCTTTTCAGGTTGGTGAAAATACTCGTCAAAATCGTCATCCCCATTTTCATCGTGATCAAATGGGCGGAAAAATGGTCTATTGGATCCATTTGCTAAATGAATATCTTCAAAGCTTACCATGGATCTTGATCCTGAATTGAAGAGAACAAAAAAGGCTTTAGTTTAATTCCCACCTTATAACCAATCAGCAGAACAGAACTATTGGCAATTGCACAGCTAATTAGTTACAATTTTATCATATTGTTGTAAGTACTTTTAGTTGCACATATGAAGAATTTGACTATTATTCAACATTCATTGGTTTGGGACAATCGATCAAGCATATACGTATAAAATTATTTTTCTTTCTTGTCCATTTAATATCTCAAAGATCGTTAATTTCTTGGTGAGACTCTAGCTATGTCATCTGATACAAAAACACAGAGCAAAATAGCAAGAACATTATAGTCAAGCACTACAGATCAGCAAAGTACAAAGAATGGAGCATCACTGGCGGAAAAAAAGTTCAAACAAACTTAAAACAAGATCGCCAGAAATAAAACAGTAAGAAAAAATATAAGATACCCTATAGAATTGCTATATATCAATCATAAAAATCAGTTCTGTAATATCGACTTCAATTCAACCGAAGCAAACGCGGTCTTCTTTAAAAATGAAAAGAAAACATGCATAACTGACCGATTTTCTGTAAGGAAGAACGAAGCATATAACAGTATCTACTCAGTAGAACGTACAAACTATACTACTACTGCAATCAACTGAAAAACAGCACTAAAAAAAATATTCGAGACAGACACAGAGAAAGAGCGAGGAAATATACCCAGAAAAGGAGAAGGAGAAGGAGAAGGGCCAGAAAGAAAGGAAGCATCAAGAGGCTGAGAAGAGCAAGAACCCTTTTGGCTTTGAATCAAAACAGAGAGAGTTGAACTATCACCACCACCACTACAACTACTAGTATACATCCTCCCACCCGCCATGTAAATCAAACTAATATACCAGTATTATTAAGCTGCCATAACCACAGCTTTTAATCAGACGGTGAAGAATCCACGTAGGAGTTTAAGACTTATGACGGAAAAAGCTGGTGATTATGATTTCTGTTATATGCGACGTGTGGGAGCAGCGGCAGGTCATACCCATCACTCAGAAGAAAAAAAATTGAGGGAAATTCCTGAGAGTTTTCAGCAGAAGTGATTTTCGGAGAACAGAATGTAGAAGAAGGAAGAAGAAGAAGAAGAAGAAGAAGAAGTAGTAGATAGGAAGCGAGAGTTTCTTCTTTCTCCTGAGAGGGAAGACCTGTTGGGTTATAATAAGTGCAGCATATGTGCACGTAAGCCAAAAATGAATTTACTTTAATGCCCCCTCTCTGTTCGAATTAAGAGGGTTACTTTTTTCTCTGATAACACCCCAAAAAAGAAAAAATCAATACCCAAATTTTCATATCATCTGAAATTTGGAATAACCTATCAAACCTGGTGCTACAAACTTAATTTATCTTAATTATTTTAAAGAAAAATCGGTCAATTTATTAAGTTATAAACAGTAATTCTTAATAATTGTCTGATTAAAAGCTTCTGGTCCACAAGTTAAGCAAATAAAAATGTCTACGACTGAAAAAATAAATAAACAAAATTCTCTTAAAATATCTTCCTACAGAATATTAAAGTTGCTGTAAGAACCCATTTATTAATTACGCAATGGGTACGAGCATCTAATGTTTGTGTTTGATATTCTAGCGAGTAGGTGGGTCTGCATTATTATATTAAGAGGTTATAACATTATGTATGACCAATTCTTTTTGGACATTAGTTGACATAAAAAAATAAATAAAAATGAAAGCAATTAATACTCCCAATTATCGTAGACAAAGAAAATAAATAAGATAAAATAAAATCATAAGCATCATTAATATCGAAAGGCCCGTTGGATCATACCCACGGGAGGGGCTTTATAGACATTGTACGGCAATCGGTAGAGAGAGAGGGGTAGTTTGGTAAATGATGTGGGGGAAAGGAGAGTATAATGGTAATGGCATAGGGTAGGGGGGAGATGCAGAAGATGACAACGAGGCTAAGAGAAGAGCAGAGAGACGGATCAAATAGATGTCTAATCAGTCGCTGTCTTATGGGGGGTGGCCAGCTCAAAATTTAAGGGCGAGTCAGACAGAGTCATGACTCAGCCACCCCGGCTTCCCTTGCTTCGACTCGGTCAGCCCCCACCACTCACGCGTCTCGGATTCCCACACGTCTGTTCCTCATTGGCCCACGTCAATGTGATTGTGGGTCCCTGACTTCTCTTTTAAAAAAAAAAATAGATTTTTGTACGGTCTGTCTCGGATGCTCTGTCCATTGGATCCCCGCTCTTGCTTCAAATCCCAATCATCTTATTGTTATCATTATTATTAGTAGTAGTAGTTTTTTTAGTATTCAAACTAAAACAAAGATTTCATAGCCCTTTTATCGATTACGCCTTAATTAATTTCATGGATTTCTATGTTCTCAGAGGTTTCATTAATTTTGACTTATTAAATTGATATAAATCAAAATGCTAATTAGTTGGGCAACCATTAGTTAAATAGTTTGATAATAATAATAATATAATTTGGCACTATGATATGATGTACTTATAAATCCCAGTTATCTAATAAAACAATCCTTACTTAATAAAGGAACACCTGTCTAATATGATTAAGACAATAATTATTACCAAGTGATCTAAAACATGTCAGCTGTGTTTCTTTTCTTTTCTCGTCGTCTTGTGATTGGATCATCAGCCATAACTAATTCTCACAATAGGTAGCCGCAAATAGCAGAAAAGAAATGCATGAACCAAATAAAGTTTTTCCCTTGTTTAATATATATATATACACTCAAGTGATAGAAGAAGGTGGGACATTAGTGGCCGAATGCTCTGTATTTGTGGTAGCATGGAGCAATCTATGGTGGTAGATTTATTATTGCTGCTGCTGCAAGGCCTGAAACCGATTATTATTCACGTGTTTCAAGCAATGTGTGCAAAAATTGTATATTGGAGGAAGCACGGGTTATTCGAAACACTTTGAACTACAGTTTATGGAGAATAAAGTTAACTCGGCTCCGCTGGACCACACTAACTAATTAATAAGAAGATGCATGTGTTGTTGTTGATAAGGGTATTGTCATTTTCGTTATCCCTCTATATTTAGTACCTTAATTCCTTCTCACAATGTATTATGTATATGAATATAATATAGCTTACCCATTACCCCGTTTATCCACGGTTTTCTTTCAGTAATAATAATAATAATACCAACTCACCTCTGCCCGCTATTTTGGTCTGAAGAAAAAAACACTCTTATTCATCACTTTCCAGCAGGAGCACATTGACATTGGATATCATAATACCATACATCAATTCTGAAGATTGATCCTCGGAAAGAACCTTGGGTAAAAAGTGTAGTTTTGATGGTATTGACGGCCACTGAACAAGAAAATGACAATCAGTTTGTAACAGAGTTCAGATACAGGCAGGCATAGGTAATAGGATTATTATTATTATTATTATTATTATGCGGCCTAGGTGCCGTATAAGTGGCCCAAAGTCTAAGTTCTAAAGAATCCACACTAATGTTCAGAACTGTCACTGCCCTTAATTCTTGTAAGTGGGTCTGAAACGTATTGGGCTTATGTGTTTGTATTGTATGACCTTAGCCTTTGGACCTCTTCTTAGTGTGCTCATGTTTGAAAAGTAAGGCTCTAAAGTCATATAAAACCTACCGATTTGCCTTCAAAGAACGCATTAGAATATAATAGACTGTAATATAATAGATTGGATTAAATTATAATAGATTACGTTAAATAAAATTTAATGTAATACTATATTTAGTATGTAATTATATTATAATATATTAATTATATAAAATATTATTTAATTATAAATTATTTTTTTTATTTTTTTTAAAAATAAATAAAAATAGTACGATACGAGTTTGATTAAGAGAGAGAGGTGAATTAAATTTGAGGAATTTAGATTATACTGTTTTTAGTTTTTATATAATTCAGTGCATATACTAATTATTGGACAAAAATTTATTTATTTCAAACAGTAAAATAGTACAGTTCAAACTCCCCTGTCAAACATGTCTTATGTACACACGCACATATACTTGTGTGTGTATATAAACCCGACAAATAAAAAAATTGATAAAATATTATTTATATTTATAGAATACTCTTCAAATATTGCCTATATCACTTGAACAAAATATTTAGAAAAATATATTATTACTGCTTCTAAGTGTACAGACGTAAAAATCAGTAACTTTATTATCTCACTCGACAAGATGTTAAAAGAGCATGCTTGTAGAGACTCTAACATCATCAACCCCCGGCACATTAATTATACTTTTTTTTCTCCGTAATGATACATTAAAATTTTGTTTAATTTACTGCTAAAATAAAAAAAAAAGGAAGTTGGTAATGATTGAGTTTAACTCTTGCCTCTATTTATCAAAAATTAAAAATGAAATTGAAGCGCAGTGTAGTTTTATTCTTTTGATCCCGGAAGAAAACGAAGCCCACAACACATGTTGGAGTATAATTTCATGTTCAAAAGCCTTAGCGTTGAGGCTCGAGCTTCTGATTAATGGCCCAAAAGTGCTTGCCTTCGCTTTCCGACCATCGTTTTTTGCCATTACTAAAAATGGTTATCCGCTCGCTATTGGTTAGTTAAATTTCCTGAAATAAACATGCCCTATGCCCCAGCAAATTTCTCAACCTTTGTTCATGGTGATTCCATTATATTGTGACAAAAAGTCAGAAACGGCAGTTCTCAGAATCACTTTCGCATTGAGCGGATAACATTCTCCAATCCAATTCATGCAGGACAAATACCTTCCATGCCTTTAATGTTGGCCAAGCCACAATCCACCACGTTTAAACCATTTTTTAAATATTTTTTCCCTATAAGGAAGCTTGAACTGTCTGGAAATTAATTATTAGTTTCTTCTTTAAGTAATCTTTCACTTCTAATGGTCCTTATCTGCAAAATGTGATCATGTTCAGCACCTACAGGAAAGCACAGCACATTGGCTGTTGCCTCTATAAAGTTTGATGGGCATGATTCAGTTTTCCCAGAATGGCCTGGCATTTGAGTAGTTCCACAAGCTGACTCGTAAGGACACGAGATCAAAATACAAAGTTACTCGCTCGAGAAATTCCTATGCAATTAGAATATCATATAATTCTATCTCATATCAATTATTAGAGTCTACCTTTGTATTAAACAGAGTTTTTCTGAATAGCTAAACATAACTATATCCATCAATTATATACTTTCATCAAAGCTAAAAAAATTTTAAAAAAAAAAATTAAAAAACTACATCCATCAATACATCCTTTCACCAAAAAGTTAAAAGAAAAAGTAAAAAAAAATTAAAATCATGGTCTATTTTGTTAGGGCTATTTAATGAAAAATGTATTCCTAAATTATTTTTATTTTAGTTAAAAAATATCGAGAAATTCTTTAAAGTTGAAATGATTCCTAAAGACAAATAAATACAATTTGTAGTTGTTTCATATTAAAAGGAAGTGCATCGGATTGGTGGAATGTGTTATAAAGAATACGACTTATAAGCCAAGAAGATAAAGTTCGATCATGGAATCAGATGAAGTGATTAATGGGGTTACGATTTATTTCTCTTAATTATTATTTGACACGTAAAGGTACGAGATCTATTCATTCATATGTTATGGAGTTCGAAAATTTTTATGGGAATTCATTTTTTTATGAGAGTGAAGAGTTTTTAATTGAGAGATTTTTTGGTAGGGCTTAATGCCGAAATAAAACTTTGAATGTCATCATATACTAACCATACATTATCATATGTCATTCTTTTAGTCAAAGAAATTAAAGGATAGCTAAAACTTGACTTCCATATAGTTATTAAAGATGTTGACAATATAACTAATAAAATATCTGATAATATGGCTAAAGTTGACCTATGAGAGAGTGATTAAAGATGTACCTGAAAAGAAAATTGAAGACGTGCCAAAAATTATACAAGAAAAGGTCTCATGTAATGTTAATTTGAAAATTGGTAATGTGATTGAGCATATACAAGAAATTCAAGTCAAAGATCCACCTATCATTGACATAGTTATACCTATTTATATCGAAGATAAAAATGTTATCCTTGAAAAAAAATTGGCTACTAGAACAAATTTAATTGGTTAGCACTTGAACAAGATTTGAGAACAATTTTCAAGAACTTTAAAGTAGTTTGTTAATTTTAGAAGAAATACTAACAAGTGCAAAAAAGAGATAAAATTTGGTACTTTAGAGTTTCAAGAAAGTTTGCAGAGAAGAGTTACTCCTTTAAGTCACAAGATAATTTAATATTGTACTACAAGTTTCATCCATCAAACAAAACTTGAAGACAAGTTTTCTTTGAGAAAAGAGGAATATAATGTAAGATAATTTTAAAATTTAATTAATTTAGGAAGTCTTTTATTCTTACTAATTCGATTTATTATTTAATTCATAGTTTTATTTATGTAATAATTATTTTTTTTATTTGAGTTAACTTGTAATACAAGATTTTCGCTATATATAAAGAACCTATTTTATTATTTTAAAATAAATTTTTCATTTAGTAAAATATTTTTTTTTAATTTTATCTCTCATAGGATTGTTATTTTAGTACTCGTGTTTCGAGTTGTTAAAATTAGAATGACATATAATCTCGTATGTTAAAACGTTTATTTAACTCACTGCGTCAAAGAACCAAATTACTACGTCAAATAACTTAATAAAATTTGACGTTTAACAAAGTGCTTCTTTCCCATCTGCTATCCTGCCTGCATCAAATATACTTTATAAGCTATTGTTCATTTCACTACATAGTCCGCGCAGATGGCTTCGAACAGAGAATATGAACATAAATCAAACAGGAATGAAAATAAGTTACGCCGTTATAGAAGCTGCCCGAGAAATTTGCTCATAGTCATTAATTTATTCATCATATGCATTATTAACATTCTTCCATCTAAACAGGTCATATGGGAAATCCTTTAATCTCCAAGAACGGAGAATCAGAATATAACCTGCTTTGAAACAAACTCACTTTTAACTGATCCATACACTTGCACCATTAATCTAATCTAATCTCAGGACTGTTCATTTATAAGAAGATAGAAAGTTCCCATGCAACAGCACTGTGACAATGACAACTAGTTTCTCCCTGGCCTTTCCAATGGCTAAAGCTCTCTGTCAGATAAAAACGTGAACTGTTTATTATTATTTCTTAATTTTTTTTATCTTTCGATATATTCTTTCAAACCAATGTAATCATTTCTTCAGGGTTCTCTGAATTGAATAAGAGGTAAGCTACCATAGGGCGGCAAACATGGGAGTAAATTCTGGGTTGGTAGGACCCGCTGATTTAAGGATATTAGCCACTCAATTTGGAGATCTCATGGACTCAAAATTATGTGGAGTGTCGTATTCACATATTTGATTGTAAAGGGAATTAACGAATTACAGGTGGCCCAGAAAAAAACCGTCTTCACCCGGCAATAGCATTAAACGAATATATCATTAACCATATGGCTTTACTGGTGAGAAGCAATACAGTCCGAGATCAAAGCACAACAAAAAAACATGAAAGAGAAACAATCACAACAGCAGCAACAATGATAAAATATCTGATGCCCTTGATTTCACAGAAGAAATGGGCTAAAATAGAACACAAGCAGACAAATGTAAAATAATTAGATGGAAGTCCATGTTAGGATTATATAGAAAGTATACATCTTTCTATGTTAGGAAAGTTCAGAATAAGATAATCCAAAGATAAGTGCAAGTAGACAAAGCATTGATCTCTCGAGATTAGCTTTTAACACCCAGTGGTGTTCCCACTACCAGGGTGAGCGATTATGGATTTGTGTGTGGCTGTGAGGCATATCTGAAAAGCTAGAAAGTTTAATTTCAATCTTCAAGCACAAGAACATACCATTGTGATCTCATTTAATCTAGTCCACTAGCTTTTTTAAATTTATATCTCATTTTGTGCTATCCATCTACATTGACAAGTACATATTGTACAGTTTATACTGCAAATCATCCAACACCATGTTCCAATATATAGGAGGATAATCACTTTCTTACACCTGTATACCGCTTCAGAGAGACTAATATTTTTAATTAGAGTTATTTTCATGATTAGCATCGCTACTTTCAAGTTACACGTAACTGATATATGTATAGGAGATTTGTACCTTATTTAACTTTAATTCTCTCTTTCCGTTTCAGGTTTGCTTCATTACAACCAAGTAATCCTAGATAAGGACACCCGCCTCCCCCTGTTTTCATGTGTACAACCTGTGAAGCTTGACAACTAAGAGAAAATGAATAGTCCTTTTCAAGTAGTCTAGACCTTTCTCTACAGGTTGGGCCACCCATTTCGCAGTCTATTTTCTATATATAAGAATCCACTACTACCACATAGTTGCTCAAAAAACTACTTCATCAACTCCTCTATAACCTGAGCTCCCGCATGAGTGTTACAATATATAATACAATGGTGGGATTTCTGTTTTCATATTTGTATTTATATCTTCTATCTCAAGTTTTTTCCCACTTAATTTATCGTGGCATGTTTTATAAATCCTTTGGGTCCTTTTGTAGGATGAGATGCACCAGACAGACATATGGGAAGGTTATGTCGACTGGAGGAATAAACCTACCTTGAGAGGTCCGTCACGGTGGCATGCTTGCTGCCTCGTTTATCTTGGGTCAGTATAGTTTGATTTCTATAACCACATTTTTCACCTTTTTGTCACATGCTTATCATAATATTTAAAAACTTGGTTGATGCAAAATCTTCAAACATGTACTTTTAGATAATATAAGCACTATACCTTACTAGAATTATTATATTTGCAAGCTGTACTATGAATTAGCAGTAGAAACATGAGGCTTATTAATAAGAATTTGTTATATTGCAAAACTCAGTTGTGGAGGTGCTGGAGAACCTAGCATACCTCGCCACTGCAAGCAACCTTGTGCTGTACCTTTCAAAGTTCATGCATTTTTCTCCATCGACCTCTGCAAACATGGTCACCAATTTCATGGGCACAGCATTCCTCCTTGCTATCCTTGGTGGCTTTTTAGCTGATTCTATTTTCACCGCCTACTGCATCTATGTCATAAGTGCCACAATAGAATTCATGGTAAGATTCTTGGAAGAATTAAGCTTATCAACATTTTATTCTCTAGTCAATTTCTCATAAGAACATTCATCCTTCATACAGTTCGAGAACGTGCTATAGTATCTAGAAACTTTTCAAAATAAATGTGAGGACTGGGAATGTGATAATTAAAATTCACGGTAGGCATCACCCACTAGCACTGCAGCTTGCTGCAAGTTGCAAGAAAGCACCTATTTGATTCTGTCAGGTCTTTGTTGAGGACAATATTAAGGCATAGGCCAGAGGTAGGCAGGAATAACCACTACTGCATCTCTTGGATCTCATCTTGTAAAATGAACCATACAATGACTCGTCCATCCAGGGCATGTGCTATTATATGGCTACTATGTTAATTAACAGTAAACATCTTACGAATCCAGCCCCACAATAGTTTTCAGTAGGTTATATTAACGTAAAATCAATGTCTCAGGAATATCACGGTTTTGTCACCAATAGGAACGTAGAAAAGCCAGCTAACAATGATATATGAGAAGGGGAAACTAACAAGGGAAAAAATATTGTAGACTAAAAGCATTTATTTGCCTTGTATACTCCTATCACACTCAGGGTGACCCGGCTAGGTCCCGCAGATTCTGCAGTGATTGCCCTTTTAAGAAGTTAAGTAGGTGGAAGGAGACAAATTTCCTGACTGTGAAATATAATGTAGTGCTCTTCAAAAGACTGTAGTTTTGGGTCATACCACATGATAAGAAGTAATCAGTGACAAGCCTAATTGAAAAGAAGAGAAAATTCATGCTACTCGAAATCTTTGCCACTGGTTAACAGTTTGTGACCATATTATCCTGATGGTCTACCACACTTTGATTAATCAATCCAGAGTTATTCAAATGGGATAATAGAATCAGTAGGATACTCGATTTTGTTTTGGTTCTCTAATTTACAAGTATTGTCATAGTTTTACCTTTTACACGTCTTAACTACCTTTGAACAATGGAAATAGGGTTTGTTATTGCTGACAGTCCAAGCTCATATACCTTCATTGAAACCCCCGATGTGTGTTCTAGAGGACAGTAACACTGCTTGCCATCAAGTTGAAGGCGGAAAAGCAGTGATGTTGTTTGCAGGTCTCTATCTTGTGGCATTGGGTGTTGGAGGAATAAAAGGTTCACTTCCTCCACACGGAGCTGAGCAATTTGATGAGACCACGCAACAGGGAAGGAAGCAGAGATCAGCTTTTTTTAACTACTACGTGTTCTGCCTTTCTTGTGGGGCTCTAATTGCAGTCACTTTTGTGGTCTGGATTGAAGACAACAGAGGCTGGCAATGGGGGTTTGGGACTTCCTCTCTGACAATACTGCTCTCCATCCCACTATTTCTCCTTGGTTCTCCTTTCTACAGAAACAAAATTCCAGTTGGAAGCCCCATTACCACCATACTCAAGGTATAATTCAGATAAATCAATCAATAAATCAATTTGATTTTGAAATGAATAACACCACTTAAATAACTCTCTATCATTCCTGTCCTACACAGGTTCTGACGGCTGCAATTTATAATATCTGCAAATTGAAGAACTCTAGCAATGCTGTTACGGGAGTGCAATCGAATCCATCCGTTACGACTGAAAGTAGTGACGAAAATAGTAAAGAAAAAGTGTCAAGACAAATACCAACAGAAGGTTTCCAATTTCTTAATAAAGCATTGATCAATGACCCTGCCCATCCAATTTTACAATGTACAGTAAAGGAGGTAGAAGAGGTCAAAAGGGTTCTAAAGATTCTCCCTATCTTTATGTCCACCATAATGTTGAACTGCTGTCTTGCTCAGCTCTCCACCTTTTCAGTCCAACAAGCAGCAACAATGAATACCAAGCTTGGCTCCTTAAAAGTCCCACCAGCTTCTCTCCCAGTGTTCCCTGTCATCTTTATCATGATTCTTGCACCCCTTTATAACCAAATTATCATTCCCTTGGCGAGAAAAATAAGCAAAAGCGAGATGGGGATGACTCATCTACAACGAATTGGGACAGGACTAATACTCTCTATTGTGGCCATGGCTGTGGCAGCTGCGGTGGAAATCAAGCGAAAGAGAGTAGCAATTAATTTAAGGCTTCTGAATTCTACCGAACCTCTACCTATCACATTCCTTTGGGTAGCCTTGCAGTATTTGTTCCTTGGGTCGGCTGATCTTTTCACCTTAGCTGGCATGATGGAATTTTTCTTTACAGAGGCCCCATCGAGTATGAGGTCTTTGGCCACGTCTCTTTCCTGGGCCTCACTGGCCATGGGATACTACTTCAGCTCAGTGCTTGTGTCTGTTGTCAATGATATCACCAGTGCTTATGGGCACACACCATGGCTCTATGGCAGCAACTTGAATCACTATCACCTTGAGAGATTCTACTGGTTGATGTGTACACTCAGTGGCCTTAACTTCTTGCATTTTCTCTTCTGGGCCAACCGCTACAAGTACAGGTCAATTGGGCCTTGATGAGTAATTCAGCATTCAAACTACACTGATTATTCATGTCAAAAAACCTCATCATGTGAAATGAGTCTACTTTCCCTGCCAGTTGGAAGAGAGAATAATGGGTCCTAGTCTCTTTTCATTATCCTACTATAATTCTAGATTAGGGTACCTCAGTTATTCCCATATGTAATGTAGTTACTGCTTATAAATAATCATGTAGTAGTATCAATGTATCTCATTTCAGTTATAAGCTGAAACTGTTTCGAATTCTAAAGTTAACCCACGAAAAGTATAATTCTTCAAATGACATCAAGGTTTATATGATCTAATAAAATCATTGCAGAACATAGTTTCAGAACACCAGATAAATAAATGATCTAAGAGATTTGAACAATATCATAAAATCCACATAATTTTTATATTTCACTAGGAGAAAGCTGATACTTGACTTGAGGGTAAAAATTTGTGGAAATGGAGGCATTTATCACAGCATGCTATTCCTTCCATAAACATCACTCAGAGAGCAGTAAAGGAAAGATAATTATATTGCTAGCATCCATTATCCCTCAAAATTTGTGACTGAATTCCGGCGGCACCCGCTAATCAAGAACTTTATAACGCAGGCAAGTACATGGCAAATCACTCCGTTTGAGTAATAAACAATTAATAACCTAAACATCGTTCATCTTGTTAATAACATAAAAGGCAAAAGAGAGCATCCTCATGGGTCCCAATGAATTAAAAAGGCAAAAGAAAAAAAAATCATTTTCGAACCTGATAAATCTCCTGGTGACCAACCAGACAGCAAACTGGAAATGCTTAAAGATACATATATCCTACTAAGCCCATGAAAAGGTTGCAATTACACTGCGCAGAAACCAAACTAACAATCAAAGAAACTTTAACTTTTTGTTCCTCTGTCTGAATGAATAATACAAATGAAATTGTTGTTCGAGTACCTTAAAAAAGTGAAAACTGACCAAATGATCGCTTTGCTTCCTGCAACTCCTACAATCGTAGCGTTAGAAAACGTAGGCTAAAGTCTTTGGTTTTCAAGCAATGGAACTTGGAAGAGAAACCTCTCCTAGACTCGCATCTGTTAATCCACAACAGCATCTACCAACCCAGAGTACCAACTCTTATCTGAACTGAAGAGTAAGAAATCTAAAACCCACCACATCTATCACGTCTTACTGCGTCAATTTGGGCCATTTTTCTGATGATATGAGTATCGCGGATATTTGATGTTGGAACAAACGGAATTTTGCTTTAAATAAAGGGTAACGGTGGTCAGGTATTAAAGGTTCGGCCAATTAATTATATAAATCTTAATAATTTTAAAATTTAGAAAAAAATATTTGGAGAAGAAGAGGAGGAGAGGAGGAGGACGGAGACGGGGGGAAAAGGGGAAAAAAGAAAGAGGGGGGGGAGGGAAGGGAAAAACAAGAAAAAAGGGAGAAGGAAGGGGGAGAAGAAAAAGAAAGAGGGGAGGGGAGAGGAGGAGCGAAAAGGAGGAAAAAAGAGAGAAAAGAGGAGAGAGAGAGGGGGGGGAGGGGGAAGATGGAAGGAAAAGGGGAGGGGGGAAGAGGGAAAGGGAAAGAGGAGAAGAAAGGGGAATGAGGAAAGGGGGAAAAGGGAGGGGCAAGGGGGGAGAGAAAAAGAGAGAACAGAAAAAGGGGAAATGGAGGAAAAAAAAGAAGAGAGGGGGGAAGAGGAAGGAGAAAAAGAAAATGAGAGGGGGTGAAAGGGGACAAAAGAAGCAGGGAAGAGGGGGAAAAAAGGGGAAAAGAAAAGAATGGGAGAAGGAGAAGAAAAAAGGAGAGCGGAAAGAGGGGGAGAAAGAAAGGGAAAAGGAGACAGGAGGAAGGGGAAGGAGGGGACAACAAGAAAGAGGAGAGGAGAAAAAGGAGGAGAAGGAAGAGGGGAAAAAAAGGGAGAAAGGGGAAGAAGAGGATGAGAGAGAGGAGAGGAGAAAAAAAGGGACAGCAAAGGGGAAAAAAAGAAAAAGAAGAAGGGGGGAAGAAGGGAAGAGAAGAACAGAAAAAGAAGAGAGGGAGGGGGAGGAGAAAGAAGGAGGAGAGAAGGGGGAGGGGGGAAAAGGATAAAAGGGGATAGGAGGAAAAGGGAAAGAAAGAGAGGGAAAAAAAAAAAATATTAATTAATAAAATTATTATAAAAATATATTTTTTTATAAACATTAAAATTTTTAAAATAAATTTTAAAATTATTAAAATTATATTCCCAATCTTTATAATCATTACCCTTAAATAAATAGCAATGTAACATGTCTTCCCACCTTCAGAAATTGTGTCAAAATCAATTTTTTTTTTTTTTTTTTCTCTCTCTACAACCTTCGAAAGTTGCAACATTCAACTATACACGCAAGATCTCTTATTTATTCCCACCATAACCTCTAGAAAAAGTGTTTATTACAGATAAGAAAATGGCAAAAAGAAAAAACTTAGTCGGCTTCCTGTAAGCCACCCAACACGACAGAGCCGACAAACAAGCCAGCAGCACCAACACCAAGACCACCAGCAACCACAGCCTGCAAGGCTACCAGTCCTACTGAATCATCCGGAATCACCACAATTGCCGCCACCGCTGCCAGAAATATCGGCAGTGAGGCAGAGGCCAGAGTCGACGGTGAAACGCTTACCACCTTCTCCAACAAACTCAACAAACCCAACTCCTCTGCTTTTGAGAACAAACCCAGTTTCTCTATGGATGACAGAGTAACGCCTAGATCTTCCGCTTTTGATAAAAGACCCGCTTTTTCAACGTTGCTCAGAACTTTGCGTTTTTCGAGTTTCTTGAAGACGTCTACTTCTACTTCTTCGCTTCCTTCGTAGAATATCCCAGCCCCAAACCATTGCTTTTCCCAGTTAGCATCGTATTTATTCACCTGTCACGAAATCATGCAACCCAAATATTTCTTTTTAATGTTTAACAACAAAGGGTATTGAAATTAGATCACTTGTTCTTACAATAATCTCATCTTTTATGCAGCGGAAGGGAAAAAAAAAGAATAACTAAAATTTGTTAAAGGGTCTTGAAATTCTTAAGTACCTTGTTTTTGGATCCCATGGCGACGATTGTTGAAGCATTTTTTCCGGGAGGAAGACGGCTGAAGCGAGGCTTAGACGAGAGGAAGAAGTTGTGTTCGAATCTACGAAGATGAGCAACTGCAGTTGGTGAAGAGACTGCCATTGATGATGATTCAGAAGCAAATATTCATACGCTCCCGTGTTTTCTTTTTTTCTCTCCGAATATTTCTTGGTGATTCAACCTGCCACGTCGGATCTTCTCTGAAATCCAATAATGTCCACCAGTCAGATTGTTGATAGCTTTATCCAGGAAAATATAAATATTTCGCGAGATATAGGTTGATATTTTAACTCTAGGGAATGACTAAAACACCCTTCGATTATCCTGATTTGGTTGCCTCTTTATTTAACCTCAAGACCATCGCAGCTTAATTAATTAAATAAGGACATGTTTGTTTGGTCAAAAACATTACTTTATATGTATTTATTCAATGTGTCAATAAATAATATATTTATTTATGAATTTCGATCTTTTTGTTACAGAAAAAGAAAATCTTATAGCCATTTTACTAAAGTGATTCGATTATAATTTTCCATCATTGTATTTGGCCTCCCTTGAATGTAATCCTAGTTCTGCCCTTGCATATAATATATCAGTAAATTTGTAGCATAAATTTGTGAAATAATAGGCTTGTAATATTAAAAAAAAGAAAAAGAAAACGGAGAGTTACATGTATCTTGGTCAATTTCTTCTGCTTTTCAATGCAATTTCAATTACGTTTGTGGGTCTCGCTTACGCGTTCTTGATGTCCGATGGAAATCAGAGAAAAGAAAAAAGGACGCCCATGCCCGTTTGTTGTCTTGTCAATTAAGAGTTAAGACGGCAAATAACAGTCTTTCATGATCTGTATATTATTGTGAAATCTCTTTTCATTTTTCTGTGTCATTTTCTGATTCCATCTTGTTCTATAATTCGTAATTAATTATGTTGCCTAGATTGTATCTTGACAGACACAATATGCTATTTTAGTTGCGTAAACTTTGTTTTTTAATCCTTTAAGACCGTGATTTTTGAGGTTTATGTTGCAAGAATTGTAATCCAAAATGGTAACATATTTAATTGATTATACTTTTTGAGATCCCTTTCAGATGGAGAAATTTCGTAGACTCTTCATTGCTGTGGTGGCCACAAATTCAAATATTAAAATAAATATTGGTATCTACTTTATAGAAGCTTGTTGGTAGATAGACTCAAACCAAATAGGCAATTATGCTACAAAGGTCTGGTAATTTTGGAGAAGTTTCCTAGGCTAAATTATTGTGCCTATTTAAGTCCTCTGTTTCAATTCTTATTGCTGTCTAATTTCTAGCATTTTTCTGATCCGATTGGTTTGTAAGTTTCCTCTCCTTATTTTACTTTCTGCGTGTATATCAGTATATGTTTGATGTTTGTCAATTGGGAGACTTTTCTGATTGAAAATTTTACATTGTTTTATATTTTAGTCTTTAAAGAAGATGGGTAATCTGTTCTGCTGCGTTCAAGTTGACCAGTCCACAGTAGCTATTAAGGAGAGATTTGGCAAGTTTGAGGATGTGCTCGAACCTGGATGCCATTGCCTTCCATGGATTCTTGGACATCAGCTTGCCGGCCACCTTTCTCTGAGGCTGCAGCAGTTAGATGTGCGTTGTGAAACCAAGACAAAGGTCTGTCTCTGCTACAAGTAAATAATTCAATCTCGGTGATTATGTTATATTCTTAAAGATATATTTTATCATAATTTATGGCAATTCACCAGGACAATGTATTCGTCAATGTTGTTGCATCTATTCAATATCGCGCCTTGGCAGATAAGGCAAATGATGCTTTCTACAAACTCAGCAACACGAGGACTCAAATTCAGGCCTATGTTTTTGATGGTACAAACCAAATATTTACTTCAGACCATTTAGATATGTCTACTCAAATTCAGGCCTATACATTCTTTTTTGTGTTCAATTGTTCAGTTATTAGAGCAAGTGTTCCAAAGCTAAATCTGGATGATGCTTTTGAGCAAAAGAACGAAATTGCCAAAGCCGTGGAAGAGGAACTTGAAAAGGTAATGTAATGTACAGAGATGTTATATTTTTAGGCCAAGTTGATCTGCTTTTATGCTCTGAAAACCTTGTCTTAATTATTTGTAACAGGCTATGTCTGCTTATGGGTATGAGATAGTTCAAACTCTCATTGTTGATATCGAACCAGATGAGCATGTGAAGCGTGCAATGAATGAAATTAATGCTGGTAAAGTATTTAGCATTTCTCCATTTAGTTGATGTGTAATGAACTTCTTCAAATTACCTCATTCTTATATTGTACTCTTTCAGCTGCAAGACTTAGGGTGGCTGCTAATGAGAAAGCAGAGGCAGAGAAAATTTTACAAATCAAACGAGCTGAAGGTGAAGCCGAGTCTAAATATCTATCAGGGCTTGGTATTGCTCGCCAGCGACAAGCAATTGTAGATGGCTTAAGAGACAGTGTGCTGGGATTCTCTATCAACGTGCCCGGAACTACTGCAAAGGATGTCATGGACATGGTCTTGGTTACCCAATACTTCGACACCATGAAGGAAATTGGCGCTGCTTCTAAATCCTCTGCTGTTTTTATTCCCCATGGACCTGGTGCTGTTCGAGATGTTGCTACCCAGATCCGCGATGGACTTCTCCAGGCTTCGGCACACCAGTAATTTGTCACTTTTATTCTGCTGCTTATATGGGTTTTTCGTTAAGTATTCCTCTATGTATTGTTTTATGTCAATTGTCAAAGTTTTCATATGTACTTGTTTTGTTCTTTGTTAATGAGTATTGTCAATTACTGGGCATTAGCGAGTTATGGAATGTTCTTGATGAATGATGCTTCCATTTTTCAATTTGCCACCATTTTCACTTCTCAGTTATACAAATCGTTAAGAGATGAGCTCCAATGCATGCATAATTTGCAGTATAACCATAATTCCATGGTTCAAGTGGTAATTCCTCGACTCAAGACTAATTACTTTCAGAACTTTTGTAAAACCATCTCCTCAATGCCCTTCAAATTTTAGACATCAAAGAAGGAAAGTTATGAAGTTTTATTCATTGCTATATATCGATGTTTCTGAATTGTATCATACGTATTTTCCTCACTTCAATTTTTGTTTCATCAAAATAATATACAGGCAAAACTCTTCCCACTTACAGCTGGATTATTTACTCTATTAATACGTAACAAGCCACAACAACTGTACTTCATGCTTCTTATCTTGTGAATATGACAGCATACTATATTGACTTCTGGTTAATTTAGGACCTCAGAGCCATAGAAAATCCCATCTTTGGAATCCAGCTTTTGGCCCTAAAATCAACCTCTCCAGCAATAGATACCGAGAATCTTTCCCAGAAGCTTTGCTGAACAAGAGCGCCGACCATGCCGTCAGTGTTGATACGAGCCTTTACCAGTGTAGAAGGAAACAATGCATGCTGGACACCACCAGTGAAGGTCGTTGTTATAACATTATCATCAGAAAGGCTGGAGTTATGAGAAAATGTATGTTTTAACTCTGCTGCGACAGCAGTCCTGGTCAGGGGGTTCAGCTCTTGATAATAGGAAGCTTTTAAACTGTCAAGTTTGTCATTTCTGCATTATTAGAAAGGCTTAGCATTAGTCTCCAAATACAATTGGAAATAAGTAGCAGTATTGAGAGGTTGAAACAAAAAGAATCTTATTTCTTTGAGTTTTCCTTTATTTTCTTTTCCTATCTTCTTGTTGGATTGCTCACAAAGTCAAGGAAGCATTGAGGAAGACAGCGTTGAAGCTCAAGCCAGTGTTGTAGTTTTTGAATGTCCTTGTTGATACGTCAATGGCAACATCAGTCCCAAGTGAGAAAAGAGAGCTTCCGATTACACCTGAAAATTTTACAGTGGGGTCAAGTCCTATGGACCGATTATGGTTTGCCTTCAATCCAACGCTTGCTGAAATCCCAGCATAGTCGCTCAAGTATCTCAGTTCCACCTGATATTAAGAATCAAGCATGGTAATGTGTTCGGTTCTTCAGCACAACCAAAGAGGATGTAGTGCCTTATATTTCACTAGTTCATCAAGAAGAAGATAATGGAAATGACTGAAAATTTCTGAAAAATGCAAGTTGGAGAGAACTTGCTTACCCTGCCAGAATCAGGAATGATGAATCTAAAAACTGTACTTAGTCCGGGCACAATATCTCCACCTGTAAAAACTCCAAGTCCTTCCATACTATCAGATCGTAAATTGAAAATTTTTCTAATATGAGCCAATGGTTCTTCATATGCGTATATAAGATTAAGTAATGCAGCACAACATGTCAATCATATAAGAAGCATATAAATATTGGTAATGCATTGTCAATAAAACATCATTACAAGAAAATAAGAATATATGGAAAGACAAACTCCATATCATCATAAGGAAAATGTTTTGAGTGCAGATTAATTACATTTGCAGGATAGATCAAAACTGCTGTCGATGTATTGGTAATGAAAGTGAAGCGGTGGCTGCTGACCATAATCCTTGTAGAGAAGATCTAAGACAGATGTAAGCAAATATGCATTAGTTAATATGACTGGAAAAGGTAAGTAGGTAACTAATAATAACAAGCACTAATTCTGAAAACAACATGATATAACCTCTGGCCTTTCTGCCAATATCAATGAATAAACCAGGACTCTGGCTCATTAGAATTTTAAACCTAAAAACAGTGGGGATCAAATTTCAAAATTTTTATTCCAACCTTCGTGATCGGATTGGAGAGCAAGAAGATTTATGGGGCAAGGATCGAAAGGGCCGAAAAGGAAGTTTCCTGATGGAGTAGCGGGGTATAAAGCGAAATTTCCAACAATCCATGTAAGTTTTATTCGACGGGCCATTATTGAGTACTAAGTACTTTGATCCCAGTCCGAAACTGGAACTTTAAGATGCTGTGTAGCAACAAAGATTTACATGTACAGCAAAAAAACTCATGTTGTACCTCTGCACTGCTGCTAGTGGCTAATCTACAGAGAACTAAAATACACTGGACGTGGCTCCTCACAACAAAAGCTTGCCATTAACGCTAACAAATGTGTTCAATTAATTTAGAAACGCTGACAAATTAGGTTAATGATAGAACAAATAAATACACTGTTCAGAAATAACATTTCCACAAATAATTGGAGAATTACTGTCGTTGTTGAAGCTTTCCCAACGTAACCTGCGTACAGAAGATCTGAAAGAACAGGAAAAAAAGGAAATTACATAAAGAATTGAACATATATGTAAGCAATAAGTTGAGAGAAGAACTGAAGGATCATTTTTATTCTTTTTGGTGCATTTATGTACGTCGAGCTTGTTGGCCAAAATCGGAGAGAAATCGGGGACTTATGATTTTCACCACTTTAAGATTAGTTAAGAGAGTTGTACGTCTGTGTTTGATAGTGGTAAGAAGAACAGGGAAGAGGCTGTTGACTGTTGAGGGATTGGTCCGGCTAGTGAGGTGTATTGGAAGGTTTGGGTTTGCGTGGGCAACAAGTTTTTTTTTTTGGTTTTGTTTTTGGGAAAACCGAAAACCAAACATTGAGAGTTGTATTCTCTGATTACGATGGCATCGAACATTGACCTTTCGAGATGAAGGGTCAAGAGCGTATGAGAATTGGTCCAATTCCTATTTTACTCGCGATCTGGAAGGCCCTTTTGCATTTTTTATTTTATTTTTTGAAATAGTGATTTAAAAATTAAATTCAAAAAATATGTTAAATAAAATGAATTATATATATATATATATATATATGGTGGTTAAATGCAACTCAAGTATTCTCTCAATTAAGTTACAAAACTTGGAATGAGAAAAATTACGATATGTTGCGTTATTTTATTTTGAATTAATTCTTAATATATAAGAGCAGTATAGGCCATAGGGTATGTGTAATATGAATCTGATTATGTCAATTAATTGTTCTAACCTACTGATGGAATGCTTGAGTTCTAAACTAGCTAGCTGCGCATTCCTAGACAGGAAACACGAAAATTAATAATGAAAACTGGGACAATATTCTTGTTGCCTTGTCTAGCTACCTATTTTCAAAACTTGTATTAATAAACGAAATCCGAGTGAAACATTTCATTGACAGCACTACATACACATTCACACCCAACTGAAATATAAAATCGTTAATTTCATTTGTTATCTTATTACTAATTAATGATGTCTTTTCTAACGGATGCGACATTAGTGCCATATATGTAAACATGCACAAACTATGAATAAAAATAAATACTCATATATATATTCATTTCTCTTACTCTCTTACATTCGATCGAACACTATAGGGAAGGTGATTAATTAAATGATAATCTTAATTAATGTTGGCAATGAAGCTTTGTCCGAGATCACTGCAGAATTTTTGTTTATCATTGCATTGCTCCCGGACTAGGCTTCATTCCCAACCTAGATTATCAATAAAATACAAACACATACATCAGCCATATTAATTTTGGTATCCGCGTGCATGTTTAATTACAAAAACAAAAATAATATTAATGATTCCTAACCTACTTTAGATATGTATATATATATATATATGTGTGTGTGTGTGTGTGTGTGTGTGATTTATGATTTTATGATTTATTTACATTGACTGAAACAAATCAGGATACACGGGGTTGGTTTCAATTCAGCTGGTAGCTAGCTAGGGTTTTGATTGAGTTAGCTTGAGGCAGTTTGTTGACCTTTCGGAACTTTGTACTTTCTTTGAAGGAAGTGTTTCCATTTGGCTTCGATTTTTGGGAGCTTGACTCTTAATTTTTGCAAAGTCTTCTTTTTATCTTGAGGGTTGTCTTTCTCCTTCTGATCCTTTCCACCAATATTATGTTGTTGATCCTCCTTATCTTTACACTCCTCGTTCTTCTTCTTCTTCTTCTTCTCACTGTGATTTGTTTTCTCTTCTCCCTTCTCATTCTCGTGGGTCTCCTCCTTTTCAGGTTTTTCCTTCTCTTGATCATTTTTGTCCTCATGATGATGATTTTTTTCTATTTGTGCTGCCTCTCCCATACTCGATTCAGATACACAGCGGATACTCCGTTATTGAGTTTTCCACTGCAAACCAAAACTCACACAAAATTAATTAATTAATTAATTAAACATTCATACATAATTCTCATTAATTAAAGAAGAAACCTGGAATCTCAATCGTTGCAGATGTTGCAGCTCAGATGTAATACGATGCTTGCTTAGGTATGTAATACGATGTTTAATCACCCTTTTATATCTTTAATTTTCTATTCCTATTATTTTGGTATTCCGATACTTAATTATGGCCAAAACCAAAACTCCATTAATTAGAGTTATAGCGAGAATCGTGACAATCCACACATTATCTGTTCCAATCCTAAAAACTTCAGTTGCTAGCTGCTGCTTAATTGCTTGCTTTCAATCCTACCACCAACTTTAAATTTTGACGCTTATAATTTGAGGACTTTTTTACTTTATTTCCGACGAAAATTAAAATAATTCACCATATCAATGAATTAAATCATTTTTCTTCTTGAAGTAATAACTATTATTCGTAATTAATATATGAAAGACAATTTCTTTATTTTCATTATCATTTGTTAGGGTAGGATAAATTTAGGCTCGGATCACTTTTGAAAAAAATTAAATCAAATTAAATTGAACCAAAAATTCATTACAAGTGATATTATTTGAACAGAAAAATATTAAATCAGGTCAAGTTTTAACTTAACTTTTATGTGGTTAACCATCTAGGTTTTAAAAGGAAAAACATTTTAAGAAAATTGAATAAAGAAAAAACATAAACCTCCAATTTATGACTTTATTTAAGGGCCGGCCCGTCTTGATCGACCCAAGTTACCAAAAACTGACATATTTTCCTTTTGAGCCGACCAACGGTCGTTTCCTTTCTTTCTTCGCCCAAGCCCAATATCGCATTTAAATAGCGCAGAGAAGACATGACTTTACGCTCAGCTCTCTCATAAGTCTTAGCCTTAGGTAAAATTTTTTATGAAAATTGTCTTAAAAAAAAACAGAAGGTAAAAGCTGCCAGCCTATACATCTTGACTAAAATTTCAGAATGACGCATGCTTCTGCCTCCAAATCAAATGGACCCTTGCCGTCTCCTCTCACTTCACTTGGATTCCGATATCATTCATATATTGGACAGACTACTATTACTATTCAGCTGTATTAGTAATCGAAAGTAATAAAGATTTTATAATTTTAATAAACCAATTTAAGCACGATAATATGATAAGTGGCTAATTTGTGAGTTGGGAAATATGTATCAACGTGTAGACAAAAGTGGAAGAAAAGATGTTAATGCATTTTTATATGTTAGAAAGTAGTAGTAATTCAATGCTTAAACTTTCTGTGACATCCCCTTACACCAATCCCTTTCTTTGGGGTCATTCAAATTCAAATCCCCACCTTTTAATCTCACCACTCAATTTTCTTCCCCACTTCTCTCCTTTCTCTTATTTCAAGTTTCAATAGTCAGTCAATCAAATTCAATTAACCCCCCCTCAAAAATAAAAAATAAAAGGACAATAATGACAACCTGCCACTTTCCCCCTTTCATCCCTTCCCTTCCCTTCCCTTTTTCACACCTTACAATGTAACTAGGGACAACTTTTCAACACACAATAGTAAAAATGTGCTCCAAACCCTTGACCCTCTTCATTTCCCTTCCCCACCACTTTCGTTGCCTAAAAATTAATAACCCTAATCTACTCTTCCAGCTCTACATTAATCGGTCCGATAAGCTGGGTAGCCTCCGGAAAAAGTTCAAGCTAGCCGGTGGCATCGGGTCTCTGAACATGGGGTGCCTTAAGTAATAAAATCCCAATGCCACTGCCACCATTTTGGGCGGCACCACATACAATATCAAAGTAATAACCAAGCATACCCCAATAAATAATTTAGTGGCCCTTGGATCTCTCCAACTTACCAGTGCTTGAACCCGCTCTCCTTGTGTTGCAAAATCGCCCAATACTGTTTGTACCCTTGCTGCCAACATACGTAACCTGTCGTACCGCATTCTAATTATTTCCGGTGGTTTTGAGCTGGGTATCGTATCAAATTCCTCATCTAGCTCATCCGGGTCAACCGTCTCCGCTTGTGATAATCTTGTATCCATGCCCGACGGTATCCTGGGCCTAAACCTATAATACCAAACTCCAATTAACACAACGTATAGAAACCCCGTTGGCACTATCAAATCCGGGTACCAAACAAGAACCAAATACAAAATGTGCACTAAAACTGTAGTAACCGAGTTCTTCCACCTCCTAATGTTATGCAGCCATTTAGCCAACCCGACAGCCCATGCAAGAACCCCAACAATCCGAAACCAATTAGCTTTACTCTTTCTCATGCTCCATGTATGCGAATCCGCGTCCAACATGTATCTCACAACCTCGGGCCCCAGTGGGGGCTCCGACCGACCCAGCCATGCAGCCACCATCTTTGTGGCAGCCCCACGCAATGCCTCTTGCTGTGCCACCCCCAGCGGCCGTAAGTAATGCATCCTCGGAAGCAGTGGCTGCCCGTAAACCGAACATGTTTCTGGTAACATTGAAGGGCAGACAAATCGAGCCGCCAATTCAATTTCGCCCATTTTCTTCAACCCGGATCGCAACAAGACTAATAAGGGATAGGAAGTAGTATAGACCTTGTTATTCTCCAAAGTCGAAACGCGTATGCGTATTTTTCCAATGCGATAGTCGGGTTTATCCTCCGCCCCGTCAGCAAACATTCGCCAGTTGTCAAAAACTCCGATCGTGAGAACCGTACATGGGTCATAAACCTGCCACGTGTACTGCTCGTTCCAGCGTGGATCAAAGCTGTCAGTGATAGTTCGTGTGCGGACCCACTTTTTGCCATACTTGGCCACGCAGTAAGCATCGGTGGACCCTTTCCCTCCGTTCTTGGTTTTCATGGGCATCAAGCCACGTGCGCCTAAAATCCCCAGCTCCAAAATCCCAACAGCCGGCCTCCACAGCTGCTTAGCGGTAGGCCTAAAGTCGCTACACACGTGCGCCGCTTCGTCAAGCACGTGATATCCACCCTCCAAACATAATTTTAGCTGGATTCTACCGCAGTAGGGCCCATTACCACATCCAACGTCGCCTCCTCCTCCCTCCAATCCCAACCATTTGCTTGCCACGTAGCGTTCGTCAATTCGTTGCTCAATCGAACTCACGGGAATTATGACGTGTCCCAGCAGCATTGCTTCTTTGGTTGTACGGTCCTCGACTAGCAAAATCAGCGAGTCCTCGAATGGTTCGCTGGCAACAAATATTAAGTCCTCGTTCCAGTGAAACGAAAAACTATGATTGTTCATGGACCCACGTCTCGTACGTGCAGACTGAAACCCCAGCTGTGCTTTGATTCTGATCTGCGGTGCCGTTAACGGAGGCAAATTACTGAGCAATGTGAAGGTCCTGAGCTTCTATTACAGTGACTCTCAAGTACCACAGCTTGGGCGATTGATAAACTTTCGAGCGCGTATGCGCCACGGACGGAGCGTCCGAGCTCCACGCTTCAGGAAACGCGTCGTCAGCTTGAGTTCCTATCCATACGGCAAGCTGCATGTCGCCGGATACTCTACTATTCTGATCCGAAGCTCCGCCCTCGAGGCGATACCACAGTGGGGCCAGAGGACTGTCGGGCGGGTCCCTTACTGGTACGTCGGACAGATCAAAACAAACGCCTCCAAGGAAATTTTCCGACGGTGAGTCCCACACCGAGATCTCCAGAGTCGCGTTAGCTGATTCATTCTTGTTATGATACAGCGCAAAAGTCTGGTTCCATTCAGGCGAGTCGGTTGGTTCACAGGGTCGACAACTCGCCGGTTTTGATTTTATACAGTGGGTGGACGTTCTGATTTTCACGTACGGACACTCGTTTGGAGCTAAAGCACGCGCTTTTCCGATTTTTACAAATAAATACATCATCGGCTCAACGAGATCGTACGGGGGGACCCTCTCTGTTGGAATTTCTCCAGAATGTTTATGTCCATTAATCACTTTGGGAGAAAAGTCGCCGTTCGGTTTCCTCAAAACCCTTACTCTCTCAACATTGCCACTCTGCATCTTCCTCACCTCAGCCGCCGGCGGAATAGCCTCTTCGGGGGGCAGATGTTGTGGTAGATGCTGAGGCGGATCCGGTTGCACGTGCACCACGTGCGGCGGGGATTCCTCCATAACCGTAACTGGCGGCGGTTGAACACTGTAGCCCTCGGGAACAGGATGACACATCTCCACGTGTCCTTGTCCTGGAACCTCGAAAACTCGACCCTCCTCAACCACAACGACCCCCGGCTGGGGCTGGGGCTGCGGCTGCTGCTGCGGCTGCGGTATCTCTTCTTGAGGCGGCGGATTCTGCGGTGGAGGTTGCGGCTCCTCCTCAAGTAACTCGTCATAATAATAAATTCTTAACCCAATTTCTCCTCTAATCCAGCTGAAAACACTTTTCTTCTCCAACGGAAAATAAACCAAGCCTTCCTCTCCTCGTCTAGAAAACTGGCTGCCGTACAACTTGACTCGTCCGAGGAAGTGGTTTTTACGGCCACTGCCACTGCCATTGCAGTATTTTTTATCGTTGTAAACCTCGATTTCAAGCTCTTCGTAGTCCATGTTTTTGGGGTCGGAGACGATAAACTCGAGTGGCTCGTTCCATACTGGGCTTAATTCGCGAAACTTGGTGGAGGTTCGCCTTTTTTGTCCGTCAAAGTCAGCGACGACATAAGGGCTGGAACTTCCCTGGCCGTCCTTGGGAAGCAGGTCCCGCGCATCGACTACCTCCACGATAAGCTTACGGACGATATTCTGCTGCGGCGGCGTCGTCGTCATTATCTCATTTTAGATATTAGTGGCGGGTTTTTTGTTGGTAAAGTGAAGAGAGTGGGAGGGGTTTTTGGATTGTTTGGACAGAGAGAGAGAGAGAGAGAGAGAGAGAAGCGTTGATAGCGGGGAGAAGGTAATGAGGCTGTTTTGATGTTTGCTTTATTGAAATTGAGTTTTCTTTGTTGCCATTATTTTCGTTTTTGTGTTTTTATTATTGGATCAGATTTCATTTGGTACTGTATTGATTTTGCTTTTTGTAGTGTGGGTGTGTGAGTGTGAGTTTGTGTATTGTAGATTAAGCGAAAAACGAGAGAGAGAGAGAGAGAGTTTGGGCCGTTTGGCAACGCAGTGCAATGGAAAAAGAAAAGAGAAAATGAGATTCCATTCTCTCTCGTCAAGGTTTTTGCTGGTAACTTTTCGGCTTCCCCACTTTACGGGTTCGTTGTCCACCTCAGCTTCTTTACATAGATTATTTTAATTTCATCCTTTATTATTCCTATTATTATAATTTTCAATAGAAAGCTGATAGTGCATAAAACTTTGACGATATCTCACGCAAGTGCAATATTCAAGCTGAGTTAATCAAATTAATTCTTAATTTTTATTATAAATTTATGAATTTCTTATTGTTGACAAATAAAAATGGTGAGAATTAGCAGAGCAAAGCTTGCCAAGGAAATTTCTAATTAATAAGTTTCCGACGCGGGTTGAGATGGGCCAAGCATGTTTGACAAGATGTGTGTGTGTGAGAGAGAGAGAGATGAAAATATCAAAAATGGGGCGGGTAGCTTGAACCTAACGGTGGTGGTGATCTCACAGTCACAGTCACAGTCACGGTGAGAAATCAAACGAGATATGCCAGTGCAAGGCACATGATTCCTCCTCCAAACCAAGACCATGGCCCCTTTCCTTTTTGTCAAAAGCGCACACATTTTGAATAAAGTTGAACCCACAAAGCATCACCTTTATCTCTTGTTTGGGCTCTCTTATTCTTCTCTGTGCTTCCCTTGCCAACAAACTTAAAGACCAAAGACGTATTGCTTTCCTTTTCTTTTCATATCTTAGGATACAACTTGTATTCTCGAAGCTCCTAATTTTTATGGATGATTTTTATAATCAACAAAATCTTTCTTTCTTCATTCATTTCATGGTATTAAAGTTTTCAACTCTTGTTTAAATGTTTGCAATCTCTGTCACCCTTCCATTAAAACAAAACAGGAAATTAATTAAAGGAAATTGTACGCATATATACAACCCAAAGGATGTGACTCAGAACTCGAGAGGGAGGTCGAGTAAGAACCTCTTATTGACAATTGACATTGAATTAAAT
This sequence comes from Melia azedarach, assembly GCA_028052125.1. NCBI lineage: Eukaryota > Viridiplantae > Streptophyta > Magnoliopsida > Sapindales > Meliaceae > Melia > Melia azedarach. The sequence continues at coordinate 2,050,347 of CM051401.1, read as the reverse complement.
TCCAATTCTATTTTTCAAAACCATGTATAGCCAACTAGAAAAAACCAGTTTCAGTGAACATTCGCGTTTGGGACCAATGGGCACAGCTTTTGGCACACATGCCAAAGAAGCTTCTGCGTCCGGGGTCATGGTTAGGGTGGGTTTTTTAGTCCTTTTTTGAATTAGTGGACTACTTTCAGAATCTGATCCTACGGGATAAAGTAATTTTTTGAACTAGATGCTGGCTGCTATGTTTTTGGCATATTTTTGTTGGATATTTGTGGATGAGATCAATAGTAGCTACAGCTTCATAAAGACCCAAGAATATATCTATATATATAAAACAGGAATAGCCAATACTTTAGATGCCAATCTTTCTATTTTATCTGTTTAGCATCCAATCAAATTTGATTTCATTCCCATGTTAAAGCAGCGGGCTTGGATTGGAACCTCGATAAACTTGTGTTATTGGGTCGTCACAATTACTTTGCAGCTGGTCACGTTATATAAATATATACATATTGATATGGGATTTGAGAATTATGTGTATATCTTTGATTCATTCATCTTGTGGTATAAATATTATTGATTTGAAAATCCCGACAATTTCAAGCATCCCCAGATCCTGGTATCAGCTTATTTAATTAAATATTCATTCCATGTACCTCATATATTTGGCATATATACTACCGAACATAGAAATTGTTGTAAGAGATGTCTCATTCATTCAGTCGCTCGCACATATAAAATTTTCTCTTTTAAAATTACCAGATTCTGATTCACCCTCATAAAATGGGCGGTCCTTTTTCTTTTTCTCAACTTACTTAAACATGAAAATTTTAGATCGCGGCTTCTAAATATTATGCAGTCAATCCGCGCAGCTAGAAACGTGCATTATTGATTTACTAATTATACGTATCCATGAATGATTGTGCATATATATATATATATAGAAAGAGAGAGAGAGCGAGATGCACATTTCAATTATATATATATGTAAAATAAAAGGACTACCGCTTATTTGCAAGATCGCTAAGGCAATTGTGCTTAATCTGGCTTGATGCAGAAGCAGGAAGCAGTGTGCATAATAAAGCCAAGTAGATGGAATTCATAATTTGAATTATCTCACAGGGACTCTTTTATTCTGTACATGCATAGCATAGCTAGTCATGCAGACATGATTACAAACTAACAAGCATTATATATAAATTACTGACAATTAACTCAAAATAATTAATTAAACAGGCCCCTCACGTCCAGCCTATCCAAATTTGCGAGATACCAACACACCCAGCGAGAAAGCTAAGAGTGCCGTGATAATAACATCACTGTTTCTCTTCAGTGTCTTCATTGCCCTTTCGAAATGACAAGGCTCCTGTCCCCATTTTCGTATGAAATCTTCCCCAAAGCTATCTACCTCAGATTTCTTTCCGCTCTTCTGTTTCTTGTCAGAATCGTCACCTTGTTTTTCATTATCTCTGTTGTTAAAGCTTTCATCATTGTGAAGAGTTTCTTCTTTGCTCTCTTCTTTAGCAACCACGCCACTGACGTTTTCTTTACTAATCTCGAGTTCTTTCCTTTCTTCTACTGCTCGCTTTGGCACAGTTACATAGAGAATCTCACCATCAAAATTTCCTGAGATCTTATTAGTATCAGAATTCGGTGGCACTGTAAAGACCTGCTCGAAGCGCATTATCTTTTTGTTATCTCTCGTTAGCCTTTCTCCACTGACTGTTACATGTCCAGACGTGTCCACCTGAAGCTTTACTTCCTCCTTTTTGAACTCTTAAACATCATAAGATTGATAAACATAAACATATATAATTTTTTTCTATCGAATAAAAAGTTTACGTATCAAATGACAAGAGAAAAAGAAAAAGAAAAAATAATTAATCCATTCCATCGTGGAGAGTTATATTCATCAAATTAACGAATCAAAGTTGCTCTATTCATGGATCATTATGTATTCGGATGACTCATGTTAACACAAAAGCGGTTCATACCTATATAAATCCTAAAAATTATCAAATACCCTAACTTACGTTTACTAATTAATTAATTAAGACAAGATATATAAATGTTAGGCTGGCTAAAAAGATCTTAATTTTTTCTAGTGTAAGAATATATATTTGAAAATCACGTAGAAATTATATTACAATTACAAGGATGATGGTGATTGAGCATACATACCAGGAAGATCCACAAGGAGATAATGGCCTTTCGGGTCCTCAGTCCAACCTGAAGAAGGGACAAATGCTTGAACTAAAGGGTTTTGCGAGAGTGTTGTTTCTCCAGGCCTTGATGATCTTGTTCTTCCAACATTGGCCATATTAATATTGTATTGATGAACTAGCTAGCTAGTTAGCACCAACTGAACTAATTCTCGATCTCACGGTGTTTAAATTTGATTTGTGATGGTAATCATACATGGGTTAATTTGCATTGCATGAACTAATTATTTATAGAAATGGAAAATGAGGGGCTACTTGTGTCTGTGGACATGATCAAATTCACACAGATTTCTTTTCTGGTTGCATATATATACAGTATTCTAAACTTCTGCTGTTAGGGTTTTTTAATATTAGCTAGGTAGGTGGCCTGTTATACAATACAAGCATCAAAGTATGTATGCAATTGGAATTCAAGGAAAGGGAGTATTCTTTGCTTGCGTTGTGTACCAAAAAAATTTTGGATGGAAATGGAATACGTAGCGTAGCCATGAACGCGTGCCTCCTTTGAACTTAATAGTTTATGCACCTATCAGCATTGAGAATGCTTCGACCAGAAGGCTATATATTAATCATTACTAGCTCCCACGGCAAATAGTTAAAGGGAAACAAAGTAAGCATATATGATTCCCATGCATGTCGCAGCATTTTATTGCTTTATTATACAATATATATATAATAATTATAATATAGCCGTAAGCGAACTATCAGCAATTACATAAATTAACCAAATTTGATTACAGCATTGTGATTATAAGAAACTTCATATTATTCTCAAATAATTTTAGAATGACAAATTCATCGATCATTTTTCTATTTTTCTTTGCCGAAAAATTTAGGTTAGCTGCTACGATGGAATTCAGAAAAGAAGTACGTATAAGCATATTGATCGACAGCCAAAGCAAAGCCATCGCATCAGAGATATAGAAACAAGTACTTTACTGATCATCCTAACACGTAATAGCATTATAGCAAATACACACACCCACACACACACATATTAATGGTAAAGTAAATGAAGCAGAATATTGACCTCATGCTATAATTATCCAAATGAAGACTAATAGTTGACCACTAAGGGACAGCGGCTTTCCTCCCTTCCCTCTCAACGCCTTAATTTTTTTCTCAATTTAGATAATTATTTTCCCACTTGAAAAGAAATTTATATATATGTAAAACTTCAAATGCAAATGACAATGGCAATGGTTGTTGAGCAAAACCTAGTTTAATTCTACCTAGCTATTAACTTGTACAAAAAAAAAAAAAAAAAGGAGAAAAGGAATACATGTCTGGAAAAGGCCAGGTATAAGAAACTGAAAGGTAGCAGTTGCAATGGAAGCTTTTAAGGCGGCTGGATTGTTAATGTTATTAGCTTTGGCTCTAGTATCTCCGATGGTGAAGGCTAACATTGGCGATTTCGATGAGACGTGGCGGAAGCGAGCTGAGGAAGCCACGAAGGCTGCCCATGATGCTTATACACCAAATCCTGAAGAAGTCGCCAATAATCTCAATGAGCATGTTCACAAGTAAGTTCATCATCATCATCTCCAAATTATACATATATATTCCCAGTATCAATAATATTAATATCTAGTTTTGATGAGTACTTAAATTGTAAGGGTTACTCCACAGGTCAATGGATGGTAATAATAGCACAAGGAGGCACCTAAGGAAAAAACACACTGGCAAATGTCTGGCTACAAACCCAATCGACCGGTGCTGGAGATGCGATAAAAACTGGGCTAGAAACCGCTAAAAGCTTGCTGACTGCGTTCAAGGTTTTGGCCGTGACACCACGGGAGGCAAAGCTGGACCGTATTACGTGGTATCAAACCCAGCTGACGATGATCTTGTTAACCCTAAACCAGGAACTTTGCGTCATGCTGTTATCCAGGACGGGCCCCTTTGGATCACTTTTGCTCATGACATGGTGATTAGGCTAAGCGAAGAGCTGCTTATTACTGATGATAAGACCATTGATGCTCGTGGAGCTAATGTTCATATTTTCAACGGTGCTCAAATTACCTTGCAGTTTGTGAAAAATATTATAATCCATGGTCTTCACATCCATGAAACTAAAGCGGGCAACGGTGGCATGATTAGAGACTCGGTTAATCACTATGGTTTTCGCACTCGCAGCGATGGCGATGGAATTTCCATGTATGGAGCTTCTCGAATTTGGCTTGATCATATTTCAATGTCTCATTGTCAAGATGGATTGATTGATGCAGTAATGGGATCAACTGCAATTACCATATCCAATTGCCACTTCACCCACCATAACGAGGTGATGTTGTTTGGTGCAAGTGATAGTTACTCGCAAGATCAACTCATGCAAATAACTGTTGCTTTCAATCACTTTGGGAAGGGATTAGTGCAGAGAATGCCGAGATGCAGATGGGGATTTGTTCATGTTGTGAACAATGACTACACTCACTGGCTGATGTATGCAATTGGTGGTAGCAAACATCCTACAATTCTTAGCCAGGGTAATCGATTCATTGCTCCTCCAAACCCACGTTGTAAAGAGGTATATATAATTTCTCTAACACTCGACATTGTTTGTCATATTAATTATTTTATAAATATAATATTTATATCTGAAGAACTATATAACTAATTAAAAATGGTTTTGCTGTGCAACGTACTATCGATGAAGATAACGAAGAGGGAATATTCACCAGAGAGTGTGTGGAGATCGTGGAGTTGGAGGTCGGAGAAAGATTTGATGATGAACGGGGCATACTTTGTTAAATCGGGGAGCCCGATTCTGAAAGTGAACAGAAAAGATGTGATGTCTGCTAAGTCTGGAACATATGTCACAAGGCTCACACGCTTTGCCGGTGCTCTTAATTGTTTTGTGAATAAGCCATGTTAATCTATATATGTATGTTTATATTTATTACTTACCAATCTTGCGGATAGTTGATTTTTTGAGCTCATTTTGAACCCTGTGATTAAAACAGAGGTTGTAGCAGCTAGGCAGCTAGGATCCTATATCAGACAGTTAACGTTCATAGTCCTCCTTGAGTTGGCAGCAGTGTAGTTTCCACTCTTTTACGAGTATGGGCAACGTCGAGAGATTGTTGCCAATTATTTTGAGAAATTAATATTATGCAACTAATTTTGTCTCTTTCAAGAAACAAAGCCTGTGTGTATTCGAGTTTTGTGATGATCATAACATATATCTACACACATATTTTACCATCAGAAATATTGCTATGTACATGTTCTTGTGAAACATTGAAAGCTACTATTGTTCAGCCCGGTTTCATATCGAAAGAATAATTTATTTAAGGAATCATAAAATTTCACTCATTAAATCGATAGTAGCAAAATGCTTTGTTCTATGAAATGTGCACGAGATTGATGCTATCCAAATACATCTGCAATGAGTCAACTGAACAACCTGCTGTCTTTTCCTCTATGATAATAACAAATTAATCAAAAGCTTCTGTTAAAATTCCTGGAGACCACCAGTCATCGTTAAATCAGTGCAACGAGCTCCAAGAAGATGACTTTGCAGCCAATCTTTTTCCATTTGGATTGCCACTAGCAAGCTAGAATCTATTCCGCTTATTTTACAAAAAATTAAACATGGTTCCAGAAAGCTTTGTCCTTCATCCTTGTTGTCAGAACACTAACTGTAGTTAAGCCATGGAATTAACTATTTAGTAGATTCTTTTTGTAGAGTTATATATTTTATTTGAACTACCAACCAAAAATGAAAGAATGAAGTCATTTTCAAAAGAGGCAGCAACCTGCAATTATTATTATAAACACTGACCTTTTCAGTTCAGTACCCAAATTTTCAGCTTTTGATCGCAAAGGTATCTCAAGCTTAAGCAACTTGGTGAACTGCATCATGATGGATCAAAACTCATGAATATGACATTCCCAAAATAGTACCACAATGCTCATACATGATGATTGATGCAAAGAGATGGACACCTAATGCAATCTAAGATTCTTCATACACGATCTAAGATTAAGAGGAACTGAAAAAAGAAAGCTTGTGATTAGCATACACACCTGAGATGTCTTGAGTTCGAGCTCGTCCCACTCTAAAGTTGGGTTGCTTCCTTCTACTATCCCTGTTCCAGCATAGATCAGTGCTCCAAGTCCCTACATTGTAAACTAATCAGAACTATGATTTGGCAATGGGATGATACAGAATGATATCAGCCACTGCAAATCAGTCTACACAGTTTTGCCATTTTTGTGGCAGCTTCATGCAAAATGGAAAAACTGGAGAAACTACTTGCCAATTTGATTACAATGTCACAGGTTCTGTCTCTGACCTGATTCTTACTCAACAGAGAATAGTCAATAAGAGTTAATAGCATACCTTTTCCACCAATGCTGACCTGATGCCAACAGCAAACTCGCTCTCTCCTCCTCCAAACCAGCCAATAGGCCCAGCGTACATTCCTCGGTCAAATAGTTCTGAACAGCATACTTGAGAATTAATAAGTTTATTCCCACAGATAAAATGACAGCAATCAAATATCTAGACACATTGTTCAGGTTTTGTGAATGTAGATTGAAGTGTTTCACAAGCACGTAAAATCATACTGCTGATCAATGTAGCACACTGCAATTACAAGAATTATATTTGATAAATAATCTGCATGATGTTCAGATATAAAAACAGATGATACAGTAAGATCTCATATGCAACAGTCACATACAACATTCAGAATACAGTTTTGGGCTTTAGGTCGACAACTCTTCAAAACGTAATTGATAATATGTCCCAGTTCCAAGATCAAAATATATGAACTTACCACTTTCTGCAATTAAAAGCCGTGCCTCTTCTGTTGGAAATCCACAGACTGCTGGACTTGGGTGAAGAGAAGCCAAGATGTCAAACTGGAAAAAGTGGAGAAATGTCAGAATTTCGTAAACCGCAAGGTCCACAGAAACAACCCTTTAGATCTCCCACAGACAATCCATATCCCAAAATTTTCCACAATAGTTGAAGGCATATTTGAGAAGAGTTCTTATAACGGGGTGCAAATGCAGAGTGTGAAACATATCGACTAGAGTCTGAATTAAGATTTCATAATTATGCCTTGGAGGATGTTTCATTATTTGAAACACCATAATATATTATCTTTACCTCATCATCTTCACTTCTTAGTCTGCCTGCCAATCGAGCATACAAATGCTGGACTCTTGGAAGTTTTCGTATTGCTTTTTTGGGCTCAACCACTACCCTGTCGCATACAACCTGGAAATAAAAAAAGAGTTAATTTTCCTTTTCTTTACAAAAATTATTTATCACTAAATGTGTGCCTATCACAGGGATTCCTAGGCAGGGGCTATATGCAATATCAAAGAAGGCTAGCTACACAGGACAAGCACACACATCATGAGACCATGCCACTGGAGATAATGAATGATGAAAAGAACATGAAACACAATAAGGGAAATAAAGAGAAGAATAAGTGGTAAATGGGTTGCACCGACCACTTTTTACATAATGCACAGAAAACCGGCATCTATTTCTTTTTCATATGTCAAACCTAGAGAACTTGATTATAACCTGGTGAATTTGAGTCATAGGTAACAATGCTCCTAGCATTGGCTATGACCAACCTTATTCAATTGTACTACATACAGAGAAAAAGACAGAGACAAGGCATTGTATACTACTAACTGATTGCTTCATACATTCTTACACTCCTAGCATATGGTTTAGTCTACCCTAACCCTCTATTATACTATTATCTAAAGGTGCCTCTATCTCAATATATGTATCTATTTGTTTAATAATATGCCTGCAGAAAACAAACAATATGGAAAAACATTATTAGAATGGTTTAACAACCTGAAGAAAACCTATCACAATAATAAGGAATTTCTTAGCAAAGAAGAAAAACTAATGATTTGGATGAGAAAGATAATCAAAATGAGCTTGCCTCTAGTCTGTTTCTTATGCTATCACGTACTATAGTAAATTCAAGATCGTCCTTCGGACTGCAAGATATAGAAAAAAAGAAAGTTCAAATGATACAAATTGGTTATTAACTGGTTACAAAGTATTAAATAAATTAATAGCTTAAAAAATAGGAAGATATCTAAATAAATGAAAAACAAAATTCATGAAAATAAACCTGGAAAGTAGGTCGTGTTCAATCTGTAGATCTAGAGTAGTTGTTCCACCTCTAGCGCGGGTTCCAGCCAAAGCCTCACTATTAATGTTACACCATTTTCTATGAAATAGTTGCTCTGGCTATTCGTAAAGTTTGTATAAGTCCAAGCAAGAATAGCCCTTTGATCTCAGAATTAGTCATGAAAGGATGTATATTAAAAGAAGAAGCAGATACTTATCATGCTAGGCACAACTAAAAGTCTAAAAGAAGTTCTTTACTACTCTTTTGTTTCAAGTATATTTTGCCTAATTTCGTCCCATCTAAACCTTCATTCATGCGAATTGTCAATTAGATTCTATGCAAGATCAATTTCATTAGAACAAATTAGTGAATAAACAACATAAAAGAAAAGAAGAGATGATCAGGGAGAAACACAAATATGCAGAGAATGAATGCATAATATTCCATAGTAAACTTGTAAACTTGTAAACAAACTTACCGTGTTTCCAATAAATGCCGGTGCATCAGGTGGCTGAAGACAGAACTGGTAAGCATTTTTCCCTTCAGCTTCCTAACATACGATTCATGTAGCTTGTATTAGGCAATACAAGGGTATGTTGCACCATAGAATGAATTATCATGAGAGAAGAATACCTTTAGACAAGCTAACCATGCTATAGGATCAATATCAGTAGCAGTTACAAATCTGCTGCTACGTGCTAGCACAACCTAAATTTCCAGATGAAAATAGATTTTCATCAGAACCCAAGCAAAATGGTGATAAAGAAACTGAAGGGGAGAGCTGGGATCAGGCTGAATTGGAAGCACCACCACTAGGAAAGAAATTGCAAGTTCTGACTGACACTCAATGTATTTCATCAGAAGCACAAACAGCTCACAATCATTCTATGCTATAACTTGCTGGCACCAAAAGGAGGCTTGGTTATGATTATCCATACCTTGATAAGAGGTGAGCCGCTTCTATTTATTATCTGCAAAGCCCTCTTAACAGCAAGATCCCAATGTGTCTTACTGGGACTATGATAATTACTTAGGATGAATGTTCTAGAAACTTCTTTTCGTAACCTTACTACGTTGGAAGAAGCCTACAGCATTAAGGATGACACAAGAAACAAACCTTTCAAAATGTGATTGATATTCAAAGAACTCATTAATTTGGCAAAACCAACTCAATCGATCGTACAGACCAGGTGCATTGTAGATTCAAGTGAGTAAATGGCCTTTCCCCATGTCCATGAAAGGGCATTGTCCCATGCAACAGAGACAGCAAGCATTGAACTCCCTTCAAGCTCATCAAACTCCTACCTGTCATTTAGTATCTAGCAACAGATCGTATAAATACTAACAAAAGATATAAGAATTCATGGGCATAAGGACTTATCAGAGAAGTCAATTCCTCTACCTGAGGAACCATGAAGTAAAACGAACCAAAGTCTTCCCATTCAGATGATACGGTGGCCCTTGCATCGAAACGCATTGCCCCATAAGCACGAATCAAAGGGCATTCTGTTGAAAGAAACCTGCAATCAAAGAAGTATTAAGTGTAGTCTATCGGTAGCAAATAACGTGTTAGATGGTGTTGATTTAGATCCATGGCCAAATTTGTTCTCGAATCTTCATCATTGATCAATTGGTAAGAGCATACTAACCAGTGATGACTGATAAATGTGTAAACTTTACCTCTTGATAGACTTCCAATCATTGTAAGAAAATGGATTGAGACTTCGAAAGAAGACGGCGGAGCCTAAACCGGCCACACTGACCAAATTATGGCTAATGGAGCTGTGGCCAATCCCATTAGTAAGCTCCATGGAAATATTTGAAATGTTTCTTTGTCTTCGACCAGAAAAGAAACAGCGTGGAAGAAGTTGGGGTTGAGCATGGAGCCAGTCAATTGCTTCGATTTGTTACTTGAATTGGCACCTTCCATCATAATAGGAATAACTAATATATACGATTAACCAATGACTCCACCAATCATGGCGCAGGATAAGAAAAAAGAAAATCACGGAAACCAATGCCAACAAACCACGTGTCAGCGTATCATTTTCAAGACCATTAGTCCATAACGGATAAGAAAGTCATCCAGATCATAGAAAGTCCGAACACGGACACGAACACGAAGCAACATCGACTTTTAGAGTTTTGTATTGAAATTACCTGTAACCTTATGATTCCAGAATTAAATGGGGGTGGGTTGGATTTCAGCTCCGAAATCGCAGAGTGGAGCTTCTCCATGGCCAAAGCAGGAGATGGAACTGCAGGAAATGTACGACTCTCAATAGTACCGATAGGCAGGCGGGGATCTGCTTTGCAACCATTCATGGACACCGAACAGGATCGGTAGCTCTGTTACATAACGTGTCAAGTTGAATAAAAGGTTCAGGCAGATAAATACCATACAAGCTTAAGAAGAAGAGAGTTGGGGTGGCTTACGTTTACACAGTGAAAAATATGAAGGGAATGCCTGCTGGAAACCGGTTGGGCACACATACTAATAATACTAATGCTTTTCATTGAATCTGGATCAATGAAGCGACCAAGGCAGTGGCCGGCAGCACCAGCCATGAATTAATGAATGAGAAACAGCTCTTACCAGTTCGGCAATGATAAAAGCCTGAAGTGATAAAAGCGCATGCAATCTTTTTGATATGAGTTATTATCACATTCCTCCCCTAACCTTTGGTATAATATCACTAAAAGAACTACAGAACATATTAGTATAATTGTCCATATCCCATCTTAATGTTAAGTATATAATAAGTGTAAAAATATATATAATATAGATATAATAAGTGTATATAATATTCGTTTAGATATAGTATGAATGCATATACTCTAAAATATCAGCAAATGTCTGATTTATCTTTTTTTAAATTCTATTATCAAAATAACACTATTTTATACTGGAAAAAGTTTTTTAAAAAATACAAAATACAATAAAGCCTAGTCATGTCTTAATTCTTAACCTTATTTTTAATTTATATCTCTATTCTTAAACTTAAGTCATGGATTTAAAATTTTTAATACAATTGAAAATATTTTTAAATTGTAAAAAATTTTAGTTAATTAATTTTAAATTTGACAATTGTATGTTTGTATTACGTGAGATATATTAAATTTTATCTTTAATTTTAGGAATAATTAATTAGGTCAATTGATTTTAGAATATGGTAGGTATATATGTGCATATTATTGTTCTTCATATGTTGTAATTTGTTACATCGATTTGCTTAAAAATTAGTTTGTATTATTTATTATTCTTGTTAATTAATTTTTTTATTTTGAAATTTACTAATATTTTATAAAATTTTAGACTTTATTCTTCAGTATTTTATTGTGATTGGAGGATGTTTTTAATAAATTTTTTATTTTTATTAAGCTTTTATAATTTTATGAATTATTATAATTATTAAATTAAAATTTTATATTATTAAAATTATATATATTTTTAGAATTTTAATATGACACTAATTTTTTAATTTAATTTATTAACACAGTATATTAATTTGTGAAAAATAAACTCTTAATAGTCAATTTTTGTTTTTATTCTTAATTTTAATATCATTTAATTTTATTACCATAATAGTACGGATGAAAATTTCTTCTTAACTTATCCTATCCTGCCCCACTTCATTTGACGTGAGCCTGAAAAAAAAAATTTTTACAATAAAATAATAAAATTTAAATAAGTTTATTTATTTTGAATTTTTTTAATTTGATAATAAAATTAATTAAAAATAATATAATAAAATTTAAATTTCTTGTAAAAAATTATTTATGAATAAGACGTTTTATAAAGTTTAACTATGAATATTTTTTTTGTAAATTTTTATAATCCAAAAAAATATTATTCGATAATTATTTGTTAAAATAAAAAATTAAAATTAAAAATGAAAGTAATTAGTGTCTTAATAAAAAGAAGTTTATTTTTTATATTTTTTGTATTAGTTTAAATCTAATATAAATTTAATTTAATTAAGGATAAATGTGTCAAATGATAAAATATACTAATATTTAATATTATGTTATAACAGTGTGGACTAAAAATACAATTTTAAAATAATAAAGCTGTGAGTAGTAATATCGAAATATATTAAGGATGAAATTAGTATTTTTTCTTATTTTTATTTAAATAATATATCTTTCAATCAATATTGTTATTTTAAATTATTCAAATAAAAATATGAGATTTTAACACATACCTCCTTAAGGTTGAGATTTTAACACTTAAATGAAAAATTTGAGGAAAAACACATTTACCTCCCTTGGACCATTAGTTGACCATCAATTTTTACTTAAATAACTATAATACCCTTAATTACTTTAAAGTTAAAATTTAAAAAATTCAATTTTTGATTTATATATTGTTTAAAGGATTAAAATAATTAAAATTTAATTAATAATTTTAATTTATATTTATTTAAGTAATAATATTTTAATTTGACCATTTTAGTTTATATTTATTTATTATTTATTAAAATTAAGAATTTAATTAATTATAATATAATTTGATAATTTTAATTTATATTTATTTAAATTAGAAATTTAATAATAATTTAATTTTTATTCATGTACTATATTTATTAAAATTTTAAACCCTAATATGCAAAACGACCGCCTTTCAAACTTGACAAGTTCAATTTTTAATCATGTATCATATTTAATATTTATTCAAAATTAAATATTTAACTTTAAATAAATATAAATATAAATTATTGTTAATTATTTTAACTTTAAACATTATATAAATTAAAATTAAATTTCTTAAATTTTAATTTTAAAGTAATTAAGGGTATTATAGTTATTTAAGTAGAAATTGATAGTCAACTAAAGATTTAGGGGAGGTAAGTGTGTCTTTTCTCAAATATTTCATTCTAAATGTTAAAGTCTCAAATTTCATAAGGATACGTGTTAAAATTCTAATAAAATATTAATTGCAAAACCTTAATAAAAACCCAAAGGTAGTAATTAGGATTTGTACATGTTACATCATCTCACCAGCTTTTTAATTTTTGAATTATAAAGAAAAAATTATTCCTAACAGAGACGAGGGTAACGGCGGGAGTTAAAAGGACTTTTTTGAAACCTCAAAGAAAAAGTGAGTACTTAGGTCAAACCTTACGAGGGTAATTGAAATTGTTTCCAGAATAAAGGTCAATGATCAATTTTGACACGTTGTCACGTCACCGAATCTATAGCATTAGGACAACTTCCTATTATTGTACTGTTCTTGCGTCGATAACGCTCTTATGGACACTCTTAAATCTAATCAGAGTGTGAATGAAGAGTAAATGGCGTTACGTCGTTACTCATCCGGTAATTATAATTTATTTATTTCGAAATAAAATATGTTTCCAAATTCGACTATTGGAATACTCCGGACTAGCTCTGTTAATCCTTGCATTGCATGGACATTCCAGTCTAAAATTGCAATCCACCATTCTGATTTGGCCCTCGTATGTCAAAGGATATGGCCTATAGGTTTAGCGCACTATCTGGTATCTTGGAGAACAACCATTTAAAAAGTTATTAAATATCACGAAATGTAAGTCTGATCTTTTAAAATGCCACACAACACTCGCTGTACAAGGAAAAGAACAAAAAAAAAAAAGAATAATATTACAAAAACTAATGTCTATCAAAAGATTCATCGTGGTAGAAAATTATTTTTCCACCAAGCGAACAACATTCACTACTCAGCTAAGTTTTACAGAATTTGCCGCGCCAAATGGCATGTTACCCTCGCGGAAAACAGGCATACATACGACAATGTTCCCGGCTTCACCGGAGAAAGGAGGTTGACGAGGCGGACAACAGTATATACCCCTAGAGAACAAAATACAAAGATTCAGCCTTTATTGCTTCATGGAACTATCCACTGCTAGCAACAATAAAATGAGCCCCCAAATTACAACCAATATATCAAAACCAGCCAAGAGGTAAAAGAAAATTATGAATTTTCTATTATATTATTGTTATTATTCCTCCTCCAAATCAAGTCCTCCAATTCGATGCCGCCTCCTTTCAAAAACAGCTTTGAAGGACTCACGCTCTGCACGGAGACGCTCTTGAAATATGCTCTGCTTCTTTAACTTGCCCGTGCTGTGGCCTGTTGGAGGGCTTCCTTCCTTAGTTAATGGGTTAGACTTCTGCAACAGTCGGAAGAATACAAAATAAACTACTTTAGAAGGGCATCTCTTTGTGGATTTAGAACAATATGTTACACATGATTATTAAAAATAAAGGGTAAAAAGAAAAAATTCAACAGTCTAAAATATAGTCAACCAATACAGCCACAAGACTAACCAAGTTGTATCCAGCACCCGGTCCAATTACTAACGATAACATGTTCGCCTTCCGTGCAGCACCTATTGAAAAACCAGTATCACCAACCTGGAAGAGAATATTAAACAAAACAAGACAGTGGAAAAATTTAGCAAAAGAATCCCAAGGAAATAAACTGGAATTAATCAGAAGGAAAGAAAATTCTATTACATAAGCAATCTTGTGCAGAAAAATATATGTCAGATACCCTTGTTTACTTCTTGTAGATATAAGTATCACTATTTAACAATAAAAAGTATATGTCATCAGATCTAGTAGATACCTGGTCACTCCAACGCACAGACTTCCCTTCCTTTCCGTACATTTGGAACAAACCAGAAAGAGAGTTAAAGTTACCCTTCACAACATCAGAACTTTCAGCATCTTCATCGTCTAAATCATTTGACCACTTGCTCCTACCCAAGTCTGTCACTACTTCTGGATGGTCCCCTTCAGCATCCCATCTCTTCTCATCACTACGAGAATCTAAAGTTCAAATGGGTAAGTGAACTATCAGCCCAAATTAGATGAAATAATAAACTGAACTAATGATTAATATAAATAATTCACGCATCCATCCTTATGCAGATATATATATGTATATGTACAAGCATATGATAACCAGAATAGGTTCACATATGATTATTGACAGAACTAGTACTGAATGCAAAGGCTTGAAAAACATACCAGCAGGTGCATCTTCCCGAATTATAGATACTGAAATATTATTTGATTCTCTTTCTTGCACCAGAGATAAACCCTCAGAATTTTCATCTTCCATATCCATGTCGACCTAGTAGATTTTGACATGAGAAATAAATCTAAATCAGCTAATGGAAAGTGGGAAGCAGTTAGTTCAATTGGTAAAACCTCTTAGAGTAGTACAAGAAGTCTAGAATTCAAATCTTGCTTATGCCAAAATTGTGTACTGGCTTTGGTTTACATTTATGTAATATTTAAGAAAAAAAAAAATGAGCTAGTTTAAACACTGTTTCCAAGATTCTTCCTAATGGGCAATTAATGAAGCACTTGTGGAAGAAACAGCCTTTCAGCTAAAATTACACATAAGTAACTATTGTAATCAGTAATTTGAAACATATCATCTAAAGTAAAGCTAGTTCATGGCAAAACCACAATCTAGGTCTCATCAGGCAAAAGCACTTGTATTACTCTAGTCACAATAAAAGTAGATCCAGTATCACATGTCATTCATACCTCTTTGATCCCACTTTCCTTTAGGTCATCTCCATGGAATAAAGACTGTCATGCCAGCAAAAGCACAACATTTAGAATCAGGAAAGTAAGTTACTAAAACTCAGAAGAAAGATGAACAATCCTTGAAATTCACAAGCCAATATTTTTTTTCCTTTTATGACTGAAATTTGACTTTAGTCCAAGCAAATTCATAAACTTTTTCTAGCTATGAACAATGATTTGCCTTGAACTTCCAGTGTCTAAACCAAAACTAAATTAAAAAATTATCATAACCTTAATATCCAATTGTAAGTATAAAGATGGAGCTTCTTCCCATTGTCCAGCCATCTTTTCAATTTCATTTAGGGTAAAACCATGAACATTCCTAGCTGCACAGCCCTGCAACATCACCAAATTAAAATACTGCCATAATCGATTGTGGCGAACTTTTATTCTAATCAAACATAATTACTAGGAAAAATCGATACCACATATTCAGAGGAATAATTATTCCCAAAAAAAAGAAAATCAATGAATAACATATATCCTCACCGCTGGGTCCTTATATGGAGCTTCTAATATGTATACTTCATAGCCCGACCTCTGACAAGAAAACAAGAAACAATAAGCAAAGTGTATAACAGACAAGAGAACCGAACTATCTACTCTGCTTCAGTCATCACAAGAAAAAATATTGCCAATTCTACCAGTAGAAAGGGTAATAGTTTACAATTGAGCACATCAACTGAAAAACTTTAAACATTCGACAAATGGATCATCTTTCATATACTAGCCATCTCATCTTAGAAAACAAATGTTCTAGTAGTGATCCAACCAAATATGGAAGTTAAAGGGAGAGTCAAAATGAATTGAGTGCATGAAATGCACAGAAAAATTATGAAAATAATGTGATTGGATTTTTTCAGTTTAGGTCTTGTGGATTGCAGGTAATTAAATAAAAATTCTGCCATCTTAGTGTTTTATCATCAATGTTTCTACTTTCTATGTATTACAGAAACAGTAATGGGAAGCATGACAAAATAATGATGCGAACTTCCCAACACCCCATCAGACAACATAAGCTAGAAATTTAGTCAAGTAAAAACAGCTTCAGGTTGGGGTTTTTGAACCATGGCCAACATAAATCTGAAATTCATAAACACTGCTCACTGTTTAGTTAAATTTAAACAATTTCATTGAAGAGAATTCAGCAAAATGAAAAGTCCACAACAAGGCATGTCAAACAATAACCATAGTACAATATTTGAAGACAAAAAATACATAACATCCAAAACTGACCAAATGTAACAGTGAACTGTCTGGAACAAACTTCCTAAGGAGAATTATAAAAATTCAGGAAGGCCCAAGTAGTATACTTTATAGCACTTATCGAAAAGCACAACAATATCAGAATTCATTCACAGCAGAAATCGCCGTAACTTTTATTTTCAGATTCCAACTTAGCATAGTGCATATAACAATCATGCAAGGACAGTCAGAATAAGTTAGATGAATGAAATGTGACATCACTAACATCATTTCATGCACAACTATTAAATGATGCTGTACCAACAGGAGAAAAGGTAAGAATGGTACAGAATTTACATTTGTTTCCTTGAAAAGAAAAAAAAAAACAAGAGAGAGAGATTACAGTGCTAATACACAGGCTGCAAGTATGTCAAAGTTATTTATAATATTTGCTACTATGAAATATACTGCAGATAAGCCAATGTGGCTCAGTATGCACTTGGATTAGAAATCCAAACAGCATGGATCATCTCCACGGAAGAGAGAGTTCCCAAAAGTGAGGACTATTTTGTACTCAAGGATGATAAAAAATCTTGGGTACCTTATAAGTTGCTACAGAAGTTGAACATGGTATATGGATAAAGAACAACAACAAAGTGGAAAGAACAGAAGATAAAGAGCGGAGGATTTTGAACCCTAGTATAGAAGACTTCTCATAAACATTTCCCTCCTACGATAAATCACTTAGTAATCACATTGTATTCTTAAAATGGCAGCTGAATGCATAAACTTTGCGCTTATATACAACAAAGAAAATTTTCAAATATAGAGAAACCCGAAGTGCAGAATATACTTAAAACTAAAGAGAATGTACAGAATAGACCACAAGTAAACAACTACATTAAGCATAAAACGGAAGTCCAATCATAAAAGACCACCATACAAATGCAGCAGATCAATGTTATTAGCTTCAAACTATGAGACCCATTAGATTAAGTGTCCCTGAAGACCTTAACTATTCCCAGGAAACAAAAGGAAAAAAAAAGGACTGCAAATATACTCACAGATGTGGGGAGGAATGAGAAAAAAGATTAAGGGTATACCTTTGCAGATGCCCAAAACTGAGCAAAATCAGCTACCCGCAGATTGCGGTCATCCACTAAGACGAGGCACACATACCAGCAACAAAAGGGTCAATTTGCCGAACAAAACTGCATCTGTGGTTAGTGAAAATGCAAGCAGTGCATGGGCACTGCATCACCCTTAAATCTATAACCCAACTTAATCATTAAAGTTGTTAAATGCTTAAAGTTTCCAGTATAACTAGAAGAACCTTTAATTAATTTTTCTTATTCTATTGCCTATTGTTCAATATTATTTGAAAAACAAAAACAAGGATAAAACTATCTTCTCCTAAACTAGACCACAATTCAGGAGGTTCATGTGACCTCCTATTCTGAAGGATAGTAATTTCTCTCACTTGGAGCTACAACTAGAAACAGCTTTTAAGAAATTGAATACCATACATAGGCAAGTTTGAACACTGTGATAGAAACAATTTCACCAGATTAATACAAAATTTTAAACATACAACACATCATTCCACTGCTACATAATGACGATTTCAACACTGCCAATTGCATCGAAATGGCCACAACAGAAAGAACACAAATGATGATAACACATCAATTGTGAAAAATAAAATGCATCCTTTCAATTAAAATTGAAATTTCAAAAGAAAAATCTCTCACCGATTACAAGAGTGAAATTACCCTCCTCAAGGGTTCTCTTAAATGCTTTCAACATGCTTGACCGATAAGCCTGTAGAAGAGATAAACATTAGTCAACGTTTAAGAAAATAACAACACAACAGATATCATGAACAAGCATGCACTTAAAGGGTCAATATCTTCATGGACAATAAAAAATGGGAAAGAATATGAGAGGTGATTTGACATAAGAACCTGAACACTACTATAAAGCTGAAAATAGTATTTAGAAATTCCCCTAACTTAGGCCATATTCGTAAGTTCTTTAAGGAAATTTCTCATTTCTCATATATGTAATCAAAGTTTGAGAAATTCATCCCACAATCTTCAGCAAAAGTTCATTGAAATATTTGTATAAAGGCCTCATACATTCTTTATTCTTCTATAAGATAAAGAACATCCATCAAGATCAAGCAAACCATCCATATTCCAAAGCAGTCAAATAGGCTGGGCCCTTGCTAGACTCATTTGCCTCCTTGTTATTTATAACCCAAGTTACAAATATGGACTATTATTGTTTAGTCAAATACAATAGAGTTTTTGACAGAACAAAATACATATAACTTAAAGCCGGAAGTATGCAAAATCATGCCATGAAATAGGCATCAAAGACAGCACTTTCAATGTCTTCCATGAAATGATTGACATTACCTCCTCCATTTCAGGTTCATAACAGTACTCCATCACTTTCTTTGTCATTGGTTTCTTGCTTCTAAGAAAACCTGAAGATTTTGAAACATCACCCTCCTCAACCTTTAGAGAAGACAAGATGAGAGAGATTCAAAAACATCAGAACCTTACTGAAAATTACATAAAGTTTGTGTGTCTGAGCATATAACCAACTACCAATGCACACACAAATGACAGGATATGAAAGAGAAACTGTAATTTAAAATAACCCAAAACAATTTTATGTAGACATCTAGAAGAATGAGTAAAGTCACAACCTTTTCAACCTCTGTCATGAAATAATCATCCATAGAATGAATTCTGGGGGCATCCCCGCCATTTTCAACCTCAAGGTCACGCAACATCTTCGCTGTGTAACTCTTTCCACTACCTATAAATATAAAAGGTACCATAAATATTTCAATACGACTATAGGACCAAACATTATAACCACAAAACTATACACCAAACTGTTATGCACACTTCCTTTTCTCTATGCATATGCATGAGGCATACATCTAAAAATTGAAAGCAAATGAAGATACAAAGTCTATAACTAATCTATATGTATCAACTAATTGTAAGGGTCTCCAAAAGGAGAAGTTGCACAAGAGGAAAGTTACAGTACATGAATCAACTTTCCTTGCATAGCATGTGGGAATCTGATGAAAGTCCCTTTAAAAATGTCAAAACTAGAGCTAATTCAAATGCTAAGATTCAAACAATCATTACATAATCGTAGCCCATACCACAACTCATGGATATGAAAATAACCACAGGCCAAAGTAGCATATATTGGATGACACAGGTGAATGGCTAAAACAATAACATATTCAGATATCTGCCATTATTACTATATTCTGCAGATTCAACTAACATGTTACTAAGAACAAATCCTGAAAATAGAAAAGCCATCTGCACCACCAAAGTCCATCATTAAACCATTACAATAAGAATGGATAATCAAACTGCATCAAGTTAAATTAAACTACCTGGAAGCCCACGAAGGATAATGACAAAATGATCAGGGCGAGTTGCTCGATGAGGCTGCTTAAACAAGTGCAACGCATTCACAATTTTTAACTTGTCCGGAGATAATTGCTTCAGGGGAAATGATAAGCTCTCCCCAGGATACTGCATGGGTAATGACCGTGATTCCTTCATATACAAACATAAGAATTTAAGACAAATACTCAAATAGCCTAATTGAAACAGACGGAAAAAGAAGATTATTAAATGAAAAATGTACCTCCAAACTGAGCTCAGCAGAAACATGCGGAATTGGTACAAATGAGGAAGATGCGGTCACAGGAACAGGAAATAAAGAAGCTTTTGGAGGCAGCGGTGGCTGTGGCGAAGGGTAAGATTTGAATTCTGACGGATGAGGCATTGGCGGCTCCAGTGGCATAGGAGGCGGTGGAGACGAAGGAAGAGGAGGTTGTTCCATGCTGTTACTATGATGAGGTAAGTAACCACCTTGTGCATTGAAATTTTCATATCCATGCTGCGGCGGTGGTAAGGGCGGCAATGGCGGCGGCTGATTGTTAGGACCATAATTTTGCCAATCATTAACGTGAACAGAATGATTAGCAGCTGCATGATTTCCAAATGAACTAAAACCATTCGGTACGTTTCCAGACCCGCCGCCGCCGTGATCACGAATCAGCTTCAATCTGCGCTCGTGCTCCGACGAAATCTGGTAATTGTTCCCATCGACTCTCATTCTCTTATTATAATTCCTATCACATTCACTCACAAAACTATTACCGCCACCACCGTAGTAATCGTACACTGGCTGTACCGGATTTTGCATATCAAAATTAGGATTCACACCAAGCCAAGGTCTCTGGTCGAATCCGGGCCGATATGGAAATCTAGGGTTTTGGTGAGCGTAGGCAGGCGGAGGAAGACAGAACGGAAAGTGAAAATTGCAGCAGACTGGACATATGTTGTTAGCTTGAGGTGGTGGTGGTGGTCTGACATGCCATTGATGATTATCCATTATTCAGATTCAGAGACTTCGGGAAGAAAAAAAATCAGGGTTTTAAGAGACCGAGAGAAAGAGAAGGCGGAAGAAGATGAATCTTGTTAATATTTTTTTTCCAATTTAAGGAGCAAATATAATGTAAATATCTCTTCTAATTTACATCCCACGAAAATGAAGTTAATTATTAATACGAAGTTACATATTTTTTTATAATACCCACTCTCACATAAGATTAATTTTATTTCCATAAAATTATTTAATTAAACACTAGGACATCGACGTCACATCAAAAAGTTTAGAAATGTATAATTAAAAAAGAAAAAAAAACCTTGCACAAAATATTAAAATAGACAAAAAGAGACTAATTTAATACAAATTAACAAAGTATGTCTTTATTTGAAAAAACATAAGAAATTAGTGACCTAAATGATAATCTCCAAAATAAAATTAACTCAACCCAAACTTCCTCGACTCCGGACAGTGAGACCTCTCTCGCGTTTTGTTTCGTTTCTTTTAACAGAAAGAATGGCAACGAAAACCAAAAGCTCGAATTCAACAAAGGAAAAACAGGAGACAAGAAACTCCGTTTCAACCACAAACAAGAAGGGAATGCAAATAGAAGGATATAGAATTGAGGGATTGTCCATAGCAGGCCATGAAACTTGCATAATTTTCCCGTCTCTCGATTTAGCTTTCGATATAGGACGATGCCCAGATCGAGCAATTTCTCAAGATTTCCTATTTATCTCACACGCCCATATGGATCATATTGTTAGTTCCTTAATCTATTATTTTCTTTCATTTTTATTGTTTCTAGCTGCTCTCTTCTCTGGCATATTCTCTATGGTGTTTTTGTTTGCTATGTTAAGAAGTTAATACAAATAATATTCATCCGAGTGTTCCATTGTGGAGTTTTTTTTTTTTTTTTTGGGAGTAATTTAAAGATTTATTAAGATAGTGCAAATCTTAAATAGTAAAAGAAAAATAAGTGTTGCATAAAACCAAAAAGATAAAATGTTATAGAATTAATAAATCTCGTTCATTAACTTTTCTGGCTCATTATTCTTTATTTTCACCTCTTGTTTTTGTTGTCAATGGGCATTTTTCTGTTCATTTATTTATTTTTTAATGTCAATCTTTCCGGATTGGTCCTAATTATGTTAGCTAAATGTATGGTAGGGAGGGTTGCCCATGTATGTTGCAACCAGAGGCCTATACCGCATGAAGCCCCCGACGATCATTGTCCCCTCTTCCATTAAAGAAGATGTAGAACAACTGTTTGAGGTTCATAGAAGAATGGATCATTCTGAGCTGAACCATAATCTGGTTGGCTTGGATGTGGGTAATGTTTAACTTATATTCGACTCATGTTCTTGGATTTAAGTATATGACCTCACTTATGGTGGGATTGTTTTTCTTCTGTCTTTTCTAATATGAGTTATATTTGCAGGGGAAGAGTTTTGCTTGAGAAAGGACCTTATAGTGAAAGCTTTTAAAACTTACCATGTTATACAAAGCCAGGTAAGCCTCATTCTGTTGTTAAATTTTCTGGTATTGGTTCCCTATGAAGACTCCTCTGATATAATTTATGCCTTGAATTATTATCTTCTTTGAGCTGTGTTATGTGACTGACTGGCATTATACCTGATTGTATTGCAGGGTTATGTAGTTTACTCTGTAAAGCAGAAACTCAAGAAAGAATACCTTGGCCTTCCTGGGGATGAGATTAAGAAATTGAAGACGTCAGGCACGGAGGTCTTTCTTGGCAATCATGATAGTTAACTATATTATACATATATTACATCTGCTTTTTCTTTCATTACCTTTTTATTCTCACAATTTCTGTTCTTTGTCCGCCTGCACACATTGTGCTATTTTATTTTGATTTCTTACAATTTTTCATTTTTTTATTCTACTAAGTGTAAATTTTATGGTTGTTTCATTACGTGCCCGCTCATTTTTCACTAAATGTTTTTTATTACTTGCTTATGACAAGATTGAGTTTTCGTAATGGCAGATTACATATACTGTAACAACACCTGAAGTTGCTTTTACTGGAGACACAATGTCTGACTTTATTGTTGATGAAGCTAATACTGATGTTTTGAGGGCAAAGATTCTAGTTATGGAGGTGCAAAACTGATTTTGTTTGAAATTACAATTTTTAAGGAAATGTGTATGTTAGTTGTTTATATTAAATGTTAAACAGTCACATCTAGTGGTATGACTGGTTAACATATTATTACTTGTTTGTTGTCTTCTCATGCAGAGCACCTATGTTGATGACTCAGCAACAGTGGAGCAGGCAAGAGATTATGGACACACTCATCTGTCTGAGGTATAGAACCTTATTTCCATAAGACCCTCTTATGTAGCATGCATGAATTGATACACGTTTCTAACTCTTTTTTTGTTTTTATTTTATGTTATGAACTTCCAGATAGTTAATTATGCCGACAAGTTTGAAAACAAAGCAATTCTTCTGATTCACTTTTCCGCTCGTCATAAATTAGAAGTAAGTTTCTGACAGTCTTCTTTGTTTATTCTAGTGTTTATCAGAAACTCACTCTCAGGTAACCTTAGGATAATAAGTTGAAGATGACAATTAACAGAAGGTCCTATGAGACTTACTACCTATTATTGTTTGATCAGATGAACTAGCTCTTGAGCATCAGTCTGACAGTCTTCTTTGTTTATTCTAGTGTTTATCAGAAACTCACTCTCGGTAACCTTAGGATAATAAGTTGAAGATGACAATTAACAGAAGATCCTATGAGACTTACTACCTTTTATTGTTTGATCAGATGAACTAGCTCTTGAGCATCAGTCTGATTCAGTAATTAAGCTCAAGGTTCTAAACTTATTTGCTGTCATTTCTCAGTCTTGACTTAGCACTGCAGATTGAGTTAATATTAAATCACCAGATCTTTGGTTGGTTTGCTATTAGCCCATCCCATATTCAAAATTTTATTGTAAAGGGCCATGGTAATGTGATACTGATCTTCTGAATGATTTTAGATTGTGGGCTTTAATATTTTATAGTTCCAGATTTTCTTTGTAACGGTTTCTTTGTATAACTCATTCCATGAATAAATTGTTAATGTGCATTGTTGGTTTATCAGGAAATACAAAGAGCTGTAGAGGAAGTGCCTCCACCTTTGGCTGACCGAGTTTTTGCTCTTACAGAAGGTTTCTAACAAGAAGTGGGTTTTTGAATTAAAGTTCCTGTTCCATCATAGGTAGCACTCGTGGCTGCTACTTCATTGTTATCTGAAGGGAACCTAAAATTTTGGCTATAAACTAACTACAATGGAAGAAAGATCAGACTGGAAGCTGTTGGTAGGATAGTATGTTCTTGCACAATTCAGATAATTAGAGACAGGATTTCTGTTAGGCAAGACAACCTAACCATTGTTTATGGCGACAATAGTTAATCTGTGCTTCATTTGTATTCATCAGAATGATTTTGTATCTTGAAAGACTGAATATATGCAAGTGCGAGGAGTCAAGGCCTCATCTTCAGAATACAAACCACTCCTTGGCACCCACCAGAAATAAAATGAAGCAATTCGTTCAAGCTAATGACGAAGAGAATAACGACATAAATCTGAATAAATACAGAAGATATTTCTGTATGAAGTATTATCAACAAAATCATGGGCAGTCAAGTTCACGGGCCTGCTACAGTCAGGGTATGCTTCCCCAGCAAAGCCTAAATCAAAATGCAAAATACAGACTTGCTATGACTCACGAAAATTGGGATCTTAACTTTAGCTATGAGAGCCACACTAATACCAAAAAGGCGTTCCAGCTCTACGCATCTACGGCTTTGGGAATTCAAAGCGACTAATCCTTCGTGAAATTGCGTGATACTAGTTTAATTGCAGGTAGAAGGCCTTGCCAGGCTTCACTGAAAAACAACTGCCTGCACATTGCTGCTTTTAGGTATATATATTTATATTCACTGAGCGTGGTAACGGCTGCAAAAGGTTCATCTCCATGGGTAGATTAGATGCAATTGAGGTGAATGCAACAAACGACTTATTCCCAATGACAAATTGTAGTGCTTTCAGTCTGGAACAAAGATCCTCTACCCTCACCTATAGTTTGCCATATTGACAAAAACAGTGAAGCAGAAAAAAGATCATAAGCATCTATAGGTCAACAGTTGACAAATGAATCCATTCAACGCAGAAACATGCTAAATTGCTTCAATTCATTCTGAATTACAATGACAATATAAAATTTGCAAAATTTTGCCAACAGTGATACCAAGAATGCTGATCCTGCATCAAAACAGCTCTTAATTCTGCATGCCTTCCCCATCAATTCCCAAATTCTTAACTACGTTGGCTAAAGCACAGCAATGTCTCGCTTCCAAGGTTAGGATACTAACCACTCCCTCTATAGATCTCAGCTCCTCCCGAAATTCAGGATGCAACACCAGCGAAGAAAAATTCTCATCAAGCACCAAGCCAAGACATTGCACAATAACTTCAAGCTTGGGAATCCAATCACAAGCCTTCAAACCCAACATATATGATGCTTCAGGACATGGGCCTGCCTGGGGAAACCTCTCAAACTTCTTCAACCATTTCCCCAAGTACCGAATTAAACTCATCATCTCTTTACCATTCAACTTACTAATTGAGGATGAAAGTATCACCTCATCAATGGTTGATGAGGCCAACAAATAATGCAGACAAAGTTCAGAAACTGAAAATCCATCATGTGCAACCATCAGCAGAATTGAAGCTTCCTTTGCCAAATGCAATTTCTTCTTTGAGAGATTTTCATCACTTGCCTTCTCAATAGCCAACAAGGCTTGGCTCTCCCATTCCTTCCTCACACTCACCATGCTACCATAGGCATCTTTATGGGGACAAAGAAAATACTTCAAAATGCAAAGTAACTCAGATGATCCAAGATCTGGAGCATACTTAACACAAAAACAAAGCAAATCTGACCTCTTTTCCGATGCAAGTCTCATAACCAAATTTGAGAAAGAGGAATGATCAACAAGCATATTAACTATCAAAGTTTCCACCAGCTCCCAAATTTTCAAATTAAGACATGCTTCCAAAACCAAGCATGCCACATCTCGACCCATCAAAAACCCAGTCTTTTCGATCAAACCCTGGGAATATCCATTATCAGATGTATTAACCTCAATTGAAACCCCAACTCTCTCACTAATTTTCTGGAGAAATGGATTCAAAATCCCAATAAATTCTTCTTTATTAAAGTTATTAGTATCTTTAAGCTTTCGCTTCAGCTTTGCATGGAATTTCTTGCCCAAGTCAATGAGTTCAGAATCAACTTCAGAGATTTTCCAGCCAGAGACAGGAGTTACAAGCGATGCAGGATTTAGGTTGTCAAGTTCTGGCTTCAAGTTGAGGAAAATGTTATCTGGGTTAAGTATAATTGGGTGGTCTAACTGAGAACCTGGTGGTTCATGATTGGGCGACGCCTTTGTTATCACTTCCAGCAATGTCATGATCAAAACTGTTAATCAAAACCCAAAATCTGTTAAACACAACAAACAACCTTATACTAAGAAAACACTAAGATTATATGTAGTCCTGCGAAAGAGTAAAGTAGCTTCTATCCATCCACTGCAATAGAATTTTTTGTGTGAGGCTTAAACCTACTACATTAAACTACAGCAAAACTATTTTGAAACCCCACGAACCACCCCCTCCCTTTTTTTGGCGTTCCCTTCAACAACTTTCAAGAAGAAAGCAACCAAATTTAATCAAAACTTTCCCTTTTATTATAAACCCAAAAAAACAATGAACATCTTTAAGCACATTTTCATTTAGTATATAATGCATATCTGGTCGCAATCTAGAAATAATTTTCCAGCCAGAAAATATATACATATACATATTTCTTATTTGCAGCTTAAAGATATAATGATCTTAACAATTGACTGAGAGAGACACCGAAGAGAGGAACTAAGTTGGCTGAGATTGGGGCGCAAGGCCGAAATCCTAGTGAACTATTCACAGTAAATTTGGAGGAAAGACAGCTTACCCTATGTTAGTTAAAGGATACAGTTTGAAAGACAAACCTTACGTATGACCAACTCCAAGAAGACTAAAGTTAACCTAAAAACCAGAAATTTATCAAAAAAATACCGCTTTCTCCGTAGACCCATTACAGCGTCTAGAGAATAATTAAGTTCCAAACACAAAAAGTAATTGTATAAGCTAAGAAAATGAAAAGCCATCAAGGAAAACACAAGAAAGTGAAATATACCTGGTTTTAAGGATCACAAATTCTGTTCGGGGTTCCTTTCGGCAGCGAAAGAAGAGAGCTTTTTGATAGCTAAGTATCCGTCGTGTTTGTATAAAGAGATAGAAAGGGAGAAGAGAGTATGAAAATGGTCTGTGCACTGGTTCGGCGCAGCGGTGACTACTCTATTCGGCAGAAGAGCGAACGAGGTGTAGGGTTTTGGTACAAACGGAGGGTTTTGAGAGGTCAGTCAAATCAAGAGGGAGAGAACTAAATTTAACTTTATTTGTTTTTTATTTTATTCTAATTTTTTTGTCTTTTCTGTTAAAATAGTATTATTATTACTCAAAACTCAAAAAGTGAAAAACTACGGAGGATAAAAGGTACATATATCACATAAGACAAAATTGATTTTCCATCAATTGTGTGCTTAAGATATATTTACAACCAATATGAACATTATATTTGTAAAATATTATCAAAAAGAAAAAACATAGATTATTGAATTTGACCATTGTATCATCAAATGCAAGCATTCATATGTTAAACTCATACATTAACTTCAAAAAACACGAAATTCAGTGTTCAAATAAGGGCCACAGGACAGGAAGGGTGAAACTGCTAAAGAGTTAGAGCATGGGATGATCAAATCTTAAAAATAATCTTTTTTGAAAAAAACAAAGAAAATTTATAGTTATATCCATTATTATTCATAAATTTTCGATTTGGCCCTACTACAAGTTTTCTTCAATTATGCTTCTGCTCATTTTTTTGAAATTATTTTACTTTGACCACTACAAAAAAAAATTTCATTATGGCCCCCCACAGTCAAATTCAATACACAACAGAGACCACCGTATCTATCTCAAACAGACCCCAACTCATTTATACTGCAATTGCATTCCACATGACATGCATCTACCTCAAACAATGAGAAGAGAAAGTTATGAAGCGAGGACAATTTCTCAATAGCAGATTCTGAGCTCAAAATTTTCTTCATTTTATTCAGCCATAAAACTAAAAACTAGAAGTGAAGGACAATGCAATGGAAGATTAGCTATTATTAGTTTTATATTATTGGATCTAAAAGTTCTCTCTCCACGTTTAAAATCAATGCTCTTCTTCTTCTGCTCTATAGGAATCTTCAGGTAGATGGTGGAATCTCCCACTTCGTTGGCACAGGACCATAATCATATATGATTTCTCTGTGACAAGACCAAACAAGCTTTATTGCTTCTGGGGTTCCAATTCCTGCACCCCTCGGATCTCCAGCTGGTCCAAACCTATCATATAGCACTTTTGTTGATAAGCATGTTTGAAACTTCTTGTGAAAATCAGAAAAAATAATTCTTTTACCCACCAGTGATTCTGTGGAGCTCCGGTTGTTCTTGCTCTTAATCCAGCGTAAGTCGTACCATTCACTGAGTTCCCAATAACTTCCTGCAAATTGTTTTAATGACAAGAAATGAGCTGAAACTGCAGAAAAATTGATGAATACTACGAAGTATGGATTATGATGTACAAGGTTGAATCTGACGACCGAGGAAGAGAATTGTTTAATCTCACCTGTAAGAAGAGCGGATCATTTGAAACCACTGCAGCTGTCAAGTGTGCATGCATCCTCTCTAGAGCATTCAACACCATAGGGAGTTGATCTTGCTTATACTCGGTAACAATCTACAACAAATAAATTTGCTGTCAGGACGATTAACATTCAGTGGAAAAACAAATATTTATTCCAATTATAAGAAGAAAAAATGGGAATGTGCTTCCATCTCTCTGAAGCACTTTTCTGTTATTTGGTCTCTCCCTACATAATTCATAGACAAAAGAACTCTATCCAATATTAACAAGTAAAACAGAGAGAATACTATTGATTTCTATTTGTTTACCTGGAAAGGTCCAAAGATTTCTTTAGTTACAACTTCAAAATTGCCATCTTTCAGAATTTCTTCAAGTGGTACAGTAGATGGCTGTTGGTTTTATGGCACCATATATAGGTGGGATGGAATGGTTCTGTAAAGCTTCACCACCAAAGAGTAACTTTGAACCTGTTATCTGCAGCAGCTTATTCATGTGCTCAAGCATTGCTTCAGTTGTTAACTGCGCCAACAATATAAAAATCAAAACTGAGAAATACTGAAAATTTGCATTTTAGAAGCTAAACACAATACTCCCACAGTATTGTGTGGCTGTAATGTAAAAAAGAATTGGGAATATGAAACGTTCAATAATTTAGAGACGTGAGAATATTTTGAAGTCTAAATTGAACAAAGATCACTTTAT
This sequence comes from Melia azedarach, assembly GCA_028052125.1. NCBI lineage: Eukaryota > Viridiplantae > Streptophyta > Magnoliopsida > Sapindales > Meliaceae > Melia > Melia azedarach. Next base: position 2,020,304 of record CM051401.1, on the reverse strand, counting down.
AATGTACCAATAGCATTCAACCATAATATGCAGTTTGGCTAACTCTAAACGCCAACAGCTTTCTAATCAACTTGATCTATGTTGGTCTAATCCACCATGTAGCTTAATTTTTTACTCAACTAGTCTAGCCTGCCAGCCGCTAACAGGAATTCACAAATTTTGTAAGCCTCATGAATTCCTAATTCATGATAATATGCACATCAAATGGGTTACCACCAGTTATTGGACTTCATCTTTATGACAAAAACTTGACAATTTGCTAATCCTGTGACTCCAATAGCAGTGGTTTTTCATGAATGTTAGCCCATGAACTATCTCAATTATGAACATTTATAACAGTAGAAAAAAATAGCAAAATGCCACACTTACAGTAAGAACAGGACCAACAGTTAAATCTTCTAACTTTCTTCTCCCAGCAAGATCTTTCATTTTGGATAACAGTGATGTTGAAGACCAATTCTGCACAAGTATAAAATACACTAATAATCAAAATAAAATAAAAGCAAAATTAACTAATTGACTACTCATTGGAATTTACAAATTTAAACAGTACGTTATTGTCAAACTATAAGGAACTCTAAAGAAATAACTTAAAAAATACAAGTACAGATATAGAAGAAAAAGATTATCTCCTCAACCTTGGTTATTATATACATCACACTTCAATATTATTTATAAAGCTCTGATACATTTATACCAAACCAACTACAGAAAATTAAACTATAGCGGCTAACCTCATGCATGAATAGAATAGATTGTGCGGAACACTTTTGACCACTGCATGCATATGCATCCTGATCACAGACCCATGCAACATAATCAACCTACCATTCAAATAAACAACAGAAGAGTTAGCTATGATCTTAAATCTACAAGAATAAAATTGCATGATCTAAAGTAAGAATTGCTTGCAAGAAACCTCATGAACATCAGGTCCCAAGACTTTCCAGTCAAATCCTGCATCTTCCAATTTAACACGACCCTTAAGGTCAACAGCCAATTTTTCAGCTATTCTTGAGCTACCAGTAAAGAGAGTCATTCTGGGATTTGCCTGTAAAATCAAAGGTAACATAAAACATTAATTTGCATTTTACATGCAGATCCACATTTAAACATTGACACTCATGATCAGTGCAAAATCTGTGGGTCAGTGCTAGGAAGCAATAGCCATCTAGAAAGTATGAGATAAATTTAAGAAATTCCAAGTCAGATTAATTTATAATTAAGAAGTTAGGTAAGGCGAGGGAATGAGGAATCAAAGAAAAGAAGTGCAAACTCAAAATAGAGTCTGCAGGAAATTCAGATATAAAAGAAGACTGATGAATATAATGGTGATAAATCTGGAGAAGTTGAAAGTCCCACAGTGGAAAATGAGACAAAAAGCTTTCTCAGGGAAGAAACTATTGAAGCAAATAAGCATATATCCAAGATTACTAGTATAAACCACTGAAATTAGAAACTGTTACATTTTCAGATAACAAACCTCCATCAATAGCTTGTTCATGGCTTTCCCATCAGAATTTATGAAGTCAACATCTTCCACAGGCAACCCACAAGAATGAAGCAAGCGCATCATCTGCTCCATAACAACGCTGACCTATAAAACATGTTAGAGTCATAAGTGCATTACTTCATACTGAAAACTTCAATAATTACAAAACAAATATAAGTTTTCCTCAGTACGAACAGATATTACAAAATGTTGTGAAATCAATGTAAAATGTAGAGAACATCTGTCCACTAACTTGAGTACTAGTCAAGTAAATTAACATTCTCTCTCCCTTCCCAACTAATCCATGGAACATCCATGAATCTTTCTATCAAAAGAAATCACATGATCATTTTCTAACGGTGGCACCCCTTCCAATCTATTGAACATCAGCAACACTTTGTTCAAAACGATCAGGTATAATCTCTCCTCAGTTGCATTTAACTAACCAGTTAATATGTATAATGAAAATAACTAATCCATATTGGAAATTGCATGTCTGCAATAATAAACCATAATTTCGCACCACTGATAGAATTCAACAGCCAACATACCTTGCTATCAACTTTCAGAATGGGCTTATTACCCATATAGAGTGCACCCATCAATTGAAGTACAGGAATCTCTAGTGGAAAATTAAAGGGAGTAATAATCGCAACCTGCAGAGACAATCTTTTAGATTCACAAACTAACACACATATACCATGAACAACTTGTGAAAAAAATAAATATATAACATGAAAACTATAACAATTATGACTAATAAGCAAGTCTAACACATCCCATTGCTAAAAACAAGTTGGTTTGTGCAGACATCTTGACGCGGTGGTAATATGATTCAATAAGAAATCTAATGCTACATTAGAAAGACATCATGTTAAGAAAAGAAACAAATAAAAGACCTCATGCAAATTGGTTGGCTACGTCTCAGGAGAGTCTCTTGAAAACTGAGCTTTTCTTCAACCAAGTATAGTCACAAAAACCATCAATTTGCTCTACATATATGATGCACAAAATTAACGACTTTGTAAGATTTTTGTTGTAGCACAAAGGGTGATGACTTGTTGAACATTTTCCCCCAAATTCACGTACTATAGAGGAGCACATTTGCTAGCATCTTAAAATATTTGACCACAGGTTTATTATATAGCTAACATTACTTATTTCTAATTTTCTTTGTATTGTTTATGTAGATACAACTGTTAGCAATTTTAATATTTAACTTACTAATTCAATAATAAACAGAAAAATATAAGCTGTTATGATGCGATTAAATTCTCATTTTACTGACATTTGTAAACTCATTTCTCAAAGTTAATTAATATTTGAGACATCTAGAGGCTCTTAGAATAATCTTCACTTCTAGGAATCAACTATAAAATATCTTCAAAGAGAGTGCCTTACAGGACCATAAGGCCAACGATAACCATGGCTCTGCTGTCCAAGGTGATTCCCAGGTACGGCAAAAGACCTTGCTAAAAAACGAACCTGCCAAATGTACACAAAGGAATCCGATTACAAATAAATTAGTTAGCTTAAAGTTGTCCATGCGGAAGAAGCATGGGATGGATGAAGCACATAGTGAGTGATGGAGGAAATTCTTCAATGTTGCATCCATTCAAATGAAACAAAAACAATTAGAGATAAACAGCCATGGGTCATTTGACATCAGATTTAAAATGGAATCCATTTTTCTTTTTTTCTATCTACTTTTTCAATCAAAAAATTCTCAACAAAGATTATCTTGACGTACCTGATCACCACAGAAATTCTCAAGGAATTTCTGTGTAACATAAACCTCAGCATAAGCCTGCTGATAACTCTTAGGAGAAACCCTCTGTATCAACCTAGTGAAGAAATCAGAGACCTGAAAATCATAAGAGATCAAGACAGTGCTCTATAAGTCTATATAAATCAACAAGTTCAGAGACTTCCAAAGTCAATGACTCGAAGGGTCACAGAATATAATTCTTCTGCTCAATATATATTACCTTTGGCAGAGAGAGCATGTGGGCTGCCTTTGCAGATATGTCTGCATATAACAGATACCTGGCAACAAATGACTCGTTATTAGTATTTATGTTTAAGACCATATAGAGTATCATAAGCAAAAATTTTCTGGCACATATAAGAAAACAACTAATCTTGATGATCATATTTTTCCATCTGATAACTAACAAATGAACCAAGAAATAGCAAATAAAAAATAAAAATAATGGAATATAAGGAAAGGCCAGCAAACCTCTCAGGTGCTTTAAAGGGATTGTGCAGACCATGTTTAGGGCACTTGGACAAGCTCTCTACAAATGGCTGCAAATACAGTTCAAAAGTAGGAAAATTTTAGTTCAGACGCCACTGCAGTAACATAAAAATGTTTAGACTAACTGCATTTAAGTAAGAAATTTGGAGGTCATGATAAAAACATATTTGTTAAAGAAAAAAAAAGAGGGCCTTACAATCAACAAAGTAGAATATGTTTTGGCAAAGAAGTAATGAAGCCATTGTACATCACACTCAAAAGGAAATACCTGGATTTCTTTTTCATCTACTTCAGCAATCTTAATGAATGGCTCTCCATTTAAAGGATCTACAATAGTGTTCCAACTTCTTGATCCTGTCCACTTACCCTGCACTAAAATCTCAGACATTTTATTTTTAAAATATTTTAGCTTCACTTTAAGGTCATTCATTTAACATGTTTAATAAAGAAAATTAGAAAGAAAAAAAAAGCATTACTTAAGAGAAAAACAGCTGAAAAAAGAATAAAAACTGATTCTAATTTTTTCTGTTTTTTCTTCCATAGTACCTACCCAAGTTGTATACTTCAGCCGGTTGAGAACCTGATATTTCTTCAGCCTCTAGTGTAGCAAAAGGCAAGGAATGAACTGATCTGCTACAAAGAGAAATCAGAAAACAAAGTAAAAAGTTAAAGAAGTTATTGAGGAAACCATTATGTTAGACACAGTAACTCCAGAAAAGAAATGCGTGAATTTTAACCATCAGATATCAGACAGCGGCTAAAATTACAACCCAAATTAAACCTACTGCAGAAGTTAATCTCATATATTTATCAAGTATAAAAATAATCAAATTTAAGAGACAAAATCTAATTGGAAGATGAATAACATCGTATGACGCACTGCCGTCGTCAAGTATCCTCAACATAAATTTAAGAGAGAATAAAGAATAAGAACACATTTAACTGATTGCATTAGCAGACAAAAACTTGCTCATCGTACGAACATGTAGAGATTGCCTCGGTATGCAGTACAACCGAAATTCCAAAGAGAACCAGCAAACAACCTTAACACGATACAATAAAACCGCACGCCAATCAATTAGCTTCTGCTCCTGCTCCAAATCCTCTGCAGTTCTGCCCCACCAAGGACAATTCTTTCCATCTAGCAGATATCTTTACATTTGCATAACTGAATGATTACCATGTGTATTATGGAAAGAAATGACCCGAAGTTGATTACCCTTAACGATCATTTCTCAAAATTAACATATATTCATACACATTACATTCCACGATACAAAACAAAAACCCCACGGACGAAGTTCTCACAATATTTTCCAAGAAAAAAAACAAAAGCACACGCAGTAGAATACCTGGAGGCATTGAACAAATTGAACCAACATGAAGCCTTGTGGGGAGCTGTGGCTCTGAATGCTCTGCAGGCTACAACTCTATACATGGCGTCTGCTACAGAATTCAGTCGAGCCGATTGATCTCTATAAAACCTCCTCTCTGAAAAGTACTATATCTATCATAAAGCGCGGTGACAGCTGGACGGTTATGAATTGATACTATAGATTGTCACTATCGTGTAGTTTGTACTCTTTCGTATTAGACACTGCACATCTTAATATCTGCGAATTTTTAAAAGTACTAAGAGATACTATACGCTGTCGTCTAAATTTCTGTTTCTCCGCACAAGTGTCACTTGAGTAATAGTTGATCATCGATCATGACAAGAGGCAAATTGGTCAATCCATTATCCACTAAGCCGCTGGTCAAGGACATGCGTGTTTACGGACGCTAATGATGCTTCGCTACACGAGATTATTTCATTGGTTAGGGTGTAAATATCAATTACACGATAGCATGAGTCAGTCAGTCGATAAAAGCGGGAGAAAGAAGACAAAATAATCTTTCACGTGTACTCGCTGGCGTGGCGTTCTCGGTCCAAATTTTGTTACCAAGTTTAGTAATTTTTAGATCTTAAAACATTTATGAGCTTCTTCGGCTTCTAGCCCATTTAAGAAGGCCCACAGCTGCGTTATCTTTGCATTAGGCCTAGTCCCAAAGATTTTATACAACTAAATATTTTTGCTCTTTTCATATTTTTTCAATATATTTGTTTTTTTTTTTTTTATCATTTCTGACCTTCTTCTACTAGTTGTCGTTGAATATCATTGAGAGTAAACATATGACATCATTCTATTAATCGAATGTGCTGTTGTTTTCATTCTTTTTCTCTCATAATTTATTCTATTTTTTCTCGTTTGAATTTCAAATTATTAGATAAATAAATCGTATGCCAACTTGTATTATTATTTTTATTTGAAAAATTAATAACTTTTTAAAATATTATCTATAAAATAAAGATATTTTATTTTTACGAAATAATTTTACAGTTCGCTGCAATTAACTTTTAAAATATTGTTGTTAATGCAACATAAAAAAAATGCTTATAAAATCTCCTGCATTAATCATAACTAACTATCATTTAATTATGGGTATTTTTCACGTGAATTCGAATCCATTACAATTAAAATTTGATTTTATGCTGATTTTATTCTTATATATTATATTGGATTGTGTAAAACAACCACCATAGTCATAACCATATAAGTGCTCTACATTTTTTGATATCTCATATTCCTAAAAGATTGTATTCGTATTTTTGTAATACAATAAATAAAATTCTCAAAAAAATATCGCACAGCAATTATTATAATTGACTAACATTTAATTAGGATTAATTTTCAAATTAATTCGAATCCATCGCCAGAACTGCAAGTTGATTTCATTCTTATTTTATTTTGATATAGTGTATTACTTTCCAAATTGGATTAAGTAAGTAAACCCGCAACCGACGTAATCAATTGCTTCCTTATTGACATTTTCAGAATTGGACCCAACTTTTACGACCACCTTTGGTCAGAAATTGCTGAGAGATAACTTAGTTCGATCTGTCTGTCCGCCTGGGAATATATTATTGGGCTTGAAGATCATCATGCACAAGGCCCACAGAATTGACCTAGAACCTTTTAGCTTAACGAATTTGCTAGTCCAAATATATCCTGGAAATAAAAATACAGGCTGCCATTGACATTTTGAAGTTAATAAGAAAATTGACTTGTTCATTGACAAGAAAAACTTTTTAAAAAGATATCCATTCATTCATATTACCATTGGTCAGTGGTCACAAACAATTAATATGTTATATGTTGCTTGTGTAAGTGTCACAAAATTTCCCAGAATTTTTCTGTTCGGTACAATTTGACACTTAGCAATTCAATTTCAAATGCGAAGTCGTAATTGGTTTAATTAGCTAGGCTGAAATTATTGGCATGATTGAAGATAAATATTAACTCAAAAAATGAACGGTAAGAATTAATGAATGAGTCTGTTGCAATATCCAATTATCCAATTAAGAATTTTTGTTTTACGTTGCTAATTCTAGCTTTAGAATGTCTTGTCCGAACAATATTGTTTGTATTTAATAGAGTCAACAGTTTGGTACGGAATGGATTCTAATCAATTTAAGATTAGATTAACCATTTAATATTATTAATTACATCAATCAATAAAACTTGCTAATTTTATATGTATCTTAATCAATCCAGTTACTTTGAGTAACGTGCAAGTTGGCAGAAAGAGCGAGTCAGATGGTTTTACATTGTAGAAATTAATTAATTAAAATAAATATAATTTGTCCTAACATAGATCGAACCAATTTGGTAAAAAATAAAATTTAAAATTAATTAATAAATATCGGTTTTTAATGTTTAACAACCTTCATTTTGACTCTAAAATTACGACTTAATACCAGACATATACCTTCAACATGCATACAGATAAGAGTCATCAATTAAACCAATTCGTTAGAGAGTAAAAACTATTGCAGCCGACTTTTTTTTGTTTAATTAGATGTAATTTTCAATACACCAAAACAAAAGCAGTACTACAATACAATACCCCGTGTTAATTAAGAACATATAATAAGATCAATTTACGAAAGGTAATTTTCGTCGAGTGTTGACAAAGAAGTTTATAATATTAGAGTTACCGTTATTTCTGTGAACAGCTACCTCTAATGTAAAAGCGAGCATCGTATAATTAACTTGGAATTCATTCATTGAAAAACCAACAAACCCAGTGCCAAATTTGAATTAGAAACTCGCAATGCGATTAAATCTGGATTGAAATTAACCGTTGACCTTTCAATGAATAACCACAACCAATGAGCTTATTTTAATTAAGAATCCAGCAAAAGTCTGAGGGAATACTCCAATATTAATCATCCATCAGACGTCTTATGACTGCAGCCACGATATATTATGAATTGTTTTATTTAAATAATTAATTAATTTTCCACTTAGTTGATAATCATTGTTAATTAATTAATGGAGATCAAGTTCCTCAAAAGCATTAATTTCGTTAGCTCACATACATATATATACAATAATTAATTCATAATGAAGTAAGCAATTTGGTAATATAGATATGAAGTAAGCATTTCGTTAGATGTATATATATGTACAACTAAATAGGCGACTAACATAATGTTTAATTATAACCAAGTAAGATTAATAAAGTAGAAAGTATATATTGACATAATCAGGATGTAGTTACAATAATTCTAAATTAACTAACCAAATTTCAAAAGGGATTACATATACATTACTTGCATGTTTAGCTCTCTTTATGAAATTATATATATATATATATGCCCGTATTTTGCGATTACATTCATGTATAATATCATTTCACTGAGCAAATTTGACTTTATATGTCAACGTCATCTCTAACCAATAGGTATATATAAATAATTACCCAGTGTCTGTTCAAAAACAATACACACGACATAGTTAATAGTTTGTGTGTGTGTGTGTGTATTAATTATTGTATATCTGATATGAATTTAATTATTAGACTGTACATTTCATAAATAAAGTATATGGTGCAGGGAACATTGATTAATTGCAGTATAAAACTTTAATTTCATATATATATATATATATATTTATAAAAATATATATGAAAGCTAGGGTTTTGTAAAATCGTGCTCTATGTATAATATACATTTACGTAAAGTACATGAAATAGTTGTGTAGGAGTAGGACGTAAGGAAGTTGGGGAGAATTCGTACAAGTCAATGAAATTGAAAGTCTTGTAATTATAAGAAACAAAAGTAAAATATAATAAATAAAGGTCAAATGGTGGAATTAAGTCCAATGACCTATTAATTTGCGTACGTGTGTGATGAATCACAAGGGGGAGTAGTAGTAGTTGGTGTGCCTTTAAATTTGACAAAAAGGTTGAAAGTTGGAAGCTCTTTTTCACATATAAATAAATAAATATTCTCGTAGATTACAAACAAAAGGCCGGTGCTACGCCGGACCCAAGTTGTCAAAAGTTTGAATCAATTAAAATACCCAAAATATCAAAATTAATCATAAAAGGAAATTAATTCACTTTTTTTAATTATAAAATAACTATATATTTATTAGAGCATGGGTTTAAAGAAATTCTGAGGGAATATATAGCATTTTTATGTTTAAATAAACGAGTGACTATTATGATAAATGTAGTAGGCGTATTCTTTTCATGTAAACCTTAATTAAATGAAAAATTTTAATAAATAATTTTTTTTAAGATTAGAACAAATAGGTAATGGTAAGTAGAAATCAAACAACAAAGTCTTAGCATATATATTTATAATTAGAAAAATTATTTGTATCTTTAAATAAAAAATTTCTAAATTCGTTTTTTCTCGTTAAATTATAATAAGTTTCAACTTAATTAGAAATGTATTTTATCAAATAAAAAATAATAATAATAATATATATAATAATTAATAAGTTTTTGTTTAAAAATAATGACACGAGAGAATCCGTATTCTTTCCATGAAAAAATCTTTCATCAATAATTTTTCCGTTATTAAGTACATGCTTATCATATTAAAGGAGTTTCCAAATGTAGATCAAATGGAATTCTCAAATGACAGCGAGAGAAGACCAATTCGTTGCGAGTTTATATGTGAAGCTAAACAATGTCAAATTATTATTCAGAGTAACGAGATATTAATTAAAGTCAACGTCAAGTTTTATTATTATGGATGATGCATATGGTTTGTATGATATGATAGCATAGTTTTGGGAGGGTCAATTGACCTATTTAATATAAGGGCACAGCCTTGAGACAGGTTCATTAATGTTATTAATATTTGAATTTGGCCTCTAGCCAGCTTACGTACACGTGTGTAATAAAGCTATTAATGTTGTAATAAAACCATCATCATTCATCACATCAACATCTGCTAATAATCTCGATCATGCATTCATATAATGTAACCAGATGGCTAGAATTCAATTAGTACTGTTAGAAATGCGTATATATATATAATAAAACTTTTGGCAATTTTTGTGCAGTCAATTAAGGCATATTAAAATAATTATTCTACCAAACACATGTATGATATTTAATAATTAATAGCTAGCTAACTGAATGACCAGCTTGAATATGTATGTATGTATGTATATGCATACTTATATACATTCCCACGGAATCTAATCAGCTATCAATTAACCTATTTTTTAATTTATAGCGAACATTAATTAAACAAGTTGATTAAATAATATGACAGTAAGTGGGAAGTTATATAATTAATTAATATTGATTTTTTTTTATTTTCATATTTCAGGATGACCATGTAATAGCCGCAAATGGATTTAATTATTTATATTTTTTCGTGGACTAAAGTATTAATTAATTGTTGCATCAGTTTCTTTTTAGATTACGTACATAAGATGTAATAACATGATTATTAATCCAAAAACAATTTCAATCTCCATTTGGTAGCTTATTTGGTCAAGTTTGAGATAATTAATTATGTGTAATGACAAATGACTTCAAAAAAGAATAATTCGAGTTATATGTGTCAAGATTAGGTACATTATATAATATGTTGTTTTGAAACTTGCTGTCTAATCGGTATAAAGTAAATATTTCTTGCAATTAATTAACCCATTTAAAATGAAGTCTCAATTTTATATTTAGAGTTGTACTATTTCATCACATTACAGAATCTTGATTTTTTAGATTATGAGAAGTTAATGTTATTTTAAATTTTCATATCTTTCTAAGACTCGACAGTAATAAAAAATTAAGTTTGCTAAATTAACAAGCCCATTTTATTTATTTTTCATCAATAAATAAAGTTTTATCTTTTTTCCTATTTTCATAAAATTAAGTTGTACTGAAACCACACCATGAGTGTCCTAGCTAAATCCTCATCATTTAATTTGAACCAAATCAGAGAAAAATGTTATGGTGTAATGTAAGTAACAACTTGCAGTCATTAATTAATTAACTACTCGAGCAATATTATAATATATAATAACACTAATTATATTATTATAACGCCCACATGGCATGAAAAGATTATGATACTCCATGCATCGATCTAGTTACTCCCTTGTCTCAAGACTCAGTCCCTTCTAATTAATACCAATTAAATTAAATTGCTGATCAGATCTAATTCAGAATGGATCAAAATCAATTATTAGACGTCAACGGACTTGATCCCGAGGTTGTTTGATATATTTTTTTGGTATTAACACTACCGAGTTTGGTGCTCAATTAATTAATATTCATAAATTCTATACACTAAAATTAATTGAACATGCTGTTAGGGTTTCTGTGGCATCAAATTAATTTGTTTACGGCACTAGTTTTGTCGTTTCATCCTTTCTGTAAAAAGGAATGGGTTTGGTGGGTAAATTTATCTCGTCATACTCTAGCTTGACACGCAAAAATCAGGGATGTGGAATTCATAGGTCTTCTCTTTGTCTGTCTGACTGATTATCAATCTTTGATATTTATAATTTAATTATATAGATGATTAATTAATATATATATATATATTTAAAATAAAAAACAGATACATAGACAAATAAATACAATAAGATTGCCAAGAAAGTCGTATTTTGGCATTACACTAGTTGATCAATAATATAGTATTGTGGCTGCTATCGTATTCCCTAGAATTATATATAAACTAATGATAATATTAAAAAAAGAAAGACTATATGGATAGGTATTGTGAACATATAATACCTTTTCCTTTTTAAATTTGGATAGTCGTGGAAAAATCCAACTCTTAGATGTGGTATATATATTGTTAATTAATATATAAAAAAGCAGACAAAACCAAAATTTTTGTCGCAATCTACCCTATATATATTCAAATATGTGATTTTATGGTAAATTCGATCGGGATTGAATTGCTCAAGTTTTACTGATTTCATGCATGCTTTCAATGCAACTAAAATAAAATAATATGCTCTTTTGTCTTTTCAGTGGTAGATGACAGTTTTTTCAAATTACAGATTCTCTCAAAGTTTACTAATCTTTGCGTTTCTGGGTTTAATTTATTTTTAATAAATTTTCTGGTTTACTCGATATTTGCTTTAAAAAATGCCTTACGTATATATTTACATTCAAGTGAACTTGTAGCCTTGTGTTCAATAAGAATCTTTTTCTCGGGAAAGCGAAAAAGAAAAGAAAAGAAAAGAACCCTGAGAGTTCCAAGCTAAATGCCACGCGTACTGATCAATTAATGGAAACGGAAGGAGGGACCATGGAGCCCTAGAAGCCTGGACCCAATTTTACCCTTTTGAAAGAGAAGACAAAAACGATTATCAAAATTTCCAAATATACGACAATTGATTAATGAATAAAACAAAGTACAAATAACACTTTAGAATCAATCTTATATAACACGTTAATTAATAGGTCAAATGCATGGAGGAATGAAAAACATTATATCCCATGTTTGACCTCAACCTTCTCATAAATCTCCAAAACTCCCTTTCACTACATGCGTATATGATGTACACATACAAGGAACTGCGGTCACCCATGGTTACACGAAATTAAAAAGATTGCAAAAACTTTGACCAGAACTCCAACACCCATGTGACTTTTGTCATCCAAGAAACTTCAACGATGAGCAGTGGCAGTATTAGGTGGGGTCCGATCATTGCGGCTTGAACCTCTCTCTCTATCTCCATCTCTGACATGCTATCTAAAGAGTTGAAGTTGAATTCTTCTAGTTTTGTTTACATATATGATATAATAATATGGTTGTCATTGTAGTATTTCTTTAGTGCAATTGGATTGGCCTGTTGACATTGTGTGTATTTTGTGCATTGAATGTTTTTTTTTTAATTTTTTTTTTAAGGATGAGTCAAATACTGCAGGCTCTCTATAAAAGAAAAGAGCATGGCATCTGTCAGATGGCTTCAACAAGAGATAGTCATGGAGGAGAATAGAGCTGCAGCTATGGAGGATGTTTTCAGAAGATCTGGCCTCAGAGTTGCCGCCGACGTTGACAAAGAGAAGAAAGCTGCTGATCCTGAAGAGATTGTTGTTAAGGTGTGAAATTCACTTTATTAATTTGTTTAGCCTGCAACTTTCTGGAACATTATAGTACTATAATTTTATCTGAAGGTTTTACAAGGCTCAAGACAACAAGCCTCTAAAGATTAATATAATTATTCCCTCCTTATACATAACTCTCTTTTGATAGATCGACTATGCTTTTCTGCAAATTTTACAATTACTTGTTTATAATATTTCTTCAAAATTACGGTCAAATTTTCATTTCTTATTCTTATACATCAGATCGGCAAAAAAAGGCTGCACAATGACAACAATGATACGATTCCATCTTCGCCTGAACAAAAGCATTTAAGCAGCGGCAAGCAGGTAAAGAGATTGAAATTAAACTAACCGCTATTGTTAAGGCCTTCCCATACATAGATAGTTCATTCTTGTCCTTTTCCATTCTCTCCCGAATATTTCGTGACATATATGTCTCTAGCTAATAGTAATTTGGATCTAGAACTAGAAAAAAAAAGCGTCCATGGAAAAAATTAACCTCTTATCCTCAAGATTAATTATGGAAGTATATGCAAGAAATTTTTAGTTGACATATGATTGTATATGGAAGTTATTTTCCCTCTAGGAAAATTATCGGCAAAGATATTTTAATATTAATCTGTGCTAATTAAGATCACATGTATATGCATCAATCGACATCTGAAAATGCTTTCGTTTAATACAAGATAAACATGTTGGAGGCCAATACCAACAAGTGAAGTAGACAAATCGTCTGTATTAATGTAGACTTGTGGTCCAAAAGTCATGGAAATAATTCAGTTTTAGTTTTCTCCACACCCTGATTAGGAAGATTCTAAGTACCTCGAGAACATAGATAATTTAACACCACAATCCATTGTAGAGGCTTGGTCTACAGGCAATGCTACAGAGAAATTAATGTGGTTGCTCTTATTCTATTTTTTATTTCTTCAATTTAAATGTGTTCCATACAACTTCGTGGATACATAATTGGGGCATTTTCAATATCTTTTGACGATTAATTTTCATTATATATACCTGATGCAGGAACTGGATCTAACTAATGCGGAAGGATCCTCTTTGGGACCAGACTCGAGACCATCTTCTTCGAGCCAAAAAGAACAGGTTAGAACTTGTTTCTTTTGTTTTGTAGTTAAAGTTTATATAGAAAAATAACATACAACAAGTTAAAAATAGTTGGATCGTTGTTAACTAGCACATGAATAATACTGTTAATCATGCTATATTTGTAACATGGAGTTGCAGGATTCCAATGCCTTTTTAGCGTTTTGTTTGAATGTATACGTATCCTCACTTGAGAGCTATTTCATATATATCAAATTTAGCTTTCTATACTCATATTTTCTCCCCATATGTAGTACATCTCAAATCAATCTATTACTTTTGTGATTTGTAGGATGACCAGCTTGAATCTGCTAGAGCTGAAATGGGTGAGGTGAGACAAGAAAATCAAAGACTGAAAATGTACTTGGATCGCATTATGAAGGATTACCAGACCCTTCAAATGCAATTTATTAACATTGTTCAGCAAGAGTCAAAGAAATCTACGGACAGATCTAATGACCGTGAGAAAGAAATTGAAGAACCCGAGCTTGTATCACTGAGGCTTGGAAGATTTTCGAGCGATTTAAAAAAGGATGATAATAAGAACAAGGCTTCTAGTCAAGGAAAAGAGGACGAGCACGATAAAGAAGGCTTGTCTCTTGCACTAGACTGCAAATTTGAAGCTTCTAAATCAGATGCAAATGAATCTTTGCCAAATCCCAGTCCTGCACATAGTTCTGAAGAGCCAAAGGATGAAGCTGGGGAGACTTGGCCGCCTAGTAAAGTTCTCAAGACAATGAGAAGTGGAGATGATGAAATTTTGCAACAAAGTCAAGTCAAGAAAGCTAGGGTTTCTGTGAGAGCGAGATGTGATACACCAAATGTTAGTATTCATCATTAATTATATGTACTAATTATTATGATGCTATATCTGTCATTAAAGTTAGATCAATAAAACATATTTTTTTGCAGATGAATGATGGTTGCCAATGGCGGAAATATGGACAAAAGATTGCCAAAGGAAACCCATGCCCCCGCGCATACTATCGTTGCACTGTTGCACCTTCATGCCCAGTACGAAAACAGGTATATATAAGCCCCAGTTATATTTTCCAACTACTGCGTAATGTGTGTTCTTTTTTCATTTTTCCAGTCGTTTGCTTTTTCCAATTCTTTTAATGAATGTTTCTTTGGAATTTCAGGTGCAAAGGTGTGCGGAGGACATGTCGATCTTAATCACCACCTACGAAGGAACCCACAACCACCCACTTCCTGTGTCGGCCACGGCGATGGCTTCCACCACTTCTGCAGCTGCTTCGATGCTATTGTCTGGCGCATCATCGAGCTCTCACCCTGGTTCCAGCGCACCATCCTCTACGATCGCAGGACCCAATAATCTCCATGGACCGAACTTTTATCTATCTGATAACTCAAAGTCAAAGCAATACTATTTACCCAACTCTTCATTATCAACTTCACACCCAACAATCACTCTTGACCTCACTACAAATACACCATCTTCTTCTTCATCTCATTTCAGTAGGTTTACTTCAAATTTCCCCACAGCTCCAAGATATTCTTCCACAAATCTCGACTTCTGTTCTTCAGAATCCAGTTCAAATTTGTCATGGGGCAATGCCCTACTTAACTATAGCAATCGTAGTACTCAACCCTACATTAAAAATCAAATTGGAGTTCTAAATCTAGGAAGACAGCCCTTAGAGAATGTCTATCACTCCTTCATGCAAAAGAATAACCCTACTCCTCCTCAGCAGTCTTTACCACCTGATACAATAGCTGCCGCAACCAAAGCAATAACAGCTGACCCAAGTTTCCAGTCTGCTTTAGCAGTTGCGCTTAAATCAATCATTGGCACTGGCAGTAGTGGTCCCGGTGGAGCAAATCAGGTCAGCGGAGAGAATTTTGGCCAGAAACTAAAGTGGGGTGAGCAATTTCCAGCGGCTTCTAGTCACTCCGAAACAGTGAAAGGCAGCGGTTGCGGATCAAGCTACTTGAACAAATCATCTGCGACAAATTCTCAGCCAGGAAGTTTGATTTTTCTACCACCTTCATTACCATTTTCTACCTCTAAGAGTGCATCCGCTTCTCCTAGTGATAATAGGGAGCATACAAATTGAAGTTTGATCTTTTGTTCGTTGTTATATACAATGTTTAGTCTTGATTACTTTCTGTGGGTCATGCTGTATGTTAAAGAAATTTATGCATGCGTATGGTTAACAGCCTGCGTATATAATTAAAGACTTTGTTTTTTTTTTGGATTTTTTTTCATTCCTTAGTATATCTGATATGTACGTATAAAGTGGGGGATAAATTGATAGCCAAGCCATGAAGTAATTCACAAAAAAACTTTGTAAATAGCTAGGTACCGTATATTGACAATAATAAAGGTGCTTCTATTCTCAAAGAAATACTATGTATTTTTCTTACATGCTACATGGATACTTCATTTTAGTATCTTGTAATTATAAACATTAATTTCAACTTTATGATCATTATTATCGAGGAGAATGAGGATGCTTGTGTGATCTATACTTCACGGCTAGAGAACCAAAAAAAGGTAATTAAAACAATAAGATAAGCTTTATGAAATCAACTACCAAAAGGCCTACACGCCATCCTGCAAGCAATGCTAATTAATATATCTTAATCATCAATTAATCAGCACAAATTATAAATTTGAAAGATCCAAAAGTAGCAGACTCAAAGCTTTTCTTAATTATCAGTTACTTTATGATCGGGTCATTCATGATGTAATTTTTCAGTTCCTATATCAACTTATTGATAGCCAAATATTTCGTATATATAAAAAATTAAATTTACACGCTCGGTAACGTTCTTCGTTTTGGCCATGCAGATTCGTGCAAAGAACGACATTTTTCGAGCATGGATGCATACTATCGTGTTTGAAGTATTATTATTAACTGTGGTGCTAGGACTTAGGAATTGAGCTCTGGTTTCCTCGGACAGATTCCGTACAATTAATATCTGTGAGTCAAATATCGGATTAGTACAGCGCTAGCATCTATGTATTTAGAGATTACAGAAGCTATTCAATAAATTAGTAATGTATTTGGCTAATTACAAACGAAAGGGGATGTAGCTCAAATGGTAGAGCGCTCGCTTTGCATGCGAGAGGTACAGGGTTCGATCCCCTGCATCTCCAGCTAAAGATTATATTTTTTTTTTTTTTGTTTGTTCAAGTTGTTGAGATCTTTTGCGACAATGTGCTGTTGACAGGACAGAATTGGGTAGAGCTGTGCCAAAAATGCAGAGACTTTAAGCCACACTTCATACATCAAATGGTCAAAATATGGGTTCTCTTCACTGCATTTACCCCGTATATTAACGGGCAATCCTCTTATATGTAGTGTA
The DNA here is from genome assembly GCA_028052125.1 of Melia azedarach. NCBI lineage: Eukaryota > Viridiplantae > Streptophyta > Magnoliopsida > Sapindales > Meliaceae > Melia > Melia azedarach. Next base: position 2,002,701 of record CM051401.1, on the reverse strand, counting down.
TTATAATGATGGAAAATTATGAAAGCTATTGGATAAGAAGGAATAAAGTGACATGATACACTTACCAAAATATCTATTCCCCACTCATTTCAATTTAATTCGGTTACCTCTATTCTTTCGAAAACACTTGTACTCCAATCAATAATCTATTTTAGGTATATATTCTACTTGTACAATATGTATAATTTCCAATACTATATAGTAAAACTATTCCTAGTCACAGCATGCCACACCACTCAATTTAGACCCACAGAATTGAGTAGAGTTGCATGATATGAAGAAGAATCTCAATTCCTTTAATAAACAAAAATTAAACAATTTGATTTGTGCTGTATTTCTAATATAATTATTATTAGCGGCATAAATTGTGTAATTACGGGTATTACAGTGTGAAGTTGTGGAGGTATATTATCACCCAAATGATAATCAGAGGAAACAACAGCAATAAACAGAGTAGAAACAGAGAGAGGGAGAGTGGGGACGGACTCACCACACGCAAGAAGCCAACAACATCCTAACAATGACATAAAAAATACTCTTTCTTCTTCTCTGTCTGTAGATTCTCTCTTCTTTTTTTCCTCTCCACTCATACTCTGCGTTTCGATCAACCCTTCTTTTTTTATGTTTTCTTCTTTCTTTTCGTATAAATTCACTCAATCCATTGCTGAAACTTGAAACCCTAGCTTTCTCTCTGTGGTTTCCCAACTTATCATACCGTCTCCTTACAGGTTTGACACTTTGTTCTCAGATTCTGCTTTTTTTTTTATACTTGGAGCATGGTAGATTGTGGGGTTAGATCGGTTTAGGCAGAGGAAAGATCTAAATTTATTCGTTAAGGCAGTTAAAAAAGCCTAATTTTATGGACTGTTTGGATGTGTAGTAAATTTTTTTCAGATGTGGACTCAGAATTTAGAGCACCAACTCGTGGTGGTGTACTCTTGCTAATATGTTGAATGTAAATATAAATTCATAATGGTTTGGTGGCCAAGTGTTGGCTGAGAAATGGAAAAGAAAGCCAAAGTTTTTGTTTATGTTTCTTTTCTCTTTTTTTTTTTTTTTTTTCTGTGCATAGAAAGCAAAAGATTCCTATTTGTGATGAATGATATGATCTCTCTTAATACATAATTGGTTTCTGCATTTACCATGCTTGGTTTATGTTTCATGATTGAAAAATGTATGCATGAATTGAATTCTTTATTCTTTAAGGTTACTTCAAGTGAAAAGATGAATTGGGTTTGTTTTAGAGCCGAATTTTTTAGGTTTGTAGGTGGTGACAATGTCAACTCCATCAAGGAAGAGGCTGATGAGAGATTTTAAAAGGTTGCAACAAGACCCACCTGCAGGCATCAGTGGGGCTCCTCAAGACAACAATATTATGCTGTGGAATGCTGTGATATTTGGGTAAGTTTGCACAAAATTTTTAACCAGTCTCTGCTTATTTTTGCTTGCTATTTATATTATTTCTATCCATTTATCAGTGTATATTCGAGTATGGTTGTATAAGCTGTTTCTGGTTTCTTGTCTGATTTGGATTGCAGTCCTGACGATACTCCATGGGATGGAGGTGAGTCATCCTGGTTCTGAAGCTTTCAGTGGAAGGGAATGCATCGAATTGTTTATAGCATTTTACTTATGCAGAATTTCTATTCTCAAGTTATATTCCAGAGGGACTTTCATATTATTTTAAATGACTAATGACTTTGTATACCCGTAAATGTGACTTAATCTCTTGATTTTTGTTCAAACTGAGGTGGTTAAGGCGTAAAGTTTTGTTTTCTTAGAATTATATCTAGTGTAACATGCATAGAATATCTTTTTGTTGATGTTTCTTCCATAATTGGATCTATATTTGAAGTAATAGGGTGAAATGCATGCACAAGTACACATTTACGTGAATGACTTCTAGAATGAACCAAGCCCATGGAATTGAATGGTTACCTTGTATGGAAAGAAGAAAACTCAAACTAAGCTGGTTCTGCCCTTGACTGCACTATACAGCTTCTGGCAACAAAGGCCTCCTTTACACTAGTCTTAAGCTTATTGTTGTTGTAAAATGGAATTAGCCACGGCTTACAAAGAAAGAGTGGATCCTACTAGCTCTTTTTCAATATTTTGATGTGTGGTAGTTTAAGGGGAGAGGATTGGGATTGTCTTTGCTGTTAATATTGCTTGGACAATCTTCTTCTGTAAGACTAGTGACAGAGCTTCAATACTTAATCCAGAAAGCTAAGTAATTGAATATGGATCATCTGCTAGCTCATGTAAGTTTATATAATATGCTTGTGAATTCCTGTTATTTGCTATTTGGTGTTAGCATGAGTTTGAAGAAGAAAAGATATTTGAATTGTTTTTTGATCTTTGAAATTTTTTTTTGTTCTTTTCCAATGTTTAACTTTCCTTCATACAATGCATGTTTATTATATCCTAATGTCTCGTGACAGTGTTTATATCTGCATGAGAAAACCTTATTTTTTAGTTTTACAGGCACGTTCAAGTTGACTCTTCAATTTTCGGAGGATTATCCAAACAAACCCCCGACAGTGCGATTTGTTTCTCGGATGTTTCATCCGAATAGTAAGTTAAATATTAACTATCTTACAATTGGTATTCACGTCCCACTAAATTTCACTCCACTAATAGTAATCCATTGATTTGGTCAGTTTATGCCGATGGAAGTATTTGTTTGGATATTTTACAAAATCAGTGGAGTCCTATATATGATGTGGCAGCTATACTCACATCTATTCAGGTATGTAGATTATTTTGTTGCCATTGTGGACACTATTATCTTTTTTTCTATTGTATCTAACTAGCAAAGCAGGCACATATACTGTATATGTTACTTGCTTTCACAATTTTTACACTTTGGTCCTGACAAATGAATATGGGGTAACTTAATGTGTCAATGAATTGTCTACTAGTCACTTAAAACTAAGTTGATTGAGTATGATGGCCAAGTTACCAAAATATATTTAGCATTTAGAATATCTTAACTGTGCAACTGATGCACATGATGATTTCTTTGTTATTAACTCATTACAGTCCTTGCTTTGTGACCCCAATCCAAATTCTCCTGCAAATTCAGAAGCTGCTCGTATGTTTAGTGAGAACAAGCGTGAGTATAACCGAAGAGTAAGGGAAATAGTGGAGCAGAGCTGGACAGCAGACTAAATTCTTGGCACTAGTTGGCCAGTTGGAGTCTGCAGTTTTAAGGGCATGCTTGAAGCAACATTTTCTCTTTATAAAAGTGTCAAGAGTTGGCAATTTTATCTTATATTTCTCATGTTTTCCTTCCATAATATGAATGTGAGAGCTATTTAATCCATATTATAATATGACTTTCATTATTGTGTGCCTTTAAGATTGTGTACTATAGAATATTTTAATGTATCGACTCGCATTGAATTTATGTGAATTCCCAGGCTTCATTAAAAAGAAATTGTGGCCTATTTTGCTGAAAGCTATTCAGTTTTGATGCATGGGCGCATGGGCATGGCCGCATCTTTGATTTCAGGCATTAATGCATGGTTTGTGGGATGTTTGTGTTGTTAGCTGCATTCTTCCATTCTAGATGTTAGCTTTCAGTCTGATGTTAACATGTCATGTCTCTACTGCAGTTTTGGCTCAAGCAAAGCATATCTTCCGTTTTATGATTCAAAGAATACAGTAAATTTTGGAATTCAATTTAGATTTTTTTTTTAATGATTCTTATACCAATTGGAAGGAATTCAATGTAGATTTCAATGTCCGCTTTAAATTGATATACTCGAGTTATATAGATTACAATCCTCAGCTCTCGTTGAAGTGGAGGGCATAAGTTCAACTCTTCCACTTCCTCCTCTCTATTATATTCTGGAGGTTAATTTTCTCACAAATATCAAATATTTGTGAAAGTTGATTGCAGCCAAGTACAGTACAGATTTCTGGATATAATTGTAATATTAGTAAATTATAAATATAATTTGTAATTAAAAGAAATTAGTCCTTATACATGATAATAAAAGTCAGCCACTAATGATTAGCTCACAAAGAAATTAAAGAAAATTGAAACACAAAATAATAATGTATATAACGGCTTTGCAAATTACAAATATTCTGAACCGTGAAATGAAGTTGGCCCAGTTGTACTGTGATTGATAAATAACTGAAAATACTTTTATTTTTTTAATAAAAATTTAAAAATATCCTCTTTAAAAAAATTTATTCAAAAATGTTATATATATATATATATATATTTATACCGAGAAATGAAATGCTATAGTAATTTAAAGTTAAATTTGATAATTTTGGATAATAAAAGTATTTTTATTTAAAAAATTTAAAGTAGAGTATTTTTAAATGAATTTTTTTAGAGAAGACATTTTTAAATTTTTTGTTATAAAATGAGGGCGTTTTTAGTTATTTTCTTATCATTTAATAATATACCAAATAAAAATGATGTGTACCAAATTATGGTTTAGGCAATCATTAACGTCGAAATTAGAATTGGGTGATTAAGATTGAAGTTGGAATTTTGGTATTTGTCGAATGATAGTTTAGGTGATCGAATTTAAAGTTGATGTTTATTAGATTAGAATTTGGGTAATCATCAATGATCACTCAAACCCTAGTCCGATTAACACCAACTTCAACCTCAATATCGATGCTTACTTAAAAGTGCTCCTAAAGAATCGATGGTAGTGGATGATAGACAGAGAGGATTTGCTCGTCAAACGGCCATGAAATTTGCCGAAGAGAGAAAGGAGAAATCATTTTCGAGAAAGTAAAGTTCTTAAAAGTTTAAAGGAGGTTTGTTATAAAAGAGAGACACAGAGAGAGAGAGACTTCAATAAGTAGGTATACATATTAAAATATCATTAATATTAACTTAAACCTGTAATCATTCTTATAGTTAAAATTTAACCTTAAAAATGTTACTTTCATTATTTCAATATGAGTTACAGCGTCAATGACCAAATTATGTTAGAAACATAGAAAAAAATTTATATCATTTGTATTATTGTTTTCAAAATTATTATAACATAACAATTAATAATGCAATATATATATAGAAATAATTATATGTATGACTATTACAATGTTATAATTTATTGATATCTACATAAGATATCTACCGACTTTGACAATTGTAGTTAATATGCATAATAGATTCAATCTCAAACAATTATAATTACTACACACGTAAGTTTTGATCTCAATTGTCGAAAGTGTTTACATATAATGATTCAAAAAATAGTGTAAAAATATGGATTGGAGCAGCTGATCCGTCCCCAATTGGTATTCATTATTCAAAACTGTCCGTCTAGGGATTGGATCATACCGCCTGGGAATCATATATAATGCACAGGTAGCGAGGAAAGATATCGAATCCTTTGATTGATAAAAAGGAGGTAGCAGCTCCTCAAGAAAATTAATATTGCTTTTCTGGCTGATAAGTAGTTATTTTTTGGATGAAATTTTAACCAACAAAAAAAGATGTTCAATATTGGTGAAAATGTAAGGAATTCTCACTAATAGAGGTTGTTTATTAAATGTTTTTTAATTTTATTTTTAAAGCTAATTCTTACAAAACAACACACCTTAAATAATCTTAGCCCGCTTCTAAACACCAGTTAAACTATTCAAGTCTGTCTTTAAAGTCAAGCACCTCTGAATCTACATTTCAGCTCCAATTCCAGCAACCGAAGAACAGTTGTTCACCAGGGTAACTAAACAGACGCTTATTTGTCAGTAAAGATTTTCATGTAATTGAAAAATCCAGATCAACAACATATTCAAAAAAAAAAAAAAAAAATACTTCCATGAAAGATTGAGTCACAATTTAAGACCCTCACGATCCAGGCATAGTTAACATATCGGAGGAAGATCAAATAGATTTAATGATTCAGTACAACTGTATCACCAACAAATAATTGTATAATACCAGACACACAATTCAGTTTAAATGACCCAAACACAAATTGAAAAATCTGTCGTCACACCTTGACCTCAACATTTTCTATACAAATCTACAAGGGAAAACCAACAAGAAGCAAACTCTGAAAAAAAAGGGACATGCTTCAGCATTACTGGATCAGAATGTCTACATCACTTCAGTCAGACACAAATCTCTTCCACTGCAGAAGAATCCTACAACAAAAATGGGGAACTAAAATTATCAAAAGAAAACAATTGAAGAAATACTCAAACTGGAGACAGATTACGGGTTAAGTAGGGTATGCACTTTACCATGTTCTCTTTGTTGTTGTTCTCTTCAACTTTATCCCTTGCATGTGGACTGACTGAACCTGAAAATAAAAGTAATCTTCAAACTTTTAGGCAACCAAAATGTATTGGTAACTATTGCACAAGTTGTAAAACTAATTACTTGCCTTCTGTGCCAGCTGATTTCTTTCCCTGCTTAGTCCTCTCCTTTTCTTTATTAGTCTCTTGTTTAGTTGGTTTCTGGGGTTTCTTCTGTGTGTTACGATTTGCAGTGTCAGAAACTGATCTTGAATTCACAGAATTCTTATGCAAAGTTGCCCTGCTCCTCGTTGCAGGATAATTCTTTGGAATAGTCTCCTTCTTTACTGATTCTGTGACTGAGGAAACTTGAGCAACATCAGTGTTCAAGGACTTGGGTTTCAGTTTCCTACTTCCCATTGTAGAAGATGAGCTGTGAACCTCATCATCAGATGAGCGAGTTCCCTCTTCAGGCACCTGAGAGCAACTTTCTGAGACTTGCAACTGGTCTGAAGTTTCTGATACATTATAGCTGTCAAATAAATCTTTAACACGTTCTCCAAATTCACCAAGATTATGTCGACGAGCATAGGATTTGAGTTCATCCCGCATTTTCTGAAGAGGCTGGATTTGATTGTATTGGTAAACAGAAAATGAAAACCAAATGGTCATCCATCCAGTGATACATACAAGGAAACAACAGAGGAAAACAGATCTGTACTAGAAGATGTGTTAAACTTATGTGTAATAAGAAGAAATAGACCAATGTTAAATGAAATGAAGAAAAAAAGACAAGATGATTAAAAATAAAGGGTTCAAAGAGGAATTTTTATCACAAGAAGGATGAAAACAAGCATCAACCATGGGTTAAAAAAGCAAATTGCATTTACAATTTTACGAAGTGACAAACAGTCTTCCCATTCCCAATCACATTGCTTACCAAATCATTTAACAATGAAATCTTAAGATTTATTAGTGAGGTAAGCAGATGCCTCATAATGCAACTAAACCCCATGTTACTAGTAAATAAAGGAAATTCTTACCTCACAACCAGCTTCCAAGGCCAGTTTGAAAAATCCAAGTGAAATTGAGTGCTTAGCAGCAGCTTCAGAGTACTTAATTTGAGTTAGCCAATATGATGCTGAGGACAGAGCATTGAACTTCTTTCGGCTTGATGCTCTTGAAACATCAGAGAGAGGTGTCTCATTTTTCCCCAGAGCATTGACGAATCTCTTAGCTCTAGTCTCAGAAATTGGAGTGATGCTGCCGACTGACTTTGGAGCTGAACTAGCGGCTGACTTGGCAGGAATAGAAAACCTTCTAGGTGGCTTAGCAGATTTTTCTTTGGCAGAGAGATCAAGAACGCTCACGCTTTTACTCACAGTTGATGAAGTTCTCCCCCTGGAAAACAAGGAAGATAGGTTGCCAGAATGTATCACAAATGCTTTCTTTGTCAGAAAATAATATAGAAAGGAGGAAAATGAGAAAACATATAGCCATGGCCCTTAAAATTGGAGTTCTTGAGTAATGCAAATAACTGCAGAATACCCCGCAAGGGGTTAATTATTCTACAGAAATTTCTCTGTTCCGTAAACCCGTAACAACTTCAAGACTTCTCTCCAAGAGTTGATTTGCATACAGTTCATATATATTTCCGTGCTAGGTAATGCCTCTTACTGTAATCGGCAATCACAAGTTCAATGTGTGCTCTCTTTTTAAACCTAGTACTATTCCCATCTGACGTGCCATAGAATTAAACATTGGAGAGTTTGAGAGAAGCTAAATCTTGATACAGAATAAAGTATCCGAGAAAGTTAAACGGCAAACAACTAATTTTTTCCAAAAATCTATTTTGACATCCTAGTTAACGGACACAATAAGCTAACATACTTTCTTCCCCCAAATTTTGGCCATCATGCTCTCTTATGCAAGAAAAAAAAATTCGATCTGTTTTTCGGATCACCAAAAATTAAAAATTCAGATCCTTTAAAGCGTTAATTAATTCGATATCAACTGTATACATAATTTCCATTTCCAACCATTAAAAAGAAACAAAACAAGGAAATAAACAAGTAGAAAATATCATTTAAAAAATGTTTCATGAATAATAAATGTATAAAAATTAGGTTTAGAAAGAAAGCAAACGAGAGAGACCTTCTAGATGCAGAGGAATTCGGGGGATCAACCACCGCAGGCTTTTCCTCCTTCGATTTGGTCGCCGATCGAAGCGGATACCTCAGCTTCGATTTCGCCGAGTTCACTGTAACTGCAGGTTCTTCTCTTATGGATTCTGCCATGGCTTTACTTTAACGGTGTATTTTGAGCTTCTCTTAGAAACTGTAATAGTTTTGATGACAGAGAGAATTGACGACAGAGTGGATTTATAAGGCAAAAAGCTTATTATTCACCCTTTATGATTAAAAATTGCGGTGTTACTTACTGCTGTTCCTTTGCCGTTTGTCAATTGGGCGGGAAAATTTAGGAACCGTCTCATCCTCAGCAAAACTCAAAAATTCTCCATTTCACAATTCACCTACTCCCCTCCGCGTATCAAATTTACGTACTCGCTTTTTCCATCAGACACGTCATAATATTCTTGACGTGTAACAATTTCATTTGTTGTTACTTCTTTTCCTTCTATGGACGTGCTTTTAGAGGGCGAGGATTAGATCTCTAGCGGGTGGAATAAAGAACGGCCAGTGATGATGATTGAGCGGATCTTTGAACGGCCTAGGCGCTTCATGGGGCCTACTTACGACTGATTCTCTCAAACGCTCTTGAATTTAAATTTCGAATTTTGAAATCCTAGCCGTTGAAACTGCTTTGCGGTTAAGATGGAATTTTAGATTTGTCATCGTCTCTGCCTTTCTCTAGTAGTTTAGGTCCTTTGAGTGGACCCAATCATACACTATCACGTGCTTCACTGGCCCTTGGTCCACCAAGTAAAAGCTAGTCCGGCCCATATGAGTTTTATAGTTTGGGTTCGACCCTGTAATGCCCCCCATTTCATTTGAGGGTAATATTGGAATTAAATAATAACGAGTGGGTATTAATGTATTTTAACCTCAACCTTATGACACCTCCCAGAAAACTAGCTTTTATAATTCACTGATCACCTGGTTGTTGGAATTTTGATTTGTCAGTTTCGCCACTCTTGAGCAAGAGACCTCGCGTACTATAATATTCTAATGAAAATCTACTACCCTTTTGTTTGTGTGACATGTCATAACCATATGATATTGATTTATTGAAGTTATTACCATGATATTATAGTATATTATTACAATTAAACTTTAATTTACTAACCATTTGAAAAAGTTGCCACACATATGACCAAAACACTATAACGCTCTCACACTACAGGATGTCTATTCTTAAATTAAAAAAAAAATTATTCTAAGAATTTTTTGAATCAACTATAACTCAAAAAATATATATATTTTTAAATATTACATATAAAATTTTTTATTGAATATAAATTATGTTAAAAAAATATTTTATAATTATAATACACCTAACATCTAAAAAAATACTTAAATATTTATGAAAAAAAATTCACAGTAATGCATACTCATAAGAATGAATTTTTATCATAACTAAATTTTGATGGTCAACTTAAAACCTCTTTTTGAAAGGTCTAAATGCATACGGTAAAAGTTAAAATCTTCGTGTTATCAAAAATATTATTTACTAGCCCTTCTGTTGAACAACAACAATTAAGGATACATAGCAAGCATAGTTAATTTGATTTTATTGAGAGTGATTTAGGATCGAAGAATTCTTAAATTACAAAACTACACAGTATTTTAATATAATCATATTGGATTTTAAATTCTTTGGTTTATATTAGAAACTTACCTAAATGATACAAAAGCAAACTCAGCAGTACCATCAAACTTATAATAAGATAATTTATCTGTAACGACATTAATTATCTGCGATTGTACTAATAAAAGAACAAATAAAATATACGTCAAGAGGGAGGGTGGAGAAAGTACCGAGGTCGATGACCATGACCGTGATGATCATGATGAACGGGTTCGAACCCGTGGGGTTGTTTGACAGCAGTCTTTTTACTCTCGTTTGTCTCAAGGCAGCAGTCACTCCAGTGTGTCACTTCCGTGCTACCCACCTTCCTCTCCCACTACTGAACAATTCTTGCAGATTCCACGCGCTAAATTAACCGTTTTCCGTGACTTTACCGCCACTATCGACGGCTACAATCTCACACGCTCTATGCTCGCAAGTTTCCGTATGATTTCTGGTGAGAGGGTACAAGCGTAAATTCACCATGCGTCATCTTAAAATAAAGAACCTGGACACTTGTACCCGAAGTAACTGCCATTGGGACACGCAACAACACCCTCTTTAATTCAGCGGGTGTAATTACATGTCACCCCCTCACCGTAAGACTTTTTATTCACCGTCGATTATTTCAAGACCAAAAACTCTACGACAAGTATCTCAATGTAACGGCTGCTATTAATTCCTGGAAATATTTACTGTGGATCCGTTTACAGAGGAGCATCGTTCTTTTATTTTATCTAAAATTTTCAAATTCAGGCTTTTTTATGCTCTATCAGTACAGAGTACACACAGCAAGCAAAGCAAGGCAAAAAAAAAATCGACGGAACTTTATTTCACATTTCCTTGATTTGCAAGCTCACTTTCTTGCTCATGGTACATTTTCTTTGCTTCTGCTATATAAATCATTTTCAATATCTTCTCTCGGTACTTGAACATTTTCTGAATTTATTTTTGAAAACTTTCTGTTGATGTTTTCTGATAATTTAATTTCTGAGCGCAGGAATGGTAGATTTGGAGGTTAGAAGAGTCACATTTGCCAGGTAATTTTCAGATCTGCTGCAAATCCAAGTTGTGCGTTTTAATTTGTGCTTTAATGCATCATATGCTCGCCTTCTCGTGTAGCATTTTCTACTTCTCTCGCTTGTCGCAGATCACGTAGTTAGGCTTTTTAGAATGCCTAATTAGCACTAGAATTCTAAGATTTGCTTTCCATTTGATTGCTCTGTCTGTTGTTTATTAATACAATGCTCTGCACTCGCTTAGATCAGTATGTTTTACATAATTGCTTGCTCAAATCTTGTGGTGTTGTTGCCTCACGGAACCATGTGGCCGCCATCGCAACCTAGATCCATACTGTCAAAGTAGTAGTTCTGGAGATAAATGAACTGAATTTTTTTGAAAAGACAGGCATTCTCTGACTTTCGTGCAGTTTGATTATATAATTGAGACGAAATGAGTAATTCTTTATCCTACTTTTTGTAATAACCATAAATTGTTCATGTGGAATGTAAAATTACATGATTATATAAGTGGTCATTGAACTAGCTTTTGTTGCCCAAAGATGTATCATCGGAATAGAAATGGCCTCCAGTTTATCCGCTTAAATCTAGAAAAAATAATGAATGTCGGACTTGAACATGGTCCAGGTACTTAAAACGAATTTCATTTTCTTGTATTGCATGGTATCATTCTGGTTTTTCATCGTTTCTTTAAATTGTGCTTGCTGTATATACAAGCTGCTATCACATGGAATGGTGCAGGAAGTGGGATTCAGGCTTGTGCAATTACAAGTTCGTGTTTTCTAGCTATGGGAAAATCACCAGCAAAATGGATCAAGACTGTACTCTTTGGCAAGAAGTCATCTAAATCAACTACTTCAAAAGGGAGGGAGGTAATACTAAGCTGCAAATAGCACTTAGATACATTCTAAGAATGATGTTGTAAATTATCCATGCTACAATGGAGAACTGTGGCTTCATCGGATTATCGGTATGGTATTTTCTAAAAGAATTGTAGAAGTAGGATCATCTCTGTTGTTTCGGCTTGACATCAAGTCGGTATTTATTTGAGATTAACATCATGTTACTATAAATTGATAGTAAGAAGTTGATGTTCCTCCTGAATCCTGAACATTCAGTTTTGGCTGGCATAAACCAAGCTATGCAGTATTATGGTCTTAGCATGCTATAAGTTAAGACTTGGACTGTTTAATTATTTTTGGGAGTTTTACAAATAACTGCTACATTTTGTAATCATGCTTTTATCTTGTGAACAGTGTTGCATATGTCTGTCTGCTTTGAAGCTATTGCCGCAATGAAACTGTTGTATTTGATAAATTGGATGATACTGACTTCCTCAAATGTCTGTGAAGTTGATGATGTATCCATCTTGTTTTTGCTGCAATCATCATTTGCCTTTGTTCATGAAATTTTTATTTTTGTAGAAAGTTATAAATGAAAAGGAGGTCTTAGTATCTGTTAAGGCATTGGAAGCTGATGCTTCTCTGGATCCTCCCTTGGATTCACATCCAACTGCCAATGCTACTCAGAGAGATGAGACGAAGTCAGTATTAGAAAACAAGGAGGCTGCTAATATATCAGACAATGGGGGGTTATCATTGCCAGGAAGCCAAGTTGCAGATTCACAAAATCTCACACAGCACGATGCACCATGTGATCCTGAGAAAATCAGGAAAGAGAGAGCAGCGACAAAAGCACAGGCCGCTTTCAGAGGATACTTGGTAATCTTCTGCTTTTCTCGACATCTTATGGGGCTAATACCATGTCACATGCATGGATGTGATACTGTTGTTAAATACTGAATATATACTATTGAATACATACTTTTGTGACCTTATAAACTATTCAATATATGCTTTTGTGAGCTTATGCAATATTTTTGTTTTGTTTGACACTCTGTTCAATTGTGCTTTGGATATTATACTTACACTGATATAAACTTATGATGTTAAGGCCCGACGAGCTTTTCGTGCCCTCAAAGGCATAATAAGGCTACAGGCTCTTATTCGTGGACATTTGGTGAGAAGACAAGCAATTGCTACTTTGGGTGCTATGCTGGGGATTGTCAAGTTGCAAGCAGTTGTTCGTGGTAGAAATATCAGGCATTCTGATATGGGACTTGAAGTGCGCTCAAATTCAGTGAAGCTTTTGGTATGAAAGCTCATCTAATAGGCAAATTTGATCTTTTCTTAATTTTGAAAAGATTTTTTCAATGATACCTTTCCTCCTTTAAAGTATAATGAAAAAAAGAGTCTTGATAGTTTAGTTGATTCTATGATTAGTAATTTCTTTCAAGTATTTTTGCATTCTTGTTGGGATTGTGGCACATTCAGAATAGTGACATAAGATCGTAAACCAGATAGAGAGCATTTTTTACGTTGCAGCGAGGTAAAATGCTTCTGCATCTTGTTAGTACATTAAACTTATTTACTTAACTTAATGCTTAATTTGATTTCTTATATCTTTTGGTTTAACAAGTGATACGGGCTACTTAAAAGCATCTATTTGGATGGACACTTTAACTATTATATTTTTTAAAACTATAGACACTATGATATATATGACAGTATGCTGTTTTTATACTCACAACAGATCACTTATCTCATTGTTAACACATTTTTATGATGAACATACAATAACTTATTATCTCATACTAATATCTTGCTTAGTCTTTGATTAATTGTCTTACCATGGACTATGTTGACTTCATGCATTTAGAGCACTTCACAGAATTTCACCTACATCCCTGGTAGACTGCATTCAGCATTGAATGATTGTGCTTGAATGATCTGTGTACTTGCACATATCAATAACTTCCACCCTTTCACTTTTCATCCATTGCATTCATTTAAGATGCCTGCATCATGTTTGTTGACTTTGAGATTCCTCTTTATGATGTCTGTCCCAAGCCCTGAAAATATTGGTTGTTTGCCCGAAGCAAACTTTGCTGAGATGACTAAGTTTGTACATGCCTGGTTCATATCTAATTATTATTTTTTCTTCTGTATTCTTCATCCATCAGCAGGGAAAGCCTGTGGATTCTGTTCGACTAAATTTGTCTATACGAATGACAAAGCTGTCATCAAATGTCTTTATCTCTAAGGTATTGTCAGCATCTTATCATGTCAGTGTGCGTGGTTATGACATTTCTCTCTTTCAAGTGAGTAATAGATTGAGATAAAAAGATTGTATGTCATATCATTTAAGTCAACCTAATGTTGCCTTTATCATATTGAAGTGCATTTCAGAGGCTTTGCTATCAAGACGAACAAACTTATAGTTTGCATATGGCACCCATTGTGTTGGGGGGCCATGGACCTGTGTTTTAACTAATAATTATCTGTTGGCAGATATGGCAGGATTTAGTTGCAGATTTTCAATTGATCTATATCCCACTTGTTCTTTTTTTTTTTAAATTTTTTAATTCGGGGCAAGTAACTGTTGCTTTGTTGTTTTAGCTTCTTGCTTCATCACCTACTGTGATGCCTTTGCTCTTGCAATATCGTTCTGGGGAACCAAATTCGGTCTCAAGCTGGTTAGAACGCTGGTCAGCATCTCGCTTCTGGAAACTTGCTCCCCAACCAAAAAAAGTATCAGACTCAAAATCTCAGAAGAAGCATGTTAATTCTCAAACCCTTGAAGCTGAAACAGGCCGATCAAGACGAAGCTTCCGAAGGATCCCTGTTGCAAATGCAGACAATATCTTAGTGCAGTCAAACCCTGAATTTGAGAAATCCAAGCGTAATCTCAAGAAAGTTTCAAGCCATCCAGCAGATCCAGTGCATGAAAATCCACAAAGTGAACTTGAAAAGGTTAAGCGTAGCTTAAGAAAAGTTCATAACCCTGTTGTTGAGAACTCTGTTTCTGTCCAGACAGAGATTGACATTGAGAAATCAAAGCAAAGTCTTGAAAAGGTACCAACAAGCTCTTTAGATCATGAGGTTTTGGAACGGAGCATGAGTAATTCAGGTGAGAACATGAAGAAAGAAACAACTTTGGCACCATCCAAACTACCTGATGTAGAAGCTACTCCAGAGCCGGTGGAATTGACTGAGACATCAGATTTACCAGCTGCCAATCAAGGTGCAGATGACTTGAAACTTTTCATGGAGGGTAGTGGTGAAGATGAGACTATTCCTGTAACAAATGTTGAAGTCAACCTGAGGGAAGATTCAAAAAACAATGAGAATCATAAATCTGGCAGGAAAGCTTCTGTTGCGGCAAGACAAGAGTGTGCTGAGAATGGGCTACAAAGCAGTCCGCAGCTGCCGAGCTATATGGCTGCAACTGAATCTGCAAAGGCTAAGCTGAGACTACAAGGCTCCCCAAGATCTGGCCAAGATGGAACTGAGAAAAATAGTGCCACCCGGCGTCATTCACTGCCATCTTCAACCAATAGCAAAATCAGCTCACAGTCACCAAGGACACAGAGACCTGTTCATGCTGGCGGCAAAGGCAGTAATAAGAGTGACAAAAATCATTTGTCAAACGGTATGAATATTGGCTCTTGTTAGAATTGTGTTTGTTCTTGAGAACTGGCATGAAATTGGCCTGTTTTATATGCAGCAGAGTTACCTTTTTGTCTAACTGATGCATAATTCTTAAGAACATTTGCTGTTAAAACTAGAACCTCATAGGCTTTCCTTTTCTCTCTGACTGCTTACTAATTATATTACTTGGTTTTTGTTTGATTTTGCAGCAAAAGTGGCACAGGTAGAGTGGAGAAGATAATTTGCTGGAAAAATTTGATTTCCAGAAATTAGTATGAGAACATTGAAATTTATCTGCAATCTCTTGTCATGTATCCGTGGTGTAAGATTATGTCGTACAACTGGGACTGAGTCTATAGTTGGACGTGTGTGTGTGTGCTGGCCGGAGGGTTTGCAAATTTTCTGCATTTGGGGTGTTTCTGATTTAATGTACATCATAGGTTTTTTCTTTTTTAATTTTTTAATTCTGCAACTATACATGAATTCTGAATTGTGGTTGGTTGACTTGATTTCTGGTTGTTTATAGTGTGATTGTATATTACTTCCATTTAAAATTTCACTGTTGTTACCCATGCCCCTCGGCTGAATTTAATCATGTTGGGCTATCTTTATTTTATTGTTGATCTGGTGTGCATACGCGATGCGTTAACATATATTAAAGCTCCCTCGTCAAAAGAAAAAAGTAAAATTTTCATGTGTTTTTTGACTGTGCTGAAACCTACTGGGGGCGCTAATTTGAATGGGACAATTACACTTCCATGAATGTGTCTGTACGCTGAAGCTAGAAGGTACTTACCGGGTAAGCAGGAGAATGCACAGAAATGCACAATGCACCAGATTCATCTCCCTCCCAATATACTTCTGGGATTTTCATCCCAGTGAACTGACTGCAGGTTGCAGTTGCTATCAGTGAAACTAATATTAAGTTATTAACTATGAAACGCGTACTAAGCTTGGACTTTAATCTGATTGAAGTTCCAATACAACGAAAGTAGAAATGACAAAAAAATTCGGTTCGGGAAAAAGTTAGTATTTAGAGTTGGATTAAACCTGATTCGGGAAAAGTTTGATACGGGTCAAATTTGATTCGAATTTAAGTTTTTATTTAAAATTCGAGTAAGACTGATATTTAAATTTCAAAATTAAAATGTAAAATCTTAATTTACCTAAACTAAAACCGCATGAGAGCGTCGACTGTAGCTCCTGCCAACAGCCTTCGTTGATCTCAAGAACAACCACCTTTAGTCAATGCTGGTCATCCTCAGCCACCACCTTGCACAGGTCAATCATATTTATCTCTCAAAACTCAACTCTTCTTCTTTCCATTGTATTGAATTTTTTTTATTTGAGGAATTGATTTGTGATCATTGATGATTTGATTTGCATGTCCATTGGTTTTGTATTTGATGATTTGATTTGAGTTACATTCTCATTCAATTTCTTTTCCTTTTTAAATTTTGGTTCTTTTTTTTAAATGGGCTATGAAAATTAGGAATGGCAAAAAAAATCTTGGTTCAGTCTGAGTGAACTCAGTTTCTTAGGGCCGAGTTTAATCCGACCCTAAATAAAAATCGAGTCGGGTCAGATTGAGTTAATTCTGAGTCTTTTTTGAGCTTTAAATAAATTAAAGTCAGGTCGGATCAGATCGAGTTTTAAACAAAAAAATATAAGAAAAAAATTTAATTTTTGAACTTTTAAAACTCGATTTTTTTATTTGGCATGGTCCGAGTCTGGGTTTTAATCCGATTCGATTTTATTAAACCTGGGTTTGAATCAGGTTAAATATAAAAAAATAAAAAATCCAACTGGAACCTGGATTTTTGTCAAGTCTAGTGAAAACTAAAAGTTAAGGTCTTTGTTTATGTTTAATTGTATCATTTAAATTTGTACGTGTTATAAGCCTTGTTCTTTATATGCTCTTTAATAAATGAATATCATAATTCTTCGCACTCTACACTACAAAATATGGTCAGTAAAATGATTGCTAAGCTTGAAAAAGGAAGAATTCTCGTTTCCCCCTATTGTTTAGCCTAATGCCCTACTTCCCTTCTATTATTTTATAAATAGTCCGATTTCTCCTCTGTTATAAAACACTGTTAAGACAAATATCATGTGAGTCTCTATGTTTTAAACTATTACTTAAATTGTCATAATAATTTTAAAAATATTTATAAAAAATTAATTTATTAAAAAATTATGATTATACCCTTATATAATAATAATTAACTAAAAAATTATTTGCATCTTCTGTATGAACATAAAATATAAAATAATAATGGATATTACTTTATAACACATTGATAATTAAATATTAATTGATATATTATAACTAAAATATAACTTTAGTTTATTTTATGATAGATTAACAATTCAATATATTAATTAGATATTATAAAATAAATAAAATAAATCTTAAAAAATACTAATCGATAAATAAAATGTGTTATAATACAATATTTATATTATTATATTATAATATAATTTTAAAATTTTACAATATATTAGTAATTTAATATTACATAAATATTGGAAATAAATAAAATTAATTATACATTTGATATTTTTGTTTATTTTTTAGCTAACTACTATTAAATAAGGGCATAAATTTTATAATAATTTGAAATTTTTATGAGTATTTTTAAAACTATTAGTCATGTGATTAAGTTAATGAGCCAAACTTTAAGGACTCGTGTTATTAGTTTTTTTCCATAATTAAAAAAATAATATTTTAAACTAAAAGCATTGGTTCTACAACTAAAAAATATTTAAATTAATTTTTTTTATAAAAATATAGAATATGTAGTAATATAATATAGTACTATCATATTAATTTATATCGATAAATTTGTATATATAATAGTACTGATATGATATTTTTTTTAATGTATTATTCTTTATATCTATTAATCAATATAAAAAATATTTGTTATATTTAAATATTAATAAAATATTATATATTATTCTTAGAATAAAAAATTATCTAAATTTTAAAAATTTTAAATATAATAAATTTATCTAAATATCAAATAAAATTGAATGATCAATTTTATAATTTTTAAAATAAATAAAATATTAATGTTAAAAAAATTCAAAAATTAAATAAATTTATATTTAATATGTTTTAAAAAATATATATTATTATTTTATATATTTTTTTGGTTAGAAATTGCAAGTAATTTTTTAGCTAATTATTGTTATATAAGGATATAATCGTAATTTTTTATGAATATTTTTAAAATTATTATGATTATTTAAGTAATAGTTTAGAATATAGGGACTCACATGATATTTGTCTTAACAGTTTTATATAATAGAGGGGAGAATTGAGCTATTTATAAAATAATAGGAGAAAAATGGGGTATTAGGCTAAACAACAGGGGGGGAAACAAAAATTCTTCCTTTAAAAAATATTGGAGTAATATTCATGAGTTGTAAGTTGTAGCAGTTGTTTTTTTATCGCAGATATAAGATGATGTTAGTTAATTTTTATTTTTTGAAGATTTATTTAAATAATACTTCGAAGAATTTATAAATGGTGCATTATTTTTGTGATGACTTAGTCAAGCATTATGAGTCAAAGATTGCAACATAACAAAGAGTGTTTGATTCATCAGTGGGGGTACGTCTTCACAATCACGGAAAAAATATTGGGATTTGATTGAATTTGATAAACCTAACTTAGTTATCCTACAAAATTCAAATTTGAGTTAGATAGTTAATTGGAAGAAGATCTTGTTAAGAGGATTTTAAATTTTGATATTTTGACTTGATAAAAGGTATTTAGTACTACTTGGTATAATTATTTTATTTTATTTTATTTATATATATCATGTTTTTAATATATTGAAATTATTATTTTTTTTTAGGTACACAAAGTTAAATATCCTATTTTTGTTGAGGTAGGTAAGGATATTTTAGCTATTCTAATATTTACTATTGCCTTAGAGTCTGTTTTTAGTACTATAGATAGATGTTTGAGTCCACATTATAGCAAACTTCGTCCAGACAAATTGGAAGCCTCAATATATACTCAAAATTGGATATGAGCACCTATTCGAAGTATGAAATTATGTCAATAATCTATAGTATATAAATATATTATAATATATATTTATTATTTATATTTTTTGATTTAAATCTTCATATATTTTAAATATATATAATGAGTTTAAATTTATTTTAGATAAATATGTTACATGTAAAAAGAAAATATTAAAAGATATTTCAATTAAAGTTTTTTAATAATTAAATATCAAATTATTACTATAAAAATAAAAGAAAAAATTAAAAATATTTTAATATATGAGTGTGATTTAACTCATTATTTGAATTTTTTTAATAATTGTATATTTGATTTTATTATTAAAATAATAAATTAAAAAAATTATTTAGTTTTGAGTATATTGTAAAAAATATTATATAGGGACTAAATTGTTAAGATTAAAAATAGTTATTATAAAAAATATTAAAATATAGACTAAATTATTATATTTAAATAAAATATATATTATATTATTATTTTATAAATATTTAATAATAAACTAACCGGTTAATAAACAATCAACTAACACCAGGGGGTAAGTGTCACTTATCAATAGAGTTAGGAAGTTTTTGTCGTTTTCAAACTTTTAGGGGGGTATCTGTTCTTTCCTCAGGGGGTATATGTCAATTTTCCTTAATTTTGTAAAGTTGTCGATAGTCTAAGGGAGGTGTTTGCCTATTTATCAAATCTTGAACATATACATGATAATATGAGATACCTCAGGAGAGGAAATTGATAATACCCCATTTAATTAACAATTACGAGAGTATTAATTATATCATTAAAAGTTATCGAGTCTGGCAAATTAATGAGGATGGCGATGAACATTTCCAAGTGTCCGAAATTATTGAACATTTCCAAACGAATAAGGATGTTTTTGCTTTTCTATATTTTAGTTACATATATTCGAACCCTTTTTTAATTAGTTTATTAGCTAAACACACTTACTAGCAAATTAAGAAATACACTGAATGTAAATTTGGCTGTTTTATTGGTAATACTCGAGAAAAGAATTAAAAATTATTACACTAATATATAAATACAACCTGTGGAAATGTGACATGTATATAAAGCTACCAACTAGTGGCGTTAATTATCAATCTGATTGGGATCAATTACAATTCCGTGAACTGGTCCTGCCTGGCCTGAGAAAAATCTGCGGGAAGTTGAAGCTGAAGAAGAAGCCGTTAATTGTACATGAGGTGGTATTGGCATTTCAGGAGAATGACCAGATACGCAGAGGGCACCAGTATCATCTTGCTGCCAGTATACTTCAACCATAATGCCTCTAGGATTCTCTGGAGTTTCTGTTCCTGGGATCCCCACAAACCTTGCTCCCGGAGGTATCTGCATTATAATTTTCATAATCCGGATCACTCGAATTGTTTATCCTGCATCATGTGATAATGATATACAGAAAAATGGCTATACAAAATAGATTGCAATTACCTGAACTGATTTCCCGGATGATGCCCCAGATGTTAAGTTCAGAGTGACCAACCTTCCTTCAGCGGCAGCAGTTTCCAGTTCTGCCTGTTTTGCAATGTTCAAGAATACATCTTCAAGTGTTGTAAGACTCACTTGGATATCTGCTATACCAAATTCTTCTTCTCTATCTTGGAGCTCCGCAAAAAAGTTCTATTTAAGAACACCATGCCAAAGAAAAAATAAATCACTTAGAGCTGTAATGTCCATTCATATTTCATAAGTGCCATCCAGGGAAAGTTGATACCACACAAGCAAAGCCAATTCCATGATAAGGGAAACGAAGTAAGATTGTGAGAAATGCTTACTTTCAGAAGCTCCTCTCTATCATGAGGAATGACATATGTCAGGAATGCTTTATTCTCCTCCTTTGGTGATACATTTAAATGCTGCCAATAAATTACCCAAATCAGATGCCAACTCTTTCAAAGTTGAAGAGATATTTAGATCTTTTAACTTATTCAGCATACATATTTAAAGAACTGCTTCACTGCATCATGATGAGGTGTTGCAACTGCAGCTGCTGCTGCTTCTCCATTGAGAGGACTTTGTCCACTATTGCTCCCAGGGAAACTAACATTAACAATGAAACCAGTACCAAACTGCGACTTTAACCTGATTGAGGTTCCAATACAGCGTAGCCTACCCTTTGCCATGATTGCTATGCGGTCACTAAGAATATCAGCTTCTTCCATTGAGTGTGTTGTCAAAATAATGGCACGGCCTTTCTTTGCATCCTGTATTATGTCCCAAACATGCCTCCTCGTTATTGGATCCATCCCAGTGGTCTGAATATAAAAAAATTCTAGAAGTAAGAAAGACTTCACATAAAAGGATATAGTACACAAATGAAAAATAAAGTATTGTAATATGCTTACTGGTTCATCCAAAATGACCAACTTTGGATCACCAATAAGAGCTATTGCAACACTGAGGCGACGCTTCATTCCTCCACTGTAACTTCCAGCTCTCATTTTGGCTGCTTTAAAGAGTCTCACTTCTGCTAAAGATTTCTCAGCAATCTGTATTTGAGCAGATGCATTTCCCAGTCGACAGTACAAAGAGTCAGTATATTTAGATAAGCACACCAAGTACAAAATGCAGTAGATCAATACTGTGACATCTTAAAGGAAATATGTAGATAAATAGTTTAGGATTGGAAAGCATGGTCAGAGTCTTCAAAGGTAACCAAGAAAGAACTTTCCAGGTTTACAGAGCACATACCGATTTAATTGAATCTGGAGGTAAGCCTTTAATACTAGCAAAAAGGTGGAGATGCTCTTCCCCTGACAGTGCATCCCAAAGAATATTAAACTACAAAGAGAAATATAATTCAAGCAAAGTTTAGTTTCATATTCCTTTTGAGAAGGTATTGTTCACTAATTGTTGGAAGTGTGTACCCATACAGACTTTAAGAGTGACTCACCTGGGGACAAACTCCTATTGACTTCTGAATGTTTGCCATGCTGACAGAACTTCGAATAGAATGTCCATAAATCAGTGCTGATCACATCAGTTATAAAGTTAATACCCTTTTTTATTTCATCTTGATTTCCCAAAATAAAAAGGATTGACTAAAAAATGCAAACTCTGAAAGGAGATTTTTACCATCTCCACCAGTTACAGGTGTTATGCCAGTCAAACAACTGATTGTAGTAGTTTTTCCAGCGCCGTTGGGTCCAAGAAGACAGAATAACTGATCCTTTGCAATGTTCACCCATAAGCCCTGATAGATAATTTGAAAAGAAGATTTGTCAATTTCTGCCTTGTATTGACACTCAATGACGACTCATAACTAAAGAAAAATAGTTTGTTCACGAGATCATCTAAAGGGAACAAATGAAATATCCTTCCAAGCAGCTACTGGACTCAATCCTACTGGGGGACCCTTATTGCTCAAACAATCAAATGAATGACAATTTTCTTTCAAGGAATAAAATTTGGAAGAACTCATTGGTAGAAAACGAAAAGCAAAAGCATTGAACAAATATTTTGATAGTCTTTCAGAAGAATCTCCTCCACTGGAGCCATATAGCAAGGATAATGTCTTCTTTCTACCTTATCAACCTTGCTTAAAAATTGTAACTGAAAAGAGATTTTTACCTTAATAGCATGATAAGGTGACGTTTTCTTGCATTTACAGCAACCAATTACCCTGCTACCGGGGTAAGTCTTTACAAGGCCACGTATTTGAACAGCCACATTTGGATCAACTATACCTTCCCTAGTTTGTTGCTTAACAATGTTTTCTTCTTCCAAAACATCTTCATCATCTGGAGTAATATGCTCCACTGGTGGGACTGAACCTATACAGCTACAAATGCCACCCTCTGTGAATAGAAAGGGGAAAGAGAATCTGTCATATATATTAGCCAAATTTTACCTAATATAAATAAACATCAGTCAAACAAGAACTAACAACCCCAGATTAAATTTCAAACTTAGTTACCTTTCACCTTGTTTCCACCTTTCCCTGTCCAATACCCAGGCTTTAAAAAGTAAAATGCTGATTTCCTCACACCAGCAGCATTTGGAATTATATTATCGAAGTAGATAGCCAAAATAAACCAGACAAAGAACGTTGCCACAAGCCATAGGTAGATATCATTCTGTGAAAAACCATAAATATAGAGGTAGGGCAATTAATCAGCTTAGGTTAAGGTGAAAAGATAAAATTCTCAAATGAATATAGGACCAAAGTTTAAAATGAGTCTGACAAGGTATAAAACTAATGCTACTCATATTTTAGAGCTTTGAACTACAAAGTATTTACATACAATTGTAATCACACACTCTGTGTCATTTGGCGCGCATTCTGCCCGTCTACTCCAGCTTATCCCAATATCTTGTGGTGTTGAAGTAGCATCAGCAAGCAGCTGCATGGCTTCCGCAAGAAGATTAGGAGGGTACAAGGACCATATGATTCGATATGTATTAGAAAAATTGTCACTGTAAGGGAACCCAAATGCTGTAACAAGCTGCAATGACCAATAAAAATCTATAAGCACAATAGAGCTTTCGACTCCTGTTAAAGAAATTTAGCAGGAGAAACTTGCCTGAGTCAAAAAGCTGACTATAAATGTTGAGAAACCCATTGTTGTGGATGACGAAGACTTGCTAACGAAGGCTGACAACATGAAGGCGAAGCCGGTCTAGCATCAAGAGTCACAAGAATCAGATTAAGGTTTAACATAGTAAGTTATGTTTGGTCCAATGTGAACACAAGAGTCTGCTAAAACTTGAAAAAATTAAAAAAGAAAAGGAAATGTAAGGACTGCATAGAAATGTGCTTACCATACTGAGTTCAAAAAGGAAGAACATGAGGAACAGTACAGCAAAACTATTGTTCAAGAAAAAATCAAACTGGAACATCATTCCGAAAAGAACTATGAAGAGTGATGAAAGAAGGACAATGATTCCCTCCCATGTTAGCCATGATAACCAATAGGCAGAATCATAAAGACCCATCATAGTCATCACCTGTTGGAGAACAAGAGATATCACATAGGAAACATGAATAATTTTGTAGGGGATCAGAAATACTAATCCTAATCAAACCCCAGATAATAGAACTTGGATACCTGGCGAAGTTTGAGCTCTTTCTCTGTGACCAAAGAACTGATTTGAAAGACAAAACCGAACATGGCAATTGCTAGGAAGAATGTTGGTCCCATTGTACCCACTGCAGAGAAAAGCTCCCCTGGTGGGTGTGCAAATTCCTTAAGGCCCACGACCCAGTTAAAGTTTGGATCTGGACAAGTAAGAATCATAAATAACATATTT
The DNA here is from genome assembly GCA_028052125.1 of Melia azedarach. Classification (NCBI taxonomy): domain Eukaryota; kingdom Viridiplantae; phylum Streptophyta; class Magnoliopsida; order Sapindales; family Meliaceae; genus Melia; species Melia azedarach. The sequence goes on along the minus strand of CM051401.1, from coordinate 1,977,853 downwards.
AGTGAAAGGAAAAAGATAGGAGATCTCATCCAAGTAAAAACTATAATACAAATTATACCTCCAATCAAAGACCTAGCAATTTCACGTTCAGCAGCAAGCTGAAGTGGGATTTGAAACTTGAATGTGGGATCTTCATAGCGCCCTCGCGTTTCAACTGGGGTAGAATTAGTCTGTATACCATAACTTATTACAGTAGCATTTCTATCCACAAAATGAAGAGCTCCTGGGCACCTCATAGGATTATTAAAAAGCCAATCATCTACTTCACTTGCTGTTCTAAATGACATAACCTGCAACAGATGTGAAGAGAGTGCTTTAATGAATTTTGGCATTCCATTGTTTCTCTTGCAGTACTTGTATAAAATTTAACCAAACTCGGTTGTAGATGGGAAACATCAATTGAGTCCATGTTCCATACGATGGCCAAGTAATTGAAATGAAATTTTATCCATCTGAACTTTGGACCATTTATGGTGTACTGCTCTAGTATATAACAAATTACTTGAATTTATTTAAAACAAAAGACTTTTGATTATAAATGCAACAAATACTACCAACAAAATAAATTTCCTTGAATTTCCTTGAATTTTTCTAACTTCAACCAAGATAACTAATAACTGTATTATAATGCTCAAGGTTCTTTTCACTGACTATTTTTAGTTCATCTATCTCGGTTAAAAATAGACAATGCTAACCAAAGGAAGAAAAGGAAATACCCAACAAGCATTTCAAGCAGAAATCCAATAAATCAGTTATTAAAGCTTTCTGCTCACTGTTCCTATAACAAGCTGCTTTTGCTTCTCTCTCTCATGATCCCCAAAAAAAGCAAATTAATTAACAATAAATCACTCAAAATTTCACCTTTTTGTTTTTTTCTTCCTCGCCAACCCAATAAATAAATTAAACTAGCAATTGCTAGAAGGACCAAAGAATTAACATAGTTAACCAAAGTACCTTGCTCGGGGAAATAACTCTCCCGGGATTATTCTGCATGATGGCGCGGACAATTCTCTGCACTCTGACGCTCTCATTCCCGCTCCACAAAAAGTCAAAGCAAGGTAACTTGGTGTAAAATTTGTCTTCACAAGGAAGAATAGGCGGAGTCACTTGAGGCTTCGGATCAAGAACTGTCTTGAATTCAGTAGAAACAGATAAACGAGCCTCGACGGCCTCCTGGACGCAGTAGATTAGAAAGATAAAGAAAAGAGAAGAAAACAGCTGAAGAAATGTAGCCGTCTTGTGTTTCCATGAAAGCAATAAGTTCTTCTTGAATAATGCCTTGTACTGTTGCAGCAGCAGAGGAAATCCTCTCCGCAAATTCATGGTTTCTTGATTTTTGCTTCGTATGTATTTTTTCTTATTGGCTCTGGGTACTGTCAGCAACCAAGAGTGAGAGCTGCTAAAAGAGCGCGGTTTTGAAGGGGGGTTTCTTATTTTTCAGTTTTCTGGTAATGACCTTTTAAGGATGATTGATTGTAGTAGTGTCAATGAAATTGGTGTTGGCTTTGGACGAATTGGCTGAAAGTCAAGATTCAAGAATGTTAATATTTTATTTATTTACTTAAACATTAGAATAGTTTCTGGGAAGCTAGCGACTGGAAGTAAACGCATAATATCAATTAATTAATTATGAGAGCATCTTTATTCTTGAATACTGGACGGGAGAGAACGTGGCTTTCAACCAAAAGGACATTTCGGTCAATTAATGGCAAACGATGAAGGGCATATTGGTGATTCCAGAGTATTTTAAAAGAAGTAGTATTCTTAGTCAAAAGGATGGAAATAGCGTGGCTAGGCCTAGTTGTGCATATGTCGTATTTCCTTCCAATAAAATGTAATGTGAATATAATTGGGTGTAGGATTTTGCCGTTACTTGTACTTCAAACCAAACCCATCGTTTTCAGTATCTCCCAGCCTTCTTCATTGGTTCGTTCATTTTCTCTGAACGTATTGACAATTCAAGTATCAATTAGACAATTGAAAAATACAAAATTCAGGCAAATTAAAGTAACACACTTACTTTATTTTGACCAATTTAATATGAGTCACCCATCTCCACTCTCTCTCCAGGAACCAATTCAGCGTCCTCCTTGCAATTTCAATCCATTGGGAATCCTCAAATGGTATTCTTTTTTGGAAAAAAAATAAAATTTTCTTTTGCGTGTACACGCTACGTCACATACTTTATTTGCTTAAGGAGGAAGAATAGAAAGTAAACGAGCCAATCTGAATTAAAAATGAAGATTAATTGGAAGCAGGTAAGTAGGCGAGGCAAATTACAGCTGAAGCTGATGTGATCTTGGAAGTCAGCCATAATATTTGGTGCATATTCCGTCCAATCATGTCGCTTTCAACCAATAAATAGCTAAGTGGAAATTGTAATATTAGAGTTGTCTTTTTTTGTTTTGTTTTTTAATGCTTACTTCTTTCAAGAAAAGTATCGTATTCCTGTTTACACTGGAAGAGCTTCCTACTACTTTCACAATCCCCGTATACTGAAAATTAGCGTCAATTACAACGTGTTCTTCTCGCAGTCTATGGATCTTGCCGGCCCATACGAAATTTCTTATAGCTTGCCACTCGATTTAATTAATTAATTGATTGATCTTTGACTTCAACATAATTCCATTTCTTTAAGTAATTAACAAACACTTCTGATGCTGTAATCTGATCCAGACCATTGCTTGGGGCCTTGTAAACTATTCTACGAATTCTAGGATGTTCATTCATTGCTTTGCCAGCTGACAATAACATGCATGTTAATCTATAATTTAATTTAATTTAATTTAATATTTGATATCATCAGATGCTGTGGTCGATAATTAAATTTGGTGAAACGTTCCCCGTTCAACTCAGATATTGACTTGTACTATTCAACATCTTTTAAGTTAAGTTGCAGGATGGATCTTTGACTATTTCACCCAAATGAAGAACATAATGTGTCTCATTTATCGCCAATCGCATGAGAAATTACGTGTGCTCCATTTTTTGTCTTTAAAATAAAACAAAAAAAAAATATATATATATATATATATATATATAGTCAAAGGGAAGAGACATTTCTTGTTGACCTCTCCTTGCTTTTCACTTGGGTAAAGTTGAAGAAAAATGGAAACCTGCTACTAATTTATACTATCCGTCAATTGTTAAAATAAATAAAAGAGGGGGAAACCCCCTTGTCTAAAGCAATTTTTTTAAAAATGAATAATCAGCATAAAAGTAATGTAATATCGCTGTACAGATGACAACAGAGAACCGAGAAAAAGCCGTGTGGAGGGAGGGCACTTGTGTCATTTCATCGAGGACAATTTCGTCAGTGACTTTAACATGAAAATCAACAAAAATAATCCCGCGAAATTCATGACCATTTTCTTTAGATGATAATTATATATATATATATTTTTATTAACAGGTTAATTACGATCTGCGTTCTAAGTCAACGCGGAAAATCTAAGGTTCGGTTCAATTTCACGTTCATCAAAACGCAGCGCATAAATTGGCGAGGCTTTTGCCTTATTTTTACATGATACGATAGCTCATAAAGCGGAACGTAAACCGACTTTTAAACTCACCAACTGAACTGACTCTCTCTGCTGATTCTTAACGGTCTAAACGGACAAACATTTCATTTGGCGGGGTACTTCGGCCGGCCGCCGGTAATCGTAACTCCTCTCCAACGTGGATGGCTTCATCACTTGGTCCTGCCAGCTTCGCCACTCAGACCAATGCTTTGCTCAGAAAGAACTTAACTTTTCAGGTCTCTCTCTCTCTCTCTCTCTCTCTCTCTCTCTCTCTCTCTCTCTCTCTCTCTCTCTCTTTAATTCTAAGAATTGGGGATGAGGTCTTTGATGAGTTCTTTCTGGTCGATGAAGGGTCTGTTATTCTTCTTATATTTTTTCCTTTCTTTTCTTGCTTTTTCGGATTGTTGTGCTGGGTGAGTCAATTTCGAATTAGGATTCTTTTTAGGTTAGATATATGAGATATTCTTATTCCCTATGTTCTTCAATCCCTATATTTGTTATTGAAAGGTTTATTTATTTATTTGTTTTAGGGGTTTGGGTTGGATGCTTTAGTATGCTTCTTCATAGTATATTGCTAATACAAAATTTCCCCTTTTCTGAATATATTGTTTATTTTTGTCTAATTTTTAAGCTAATTTCATTTTCTGTAATGTATTCTTGCGAGTCTGCAGAATACTTTACTGTGACATGTGTAATATTGGCATAACCTGCGTCTTTTATTTTTCAGAAACGAAATGTGAGGACAAATATTCGGCTTATTTCCTTCCCAATTATCCTCTGTTTACTACTTGTTCTGCTCCAAGTTCTGTTTGACCGTCTAGTGAATAACTCAGATGATTTTAAATGTGGCTGTATTTGTGTAAGAAGAAATGGAAATAAATGTGTGGAGGAAAAATGTGGGATAGAGTACTCAGATCCAGATCAAGCTCAAAGTTGTTACATTCCTCAGCCTCCTCAGTGGCCTCCGATATTACAAGTACCAGCTGCTGAATATCGTGCGGTGAGAAATGATTTTATTACATATCCCGACTTGCCAAATGCAGCATGCAGAATAAACAATTCCTGTCCTGCAATAATATTTCTTACAGGAAGTAATCGGTCTTTTGGAGAAAGTATGCCTCTCCCTCTGGATTCTTTATTTTGTATTAGTTACAGTTTTTTAAATTTGATTGTTTCACCTAATGATTTATGATGACAATGCACCTAATATTATGTGCGTTTTGACAGCTTTGGGTAAGAATATGTTTATGGACACTTTTAGTGTAGATCCCTCTAATATTTTGGCCAGTTTGGCCCCCAATATACTGGTAAGTTGTTTTTCCTATCCTTTGGCTTGTCCCTGATTTTGCTGATTGTTTATATCACCTTTCACTTACATCCTCGATGAGGACATTGTATTCATTGTACTCTTGCTTTGTTTTTCTTGAAGACGTTTTCAGCTTTAAAGCTAATATGATCTTTCAAAATGTTTCAGGGGTCAGATTCAATGCCAGAAATAATTAACTATGTTGATCCTGCTTTTTCATCGGATGATCCTATTTATAGCCTTCAAAGTCAGTGCAAATCAAACTCTACCTTTGTTGTTAGAGCTCAGCTATCATCCATTAATGTGACACAAGGTATAAGCTTTTTTAACATTATGTGACTTCATTTATATTATGACTTCACACAGTTTGGCATTTTCTCCAATAAAAGATAAGGTTTTAGTTAAGTTGTTGCATGTATGTGAAAAATAAATTAATTTCATATGATAGGGAATTTACAGAACATAGTATGTTGACATGGCAACAGAACAATAATGCTTATCTCTGTATGAGTTCAGAAAAAGTTCCATATTCTAATTCACGATAGTCAGGTAATGGAAATAGTATGCTACATTCTGACTTATCAATCAGGAAAAGAAGAAATACATGCTCAGGTAACTAGTTCGATGTGTAATTTAAACCCATTAATTTCACTCCAATATATAAAGAAAAAAAAATCAATATGTGAGAGCAAAGAATGGAGCCACCCACTATAAGCCCTGTTTCGATTTTGTTAACCACTGGAAAAGATGACCAAACTTTCTTATGTTTCTTTTATTATCCTATGGTTTAAATTTTTCATAACTATATAATCTTTTTCCTATACTTTCAAATTTCATTTTGGCCTGATCTTTGATGATTTGTTAGCGGTGCCAAATAGATGTAGGACGAGTTCGATGTGTGTTCAATCTGGCAAAAGTTCCTCCATGCAAACTTTTATGCTCTCTAAGTGCTGATCAGATCGATGAAAATATCGACTTAGAGAATGCTGACTTACCTTGTCCAATGTTGTTGAGTGAAGATTGCTTTCGGATTTGGTTCATTCTGTTTTCTTTAACCAAATGTTTATAAGTTTAAGCAATTTATTTTTTTGCATGCATATCACAGATTTTCTGATGGTGAGTAAACTTTAGGGAACTCTCAAATAAGAGGTCACTGTAGAATTAATGTATAAGGATGCCTTATGTTTCATATTAGAGCTCCACAGCTTGTCATTTCACTTTAGGATGAACAATTCTGCTGAAGTACCGTGATAACTATGGTTTGATTAAGACACTGTTAAGCTGATGAATACTGTCTCTTATTCTCTAACCACTGAAAACTGTTACTTGGATTATTCCACATCTCTGATCATTTATTCTTTTTCCATTGATCTAGAGATAAGATGTCTTCAAGGTTTAAATTTGTGGCGCAAAAGTTCCTCTGAGATAAACGATGAACTGTATAAAGGTTACAGAAAAGGGAACTCAGAAAGAAAGATTAATGAGATACTTGCAGGTTGGTGTGCTTGTTATTTTTTGTGAATTTAAGAATCTGATAAAAGTAATATGACAATACTAATTGTTTAATTTTTCTTCAGCATATGATTTCTTAAACTCTGACCTCAATAAATTTAATGTGAGCATCTGGTACAATTCAACCTATAAGAATGACACAGGGAATGGCCCAATTGCTATGTTGCGGGTTCCACGCTCCATAAACCTGGTACTTCTCGTAACTTGTTCACTTGTTGATTTTTATTTTTGGTCATGAGTGTTCTTTTTCATCTTCTTACATATTATGTCTGACTCATGAAAATTTATACTCTATATAGTCCAACTGGCTGTAAAACTGTAAACTCTCAGTAAATAATTAAAAATGGACTCTATACTGCACTATAATCTGCATTTTCATATAATCTGCATCTTCATTGGGATCTTTCATTTCTTTGAGACTTCTGCCCACCTTCAGGGTCCTGAGTAGTTAGTATTTAATAATTCATTTGCATAAAATGAAAAATATAATGAACACTGACATGTGAATTCATTTGTTCCAGGTATCGAATTCCTACCTTCGCTCTGTGCTAGGGCCTGGCACTCAAATCCTGTTTGACTTTGTTAAAGAAATGCCCAAAACTTTTAGCAGGCTAAAGTTGGATATATCATCTATTATTGGCACACTGTTCTTTACATGGGTTGTACTACAGCTGTTCCCTGTAAGTATGTGAACTATTGTTCATTTGTGCCAAGACTGTTCTTAAAATCATAGGTAGTTAAAGCTTTGCATGTTGTTGCAAACTTTGTTACTATCCAGATCTATATCATAGTTCTCTGGGCTGTTAGTGTTAAAAACCAATTAGGTAAATACTTTTCTCTGTCATTATATTTTGCTATATCTCTAAAGAAAATTTGATGGCCATTCTTCTGTACTGATGAATCATCACTTACATTATCTGGTACCATAAAAATTGAATAATGCTTCAATGACAATAAAGAAGTAGTATAATTTGTTTGTATATATAGAGATTTAAAATGGATAGGTCCAGCTATAATTGTACTGTTCCCATAACAACTGTCTTTATGTTAGGTTGATATATGAATGGTTACACTTCAAACCTGAGTAATATGTGTAACAATGGGAGTTACCTGGGGACATGGATTTCAAAGTTAATAACAGATCCCATGTCTAGGAACCAAAATTGAATAACTCTAAAATTTTCTCAATTTCATTTTCGTAGAGTTTTTTAAGTGCTTGATATATCTTTTTTTCCTCTAGGTGATCTTGACTGCTCTAGTATATGAGAAACAACAGAAATTGAGAATCATGATGAAAATGCATGGACTTGGTGATGGACCTTATTGGGTGATTTCATATGCTTATTTCTTTTCCATATCCTTCCTCTACATGCTATGTTTTGTGGTGTTCGGCTCACTTGTAGGTAAGAATCCAGCTGGCCATTACTTTTCTTGTTTTGTCTTTCATTCAACTTAATTTTCATGCGTTTGACTTGCAGGATTGAGATTTTTCTTACTCAACAGCTACAGCATTCAATTCGTGTTTTATTTTATTTATATAAACCTGCAAATTTCTCTGGCCTTTCTAGTAGCTGCACTGTTCTCAAATCTTAAGACTGCGTCAGGTTTGATTCAAACTTTTGTATACATTTATAGCAGTGCGTAAATTCCTACATTATATTAATGATCTGGAACTGACTTTCATGCAATCATTCGATATATGGAAATGAGCACAGTCATCGGATACATATTTGTCTTTGGAACTGGGCTCTTGGGTGCCTTTCTTTTTCAGTCCTTTGTTCAAGATCAGTCATTTCCAAGTAAGTTCAAATGTGAACCATGAAGTAATCTCTTGTTTTCCTTTTGTTTGTTTCAACTTGGTTTAGTATGTACTCATTTTGAAATTTATTCTCTCTCTCAGGACCTTGGATAACTGTAATGGAGTTATATCCTGGCTTTGCTCTATACCGTGGATTATATGAGTTTGGACAATATTCCTTCAGGGGTCACTATATGGGGACTGATGGGATGACATGGGCGGATTTGGGTGACAGTGGAAATGGGATGATAGAGATCTTGATTATCATGGCTGTTGAATGGTTGGTGGTTGTTGGTATCGCTTATTATGTAGATAAAATTGTATCATCACGAGGTACAAAAGGGCCTCTGTTTTTCTTGCGAAACTTTAAGAAGAAGCCTCGTTCATCTTTCCAGAGGCCCAGTTTGAGAAGGCAGGACTCTAAAGTCTTTGTTGAAATGGAAAAAGCTGATGTCACTCAGGAGGTAAATTTTTCCTGTTTCTAGTTCATATACTTCATGTTGGTAGACGTGTTATTTGTTATGGAATCATGAATATGATTCCACTGCCTGTAAAGGTTGTTTGGCTAGAACCTAATAACAGTAATGGATTTCTTTCTGGTTGTTTTAACTAATCAGAGTGGTCTGACTGAGTTATATCAACATAATATTGACTACTTTGCTTCGTGTTTTGCTCTCCAGAGGGAGAGGGTTGAGCAGCTGCTGCTTGAACCAAGCACAAATCATGCAATCATCTCTGATAACCTTAGAAAGATATATCCAGGAAGGGATGGTAATCCTGAAAAAGTAGCCGTGAATGGGTTATCTCTTGCTTTGCCTTCAGGGGAGTGCTTTGGCATGCTTGGTCCTAATGGTGCTGGCAAAACCACTTTTATTTCCATGGTAAATATAACATACGCTTTGACCTTGTGATAAATATCATTAAATATTTCTTTCGTGTTTTTATTGTCAGGGACTAGTTGAACATTAAGGCTCTTTCCTGCAACAAAGAAAATGATAAATTGTAAAATGTTCAGAATGGGCTTCTCTTTGAATTGTATAATTTTTTAATACATACTGTTAAAGTGATTCTAGCTAGTTATATTTCTACTGTTCAAGAAATGCGTTTAATGGTCTCTCTCTTATCAATTACATAGCTGCTATGATTGCTGCAATATTTATGACTTCATTTTGTTGACAGATGATTGGGATCACAAAGCCAACAGCTGGGACAGCATATGTTCAGGGTATGGACATACAGACTGATATGGATAGAATATATACCAGTATGGGTGTATGTCCTCAGGATGAGTAAGCTGGAATTCTTTTCCTTTCATGTCAGGAGAAATATTATTTCCTATAATCAACAGCTGAAATATATTAATATATATTTCATTTTGTTTATTGGACAATTTTAGCCTGCTGTGGGAAACCCTAACAGGAAGGGAGCACTTGCTATTTTATGGCAGACTTAAGAACCTGAAAGGTTCTGCCTTATCTCAAGTAAGTCAACTTTGTCTTCGCCTCAACCTTTTTCTTGGACAAATAGTGCTTGTTGTGCAGGATTTGTAGTTGGAAATTTAACATGGATTCATGACTTTCTTCTTCTTCTTCTCTCTTTTTTGTTTCCAAAATGGAAAGTGAATTATTTTAAATAAATCTGCAGAATAGTATAATGGAAATTTTATTGTCAGAAAAAATGGAAAAGGAAGTATGTTCATAGAAGTTTTCTTTCTTTTGTATTCGTACTGTATAGGCAGTAGAAGAATCCCTCAAGAGTGTCAACCTGTTTCATGGTGGAGTTGCTGACAAACAAGCTGGAAAATATAGTGGAGGCATGAAGAGGAGGCTGAGTGTCGCCATTTCATTGATTGGGGATCCAAAAGTATGTCTTAGTCTCTCTTTAATACATTTACATATTTACACTGACAATTTTGGATTATAATATCCTGCCATGCTACTTATGGCTAACTCATGGGAATTTTACAAGGTTGTTTATATGGATGAGCCTAGTACTGGATTGGATCCAGCTTCAAGAAGTAATTTGTGGAATGTTGTGAAGCGCGCAAAACAAGGCCGTGCAATAGTTCTCACCAGTACTCTTTCTCTCCCTTTCTTTCTCCCCCCCCACCCACCCACCATAAAACCAAAACTTAGATATTATTTGTTTTTTCTATTTGAAATCTGAATATGACTGAAATATGAATTTAATTGATATATTTTTTATTTTAAATTTTCTAAATATAAATATTAAGTGTTTTTTTTAAAATAAAAAAATCTAAAATTGATATGTTGACATATATGTCTTAAAAAAATCTTAAACTACTATATTAAGTAGTTGGACATATATAAATATTAAATAATAAATTAAAGGTATTATTGACAAATAAAATATTTAAATTATTCAGACATAGATGTTTACTCATTTAGATTTAAGTCAAATTTTTTAAGTTTTAACAAATATTTAGATATAAGTTAAAAGCAAATGGCTTTTAGGCATTTGAATAACTATATTCAGACTTCAGCCTGAAAAACAAACATGCCTTTAGTCTATCTCATTCCCTTGTTTATGGTTTAATCGAAATACCAAATGTGGAATAATTTCCCAGCCAGTTTTTCCTAATAAAGCATGTTTTGTATCTTTTTCAGCCCATTCTATGGAGGAGGCAGAGGCCCTATGTGATCGTTTAGGAATCTTTGTAGATGGAGGCTTGCAATGCATTGGAAATGCAAAGGAGGTAAATTTGATTTGATATTATTGTGTCATCGTCTAGCTTGTGTAGCATGGTGAAATTCAGCCCCTAAGCCATCTAAATAGCCTGTTCTTTTCTCATGGGAGTTAAATTCCTACATGGTGTTTTAACAGTTAAAGGCAAGATATGGAGGATCTTTTGTATTTACAATGACAACATCTGCGGATCATGAGGAAGAAGTGGAGCGTATGGTACGGCGTCTCTCCCCTGGGGCAAATAAGATATATCACATATCCGGAACCCAAAAGTTTGAGCTTCCAAAACAAGAGGTTCGAGTTGCTGATGTATTCCAGGCTGTTGAGGATGCAAAGAGCAGGTTCACGGTTTTTCGCATGGGGCTTGGCTGACACCACTCTGGAGGATGTATTCATCAAGGTCGCACGCCATGCCCAGGCATTTCAGGATCTTTCATGATTATTAATTTTAATCAATTTTCTGGTTGATTAGTATTACCCTTTCTGCTTCTGTACATTATTGGCCAGTGCTATTGCTTTTGCTTATAGGAACGAAATATAATATATATATGGGGATATTATCCATTTCCTCCCCTGAGGTATTTTATATTATCATGCATATGTCCTGAGATTAGAAAAATAGGCAAAGTTCTCCTCTCTCTAGCGGCCTCCTATTAATGGAGTTAACGAAAATACGTGAAATTATTTGAATGTCCTTCAAGTACAAGTGGTAGCAAGGGTCAATCAAGGAAGATAGGCAGTTAAAAGCAATTAGACAATAAGCTGCAGTAGGAAACAACAAACTTCAACCAAAAAAAAAAAAAAGTAAATTGCAGCAAGAAAACGACAATTGCAATAGAAAAACAACAGCAAGAAAATTTTGATAACAAGGTTGCAGTAGGAAACAACAAACTATAAAAAAAAATGCAGTAAATTACAGTAAGAAAATGGCAACTGTAATAAAAGAACAACAGCAAATTGCACTAGAAAAATTGTGGACAAGCTGAAACAGAGCACACCACACAACAGCAAGCCGAAAATTCATTTCCAACCATTCCAACTATATCAAAATAACTTCAGAGAAAAAGAATTATTGTAATTTCATTAATTCAAACTAGAAAAAGAAATAAACCATCACTGTCTCTTTTGCTCCTAAGACATAAATTAATTAAAATTTCAAAAATAATTGGAAAATCAATTATCAAGTTTGTAGCTCTTCAGCGACGTGAAATTACATAACATCTTTGCAATTGAAAACTTAGCAACACTAATGTGCAAGAACTTTAGAATAATGAGCCAACTTCTTAATATAATCTGATTTCATTTTCTCAAAAGTAATATATTTCGAAATTGACTTCTTAGCATAATCTAAGTCTGGGTAATTTATCAATTCACGCGTTTCAAATGAACTAAAATCAATTTCACGCCAACATTCCCAATTTCTCCGTTTTTCCCAAATTCAATTAACAAAATTCTCTCCAACAAATTATTTAAAAATAAGAAAACAAGCCAAACCCATGGTAATGATGAGGGAGGTTAGTCTTGGCTTTAGCATGCATTCGTTGGGTGGTGGTAAAAAGCTAAGAGAGATGATGATAGTGAGGGCCCAAGGTGATAAAGTCGACGGCGAATTTGTGTTGACAGCAACGTGCAAGTGCTTGAGGGGTGAAGTCATGGAAGACAAATCATCGACTTTCAAAGTTCAAAAAGCGATGAGATGAGGTAGAGAGATGGAGAGTTGTAATGGTGCAACAATCTAAGAGGAGGTTTGCCTTGGCCTTGGGTGTGGTTAAGAGGAAAACGAAAAGATGAGAAAGAGAGAGATAAGTGGTGTTGATAAGGATGAGAATGAGATGGGTAGGGCGGGTTTGGCCAGTTTGGGTTAATGACATAATAAAAAAATTAATATTTTAATAGACATTTATTTATTTGACTTTTCTCTTATTTTTTATTTTTATTCTTTATTAAATGACCAGAACATCCTCATTTCTGTTAAGTGAATTAACAGTGTCAAATGTCCAAGGGAGATGTTTGCCTATTTTTCAATCTCAGACATATACATGATAATATGGAATACCTCAAGGGAGGAAACAGATAATACCCTTATATATATATATATATATATATATCTTATTATAATTATATCTATACTTTTGATTATTTCATCAAGAGATTTTTGTTTTCCCTTCAGTGTTGGTTATATATATATATATATATTCTGCAATGACAAATGCTATAATCGAATACTATGAACAAAATCATGGACTAATATATTTATTTTCTCGGAAAACTGAATAGAGTAAGGATTTTCTATTTACTCGGGAAATCTACATTGTATACTTCAATTCTGTAATAAATTGGCTCTGAAATAAACATTGCCATCATGTAGATTATAATTAAAACTTATCCTTATCCGGTTGATTCTTGATAGATATGAATCATATGATCTATTTACTTAAGAACGTGGCAAAAATATTATTACTAATTAATTCTTGATTACAGGTTTACTCATAATTGACGCATTTTATGTTTATCTTTTTAGCAGTAATTAAGTAGGTAATTAACACCAAAGTATCGCCATTCTATCATAACAGAAAGTCATAATTGCTTTAAAATTCTTTTCTTTCTTATCTGTTTTCCATTATATCCTTATCCAGAATTTTTTTCCAGATCTTACCAATCAGCATTCCATCTCTTTTCCTTCATCTATTTATAACCCGTTAATGGTGAAAATACTCCTGTGATAAATAATTTGGTCCAGTCCAGAATGGCTAAGCTATCTTTGTTTTGCGGCTTCATTCTACTGGCGTTTTTGTTTACTAATACAAAAGGTGATTGTGAAGCAGACAAAGTTGGTATATATGAACTCAAAAGGGGAAATTTCTCTCTCAAGTTCACAAACTTTGGAGCAATTATGCTCTCTGCCGTCCTCCCTGATAAAAATGGTCTTTTGTCCTATCTTCCTTCTTCTTTTATTTACGTTTTTTTTGTATTCATTATCATTTGATATCTATCTTCTAATATTATATGTATATCAGGGAAATTAGCCGATGTTGTTCTTGGATTTGATTCAGTTAAGGATTACAAGGTGGGATTTGTTTTATCAGTGTATTAAATTTGAATAGATGATCTGCAATAGGACAGTACTGCCAACTGGTTTTGAGTTTTTGTGTGTGTGTGTGTGTGTGTGTGTGTGTTGCAGAATGATACAACCTACTTTGGTGCCATTGTTGGACGTGTCGCTAACAGAATTTCAGAGGCTCAATTTACTTTAAATGGCACCCGTTATCAGTTGGTCAATAATGAAGGAGATAACATGCTCCATGGTATGATCATCGTCAATTCTTAATTTCCCGTCAAGTTCTTATTACAATGAAAATAAATTGTCGTTTAATTCATTTTGCTGTTCGGTAATTTCATCAGGTGGGCGCAGAGGATTTAGTGAAGTTCTATGGAGAGTAAAAGGTTACAGAAAAGATAGCCACATTACATTCACTTTCGACAGTCTCGATGGTGAACAAGGTGATCAGTGCATGGTCATTAAAAAATGCTTCTTACTTGAAGATAGTTTATTCGATTACTAAGTAATTGTTATAAATTTTACAGGCTTTCCTGGAGATCTTGCCGTCTCAGTAACATACATGCTCATTGAAACAAACAAGTTAGGTGTAAAGATGGAGGCTAAGGCACTTAACATGGCCACTCCAGTGAATTTAGCCTTGCATACTTACTGGAATCTTGCAGGCCACAATAGTGGGGATATTTTCTCACATAAGCTCCAACTCTTTGGATCCAATATCACTCCAGTTGATGATCACCTCATTCCAACCGGTGAAATCACCACTGTGAAAGGAACTCCCTACGATTTCCTCGAGCCTCGCGAGATTGGTAGCAAGTTCAAAGAGCTAGCTGATGGATATGACATCAATTATGTTCTAGACAATTCAGACTCTGGCCATTTAAAGAAGGTAGCTGTGGTGAGCGAGTCTGAATCAGGGAGAAAAATGGAGCTGTGGACGAATCAGCCTGGTGTGCAGTTTTATACAAGCAACATGCTGGGGAAATTGAAGGGGAAAGAGGGATTCGTTTACTCTAATTATGCAGGAATTTGCTTGGAGACTCAAGGGTTCCCAAATTCGGTGAACCAGCCAAATTTCCCTTCACAGATTGTAAATCCAGGAGAGATATATAAGCATATTATGCTTTATAGGTTTACAGCTGAATAGAATTTTTTAATGTGTCTCATAGAACACTGTTTCTCTTTAGAATTTTGCTGGATTATATTGAAAAAGAGAATCCATGGTTTTGAATTAAAATTGTCCCTCGAAATATGTAATTTCTGCTTTCGTGAACACTAACATATGCAAGTTTTATTAGCCTCCTGTAGTCGTTTAAGTAGAGATCGATCACTGTTTAATTGCCATGTTTCGGGCACATCGTACGAAGCTAAGTACGAGAATATGCATCGCTGAAATTAAGTAAATCTTCGACCTACAATAAGGCCAGGGGACGTGTCGTCTTAATTGTATAAATCGGCGTCATCAGGCGATGGACGTACAAACTGTCCAAAAATCAACGGCAATCGAGAACCTGCCGCATCCTAGGCTTTCATCTTCAGGTTTAATTTGTAGTGCCAACCGCCCATCCTTCACAATTATCTTCTTCGTAGTAATTAGTTGACGAGGTGAACAAATTTAAGGAAGAAAGAGTGTAATGCAATCAGTCAATAAATACAGTGTCTTATATAATACTAATTGTATGAGTACGTATTAGGATATATATATATAATACTGCATGCGTACTTGCAACTTTTAGTTAAATTCTGCAATCACTAAAAATTAAGTCAACTACTAAAATTCCAACTGCTAAGTTGCAACTAAAGCAAATTTAACTATCTATTATTTTGGAAATTACACACGTATATATATATATAATTAACTGGAAAAAAAATTAGTGAATTAGGTTCACAAGAACCACAAATTTCTATTTTCTAATCTTTAAATAATTAAGCATTCTCAAATTAAGTTTTATTTCAGTTGATGGTCATTTCACATAGATGTTTTTAATTTTTTATATTTTCAGAGTATGTGTGAGTTGTTTTTGTTGATAGTAGCAGTACTACCACAAAGGGTGTGTATCCTCTGTAAATTAGAGACCGTTTTATTTTTATCCCGTTCTGAAATATGAAATAGACGATGAATGACTATTTTAACTATTTTTCATTCATACTTAATAATCAGACCTCTTCCCCATTTTTTGTAGGAGAAATCTAATACCTAGTTCGATCTGTACCCATGCAATATGACCCAATACTCTCTGTTCCAATTAATAATAATGCAGTATGATTTGTGGCTCTTAAAGTCTGATTGTAGTCTGTTTCAAACACATATGGAGAAGTTAGGTGCCAGATTTATATTAAACTAGCTAGTTTTTGGTGAGCAATTATATATATTCCCAAATTAAGCAAGCAAAGACACCAAACTTGACACCTACTCTTGTTCAACAACTACTACTTCGGTTACATCTTATAAAAATTAATTAAAATAACATCTATAGTGGGTGCCACTGTGTGTGTGTGTGTGTATATATATATATATATATGTAATGAAATTAAATGCGTTGACTGCAGCCAACTAAAGGTGATTTAACATAAGTTTAATTAATTACTTCAATACTGCGCAGAGAAGAACAATTAATATTAATTTGTTTTCAATTTCTGAGTAAAGTAAAATAAAAAATTAATTCGGATATACAATCTTTCCCTATGTCAATCTATGAATAATCTGAATTCGAGGCAACTTGGTGGTACTGATTAAGTACTCCAACGTCTAGACAGGCATCTGAAATCGACATAATGGGCACAGATTGCTCTGATTCAACCAATTCACAATGCAATCTTGGTGGTAGATATGCAAGCAAGGCATCCTCACTGCTTCTGATCCCACCAACATTTCTTCCAAACAAATCACGCACCGATGCTTCCAACGCCCTTCAACTTTAACTTTCTCCAGTGCCTCCATCGACAACTCACTAGCTGCTGCAGGAACCCAGTTCAAAACCTCTCCCTCCATGGATCTTGAAATCGCTACTTGATCTTCATTAATAATATTATTAGTATTCACCGTTGGCTTAATAATCACAACTAGAGGAATAAACTCGCAATCAATGTTATGATCTTCATTCACAGCTTCACGCGCGTATTCTGTGATCTTGTGTATGATTCCAGGATGAGCATAGTAAGGCACGTTCAGCTCTGAGAGGTGTCTAGACATAGTAGACCAAGATATTCTTTCACGTAGTAAATGTTTCTGCAGAACATCAAGCTTCTTGTACATTAATACTGTATTCTCTGAGAAAAAATCAATGGAGAAAACGGCTGATTCAGTTGAGAAATCGTCATCATGTCCCCGGAAGACATTTTCAGGCTGATAGATATTACAGTCATAATCGAACATGGGGAAGGTAGAGGAAGACATCTACGATATATTCTTGGGAAGTAAGTAATTCAACTGATATAAGTGGAAGAGAGAAGAATATATTGAGAGCTAGCTAGAAGAAGAGATTATATATATAATTCAGGCGAGGCGTGGTTTGTCTCTGGATTTATGATTGTTTAGGTATGTATATATAGATGAAAATATTTTTTATCCTAAATGTATTTGAATTTCAGTAATAAGAACGGAGTGATTTTGAAGCTAAATTAAAAGTGGAGTCGTTATGTTATGTTATGATTGTTTTGTTGGAGTTTCTAATTTGATATACATGATTTCCTTACCGGAATCGGATAACAGTATATACAGTCTTTTTGCTTTCAATCTTTTTTTTTCTTTTCCATGGGCTGTTTACTTAAATTGCTAGCTATAATTTGGTAATTATTAAACGTTAATTTAAAATTTGGTAAAATATACTATATTCATCTAAATTACATTAATAAAAGATGTGATATTATTTTATAGTACATTGGTAATACATTGTTTATATAATAAGATTAAATATTTTATTTTATTATTTTATTTATATTTTATACATATAAAAATATTTTTTTATTAAATTATAGTATAATCATTAATATTTTTTTGCAAGTATGTTATAAAATAAATAAATTTATATTTATTTATAATTTAGTTTGTTTAATTCCTAATACTTAATAAATATTATATTTCCTTCTAAACGTATGATATTATTTTTTTTTATAAAATAATGCAATTAAGTGTAATAGGTTAACACGTACGGATGGAGATAGCCATTTCAATTTGGGTAGAAAATAGATTTAAGTTGATGATTACAATAATTCTCCTTCCTTGCATCGCCTTTTTCAAGACAACTACTATCTAAAAAGAATCTCCTAAAAACAATTAATATATCTAAGTATTGTCAAACGAACCACGGTCAAGATGAGTTGATAATTATTAGATCGTTTTTTTATAATTATGTTTATAGATATCCAAAAGAAATATTAATTGTTCATTGTTATGAGTTTTTTTTCTTTCAAATAAACTAAATAATTAAGTTTGTTATTTAACTGTACTAATCTAAAAAAATTAACAATTAAATTGAACTTGTTTTGAAATTTTCTGTGTGTTACCAACTCATCAGCGATCAGCACTAAAATTTTCGAAAATACACCGAACAATATTTTTCCTTGACTTTCAAACCGACCAAAATATGATTTAAATAAGAAACATATAATTTTCATTGGCTGAGTATATAAAGTAAAAACGAATTCGGATGTACAAAAGTGGCTTCAGGCCCATAGATTCTGTCAACTATATATTACATCTTATAATTACCATGTAATTCAGTCATATATACCAAACCAAGAATCGTGATAAAGTTTCGATTTATATACTTATCCATCTCATAATTAATTACCATGTAATTCAGTAATGCCAAGAAAGAAAATTGAGAAGGGTTACGTTGATTTAAAATCATAATATATAAATGGTATCTGCAAATGGGGCAAATTTAATTAGTAGAAGAAACAATAGAAGGATAGAGATATAAAAATGTATTCCTGCAATGTATATATATATATGTGTGTGTGTGTGTGTGTGTGTGTGTAAATATATTACTACATTTAGCTTTGAAATATTACAGCTCTGCAGTCTGTGTTTTTTCTGTTCTATAAATGGCTAATTGCTTTGGAATGTCTACATTCAGAATCAACAGTTACAATCGATGGAAGAAGAAAAGAAAATTGAAAATGGGATTTTTGTGTTTGATCATTCCAAATTGCAAACACAAGCAAACAATATTCCAAGTGAGTTCATTTGGCCAACCAGTGAGATATATCATACTCAGAAAGAGCTCAGCGAGCCCTTGATTGGCCTACAAGGATTCATAACTGGCGATGAAAGTGCAACTGCTGAAGCCGTCGAGCTGATTCGAACAGCTTGTTTGAAACATGGATTCTTCCAAGTAATCAACCATGGCGTTGATGTAAATCTCATGAATGCAGCAGCCGAAGAAATTGATACTATTTTCGAGCTTCCTCTCGAGAAAAAGCTCAGCATTCCCAAAAAACCTGGCTCTGTTGCTGGATATTCTTACGCCCACGCCGATCGTTTTTCATCAAACCTGCCCTGGAAGGATGTCTTTCTTTTCCATTCCATGTAAATGATTCTGAGCCTGCTTCTGTTCACTACTTGAAATCGGTTTTAGGACAAGATTTTGAACGCACAGGGTAAGCTAATAAAATATTTTAACTCTTTTCTAATCAAGGAGAGCATACGGTTAATTTAACCGTTATATTAATCTCCATTTGAATGTTTTTTTTTTTAGATGGGTGTATCAAAGATACTGTAAATCAATGCAGAAATTATCGGGGGTGATTTTTGAGATATTGGCCGTGAGCTTGGGTGTTGATCGTATGCATTTTAAGGATTACTTTGAAGATGGAAGCTCAATCATGAGGTGCAAATATTATCCTCCTTGCGATAATTCAGGCCTCGTTCTTGGTACTGGCCCTCGTAGCCACCCAACTGCTTTAACTATTCTTTACCAAGATCAAGTTGGAGGACTTGAAGTCTATACAAATAATAATTGGTACTCAGTTCGACCTCGTCCCGATGCCCTACTCATTAATCTTGGCGATACTTTCATGGTAATTTTCAATGATTTTGCTATTTATTTTACTTGATAACAAATAAATTTGATGTAGCACATACGTACATACATACATAATTCGTTTGTTAATTTGATACGTAGGCATTCTAATGGGAAATACAAGAGCTGCCTGCATAGAGCAGTGGCGCACAGAGATAGAGACAGAAGATCATTGGTTTTCTTCGTTAGTCCAAAAGAAGACAAAAGTAGTGAGGCCACCAGAATATCTTGTTCTCAGAGAAGGGCCAAGGATTT
Organism: Melia azedarach; assembly: GCA_028052125.1. Taxonomy (NCBI): domain Eukaryota; kingdom Viridiplantae; phylum Streptophyta; class Magnoliopsida; order Sapindales; family Meliaceae; genus Melia; species Melia azedarach. The sequence goes on along the minus strand of CM051401.1, from coordinate 1,957,671 downwards.
ACCCTGATTTCACATGGTCCGATTTGTTGAACTTCACTCAAAAGCACTATAGACCTAATTTTACTGCTCTCCAAAGCTTCGTCCACTGGTTTTCGTCTTCCAAAAACATTTAAGTGCTTAATTCTTCGTGTATTAATTAATTCAATCAGTTTGAAAATATATAGTGGGTTCTTATTGTTATAATTATGTACGTGATTAGGGTTTGACTAGTATTGGAACAGCTATTCTATTAATATTTTAAATTCTGTTGTTTATCATTATTAACGTTTACCTTGTAATTAATTTCTCATGGTTGTGGGTATATTATTATTAGCTAGCAAAGTTTAATTTCCTCGTATGTAGTTGCGTGCATGTGTACGCATGCATACGCTTCTGTGACGACTTGTATGTATGTCTGTGATTAATTTATTATGTTCCCACATCCCGGCTTCATACTTTTCATTCTGAGATGAATATTTACACGATGAGCTACTTGTTGCATGTTTTAAAATTTTTTAAATCTAACACATTATAGGTCAACTAGTAATGCTAGTTAGTTCTACTTGAACTCAGACCCGCGCAAATGGGCATAAACTACCCTTGTGACTTGTGAGCCAATAGATAATACAATACGAATGAAAACGATGTGAACAAGCAGGCAAGCGAGCAATGTGAGAGGCGACCCCAACGAAATCTCTTCCCAACAAATTGAACATGCCTCTTCATCCCTCGTGGAGTAGTACTCTTCAACTTTAACCATATTCTTCAGGCACTTTTGGATTGATTTTCTTTTAGCAGATTTTTTATGAGTTTCTTTCAAGTTCTTCACTTCCAATTTAATTATTTAGCTCCTTTCCGCAACAGAATTTTATGAGTTTCTTTCAAGTTCTTTACTTTTAATTAACAACCACCTGTACTCCGAGAAAACCAATTTCAAGAATACGATTAGTCAAAATCTAAAATTTGACAATAATGACAAAATAGTAAAATTAAGAGACAAACAGTACAATTCGGCACACTGAAATTGAATTTAACATAAATTTATACTGTCCCTGTATACAACATGTTTCATCTCAACAGAACTACAACCAGGATCTCGGTTAATCACTCCCCTGGCTTTCATTTCATTCCTAACGTCTTCAACAATATCCCATTTTGAAAAGGTGGAGAACAAATTTGACAAAAGTACATAATCCTCACTATTCTTAGGACCCAGTTCATCTACATAGTTCAAGACTCTAGTAGCTAGACCGGTATCACCTTGGTTTTGACATGCTCTTAGCAAAATTCGCCACACAGCTGCATCTGCTTTCACAGGCATATTAAGTATAAATTCAAAAGCCTCATTAATTAGGCCAGCTCTGCATAGAAGATCTACCATGCATGCGTAGTGCTCTGGCCATAATTCTAAATGATAATCCTTAATCATTAAATCAAAGCATTTTCGACCCTCATTTACCAACCCTGCATGGCTACATGCAGATAAGATGCTTAGGAAGACAATACCATCCGGTTCAAAACCTTCCCTTTGCATTTGGCAGAATCGAACTAGAGCTGAAATCCCGTGACCGTGCATTGCTAGGCCATGTATAATGCTGGCCCAAGATACTAGTGTTTTCTCTGAAATTCTGTCAAATATTTCACAAGCTTTCTTTAGGTTACCACATTTGGCATGCATGTCGACAAGAGCATTTGCCACAGAAACGTTCTCTTTTGCAAATCCATTCCTCTCAACATACTGATCAATCCACCCTCCAAGCTCAAAACTCCCCAATTTGGAGCACAATGAAATTACAGTTAACATGGCAATCTCATCTGGTTTTACATTTTCAGAGTCCATTTCTTTGAACAAAGTCAACGCCTCATTCGGGTAATCATTATCACCATAACCACTGATCATCGTAGTCCATGATACCACACTCCTTATTGGCATCATTCTGAACATCCGGATAGCATATATTATGCCTCCACATTTTGAATACATACCAATCAAAGCATTGTAAACATAAACATCAAAATTAACACAGTTTCTCATCACATAACAGTGGACCATTTTACCCTGCCTTAATCCCCTCAATGACGAGACAGCAGAAACAATGCTAACAGCAGTCATCCCATTTGGCCTAAAATTATCACTAACCATAGCTCGTGAAAATTCAAGCACCTTAAAAGGACAGTTGTGATGAGCATATGCAGCAATAACAGAGTTCCATGTAACTAAGTCTCTATGAGGCATTTCGTCAAATATTTGTTGCACGTTACTAAGCTTACCAAATAGGCCGTACAAATGAAGCAAAGCAGTTTCAATTTTAATCTCAGAAAGAAAACCCAGTCTGTAAATATGGGTATGGATCTGTTCTCCTTCAAGAATCAATGACATAAGTCCGCATGCTTTGGTAACAAACAGAAGGGTGTAAGTATCTACTTTCAAGGCTTTTTTTCTAATATGGCAATATACCAAAATGGTTTGTCTAGGTTCATTTCCCTCCAAATAACCTCTAATGATGGTGTTCCAGGTGTAAGTATCAAGACCGCTGACGCGATCAGCTATTGAGAAGGCAGTAGAAGTTGTGCCACGAAGTGCACTAGAGGCAAATGATGCAACAAGTTTGCTTGCTAAAGGAGGGTAGTGAATGAGTCCTGTGGTTATCATGCGGGCATGGACTTGATTGAATTGCCATTTCTCTTTGCACTTTTGCAATAAAGAATTGATATCTACAAAAGGGTATTGAGTAGTTAAGGCAGTTTTCTGTACTCGGGTTAACTTCGGCTTGATTTGATGATGGATGGTTTTCATGGTATTGGTGTTGAAAATGTTCAGAGTTCGGTGAACGTGGAGGCATAAGGTATGTCGAAATTCGAATGAAGAAGGCACTTGCGCTATAAAACGTGTTTCATGCGTTGGTATTTTATTTTTATTTTTTGCTGATTACAATTATGAATTGCCGCCCGGTAGTTCGGATTGGTAACCGGGTTAGGATCCTGGTGATAGATCCAAGTATCATACTAATTTTTCATTTCATTTACAAGCAAACATTTTTACTAGGAGGCTAGCATCTCAAAAAAGAAGGGGATAAAAGAAAATGCAATTAGCATTCAAGCATGCACAATCATCATGCCATGAATATTACAAAGACAGCAAATTCTAAGAAAGCCAAGGAAAGTCATCTACAGATTGTCCCTTTGCTAATCACAAGAAAACCAAAAGCTTCCACTTCTTACACACAAAATAGGAATCACATGAATTGCAAGCTCATCAATATTGCTAATATGAAAGTCCAATCGACAAAAAAGAAATCCAAGCTTTGTGCTTAATACACAGAGCGAATACTGGTGCTTGTCTAACTTGTCTTCTTAAAATCAATCTTGTCAACTTTAACCTCCCCATCAATGAGTTCATAAACATAGACCACCACACGTAGGCCATCAATGTCCATGAGGACAAAACTAGGGTTGACATCATAGGTGATGCTGCTGAAAGCACCTGTGGCAGAACCAGGGTTTATGACAACACCTCCCTCGTGTTTGTAAGCAGTAAACTGATGAGTGTGACCAGTCACAAGTATGTCTACATCCAGCTGCCTCTGTAGCATGGCTAATGAGTCTAGGTCCCCCCAAGGAATAACCTAAAAAAATCAAACATTACAACTCACTACTATTGGATGAAATTTGTCAAAATCCAGAAGAGGCATAAATAACTAGCAGATTATTGACATGAGAAAAAACCTGATGACCGTGGCACAATCCTAACTTGAATTGACCGATAGTTAGTGTTTTCATCTCCGGAAATCGTGTCTCTTCATCATATTCACCTCGAGTAATATGCAAGTCAGGACAAATAGTCTTCAGGTAGTCATGAACTTCCTGAAAATGTCATCACAAATGCTAATCCAGTGAGAAGCAATCTGCTAAGAAATATGGACAATGAGTGATTACAGATTCACATTTTTCATAAGAAACCTCTAGTGGGAGAAATCAACAACAAAAACAACAGCACAAAAACCAAAGTTATTTTCTTATTGTAAAGGTAAGATTTGAATCTAAGACTTATCCTAACTCCCAACTTCAACCACAAGTGTTATTGCCCAGGGCCAGCACAGCCGTTGTGCAAACACAAGGATGCATTTAAGACCAAAAATGTGAAAGGATATAATGCATTACCTCAGCAATTGAGAAATCAGCTAAGGTAACAAATCAGCCACAGATTGTATCTAGAAAAGTTAATAGTAACTTCAAGTAGGGAAAACCTGGTATCACACTGTGGGAATTCAAGCCTTGCCGTCCGGCATATAATTTTGATCACACAGCTAAATTTTCTGATATCAGACATTTGGCTGAATATGGTTGCTCAAAAAGTTCAATGCAAGTTCATTCATTTGCTTGTACATTCATCCGAAATCTATAATAAAGTCAAGTAAAAGAGAAGGAAATGTCAATTATTATTGTTCTCAATTGGAAAAAGCGAGATTAAATAGAAAAGCGAAAATTTGCTAATATGCTATCTAGTATTTGATTCCATTAAGAAATTGAGAAAAAAACTAAAAGATTGTGGGAAAAGAACTAAACAAGTGTAAGTGGAAAAAATTACGGAACTTGTTGATTGAATCTAAGAGCAGAATCTTTAATAAAACTGGATACTTTCTGGGGATGAATGATAGACAAAAAACCGTGGGACTGATTTGAAAATACCAAAGAAATTAAAGGAAATAAGCTTGACTTTAACAACAGGGCATCAAAATTGGAAACCATAGTTGATATGTTCTTAACATAAGCACTCGTATACAGAGCGCTAGAGAATAAGCTCTAAGCAGGGACTCAAATAACCAAAGGTTTACAGACAGCAGAATTGACAAAGAGAGATATACAGGTAGTCAAAGCCAACTTAAACATTAATACGCTGTTCTGTTCCACAAGGAAAGCACAAAGGATGGCTCACAAATATTTGAAGTCCGTTACAATTTAGATCGTGTTTGAGCTCATAAATTGGAGTTAAGATGGTAATGCATTACTATTTTTCCTTGGCAAACATAATAGAGGTCACTTATTTCACTTCCAAAATTGCATTTATTAGCATGAAGTGGTAATCATGCAATCAACCGCCAAGCTGATACACAACTCTTTCTATAGTGGAGTAGAGTAGTCGTCCTTCCACAAGACACCTAAACTCCACATAAGCAACTTCATTTAGCATAACTTGCCAACAGACTCAATAGCCCGATACTCTTATTAAAAATTATATAAGATAAAACAAAGATCTCCTCTTCGGCCTCCGAAAAAGAGAGGAGAAAAGAAATATATAAAATTCTGTTAATATTATTTCAGTTTTGAAGCAACTGAAAGAATTCAACCAACTCAAATTCAGTCTCCAATCTTATAGTAAATTCAAGTAAGACAACTAGCTCTATTGGGCTTGCTTAGAAAAACAAAAAACTAAATCCAAATCATTATGTTTTCTAATTTTCCTACATTTTCTTAAGAAAAGAACATAGCATACTAAAACAAGAAAAACCCAGCAAAGAAATAAAAGAAAGAAGAAGATAGATGAAAACATACTTTGATGCAGAGATTGCCTGTACAAATGATGTGTTGGATCTTGCCAGGAACAAGCATGGACTTGAACTTAGCAGGCAAATCAGATGCTCTATGAGGTATGTGTAAATCGCCCAAGGCTAAGACCAATACCATCTTCGACGTTCAAATACCAAATCCCGGTCAAAAATATCTGCACAGAAAGTAAGAACATTCACTAATCACATAAATAAGTTGATATGAAAGTTGTCTTCCATTTTTGAAAATGTACGAGTTTTGAAGTTCCGAAAGCAAAAGATTAACATTTTGATTCGGTTATATGGTAATAAGGAGATCGTTTTAATTACCAGGGAGATTTGATTAATATGGAGAAGTTGACAACGCCCATCAAAAACCAGTGTTCTCCGTTACTGTCGACGTTCTCTACAGAGTCTTTGTTGCGGAGCTTGATTCGCAAACAAGTGTTTCTCGTAACGACGTCGTTTAAAGTAGCGTGCAAATTGTTCTCGCCTACACGCTTGCCGGGCTAACTACCAGCCCAACCTAACATCTCTCAAAGTCTTAATTATAATGACTTCCTCGTCTTTTGTCATCACTTTCCTTTTTATTATCTCACTCATATTTATGTGAAAATACCCCGTTAAATGTAGCAGTTCATTGTTTTTGGGGAAGCTACAAGGGAACAACGAGTAGTTTTTTTGTTTGTAGAGATGCTACTGGTTGTCTTCAATGATGTTCTCTCTAAGAGCATAACAAATAATGTTGGCACCCAACCCAAGCCTAAGCAAATTGATTCCCATATTTAGACAGTAATCACTGCCCGAAACCCAAAACATGTCCAAGAAAAATGAATTAAAACAAGTATTATTTAAATCACAAGTATTTGGCAACAATGACATTTGATAATGTTGTTGTTGTGTTGGAAAATAACAAAGCAGATGAATGTTGATGATGCCAAAATTGTTGGTGAGACCAATGATATATCTTCTGTATGATCAAATCTATCCTATATTCTTGGTTCAAACAAAAACCCAGAAAACTTTCCTTGAGAAACTGTAAACACTAGACAAGGAGGAGCTACGGGAAATGAAGAGGGCTAATGCAAAAAAGGGATTTACATTGAGGTGAACAACAGATTGGAAATCAGCTTGTCATCGCCCCCCTTGAGATTTTGCTAGGGGGGATTTCATATGAGGTGGCAACGGGGAGCATCGAGGGGACATATTCACAGGTGAACCATGATTGTTTCTCAATGGGGACTTTAGGTGAGGAGCATTGTGCCTCAATGGGGACTTGCGAGGACTGGACAATGATTGTGGCCCTGAATTTGAGGGGCTTGTTGCATCTCTAGGAGCAGGGAGTTGTTCTAGAGTTGATAAAACTTCAGCCATTGATGGTCGGACCTTGGCCTCACTGATACATTGTAATGCAAGGACAGCTACCATATATGCTCCTTTCTGGGGGTACTGGCCCTCCAACTTGATATCCATAATCCTGAATAACTTGCGCCTGTCACCTAGATAAGGTTTTGCCCAATCCACCAGATTTTGCTCCACACCAACTTTAGTTTTGTCAAGTGCCCGACATCCTGAGAGTAGTTCCAACAGAACCACCCCAAAGCTATAGACATCACACTTGGTAGTAAGTCGACCTGCTCAACATTGCATGTTTAAATTAAGTGTACGATTGCAAATACAAAATATAAAGAGGTGCTCTGATATCCCAAGGGAATGAAATTGAGTTTAGTTTATAATCGTAGTTCTGATATGAAATTATCAAAAACATTCATTGAAGAGAAAGAGAGAGAGAGAGAGAGAGAGAGAGAGAGAGAACTATCTCATTGCCAGACTAGAATGTTTAACTGTTGTCAGGCATGAGATCAACATAAAAGGAATGATCTCTAAACCAGAACTATTAACCGGCACAGTGTGCACACAAGTAAAGGTGTATGCTAGCATAGAGTCCAATTTTACTTTCAAGTTCAACTACCCAACCACAGATGTAATAGAATTCTAATTCTTCCAAATTTTGGATAGGAGTTTAATCGAAATGCATTTTGTACTTGCATTTTTTCCTCTGTCAATATTAAGAGCTAAAACTCAGGTGCCACATCACACTTGAAGATTCCTTTTCAAACTCCATAATTCTATCGATGAAAATGTACAACTACGTATTTCATATTAATGGTATATTTGGGACTGCTATGCTTCTAAAAAGCACAACTGCTCAAGTATTTGGCAAATAGCAACTTCTATTTGGGAGTTAAGCTTTACTACTCATTCTGCCACTTATATTTGATATTTAGTGATTCCATCTCTCAAAAGAAGCCACACACCACCTCAATCCAAACATATGCCAAATCACTATTGTCAGCATCTGAGTCAGTATTAGTATCAAAACTACTGTCTGAGTACCAACATTAATACTTGATTTATTGACCAATCTGATAGTATGCGCATCAAAAGCAACAAAAGTCTCATTATGAGGCAAAAATTCAAACCTGTAGCCATGTATTCCGGAGCAGCGTAACCTTGAGTCCCCATAACTTGAGTGGAAACGTGAGTACGGTCACCTGTGGGGCCTGCTTTTGCCAAGCCAAAGTCTGAAAGCTTCGCATTAAATTCCTGCATCCATTCAAAGCATAATCAAAGCTGTAAAATTTTATTGTATAAAGTTAATTGATTCTGAATTTCATGATTGATAATTACAGGGATTGAATTAATTAACATGGAATGATGATGCGTATCAATAAGGATTTATTTTGAACAGGTAATAACAACAGGAGATAACTATCAACCCTTTTTTCTCCTGCTCTTTTTCTGCATCTTTACTTTTGAATTGAGAAAAACAATTCTATAGGTCCTGAAAGTCCCTTAGGCTTGAGGCACAGTGCTCACCATAATAAAGCATTGGTATCTCTCCTGATTAACATAATCTTAAAGGATATTTGAGCAAAAAAATTAACATACAGAATCCAGTAGGATATTTGAAGCTTTGAAATCCCGATATATAACTTGCTGTTCAGAATCATGCAAGAAGGAGAGTCCACGAGCAGCACCTATGGCAACTTTGATTCTCAGTGCCCAAGGAAGAGGTCGGGCTCCCCCTGCAACAAGACAGATTTCAATTCAATGGAGAAAAATGCATCTTTTTGCAGGATGAGGACCAGCAATCAAATGGTGTCAAATAAATGCTTGGCCACCTTTTTAGTAATTTAGCAAACACGCTGTTAAGGGCTAGGAATATGGGCACAAATTATGACAGAAATCATGGAAGAACATTGCTTTGAACGTTGCTTTGAACGTTGTGCTGACATAAAATATCATAGCTTACTTCTAAATAGATGGTTTTCCAGGCTGCCTTTAGGCATATACTCGTAGACCAAAAGCCTATTATCCCCATCCAAGCAGAATCCAATAAGTTTGACCAAATTTGGATGGTGAAGCTGACCAAGATAATCAACTTCAGACTGCAAACAGTGTGAAGTTAATAAATTAACCATGTCAAATAAATAAAGAAAGGAGAAGGGATTAGGTGATAATATAAACAATCAACATACCAGCCACTCCTTGTGACCCTGAAAACCTTCAGGTTTAAGCTTCTTGACTGCAACAACCATTCCAGCTCCCGGTCTTGCAGCCTCAAGAGTATGCTCATCAATCCATCCCTTGTAAACACAACCAAACCCTCCTTCTCCAATGAGGCTGTCAGGACGGAAATTTCTAGTAGCATTCCTAAGTTCACTAAATGTGAAGGCTTTTAAATTTGGAGATGATAATATGTCACCTTCACTTCTTGGTGAAGAGAAATTTCCAGACATAAGCTTCTCACTTTGATTTGTTTTCAGACTTGAAGCAGCCGAAAAATAGCCATTTTTATCGGGAATTCTGGTATCTCCTGAAATGAGAGAGAATATGATGTTATTATATTGATCTATAAGCCGATGGCATTAACTGAAAATAAAGCACATGTAACCATCAAGCACCTGTAAAGCCAAGCACATACACAAGCATGTGAATGAAATATACTATATCAAGAAATATACGATGTATCTGGAATCTTGAAAGTATAACACATGGCATGCTACATGACGTGGATATAAAACAAATATGCCAATTGTAAGTAGAAGGTTCCACACTACAATGTCGAGACAACTCACCCAGTAATTGCTGGCACCTTGGTTACCCAATTTGCAATCGGCACTGAACATTTGCAAAAGATTCCACATTTCTACCCTTATAATGACCCAGCATAAATGTATATACATTTTTATATATTTTTTCTATCATGATGTCATTACCTCACCCCATCATGAATCCTCCACGTATAGACAAACTCAAGCACCGAGGAAACAATATGCTGAGATGAGATTATTAAGTGTACTTACCAAATAAATGGTATTCATCATTTTTACGTGAATATAGGAAACCTCTTGAATGCATGACTGAAATGTATTTGAGTCAAAGCATCATATCAGTATACAAATGAGTCTAACTAGAAAACTGTTTGAACATTAAAGCCTAAAAGAAAAACATGTCTAACTTGCAACAGTAAATCAATTTTCTTCTTTTGTATCTGATGTGAAATGAATTATGAAGATATACAACACATATGCCATGGAAACTTCATCTATTAACAACATACTATTTTCAACCGAAAATATCTACCTAACTTAGAAAAACAATCACAAAAATAAGAGAAGAAAAGAAACAACCAAACTTAGTTTCTTCTCTAATAAATTTTTCAACAACGGAACTTTTTCTAATATCTGTAATAATCAATTTTTGATAGCATAGCAGTATTACTAAGTTTAAAATTTCTTCTGAATGTCCAAAAGTTTGAATTCTTGGATAATCACTTTACCAAGTACAAAGTTCAGCCGCTAATCATGCTTAATGTTGTAATATCAGAGTACAAACACGGAAATTAAGACCATCAAAACTTTATTTTTCTTAAGAGGAACAGCTGTAAATTTGATAGTTTGATATGATTTGGGCTTGTATTTGGATGATAAAGCAACAACTAAATTTTATTAACATGAATTTTACGTTGAGGTTTAAGAGATCAGTTTGGTAGGTTAGTGGCTATCTCAAGTAAAGATAGGATAATAATTTTCTCTGTTATTTGGATGCAAATTAGAGGTTTTTTGGTGCATTAATGACCAGAAGCCAGAGACTGGCTAGCAGCCAACCACAAATTTGCACTTCCACTCATACTTTAAGGCAAGTAGTGTACTGACATCAGGTTTCCTGAAAAGTATTTCTCTAATTTCACTCATCAAGATCTTCTAACAATCACAATCTAACTAGATATACTTTATAGCAGTTGGCAAGTGGTTTGGTCACAAAACTTTACCCTTGCTATGAAATTGGGACCAAAATAGGGTGGGAATTAGAATGTAGATTCACAAGCTTCCAACCATCAAGATTGGGATGCAACCTACACTCAAGAACTGGAATTCCACTTCATTTACAAGTAATAATTCCGGACACGATAGTCGTGCAAATTTTAAGAAAACATATATGTGAAAGAAAGAAATTCAAATTGCTGGATGTCATAGCCATGGCACAAACACTACAATTTCATATCTATTTTTGTTCCTATCCATGGATCATCAACAACAACAATACCACGAGCAACAGTTATCGTCATCGCATCAGCACCAAGCATATTTGCCATTGTTTTGTGGTTCCCTTCCAATGAATGAACTCCAGGTTGTAACAATTCCACCATTACCATGGCTTTATTATTGTCATAATAGATCCATGTTTGCTCCATCCATTGCCTTGATGTCAATTCCCCTCACTAATGCCATTAACATCCCTATTTCTCCATAATCACAATGTTACATTTCAAGTACATCATCTTACAAAAGACTGTCCCAGTAGCTCAAATGATTGTCATAAATTTCTCATAAGGCTTGGGGAAAGAATTTAAACTATAAATGCCATTACTATCAATTACCACTAAAAATATTGCGATTATTGCCACTACCATACCACAATCTTGGCTCCAAATCCCTTTCAACATATATTGTTCATTCAGCAATAATGCCACCATTGCTGTGTTGCCTTGTTAGAACATACTTTCCTCCATCAATCTCTATCAGCAAGTTATTGCCTATGCCAATATTATATTTATCAATTATAATGCTTATGTGTTGTACGTACCCAAAAAGGTACAAGTACCTATCATAATTTGTGTCTTCAAGGAATAGATCATCTTTTCAAAGTATCATCTTGGTGGCTCAAAATGCTTGCGAAACTTTTGTTAGACTCTTACACTTTCTTTTTTTCTCATCCAATGGCGCCAACAAATTACTGTCAAAACTTCCTTTTTCCACCAGCAAAATTCAAGCCATGATTAAATTGCACATTTTTACACCATGCTCATCCAAGTACTCCAATACCTCTTCCAACCATTACAACCACACCACTTTCAAAACAAGTACCACCACTGTAATTGATTATCATCATTAACCTAATTGAATTGCCAATAAATTGTTACAATCACCACTATAAGACACCTCATTTCATTTTCATTTTCCTCAGTATATCACAATTCCGGGGATTATAATTCAAATGTAAATTTCAATCTTCAACATGCCTCTAAAAAACCCATTGAAAGTTACCATATTCATTTCCATATTTATTAAAATTCTCATCCCATCAATGTCAAGGTACTGTCAAGGCAAATTTCTATTAGTTACCCATCTTTACCTATAATCTTTAAGAAAAGAAATAAAATCAACATCACAAGTAACATTTAACAATATATTACAGATCATGGATATACTCACATCGCGGATCCCCAGACAGGTTTATAAGGTAGCCTGTAAGGTTTTAATTACATAAGTCCTTATTCAAATAAATAATTAATTAATATATCCGCATAAATTTTTCCATAAGAACATAATCTCTTTCGGAATCATATATTTTGTCTCAGAATATATATTTCTAGAAGAACGTCATATTTGCTATATGTGATGAAGAACTAACAGCCCTACTAGACATAAGTACATAATTCACATAGAAACTACTAGACAAGGAATTTACCAAAAATCAATTGCATAATTTCTAACAGGTAAATGCATAACAAGTAATTGCCCAACCACAACAAAATCTTTCAAACTAGAAAGAACCATTTTGAATTATATAACTTTATAGATCCTTCAAAATTCCCTCTTTTAGGTCCCAATATAAGACTTGAATGCATAAATGGATGGAGGAGTCTAATGATAAAATCTTACAACAGGTAGTATACAAGGCCATTGATTTGAAGCGCTTCCTACAATATTTTGAGACAAAAAATATAAATGTGAAACAAAAAATTCACATTGGAGATGAGTTCAACGCTGGAGAATCTTTTGTCTGGCTTTACAGATACAGAGCATCATATACATGTTTTCATGGAATGTTTCCAGAACTGAAAGGATAGACTATTCACTATTGCTAAGAACCCATAAAAGCTTTCGTTCTCAAACCTTAAACAGCCCACTTAAAGTCCACGTATAAAACAGTCAATTCCCAACACCACCCACCAAAAATTTCTACTTCTAAGTTCAATCATCGTCTTGAGTGTAAGTTCAATCATGTTCCAAATAACAAATTGCTAAAAACTTGAAAGAAAGAAAAAAGACTCAACAGATAAGAAAAACAAGAACTAATTGAGAAAACTCCAAAATCAGACACCTAAGCTAAAGCACATCCAAATCCCAAGCCCATGTAGAATTCTCACTTGTTAACCCAACCAAACGCTTCATTGAGAAACCCCATTTGGCTTCAAGCCCCCAAAACCACGAGAGTTGAGGAAGAAACTAAAGCAAGAGTAAAGAAAACAACAGCCAGGAAAGCAAATAAACAAGAGCATGGCTCCAGTTTTAAGACCAATATGAGTCTACGAAAGACAAAAGCATCAAAACAGATTACATGCTAACAAAAACATAAAAATGGTACCAGAAGTTGCATGAGAGCTGAAAGAAGCATCCACTTTCTTCAAACGAGTCCAGCAATTGCCCATTGAAAATCTCACCTCGAAAACTAATCAAACCCGCATAGAGAAGAAGATTTCTCTGCACTATAGTTTGTAAACGAGCTTTCAAATATCAAACCATACTATACATCTTTCATTGCTTGGGTCCTCTTCCACCAGTGTGTTTCGAGAGAGAAAACAAGAACACGAAGCCTGAGAAAAACGAGGTTTTTATTATATACATTGACGCAATTAAAGAAGAGACAGAGGGAAGAGCGGTGAGCGACCGGGTATTTTTTATCATGTAAACACTGCAAATGACAAATGCTTTGCAACGTTGGTAGCACCTTTCTTTAGTAATTTTTCATTACCTAAATGCCCCTGAGTTAATATCTAGACTCCAGAGATTAATAATTAAGCCGGATAATAACACTCGGGTCCCTAATTCAGTAATTCTTATTATTTTTGAAGGGTATTATCAATTTCCTCCCCTAAAGTATCTCATATTATTATGTATATGTTCAAGATTTGATAAATAGGCAAACACCTCTCTTGGACTGTTGACAACTTCAAAAAATCAAGGGCATTCAAGTCATTTAATAAAATAAAAATTAAAAAAAAAAAAATTGACATATACCTCTGAGAAAAGAACAGATACCCCTCTAAAAGTTTGAAAACGACAAATATTCCCTAACTCTATTGATAAGTGACACTTACCCCTTGGTGTTAGTTGATTGTTTGTTAACCGGTTAGTTTATTATCACTTGTATTCTTAAACGTTTATAAAATAACAATATAATATATTTTTTATTTAAATATAATAATTTAATTTATATTTTAATATTTTTTATAATAACTATTTTTAATCTTAACAATTTAGTCTCTATATAATATTTTTTACAATATACTCAAAACTAAATAATTTTTTTAATTTATTATTTTAATAATAAAATCAAATATACAATTATTAAAAAAATTCAAATAATGAATTAAATGACACCCATATATTAAAATATTTTTAATTTTCTTCTTTTATTTTATAGTAATAATTTGATATTTAATTATTAAAAAACTTTAATTGAAATATCTTTTAATATTTTATTTTTACATGTAACATATTTATCTAAAATAAATTTAAACTCATTATATATATTTAAAATATATGAAGATTTAAATCAAAAAATATAAATAATAAATATATGTTATAATATATTTATATACTATAAATAAAAATAATCAAGTTTTTAATTTAACATATTTAGATAAATGAGGAAGGTTTCTTTTTAATTTTAATTAAAATTAGATTGTAATTTTTAATTATAATTTTATTTTTATCTATAGTATATAAATATATTATAACATATTTAGTTTTATAATTGAAGGGTAATTTGGTCCAACAATTATAATTATGGTTATATTTAATTACAATTTATGATGGTGGTTGTTTTTTATTTTAAAGAATAAAACATGGTCGTTTTCGATTAATTCCCTAATAATTAAGTCAGATAATAACACTCGGGTCCCTAATTCTTATTATTTTTAAATAATGACGTAACCTGTCTATTTATATCAAATAAACTTCTAACTTCTATAAAATTACCGAAAGTACTCAACAAATTTATCCGGTTTAAAAGAAGTCAGGATCTATTTGATATACTTGAAAAACTTTGTAATTGTTTAGAAAGTATAAAAAGATCTAAGGATTCATATTGTAAATAAGGAGGGTGGTACTATTTGCGTTTGCATAAGAATTGTCGTTAAATTGTTAGAACGTAAATTCAATATTAGTGCGGTGGGTCGATTCTAAATGGTAAAGCTTGCGGTGGTTATAATGGAATAGAGACATGATAATGAGACATTTATGCCCCTGAAAATTGTGTATTGTGCATCAAGCAACGGGCTTTTAAGGAGGGTAATGTTGACCTCTCAAGTGCCCTGATGAAAATAGGTTCGAGGTGTGGTGCGATTGTAACCCCACGTGGTGTTCGAATTAACAGTCCAATGACAGTGAGGGGATAACAGTGATTGGATCTCGCAATGTGGGGTCCACGTAAATTCCATGAAAAAAGAGGGTGGGGCCCGTCGGGATGATGACAGGCTTTTCTGATCAAGGAAAGATGTAAATTTGCATGTGATGGTCTAATGCTATGCCAGCTCTGACTTCAGTTGTACTCCAAAGTACTTTATCTTATTGCAATTTTGAATTTTAAAAAATAAAAATTTAACCAATTGATTTTAGGGTGTATTAAGGTCCACTGCTACTTTGCCACGTCAATCCCAACCAAACCCACGTTATAACAAGATCTCCTTAATAACCTTTTTATTCCCTTTCTAAATTTCTTTATATCCTTTTTTTTTTCATGCTTTAGTTACGATTCGATATTTAATATATACATATATTTTTTAATTATAGAATGTTAGTTCCAATTTTAGTTTGAAGGGTAAGATTTGTTTTAAAATCGGAAGAGATTTCCTCCCATCACTTAAGGAATTATTAAAATCTCCGCGTTAATATAACACGAAAAAAGCTGTGCTATATATATATATATATATAGAAAAAGAAGAGAGACCACGAGTATTTAGACTAATGGGCATTTAAAATTATTAACTAATTAATTAATTAGGTGGATTAATGGGTTGTACCGTTAACTAAAATTGTTCTCAAATTGGGAAGTCGTGTTGATAATGAATTAATTAAAAATCAGTAGAATTTAAGTGCAATATAATAATATATAATTAGATTATTAAATCTTGTTAAAGATGATGATGCCGATTTTTTGAGTTACAATTATGGAGCAAGCTGCGATCACACGTGAGTATAAAGTAGCGTGATACAAGAAAAATGTTTAACATTTACTTAAGCTTTAAGCTTTGCTTCGAGGGATATCAAAATGAAAAAAATACTAATACTAATTAATTAAACTATGTATTAGTCTTATAATTAGAGAGAAGAAAATTTAGTTAGGTGATCATAAAGGCTGACACGGATAATACTAATATTTGAAGTGGGTACGAGATTTATACATTCAAACTCGTACGAGATTATTGGTGAATGGGGGTTAAATGAAAGCGACTGTGAATTATGGTTGCATTTGAACACTCCTCTATTGGACAACAACGAGAAGACATGATCATCTTGGTTCGGTTTGTTTTAAATTATGTGGTTGTGATGCTCGAAACATAAAATAGAGAGATTATGACATCATCGAGGCATGTGTGTGTGATGTTTTATTGTATTATTTTATTGGATGATAATAACCCAAACAATGAAAGTAGTATTTGTTACCTCTTATTGACTTCGAAACGACTCCATGAAGGCCGTCGAATACGGCCCATCGTCCAATTTGGACAGATGCCAAATTGTTTCCCGAGTTTACACGTAACTAAAGTCGATCCGCTCAAAAATAATAATAAAAATCTAATATTAGAAAATTAGGGAAAAAAAAAAAACAATTGAAACTAGGAGGTGATGTTATGAATTACTTTAGGCAGATTCTCATCGTGGGCTTTCGACCCAATTCTAATTTTGAAATCAATTCAGTTGAAATGATTGACTAATTGATAAGTACACCCCATCCAATATTTGAACCGGAACGGGGGACATTTAACCGACAATACGGGAGAGCAGAAAATCCCAATTACGAGGGGCAATCGGGATTCAGGAGACCGACGCTCAGGAATCTCTTCTTTGGTCCCTAACATTTTCTAATAACTGTATTTCAGTTAATAAGTTTGACATGGTATTACACATACTATAACTAAATTTTGCTAGATTCATCTAAAGGAAGAAGGTTAATAAATAAATTTATCAGTTTTATTAAACAACACTTATTTTTCTTTTTAAAAGAAAAAAGAGTGTATGGACTAAAATGATGTCGCATGCTTCATTATACTATAAGGTGTCTCATGATGCATTATGAATAATTTTTTTTTTATATTCTAATTTAACAGATATTACGAGAGAATAATACTGATAGTGTTTTAGCTAAAAAATTAAAATGAAATCGACAAAAATAATAGCCTAAAGTAAAATAAATTACAAAATATTATTAGGAATTGTATCATATAGTATCAATTTTATCAATTAAATTAATTAATGGTGCTTCTTCTTTATTTTTTTCTAGGCACATTAGAGATTTATCCTATTGCTCGTCCTTCAGATTTATAGATAAAAACAGATTTGGGGCTTTTCGTCATTCATGTGATGAATCATATATTATATCATATAGTTTACTCCTTAGCATGAGGAGTTTAGGAAAAGGATACTCAAGTTGATGATATTCAAAAAGCTATATATGTATGTGTATGTATATGTATATGTATGTATGTATGTATGTATGTATGTATAGCATCCATAAAGCTAGGATCAAGGTTGCTAAACGAATAAAGTGACGTTGGCTAAATGGAAGATAAAAGAAATTATTTAAGTTCAATGTGGAATGGTGGAGCTAATGACCTCGTGATTCTCTTAGCCCATATGATATGATAACGTCAGAGTTATTCAGAAAGTCAATACCGGCAATGCTTCTATATGCATTTGATATATCCTTCTTCTTATATAAAAATAAAAAATTTACTATATATCTATATATATATATATAATTGCAGCGAGTGATAGAACGGTCTTCACGCATGGAAACCGCAATAAATTTATCCTGTTTGCTATTGCACTATTATAAATGTGAGTGGAGGACAAAGACGAAGTCAATGCTACTTATCCCGTTGCAGCTTTTCGACTTGTTTCTCAGTGCGTTAGCCAGGACTACCCATACCCCATGCTACATCCCCCATACCCCCCAACAAGAAAGACTTCTTTATCTCTTCCTCTTTGATGCTTTTCTTTTGCATGCTATGACTAGATCACGAAAAGTGCTTCATTAATTACTACTCTATTGAAAACCTTTGATTCTCATGTTATATTTTAAGGTAATGCTCAACTTATATATGTGAGACGATCGATCGATCGATCTGTTGAAATTATAAATATCGATTGTTTAATAACCGAGCTATCGATGACTCACTATTATGATCAACTGGGAGGGTTCAACATTCTCAATGTCTTGCCTTTTTCGACACCCAGTTCAGGGTTATCATACTGGCTACTGCATATATATAAACTAGATAGTCTCATTAGAGAGAAAAAAGGAAAGGGCCTTGGCTTCTCTATACATATGAAGGCAAGCACTAAATCCAATCTACGGACAAATACTTTTCCCCATACATCTAAAAGCGATTGATCGATATGCAGAGATTGAGAGCGACTGAGAGAGAGAGAGAGACAATGTGTTTGAGTACTGAAGAAGTCCCTTTTTATTATATTCGTTACATAAACACAACTTTGCAGAAAAGATTCTCTAACCATTTAAAACTGGAACTACGTTCAAAATATTAGTCTACTGCCAAAAGACCTAGAGAGAGAAGCACATAATAAGAACTTATGAAGGTAGAAGGTTGCCTAATATTGCATAAATGAAGCACTTCTCTTTCAGGTTTATTGCATGAGTAAACTCCGGATTATTGCAGCTTGTGCACTATCAGTTGTTTCCAATAGCTCCGACAGTCGCTCACTAAGATCATCAACCTCTCTATGTAAGCTTCTTATGTAGTTACATGTCTCTTGTAATACCTTGGCTGCCGAAACCTGCAAATAATAATAAATTTTCCAGTTATTTGAGTCAATAAAGCTTCCATTAAATATGTATAACAGAAATAATTAAATAGAGCCAGCTATATACATTTGAGCAATTTCTAAGCCTAAGTAAGTTTTAACTTGAACTAAACTTTTCTATCAACCCTTAGATCCTTTCTTAGGAAATTTGCAAACATGAACCTTTCAATGCTGCAACCTCCTTTACTTAAGTGGTTTAATTTTCCTTTTCTTGCTTCATGACCAGCGTAAGCAAAGGCAAAGCCCAAGATTGAAAGAGGAGTAAATTGTAAAACTTACAAGTTAAATTTCAATAATTCTCCAAATACGGTTATTTAATCATGCATGGGACATTGTTCTAAGGATCACACCCTATCTAGCACAAATTCTTCTTTTGGCAAAGGAGAAAGCTAAAGACGCAATTTAGGCAGGGGTGAACTGCGAGTCCAAAATCCAAACCACAAGGTCCAAGACTAGTGGGATTTTTACTTCACCGTTTGCAAAATTAGGTCTATAGACAAGCAAGGAAGGGCTAATTAGTATAAAAAAAAAAAAACAGGGTTCCTAGCTAGCTATACTCAAAAGCCTAAATGTAAAAATGGTTAGATATACAAAACTGGAGTATACACACACACACATAGATATATATACCTTGTCAGAGAGGCTATTGCGAAGCTCTGGAAGAAGTTGCTGCAATTTGGAAACAAGATCATTGATCTGATCATCAGTGATCCTTGAAGATCCTGATTGCCTTGATCGCGACCTTCTGCTGGACATCTTATGTGTTCTTTATATATACTATATGCTACTTAAAATACAAATTAAAGTTATAAAAGGAATATTAGAACCCAAAGAAGAGCTAGGGGAAGTAACTTGTCAGTAAAAAAGTGAGCTACAAAGAAGAATATAAATAAATACGAAACTCAAAGAGAGAAGATAAGTAAAAGTGCAGACAAGTGATGGAGATATGAGAGACAAGAGAGAGAGAGCACAAGAACACTAGTAGTGGTGTTGGAGAGTGGAGAAGAGAAGACAATTGCATGGGAGGAAGGAGTAAGGTAAGCTTGTATTTAAATAGGGTTTTCGAGAGCGAATCAATCGAGTCTCTAGAGATACGCCCTACTGTATTTCTCTGTGTGTATGTTCCCAAGTAGAAAGAGTAAGAATTTGAACTCGCAAACTCTTAAAGATTGAGATGTGCTCAATTTTGAGCCAGCGAGTGTGTGTCAGTCGTTCAGTCTCTGCACGCAATGCCACATGTTATTTATTTTATTATCTCCAACACAACAGTAATGCTAAAATTTTATTAGAAAAAAAAACAACGAGAAAAATCTTCACTGACTGACTGTTTGTATATTAACTAATTAATTTAATTAATGCATGTTATGTTTCATAGTGTTGACTAGTCAAAAGTTATAATCTAACACTCCATGTTGTTGCCCCAACCGGATCCATACCAGCACCAGGCATCAATCACATCACACATGTGGCATCTCGGCGGCCCAAGCGTTACACCGACCCAGTTCCGGGGCAAAGGTTTTTCCTTTTCCTTCTTTTTATATTATTTATTTATTACAATTTTTGGTTTTGTTAGTAATAATAAGTTAGTCAAAAGTGAAATCACGATCTCATTTTGTTTCATGATTGTATTTTGTCACAACTTAGAAAAAATATTGCACGTATAGCTGCGTAGAGAATGGCATAATTGATGGTATATATAGACAAAAACAAATTCAAATTCTTAATTATAGAGATCGAATATTAATAAGTTCATATGCAATCCCCTTCATCACATGCATGAATTTTGCATTTCTCCTTCTCCAATGTGTCTCATGAAGTGGATAAACACTAAATCTTTTTATACTAAAATAAAACAATATCAGATTATTTATATATTTTTTCTTGAAAATTATATATATATATATATAGCATGCAAATAATTCTTACCCAAAATTGACTACCCTACTTATAATTTACCTTTTAATCTTCTAACCTTTTTATTCCATTTTGTCCCGCGTGTGTATATATATAATCCAGAGATTAAATGAGATGTTTTCAGTCAACTATTTCACTTTAGATGATATCATATTGTAATACAATATATATTTGAACGCTATACTACAATATAAAAAAATGTCAAATATATCAATAAATTACAGTCCGTAATGTCCGTTCACATAAATTTAATGATAAGAGAATAAAATTGTGTTTATAATAAAATAAAAAGAAATAATTTCATCTCGCTATTTAACTTTAGGCAATAGCTCATTGTGATACAATAAGTATTGACATGTTACATTGCAATCCATAAAAATGATAAATATCTTAACGAGCTATAAATTTGTGATGTCCATCTAAAAAAAATTTAACGATATGAGGATAAAATCGTCTTTTTGATAAAATCAAAAAGGAAATTCATTTCTTACTTTTTTCAAAAAATTTAAAAACATAAATTTAAAAATGTGGGGATATAAATGTTATTATCCTAATTTAACTTAAACGTGAGTTTATCTTGAGGTCCATTCACTATCTTATCTATTTGAGAAACACTATCATTTACTTTCCTTTCTATGTGTGTGTACAAAAAAAGTCATACTCTTTTCTCCTTTTTTTTTCTTCTTCACAAAACACTGTGTTCCTCTTCCCCTTTGTTTCTTTACATTTGAATTTCAAATCATCTATCACTTAACTTCTCATACTCTATTTGAAATCACCGTTCAACTTACCACCAACTAATGCCATTCTTTTACTTCTTTAACCAATTCTTTTTTATCACTCCAAAATCACTAGCGACTAATGACATTCACAGTGTGTTGAATAATTGTTGTTATTAGTGGTATTTTTAGAATCATGAAAGAATTAATTTTTTTTAACTTTTATTTTAACATTAAGATTTTGAATCTAATTTGAAAATTAGGTTTATGTTTTTAATTTATTTCAAAATTTTATTTTTTTCGAATAATTTCATATAACTTCTCAACTTTTGGCAATATTTCGTTATGATACAACAAATATCAAGATATTATACTACAATATATAAAGATGACAAATATCTTAATGAGTTACATAATAAAATATATTCAGGATATTTTTGTAATATTGTGCTACATAACAAAATTAATGATATAATGGTCATTCAACTCTTTCCGTTAAATTTTTGTAAACGAACGTTACGAATATATAGCTTGTTGATATATTTGACAATTTTTTGTACTGCAATATAGTGTTCATGTTGTATCACATTATAGTATCATAATAGTTGGCTGAAAATATCTCTTAATTAATTAATTTTTTTTAACCTTTTTGTCCGACACACAATAGAACTTAGTAGCTCTATCCAAAAAGGAAACTATGATTAACTGGCATGACAAAGGTATCTACATATTTTTTTAATTATTTTTCTTAACATATGTGACACCTAATTTTTTTATTTAAAATTCATGAAATTCTTTTTATCATAATATATATGCATGGTAGTATGTGATCTTTAATTGATGGTCCTTGGCTGGAAATCTAAATATTAATTGCAAAAAACAGAAACAACACAAGTTGGCAAATTAACATGGCATGCAGAAATATATTGTGTTTTCATGTGACATTGATCTAATTTTCTTCGACATTTGATATGCTTTTTCTGATTTTCAGTCAACTGAATAATAGAGGCAACCTGAACATGATTTTTCCACAGACACGTGCTTCTGATTCCTCCAATAGTTGAAAGGTCGGAGATCTGATTAATCACCTTAATGATTTCCATATCATAGGCTACTGATCCTGATAATTATTACTATTCCCAATCACCAAAAAAAGGGGGGGGGGGGGGGGGGGGGGGGAAAAAAACTCCAACCCCACATATATTCATGGTCCTCCCAAGTTCATGCAAGACAAATAGCAGCAAAAGAATTCCCAATTTTATGCATGCATTGATGCAATATATATATATAATATCAGCTACCTAGCTAGGGTTACTTAATTTTAGTCATTACACGCACTTAAATTAATTAATTACTGGCTCCTCGATTCATTAGATGCAAACAACATCTTCTTAAAATCCGAGTAGTAAAAAAGAAAATTCACTGAGGGTTTCTAGAACTAGAAGAGAGAATTAATAATAGTAAAACATTTCCTCAATTTCAAGAAAATATATCCACCGCCCACTCTGGGTGACTCCGAGCTGATTCATACCTACTACATCTGATGATCAAGATCAATACACATAATAATTGTGAGTCGTGTGCATGACGCAAAACAAAGATTCTTGACAAAAGAAAAATAATGGACAGAAACAAACAGAAAACGATACAGTTGGTTGAGGCAATTAAAGGTGATGCTGATCTCTTATTATTCATATATATATTCATCGATAATCAGTTGTTAAACATTACAGTACAGAGGTGAGATTTTAATCAAAAAATGGAGGTGGTGGTGCTCAGCGTGCATCTCGGTGCACATGACCTTGATCCAATGGACAGCGAAGACTGCGCTCGATGTCACGAGGAACCCTTATTTCTTTATTTACTTTCAAATCCAGTGGGCTGTTGGTTTTTAATTTCTCAGAATGAGCTTATTAATACCAACAGTTTTTGAAACTCCAAGAAAGATATACAATGATCTCCTTACCAGATGCCTTTGTACTATTTATTTATAAACATATTATCTCCGTGTCTTCGCCTATTATTTTATATTCCTCGAATGCCCAGATATCATGTTTTACTGCAATTTATAACTAGATACCTTCATTTTCTTATCTCTCTTCCATCTCTATGTCGGTGAAGGAGACCTTAAACAGCGAGCTACACTTGAACAAGATTTTAACCATCGAAATTAACTTATTAACACCGACCTAATTAATTAATGCTAATTTATAATTTAATTGTTTAATGGTTACGTGAGTTTTAGTAATGCGTATCCTAAGTAGACTAGCACGACTTTACTTGAGTCGGGTAGACTTCGGTCAACCCACAAGCTAGTAGATGATTGGGAATACAATACGAAAAATACATGTATCTAAGAATTAGCAAAACTTTTTCTAAATTCATTATTTGTGCCGCAATCTTTTTTGTTTCTGAAAATAATGTAGCACAGTTGATTCCGCTAATAATTTTCTAGACAACAACAGAAATCTTAGCATAATATATGCAACAACTGTGAACGGTAACTGATCTGAATGATTAGAATTGTAAGGCTTTGAAGTAGGTTCATGTTTTTGCGTGTGTGTGTACACCAATCGTTTATGTCTTGGAATAATTAATTAGTGATTAAATATACGTGTGTGTGTGTGTGTGTGTGTGTGTGTATAAGAAGAGCAACATGCATCAGCTCAAGTGTTTGCTGTTTTATTATCCAGCATGTGGGTAAGTATGAAACAATTGCAAACAAATTAACATCATTTATATATATGATGAATAATTAGTTAGGAACTGATAAGGGTTAAATTATATTAATTAACTCTCGATTAGCTTAATACTATATTATTGAAGCTGATATACTAGGTTACAACTTGGCAGGATGTGTTATAGTTTGGGAGTTGAAAGTTTAGCTTTGTAAGAAAGCAGCAGGAGTTGAAAAACCAGTGCACGTGTAGAACTTAAAGAGCAGAGCAAAAACACTATTATGACGAATTTTTTCAAAAAAAAAAAGAAAAAAAGAGAGGAGGAGAGGTTGGCATCGATGATTGATTCCATCGATCAAAGCTGTCAAAACAAACAAAAGTTGAAGACCTTTGGAAGAGACAAATTTCTAGGCAAGACAGGAGCCACACTCATTTTGTTTTTTCTTTCGTTTATTAATTATTATATGTTTGTTAGTGTCAAATTCTCCTAGGTTAGTGCAACTGAGAGGAGTTACTGGTTGGCACTTACTAATTAGCAATGAATCAGGGTTTCAAGTGTACGTGTGTATGACAATCTGCTATCAAACATTGTTGTATTTATTAATTAGTTCTGCTTTCCTCTTTTGTTATGCAAAACTAATAAACCCAAAAGAAATTACAAGTTGATTGTCGGATTATTTAAACCCTGAGCTTTACTATATATATATATAAAGAGATCACGGTTGTAACTATAATTAATTAGGCGCAAGCTGCAGTGAACTAATAAACTTAATTCGTTACAAGTTGTATAAATTGAAATAATAAAGCAAGTTGGCATGGGAAAATAATGGCTGACCAATATCCGATATGATTGGTTCTCTCAAATCTAGTATTAGTATGTATTAATTAATTAATTAATTCGATCCCTCCAGAGTTTGCGAGAACTTATTGGAATAACTCGTGCATGGAAACATCAATTTGTGTTCCCCACCAACACCACGAAGACATCCCATTATATATATACATATATATATATATATATATATATATGTATATG
Source organism: Melia azedarach (assembly GCA_028052125.1). Lineage (NCBI taxonomy): Eukaryota > Viridiplantae > Streptophyta > Magnoliopsida > Sapindales > Meliaceae > Melia > Melia azedarach. The sequence goes on along the minus strand of CM051401.1, from coordinate 1,932,177 downwards.
CTAGCTATATATCAGATGAAAAATGGTAGAAACCAAACTACACAACGTAAATTAGAAGATTAATAAGTGTATTCAGAAGCTTCAAGTCTACAATATATATATATATATATATATATATATATATATATATATATATATATATATGCTTTCATCCATTCAGTGTTAAACTACAAAGAATTATGTAAACCAAGTGCTTATAGAAATTGTTTTAATTAAAAATGACTTTTTTCTTATTCTTGCATTGAAGTTTGAACGACAACTCGATCGAATGCCTCGCATCCCTTTTTCGCGTAAACCAAGAACTGGAACGACATTTAATATAGACATGACGACATGTCGGTTTATTCAAAATCTAAATGAACTTTTGTCATTCCTAATTGTGAAACTGCCTGGTTTAAAAGTACTACATGGATTAGGCGGGCCCGTTTGTCGATCCGTAAGTAAAGGAGAACTAGGCTTAAGCCTTTTGTTTTTCCATTCAGAGGCCCGTCTTAATTTTCTTGAAACCAAATCGACGGCTCATTGCAAAATGCAAATCATCAAGGAAACATAATTTCTGAGGAGAATAAAACACAAACACAACACAAATGTAGAATCGAATTCTGCCGTCTTATAATTGGTGGAGGAGTTCACTGCAGTAAATCCTGTCCAGTTTAAAGCTTCAGAATTTATGCTAATAAGAGAATTATGATTTAAATGCACACACACACACACACACACACACACACACACACACACACACACACACACATATATATATATATATATATATATATATATAGAGAGAGAGAGAGAGAGAGAGAGAGAGAGAGAGAGAGAGATCTTGAGAGGCAGCAGGCAGCCCATAATATGAATACTATGCAGGACGGAATCACTATATATATATATATATATATATATCACTTTGAAAAAGTACAATATTGTTAGTCATATCTTTTATAATTATATATTAAGAACATATAAATTCAAACTTTACTTGCAAAAAGTTATATAGCTCTAGAAGAACACGTAGTGGGGAATATATATATGTGTGTGTGTGTGTGTGTGTGTGTGTGTGTGTGAGAAGCAAAATGTAATGTTTCCCATATCATCAAATTCATCACTGTACATTTTGCTGCTGCTGTAGTTTATCCTTTTTCTGTAGTAGTTATTCTTTCTTTAAGTGATGCTTCATTATTATTTAACTGCCAAAAATATTGGTGATCTTCAAAGTACAAAATTGCACAATGATCACATCAGTCTCGTGACAGTTTGAATGCATATTATTATTATTGTTATTATAGTTTAATTGTCAAATTTAATTATCATAAAGCCGACACCATGATTAATGCTAAATAGCGGTTTGAAATTGATGTAAATCAATATGATTGGTAGATAAAACTACAGCAAAGAGGATGGATTGCGGGCATGCAAATCCATCTTGAATATATTGTCCCAATAATTAAATTAATAATGTTAGTGATACATCTATGTATCAAATTTTCACATTATCCTACGGAAAATGATATGCCAACAACATACTATATATCAAAACACCCATACCGACCATTTTTTTTTATTTTTTACATATGGAAAATTATAGGTCTTCAAGTAATATGAGTGTTCACGACGAAAAGAAAAAAAAAACAGAAATATGAACATGAAGATTTTTTACATTAATTATGTTCAAAACGAAAAAACTTCCAAAAAAACGATTTCGTTCTTTCAAATTACACTATATATGTCATTATTAATAACACTTTTGAACATGCTCTAAGTAAATTCACAAAACATTAGGTTGAGAATTAAACGGTTGTGCAAAACATATATATATATATATATTTATTTATATTTATATATAATCATTTTAATATGTACATATACATGTATGGGTTGCATGTAATTAATTATATATGAGAGGTTCAACAATCAATGGAAAAGAAAGTGCATTAAGAATTGTACTGTACATAGAAGTGATGAGTGTCGTGATGACCCGGCATTAACTATCTCAATTATTAGTTAACGACAGTTGGTAGTTTTTAGCCCGACAAATAGTTTATCTTATCCGTAAACAAACTGACCATTTTTTAATTCATATATACCTAATTTTATCGACGGCAATTCTGCCAAAATTATAATAATAGCTACCAAACTATCTACCTGCTAGCTCACTCACATGGTATAAATTAATCTTATATATAGCAATTTAAATTTATATTTTTAATAAATATATATTGCTACTTAACATTAAATTGAACATTTATATATGCATTATAATGGTTTCCTACGTGTTGGCTTTGTCCAATGTATTTGTCGATATATATATAGTTTAATATAAGTGTGATGGCCAGGTGCTATAAATGTTAGACTGAAAAAAAAATAATTAATATAATGAAAGATTTTTTTAGGTAATGAGTCTTGACTCATATGTTTACGGTTGGCAAATTAATTATAGTATAAATGGGGTTGGGTTGGATTTGTCCATTTACTGAAAACAATTCATCAAATATATAATTGGTTGGTTTAGGAATCTGCATGATTTTCTTCATGAAAATTAATTCCTCCTTTGGGGACCACGTAATCATCTATTGCGTCGTCACGTTTTACATTTATATATATATATATATATATATATATATATATATATATATTTGATTATCATAAAGATTTGAACAGGTCACTGTTCACCCTTTTTAACTTTTAGTCTTATAAATTTAATCTAATACCTTTATAAATTTTAATAATTTAATTTATTGATAAATAATAGTTATATTCATGTTTGATAATAGTTATTAAAAGTAATAAATTAATCTATAAAAATTTAAAAAATATTATATATTTATGTAAAATATATTATTAAATTAATAATATTATTTTTATTGTTTAATTTATAATATAATCATAAATATTTATCCTTAATTTTAAATAAATAACACTGAAATGACTTTCATCTTTTTATAAATAATGTTAAGTATACTGTTTAAGTAAAAAATAATTGTTACTTTTTTAAATTTTAGAGATTTATTTGTTATTTTTTAAAATAATTATTGCTATATAAAAGTATAATAGTCATTGAACAATAAATTAAAGTTTTAAGAATATTTTTGAAATAATTAGTACTTCATAAAAAATATTATGTCAAAAGTTTGGAATTAAAAGAATTTTTTAAAAATAAATATCAAGTACATTAGTAAGTCGAAAATATTTACTAATAAAATATTTTTCATTAGATATATATTTACTATTAGCTTATAAAAAAGTATAATACATTATTTTTAAAAGTATAATATTATTTTCACTAAAAATAATAAAAATAAAGTAATATTAAAAACTAAATTAAAATCCCAAATTTAAAAATTAATTAAAAAGAAATTGCAACCCTAGTTCTCAGAATTAAACCATCTTCACTTTCTAACATCTTGTGTCGCCTAGACATTTTCTTAGCGCACCACCCCCCCCTGCCGTGCAAAGTTTCTGACCACGCCATTAGCCCATGAATCTTGGCTTTCAAAGCGACTTGCCCGCACCTCTCACTCACGACCAAAGCTATTCGCTTGCTATCTCACTCGCGACCAAAGACTCTCGCTCGCGCCTCTCAATCACGGCCAAAGTCTCTCGCTCCACTGCAACTGGACTCTTCTGTTGCCACTGTCACCAAGGTTTGTCCGTTGTCTTTTCTTGCTCAAGACCGCCACTTAACATTGCAATAAACTGTTAATATCGCCACTGCTTAATATTTCTTCTCTAAAGTGAAACTTGGCCTTTTTTTGTTTTTGACTTTTAGTTAGATGTTGGAAACTTTTGAGAGAAAATGAGGAAGTGGAAGTTCTTAAATCTTATATGTTTTCTTGTGCTAAAATGAAAATGTTTTTGAATATTAAAAATGGAAATTGTTGAAATCTCAAATGGCCTTGTGCTTATATTGACTATAGTGTTTATAAGTACATTATAATATTTTATAATTTATTTATAAAAAAATATATAAAATTAGTAATATTTATGTGATTATATGGGTCAATATAAGTTAGAAAGGTACAAGTAATTTTCAATTTAGAGTGTATTTAATATTTATTTTAAAATACGGAGTCGAACTGCTTTTCTCTAAATTCTTTGTTGAGTGTATATCTCTTTCATTCACATGACATTAATTAATACAGCTAGCTGGTTTTATATGTGTGTGTGTGTATATATATATATATACCTAACTGATTGGCGTTGGATGTGCCACGTCCCTGTTGCTTTATATAAATATAAATAAATATATTGTAAATGACCAAGACAAAAACGAAAAGCCAGCAATTAGGCATGGTTTAATGCACCTTCTACGTATAAATATATTACATGATGGATGGTTTTGTCGTGTGAAAATGAAATCAGATACAATCTATGTACTTGGTTTCACTATTTAAAGCAATAATATTCAGCTCTAATTAAGAAACAACGAACTTTTATTTTATATACGCATGCTTGGATTTGAAAACTAATTAAGTTGGCTATCGTTCATTGATTGTTTTTCTTCTTCAGACCAAACAAAATTAACTGTTAGCCGTATTTGTTCAATCATATATGTACAAGTTTCAGTTCTATGCATACATATATATATATATATATATATATATAGGTTTCATTAATACAACAACATCAACCACCATAATTATTATATTTATTAATTTGTTTAATTTATATAGAGATTGCATGTTCAAGTTACCTAAAGTGCATTTAGAATTTAGGTAATGTTTTGACAAGAAACTGACTCTTGCTTATTTAATTATTGCTGCCTGAAATTAATTATATATATATATATATATATGTGGATAAAAAAACAATTTAAGTACAGCTCTTCGTCTCGAAAAGGAGAAAAGAATTAATTGCTACTAAATTAATAATGTACTCAATTACTAGGTAGCATTTAATATTAGTAAATTGTTTCAATATTTTATTTTGTAAAATGCATACTTGTGCCTAGCTAGTAGAATGTGATGTAGTCTTAGTTTGTATTTATATTTTCTGGTGATGCAGGTAGAAAAGATTCTGAATATGTAGGCGTAGTAACGACAGTAAAATCCCGAGACATGTAGGGTTTGGCCCTAAATTTCACACTATATATACATTAAAAAAAAAGCAATAATTAATTAATTAATTAAAGTTTCCAGGCATTCCATTTCAACGGCAACAGCTACTCTACGTATACATATATTTCTTCTTTATAAAAAAAAAAGAAAAGAAGAATGTAGTAATTAATTAACAAGATAATTCCTTCCCACAAATGTGAAGGAATAAACATTTTAAAAATTGCCACGTATATATTCTGAATGATGAAATTTTCTTTGTTTTATTCTATTTATAGGTGTTGTTATGTGTACCATCGCCGTCGTCGTCGTCGTCGTCGTCGTCGTTAGACAATAGGTATAATTACTGCATGCGGTTCCTAGGCTCAAAAAGTCAATTGATTTCCGGTGGCTAGGCTATTTCCACGTCGGTCACCATCTTTTCCTGATTAGACATTTGCCGGCTGCGGTGTTTTCCTTTTCATTTATATTATTATGTCATATGCTTTTAAAAAATATATTATATAATGTAGCCTGTCCTATTTTTAACTTATGCCAAAGCGTTCTTTTGTGATTTATGGATTGTAACTTACAGTTAACAAATTATTATTGTGAAATAAAATTAATTAATATACTAACCCAGAATGGATGATATTCTTACAATAACATTATCTTTTATTTACTCTCTTTCTTTATGAATTTGGATTTCTTTTTCCGCGTCAGAACATTTTGCTAATCAGGGACTCGCTGCCTTTAATGCACTATTATTATTATTATTATTATTATTATTATTATTATTATTATTTAATCACTGTTATTTTTTACTATAAATTTTTGTGTATATAATTTGTATCTCTATAATATATTCTGTATGTATAAATTAAAAGTTGACTTTATGCTATATTTGCACATTCTAAACAAGGATTGTATCCAACTATTTTCCATATTTAGGCCCTCCAATTTATTAATGGAGATTATGACACATAATGACATACTTATCATAAAATAATTTAATCTGCCACTACAATCCTTGTTTTAGTTAACACAACCACAGTAAATCTGTGATATATATATAAGATTTATATGTTGTAACTTATAGTTAATAAATTATTGTGAAATAAATTTATTAATTAATTATTAAATAGAAGCGGGTGAATAATTAATGTATGTTTATTATCAAATAAAAATGAATATTTATCAAACACTTAAACTACCAAAATTTTTAAAAATTTTAATATTAGATATACAAATTATCTATATGAGATGTGACATAATATCGTTAAGTAGTAAATATTAAAAAAAATAATGTAATGAACTATAAAGAATGGTTTATAATAACAATATTATTATTTTTACAATTATTCGTTCAATTGTATTATGTCACATTAATTTGTATATTTGGTAATAACTTTATATGTATGAATTAGAAGTTAAACCATATGTATATTGCATTTGCATACTTGCGTATGCTAAAAAGGATTAAAATATAATAGTTTTATCATAAGTATGGATGTCATTAGTTAAGTGCAATGAATTAATTTCCATTAATAAATTAAATTAAATGACCTAAAAATGGAAAATAATTGGATACAACCAATTGATATTCTAGAGAAAAATAAAAATGAAGAGTTGAGTAATAAACAGTACATTTAAGTGCGATGAATCCCTTAATTAGTAAAATGGCCAAATATGGAAAAGAAATCCAAATTCATGAAGGAAGAAAATAAATAGAAGATAGAGGTGAAATGAATATGTAAATTAATATTGCTCCTAAGAGACAAAAAGCACCGATTCCAAAATATAGAAAAGCTTTTAATTTTGCATGTGGTCAAGTTCAACCCATTTGATCATTAAATAAAAAGGCAAAGCTGATGGATTTCTTCTTAATGATTTTTGGATTTTGTAATTATAAGCTAAATATGGAAAAGTGAGAAATATTTAAAGACAATTAAGAGAGAATCCACTTTTATTTATGCTTTTACATCTATTATTTTGTCAGATTCTACAAAATTCTATCAGCATAAGACAACCTTTTTTAAGACAATGTCAAAACGATTTAATTATGTGGTCCTAAATTTTATTATTGCCATATGAGTTTTTTTTTTTTTAAATAATATTCAATTTAGACATTGCAAAATTAAAAAAATAATAATTTACAGCAAAAAGGGATGGAGAATCAATAATTCGTACCTTATAATTGTTTGTAGCTCCCGAAATTGGATTGATGATTCCATAACAAGCTTAATTTTCCTTGGCCAATATTGTTGAAATTAAATTAAAATTTATTAAAATAACAAAAGAAGACTGAGTATAAAATTACATGAAATCAAACTACAGCTTTAATTTATGGATTACTATCAAGCAAAATTTGAAAGAATTAAACAAATAATTTTAAGAAAACATTTTCATTATAAGAATAAAAACAAATAACAATTATTCAATCAACTCAATCAAAATCTCCTGACAAAAAAATTGAACTATAATTAAAATTTTAATAAATTTAACATATCATAGAATAATACATAAATTTATAAAAAGTATATGTAAAATCTAGATAACATTAACCAAGGACTTACCGCAATTGAAATAAAAAATCCACCATTATAACAAGAATGAAGGATACAAAATGAAATACTAAATATAAATATTCAAATGAGCTTTGCGGAGATGTACGAAAATAATTTTTTTTACAAAGTTTAACAAACGAGAAGTCGAATACAAAAGAAAAAATAAAGGAGTATATATAGCCGAAGGCGGTGGCTACGCAACAAATAATTTTAATTTTTGTCCAGTAACTAATTAATTTAAAGTCAAATAAATTATAATACGTTGCATTCTTAAACATATTATTTAAGAGAATTTATATCGCGAAAAGCTTATAAATTTAAAGTTTATTGTTATATTTGGAAATTCTTAATTTATCAAAATATGAAATATATAAAAAAATTAAAATAAAAAAATTATTTATTTATACATTGCCAAACATTGCTTCCATCATTAGGTTATTTACACTACAATAAATGCTTTTAAGCTTTTAACTAATAATAAACATAAACTATGACAAAGGAATCCGTAATGGATTTGGGCACTTGAGAAAAGGAATCTAATTTTTGAAAAATTAGATTTATTGACCCAAATAAATTTAAAATAAAATTGAAAAAAAAAAGAAGAAGAGAAAAGTGGAAAGCATGCAAGAGGCCGAAGGCATACACGCACAACATGTACAGAGGAAGTTAGAATCCGTGGGGTGAAGTTCCAACACGTGCAGAAACTGCCGTTAGCGGTTTCGGTTCTCTTTTGGGAACGAGTCAAAATCTGATGTGGCAGCACTCATAATATTATCAGTGCACCCTTGCCTTAGCCTCTGCGGGGTCCACCTCACTAGTGTTTCTGTTAAAAAATTATTTGTTTTATCCCTGCCTATAAATACCACTGTTTAACACCATTGTAAGCACACAAATATATAATACTCTTGAGCGAATATAACCAGAAGGAGAGAAAGAAAGAGAAAAGAGAGTGTGAGCGAGAGGGGGAGAGAATCTCTAAAGAGAAACTGAAACTAGTTACTGAAACAGTAATTGGGTTGGTTTCAGTTTAGAATTCCCGGGCAACAACGCCCACGACACTAGTTGTTTCTTATTCACTATGTGAGTTTTGTTTTACTCTGTTGCTATATATATAATATAAATATAAATATATATATATTTTTTTTCCTGCGTTTTCTTTTTCCTAGCTTTTGTAATGTTCTTTTTCTCTTTGAGAGGAGCTGTGTCATTGCTGGCATGTCAGGTGAGGAAATGAAAAGGGTGTATTGCAGATTGGTTCCGCTAGCTATCGTTTTGGGATCTTCGTATGTTTACTGTTTGTTTAGAGGGAAAATTGTACATGAATTAGATTTGGTTCACTGTTGTTATTTTGATTGGGGTCAGTTTCTGATTAACTGCTAATGATTTTTCTTCTCTTCTGTTCATGTTTAGCTACGAATGGGGATCTGATATGGGTAATTGTCATTCCTCATTCGCCAGGGGCTGAAATGTCTGTCTTTTATCTGAATTGCCATATTTTTCAGTGGCTATCAGTGCCAGTTTGCTCTGTTTATGCAGGGGTTTGATGCTGATATCTCAGGTTAATAATTTATAATCGTGAAAATGACAGCATTGGTTGTGTGTTTTATTTTTCATTTTCTGAGAATTTTTACAAATTTGGATTGATAGAGACGGTTCAAATATATGTTTTTTCTTGTTTTTGCATCCTTTTCTTGCTGGACATCAAGGAATTCCTGCTGCATGCAAAAACATATGTGATGAATCCTTTAAAGATCACATATTTAGATGTACAGCTACGTCATTTTTTGTTCTCAAGTAAATTTAAAGCAATTACTTTAATTTGTGAAATGAACGGAAATAGACAATCTATTTCCATAAACTAATGCTATTTAGCTGAATTTATACTGTTCTCATGTGAATAAACTGAATTATATGTTTCCTTTTCCCTTTTGTTTTTAGACTGATTGGTTTTGTGATTTGTTTGACGAGGAAGTAAGGAACTCTTGTGCTGCTTGGATTGCATAATCCCTACAATATGTTGGAGGGTCCAGCTTATCTCATCTCAAGGGATTTTCCTGGCTCATGTGAGCAAGAGAGCAAGTGGATTCATAACACCTTCTGCGTAATTGAGCTCTCAAACAATAAGCGTCCACTAGAAGATGGAGAAGACGTTGCTATGAGAAAGACTGCCAAACCGTTTGAAGCAAGTGAGAAAGAAGAACCGGCGAAATGTCTGGATGATCTTTCTCTTGCCAAAAATGATCAACCAGATGATCAGCATCAGGGAGGCAATCATTCAGACTCAAGTTCATTCATCCACCAACTTGGCCGAGACATCTCAATCCATTGTCTGCTTCGCTGCTCTAGGTCTGACTATGGCGCCATTGCGTCATTGAATAGAGCATTTCGGTCTCTCATTGGCAGTGGTGAGCTTTATAGGCTGAGGCGGGAAATGGGCATTGTTGAACATTGGGTATACTTCGCTTGCAACCTTTTGGAATGGGAGGCCTTTGATCCAATTCGCCAACGATGGATGCATTTGCCGCGCATGGCTTCAAATGAATGTTTTATGTGTTCTGACAAGGAGTCGTTGGCCGTTGGTACGGAATTGCTTGTTTTTGGAAAGGAAATAGCATCTCATGTTATTTTTAGATACAGCCTTTTAACCAACACGTGGTCGACTGGCATGACTATGAATACACCAAGATGCTTGTTTGGATCTGCCAGTCTTGGGGAAATTGCAATCCTAGCTGGCGGTTGTGAGCCATGTGGCAATGTTTTGAGCTCAGCAGAGCTTTATAATTCAGTAACCGGCACGTGGGTGCCCATTCCAAACATGTGTAAAGCAAGGAAAATGTGTTCCGGGGTATTTATGGATGGGAAGTTTTATGTCATTGGTGGGATTGGGGAATCAGCAAAGTTGCTTACTTGCGCTGAGGTGTATGATCTGAAGACAAGGAAATGGGCAGTGATAGATGACATGTTTCCTGCACGGAATGGAGGGAATGGGGCAAGTGAAGCATCTCCTGCAGCTGAGGCACCGCCTTTGGTTGCTGTTGTCAATAACCAGCTGTATGCAGCAGATTATGTACGACAGGAGGTGAGGAAGTATGACAAGGTAAACAATGTGTGGACCGTGCTCGGGAGACTGCCTGAGCGGGCAGCTTCTATGAATGGTTGGGGATTAGCTTTCCGTGCATGTGGGGAACAACTAATTGTTGTTGGTGGGCCTAGGACTTTAGGTGGAGGTACGATCGAAATCAATGCTTGGGTTCCAGGTGAAGGTCCCCCAGAGTGGAACTTGCTTGCAAGGAAGCCCTCTCGCGGTTTTGTTTATAATTGTGCAGTGATGGGATGCTGAGGTGGTTGCTTTGGTTACACCATCTGTGCTGTATGGAGTCCCACTGATCGAAATTTACAACCATGGCGAGGAGGTGGTGTTCAGGACAGTGGGTAATCTCTGTTTCTTTTCTGGGAAAGTTGTAGGTTTTATATAGAATAATAGACAGTTTTAGGAGTCCGGGTGGGTGTCTAGTCTTTTATGTTTCTTTCTTTCATTGCATTGCATCTTTCTGTTTATGTTATGAGTCAGAGCATTTTCTTTCATTTTTTCTTTTGGGGAGGGGCTACCGTGAGAGCTTTTCAGAGTTGGCAATATGTACAACAGGTACAGGTGAATGAATAAAAGTCTGGTACATGTTTAGTAGTTTTAAATATTTGCGTAGTTTTATTCAGCATCCCATAAAATTTTGCGACTCTCACAATCCTCTGTTTTTTTTATTTTAAAGACATTTAAGGCTGCCTGCCCCTTCCAAATGCTTTAATTGTTCATTTTGTTTACACCGTGGCTTGTACATCAATTATACCATTTAACATACATAAATAGGTTTGATTTTCAAATTCACTGACTCATGGTCACATTACATCATCTGTAACTTAATGTGCTGTTAGTGAAATAAAAGTAGTGATATTCCTTTCTTCATGTCTACTTCAGTTTCTTCCGTTTCTGTTGGATGTTAATGTTGTTGATAACATAGGTTCTCAAAGATTGTACCCTGCTGAACTTTAGTGTTTCATATCCTGCAGAGTGGTGTTAGGCTGTGAGCCTCACATTATAATCCCAGCCTCACCTCTGTTCCCCCTGATATAAGATTGGAAGTATTGAGGGAGAAAGGTAGTCTTACATTAACTGAACTTGAAATAGGCCAACATCTCTGTTGCATGTTAGGAGCTTAGTATAACAGTGTAGTTAAAGAGGAAAAAAACAGAAACATCAATGTTGCCTGCGCATGATTAAATAAGTCAGATAAACTAAATACACATTTTGGAAAAAAACTTAAAATATAATCAAATGCATGAAAATTGAAAGTGATACACGATTAGAACCTTCAAATAGTTAAACAAAGTTTAATGTCCACCTAGGACTGGCTCTTGTTGTGTGCACTGGAGCCTTTGCACAATCTTCATAAGTTTAAGGCAGTTAAAAGCTGCATCGTTTTCTATGGAAGCCTCAGAAATTATTTAGTTAGGTTGTCGCTTCTGTCTACTGTGGAATGATCCGACTCTTTCTGACAGCATTAATGACATTTCTTTGCTGTCATCTTAGCAGGTTCAGATGAACGACTGCACCCTATTTTAGCTCTATTTTCTAATTCATAATCAAAATGTTTAATAGCTTATAGTTGCCTGCAAATTTTGATGAGCCATGGGCAATAAGATAATTAGTCTTTCTGATAAGGTAGGTCAGATGTGTTTCATAAGGTTTTCCTACTCTCTGGTCTGCTTATGTTGAATCCAGTCTCCTGATTTTGCCCCTTCACTGCTCTTCTTTGATCTTGGATGCCGTCATTGACTGAATTACCCCTGCTTCTGTTTATAAATTGCCTGACTGTAATCTCTCTATCGTTGCTGTCTCTTTGAGGGACTTCAATAAAACTGGAGCATGACCATTTCATTTTATGACTTTTCCGTTCTTGAAAAACTTACTTATTACCTTGCTCTTCCGATCCGGTTTATTTCAGATTCCTCTTCTTCGCTGTATGTTAATTTTTTGTGCATATATTCACGTGGTTTTGAGTCTGATGTAATTTCATTGACTGCCACATTCATGTTACCATATCTGATGATGGCTATCACTGTTTATATTCATTTGGTAAAATCATAAACATCTTGCCTTGAACAACTTGCTGGGATAGACAATTGAGGAGATAGTTGGAATTTTCCGTGGTTTCACAATTTGTAGACAAAAATCTTAGCCGTAGTGTGAGGCAATGACTCTGAAAAGACAAGCACAAGGGATTTTTATTTTATTTTGGGTGTTTTCTGTTCTTTAGATTTGAGAAAATGAATTGCGCAGAATAAGGCTGAAGCCTAACGTAATAATTTTGCTTTGTACCTCCTCAGCTGTGGATTCTACAGAGCCAAGATGTGAAAAGGGAAGGCCACGGATTCAAGTTTCAACAATGTGCAGAGGTGATTTTTGTAGTTATTCTACTAGATGATCTGTACGCCATCTGCATTTAAAACTTCACGTTTCATTTCATTGATTTTGTGTATTTAAGCTTAAGCTGTGACATCAGGTACATGCAAGAAGAACAAGAACAACAGTAGACAGCTGGGCTGGGCTGGGCTGGGCATATCTGACTGAAGCTGCTGGACTCGGATTTTAGTGCACATGCTATAACTAAATGCCAAAATGGAAGTTTACTATTGCAAATTCCATCTTGTTCCCACAGTTTCTGCTTCCCCGTAATTATCTCTCTAATTATTATTATTATTATAAATTATAATAAAAAACCCCATGTTTTAACGCTCTTTTTCTGTAATTTTGGGGGGGCGCATGTGATATTCCGCACCCTTTTATTGTTGTACTTGTACTTTTTTTTTTTGGGAAAAAAAAGAAAAGAAAAGAAAAAAATAAATCCTTCGTTGGACCCCCAAGCCAAAAAAGAAAGTACAGAATGTACCATGAAAACGGATTGTTAAGATACTATAATGTGGACGGGGGGGGGGGGGGCCACCGGGTCACTCGCGTGGGCAGTGCGTCATGCATGTTTAACGCATGTCTCGTTGTCTTTCTGGCTCTGAACTCAAGCTCATTGCTTGCTGTCTAAATATTGAACGCATGTCTGTACTCGCGATTCAGTCTTGCAAACAATTAACTTAGTTACCAGCGGCCCACCCTTTTTGTCTCAAAATTTGTGCCAATTACTGCTGTCCTACCCAATCAAAGTTAATCGTCCAAATTACACTTCCAGTTGGTCGGTTCTTGATGGACTTAGAAGTCTTTCAATGTAAATACATTGGCTGAAGAGTGATCGAGTAATAGGATTTGTGTTCTTCTTGGACTTCACGTGCTACGCTTCGTAAAAAAGTAAAATAGATATAAATATAAAAACAGAATATTTAAATCAATCCTTATTGGCAACTAACTTACGATAATGTTGTTTAAATTTAAAAAGAAACTATAGTTTACATGTTCCAAGAAACTCCATCGCCGTAAGATTTTCTCTCTGTTTCCATCTTAGATTCTTACCCCAGTTACCTTTAACTACATACATTACAACACAAGGATTATAACATTTGTACCCTTTCTTAAGTTTGTATTAGTTTTACTAAATCCTATGTTATATTTTATAAATCAGGTGTAATACTTTTTAACTTTAAATTTACATCGAGGGACAGGGAGAGGGTACGGTAACGGAACGTACCGTAACGTTGTTTGAAGTCAAAAGCACCGACGGTGATCATTATTCGTTAGATTCTTTACATTTCATTAGGAAAGAAAAGCTCCCAACCCTCGATTTGAAATCTTTTTGACATTCACGTTTTTTCTTTTTCTTTAATTGTAAAGCAATGAAATAACTAAAATGAGGAGCATCTTGGGTTACTTACATATGCAATGAACTTAGCGGAGTTGGAGAAGTGAAAGACTTTACTCTTATGAGATGAGATTGTTAAAATTCAATAGTCCAATTGTTGTTTATAATGGCACATTATTCCTAATTAGCTGACTTCACAATTTATATATATATATAAAATAGCCCTCGCCAACTCTTCTTATTTATAAAAACATTCATGAAACCACTCTGTATTGAGTATATATCATATACTCAATATGATGTGTTTGATTTTATACTTATTTTGGTGTTTTACTCTAATATCAAATGATGCAAATTTATGGATAAAACTCAAACTTCAAATATTGATTTGTAAGAGAAATGAGACACTTGTGTTGTTGTAGGTGTCAAAGGAATAAAAAAATAATAATAATATACTAATTAAATAATATATAGAAACAGTGAAGCGGTGCATATATATATATATATATATATATATATATTGTTTGTTTGTTTGTTTGTTTTCAGTTTTGCAAAGAAAATAAAAAATAATTAAACAAGAGTAAAAAATAATTCAAAGTAAGAGTGTGAGACATATAAGGAAATCATGAAAGAAAAAAAAAGAAAAGAAAAAGAAAGGAAAAGGAAAAATTAAGAATAATTCTTTTGCAGAAAATGGGAAAAATACAGAAAAATATATTGTGAAGTTGAATTGATATCCAAAAATTTAGTGAGTGATGTGTTTATGAAATTAAAGTAGTTTTATTATTATATTTATGATACGTATCAAGTTTTGAATTATTTTTAACGATAAATTATTAAATAACGTATTTTTTAGGAGCAGTAAGAACCTATAAAATCCTAAATTTTTCAAAAATTAAGTTATTGAGTTGTGAGTAGATATATTTTTAAAATACTATGAATTTATAATATGTTTAAATACTAGACATATTATGATTGATCTATTTATTAATACTTTAGGTTGTGTTTCACATGAATGACATTTAAATTATAGGGGTTTTAACACATATCTCCCCTGAGGTTTGAAACTTTAACACTTAGATGAAAGGTTTGAGAAAATGCACACTTACCTCCCCTGGACTTTTAGTTGACCATCCATTTATATTTAAATGATTAAAATACCCTTCATTACTTTTAAATTAAAATTTAAGAAATTTAACTTTAATTTATATAATATTTAAAGATTAAAATATATTTAACAATAATTTAAATTTTTATTTATTTAAATTTTAATTAATAATATTTTAATTTGACCATTTTACTTTATATTTATTTATTATTTGTTAAAATTAAGAATTTAATTAATGATAATATAATTTGAAAATTTTAATTTATATTTATTTAAATTAAGAATTTAGTTAATGATAATTTAATTTTTATTCATATACCATATTTATTCAAATTTTAAACTTTATTGTGCAAAATGACCACTTTTCTAATTTGATAATTTCAGTTTTTAATTATGTATTATATTTAATATTTATACAAAATTAAATTTTTAACTTTAAATAAATATTAAATAAATAAAAATTTAAATTATTGTTAATTAAATTTTAATCTTCAAACATTATATAAATTAAAATTAAATTTCTTAAATTTTAATTTAAAAGTAATGAAGGGTATTTTAGTTATTTAAATATAAATGGATGGTCAACTAAAAGTCTAGGGGAGGTAAATGTGCCTTTACTCAAACCTTCCATCTAAGTGTTAAAGTCTTAAACATCAGGGGAGATATGTGTTAATACCCCTTAAATTATATGTGATATCAAATGATTGTGTGAAAGTGAATTGTTTTATGTTTAAATATTGTGTGTATTTGGTTAAAGCACCTCACATGTACCAATCCCCTAATATTATATAGTAAGGTTCTTGGGACTCATGAATATATAAGTATATAAATGTAAGCTTTTCGGATGGTGACACGAGGCCGACGGGTTGAGTATGTTTTTTTTTGCTTGGGCGTTGGAATCCTGCTAAACATGATATTCCCTGAGTACTAGTTGAATGCTATATGAATTGTTTGTAATGATATGCATTCTTATTGTATAAGTAATTTTTAATTTATGTATAATTTTAAGATGTTTTGCAGTGGTTGTATGAAAATGTATTTTCTTTTAAAAATTATGTTCACTCACTAAGCCGTAAGTTTATTCTTTTTTTTATTTCTCCTCAAATCACATAAGATTTCGTGCAGAGTATAGTTTTGTAAATGAGGTTGAGATCACTATGCATACTGCATGAAACATTTGAGCATGTTATGTACGCATATGATTATATATATGTGTGTGTAATGAGACAGAGAGTCTCAATGTATGGTAATGATGGAGGTCTGAGATCATTTTCTTTATTCATGAATTTTATTATATGATATTTATAAGAAATGATGTGTGACATATACAAGTATTTAGTAGGATTTGTTCGAAATTCCCTCGTAATAAGTCCTATAAAAAAAAGTGTGTATTAATTTATATTTACATTTATTACATTCTAACGTACTTTTATTCACTAAAATATTATAAAAATTTTAGGTGAAATTAATATACCTTCTCACTATTAGGCTTATCCTTGCTACATATACATTTAATTTAAAATAAATAGATTATAAAAATTATTACAATAATAAAAAAAATTAATGCACAAACGCATTTATATAAAATTTATTGTTTAATTTTTTAAGTATAAAACACATATATTTACCTCTTTTAAATAGGGGTAGATTTTGTTTATTATTGGACTTAATCTTTTGTAAGTAGTACTAAACTTATACCTATCTCGACTTGTGACTCGAGACAAATATCCGATCTTGAATTAATTAATTATCGTACAAATAATGGTGGTGTAATATTAAAAAAAAAAAAAAAGCACGTCCACGTTCTTACTTGCAAGATCCAGAGTTGCTCTGGGCCCAATCGTATGGCCAAATCTACCCCAGCCCAAAGAGCAACCCGTAAACTGGGTCTAGTTTCAGATCCACCCGATAACCCAACCAAATCTCTCAGTTTGCACCTTCCATGGGAGCAAAGCAGAAGACAATACCAGATCTCCGCTCTCGATTTTCTCGTACGATAACGAACTGAAATTTTCCAAATAACCTGAAAACAATGGAGTCAACCGAAATTCTACCTCCGCTCTCAACTCTCTCTTCTTCAGCCCTCTCATTTCTCAACGATCACCTCACAAACAAGGAATATCACACGCGGGCGGCGCGCCTTGCAACCGAGCTTGAAACTCAGTGTCGCGATTTGGATCAAAATTTGGTGGAGCTCAATCGCAGCCTCGAATCAAAGCTTATAGCTTACACTTCCTTCTCTGATAGACTCAGCGGTCTCTTCGGTAACGTCAATGTTAAGTTGACTGATCTCGCTTCCGCCACTCGCTCTCCTAGTTCTGTTTCTGGTTCGTTTCTCTTACGTATATAGACTATATATAGTTTTGTATGTTGTTTGAGGCGTGAAATCTCAATGCATATGGTTGTATGGGTAATGATTGTCAGAGGGTGTAAAGTTTGAATAATTGTGGTCAAATTTGTGTTTGTTATTGACATTTGTGGATGCTTCATTGAACGATGAAGGAAACAATTTGAGTAACTGTAATTATTGGATACATTTTTAACTTTGTGTTTTAGTTTTGAAATTATGAGCTTTTTTTTTGGCAATGTATATTTATTTAACGACTTTGAGTCTGTTTTAGACGGAGGAGGGAGAACGGAGCAGATATTGGGGGAGGAGTTGCCGGCACTGGCCAAGGAGGTGGCAAGGGTGGAGATGGTTCGAGCTTACGCCGGTCAGTGTTTTTGTTGCTTTCTCTAGAATGTATTGACCAAAGTTAGGGCATGAGAATTTGATATGCTCATGGAATGGGTGGCAGTGAATTTAGTAATTGTTGAAATTCATAGTCAATAATGAAAGCAGTAGGATTTCTTTATCCTTTTAGTTAGGTTTTAATCCATGCAGTGGTAATTTATTAATGGTGGAGCTGATATTATACATATATGAATGGCTTGGAGGTATTTAGTTCAATCCTCGCTCAGTGATTTTTTTCTGGCACATTATGCTTTTAAGTGCACTCATGGATTCACTTTGTATGTGCTGAATTAGATGAATCAGGAATGTGATCTATTTAGAATTTTGACCTGTTATCTGTCTTACATTTTGTTTTTTAGATCTATCTGACTCTTGTTATGCCTCTTCTCTGTTTTATACCTTACGTCCATCTATCACAGACCCTTTTTATATTTTTGGAGGTGTATCTCATTTCTTTACTGCCACTTTTTTGATTGATTTCCTGCCATTGTCAATGTGGTAAATACTTTTACATTTATGTTATGATGTGTTTTCATTTCGTTGTTAATACTGTCCACTCCTAACTGTATCAGAATGAACTGTAGGGTTATTTTATTCAACTTTTCTGCTATTACTCCCATTGTGTTATTAAAATCATCAGTTCTTCTGAATTATGTCTTTCAGAGACAGCTTTGAGGCTTGACAGTTTAGTTGGTGATATTGAAGATGCCGTATCTTCTACAATGAACAAAAATCTGAGGAGGCACTCCTTGACACAGAATTCAGAAGTGAGAACATATAATTGTAACCAAATGCTATTGCAAATTTGCATACATTGTTTATTAATTTTCTTCTAAAGTTCTTAATTATTGTAGGACATGAGGTTTCTTGCTATTAAAGCACTTAAACAAACAGAAGATATTTTGACTTCAGTTACAAAGACACGTCCTCAGTGGGCACGTCTTGTGGCTGCAGTAGATCACAGAGTAGACCGTGCTCTTGCAATGTTGAGACCCCAGGCAATTGCAAATCACCGTGCCCTTCTTGCCTCCCTAGGATGGCCACCGCTTCTTTCCACTATGGCTTCCTCTAATCCAGATACAAGAACATCATCTGAAGTCCCTAACCCTCTTTTCTCAATGCAAGGGGACCTCAAACACCAATACTGTGAAAACTTTCTTGCCTTATGCAGACTTCAGGAGTTGCAGAGACAGAGAAAATCTAGGCAACTTGAAGGCCATAATCGGGAGGTTGCTCTCCACCAGCCACTCTGGGCAATTGAAGAGCTAGTCAATCCTATAGCAGTTGCATCCCAACGACATTTCTCAAAGTGGACTGATAAACCAGAGTTCATTTTCACTCTTGTATATAAGATTACCAGGGACTATGTTGACTCTATGGATGAGCTATTGCAACCACTGGTGGATGAAGCAATGCTTGTAGGCTACAGTTGCAGAGAGGAATGGATTTCTGCAATGGTCACTACATTATCAACTTACTTGGCAAAAGAGATATTCCCTGTGTATGTTGATCAAATCGATGAAGAGAGTGTTACTGGTATTCAGTCACAGGCTAGGATATCATGGCTTCACCTTGTTGACTTGATGATCTCTTTTGATAAGCGAATTAAGTCTCTAGTAGAGCAGTCTGGAATGCTGCTTTCCCTACAAGATGGGAGCTTGCAGAAGATTTCATCTTTGTCTGTCTTCTGTGATCGTCCTGACTGGCTTGATTTATGGGCACAAATAGAGCTTACTGACACACTGGAGAAGCTAAAACACGAGATGGATAATGAGAGAAATTGGACAATGAAAGTTCGGGAGGGAGCACTCATTTTTGGTGCTGAAGATTACAAATCCCCTGCTGTTTCCAGTGCCTTTCTTCAGCTCCTGTCATCTGCAGTTGATCGATGTCGATCATTGCCCACCATTCCTTCGAGGTCAAGGTTTCTCAGTTTAGCTGGTGCACCTATCATACAAAAGTTTTTGGATTGCTTACTTGTGAGGTGCCAAGAAGCCGAAGGCTTGACTGCCTTAACAGATGATGATGCCCTACTAAAAGTAGCAAACTCCATTAATGCTGCTCACTATTTTGAATCTGTTTTAGGGGAATGGTGTGAGGATGTCTTTTTCCTAGAGATGGGGCTGGGCCAGAATGATCAACTGCGAAAGTTTCTTGGTGATGAGATTGGTTCAGGGTGGCCGGTAGAAGGATCTGGAAGTGGGATTTTTGATGAGGTGATCAAAAGGTTGGAGGAATTCAGGACTGAGTGGGTTGAGAAAATATCAGTTGTTGTGTTGAGGGGGTTTGATGCTCTTTGTCGAGATTATATGAAAAATAGGAGGCAATGGCAAGAAAGGAGTGAAGAAAATTGGAGAGTGTCCAAAACTCTGGTAGGGGCTCTAGATTATTTGCAAGGACAAATGTCAATGATAGAAGGAAGTTTAAATGCAATGGACTTTATTGTGGTTTGGAGAAGCTTGGCTGCTGCGGTGGATAAGCTGTTATTTAATGGTATTCTTATGAGCAATGCAAAATTTTATGATGGTGGTGTTGAAAGGTTTGGTAGTGATTTGGAGGTTTTATTTGGCGTTTTTCGGGCTTGGTGTTTGAGGCCGGAAGGCTTTTTCCCTAAAGCAAGTGAGGGCTTGAAATTGTTGAAGATGGGAGAGGAACAACTTCAAGGCAGTGTGTTGGGAGGGGAAAAATGGATGAAACAGAACGGAATAAGTCATTTGAGTGTCACTGAGGCACAAAAGATTGTAAAAAATAGAGTATACAAGAGCTGAAAGCTTTTAGAATTAATTCCCTTTTTCCATTTTAATTCTTGTCCAAAACAGGTAGAACAGATCGGTTGAGAACAGGGAGGTAGGTCATGACTTAGATGCAATTGGAGAATTTTTATGATACACCGCTATTTTTCCTGGACTAAGAATTTGTTTCTTCAAAGGAAAAAAGAAAAGAAAATCTTTTATTAATGGTGAAAATTATTCCATCAGCTGGACATGTACTACTAGTAGTGTCATTCCTTTTCATAAAGATTATTGTAACTTTTTGTAATCATAGAACTGAAATCCATTGCTTTGCACAGCATGAGAGATGAGTCCATCTTTTCCGTGAAGGAATGATTATATCTCTTCTTGAAGCCTCTAGGTTTTCCTTTTCCCGATATTTGTACAATTTTGCCGGGTACGGTTATATCGAGAATGACATAGCCTATATTTGTTTGAACCACGAGCATCATGTCATGTCTTTGTAGTCAGTAGCCAAGGAAAAGATAGGAAACCAAAATTTAGCAAAGATGGTGCTGGAGCTTTCTTATTCAGCCGGACATTTGCATAACTACTCCCTCTATTTTATTCTAGATTTCCCCTTCTGGAAGCTTTAACTTGGATCTTCTCCTGTGTGGCAGAGAACTATTTTCCGCGATGAAGATTGAAGGAAGACCTGTCCTGTAATTCAAAAAGGTTTTGTTACATCATCCTCTTGCTTTTTTGATATTCATTTATTTACTTTTCTTTTTATCAAATATCTATTAGTTTCTTTCTATTTCGGTTGAACATAACAAGACATAAATAAAGCCACACATTTTCAATGTGGAATTGAAAGGATAAGACTGTAGGCAAGGCAACTACTTTGCAGGGTATACAGCAGCATGGACGTGAAATCCGTTTGGCTTGTTACTTTCATTCGATGATTTGTATTTAATGACATACAGAAACAAGGACCACAAAATATATGGTATTTGTTGTGTTATCTTACTATCCTACTAGTATGTGCAGAACTTTGATGTTACTATGGACCATCCATGTTTCGATCACACACTACAACCGGCCTAGTTAGGGACCGATTTGATTTGGATCCAGCTCAGTCAACTAATTTATAAACAGAAGCCCTGATGATATAGGCTTCGAGATAAGTCGGAACAGATTTTGACTGGACTCGAGCAACAGTCGAGCTTGAAACAGGGATGCATGAAGATAGCAAGATACACCTTGATTTCAACGACTGAAATTTAACAGCTTTGGCAGCAATGCCGTCAAAAGATGTTAATCAATTACTATCATAATGACAATGGTAAGTGTGCAGGAAAGAGGCAGCAAGTAGGGGTCCAAAGACAAAGACAGTACTGTAGTTTGAATTTATATAGAAATCATATCACAAGAGCGAGCGGAGGCATATTATGACGTGTCGAAACCCACTTACCAGTTTTAGGACTGACAAGTGTCATAAGAGACAAACATCAATTTACATGAATCATACCCATCAGTCACCATAAATCAGGGGCCAAATTGAGAAAGGTTGGTAAATGACGCCAAAACATCTTATTATTTGCTTTGCCTTGAGACGTCGTCAGTCACCAGTTGATATGCATTTTCATCATCGTCATCGTCAACAACAACAAAAACAAAAACAATAGATTTATGTTTGATTTCATTTCTTTCTCTGTAGTTCAGTCATTCATCTTCTCGTGTATGCAATGTCACATCATACTTTTGCATATTGCTTTGCAGTTGCACCGACCCATCGAAACCACTGCATTTAATGCTATATAATGTTAGGTGCTAAAATCGAAAGGCATTCTACTGATTCTTCAATCAAGAGATTTTTCTTTTTTTTTTTTTATGATTTGCGGCTACTATTTCGAAATTTTATTAGATTTTGATCTGGTGTGAACCCAGAAAACAAAATCTTCAATTTAGCAAGGGGGAGGGAACAATGGTATAGACAAAGAGAAAGCGCTGTGCCCTCGATTCTAAGTTTCCATATGACAATTGCAACAAACAAGGCATCATTCGTCGTCATTTTGGTCATCTACATTATAAAAATTTGTTGTGACACTAACATAAAACTAGACGCGTGTCCAATTAGGGTTAGATGTTTGCACTAATTCCTGCAAGCGAAAATAAGAAACTGCCAAAGTTTTTATGGGTCTACTAGTTGTAGGTCCTTTAAAAAACGAGGACCCACCTAATCATAGGCCCATGTGATGCAACATTGAGGGACAAATACCCTATTATTGAACATATCAAAAACTTATATTTGTATACGTTATTTATCAAATCCAACAATCAAGTAACAACCTCCACCCTCTTTTTAAAGCTCCCTATCCCTTCCATTCCAACTTCCCCCATTATCTACTCATTTTAGCAAAGAAGAGTGAGTGAAGAGAGAGCTAACAAGTTCTAAGTTATGTCCAGCAGAAGATCATCATCATCGTCTAGAGCTTCAAAAATTACAGAAGAGGAGATTAATCGTCTCATTCTGAGGCTACAACCATTGCTTCCTCAGCTTAACCGAAGGCAAGATGGAACGGTATCTACAGATATAGCTAGCCATCTACTACTTTAAATATGCCAATTAAGCAACGTATATACATATATCTAATCTAATAAGAGGATAAGTTAAAACTTCACTTGTCAGAATTCTTCTATTCGTATAAGTCTTACTTTGGTTATACGAAATGAATATGTACATATATACATACATATATCATGGGTTGATCTGAATATTAATGGGTGTTTTGGTGTAGGTATCGGCATCGGAAGTATTGAAGGAAACATTCAATTACATAAGGAGGTTGCAAAGCGAAGCTGATGATCTAAGTGAAAGATTATCTCAACTGCTGGATTCAATGGACAGCAGCAGCAATAGCAATGGTGTTGATATAAGCCTTAGGAATTCCTTTAATTAACTTCATTTCTGTGTGTTAGCTACTTGGGGAAATAAACAAACTTATAATATTAATTACTTACATAAATATGAGACAACCACCAGACCAGCTAGCACAGCAGAGAAAACTGTTAGTATGTTCCATCTGCATGTTTCTTATATATATATGGTTGGTTGGAAAAATATTATATGGCAGTGAGAGATTTCTCTGTTTCATTATACGTAGCTCTTTTAATTATTTGTCCTACTCCTACTTCATGTCACTCTTTTATCGAATAGACTAATATAATTAATAGTTAATTAATTACATTAAACTTGACTTGAATGGTATAATATATCATCTAACCCTTGATTAGAACAAAACCCTAAACCCAAACTATAATTAATTAGTTAAAAAGTAAGGAAAAAGGAACAATCAGCAGGTTACTTACTAATTAAAGAGAAATATTAATTTGCAAACTCTTTATCAATTTCGTACTTCACGACACCTACCGACAAAAAAAATTAAATAAATAAGTAATAACGATTAAATAATGGTGTTTGTTAATCTAACAGCCAGCCACCAGGGACATTTATAATCTAATATATGTCCTCAACGTGCAATTGCAAACGAGAAAAGAGAGGCTATATATTGCGTTGAAATTTCGTTTTCAGGAAAATACATTTTTTTATTTAAAATTAACTCTTAGCGAAAGTGTTTTGGGCCAGACGATGAATGGGTACCAACGGGCTTTTGGATGGATTTGGACCGACAGAGTTATGCGCAACACATATATGTTCACACTGAAAAGGAAGGACGAGTTGGCAGGCCCGATCCCTTTACTATTATTATTAATTCACGCATTATACACCGCAAGGAATAAATAATTAATTTAAGACAAAACAGAAGAACAGAAGAGAACGATCCGAGTGCATCATTATTATCAAATTATCAACGCATTGCCAATCCCAAAACTTAACTGTGAAGAATGGTGCGGATGTTTGCAATAATAGCGAGGCTGTTACTCAGCAATTTCTTTGACTTTTCCATCATACTCCTCACTTCATCCACAGCCGTTGATCCCATCTCCGTCAAACCATCCAAGCAACTTTCTTCGTCGCTCATTCCCGCGCTTATCCACGTCTGTATGTCGTTGACTTTCCTCTCCGTCAATTCATCGTCCGTCTCAGTCTCTGCCATCGAGTCTTTGAGTCGACTCAACGCGTCATCCAACTGCCCCATGCAATCCACTAAAGCTGCCTGAGATGGGAGACGATCGCTTAGAGTTTTGATAGAAGAAGACACGTTTCTCAGCTCCTTCATGCTCACTTCCAGAGACAGCTTGAAGATGAATTCCGCATCAGGATTTGTTTCCGTCGATACGTTTGGAGAAGATGATATGCTGGTGAAGCATAAGTCGGGGTAACGAGTCACGCTGCACAGCTTTTTGATTAAGTCGTCGGAGTTCGAAGACAGAGATACTGGCGACTCCTTTGATTCACGTCCGACGTGTACCGCTGCGGCAGTCATTAAACCGATGATCAAAGTCAATAAAACAAAGGCAGATATTATGACGGCTGCTTTGAGACGTTTATGAGGAGGAGGAGGAATATTTTCATGGCCGGGATTTACTTTGTTGTAGCCTTTGATTACGTTGACGGCATCCATGATTGTGTGTGTGCGATTGCTCTGTTCGATCGAATTTTGAAGAAGGTTGAGGCGTGTTTGTTTGGTTGCGTAGTCGATAAGAAAAGAAAAAATCATAGGAATATTTATTAGTTAGATTTTAAAAATATTGATGTTTACAATTTATACATATATCTGAAGAATAGAAAAAATAAAGTTTGTGAGTTTATATTTGAAGTGGTCAGATATCAAGAAGTAATCAAATGTTTTATTTATTTATTTATTTATAGAAAGATATTAATTAGAATATTAATGAAGAAGTCGGTATAAAATTTTCTATGGGCATAAAACGCGCTAATTGTTGAGACTTGGATAGTTTTATAAATGGGTCAAATAGCGTGCGAAATATTTTAACATGTATTTATTAAACTATTAGTTTTTTTAAAAGAAATTATTAATATGTTTAATACAACTGTTAATTTTATGTGATTCATTTTTCTCTTAATAATAAAACAAAGTTAAAAAATGAATTAGATTTTCTTTTTCTTTTTTTTTTTAAATAAAAAGAAAAGACATTTTTGCTTAATTAATTTCTCAACCATGTACATTGATTTGCCATTAACCACATGCTGAGCAACGGTTTACAGGCTTAAATCGCAGTTTTTAACGAATTCTTACATCATAAACCAAAAATCCAATATATATAAACAACAAAACATAAATAAATTAAGAAACAAAGAAACAAACTAGGGAGAGAGATAATTTTCCATTCATTACAAACAACAAGTTTATGCATATTATTGAGGTTTGAAGAAACCAAATCTAAGCATTCATTACAAATAGCACAAAATTCAATTTTATAGAAAACAGTAAAGAAAAGGAGATTGGATCTGCAAGACTTGATACAAGCAAACATCAGGTTCTTGAATTTTGTTTCAGGCACAATAATCCTCATTTCATCAATCATAAGATCCCCAGCAGCTTCTTAATTTCAGGCTGCAATATGTGTAAAGGCAAGCGAATTACATGACACTTATGTATGGTAATTGTTTGCTATCAAAGCATAAATCAAATTGAAGAAGCATATATATATATATATATATATATATATATTGCCAGATTGGGATTTACCTCAAGGTTAAGGGGAGAAGTTGTGGGATAATAACGATCAACAATTTCTCCATTCTTATCTACCAAGAATTTGGCAAAGTTCCACTGGATATTGTCCCCAAAAATACCCCATTTACCTGACTTTAAGAATTTGTATACTGGAGAAGCGTATTCACCATTTACATCAATCTAAAACAACATCAGCAACATACATGGTTGGTCATAACTCATACATGAGATCAAAATCATATAGCAATATCCAACACTACTGGTCAATAAAACAAATGACAGAATGGACAAAACCAGTAGAATAACTATTCTAAAATGAAAGAAAGGAGAAACATGCAAATCCAAAACTACTGGTCAATAAATGATAAGTTCTCAATTTCAAGTTACCAAAACTCTGTTGAATACCATTCTGACACAAAATGCAATGTTTTCTTTTTGTTTTTTTCTTTTTTAAAAAAGGGCCAGCCATTTTCGTGAGGCATAAAATTGACTACTGAAAACAGCCAATTTAGAGGCGTTAAGAAGAAAATATGTAGATTCTCCATATCTACCTTCTCAAAGATTTGAAATTCTGATTTAAAGTGAGTGCAGACAAACTCTGTGATCTGATCATTGCTTCCAGGTTCCTCGTCGCCAAATTGATTGCAAGGAAATGCCAGAATCTCTAAGCCTGCACCAAGATACATGAAATGCCATTGCCATGTCTTTACATATCTTGCAAAGACAGATATGCATATGGTAAATTTCCAATATCATCTCCTGAACTGGAAATCCATGTCGCTTATTCCAGTGCTCAAATGAACATAGCAAACATGCTCAAAATCACAACAGGGAGACAGATGTGCAGGCACATGTATACATATTTATATAGGGAAAATGTATGATTGTGATGTAAGAAAACAATGTGTTTTTCGAATTGCCACAAGGATATTTTCTCCAAGCAAAATTGGCGGGAACAAGAGCATCACATATAATTGCAAGATCAAAACGCAGACCTTGATCTTTGTACTTCTCATATAATTGATTCAACTCCATGTAATTCGAGTTGGTCATCCCACTGCCACAATCAACCAGCAAAGTAGCAGATAGGTAAAAAGGATGATTTAAATACAAAGGATAAAAAGATTAGATTAAAGTGCATGCCTAATTGTAATCAGGGAAGATTAGCTGCATAATCCACTTAATCATAAAAGCCAATTAAGGATGACAAGCACTCATATAATACCATTTTGAAGCAACATTGACAATGAGTAAGACTTTCCCTCTATATGCGCTAAGATTTACATCTTGACCTTTGGCATCCTGCGAATAAAAAACATATGTTTATGTACAAGAGAGAAAAGGTGGTTCCTCAAAACATTACCCCACGAAATATGTGATCAAATTTAAGATTCATTAGATCTCTTCCAAAAGAAGCCACAGCCAGCTGAAGCAAAGTTACGTATGAACTAGTATCTGTTGAGTCAGTGTATACAAGATAGATGATCAATAGAGCTCCATTCCCCAGGCATACCCAAAACCAAATTGAATAAGAATCTACAAGTAGCCGAAATTTAGAGAAGATAGGAATCAGCAAACTCAATAATGATTTCAATTCACACTCTCCCAGTAGTTTGAGTTATATTCAGAAAGGCGATGCCTAGAATGAGATAGCAAGAACAATTTAAGAATGAACTCATCAGATATGGAACACTCCGAGTAAGTAACGGAGGAAACAAACCTTGACAGTGAAATCATAAATTGATTCCGGGTTCTGCATAAGTTTGCTTGTCATCCTGTTATCTGCTCTTCAAATAAAGACAGAGAAAAGAAAATTCAGATAAAAAAAGAAAAAAAAACGAGGAGGCACATAACCAAGGATCAGGCCTTCTGACGACCTGAATTTGACGCTGCTTACACGTGTTCACTCCTGATTACGTCATGTGACTGAATAATTATTGGGTCAGTGAATGTTTGGGCTTCAGTTCAAATTGGGCCCATTTTGTACTAATAAAATGAGTTAGGACTCTACTCGATTGGGTACGTTTAGAACTTACGAGGGTACGCTTCAAATGGAATCGTTAAACACAAATGGGATTGGTAACGGCTCACATGTTATTCCGAGACATAGGGTTTTAGGGTTTGCTTATAAACTTAAACTCGAGAAAGTCTCCTGCCGTGGCGCGGAGGGACACGTTGAAGGTGAAAGATGGTGCACGTCTCGTTTTACCGCAACTGTAAGCTGACTCTCATTCTTTTTATATATGTATAGAATGCAATCAAGTGAGGGTTTTATAATGAAAACTTTGACGTTTGATTTCCATGTATAATTTATACATCATGACTACTGATTTGCTGTCTTATTTGAGCTATGACATAGTTGGTTACTGAGAATATTTAGGATATAAGAAACGCTTCTGGTTAAGCAGTAGATTGTTCAGTGGATCAGGTAGAATTTGAGATATTAGTTTGTTTTCGCTCGTGTTCCTACGATGGTGAGAATTTTGAAGGACAAAAGTCATTTGTTCTGGTTGGTCTTTGAGAATGTGAGGACAACATGGGAGTAATTATGTTTTAAGATATTTGTTATTTTGGGAAGAAAATAAAAAGTTCATCTAGAGTGAAACAGCTACAATAGGGCTTTATTTTCCTCTTTCTTTCAGAAATTTGAGAAGCTGGTATTTGTTCATGGACCTGTTTTTCTTTTCTTCCTTAACGTGCTCTGCTATCAAAGATAAAAGTTATAGTTATCAAACTTCTGGGTACTATCATGTTCAGCGACTGATTTATTGCTAAACTTTTAATTGTAATGTGTATTATTAATAACTGAAGATGGGAAGACATTTAAGAAGCCACGCCGTCCCTATGAGAAGGAGCGTTTGGATGCTGAGTTAAGGCTTGTGGGAGAGTATGGGCTGCGGTGCAAGAGAGAGCTGTGGAGGGTTCAATATGCACTAAGCCGCATACGAAATGCTGCAAGGGAGCTTCTGACCCTTGATGAGAAGAACCCACGACGTATCTTTGAGGGTGAGGCTCTTCTCCGTAGGATGAACCGCTATGGGCTTTTGGATGAGAGCCAGAACAAGCTCGATTATGTCTTGGCCTTGACTGTTGAGAACTTCCTTGAGCGCCGTTTGCAAACGCTTGTGTTCAAGTCTGGCATGGCCAAATCTATCCACCATGCTCGTGTGCTTATCAGGCAGAGGCATATCAGGTAAACTTATTTATTATGATGCTTGGATGGATTGTAGCAGTTCCGTATTCAACTCTATCGATACTATTTCTACTGTCTAATGTGCTTACGATTGGTAATCCCTTGTTTTCTAGTTAAGCTATAAATTTAATTCTAGCTAAGAGACATCAGTTGTTTTGTGGCTCTTTCTTAGAAGCGGGTAAATTTTTATTATAAGTGATACGTTTTTCTGTTGAAGGTGTGTACACAATGGTGGTAGTGTAAGTCGTCTATATGTGGTTTGGATAGTTGAAGTGGTTACGACTTGGTGAGATATAATTTATGTGATCATGGTCGCATTGACTGTTGTAATGTAGTGTTGGTTCTTTGTAAAATACTACCAATATTCAAATAAATGGGGTCACCAGGGTTTATGACTTGTTAATGTTGGGCGTATACTTTGTGAAATTTGTTGAAGTGCAGGCTCATTATCTTCTACGACGTGTTTATTAGATCATACAATTGATTTGTGCCTCTAACTAGTCTTATGTCTCCTTTATTACTTGTGTTTTGCTGAGGCCAGTTGTTGTGGTTAATGAAGAATCAGTGTTAATTTGTAGTGACTTGTTTTAAAATTAAGGTTAACATGTAAAGCTAATTTTGTGCTGGTACTTTGGTCGGGCAGGGTTGGTAGGCAGGTAGTGAACATTCCATCTTTCATGGTGAGAGTTGATTCACAAAAGCACATTGATTTCTCCCTTACAAGTCCGTTTGGGGGCGGTCGCCCTGGAAGAGTGAAGAGAAAGAACCAGAAGGCAGCTGCCAAGAAGGCTGCAGGTGGAGATGGAGATGAAGAAGAAGATGAGGACTAAGGTCTTTGTTTGTTTGTTGTTTTATCTACAATACCCTATGCATTAGGATAGTGTTTTTATCTTGTCACTTATTTGTTTCTAATTAAGATGTGGAGGAGGTGTCTTGTTATGCTCTTCAAGCCAATGCTAATTAATATAAAGCGAGATGCTCGTTTCCCATTAATTAATTTCTTGAACAGAGAGTTGAGAAATCCCTCGTAGAAGCTAAAAGCTTCGTAAAGCAGGAGGTAGCGAATTGAATGTTTTACTAGTTATTTCATTTAATCATATGATTAAGCTGACAAGCAAGTACAAGAAGGAATTGGATGCTACAGAGGATCGTCATTCTATTTTTAAACCTAATTGAATACTACAGACAGTATGCGACGTAGAGGTTAAAATCAAATCAAGTGCCCCATTCGATTCTGTGGAAAGTTTTATTTGGCAGAATCATCAGCTGCAGGAACTGATGATGATCTTTTTAGTTGGGTGGTTCTAATTCTTCTTTTTCTGTTGAAGCTGATGATCATAATTCTATTTTTAAACCTAATTGTATTTAGTCTATCGATGATAGCGTAGAAATGTATCTGGCCAATCCGGTGGGGTGGAGGAAGGGACACAAGAATATTTAACATTTCAAGATGCTACTTTCATTTCACATCCTTGGCCTACTTGATGCCACCTAAATCGAATACTACAGACAGTATCATCTCATCTCCTCTTCTGCTGTAATTTTAATTTTATATACGATTCGATTGTATGCATATATCTCTTTTAATTTATGTGGTATTCTGTATATATCATTATGTGCATGACGTTCATGTTGGATGGGGACTAACTACCGAAAACCGAAAGAAAGCTGGCTCTTCTTATGGCTCGACTAACCATGAAATAATATTATGGCTTTTTATAAAATAAAAATTATATAGAAACTGCTATTATTTTAATAGATTAAATAACACTATAAAAAATCAATTTGCTGTGTTTATCAATTATCATGAAAATATTTATTAATTTTCCAAATAAATATATATATATATATTGGATTAAAAATAAACAAAATGCAATACACGTGGCAAAGCGATACAGAGCGCGAGAGATTTTGTTTGTTTTAAGTAAATTACTGTATTGTAGCAAATACATCACAGGATAATTAATTAATTATGTTTGTCGTTTAGTTTCTTCGTTTAGGAAACGGGCAAACGTTAAAAGTGAAAGAAATAAAAATAAAAACCGCACATTCAGAGAGAAGGGCCGGTGCCAGCTTTTGCCTTCCCCTTATTGTCTGCTTTCTGTTTCTTCTTCTCTAAAACACTCCTTAATCAATCCCTTCTAAAGTTCTTAACATTTCTCTTTCTTATTCTTTCTCCCTCTCACGTTTTTGAGAGTTCGAAACTTTGAATTTTGATTTTCATTCAGAAAATGGCAACCAATATTGGAATGATGGACAGTGCTTATTTTGTCGGGAGGAATGAGATTTTGACGTGGATCAACAACAGGCTTCAGCTCAATCTCTCTCGCGTTGAAGAGGTACATACATACCCTTTTGCCCTTTTATCGTTTTTGTTATCTTGGAATTGAAATCCTTTACTCTGTTCTCAGATTGTAATCGATGTTAGTGGAAAGAATCGCAAAGATTCCGTCTTTCCACTATCACCCATTGTTGGTACAGTTGGAACTTGATGGATTGGTTTCTTTTCTACGGAAAAAAAAAGAAAAATTGAGATTGTTTTTGAAATGTTCCATGTCTTGTTTTTCCTATTCTGAAAAATTCTCGCTAGTTTTCACCAAAAATTTGATTGAATATAAAGGAAATGCTTTGCTTTGAAATGCTCTCTCTTTTCTTGTAGCAATTGTTTAACTTTTTGTTTTTCGTTTCTGGGTGTTGTGTTTTTTATGATGGCGAGTGATTTATCATTAATTGACTGAATGTGTTATGCATCACCCAGTAGAGACAGGAACGATGTATATGAAAGTGGGTATCATTTCCTACCCTCCTTCCTTTAGCTTGAAATACTGACCTCGTTCATTTCTTTTACGTATTTGCCATATTATCCCCAGGCTGCATCTGGTGCCGTGCAGTGTCAAATGATGGACATGACGTACCCAGGAGTTGTTCCAATGCACAAGGTAACAGACAATTTTTTCCCTGTGATCTTCACTTGTATAATCTATCCAGTTTAACCATGGAAAATTTTTCCCTGATTTGTTTTCTTTAGGTGAATTTTGATGCGAAGACCGAATATGATATGATCCAAAATTACAAGGTTCTGCAGGATGTATTTAACAAGTTGAAAATTGAGAAGGTAATTTCATCTTTTATTACAAGGCTGATGTTGTGTTCACTGCTTGGCTTATGAAGTTTTTGTTGCCCTGTTCACATTATTTTTGTGTCAGTATGTGCATTTGACATTTTTGTTCATAGGATTGACCAAAAGGAGGGAGTATTTGACAAGTTGAAGAAGGAAAATGTAGTTTCTTCTATATGTTGCACTGCCACATGTACTGATGTGCATGCCTTTTTGTCATCCTGTATTCACCCCATTTGCCAGAAAATACCCCATGGTTTGTTTCTTGGGAATAGGTTTATCAGAGTGAAAATCAAGTCAGTGGAGAATGCTTGATGCTGAAATACTATTGAATCAAAGTGCTTAAATATTTTCATCTGCATGTAGAGGTTTTTTTGAATTTCAATCCTTACTGTTGCATTAACTGAATGGATGATGTGCTCCATACATCGAGTTGGTTTTTCAGGAAGCAATCTGATTGAGGCTAAGCTTGAGGTGAATTTCAAATGTTATACTGGATCTCTTCATTGTAGATTTCTATTTATTGTATGGTGGCATGTGAATGGGTAGTTTTATTTGTAATTCAAGAGTGTTGGCAATCTTATATCTTTTATCTTTTATGAGTTATCACTGGCTTACTGAATTCACAGCTAATTCAGATAGCCTGACATTTGCATTGATTCACTGATAATTTTGCTTTATGGCAGCATATTGAGGTCAATAAGCTTGTTAAAGGCCGACCTCTGGACAACTTGGAGTTCTTACAGTGGCTGAAACGCTACTGTGATTCCATAAACGGTGGCATTATGAATGAGTATGCTGCTTTCTCTTCCAATCTCCTCCCTACAGTATTTTCAGACTCTTTGGGCATAATTATTAAGTGACTTCTTACCACTGTTGTTTGATGCATTATGTTATGATTCTAACATTATGAGGTTGTGGTCTTCTTGTAGGAACTACAATCCCGTGGAACGAAGAAGTAAGGGTGGGAAGGAACGAAGCTCTAAGGGTGGTCAGAAGATTTCAAAATCTCTGCAAACAAACAATATGCATAATACTGGCTCTGGTGACACAATTGGCCACCATAAAACTTCTGGTTACCTTGAACCACTAAATTTTTTGTGTGCTTGTGCCTCTTTGTTCTATTGGACTCCTGTAACCTATTACCACTGTTGTTTGATGCATTATGTTATAGGGCCAAGGCAAGGAAAGACGCATGGAGCTAACTCTTCGCAAGAGGTTCTGGCTTTGTCTAAGGAGGTATTCACATTATTTTTCTGTTGGATTTGTCCTTTTCGTTTTGAAATTTGAAGTCCAAGCAATTTTGATTCCCTACATCTTTAGTGATTGGTGCTAAATTTGCTGATTATTCCGGCTTTCTCAATTATTGTGGAAATACACACTTCAGGTGGTGCAAATTTAGCTCAGGAATGACCATATGTGTGTTCATTTCAGTTATTTAATTAAATTTGGGACCTTTTACTACCTTCGTGCTGCCATTTGTCAATCGTCTAATGCATGTATGCTTGGTGATATCGTATATGCATCTTGTAGTCGAAAACTTTAACTTCATGAAGTTAAACCAATGTACTCTTTGATGGCAAACTAGTGCTCTGATTGCCCTTTATCTGAAAACCTGATGATGAGAGAAGCTACTCTTTAGTTTAATCTGTCTAGAAGCAAATTTTGACGTTAACATTTCATTTAATGCTTCTGTGATACAGATAACAGATCTCAAGCTCTCAGTGGACCTTTTGGAGAAAGAAAGAGATTTCTACTTTGCAAAATTAAGGGATATAGAAATACTTTGTCAAACTCCTGAATTGGAGAATCTTCCTGTAAGAGTTTTTGGACTTTCTATTCTGATTTTGGGGTTTTAACCTATCTTTTCTTGGCATAAATTATTTTCTGTTTATCTTCCTACCTTGATCTCCAAGCACCCTAGGATTTGAAATTTGAAGTTTCACCAAAATTTATTGATTAGAAGTTCTTTTAAAACAAGGAAGCAACATATCTGATAGTTTTGGGGATTTTGAACTTTAATTACCTTTGATTTATATCCTTCATCTACAGGCGACTATATAGAAAGAATATGTTGGTACAGGTATTTGTATAATTTTGTGTTTTGGATCAAACATTACATGATATGGTCATTGCTAAAATCTTAGTGTGCGGAACTTGTGTTATTTTCTTTTGAAGTTTCAGTCTAATTATACTTTGATATGATATATTCATGCAGATGGCAGTAGGAATCAAGAAGATATTGTATGCTGCAGATGCAAAGGAGTCAGCTTTAGCAGAAGCTCAGGAGTATCTATCCCAGTCTATGAATGATGGTGAAAATGAAGCGGAGGATCAGGAAGATTGAATTTTGACTTGGAAAAGAGAGGCCCTTGCAATTGAAAGGTAAGAAACTTACAGCTAAAGGGGCCGGTTTAACAAGCTTAGGGCGTCCCTTGATCGCAAGATTGCAGGAGATGCTTTCACCATATATATGTTCAGACTCCAAACATCTTCATGTGATGAAACGCTGTAGACATTTTTTCTTTTTTTATTTTCCTCAATGTGCTGGATAAAATGATTATTGTGAACTGAAAGTAATGACTAATTTATTGATGGTAAGGTAAGGACTACTGCTGTTTACTTCAGCTTATGCACGAACGATCTCACTCCACTGCATACATACGTACGTACGTACATACATACATACGTACATACTGTTTCACAACAAGTTCCCCTCCACCTCGAGTGTGACAAAAATAATGGTTCGTTTCATTGCTTGTAGACAGAATTAATTAAATTAGCTACTTTTTTAAAAGCATATGGTATGGATGTGATAAAAATTTGATTAACCCGCTCTTTTGACGTGGCA
Source organism: Melia azedarach (assembly GCA_028052125.1). Classification (NCBI taxonomy): domain Eukaryota; kingdom Viridiplantae; phylum Streptophyta; class Magnoliopsida; order Sapindales; family Meliaceae; genus Melia; species Melia azedarach. The sequence goes on along the minus strand of CM051401.1, from coordinate 1,896,402 downwards.
TGATTCACTTGCCCATTCGTTGCCGGCAAGACTTGAATCGGATCTAACTTTCGCCGCCCCAACCCAATGAATTGACATAAAAAAGGACAAAAAAGATAACCGGCCTCAGTGGCCAGAAGGCTTGCCCTTCCAGTGGGAGGCAAGCCTTCGACCCTTGCCAAGAGGTAAGGTTGTCTCACAAATTGTGAGATCTTTTTCAGGAACATTTGGGTTGATTTCTGAATATTGGGTATTCTACAATTGTCTAATATCTTCTCAGTTAAATTCTAGTAGATCCCTGGTTGATACAGTAGATCCCTAGTTGTAAATATCAGTAGAAATTTAGATAATACTAATAGAAATTTAGATAATACTAATAGATTTGTAATAGTTCAAAAAAAAAATTTCATTCTAGTATATCCCTGGTTGATACAGTAGATCCCTAGTTGTAAATATCAGTAGAAATTTAGATAATACTAATAGATTTGTAATAGTTCAAAAAAAAATTTCAGTAGATTTCTGTTGTAAATATCAGTAGAAATTTAGATAATAGTAATAGATTTATAATAGTTAAAAAAAAAGAGGACAAAAAAGATAAAACGTATTTATTGACGAAATTTAATGCAGCTGAGCTGTATATTTATAACTCCATCGCAGATACATGAAGAAGTGAATTGTCATTTCGATTAAAATTCAAAAACAAAAACAAAAACAAAATAAATAAATAATAAAAATGCTAACCGAGTCTGGCACATTTATGGCGTTGTCTTCTATTGTAGCCTGCAAGTAATTGTGAAGGCCAACAATAAGAACTAACAATTTCAGGTTAAAGACCCCTGCAAAACTTGCGTTATATAATGTGGTTAAATTTCAGCAGGTAATTCAATTGTAATGGCAAATTTATGTTCGATTATAGTCGTTTAAGTGTAACTATGCCTCCAAAGTTCGATGAAGGGCAGTTAAGTCAAATCCTACCACTAATTATCCAGTCACATAAATCGAGGGTATCATAATTCAATTGCAACCAAATATATAATATATTTTTTTTAAAAAAAAAAAAAGACTGAAAACAATCAAGAAATTATGTTGGATGATGATAATCGATGGACTACATTGGATTCCCGGAGGATACAACAGCAGGAACTTTGTCATATAGAAGTACGAATATTTACACTAGTTGACATATAATATACACTTCTCATCTAATTTTAACTTTCCTTTTCTTCTATTGGCTACTCTCCTAAACTTCATCCTTCCCTGGTGCTGTCAGAACTGAAGGATCGTTTCTCTGACTACTTTCAATTTACACGCCAGGCTGCCATTTTAGTCATTTACTATCCCACCTAAAACTTTTTGGTTGTTTCTTCGTTTTGCTCTGGCTTGATGTAATTAGTACTACTATGTTGCCACTAGACTCATGATCAAACGGCTCTTGGTTAAACATTTCAACTTGATTTTGTGTCTGCGGTTACTGGTCTGCAACTCTTTTAGCCATATCCTTCAACTGCCAGAGAATTGAACCAACACACTAATCAGATGTACTCTTGGAAAATCAATCCATGACTGAAGCATATTGGTGAATTATAAGGAATACAAACTATGCCAAGATGTTTGATAAATAGTAATCAATACAAACTATCACTTCTATCTTCATGATATTGGTTGACACAGAAAGACAATATTAAGTGCATGTGTATTTGCATTCTTATTTATGATGAGCATGCATATATGGATATGCATTATACATACAGGTGAGCATGATTTGTTCCTGCATTCATATGGTCACTATAATGAATAGCCAGCACAAAATAAAGGAGATCTTGGACTTGTGAACATCCCATGTTCTATCCTCCATCCTGATATTAACCAGTGTAATGTTTCAATCCCAAATAGTTAACCAATTTGACAACCTATACCTCTCATATCAAACTTTGAAGTGACTGCAATCAAATCCATGGAGGGGAACTATAAATAGAGTCTAGTTTGTAAAATATTTTAAATTCATGCCACAATGCAAGATTGAACAAATGATAATATCCCTTACCTGTGCAGTAAGAGATCTGATTACTTCCTGCGCAGCCTTGTTTTTTTCAGCTTCCTCCTGTGCAATTAGAGCTGTATCTTTCAACTTCCTTGATGTCCTTTTAAGTTCCACTTCTAGGAATTGGGATTTGCGACTAAGATCCTCCAACTGCATGCCAAATTATCATTACTGTCAAACTTCTTAGCAATCATGATCACCAAAACTGTGGTGAAACTGAACAAGAATCAAGAGGCAAGCAAGAACTTCTGCATAAAGTTCAAGAAAAGACGTTGTGGTTTGCTTTTTCTTTTTGTAAAGAAAAAAAAAATTTAAGACTAGATAAGTGTAAACAAATAAAGTCAGGTGATGGCAGCATTCTTCACTCAATTAGGAGACTGGCTAATGCTGTACATAAAGCATTGGTTCTGGATTATAGTCTTTAAAGGTTAACCTTCTTGGATGAGCAAGAACTGCAGAGTTAATCTATATATCCACGTGAAACTCAATTAGGGTAATCTACAAATTGAGATTGGCATCTGTGAGAGGAGTTGGAAAAGTGAAATTGTATTCCCTCTGCCCATAGTATAGATGTTTGCTTCTACAGGTACAGATGGAAAGATGCAAGTGGCATCGTGGTTACTTGTCAACGCTGAGCCCATAGATATCAGCAAAAAATTTCAAAGAACAAATAATGTATTCCTGAGATTAGTAAGAAATGCATAACACCACTTTGTGGTTATACTTGGATTTACCTGAGACCTTAAAATAACTGTTTCTTGGTTGACACTGTCATTTGTTTGTTTTGAGGCATCAAAAGTGACTTCTGGAGTTGTAAAGCCAATAAGAGCTGAAGCCACTGTAATGGAGCCAGATGCACTTGACTTACTCGAGATAGGGGATGACGGTCGAGAAACAATCCTTGAACCAGGAAGAGAAGAAGCAGATATTTTGTCTGAATTTCTTAAGGAAAAGCTTGATTCCCACTGGAAACTTCCATTTGAAGAGGGAGGGGCATGATAACTATTCCTGTTGGGCTTAGATTGTCCATCTGTAGCCTGTTTGAATGAATCAAAAGACTTAAGACCCAAAAGTTGTCCAACAGATCTAGAATTTGTGTCCTCTTTCTCAGCTGCCTCATTGCAGTTTGGATATAAATTTCCACTTAAATTCCTAGGAAACCCTGAAGTTGTTCCAGATTCTGTGGTTGTATTCAATTTATTAAAACAATCATCACACACACGGTGAGGCTTGCTGATGTCAGGAGCCAGAGCAGTTTTCAGAGATTTCTTACTGCTGCATACTTTACAAAAAACTAGCCCACAGTTGTAGCAGTTATGACGTTTTCTTCTGAAATTAAATGGATTACGACAACCAGAACATATGGAATGATCTGCAATGGACACTGATTTCTGAAGACATATGGCAGCAGTAAAATTGGAACCACAAACCACTCTCTTTACTTGTTTGTCTCGCAAAGCTTCAACAAGTGTAGGAGTGTTTCTGTTTTCATTGTCTCCATGGCCTAACTGACCATTTGCCCCCTTTCCCCAAGTGTAAACCTCAGCTTTCGAACTTAGAACCGCAATATGATAAGAACCACATGCTATCTCTTCAATGTGATTGTTTCTGATGTTGCCTTCAATGCAAGTGGGAATCTTACCAATGCTTACTGGGCTACCTAATTGTCCATAGTCAGGACTCCCCATCGAATATACTTGTCCTGAGGCTGTTAAAGCGACAGTGATGCTGTGACCACAGGCTACTTTACAAAAGCTTGAGTCATCTGGCATTGCTACACAAGATGGAACTAGTCTAGGTTCTTCATCACCGTGTCCAAGTTGGCCTTCAGCCCCATCCCCCCAGGTGAACAGCTTTTTTGATGGAAGTCCATTGGAACTAGAAGTTCCAGTAGTAACTTCAACAACTGCAGCAGTGTGCCAAACACCACAAGAAGCCATTGCTGTTCTTAATTCTTTCAGTGTTTCTACTTGTCTAGGCACACTGGTGCTATTGCGATCTCCATGCCCCAAGGCTCCAAAAGTTCCATCGCCAAATGTAAACAACTTTCCTGCAGATGAAACAGCAGCTGTGTGCCAAGGTCCACAGGAGATAGATGATACATGCACACCCTCCATCTGACCACATACTTTTCTAGGGATCCATTGGCTAATTTTACTAACATGTCCAAGAAGACCAAGTTTGTGAATACCATCACCCCATGTATAAAGATCCCCTGAAAGTGATACCGCACAGGTGTGAAATTCCCCACATGCCACTGAATGAATGTTTGATCCACTGAGAGTATCAATGAGCTTTGGGTAAGAAACATCGGCTTCCACCCCATGCCCAAGCCTGCCACCAGATCCGTCACCCCAACTAAAGATCTGACCCTGTTTGGTGACTAAGACAGCATGTTTACTCCCACAAGCAACATGTTGGGCATCAAGAACCACAGTTGAATCCAGGACCTTGGGCAAAAGTGCATCCCTCCTGGCAGCAGAAGAAACTCCAAACCCATGCACACCACCACCCAAAAGTCCATTGGCCAGTCCTTCTCCCCAAATGAAAATATCACCCAAAGGATCAAAATCTTCATGGGAAGATCCCTGGCTGGATGAACTAATTCTAAACGAATCAGCTGTGGAGCTACAACTAGTCATATCATCTAAACTGCTAGAAGATATGAAGCTGAGGGACTTGGCAACTGGCTCGGCCCGAGTAAAAGACTTGGCTGCTGCTGTATATGATAAAACCTCAGAGAAGGCTTTTCCCAATCTATTCTGGGGAGAATTCTCATAAGAAACCAGAACTGGTTGGTTCTCTCCACAATCCTGAGACAAGCAAAAAATTTAGAGAAAATTAACTAGAACAAAGTAGTAGATAATATGATTTTCATGAACATCATGCAAGAAACCTTAGAGATTATATCACTGCCGACAGATGACACATGAGACGGAGAATTCTTTTGAGTATGGCTACGTGGGCTATCAGATGATACACTATCACTTCTTGCATCACCTCTTGATTTGCAATAGTTACCCTGAGAAATTAAGGCTCTGAGGGCAGAAAACCAGAGCTCGGCTTCATCCTTGTCCTTGCATATCTGACCAAGGGGCCCAATTGTTAGAGGTACTTAGAATGGGTTATATTGCAAGAGAATGTTTGATATTTTAAAATGAATCGGTTGGAAAGAAAGAAGAAACAAAATAAGAAGAAAGGAAAGGGAGTAAGGTTAAATAACTATAAGGCAAACTGTACGTATTATCTCTCTCTCTCTCTCTCTCTCTCTCTCTCTCTATATATATATATATATATACACACATAAATCAACTTGATGTCAGCCAACAAGACAATGTTTGCACAAAAGAAAACCAATCCGATGGCTCCCATTATATCATCCTTATTTTACAAAGAGATAGAGATACACACACACACACACACACGAGATACAACAGGATTCATCAAAAATTGAAAAGAAAGTACTAAAACAATGCAAAGCATAAATGATCAGTTTTTATGTAACATCTATTTGTTAAGTCTGAGGCTTCTAACACCCTTCATTTGGAACCAAGTAAAAGAGACTGGAAATTAGAAGCCACCGCAAATAGAACACAAGTCTTCATTCTCTATGGATCTTTCTCTGTCACACACATAAACTCTCACTGTCTCGCAGAAACATAGAGTTGCTGACACACACAAACCTATAATCCCAGTTCAAAGCCCTAACTGATGATGTTTCAATAAAGCTTTGAAACCACACCAGCAACAGAGTTACAACATTCTTATTATATACTGATATTACTTTCTACTTTTGGAGTTTAATGGAATATATTGTACAACACTGTTATTTCTGTTTCACAATTATGAAGAGACTGAGGAAAGAAATACAAAAGTGAAAAACTGGTCTCACCTATTTTACACAAAAGTTGGCACCTTTTTTGGGTTGGGGAGTAGCCAGTTGGGTGAGGGAGGGGGTGGGGATTGGTATGGAGGTCTACAAACATAAATACGACATCCAAAGCTGGTGTGTCTTATACAAAAACCTGACTCTGGTTCAATACAAATCACAGGATTAAATGATTTGATGGCTCGACAACAATGTACTCCAGAAAATTTGAAAAATGAAAGGAAAAACACCATAAGCAAAATAAAGTTTACCAATCAAATTTTGAATGACACTCAAGGACTTAAAATGACAATGATTAGCATACAACTGTATATGGATCATTAAAATTCTAATGGGAATTTTATGTGGAAGCATCAAGTAATGTCAAGAAAATATTTGTGAACTAAAAGCAAGAGAAGCCAAGATACCCACCACATCCAAGGACCTGTTACCATATATAAGAGAAAATGATTGATATTCCTTCTCAGGTTGAGGGTAGCGTTGAAATATTGCCTGCAAAATAACACAAAATATCATTTACTAGTTGCAGCTGGTTTAAGCATTTAAAAAGTGCTGGGAGTTTCTAGAGTGGATCTATCAGCATCTGATGTTGGATTTGTAGTTTTTCACCAGTTAAGTGGTTCACTGTAATTTCAGTTAGAAACATTCAGGGGTGATCATGACTTGGTAGAAAACATTTGGTGAGAGAGAATTATGGGTCTTCTTTTTGGGGTCAATCAAAAGTTTTCATATCCACAGAGATACAAGCAACAAACCGATATGCCTTTGAAAAAACCAATAAGTGGAGAAAGGGTATAAACGCTTAGACAATCCGACCATGGTCTCATAAGCAGCCAATTTAGGGATTTATAGTATTTGTCAAATAGGTAGTTCAATGTCATTTAGGTAGAAATTTTCAGGGATGATCACAGGTTGGTAGAAGAAGATTTACGGAATGAAATTATGGATCCCATGCATAGTTTCAATTAAAAAGCTTCGGATCCTGCTTGATACAGGCAGCAAACCAATATGCTTTTGAAGAAACTACAAGTGGAGCAAAGGTATAAACTCCTAGGCAATTACAAGAAGGTATAGTAAGCAAACAGAACTAGTGAGCACCCTTTTGAAAGTGAATTTCAAGTTTGCAGCAAAGTTATGTCATCAAGAGATTAGGAACTTTGGCTTATAGTGCTAAAATCCAAACATAAAGACCCAAATAATTGGCACCCTTCAGCTGAAAAACGGTGAACCATTAATAAAACTCCATCCAAGGAGTATTAAAACAACACAATAACCTTAACTACTTAAATTCATTTAGGGGTACTTAAATAAAGATTAAACTACTAGAACTAGTAGAATACTACCTCCAAGAAAAGGTAAATACATATGAAAGGACATTTGAGAATATTTTGAAAAGAGATCATAAAATCAAGAAAACTTGTTACATGCTTGGTCCCATTTCTAGAATTCTTCGTTTTTCAGTGAAACAACAGAAAATAAAGAATCGTCGTGATTACACCAATTAAAGGAAGGCACAAACTTACAGTACGCTGTCCAGGTATAATCCTTGAAACCTGGCTTAGTTTTAGTTGTTTTTCCTCTTTACCAGCATACCATATCAACAATGTCTCATCCTGAAAAATTGACAAAAGGAATTAAGTGTATAGAAATAAAGTAGATGGAGAATAGATGATGATTCTTGAAGTACCACAGCTTATAGAATAAACATCATACATATATGTTCCCATTTCCCTCATTCCTCCCAATCAACTATTCTCAAACTTGTTCATGTGTTCCCCTGCAATTCAGTACCCCCTGACATGAGACAATTTGGAGCTCAAGTGCTTTTACACAATTTAGAATAACCTTTGACTATATATTAGTTCTTTTGTGATTCCTCTACCATAATACTATTAAATCAGTCGATTATGTACAGCAAGTCTTCCAGCTAGAAATGGATGGAAAATTCCCCATTCTAAAATTGAGTCTTTGCCAAGACATGGGAACTAATACCTTTTGCAACACGAAGTTGTTTGAAAAGTAAAATGAGTTCTTAAGTAAGACACCACAACTAAACATAGGATAAATCTAGTAATCAACTGGATTTAAAACAACATCATGCAAACACTATAATTACAGTAATTGACATTCGAAATGTTTTAGTGAAACACATAATCTACACAGTTCAAGAGAGAAACATCAAGAAGCCAATGGATTGAACTATTTTTAATCTCAAAATTGCAAGGAATCATACATTAGAGAGCCGGAATGGATAAAATTTAGGCTTTCCACGGCGTCCATACTTCAGCAGATACGTCCCTTTTTTAAGCACTCTAATGGCCTGCACAGATGAAAAGACTATGCATATTATATCAGAAATATGCAATATGAGCTAAATTTCCTTGAAGAATAACTTACTCCATTTGGGAGAAGAAAATCATTAAAAAGATCTATAAAAGGAATAAATCTAGAAGAAGAAAAAACTTTTATTTCCGAATACAGTAATGTATTATTGAATCAAATGCAGAAGATGGAAGAAAGTGATGTAGAACGCCTCTTAAACAGAATGAAGAAAAAAGAAAAGTGGAATTCAGGACTTTAACTGGCCTTGTCTCATTCAACTGTAAAGATCACTGATATCCTCCCATGCAACAAAGGCGTGAAAGGATTTCGGGCTAGCAAATGAGATTTTCAAAAACTGGTCGATTACTATAATAAGTGAAATAACTAAAATGTCTAAGATGACAAACTTTTCTTGAAAAAGTTGAATAAATATCTTTCAGAAAAACATATTACCTGCCCAGTGTCCCTCTCGGCAAGAATATTCTGCTGAACAAAAGCCATCCAGGTTGCAATGTCAAGTCCAGCCCGAGAAAAAACCAATGCCCATTCAAACAAAACTGGACTTCTAGAAGACAACCAACTGATGCCCAAATTCTCCCCATATAAAATTTCTCCACAATTCCACAAGCAGAAGTTGAAGTATCAAATTCATCTATTCAATCATGAAGACCTGTTTGACGGTATCATTGCTCATAAACGTCTTTCCATGCCCAACATCAAAACTTCAATCTTGAAATTCCTCTAATTCATCAAAAATTGGAAATAATCAGAATCTATAATATTATACACCAATAAGTCACAAAATATCAATTAGTTATCGACGTAGCATCCTAAATCAGATGATTCAAAAACTATTTTCAACTGCATTAAAGAATCAATCAGGCCTAGAAAAGGTTGGCAGCTTCTAAAACCCAGAGTTCGTTATTATCATCTAATCTCTTTTCAGATAAAAAAATTCCAACCTCGTACCACACATCTGACTGAAATAATAAATCATCCAAAATTATTCAGACACATTGCAGAATATGTTTTTGTTTCCATCAAACAGTAGAATGTGGTTCTCCTTTCCTCGTTCTCGAATTTCCTCGGTAAGCAAACAGAAAAACTTAGAAAACAATCAAACCATCTCCTGAAAACAGAAATTAAGGCAACAAAGCAATGTTGATGATATTTACCTAAATTCTGATTATCACCAATTAATCCGCGATTAGATGACGATTATCGAGAATCTGAGGTGGATTACGCTCCAAGATGAAATATGATAAACCAACATATCAAAGGAAGTTTAACAAAAAAGCTTTGATTTTGCTCCTGAGGAGATTCGAGCTCGTATCAAGTGAAATCGTAACATTAATCAATTGCAGGATTTCTCAAAATTAACGCGCGCCCCTCTCTCCCCTTTTTTCCCTCCACGAGTTCTAACTGTTTATCATTATTTTCATTTTTTTATTTTTTTAAGTTTGAAGATTCTGATTCTTTTTAACCACGTCAGCAACTGAATCCTCTCGATGGTACCGTTTATTATTCAATTGCCTTCTATTATATAATGAAATGACAATTATGTCCTTTTCTTTTGCGGGCTATTTATTATTATGTTTTTCTTTTTAAAAAAGGCAAGGGGATAGGTTAGACCCAAATATATATATATATATATATATATATATATATATATTTTTTGGGTTAAATTCCCTTACTTCTCCCGGATATCGCTTCGAAGCCAAGACACTTCGCAACGCCCCTAATCAACCAGGCTAATTCTCGGAAACTATTTATTATTATAAACTAAGCGACGTTCCTAACCATCCAAATTAGTCCTCGGAGACTATTTATTATTATTATTATTATTATGTTAAATTGCTATTCATGATTGTTATTATAAATTTATTATTTATTTGTAACTCACCTTCCGCCCTGTCCCAAACAGAGCTGAGCACGAAAGCTTCTCTAAATCAAATTCAAACACTCACAACTCTGAATCTTAATTCATAATTCTGCTTTTAATGCATTATTGCTTTGTTGCTAAGTAACCTCAAATAATATTACCCATACAAATTCGGAGTGATTTTATTTATTTCATTCATTAAACTGAACGTGAGAGCTCCAAAATACAATTCATTGTACAGAAGCACCTCACCTCATCGGCCGAAAACATCCCTTGTGAAGAGTGACAAGATGATATCCAGATGACAAAAAAGGGTAATTTTAAAATCCACCTTCCACCAAAAGAAAATTTTAAGTAGAGCCACCACAAACCACAATAATTACAGGTAAGGTGCATTCAGTTCCGTACAGAACCCCGGAAAAAACATATATGCAACTCGGAAAAGGAAGTATCAACCAACAAAAAGAAAATCCTGGTAACAGTAAACATGTCTTTTCCACTTCCGTCAACAAGTAATTAGACTACAGTTTACACAATGAGAGCCATGAGACTCAATAACCATCGTCATAGATCGGGTAGTTGTGACTCCTCCTTGACTTGTCAGCCTGTAGAGCGAGAGAGAAATGTTGAGCAAGTCTGAAAGAGCATCGACTTCAAAGCAGATATTTATCAGCTATATCATAGATGATAAACTACAATCTGATTTGCTAATGCTGTCAAGTAGAGAAAACAAGATTTCCCACAACTCACAGAAAAATTTTCGTATCAGCAATATAGCAGTTAGCATCTACATATTGAAAACGAATATGGAAGATGCAATACCCTGTGAATGAGCTTCTCAAAAGCATCTGTCCCATTCTCTTCCATGTATTTCTCTGCAGCAGTTAGAATATCATCTGGCTTACTGAAGACATCCTTCTTTCTTGGAACATACCAGATGTTAATTGTCTGAGGGTTGAGAAAGAAAGGTCTCACATAATGCTCATAGACATATGCAGCACCACTGAAATATGGGATGACTAGCCAGCAGGTAAAAATCAGCTTTGCATATGACCAGATAGGAATCCTGTCACAAGATCAGATTAGACTATGTATCTGCTTCATGCATATAAGCAGAAAGGTTATTAGTAACTGCAATTGTGAAGCTGTGAGTCATAAAGAATCCATGCACTAAAAAGTTTACTAGCCATAATACAGGAACTAAAATCTAAATGACAAAAGAGATATTTAACGCCATGGCTTTACTACAACAATGGCATCTTGTTGGCCTTCCATAGCAATAAAACAGAATGACCCAAAAACATGTAGAAAGAGATCTTTGGGTGATATTACTAAAAAACTGCATGAAAGTGAATTTCTGTATAGCTCCATTTGTTTTCCATTGAATTATTTCTTGGATATTGATAAAATAGAAACCATGAGTATCCATATTGAAAAGGTGCTGCTTTTAATTAAGAAAAGCATTCAGACATTGATAGAATGAACTTCAAACACATATATTCAAAAAATACATACTTTGATAATGATAGAGAGGTTGCAATTTCAGAAAACTGCAATTGAGATTATAGATGCATCAATTTTGTGGGCTTAATTACCAACTTTTTCATAACTTGGTCAACTAAAACAAGTGTTTCTGATCACAGACTTCCAAAACAAAAGAAAAATGGTAAAACAATTGCTATGGCTTGTGTACAGTTTACACGCACATTTTTTAATTTTTTTGTCATTGTGAACATATGTATTATGCAACCCAATGTACAGACTTTCTAAACACTTTAAAGAGAACAAGAAAATCAAATTTAAAACAAAATACGCCTCAAATAATGAATGGAGCTCATTATTTGACTTTCTAACAAAAAAAAAACAAATTGATGATCACATTGTTAGATTGACAAAGTGCAACCAAATTTACCATTCAATTACTTTGGCAAAGGTGAGCTCAATGAGAGTAATCATGGAATAGAGAATCCAGTAAGTAAGCCATTGCCGATCATCAGCAGGAGACTTGGTCTCAATTGCCCTAACGGAGGCATACCTGTGAAAACGACCCAGACCATAAAAACATCATGTTAATCCAGTCTGAAACTCAAACAACTGAAACCAAAGGTTACAAGTGCCTATTCACAGGAAATTAGTAAACTAAACACTACATAATTAATTACATCGGAAAGCTCAGAGAAGGGAAAAAAATTGAAAAACTGCATTCTAGAGACGGCACAATTTCTCTTGAATAAAAAGATATAATAAAGTAGACTAGCACTTACAGAGGGTAAACAAGACTAACCACAGGCCTGCAAATCAAATCCAGAAATTAATAACATCATAATCATAAAGAAGCGGGGCATTTACCAAATTAATGCAAATACAAACTAAGAAAATATCTGTTTCAATTGATAATGGCTCCATTCGTCCTAGACCAAATTAGTTCAAAGAAAACTGTCTACATGAAAAAAATAACTGCAATTGCCTGACACTAAAGTAAAATATTTATTCCATTACTTTTGTCGGTTCAAGCAATTTAGTGAAATGGGGGCAGAAGAAAAAGAAGGAAGATATGTAAAATCAGCCATTCTTATTCACAGTACCAGAAAACGGAAGTTCTTGTTCTTAAAACTCGAATACAGATATTCCCAGAATTGTTGAACCAAATCGGTAAAACTGGTAAATATACATACCCAGCAAGAACATCAAAGTTCTTAAGTACAACCTTCAAGAAGCTTCCAGCCCCAGATCCCATCTCTCTGATCTCTCGAGCGTTTTTCTTGTTTTTATGCTTGTTCTGATCTCTAAATAAAGAGGTATTTTTCTGTTTTTTCTGGTCAGAGTGAGTGTATTTTTGTGCAAAAGAGCAAGTAGACAAGTGCCCAAAAAAGCAGCGCAAAATTACTAAAGAAAACAACGAGGAAGGTGCCAAAAGCCGGTTAAGAGATTAGTATTCGGTGCCTCGCGGAGATAGAGCATCTCATTGAAGATAAAATCTGATTCGGCAAGGTTTGGGAAAGCAAAGGCTTTATTTTGAAAAGGGCGAAATGGGGTTGCTCTCCCGAGTGTCTAATGCAGCGAGTATTTCCATGAAGAGGTGGGGTTTGGTAATTGTTCAACAAATTATTTGGGAATCTCTAAAAGGGACCCCTTTGTTTCAGTTTTATTATCATTACGCCACTATCATTGTCTAGTAGGTTCTAAAGTTAATAAAAACTGTTGACCTACATTTTAATTAACCATTACTTTTTTATAATGTTCTGTTATAGCAGTAAGGGGAGCAACTCATCATTTCTTTACAACGGCCATTGATCGTCACACTGTAAATATAATCTGCTTGTAAGCTCTACTTATATCTACTCTACTAATAATTACCTTACCGTATTAGTTTCATCAACATGTTTTGCTTCATTCACAAAACTGAATTGGGTGTTGTTTACAACTTCTAACTGTTTTCAGTAGCCAAGCCTAAAATATGTGTCCTTATACGTTGTCACCTCGTTCCCTCACTAGCCATCATCAACCAAGGACGGACATCAAAATCAACCAATGCACATAAAAAAAAAACACTATGAACTACCATCATCCAATATACAAATTCTGCCGATTAACTAAAAAGAAAGGTCAAGGAACTCTAGTTATACATGGCTAGCTTAAACGTTTCTAGGGCCTTGATCCCTAGTCCTGGAAATTGTCTCCCCAAGAAGTTGGGAAGGCCATGAATCTGCTGGGTTGGGATACCGAGCATGCGGTTTGCTTACATTTGAGGCAGGTTTAGATGTGAGTTGAGCAGCATCAGGTGCCGAAAAGGCTTGGAGATCGGGGTGGATGGGCACAACAAGAACAGTGGTAGGCGCTTGTGGCATGGTTGGTTCTACCGCTGGCAGTTCGTATCTATCTCCTGGATATTGTGATGTCAGTTCTGGCTGCTGAAATTCAGGAGGAGGTACATTTAAGTCAGGTTTTGACCTTTCCACTCTTGCTTCTACTTCATTTTGCAGTATTTCAATTTGAGATTCTAGTGCAGAGTTTTCCTCCCTCAGTTCATTCTTCTCAATGGTCACCTGCCCAACATTTCAAGCAACTTAAATGCAGTGTGGCTGAAAAGAATGCTGCATCAATAGATATACAGATATTGTTGCATACTCGGGGAAGAATATTTTGTAAATAAGCATAGCAAATAGTCCGGGGGCCTTACATAATGAGACTCAGACAAGAGAGATGCATTCTCCTTCTTGAGAGACTCAATCTGACTAACCAAATCCTTCAACAGTCGGGTGGCTTCATTCAATACAGCGGCCTTCCCATTGTTTGGCTGAGCCAGTTCTGTACAAGGAAAGTCCTTAAGAGAGAGATAATATGTCACCATCTCAGAAAAGATGGTCTATAATATCAATAAAAAGATCCATCACTGGAAGATACTGGTTTGAACTTTTACACAATTTTGTTAACAGGGTGTGGAACAGGATGGCAGAAAAGATCATTTAAAAAGTTCAAACTTACCAAGAGCTTCAGCCAGATCAAGAAACAGGTCATTCAAATGCTCGCGCTTCAGTTTCTCCCTTTCGGCTTTGTGAATTCTCTTAGGAACTCTGTTCTGATTCTTTTTGGTTAGAAAAGGCCTGCACCATACAGAGCTTTCAGATATCCAAATGATAATAATGCTTGTCATCCAAATCTAAAACTTGTGTGAAGCTGCATATATTGTGGTGGGAGCTTAATAAATCCAAGAACTCAACAGGCTTCTTTCTTGAAGCCCAGCTGGAAAAGTAGTTGCATTAGATCCATTGAAATTACAATCGTTTGCCCTAGAAGGAACTAGTCTTCTGCTAGTGCCTTGAAATTGTGTTTCATTGCTATGGCTTTATCAGATTTTATGCACAGTACGGTACCATGCAAGTATTGTCCATTCTATGTACTGTCATCCTCCCAAAAACTACTATAATATGACTAATAGAGCAAAGTGAAATAGCCAAAAGCAGGCAATTGGAAAGTAAGCTTTTGTCACTACTTTCACTTATGAGCTTAGAATAAAGGTCATGCAAGTTTCATGTAAATTTATTCATGCACATGATATAATGCAACATCAACATAATGAATATACAAACATTAAGATCCAATCAAGATATGAAGCGCTATCTGAAGGTCAAAATTAAGATCTTGAATCACAAACCTAGTCTAGAGATGCATCCACTGTCACATTGACCTTGTCAACCAAGGGAGCAGGAGGCTCTGAACCCATGCCTGTCTCAAATGGGCTAAATTCCTGCACCAAAAACAATACCTGTTCAACCAAATCTGTAAATGAACCACTAATCGAAATTCACTCAAGAAAGGCCAAACAACTAATTGTTTTGATTCAGCCCGCTGAGTACAAATCAGCTAAATGAGACAAAACTACTATCAACACAATGGAGGTCAGCATACCAAACCTAGATTAGTTTATTATTACCATTATTTCCATTCACTGCTCCCCTCTTAAGTACCAAAACACGGTTTTATTTCGAGAAAGAATACTTGTTAAAGTATATAAAAACTGTAAATAGCGTCAAGTTCTCTTATTTAAAAGAAGAAATTAAGAAGCTCAACTATCTAATTACGGCAAAATTGAGAGAGTGCATTCAGTATTCATCATCTAATTTTTAATTCCCTACTAAAAAACCAAAAACCTGACAAAGTAAAGACACAGGCAAAACTCTGTTGACCTTGATTTTGTGTTTATGCTTAACAACCAAAATTTAATTTTTTTTCATTTTGTCACACCCTCCATGATTTTCTGGGAAACCAATCACATATAATCAGAAATGAAAAATAATATGGCATAGACAAACCCTAGATCACAACAAAATCATAGCAATAAACGAAAAAAATACCTTTTAGATGAAGCCAAAAAGAACTTTTCCTTTTTTTTTTTGTTTTTTGTTTTTTGTGGTTTAAGAAAAACAAACTTAAAAGCGCAAAGAGTATGCGTAACTGGAATGCGAGAAAATTAAGGAATTTTGAGGAAAGAAGGAAATAAAAAGAATTGGAGGTTGGGTTAGACAAGGAGAGCTTGGTCTGTAGAAAGGCCTCTGAGTCGAGTGAGTGGCGTGGCGGGAGAATACAATACACAGAATGGCGCGTGTCAACCACCTGCCACTTAATTCAATGAACCAGGACACGTGAGCTCGACACGTGCTCTCTAATTTTGTTTTGTTTTATTTTTGTTTCTTTTTTCATTCATAATACGTTGCGTGCCTGCCAAATGCCGTCGCCCATTCACTTCTCACGTTCGCGCTGCTTCCCACGTCAGCCATGTTGTATTGGACCACCTAATTCCATGGGCCTCCTCCCAAGCCCAACAAACTTTTTTTTTTCTTTCGCATTTATATTTCTAATTGTTAAACTATTTGTATCAAAGAGCAAAAGCGTGTGGCGTGCACAAGAAGGCGTACGTCGGATTTGGAAGTGAAAGATATATGCCATTGCAACGCAGTGTTTTAATCCACAAAGTGGCGTGCGCCATCCACGTACATACATAAGGTTACGTACTCTTTAAAGGATTGACAATTATTATTGCATTCAGGATTTTGTTGGAATATATATATATATATATATTAGTGAAAATATTAGTACCAAGGAAAAATAAAATTAAAGAAGAAGAAGAGAAATAAATAAGAAAAAAGAGGGTAATTAATTAGTATTCATTAATATATATATATATATATAAAAGATTAAAGATAGCATGAATATTATACGGCTAAAACATATCAAGCAACTTGAATGATGAGATGAGATGAGATGATATTGTATTAGTATTCCATCTATTGAATCCACATAGGAGGATTAAATTAGGCCAAGAGTGGGGAACCAAAGTACCATCTTGAATGTTAAAAGTTCCTGTATTCCTTCCTCCACCCCATCGGATATGCCAATACATTTCTACGCTATCATCGCTAAAGTAAATACAATTAGGCTTGCAAATAGAATTACGATCATCGGCTTCAACAGAAAAAATATTGCCTGTATCCTTCACCTCCGTCCAGGTCCAGCTGCTGCTGCCGAAATCCACCTTAAAAACATCAAAGGCATGAGTTCCATACAAGTATATATGCATTACTATCCTCATAGTACCTACCTCCTCCTTGTCTAACAGCCAACAAATTTAAGACATCATCGTCAGTTCCTGCAGCTGATGATTCTACCAAATAAAACTTCCCACACAATCGAATGGGTAGTTGATTTGGCAGTAGAGAGGCAATCGTATTACTAGACGGGCCACCGGAGGACTACTACTCAAATCGCATACAAATATTTTTCCCAAAGGATCTATGGCATAGAATTTATCTTTATAGTAGATAACATCCTCAAAAAGCCCATGCCTTCTTTCACTTTCTTCTGTGTCTATTGTGATCCAAGCTTTAAAAGCTGGTTTAAAATACGCCAATTTTTTACACTTCTCCATAAATAACCGTAACCGTATAATCTTGCAGAATATTTGACGATGATATGACAAATTTTTTAATAAAAAACACGTTCTTACGATCGTCCCAATCTCTGAAAGTTGTTATGTTTAGCAATTTTTTTTTACAGTTGCTTCAGGTAAACTAACCTGGGGACTGATGCCCTTTGACAGACTGAAACATCTCCATTCCCGTCGATTACTATCCCTTTTGGGCGGAAGCATCGGCCACGGAGGATTATTTCCATCGGGTGTAAAGTTCAATTTCTCGGTAACTGCTACAGATCGCCGTGAACTGACAACCCCGCCAAAAGCAATCAAATCTTCTGACCAGTCGCCCATTGCTTGCAGTTGCTGATCAGGAAACAAAACAAACAAAGATATACTGTATTTTTCTATGCGCATTAAGATTTTTAAGATAAATTTTAAAATTATTAAAATTTATATAATTAATTAGCCAAAAGTTAAACATCTTAATATCCATTAGCCTATATTATATCTATGATTAGCAACCAACGAACGTACTTGCAGAACACTATTTAATGTTTAATTCAATTACTTCACATAACAATGATGCTAAAACATCAAATATGAATTATCCGAAAATAATTAGTTACTTTAAATTTTAAAGTATTTTTAATTTAAAATAAAGCCAGTTTTAACCGGTCTCTCCTCTAATTATGTTATTTTGTGTCCTTAATTTATGCAATTACTAAATAATAAAGTTTATATTATCAAATTATAAAATTGATAAATTTTTATTATAGAAACACGTAAATTAAGTTTAACACGAATTGAAAATTTTTATTTAAAAATAAAATATATATATATATATATATTAATTTATATTTAACAATCACACTGTCACAGATCGCTTAAGTAAGCATATTAATCAGACAACCGAAACCCAAAACTTTCGGTTTTGGGTAATTAGTCCTCCATCAAACATCAATGTCAAACGCACATAACTATAAAAATATCACACAGATAATGAATCAAATTAAATTTATAATAAAAAGTACAAAAGAAATTTTATATATCTTTCATTTTATAACCCTTAATTTAATAGTTTAATTGCAATGCAGCTACTTTGAACAATTAATAATTTCTCTCCAAAGTCACTACTGTCCTATATATATGTGCGTGTGTGTGTGTGTGTGTGTTTATATAAACGAGGAGATGAATCATACAAACTACAAAATTTAAACAGTTTCAGATAACTGAGGTTATGTTAAAAGTACAAGAACTGGGGAGTGTAAGATGATATATTGTGGATGAAGTAATGTCTTTGCTTAAACGTGCTTCTAATTGTGTTTTTTATGATGTTTGAAATTTCAAGTTCTTGAGCATCCGAGAGGAAACTTGCGAACCTTCATTCTTCCATCCAAGGCGAGGGCCAAGACATCGTGTTCTTCCACATACCAGAGCTCAGACACCACTGCCTGTTTTAACATGTGAAGTGATGAGTTATACTACTCAAGGCAGATGAATCAAATATAGGAAAAATAAGGTAGATAATAGAGTAGAATAGCACTGATGGCAAAAATCATTTTTGATTATCAGTACACAACATTCTTTCTAAAATCTATCCCCAGGCACATCAGAAAGAAATCAGGAATTGGAGAAAAGTTCGGAATTAGTAATCTTTTCTTGAGCCAACAGGCAGAGGTCATTTCATGTTATCGCACATTGCACAAGGCAATAGTAGCATGTACAAGTAACTAATTACCTTAGATCCACGGATTTCATTGTTTAGACGATCAACTATCTCATGGAAGAACCGGAGTTGATCTGAAGTATTATGAAGCTCCTGCATATGACACAGTAGAAGTGTAATCAGAAAATTGTTGTAGATATATAACAACATAAACGTGCATCAGATCCAAAGATGAGATGAGATAACATTTTCCATCACTTAATTTGGAATGGCCTAATTGTCTTTGTGTCTCTTAAAACTATTTATAGAGGTAGTCTAAGAATATCACTCACACTTTAACTGCAACTGTTTTTGCATGTAATAGATAATGAATTCAACTTAGAATATGTTTGATACTGCTGGCTGCTCCTTAACCTTAAAAGCAAAGTCCAAAATGTATTTGGTAACACCAACTTTTAGCAGAGCCCATTCACTATTTTCACTAATTTTTTACATCATGTGATTCATCCCAGAGTTATTGTGGCCTTAAGGCCACAGCACCTCAGTCACAAACATACCCTCTTCAGATTTGGAATGTGTAAATAGAGTTTATTCACAGGGTACATTTAAAGCTAGCACAAACCGTTATTGCTTCACAACAGAGATTACAGCCGTTTCCCAGTTTTCCAGTTTGTAATGACAATTCACAGAAATCCTAATGTCAATCAGAGAGACCTATTGATTACAACTGAATGTTACAAACTGAAGGATGGCAATAATAGTTTTACCATGGGTGAAGCTGTAGGGTGACCCAGAAGCCTTGCGAATGATGTGTGAAGAATAGCAGGATCGTACTGCAAAAGAAAGAAGATTGGTTAGCGTCTTGAACAAAGCAGTTTTGCAGGCAGCAATAGCAAAATGCATACTCATTATCTCCATAGTAATTTTCATAGAAAATGCAGGGAAATACTCTAGTGATGATATTGTCAAAATAACTCAAAAATGTTGTATAAAATGGCTCCGTGCCTGGTCTTGTGATTTCTCTCTATTATATAATCTGTACAAAAGAATTCTATACATGGAAACAAGGCTAAATTATGGCTAAATTATCTCCTTATTCTGAGAAGTAAATCAAGGAAATAAATAGAAATCAATATGGACAGCTCAATATGGACAGCAAAGCTGTCCATTGACAAATATGGTGAGCAAAGCTGTCTATTGACAGCTGTCCATTGAGAGATATACCAATAACATTCTATAAGGCACAAGATGAGACCATTGTTTAGCAACCGAGAATAATACTATCACTTCAAGATGCTGAACCATCATTTCCACCAATGTTTAGGTTTAGAGCCATATTGCTCACTAGATTAAGTCAAAAGGTAAAAGTAAGATAAATAGATAAACAACTGTTGGAGAACAACAGAGATAATATTATGCTCTCATCAATTTTGAAATGAAAACATAAAAACAGCCATTTTCATTAAGGGTAGACCCCAGGCATAGCCAATAAATATTAATCCTTGAACCTAGCACATGCCATTCACACCTTTAGTCGCAGCTTTTACCATTTCGTTTACTTGGTTAGTCTTAAAACGTAAAATTACAGCATCTCCCACTACTTCCCAAAAAAAAAATTATAAATAAATAAGAATTATGGTTCTTACTAGCTGCTTTTCAGGTGCATGTGGGAGGGCAGCCCTCAGTTTAGCACGAATGGTTATAGGATCAGTTCCAGAGATCACCTACACAGAAAAGTAAAGTAATGATGATTCAAAATTTCAAACAACAGTCCCCAGAAAAATATGGCACAATGCAGCTCAAAAGTTTGAAGTTAAATAAAAATGGCAATCAAACAGAAAGGTCTGACTACAAGGTTGATCTTCCCAAGCCAATAAGACTAATAAATAGGATGGTAATATACATCCCTTTAGATTAAAATTACAACACCTAAATGATATCAGAAATGCAAGGAAAGATGGCAGTTCAAGCTACTGCCTTAAGCTTTTAAATCATACATAAAGCTTGGGCAGAAGACGTGAACTGACTTGTCCTTCCCAAGTCAACAATAAGAAGGTCAAAACATATGGCCAACCTTTAATCACCGTCCCAATTGTTAGTGCAGCATGCATAATACAGAATCATCAATGACATCCAGGGATACATAATTTTCAGTTTTCACTATGCATATTGCAGCTCATGTTTTATATGCATTTATAGGTTGAGAGGGAAAGGGGGGGAGGAGGAAACAAGAGGAGATTAGAGAGCAACCTGCCAGCAACCTAGAAGCACACCAGTGGAAGTTAAAACCACCCTGTCTAGGACAATTTTGACAGGGCAGATACCCTCTGCCACAGTTCTAACAGCAGTTGCTTCAGCTTCAATCTGACAAACAGAAAAGGGTTCAAAGTTTAGATCAAAATTATAACAAGAACTGAGATATCTAAATTAGCTCAAGCAGGTAATGTACCTCATCTTCAGTGGCAGGAACTGGTGAAATATGATGCGAGGCATGAAACATGCTAAAATGGTACAAACTAGAATTCTGAAACCAGATCGCTAGCAAAGGTATATGTAAGCAAACCAAAAATGAGGAAATGAATCAGGAAATTTCAATTTCTCAGACATATGAAGAGCAAAAGAACAATTGAAATAGTATCTAATCAGGCAATGATCAAAATTAACTCCCAGATTCTTTATAGAAACAATAATAATTTGAACAGGTAGGCTATACAACAGTTACCTTTATCAAAATGTGAACTGAATATGCGTTTTACAGCATCTCTGCAAAAAAGAAGAGCACGGATGTATAATATAAAAAACAAATTTCCACAATGAACAAAGAAAATATATAGAAGAAATTACAAAAATCAATTAAAAAGGCACCCAGATGAACAAATAAAGAGTAGAAAAGCGGTATGTGTTCTTTCTTTTTCAAACATCAATTTTCTCTAAAACTCAAAAACCTTGTATTATGCAGACAGTGAGTTCCAAGTAAATAACTGAGTTAAATTTTTGTTTTCCCATCAAAGTGCCCAAGGCCACACATATGCTAAATTACAATTGAAGGACCAAGAAATACAATAAAAAACATGATGCTTACGAGATGGGCACCGAGTATTCTGGGCTGAGATACAAAACATTAGCCCGAACAGGAGGGTTGGCTGCCTAAAAACAGAAGATAAGCCATCATTCACTTCCAATGTATGAAGAAGTAACTGCATGAATTAAGCGACCGGCAGAATTCACTGATATGTTACCTTATGTACAGGAGTTACAACTCCATCCTTGAGACTGAAAATGTCCGAAAGTGACAAAGATTGAGAGGTTTCACCCTGCTTCAAGAAAGCCGCTCCATGCTCATCCAAGTCCCTTGCCATTTTATCATACAATCTCGCCCTTTGCTCCTCATTTGAAATACGAGAACCTGATACAGGCTATTCCTGAAGTTAGCATCACCCTACTAATCTAGTACACACACCAATGAACTCCCGATATAAACTCCAATTTTGAGCTCTGATGACAGCCCTCCTTTAATAACAGTAGCCCTTCACTCCAAATCTTAATTGGGAAGGTGGGATCGACCGTAATATGGAGGGAATCGAGATGCTTGCACTGTTTTCCTCAGAAAGTTGAGCACTTCAATGTATTAAGTTACAATAAAACTAGAGTCATTAGAGCTTAGACTAGAGTTCTCATCAAATTCAGCGACAAGAAACATATCAAACATGGATTACACAAGTATTCGCCTTGCTTGCGAAACTAATTCACCATTTTCGGGCGATTTATAAAACCCATTATAAATCAGGCACTACAAAAATCTATCAGCTTATAAACACTAATTTTCATCGATATTCCTACGAATTCTCAAACACCAAGTTACAGAATAATTATTAAATAAAAAGAGAAAAGATGAAATAAGAGAGATCACCTGGATTAGAAGAAGGGTAGTTCTGGGATGAATTTTGGAGTGCCATGTGGAACAAAGAATAGAACAAGACGAGAGAGATGAACCAGATTAAAGTTACAGTTTTGGAATGGCTCCACCAGTTTCTAATCCTAGCCATCTCCATCCTTTTTCTTTTTTTCTTTTTTTTTTCTTTCTAAACTTAATAATTTGGGCAACGAATTATGGCATTAAAATAGGAGATTAATGGTGGCGATTGTAGCATAAATCGTGTGAGATGGGATTCAATAGTCGAACGCTTCTCTCTTTACTCTTACATTGCACATAATTCACATCGACTCGCGGACCTCGTTCTCCCGTCACTCACTACTTTTAACTGTTTAACTTGTACAAGTATTTCCCACTCAGAAGGACCCATTTTATTTTTATTTTCTATTTATTGAAAAGGAAAAAAACAATCTATGTTCTGAAAATAATTATCACGGCCACAATTCTCTTTTTTATTTTTTTTAAATATTATTATGACAAATTAAATAATGTGGTAGAATTACTGAAAAGGACTCAAACGACTGATGAGATTATAAAAGAGATGTCTCCTTCCCCCATTTTTCACAAGGGCCGAAGTAAGGGCCCGTGCAAAGACCAAAGTCCAGGACCAACATATATAAATACCTTCCAGTTTTAAAAAAGCATGGTAATTTTTAATTATTTCCATTTTTTATTGCAAGTATTAACTTACGTGTAGATTTGTATATAAATATAGAACAATATATAGTAATTAATATTTTTTTGTACATTAATCATTGTTCCGTAAAATCCTTAAGATCATTGTTGTTGGAGTTATTAGCGCATATAATACGAAGAAGAAGAAGAAGACTGATTTAAATTCACCTAACTGTCAACCATACACTAGTTAATAAGAAGACAACAGCCAACGGTTATCCAATTTCTGGCTTACATTTTCTTTTTATTAAAGAATAATAAATTATATATATAAAAAAAAAAAAGAATGGGTCAACCACGCACTCATCATGTATACAAACACGCATATGTTTTCACATTTAGCGTATTGACTTAGGTGACAAATTTTGATACGAACATTATCATTGAGTCACAGAAAAGAAAAGATACCCTTATGGAGAGGAGAGGAGAGGAGAGGAGAGGAGAGGGGGAAGGGGAGGGTATAGACATTTGAGTTGAATGAGTGGTTGGCTTCTCATATTCCCACTCTCAAATCTCAATCAATCTGTTTTATGCTTGCTTATAAGGTCATACTTAATTGGTAGTAGCCAACATGACACATGCCATTTTTACAAAAGTATCAACTTTTTGCAGAACTTTACCTTGCAGTACACTGTTACATCATGTGCAGCATGCAATGTTCTTCTCTCCTCAACTTTACTTGCATTCTCTGCATATAGAATCAATAAAAAGTCCCCATTTTCACCACAGATTAATTGAATTGAAGCAGTGCCTGTAAAGAAAAACATTTTGCTTTGCCGGTGGGTCTCTGGTCCTAAGTGCCCTTGTCTAATGCTAGCTGAATTGCTGAACCACCAACTAGCAATGGGCAATCTAAATTTGGCAGTAGGTGTGATGTAGGTAGTCACATGTTGGTTTGCACTTGCATGATTAAAATTCAATCGTAGTTGTGAATTGTGATTAATAGATTTCATGGGCCCGACATTAAAGAGTTATAGCCCAAATTAATGGTTTCTTATCAACTAATTATTTCCAAAATTGAAACCGACTTGTTTGTTGAAGCCGGAGGATATGTATACTTACAATTACATTACATGCCCTGCCCTTAACTCTTCTTTAGATAGGCTGTCTAATCATGCAATGAAATGGCTTCTATTTTTGAGCTACAAGATTTGTGTCTGCGGGACCAATTTTGTTGTATCTATAAATAGTTGACGTCCATGTGCATTGAGCGTAAGAGCCAGGCCAGACCAGACCATTTCAATTTTGCGATGATGGCGAGATACTCTTTTTTCCAAACACACACCAGAACCTAATAAATGCCAAAACATCATGTGCTATTTATTAATTGGATTAACAGCTCTGGCTTGCAATTGCAAGCAAGTAAAAACTGGAAACTATTCATTCCTAATATACCTAAACAGTAAATGTATTTTTCTTCGTTCGCTTTTATCCAAACTACGGGCAAGAAAACGCAACCAAAACTCATCTTCCATTTCAACGTTGTCCGCCAGTAAGATATTTCTTTGACAGGTGTGCTTTGCGTTGTCGGCGAGGAGGTTTTCTGAAATTATCTCAATATAAAAAATCACACTTAAGGCGTTCTGTCAAAATTTAAAATATCTGACGGAGAAAAAGTGGGATCGAAGGGAAAGCAAGAATACACATAAATTTTTAAAAAGAATATCCCCTTCATTTTGCCTAGGTTATGAAATATAATTTAGAAAGAAGACCGTAATAAATTAGGGGTGTGAAATGAAACTCCCAGATTCCACATTTTTCTCACTGAGAATTGAGACCCAATCATTCAATGTGCCCATCAAAGACTGGCCCACTTAAAAATGAACGGTATAGATTAATGAGCCTGATGGGCCACACTCAGTGGGGTCATTAAAACCCACCACAGATCTCCGTGGTGGTGGTGCCAGTAAGTAAGTAGTAGTAAACATACTAAACTACACACTTACGCTCTATAGTCTATATAATAATAAAAAAAAAAAAAAAAAAAAAGGAAAAGAGGAGGAATGATCCACCTGTTTGTCAGTGACATTGTACATTGGTTCGGTCAATTAGCAGCAGCAAGGGCCCACAACCTGAGCCAACACCTGGAACTGATAAGATATGGACCCCACCGTCCTATTTAACCCCCATTTCTCTGAAGAAACTTAATCATTGATGCAGTAAACCTTGAGATTCATGGCAGAGGTGTAGAATCAGAAATCCCCAAAGAAAATATTAATTTCGTAATTTTTTTTATTGTTTAATTTAATACCATAAATGCATAGGAGTAGTACTGCTTCTGTTTCATCTCTTTCACTACACTAACTTTGTTGTCTTTTTACCACAACAACACTGCAGCGGAGAGAGAAAGACTACTGGGTAATAGAGACTAAGAGGAAAACAGAAACCAAATTGCTTGCCACTAGCTAGTTTGGTAGGAGACTTACCATATGCCATCATAAAGCCAATTTTCTCCATCGCAAAGCACAAATATTACACAAAAGTACCAGCTTTGGCCCCCCCCCCCCCCCAAAAAAAAATTATACAAAAAATAACTGCACAAACAATGATGACGATATATTGTGTAAATGCAAAAAAAAAAAAACCAAATGAGTGAATCTCTTTAGCCAAACCAGGCAAATACCCATGTTAAAAATAATATAAGGTGTCTTTCTTGAATTCCATCCCTTCAATTTCAAACCCTAGAGAACCCCATATTAATCACACCACCAGCAAAAATAAAAAAAATGGAATAATAATAATCATGATAATAATAGTAAAAACTCGATCAAATTTAAGGGCAATCAAACCTCACGTGTGTTACACATATCAAACTACACACAAGAAGAAATTAATCAAAAGGGATGATATTGATCATCATCATCTTCTTCTTCTTCTTCTTCTTCTTCTTCTTCTTCTTCTTGGTCTTGGTTGTCTACGAGTGATGACTAGTTGTATCGTGGCGATCATCCCCACCACCGTGATGCGAGTGTGATCCACTTGCTTGCGATTCTGATACTCCGGTGCCGGTAACCGGTCTATATGGATTTAATCCGGCTAACATATTCAACTGCCCTTCATTCATACCGCTGCCTCCACCGCCACCACTGCTTATACTTGACCCTAATTGTTGACTAGGCAATAACGCCAAAGGTGTTGAAAAATTCATAAAATGTAACCCACTTGACATAGTGCCTCTATATAAAGCGGCACTATTATTAACAGATGGAAATGTCCATACCGGGTCACCGCTCATTACTGGATTATTTGAATTTGCAACCATCCAAAAATTCGCCGGAATTTGACCGTGTACGTGTCCATGACTATGACTGTGACTTGCCGGAATCGCACCTGTACTCGACTGCATCAAGTAATTTCCCATTTGATGCTGCGATGATAAATCTTGTTCTGGCCTTCTCTTCCTTCCTAAACTCTCTTCAGTCTCCGCTGATAACTCCAAGGAATTAGTATTGTCCCTCAATTCTTGCTTCGCTTGCAACATAGCATTCAAATTACTTGACTGAAAATTGAGAAATGTTGGTGTCGTGTTGTCTAGACCAATACCAGGAAACAAACTCCGACGTTGTTGCATAGAGAAGTTTGAGTTGTAGTTTACAGATCTTAACTGGGAAGGAACTGACATGCTGGAGCCTGAGCTACGTAGGGATATATTAAGGGAAGTGAAGTTAGCAGGGATTGTGCCAGTGCCTGTGGCGGCGATCACTGCTGGCTCAGCTTGTTGAAGCAACCACTCGATGGTTTCACCGTCAGATTTGTGTCCAAGCTCACGAGTCAACTGGAAAACCCTAGCTGCACAGAGAGCAGGCATACGAATTCTGCGGCCCCGCCCATCAACTTTGGTGTGTCTATCTTTAGTAGAGGTTCTTTTAGGAGGGGGTTTCTTGGAAGGTTCGGGAGAGATTTGGAGAGTGGAAATAGAACGGTTTGATGAAGGTGTGTTTTGGTCAGTGGTAGTGATGGCAGTTGGAAGTGAAGGGTAAGCAGAAGAAGAAGAGCAGGGCTGTTCATCTTCTTTCTTTTCGAGTAATTGGAATGGAAAGTTATGGCGGTGGTGGAGTTGATGATCATCACTGCTTCCAGCTCCATCCATGATAGCATCAAACAAAGTAGTAGGTTGTTTTCTGTAATGGCCTTTTTTATGAGAGATAGTGTGAATGAAAGGAAAGGGCTTTAATTTAATCTGATTGTGGGTCTCTTCTCTTTTGGTGTAGACAATCTGTTCATTTTTTTTTTTCTGAAGAAGTGTGTTTATTATTTGCTAGCTGAGAATTATTTGTTTTGAGAGAATTGATGTATGTTGTTGGTATTGTATGTCTAAGAGTAAGAGAGGAGAGAGGGGATAAGGGAAGGGGAAGGAAGGAAGAGAGCAAGCTAGCTAGCTTTAAGCAACAAAGATAATGAGTGGGAATTATATGGGTGAGCTTTAAAAAGCAAATTTTTTAGGAAAAAGAAATTGCTTTGTTGATGTGTTGGAAGGGCTTTTAATTATTATTATTATTATTTAAAAAACTAATAATAAATTATGGAAATTTAGCTGGGATAAATTAAAATTCATTGAATTTTTTTAAGAAAAAATCTGGCAATTTATTTACAAATTTTAATTTTGTTGGAATAATAATAATATATACAAAAGAAAGAAGGGGGAGGGGGAGGAGGGGTTGGGTTGGGGTTCCTTTTTATTGTGGTTGGACAGCCCCTTTGGTTCAGACTCCACGTGAGGTGCTCTTTTTATCATTCAATCCATAAAGACAATGGTGGCCGTGGTGGGACCCAATCCCAAGTCAAAAAATTGAGAGACTTAGAAAGGAAAGATTATCATGTGGGTCCCGTCTCATTCAAGTAATCATTTCATTTTGCCTTTGGCCTTTGCCTTTGTTCTGCACCTTTGCTGGGAGACTTTGGGATTCCTCCAGTAGTTTTTGCCTTTTGGGCCTTCCCCTTCCTCCTTTCCTTATATTATCTAGGGTTAGGGTTAAGGTTTTAGCTTAGCTTTACTCTCCACATATCTTTCCTTCTTGGATTCGGTCGGGTCTTACTCATGCATGCATAACCCGGGTTTGGTTTTTTTTTCTTAATAAATAAATATGTTAACTAATTAATTCGGAACTTATTATTATTATCATAAAAGATAAAGTTGGACAGAAATGGAGGGTGGGAGGGAGGGAATGACAAATATCAATCAGACCTGTCCTTAATTATGGAAAACTCTTTACACCTTGACCTGCGTACTAGTCAGCCTGCCTTGTACAGTCATCCAATTTATTTCGTAGCCACAAAGCAAAAAGCTCCACCGTATATCATCCATTCTTGACCAGTCCCTCCAGCTAATTTCCTAACCTTCTACTTACCGCCACCTTCTAATAGTTCAATTTCATGAATTTTAATCCTTATAAATTACCAACAACAATAATTCATACCCACACATACTAGTCAAAGACTTTGACCACCATACACACACACACACTCTAAATAACAGAGACAAAAACTTGAAAAGTTCGAGAAGGATCATGCCATAAATATACAGGGCGCCGTTAGAAATCTCGAATTAGTCTCTGAATCTTTTATAGTTTCTCTGTTACGTTCATTTCTTTTTCACAATTTGAAATCTGAGATAATAAAACATTTAAAAAAAAATGCATGCATGATGGCCATGTATTTGTGAGCTTGTTTGATGTCTATTGTTTTTTTGCATGTCCAAATGATTCAAAGTCTCATCACTATGTAGATTAGTGGGGAGGGACATTTTCTTTTCTTTATTTGGTAAACAGCACATGGTGTGTAGTTAAAAAGATTCACTATGCTTTGGTTTGCCCGTTTTATTGTCATTAGCTTACATGCTTTTACATCATTGATGGGCAATTATGTGACATTTGACCTTGCATGTATCATACAATTAAATCACACTTACATATTTAATTCAAGATATGTACACACACACACACACACACACACACCCCAATGTAGTCGATCATATCATGATATGCTTCATATTTAGAATGTAGCGGCTCAAATATTCATGCTGGTGAAAGAAGAAGATCCCAAATATTACTGAAATTGAAAATTCGTTAATGTTCATCCAAGGGGAAAACGATAAATGATGTATGAGAATTTATCACCGCGCAATGAATTAATGAATTTCAGACAGTACAGTGGTCTTTATTATGCATGATGCGGCTAAAATAAACTTTTACGCAGGT
Source organism: Melia azedarach (assembly GCA_028052125.1). Taxonomy (NCBI): domain Eukaryota; kingdom Viridiplantae; phylum Streptophyta; class Magnoliopsida; order Sapindales; family Meliaceae; genus Melia; species Melia azedarach. The sequence continues at coordinate 1,866,403 of CM051401.1, read as the reverse complement.
CCTGTACTTTTCTCATGAATTCTTATATATAGTTTATATAGATCATGATCAGAGAATGGCTGCAGGCCACTTCATTATCAAATCCATCGATTACCTTTATAAATGCTTGAATTGATCATTGTCTAATATCAGAAAATCGTTGAACCTTATGCAGGCAAGCGTTGGAGATCATGACAACGAATTAATTATTTCTGAACATCTGATGGTTCACTGTGGTTGATATTTTTTTCTCCTGAATCTGATACTAAATGCTTGCCCGGTTAAAACCTATACACATGTGTGTGTAGATGCTTTACTGGGTAAAAGAGAGGAACTAGTTATGAAGATCTATATAGCTAGCTTTATTCATAAGTAGCTGCAACTTTTAAACCATATAACTGCCAGGTAATTAATAAAATATTTAAAACCAAGACAAGTCTGATTAACAACTTTATTGATCGTTCTCACATGCTATTTAATAATGCCAACTTGATAATTTAATGGATAAAACTTGACAAATTAAACATCTGACTTTCTGGTGCATTTGGACGCAAAGCATATCCAAAACTTCTATTCCTACAGTAGTAGTACTAGTACTAATGCATTTCCAATCTTTTAAATTATTGTAGTGCTTGTCCCTTTTTCACATAACTTTACTTTTCTTTTATGATTATTATTGGAGATCATGAAAGGTATATTTGTGATTGTTTTTCTTTTTATTTTGCTTTTAAAAGTATGTCAATTCACGTTATTTAATAATAGTTAATATCTATCAATTACTCACATACGTAATTAATTATTTTATCTGATTGTGATTAATTTCAAGTTGAAAACTAATTACAACACCTTAATACTATCAAAAATATCTATAAAAATCACTAGAAGAAGAACCTGTAATTAATTTCAAATGCCTAATTAAGTCGGGCAGGAAGAACCTGTAATTGTCAAACAACATAGATGGTCAGCCCCCTGCATGCCTTTTTTAGAACATAGAAAAGATCTACCCAGACAATAAGAAAGAAAATTCATGGTCTATATTGTGAAATCTACCATAATATCTGATGACAGCCATAAATATGTACATAATATATATATATATATATATATATATATATATTTGTTGTAAGTTACAGATCAGTCGTATATCTCTCGAAAAATTGCGTTGTATAAAAAAGTATGTGTTACTTCCTAAAATCCGCAAGTGAGGAGACACAAACGATGCTGAAGGACGTGTGTACAAAAGAGATTGGGTTGTGTAATGGCGCCAGCAGTGAGTAATAGTTTGTGTTTTGTTGTCTTATACATGACGGCATTGTGGACCAATTTCGCCAAGAGATGTGGACGAGAGATATTAAGCTTTGGCTAATATTATTCATCTATATATAATGTTGCCTTTTCTGAGACCACAACCTTTGCCTCTTGCGTAATGTCATTGAACAAGACACTTTACCTTCCAATTTAGCTAATACCCTTATTCATATCTGCTGTCCGACTTCCGATTTTCTTGTTAGGGCTAGCTAGCTAGGGCCGTTAATAATAACATGAACAAACGGCAGAAAATTCAAGAGTTTTTTTTTTTTATTCCCCCTTGATAAAGATACTTCCTTCCTTCCATATATATTTGGGTTTAACTTACGAGGTATTGGATAATCTCCCGACTATTCCCGAAGAATAATAGTGAAGCTACGGTTAAGAAGAAAACAATTCTTGCTATAACATTTGACTGCCAGCAATTTTTGAATTAACAAGAAGCCAACCTCTATCTCAGCAGGTCCAATCCATCAATTTCGCTATTCTTACAGTTTTCTTTAGTCATCAATCCACGTCTAACTACAAGCCAAATGAACAGATTTTTATTTAATTTAGGCTATTTTTTTTTTTGTTGTACTTCAACCTATATGGTACGTAAAATATTCAACAAACATCAATTTTTCGCGACAGCTAATTTTTTTTTAATTATATTTGATATGGAAGAAGTGATTTAATTCTATTTACCACATATCACTAGTGGATATTAAATAGAGATTTAATATTTGAATAAATACTTTTTGAGTGAAAAAGTGAATTGGGCCAAGATTAACCAATCTAATCTAAGCCCACATAAATTAAATCATGAATTTAGGCTTAAACTAAAGCGAAGAAATTGGGGCAAGGTAGCAAATATGAACGAGACAGTTCGCACGGGATGGCATCTGATTGCCATGTCTATGGTTAAACATAAAGTAGAAAAACAAAGGCCCTAATCTGAAAATTGTTTAGCGAGAAGAAGGGAAAAAAAAAAAAAATTCCAGAGAATATAATAATTCGCTGGGTGGCACATCAAAAAGAGACAGTTGGTATCTTTTCCATTCATACGAGTTAGGGCTGACGTTATTCCAAGATTTCACAACGGCATACCTTTGCTGATGCTGAGTCACATCACGTCTCTTGACTCTTTTTGCCTGCCAACTGGACCCCCGGACTCCAGTCCTTCTCATCCCACGCGCTACCTTCCGTCGTAGATAATACGCTCCACTCGTTTTATAAGTTTTCGTATTTGTTGTCGCTTTCAAGTCATGCAACTCGTGATGTGAGAAGAGGCTTAAGTTGTCGTCCAAAATTCTTTGATGTGATTGGCTCCTTCACAATCAAACCCACTAGCAAGCTGTAAAATTAAAATACATAATATATATATATATATATATATATAAATTTTATTTTAACTTTTTAAAAAACCGGACAAAAAAATATTTGTTTACATATATTTTTTAAACTTATTTATAACTTTAAAATGAGTGTTAGAAGGGATTTTTCTAATATTCTAATTTCAGACTAGCATGAAGGGTACTACAAAGCCCCGACGATGGGCTCATTGACTGAAAATTGGGCCCTATAAATTATTCAAATGTGTATAATATTTTTAAACAGAAGTATTGAAGGGTCCATTTCAAGATTTCTAAAATTTTCCCTTTTAAAAGCGTAAACTAGTTGTCTTTGGTAACGCAAACAAAATGAATAACAACGTTTCTCTCCTTTTTCCGGGGAAATAATAATAACTACTAATAATAAAATCCATACAAGTGTCCGCGAAATATTTCTTTAAATAGGCGTATATTTATGGTTATTGGATGAAGGATGGAAGAAATCAGATTAAGGTCGCTGTCAATTTGGAACAAAGTGTGGGATTAATTACCTACCACATGTGACCATATATAGCAATAGCATGATGTATTGGATATATGTATGTCTTAAAGTTGATACATACGGACGTCAACTGGGTTGTCTTGTTGCATTCCGTGTATTCTTTGCAAGTTGTGGATATGTTATGTTATCCAAAGAATCTTATTTATGTCCAATCAATCTGCACCAAGTAAGCATGAAAAGACACCCAAAGTACAAACCAATCCTCTCTCTCAATCTCAACGCACACCCTACGACAACGATGATCTCCGTCCCATTCCCCCAACATCAAATTAACTGCGCACCGCTGTCCACATTCCACAGTCAGTCAGTCAGTCAGTCTCGGAACTCAGAAAGTAGCTGCCATGATCATAAACTGTTAAATATTAGTTAAAAATATGTGAATTTTGTTGAAAATTGATTAACTTTGAAATGTTAAATTAATTAAATTGTTAAATATTATTTTAAAGTTGAATAAAAATGACCGTATCAATTGAAGTTGAATGAATTTTTTTTTTTAAATTTACGAAATCCTTTTTTAATAATATAGTATATTATTATTGTTACTACTACATGAGTTGAAATTTCTTTAGCTATTCCTAGAATAGTGTCAGAGTAGATTAGATTTGCTGTTCTTCCATTTTTTAATTTTTATTTAAAATCTTTATATGGTATAGAGAAATCGGGAATGATCTCATCTCATAAAGAGACTTACAAATATTTCAGCTTTTTAAGTAAGTGTACTTTGATGGTGGTAGTGTAGTGGCATTGGATTTTGATTTGAAAACAAGACAGACTTTAACAACTCATTTTGCGAGATTCTTTTATAATTCAAAGAATGATCTCTTAACCCTTTTTCTTTTCCTTTTTTCAATTTCAATCCTTTTTAAAATGCTACTTCTTTTCACAACCAGAATTCAGAACAAAAACAAATCCCAATTTCACTTTTTTCCACTGTCCGAAAGTAAATTAAAACATTTTTTTTTTTAAAAAAACAAAAAACAGAAAAACCCACCAACCAACAAACAATTCAATGTAATGTAACGGGATTTTTCTGCCACGGACTGCTGTCCGAACTCGGCATCTTAACTGTAGACACTAATAAAAACCGAGACCAAAACAGAAACAACTGCACGTGGCATGTTTGAAGACATTTTGACAGACAGCTCTGATGATACTGCTAATGCCACGTGTCTACTACTGCAAATTTAGCAGCAGCTCATGACACACCAAGTACATAGCATTCCGTAGTCACCAAGCCTAACAACAGCTAGCCCGGGGTGCAATCAGTAATCACACAAGCTTTAGTTAGAGAAACAAAGAATCGTTTAAACATCGACCCACCATTCAATTTGTTCAATCTTCTCATTAACATTTAAATAACACGCTCTCTACATTGCAGTGCATGGTACTTCCTATTCATTATAACACCACCGAATCAACAGACACTCACAAGTCACAAGCCTTTATTTATTTTAACCTATGTTACATAAAATCGAAGAAACTCACAAGAAACATTTGGTTGATCGTAATATGGCATAGTTTTCAAGCTAGGGAGTGATTGCATAATGTGTTATGTGAATTACATCTTCGGGTCTCTCAGGTGGATGACTCTTGTTTCTCATTCTTAATGCCTGGTACTCTTTGAACAAAAATCCTCTGTACTTTGGTGGCTCTCCAATCTCGTGAGTGAACTGTGGCAATGGTTCTATCCACTTGTCTCCCTGCAAGTTGTAGAAGAATGCATAAGAGTATCGGTCCTTTTCTTTGGGTCTCACCACTCTGTGAGTTGCACTCTTGAATTTGTTGTTGCTCAATACCTTCTCCAAATATTCCAGGGCCGGCCAAATATTAATACTAGACAAGTGGTTTATATATGTAAAGAAACTAGCAAGAGCTAGATATAATAAACAGGAAAAGTTTAGCGCTACCCATCATTTTCAATCAAACTACCATAAAGAAAATGAATTATTTGGGGCTCTGCCCCACCCCCTTTACCTTCTAAAGAAAAAAAAATGAGGTCAAATAAAGAGAAGGGCAGATTTTTCTTGGTACCTGAATAACGTCGCCTACATTGACCACAATTGTTCCTGGAGAAGGAATTACCGGAATCCATTCACCATTCTTGTTAACTTCCAGGCCTCCGGCATCATCTTGGAACACAAAGGTAATACAATTCCCGTCTTCGTGTTCCGTTATTCCATTATTTTCAATTTCTGTCGCTGGGAAGTAGTGCAAAGTAGTCATGAAATCCCAGCTCCTATCGTGATTATATTCTTTGAGGAAGTTGGGAGGCAGACCTAAGCACTCGTTCAAAATGCTCTCTATAAGCATGCCTGTCTTCGTCAAGCGGGAAAATGTTTCTTCCAGTACCTCCCTAACAAGCAAAATCAAGAACAGTTTCAAAAAAATCGAATGGTTTCACGTGGAAATACTAAGAACATTACTTTACGCACTGTTGACGCCAAATGAAACTTGAAAATGATGATGAAAAGAGTTCCAACATACTTGAAATCAGGTGGGTTTTGAGGGTAGATGTTGAAGCTAGACCCTGGCGGGAACACCAGCAGATACTCGTTCTTGTCTGGGGAGTGTTGAGGTTGCCTGTTATAACCAGCAGGAAGCGGTGCATCAGACCCAGGACTAGACTTCAGTTTCTCCTCGCCCGAGTAACCGAAAAACGTTTTAGACAGCAGCAGGGCTCGGTTTAACAATTCTGGGGGAATCCCGTGGTTCACGATTTGGAAGAAACCATACTGAGAGCAAGCTTCGCCGATTACCTCCATGGCTTTCTTCTTGCCATGTTGATCACTTTCTTTAAAGAAAGGGGAGAGGTCAACGGTGGGAATGAAGTTTTTCATTTCAAGACTGATGTTAGAGGTTTCTTTGTAGGCAGTAATGCTGCTTTTAAACAAATCCTTTTGTTAGGTAAATTATTGATTGACAATTGTATATATGGGCATCTGACGTTATGACACAAACCGGTAAGTTGTTAATTCCTAAAAACGGACTTCTGATTATAGTAATAACACTAATTTGGAATAATCCAGCTTGGAAACAGACACAGAAAGCAGCCTCTAGAGATTGGCTTGACGTGCCATGCCCTAAAGATAGCAGACTTTTCGTTTGATTAATACTCAGGTATTTGAAACAAAAATTAAGAATAAAAATTTAAGGGCCAAGTTGGTTTCGTAATTTGAAAATTATTTTTAAAAATTTGAATATGATTTAAAAATATCAGTTATATTTTTAATATTTAAAAAATATTTGATATAATATTTAAGTATTATTTTTTTAATTTTAAAATTTATAAAAATATGTTTGATATAATTTTTTTTTAAAAAATAAAGATATGTGTTTTATTAGAATTAGGTTTAATAATTTAAAAATATTTTAAATATTATATAAAAAAAATTTATCGAAACAAGTGAATTCTAATTTATATGTACAATTTTAATTTATACATATAATTACATTTTCTAACGTATTTACTAAATCAAGTGAATTCTAATTCATATATACAAATACAATTATAACTTTTAAAAGGTTTTATTAAATAATAAATTAGTCTAAATTTTTTGAGCCTATCCTATTCAATAAAAATAATAATTTACATTATATAAAATTTTAAATTATATAAATAATTGATACATGGCAATTAAGTATAAATTTATATCTAGATATTTTAAGGAATGTACTTTAATTAAATAAGAACGTAGTATATAGTCATTAATTTTAAACAAGTCTTAGAATTTTATCTAAAACTTATTTGTAATTAAATTTAACTAATTTTAACCAAATGTATATTTTGAAAATTCATAATAATTTTTATTTTTGAAAACATAGAATTGTATTCAAATAATATATCAACTAAATGCGTATTTTTAGAATTCATAATATTTTTTATTTTTAAAAGTACAAAATGGTATCCAAATTCTATATCAAACAAACCCTAATTTTTTTATTATCGGTACATGAAAAAGCTTACAATATTATTTCTACAAATGAATTTAAGGGTGAGTTTGGCAGGTGCTAATAAATATTCTATAAGTGCTAATTTGAATTTGTAAAATGTTAAACTACGTGTTTGGAAAATTTTAATGAAAGTGCTTATTGAAAAAATGTTAACATTTGGAATGATTATTTGATTAGCAAAAATTTGGTGCTTTATCAAATTAACACTTTAAGTGCTTAAAAGAGTAGTATTTGTATATTCATCAAAAATTTTATTTTTTCCAAAAAATCCATGAACAAATTAAAAATTAAATTTCTTAAATATTTATTTTTTTAAATATATTTTAATTTAAATTATTATATATATAAATATATGATGGATTATATTAGATATTTAGAGATATATTATTTGTTATATTTTTTCTTTTTGAATGAATAAATTATTCAAATTGATATTATTAAAATTATTCAGATTGATAATTTTATTTACCTTATTAAAATTGTAGTTATTTTATAACAAAAAACTATTGTTTTTTATTTTTTAAGATATGAAGTTGTAATTATTTACGTAACACATTTTTTATTTCACTTTTTAGAAATGTTATAAAACAAAAGTATTATATATATATTTGCTCTTATTAAAAATATTACTATATCAGTATTACTTATTAGGAGTTTTAACACATACCTCCAATGAAGTTTGAGACTTTAACACTTAAATAGAAGGTTCGAAAAAAAGCATACATACCTCTCATGAACTATTAGTTGATCATTCATTTTTTACTTAGATGACTATAATACCATTATTTGCTTTAATATAAAATTTATAAAATTTAATTTTAATTTTTTTAATGTTTATATCTATTAAATAATTTAAAATTTAATCAATAATTTTAATTTATATTTATTTAAAATTAGAAATTTAATTAATGATAATTTAATTTAAATTTATTTAATATTTATTAAAATTAAGAATTTAATTAATGATAATTTAAGTTGATAATTTTAATTTATATTTATTCAAATTAAGAATTTAATTAATTCTTATTCATGTGTCATATTTATCCAAATTTTAAACTCTAACATGCAAACCGACTGCCTTTCTTACTCATTTTTTATACAATTCCTTCCTGCATTAACCATATTTTTTTTTAATTTTTCACCAAACAACTTCATAACCTTATCAATTTGACTATTCCTACAAAAACTCTTTAATATAAGATTTATGTAATATATATTCACATTAAATTCACGCTTTAATATCGATCCTATAACTTGTAAAATAAATTTAAATTTTCTGGTTTGTACAAATTTCAACAAAAACAATCAACGATAGAAATTTAGAAAAAATATCAATATGAATAAATTATTAATTTTAAATAAATATTAAATAAATATAAACCAAAATTATTGTTAATTAAAATTTTAATTATTTTAATTTTTTAAAATATTAAATAAATTAAAATTAAATTTATTTAATTTTACTTTAAAACAAATAAGGGTATTATAGTTATTTAAATAAAAATAAATAGTCAACTAATGGTCTAGAAAAAATAAGTGTACCTTTATTTAAACCTTCCATCTAAGTGTTAAAATCTCAATCTCTAAGAAGATATATGTTAAAACTCCTTACTTAATAATATTTGTCTGTTTTAATAATTTATCAATACAAAAATATTTTTTTAATTACACTTATAAACACTTAATTAAATACCAATAAGTATTTCTAAAGATTATTAACTAAACGCTTAAATACTTTTTTAAAAGCTGTTAAAAAAATATTTAAGAACATAAACAGTAATTATTTTAATACTTATGTACTTTTTTATACCGACCCTAAATCTGTTTGTTTGATCTATAATTAGAGATGGAGAAAACAAATCCCCGAAACTCGATTGTTGAGGGGAACAAGAAATTGTTGCTTCAATCCAAAATTAGTAATATTCTGACATCAAAATAAGGAACCAAACGGAACCTAACATAATATATGGAATGGAATCACGGATTCCGTGTATATAAGTGCTCAAAGTAGCATTACATATCATAATATAATCGTATTTTTTCATCTATGGCAGACTTTGAAAGACAAAGTAAAATATTATCATCTAAATAGCATAATATTATATATTAGGGAGGGAACTCACAAAAATAAACCCAGAGAAGAACACCAAAAAGGGCCTTGAATAAAAAGAAGAAAAAACAGTCGGATCCCAACTATAGCCTGTTGGCTTTGCCGTCGCATACACACTAGAAAAAGCTATCATTAAAGAGAGTCAAGTGGTCACCCTCCCATGTCACCTTACTATAGCAACCACTAGAGACAACTTTACACCAAGTTGTTACCAAAGCAAGGAAAGCTAACATAAGTGAGTATCTTGATGAAGACTACTCAGTTGCCTTCCTCATCACCATCTTCATCATCATCATCTTCCTCTTGATCATCTTCGTCATCATCAGAGTCATCATCATCTTTTCCCTGTCAAAGGGCAAAATTTACATATAAAGAAGACATTTTTAGATTTTTGCCAGCAATGCAAATCTGACATACACCAAACAAACATTCTCCCAGGCAACCAGGAATGATTAGTTAATATTTTCTCTTCTGAAGAAACAAGAACGCATATATTTAAAGTTGTTCAACTAACAGTTCAAAAAGACTGTCTGTTTAGTCGATCAGTGGAAACGACAATGGCTTCAGAATGTCTTATTCTAAATGAGCTTCATAACTTATTGATCAAATTCAATGTGATTGCCTATGTTTCTATTTCCAGTATTGCAAATTTAGAACTCTTGTCCACAGTTATAGAGAACGATGCCTTCTAATGCTTCGCATGCAGGTTAGATGCTTGACTAATTAATCATTGCACTTTTTGGTCCAATTCAAATAAAACCATATTCCCACAGATATTGTGACAATAACAAGAGTAAATTACACATAGCTCCAATATAAACAACTATGAATAATGAAGCTAAATGACAAGGCATAATAACAATTAGGCATTTCATTCTCTAAATCAAAGGAAAAGAAATTCACTGATTTGTCCTAAAAAAATACAAATAAACACTTAATTTACCTCTTCGTCAGCTTCATCCCCTTCAAACTCCTCTTCATCAGCTTCCTACAATACAGCCATTGATTGCCAATAGAAAGTGATTTAGGCCATCATCAGACTTCAAATCATATAGAAAGGGAAACAGGAGAGAAGGTAAAAAAAAAATTACATTGTTAAAATAAGTGAGAGGATTGGGCCATAAATCCTCCTTGATTATCTCTGCAACCTGCACATTTTCAACAAAACACAACCTCAACACAAGAAAGGACCATTCGCCGACATGTGGTGTAGACCTCTATATTCAATCTGCACATAAATAGAACCTACCTCGTCATGGATACCATCAATGGTATCCTTCTCCTGAGTATCATTGAACCAGGTAAAGAAACTGCATTCATAGATCCAGTATAAATAGTCAGAGATACCAAATACACCTACAGCATGCAATCTTCAGAAGCACAAAAGAAAAAAACTTTTTAAATAGTGCTAGCATGATGGATCATTTTTCTTTTCTAACTCGAAATTCAGTTTACCAAAAGTATTAACATGAGGAAATTATAAACAGAATGACATTAGAAGTTACTGAGCCAATTTCTTTCAACTGCAGGACAGATCGCAAGATCTCAACAAAGTAAATAGCATTGAAGTCATAAGTAAAGGGTCTGCTTAATCAACATTTTAGCAGAAACTATAGAGCATGATAATGCATACATAAAAGTTGAAACAATTCGTCTTGATTTGAGTTATAAATACCATAGAAAAGATCTTGAATATATAAATAACTTCACTCTTTATCTTCAAAAACCAAAAAAAAAAGAAGCATAGATTAACACAACTTTTTCTATGATTATACATGGGAAGAGAAACAAAGAACCTTGATAATCAGATTGTGTTCTTTTTCATCCAAGACATAGATTGTGCTAAATTGATTACTATTTGACCAACTGACAAGGATGAAACCCAAACCAACCAATACTTGGAAATATTTAAAATGCCAATGAAATCAATCTTAGCCACAAGATAAAATATTTGATCTATGATCATGATGCATCAGCAGAGTGCCTACAGATGCAATGTGCTGACTTCAACTTGAGATACTTATTTGAAGTTGTTGCCTAAGTTTTGGGTCAAATCCTCAATGTACAAAAAGGAAATATGTATATTTCGCAGAAAACTGTTTAAAGCCTCTAGTTTTTAACAATAAACAACAAATAGGATTAAAAATCCAACCTTTCTTCCGCAAATGGCCGCTTGTTTCCTTTCTTTTCATGATTAACTCCATTTGGTATGCCCTTCATAGGTAAGGAATTTAATTAAATCAAAACTGAAGCAAAGTAGGCAGGATGCCATTGCCTGAAAGTTTAAAGGGAAAAAAATGAAAGCCCTTACCATGCCCTCTTTCCACTTGATTGATGTGGCAGTAATTTTCATTGAACCCTCATCATCAAGGAAGGTGAAAGTCTTAGTGAGTTTTGTATCCTCAAAATAAGGATTGGGAGCAAAGTTCTGAAAAATCAAAAGAAAAAGAAAAAAGAATCAATCAACAATTCATCAAAAAGAAAGAGCATGAAATCAATGTTGCTACTATCCAAGCTAAGTCCATAAAGGGAAAGGAATGGAACGATCTTTAATTATTTACAAAACTAAGAAATTGAAGAGAAACAAACTCACAAATGTGATGGAGTATCCTGATTTTACATCTTTAAAATCCTCCACTTCCAGAGAGTTCAAGTACCTGAATATCTATCAAGTGGAAAAAAGGTACACAAGTGATGAGAAATAAAGCCCCAACAGACAAACAACTCAATTGATCATAGTGATTGATAATTTAAATGAATAAGACCAAAGAGAAGTAATAGAATTTCACATTTAAATATAACAAAAAAAATCTGCAATACAAGTAACTGTCAAAATCCAACGGTAGTTTTGTGTCAGAAAAACATACAAACCTTCTGATCCTCTTCACTCAAAAGTTCACCAAGAGCAGGATGACTAATAAACTGTAGAGAACAGGAAAAAAGTCAATTTCAAGAAAATCTCTGAACATAATATAATTTATAAATTACAAATTCCCTCATGTAAACAAATACAAATAGATTACTCACAGCAGTTAACCAGAAGTCAGGAATGGATTTGATTATCTCATTTCGCTTATCATAAACTGGCTTGCGTATCTCACTATACTTCTGCTCCACTTCTAAGACTTTCTCACTTGCCTCTTCATTGATCTAGAAGTTGACCAAAAAGAAAAATGGAAAACTAATACTCAGGTCACAAATCATGTTAAGATCATAGGCAAACATGCAAGAAGTAAATTCAAGGTTCATGCAATAGAACATATTTCCATCACAATTCTTAACTGTGTGAACAAAAGAATCAATTCAGACATATCCAACAATACCAAAATCAAGCCAAATTCTATTGAATCACACAGCAATTTAAGATCAAGAAAACAACCCCCATTGCAACTTGGGAAGCCAACCAGATATTTTGAATCTGGTTTCACAAAGCTTGTCAGAAATTAATACACTTCAAATTACACTTAAATACAATAATGCAGTTTCAATGTGGTTCATTGCTGATAAAAAGAGGTGACTCAGGAAATCAACAACAAACTAGTCCCAAAAGAAATAAAAATACATTAAACTGAAAACAAGTATCAAACTACATTTTTTTACGAAATAAAAAGTAAACCTTTCCATTACAGTTCGTGGTCACTCCTTTTGTTTTAATGTCTTCGCTGATAATCAGTTTTTTTTTCCTCCGGCTGTTTATTTGGTTGCCGAAAAAAATATGTCACACAAACGATACTTAATTAGGAATTAGTCAATTTTACCTTTCAGTACCCAATTCAACCAAGTCTCCACTGTAAAAGGACCAAACATGAGACCAAACACTGCCTTTTCACTTTCCTCAAATTTCTCAGCGAACAAACGGAATGTACACCAAGCGATAGATAAAACAAAAAACAAAGAAAAATAACCCAAGTACTAAAAGAATAACATTTGTGTAAAATATAACCTTTTCAAGCTCATCTTGGATCTCCTGGAGTTTCTCGATGGAAAGAACAAGTTCCGAGTCAATTTGCTCAGCGTTTTCTTCTTCAACTTTGGTCTTCTTGCCCTTGTCTGCCACCATTTTTCTCTTGGTAGCTACAATAAAAACCCTAACCCTAACCCTAAATCTCTCTCTCTCGAGCTTTCTCTTTGACGAGTGTCTAAAACCCTAGTGCCTTTTGCTTCACTTTACTCTTCTCCTTTTGTATGTGGGGGAACGAGAGAACAAATGTGTTAGGGTTTTGGGAGTTTATATACCTTATGCGGCAGTTTTGTTAAAGTTTGGGTCTTTGACCAATCAACACCTGACACGAGGCCAAAAGTAGGGTATCGACGTCATTTACTACTCTATATTAGGGGTAGTCTGGTAATTGAAAATCGAGATTCCCTCTCTTAGATTTTGGTATTGGGCGGTATCTTCTGATTACTTGGGCTAAACCCATATTCGATAGTTGAAGGCAATCAACAAGATATTTTCGTCTAACCAGATGTCTTTCTGTTATATACGTTTTCACTTTTTTGACCCTGGCAGTTTCACTTTCGTAACAGTAATTACAAATCACTTATTTTCGCTAGTTCTAATTAATATTTAATTAAATGATTGTACTACTCACGTAATCTTGGATAGTATACTTTTTCTCTTGCAAAAAACCAACGTTTTTGTTTTGTCTGCAACTTTTTTAAACGAAAATTTAAGTTAGTAAATGGGGTCCGAAGAGAGACAGTGGGCCGGAATGAGGTCCATTCACAAATGGGCTCCAATTGCCTGTAAATTATTGTTCTGGGCTGCATATAAATTGGCCTCTTTTCGACTGTAAGAGTGGACCTACGTCTCAACGCTTATACAAGAATGTCTACATGCAACTAACAGAAAATGCCTTAGAATTTAGGGGATGCACTTTGTTGCATTACGAGTTTGGTAATGCTTTTCACAGAAAACCATGAGAGGCTAGCTAGTATGGCATAAAACCTCATTCCCATCACCATCTTTTACAGATGTATACTGAAGAGAAACTGAAGTAGCACTCGAGAAATGAGCATTCGAATAATGGTCGTCACTATCAATAAAAGTTTAAGAGTGAAGTAGGGTTTATAAAGTTCAAACTTTTTTTTTAAAAGCCTCCTTTAGATTATCAACTTCTCTCTGATATGTCTGATTTTCTCAAAAACTTTACGTGCATCATAATATTGTATAAACTATATAAACTATATATAGCTATATTTTAATTCTAACATATGTTTAAAATTTAAAATGTTACGATTTTTCATCCACAATTACTTTTAAAATTACATTTATCAATTATTAAGTACAAATGCATAGTAGACTTTAGATATCAATATAAGAATAGTAGTAGGTATCGTTTAGTTTAAAAGTTCCCCTTCCCTGTATAACCTATAGATATATATTCTTATCAAATTTCAATGCTGTGGGGTCTTTTTCTTCATGTTTCACATAGTTCCATATATGTCGCTGAACATTGCTTTTGTAATCTACAATTTGTTTTCTGTTTCCGAAGTACCCTAGCTTTTTGAGTGTTTGCCTTTTAGACTAATTATGATGATGTTAAAAACAAGAAGACGATAGTGTGAATAGATCCTTGAACTTATCTCCATGCCTTTTAGTAAGGGGACCGTTTCATTTCATCATGAACATGCTTTAATTAATTCTTCAGTAAATAACATTAATTTAAATTTACTATGCACTGCTGGCTCGATTTAAACAATGGAGGAAAATTTTCTTATTTTGAACACACCATTGAAACCAGTGGTGGTCCATTGACAACTATTACATTCAATATCCAAAGAATTAATTAATTATTGATTAAGGTGATATATGCCAATCCAGTTCGATATTGGTCCCTTCACACAACATTCCGTTACAATAAGATCTGTGGATTAATTAATTTATTAGATCACACCTAGAGAATTTTTGTAGCAATATCAATTATGATTAGTATCTATCTTTCAGAGGGTGGATGTGATGTGTAACCTCTCTCTTTCCCTTGCATTAATGGCTTATTTGCTTTCACTCCTTATTGCCATTCTCTCTTCATCACCATCAAGCACATGGCAGTCTTCCTCCAGTATATTTTGTTCCTTTCATACAGTTTTGGCAATCAATAATTTATGCATAATAAACATTTTCATGATCTTTTTTATAAGAATCATTTTTCATAATTCTGATCTGTATTTATCATATATGGTAGTGTTAGTGCGTTCTAGTTTCTGGTCCATATCGACAGAGAATTTGCTTTTATAAAAACCCAATTATTCAGCTTTAATTTACTATTTGATTGGATTTGCCTATAAACCTGGCACATATGGTGTTTATGTGATTCCCGACCTTGTTTTCTGTGGAATAGAACATGCATGGGATCCACCTTTGATTGTAAGATTGGTTATGGTTATGGAATTGAATGTAGCTAACTACCCAACTTGCTCTTGGATATGTACTGTCATTACTCATTAATTGAGCATGTCATTGTGGACAACATTCCTTAACAGTTCCCATCATTTTAATTATAACACTGTTGAAACTTCCTGTCCTCCTCATTCTTGAACTTGTGGTGCCTGCTCATCCGCTGTCATTTGCGTTTACATGAAGGTCATTCTTTTTTTTTTTGAAATATTATATATTATAAATTTACTAATATTTAAATTAAATATCTACGGTATTTACAACTAGAAATTTATTAAAATTTAATTAAAAAGATATTATATAGTTATAGGACACCCAATATCTAGAAAACAACCCAGATATTTTTAGAAAAAGACCCTACAAATTATGAGAAAAACCTTACCTAAAACAAGGTTCGAAAACTTGCCCTCCCAATTGAGAGGGAGGTCTTCTAGCTACTGAGATAAAATCTTAATAGTTCATATAGGTTGGTTTTTAAATGCAAAGTTTTTTCATCTTTCAAACATTAGGAATTAATATCTCCAATTTCTATCGTGAACATAGAAGTGCATAGCCATTAAATTTGCTCATGACTTCCATGGGTTTTTACTCTTTTCAATTATTGTTTAATTTGCTATTTGGGTTTTTCAATATTATTATATATGAATGATATATCCACATTATGGGGATAAAGCTAGGTGATCGGATTGCACATACATGCGTTACTTTGTGAAGCATATATCGCAATTAGATGCATATGCCAGCCAAAGCAGTGGATTTGTAGCCCCTTAAGTAAGGCAAATACGGCTTGCCAAAAGCAGCTTTAGTTAAAAAGTCGGAAAGTATATGTCCAAAACATGGATGACCCTCCAGTTGTAAATCAAGAGAACATGAATAAATTTGAAGTTTTGAACTAATGAGGGAAAGAGATTAGTTAGACAAGAGTGGTCAGCCAGTGTAATCTTCAACTACTCTTTTGGGTCCAATCAGACAATTTCCAGATTCTCGTTTTATGTTTTCAGGCTGTTGTGTCTTTCAATGACATAAAAGAATATCGACAATAATATTATTAGTTTCCTCACTAAAAAAGTGGTTAGGAGCATAAGTGGAATGTAAAAAGGGATAATATTACATAAACTTCATCTCATATTCGGAATAATTGGACAATCTACTGAAAATTCTTATCAAAGCAGAAAATTCTCAGCTGTGCGACTGCCTAATAACTTTCATAACGATAGTGCTGCTTCATGTAGACAGACAATAATGCACGTACGAGTCACACAAAAGCAAGACAGTTCTTGATCAGGTAAGAGCATATTGTTGTGCTAGGTTAATTATAGGAAACCAAAACCTTCACCATTTAGGTCGGCTTTCATGAACTTCCTTGCTGGCATGGGAGCAACAGACCTTAGAGGCTGTTGTGAGTGAGAATTTGCCTTGTCATTTATTCTGTATGCAGTCTCAGCTACTCTCACTGCTTTCTGACTCTTGCATCCTAGTAATTTGCTTGGACGGCTGCCTTGCACATCTTTGTCTATGGATTTGGTTTTGGTAACTTTGCTGGCTACTGTTGCTAAACAAGGAGTTCTGATGTTTTCTGTCAGCTTCTTTTCTTCGTAGTCTGAAACAACTGAGACAGCGGCAGCACTTGCTGTGACAACGCTCCACTCGATGCTGGTCTCACTTGGTTCGTAAGGAGTAGGGCTCATGCAGCTAGACATACCATCAGATATATGCCTTTTGAACATTACTGGCTGTCCACTGCCCGATATGTTCTCTATTTCAAACAGATCAGAACTTGCATCACTTTCTATATCTTCACACAGCTGGCTCCTTACTGAAGAGGTAGGGAGGTTTGGAGTTTTCGGAATGGCATCCCAAGTAAGCATGCATACTTTCCTCTCTAGATTCATTTCTATGACTTCCTTGTTCAACATCTGTGAACCAAACACTTCCAAGGATTTCCGTAACTCTTCTTCTTCGATTTTTTCTTTCACCAACTGTTTCTTTACTGCCAAATTTGGGACCCCAGAATTTGTGGCCGGGATCGCCAAAAACTTATCTTTGTTTGATTTAACACTCATATCCTCAAAACTTGGCTTATAAAACTCATTTTTCACCTTTATCCTTGATTGTCGCTGCTTTCTTCCATCCAACATGATAGGACTGTGAGCAGCTTGAATGCTTTCTTTTCTGTAGTCTTTTCCACGAACTAACCCTCCATGCTTAACATCTTGATTAATGTAAACAGATTTCTTATCCGAACAAGATCCACTGCAACTAAGACTCGCAAAAAAACCCTTTCCATGTACCTTGTTTTGCTTGATTTGAGACAGGTTTCTCTGGTAAGTTCGTAGTAAAGCAGTTTGGCTATTCCAACTTGCTTCAGAACTTACACTTGGAGTTCCTGGCCTGCTTTTGGTTTTAGAGTGGAGAAGATCAACCTGGGGAATTTTGCTGTGGCCATGATTACTTGCAGTGTCGATAATTATTGGACCTTCATCCAGTTTCATGTTGTAGTACTTTTCGGCATCAAAAACGCCAATTTCAGCTTCCCCGGTCTTTTTTCTTTCTAAGCCTAAGCTTCTTGAAGAGGGAAATTCTGGGCTTGAAGTGATGGAATGGTTTAGATACTGAGCTGAATCTGTAAGCTTCTGTATGAAGTTCTCTTCTGTTGTTCTGAGGTAACAAGAAAACGAAACTTCACCAAGACCCTTGCCGTTCTTTCCATTGTCCATATTCTTATGGATGAGAGTGTTGAATGATAGAGAGTTGATGTTGAGAAAAATTCAAGAGAAAAGATCAGGACAAACTCAAAAAGTTATAAGAATTAGATGGATGTTGGAATTGATTTAGCAGAAGTTTTTGATTTGAGATGAGTATTGGAGCTTACTTGGTCTTGTAAGAACAATTCTATATAAGTAGACTAGTACGGTTTGCAACAAACTCTGAAAGAGTGCAAGGTCCTACATGGTTGGGCTTAATTGACAGTTGGTCCCCTTTTATTAATTTTTTTTAATTTCCATTCTCTGTAGTTTTTTTAATTCTCCAACTAATTTTTGTAACTGGGGAATTAAATAATTGTGGGTACGTTCGATGGTAATCAATATTATTTAAAATCAGGATCTACCTGTTGCTAAACTTGCTATGTGGACAGTGCTGCGACAAATGGCTCTCAATGCAGCTTGAGATCTCTGCCATTCATTCGGTGGGTGCGGTGTGGGAGAGACAGGTGCTAAGTTATAGTTTAACATCTGGCCTTTTGTTTATAAATCAAGATATACAAATCCTCACTATCATTAAGAAATTACAAAGCATTATTTATAGAATCGAATAAATAAATAAAGGGAATAAGGAAATCTGTTTACACTTACAGTGCCTGAAGTTTAAAACCTAAACAGCTCGGAGAAATTCTAACAGAGGAGAATAGTAATTATCTAGATAAATGGGAAAAAAAAAATAGAAGACAATAATACTATGAATCTTTGTGAATTAGGATATCCTATCTATGTTTTCTAGCAGCCTCAAAGAACAATGGCTGATCAACATTTAATTCAGTAGAAGCCATGCCTCCCCATGGTTGGCGACAAAACTCTTTGGATTAGTCGCAGTGGTATCGTTTTCTGATGAAAAAACATTAGAGAGTTCCCGTTTCCTATCCTGTTTGATGTGAGGATGTCGTGTTGGTTTCCCCAGCAACCCAATATCGCTTGACAGCAAACAATATCTTTTCTGAGACAAGAGGACCATCCTCATGATCAACGATTTTTGTGTTCCATCTCATTCCATGAACAATTTTTTTCACCTTAGTTAGCACGTCCACTTGCTCGCGGAATATTACTGCTCCTTCAGGCCGCAAGATACGATCCATTTCCAGAAGAATGTCTTCAGCACTACACCTGCACAGGTTACGTATGAATACAAGATGGCCTTTAAAATAGTTAACTAGCCAAAACGAAAAAAATCTTCAGGAGGAACAAAATAAAGCCCAGTTTGTTCTAATGACTATGCCATTTTAAACTCCATTCAGGGGACTAGGTGGTTCCGGATTCACCGCATCATTTAACCAAGAATCCGCCATCCCAATATGAGATGATACGTAAATGATTTAACTTTGATGTTTAGTTTACTGCATGCATATCATGTCAACTAAGACTTACTTATCCTTGTACAAGCTGAAGATGCCATTTGCATGAATAAGGTCATATGTCCTGGGGTATGTGGAGAATGCTTCACACCTGGCCATAAATGAGAATCATTGTTATACAGAGAAAAGTATTTAAAAATGGAAAACTATATAAGCAACCGATATTCTGTTTTTCTCCTCAAATTTTCTATTGAGGACGGACACAGGGAAACCTGGCAGAATACTAGCTATATGATTAACCATTGGGGAAGTCAACTTCCAACACAATAGTCATAAACCTCATTACCAGCAGAAGCTGTATTCATATCCTAGTATTTGTAGTGTGTATAAAGGAAATAGTGGGAATTTAGTTTACGTATAAAAGCTGAACTAGGATAAACCCTTGAAAACCCAGAGTAGTCTACAGATTTATGCTAGCTCAGCAATGGAAAAACAGAAACTTCAGAAGTTACCAATCATGATATATGCCGATCAATCCACGCTCATAAATAACACCCAGGGTGTCTTTCTCAGCTATTGTAGGCATAACATTCATGACCCACAATTTGGGAGATTCAAGGGCAGCAGCAAAACTTCCCAAACCAGCATTCATATCCATTATGTTGCGATACCTCCCTGAGTCAAGGATTTTGTTAATCCTCTTATAGGCATTCACGTGCTTCTTCCATGATCGATTGTCCTCTTGAAATGTCTCAGAAGTTATTCCTGGAATGGATCCACTAGATATTCTGAAAGCAACAGCATTGAGTCTTTCTGGAAATGATTTCCATGGGCCACCAACAACTTTATCTAGCCCAGTAGTCTCAGGATAAGGAGTTACACATGCCTCCATCTTCTTGTACCTACACATAAGCAAAAGATGAATATTTTGCAACAAGATCAAAAGATGCTCCTAATAGGTACTGACAATTATCCTCCGATTAACTTGAAATCCTTAATCACATTATCAATATACATTATCTTTGTGACTAATAATTATATTCGGAAAAATAACAGCCATAAATTTTATATACAGAAATTCATTAAGTGATCATAAATAACTATTCCTATAAATGTCCTCTGTGTTTGGATCTGTTGTGTCAGGTTAATTTAGTTTCTCCAGGAAAAAGATAACTTCTTTGATCACTAAACATTCAACGAGGTGAAAAAAGCAATATACCAGACATCTTCTTGATATGTGGATTCACACATGGTAGGTTGACTATCTTGCTCTTGGCAATAATCATAATTTATTCTTTTCTGCCAGACAGCGGTTTCACCCTTCTCCTGCTTCTTTTCCCAGCAGAGAAGTTTGGCAATCTCTTCAATCTTTTTTTGTTCTTCCTCAAGTTCTCTGACAGGGCGCTGCCATCTTTGGTAATTATTCCTCCAGTTAATGGGAGGACCAGAAAGTATCCAGTAACCACCTGGTCTAAGAACTCGATCAACTTCCATCATATACATTCCATCTGCAGAAAAAATTTCCATATTACTTTTATAAATACCTGAAAGGAATGTACTTTAGAAATTGAAATATAGTGAAACAAGAAATAAGGAATGCCATATAAGAATTTCTCAGGAGGACACAAATGCAGTAACGCAATAAAAAGAGTATAAAAGAAACAAATCAAACCAGAGATCCCGACTTATATTGAAAAGCTGATAAGGTTGGGTCAAATTCAATTTTCTAGGTTTACTTTATGCCACTAGGCTGCTTTTTTAAACCTTTTTTTTTCCTCAAAATTAGTTTTTCAAATTCAATTTTCTGAAGTTACTCCAGCTTCTCTGAATATGGCTGACGATGGCCATGTGTGTTAGCTGAACTTACTAAGTTGTTAGAATTTATTTACAGTTTTACCACTCAATTCAGCTTTCTTGAGCTTATAATTTAAAAATTCTACTCCTAAGAGAACTGGGAGTTGTAATCTCACTAAGAGATTCCAGCAGCCGGTTAAAGCCTGGTAAACTATGAGAAAGAAATAAAACAATGACCACGGTTTAAAAAGCTTTCAGAAACGATCTTGAAGATGTGATTGCATTCTCTCCCAAGTGTGATAGAACCAAGGTATAATTGGCAAATAATTTGCTTTTGTTTCTTCTTCAAGTCTTCATTTCTAAGTTTATACATTTACTATTATTTTCAGTGCCTAAATAATCCAAAACACCAAACATTCACCTCAAATCAATTTCCAGGAGATTCAAACCTTATTTACATCAACCTATAGCCCAAAAATCTAAGTTATAGTGCTGAATTTGAGATCCTGCAGAGAGAGCTTTCCAGTTCTGCATCAGGTATCGAGTGTACCACTAATCCTAGGTTTCCTTAAAATCTGCTTCTATATGATACGTGTCTGAATCTATATAAATAATTGCACTCACCATTTGCACTCCAAGGAATCAAGCATCGAGAACAATGGGCCATGTCAAAAGCTCTGGCAGGATATGGAAGCTTTATTGTTCCAAGAACACCAATAATTGCAGGAACACCTCTTTCCAACGCAAATTGAACTTGTGCTTCATGAGAGTCTCTTGGTGCAAATGACATCGTTATAACATTCTTTTTAAACAGGTATGCACCCCAGCTTGCAACCTATTCAACACCAATAAGGCAACGTATCAACTAAAACATACCTATGCGTAAGCCATCTCTAAATAAATTTCATAGATTAAAGAAGAGGGAGGAAGACAAAAGTAGATTAAAAATAATAATTATAGGATCAGAAAAAGAGGTTCATTAATAATGTAGGCAAGAATTTTAATAAGCAAACGCTAGACAAAACAGAGCCTAACACATAAAAAGGAACAGGTGTAACCTTGTAATACCTCAAAAAGGCAAGAGAATGTCAACCTTTTCATAGGATTGAACTTACCCCACATCCAGTATCCAATGCAGTTCTCACCATCCCATTATCCATTGGGATCACAGATGCAAGTTCGTCGATATACGCATCTGCCCCCTGAGGAAATTGAGTTCCTCCACCTGGGAATCTAAACACATTGCCTTCATACTGAATCCAGTTCTGAACTGCCTTCTCAACTGTCAAGCTCTTATAAGGTGCATTGGCATAGGGTACAAAGTCACGGCTTTGGGGCCATCGAAATGGGTTTGCATATCCTTTGGGAGCGGGAATAAGACAATGGAGCTTCTCTTCTGGAGGAGGACAATGCCGTTCCCTGTAGTTCATATTTTTACGGGGGAATAACATTGCCCTCATCTGATCTTGACAGGGGGTGTAATCGATGTATCGATCATCACATGGCTTAAACTCATGGACTGTTGATTCTGAATCATCGACTCTCCCAGCATCACCGCCATGATGAGTCTCATAATTTAGATTACTGAGGATACTACAGTCTGTCTTTTTGGTGATCTCTAGAGCTATGCTGTCACCTTTCCCAAAACCACTTCGCTGCCAAGCACCCAAGATATAGAAGAAACAGCATAAACCAACAACAATAAACAGTGACATTGAACCCCTAGTTCTATTTTCTCCCGAGTTTCCTTTCATTGCCATGATGCACCTGAAAAGTATTGTTACTATTTGAAAAACTCACAAAAAATGAAACAAAATAAGTACCTGGAACCTTAAAAAAAACAAAATGGCGTAATTTGACCTACATCTACAGCCAGAAACAATCAATGTAATTCGAGTGATTGAAAAGTGATAGTAAATGTTTTAAGATATGAACAAGTCAAACATTCTAAAATTGTGGCAGCCTAAACGCTGCTTTTGATTTTTTATAAGGATAACTAAGAGTAACACAGAATTCTAGCTTAATTCAATGAGTCGTTCATGAATTACAAACTGAATCATCACCATGCAAAATGAAATTGAAAAACGATCAGAATTCAGGAATAAAAATCATTGACAGAGAATGAAATTGGAACGGCGAAACAACGAAACTCAGCGTCAAAGATGACTCAAATTAACGAATCACTGCAAATATCTGAATGAACAATTATTACTTACGTGTAGGACGAAATCACATCAAAGGCATCCTGATCAATCGATATTCACGCGCGCGAAAGATAAAACAGTTAATAACTTTTGATTGTCTGCAGAGATGTATGTGCAGGTGGAGGCGGTGTGACATAAAATCGAAGAGTTCGTGATAAAAGAATAAAGAATTTTAGAACGTACACAGGAATGGTAATGTGTGTCTGGTTTTCACTGTATGTAGTTTTGGGTGAAAAGTACGAGGTTTAATTGTGTCTTTCCCAATCAGATCCCGCCTTTTAGTTGTTCGTTAGGATTTGGTCGTATTTTACGATTTTGCACCAGAACAATAACAATTATAATAATATAATAATTCAGTTTTCTAAAACTGAGGTTATTAAAAAACAAAAAAATTTAAATTTTATTGTGGAGAGTGGGATTTGAACCCACGCCGTTTCGGACCAGAGCCTTAATCTGGCGCCTTAGACCAACTCGGCCATCTCCACACGCAAGGATTCAGTTTTACTATATTTAATTTGAAATAATGAACGTAACCTTCTTAAAATTGGTTGAAGCATACTACAACGATGTCAATGGTACTTCCAAACAAATTACACAGAGAACCCAAATACTACAGATCGTGCAGTAAAGAATAGAAGATCCTAAAGCTATATATCACATCATCGGTGAATTACTGTAGCAAATAGACATTCTGAAACTCTTGTTACTCTATTTATTTCCTTTCCACAAAAATAACATAAAATCAAACAAGGATTTTCTGGTTATTTACCCACTATAAACTTGAGGAATCGAAGCATGAAAACTTAAAAAGAAAAAGCATCAGAAATCTTGCTAAGCTCGATATTGACCTCTAGAAAACATTCACCATCATCTTCCTTCCATATGCAGACCCTATTGCTAATGGCCATTGCATTTAAGATTGGTTGTCAAACATAAAATTCTTAAACTCATTGTTGTCATGCTGCACCCTTCCTGTTATCTCCAAGCATAAGCCATTTGGGAGGCACCTATTTGCCTGTTTTCCCTTAACAGGCTTCTTAGTAACGCCTGGGTCAATAAAAATTGGTTGTACTCTTAGAGTTGGGTTTGGTTTAATACGGTTCACTTCTCTTTCATCTGGTGGCCGTAACAATATTCTGTTCTCTGATTCCAATTCAGAGACTTCATCTTCATTCAACATTACCTGCAAATGCTTGTATATTAGAAGAGGGAATGCACCTATACATAAGCAAGAACAATTGCCAATCCTATTTAAATAAAAAGTTCCCTTGGTTAGAGCAATATAGTGGTATTGTCGTAAAGAGAACATGTAAAGAGCGCCTTATATGCATATAGGGCATCACTTTTAACAAATCAAAAAGATACAAATAAAAAGTTCAAAAGTTCAGCAAGCGAAGGATAGTCGGTACACTAGGTTTCTTTCCGTGTGTATGTTGGGGGGATGGACGGATTTGTGCGAACCAAGCAGAATGGGACGACATCACAAACAAAGCATATGAAATTGTATAAGCATTTATGACAACAACAGTGAAGTAGAAGAGGACAACAAAACCTTTATAGCATCTCAAGGATGCTCTGGTTCTAAAGGTTATTTGCATGTGAAGTTGGCTGGGTAATTACACTATGGTGATTAGAACAAAATATTTAGGAAAAAACCTAGGGCCACTTGGCAAAAATTTGTTACCTTGCGGCCAACCAAATCAAAGGTCACAACCACTTTATTTCGCTTGGCCTGTTCAGCTTCCTCTATCTCCAGCTGTTTCTTCTTCAGAAGATCCTTCTCCTGCGGGCAAAACATCAATACAAGTTAGCTTTAAGCACATGCAAGCATGCAAGCATATAGAACACAACTATATGCTATAGCAACAATTAGCTAGCAACTAATATACCTCCTTTGAAAGCCAGCTATTTCCCTCAATCTCATAGTAGTCACTTTGGTCATCAATTACTGTAGTACGTGCAGCAGAATTTCGGTCATATTCAACAAGCCTTTTTGCATAAGCCTCCGCTGCTGCTTCAGCATCTGATAGAGGAGCCAAACTTTCTTCCAGACCAGCGTATGTGCTTCCTTCCTTCAGCACGAGGGCACCGCAAAACTGGCAAGGTCCCTCCCCTTCTTGTTCACAAACTATCTTGCCACAAGACAAACAATTGCTGATCAATCGGTGCTGACGTGCCTGGCACAAGCATGGTTTCCCCTGTTGGAACACAATTGACCCTTTAGCGGCCTCTGCAAGTGAAATAACTTTCCCAGCTTTCTTCTTTTTGCTATTACTTTGATTTCCTTTATTCATAGTTCTTGACTCACTGCTCTCAGTTGGGACCCAATTCTCATGATGACTGGAAACATCACCCTTTTTCAGTTCGACCTGATAACCAGAGACCATGACCTTTTTAGGTTCAGCTTGAGAACTGGCGCTGGTAAACTCTTTTGGAGTTTTAGATGGTTTCTTGGTGCCACTGACTGATCCTTCATCTGAGCGTGGTTTGACATATGCATGCAATTTTGAAGTTGGAATATTTGGGGTGCCACTGCTGAGATCTGGGAGGCCCCTCCGCTGAAGATATTCCGCAATCACACTTTTGCCCACTTCTTGGCCAATAATATTCTGCAGATGGAAATGAAATTAAGATATAAGCAGGACTTCCTACAGTGACTGAAAACAAGGGATGGATATCAATGCCAACATTTACATGCCTTTTCATAATCTCGCAGCAGGAAAACCTCCATTGAGCAACATAATTCTTCTCTTTATGTTACTCGTGCACTCATTATTACCAACAAGTTTACAATCTTTTAAGCTGCTAACATGGATCCCTTTAAATTTCTGAAAGTAGGATATGTGTGATAACATAAATGCTTACATCGGATTATATAAACATTTAAATTCTAACCTCAATATATTTGCACACCAACCAATGATGAAAGTTACAGATCAAATGCTTGTAGTTTGAAATTGATGAAGAACAACAGCTTCTACCAATCCCTATAAACTTAACAAAGTTCATGAAATTACTCATATGAGAACGTTAAAGTTCGTATGCCTGAGTCACTGGCTA
This sequence comes from Melia azedarach, assembly GCA_028052125.1. Taxonomy (NCBI): domain Eukaryota; kingdom Viridiplantae; phylum Streptophyta; class Magnoliopsida; order Sapindales; family Meliaceae; genus Melia; species Melia azedarach. Next base: position 1,839,659 of record CM051401.1, on the reverse strand, counting down.
GTCTAAATGAAATGATAGAGACACAATTGGCAAAGCAAATTGGTATCCATCAACTCTACTCATGCAAATAACAACCGGATCACCATAATATCAATCATCATCAAAGTTTTTAAGGCTGTAGGAACTACCAAAGTCAAGCTTAATCCTATGATTCATAGCTGCCTAAAAAAATAAAACCAAAACAAAGAAAAAAAAAAGTTCAAACCAAAGAAGCACAACGCAGAAAGCAAAATCAGAAAGTATTATGCAAATAGAGCGAGAGAGAGAGCCAGAAATTAATTACATCCAGGTATTCTTTTGCGTCAAGCGGTTGAGCGAGTTCACAATAGGAGACTAAACCCGATATTATCTCTCTATCCAAATCCAAACCCGTTTCCGTTCTCTTGCACAGATCCATCAATGCCTTCTCTAGCCATTCTCCAGCGGTCCCCATTCTCCTCTGCCGCTGTGTGAAATGCGAACGCAAAGAGAAGCAAAGCCAATATGTATTTACGGGTTTTCGCAAAAGTAGCGCCCTTTAGCAACTGGAGAGAGCCAATAGTAAATTCTCTTTAATGCTACCCAATTTTAATACTATGTGACCAAAATACCCCCATACAAAATGATTTTACAACTTAACACGCCAGTGCGGCCAAGAATGAATGGTCTTAGAACTCTTGTCAATGCGCAGCCTTCATTCCTACTTCTGCACTAAGAGAAACTCCGATTAGACGGCGGAATCCGGCGGCCAGAACCTGAAATAAGAAGATCAAGTGTTCTTATCCGTACTGTTGATTTCAGGTCAACGACTGAAATTCTCTCGTGGAAGGGAATACGCTGCTTCAAATGGACCAAAGGCTACTTTTACTGGACTATAGAGAATACACTTTCGCTCCCTCCATTACGTGCAAGTCGCTAGAGAACCATAACTTTTGCAAATTCTCGGGCCCATCTCTTTCTATCAAGCGGCACCATTTCTGTCACGTTTATGTGCAGTAACTCTTTTTTGAGGTAACTCTCCTCTTAAATTGCTGTCTCTTTGTTCATGTCTCGTTTGATTGCTAAAAAATATGAAAGGAAAGGAAGTAAGGAAAATTCTGAACCCATGTTGCCTATTCTTTTTGTTTTCGTTCAATTAGTAGACTTAATCAGACTAATTTGTTTTTTCATACTTTATTTTTTCTTTAGTGTTATTTAAATTATAAATTGAATGATAGCGTCCTGTGGGTTCAATTTTGTGGTTTTAGGACTCCTAAAGCCTGAAGCAAGTGAAAAGGAGGTGTTAACCAGCTTCAATACTGAACTGGGTTGATGGTTTGTATGCGGTAATGGGTCCATCAGTGCTGCCTAAACATGTTGCTGCAGTAGTAAAACACCAAAAAGACCCCTTAAAGGCACTTGAAATGTTCAATTCAGTGAAAAAGGAAGATGGTTTCAAGCACACATTGTTAACTTATAAATGCATGATTGATAAGCTTGGTTTTCACGGTGATTTCGAGGAAATGGAAAAGTTACTTTTAGAGATGAGAATGAATGTTGATAATAGTTTGCTGGAGGGAGTATATATTGGAGTCATGAGGAATTATGGTCGTAAAGGGAAGGTTCAAGAAGCTGTTGATGTTTTTGAGAGGCTGGATTTTTATAATTGTGAGCCGACAGTTTTATCTTATAATGCAATCATGAATATATTGGTTGAGCATAGATATTTTGATCAAGTGCATAAAGTATATATGAGAATGAGGAAGAATGGTATTGTTCCCGATGTGTACACATTCACAGTTAGGATTAAGTCCTTTTGTAGAACAAGGAGGCCTCATGCTGCTCTGAGGCTTCTTAAGAACATGCCTTCACAAGGATTTCAGTTCAATGCAGTTGCATGTTGCTCTGTAATAGCTGGGTTTTATGAGGGGAGTCATCATGTTGAGGCTTATGAATTGTTTAATGAGATGCTTAGGTTGGGGAGTTGTCCTAACATTGCTGCATTTAATAAGCTTATACATTCTCTCTCCAAGAAGGGGGATGTCCTAGAAAGTGAAAAACTGCTCAATAAGGTTCTGAAGAGGGGTCTCTCTCCAAATTTGTTTACGTACAATATTTTTATTCAAGGACTTTGCAGAAAAGGTGCACTTACTGAGGCTATCAGTTTGTTGGATAGCATGGTGAAGAAAGATTTGACTCCTGATGTTGTCACTTATAACACATTAATTAGTGGATTATGTAAGAACTCTAAGGTTGTAGAAGCTGAGTACTATCTGCATAAAATGGTAAATGAAGGGTTGAAGCCTGATGGATTTACTTACAATGCTGTTATCGATGGATATTGCAAAGTGGGCATGATTCAAAATGCAGATAAGATTCTCAATGATGCAATCTTCAAGGGATTTGTGCCTGATGAATTCACGTATTGTTCCCTAATTAATGGGTTATGCCAAGATGGGAACATAGACCGTGCTATGGCTGTATTTAAAAAGGCTCTGAGAGAAGGATTAAAGCCAAGCATTGTTCTATATAACACGCTAGTCAAAGGGTTGACTCAGCAGGGACTTATTTTGCAGGCATTGCAACTTATGAACGAAATGTCAGAATCTTGTTGCAGCCCCAATATATGGACTTACAATATAGTTATAAATGGATTGTGCAAGATGGGTTGTATCGCTGATGCCAATAATCTCGTGAATGATGCAATTGCCAAAGGCTACATTCCTGACATTTTTACCTTCAATACTTTGATTGATGGTTACTGTAAGCAGCTGAAAATGGAGAATGCTATTGAGATTCTAAATACCATGTGGAGCCATGATGTTACTCCTGATGTGATCACATATAACTCTTTGTTGAACGGGCTGTGCAAGGCTGCAAAATCCGATGATGTGATGGAAACTTTTAAAATGATGATTGAGAAGGGGTGTGTTCCTAACATAATAACATACAATATACTTATAGATAGCCTGTGCAAAGCTCACAAAGTTACTGAAGCTTTCAACTTGTTTGAGGAAATGGAAAAGATGGGTTTGATTCCAGATGCTGTTACGTTTGGCACATTAATAAATGGGTTTTGTAATAATGGGGACGTGCATGGTGCATACCAGCTATTTAGAAGAATGGAACAAGAATACAAGGTTTCTTATACTACTGCGACCTACAACATTATGATAAATGCTTTTTCTGAAAAGCTAGACATTAATATGGCAGAAAACCTTTTAACTGAGATGGGTGACAAAGGATGCCCTCCAGACAGTTATACTTACCGCGTCATGATTGACGGCTTCTGCAAAACAGGGAACGTTAATTCTGGTTACAGGCTACTCTCGGAAAATATTGAGAAAGGATTCATTCCATCACTATCAACTATTGGTCGGGTCATAAACTGTCTCTGTGTGGATCATAGAGTTCACAAGGCAGTTGGTATTGTCCACCTTATGGTGAGGAAAGGTATTGTCCCGGATGTTGTAAACACTATTTTTGAGGCTGATAAAAGGGAGATAGCATCTCCTAAGATTGTTGTGGAAGACTTGTTGAAGAAAAGTAATATAACTTATTATGCCTATGAACTTCTATTTGATGGCATCAGAGATAAAAAGCTACAGAAAAAGAAAGCTTCCAAGTAGGCATTTTGGAGATTCTGGAAAGAGCTCGTACTATGTGAACAAATCGGTTTATTAATGGAATGGTTAGAAAAATACTTGCTCTGAGGAGTATTCTCAAACATGCCAGTACCTCCTGTTGCAGAGATCTTAGATAGCTGGCCTTGGTGGCATCCGAAAGGAAGTTACTGCAGAGTGCATTGTAGTTTCAGTCCAACATTTCAGTTCTCACCTCTGTTTACTGTAAATTTTCCTCATCAATTTCGGATCAAATGATCAACATCTCCTCTGTCAACTTACAAAGTTTGCTTAAACTTCGCCAATTGTAATATTTAATGCCAGATCGATGATAATGTAACTCGTTAATTCTGCTGAAAAAATAATCAATCGTAGGGATAATAAGTTAGCTATTTGATAAATAATACTTTGAATAGAGCTGTCAGTTCTAGAAGAAAGTATATATGTTTGTTTAGTCTCATTGTTAACCTGTTTTCAGTATATATAATGACTAAAATGGATATGAAATACATTTTATATATTCCTGAGAATATTGCGATGAATATATTCGAATTTGTATGACTTATTTTAAGATAATTATAGAAATATACTAAATAAGAATTAATTTTTAAAATTTAATATTAATGCTTATAATTAATTTGGGAGAAAAGGATGGTGAAGGGAGTGGTTCCTGCTCTATATAAAATTGAATGATATTTTTTTTTGGACATTGTAGTCTGGGATTTATCGAGAACTTGGATTTATGGTGCGGGATTTACCGTTGTAGCATAATCTAGAAGTCTACTCTCATGAGAGGAGAGAAAATCTACCCAATATCAAATTGGGATTGCCAAGAACCCCGGTTGAGAGGATGTGAAAACAATCCTTCATATCCGGCCAGGGTATTAAAGATTGTTCATAGATAGTAAGACATAGTTGACTATTTCTTTCGCGAGATCCAAGACATCAGGTGTCGCGATTCTAGATTGGGTCGAAGCATTCGATGCATTTCAGTATATACTTTTTTAAGTTATCAGTTACTTCATCTAATTCAACAGTCGGAAATCCATTTATTGACCAATGGATTATCCCGGTAACAAACCCTCATCATGCAAATTCATTATTAGAGTGCAGGAAAAGCTGAAATTCAGCGGCAAAATAAACAACAGCTAGATTTACAAGTCTATTTAAAGGTTCACAAGCTTGAACTGATCACAAATCAAGCATAAACTAAGCAGAGAGTGAAGAAATGGCAAAAGGAAACAAAGTTAAGCTACTTGGGATGTGGGCTAGTCCTTACTCAAAAAGAGTTGAATTGGCTCTAAGAATTAAAGGGGTTCCATACGAGTACATAGAAGAAGATTTGAGCAACAAGAGTTCATTGCTTCTTCAATATAATCTTGTTCAATTAAGGTCCCTGTGCTAGTTCACAATGGAAAACCCATAGTTGAGTCAGACATTATCCTGGAATACATAGAGGAGACATGGCAAAATGCTCCTCGGCTCCTGCCCGAGGATCCCTATGAAAGAGCTCAAATTTGATTCTGGGCTAGTTTTATCCTACAACAGGTAAAAATGCAAAAAGCTTGTTAAAGTTTAAGCAAACACAGTGCAAATTGTGTATAATATGATTAGCTCATTATATTTTATTTTATGTATGCAGTTGTTTGGGGCTATGGCTAAAATGATCACAAATAAAGCGGAAGAACAAGAAAAAGCAATTGAGGAAGTGTTCGAGAAAATGAACCTGTTGGAAAAAGGAATGAGAGAACTCTTACCAGATGGGGCACCTAGAGTTGATGCCCAGAATTTAGGAGCTCTAGACATATTAGTATCTGCAACATTTGGTCCCTACATGGCCAATGAAGAAGTGTTTGGGGTGAAAGTTCTGGATCGTCAGAAATACCCATTGCTGTTCTCATGGGCACAGAAGTTGAACAAGCTACCTTATTGTGCAAGAAGTGCTCCCTCCTCATGCCAAGCTCGTTGATCTTCTTCAATTTATTAAAATAAAAAAATGGTCTTATAGGTTCTAGTTAAATTAGTTCTGTGCAGTGCTGTATTCTTTCTATTTTCCAGCAACATCTGTTTTCCCTATTATCTTTTCTTGGGTTGGTGTGATTTCTGTAACAAGGTCTGTGGCCATTGTCACTTAATGAAATAGTTGCATCTTTTATTGATAAGTACTAATCTTGATTCCTCGATGAAATAATCCTCCTTTCTAATGGAGAAGAGATGATTGATGGAGAAACACAATGATTCATTTTCGTTCTTTTAACTTTTTTTTTTTCTCTTTTGAATAAAGAATCCAGAATCAGAAACAGCTTTTCCTGTCCCTCAAATCAAATCATATTATTATGAATTGCGCTTGGTTATTCATGAGTTGTACAATTTATAATCTTAACGAGAAATGATCTAACATTGTGCCAAAAACAGGCGGCATAACAAAAAATCTCCATTTATGTATCGTTATTACCATTTCATTCCATTTCTTCAAACAGTGTAAACGTGGTGCATTGCTCTATTCGATCGTCAGCACATACATCACTTCTACCGCATATCTCTTTAATTATACGGTTCTTTATCTAGAACCAATCAAAATATTGCTAAGAATTCTTAATACTTGTTGCAACTAAAGCTAATTCTTTATGTGAAAGATGTTAGACATAATCAATGGTCTGGATAAGTCTGAAGTACTTGCCATCCAAGCAATCTCTTTTATACCCATAAATCAATTCATAATAAACCATTCATATGACAACGGACAAAGTAAACAAAAAAATTATACAATATCCTCTGTTCAAAGTCGTATATACAACTGTTGACCAAGCAACTCAGTGAGAACAAATTAATAAATAAATAAATAATGACAAATTGTACACTATTATTAAAGGGTTCACAAGCATGAAGTAATCTTAATCAACCGGAAGCTGGAACTAAGGAAAGAAAGAGAGATGGAACAAGAAAACAAAGTCAAGCTTCATGGGACGTGGATTAGCACTTACAGTAAGAGGGTTGAACTGGCCCTCAGAGTTAAAGGCATTCCCTATGAGTATATAGAAGAAGATTTGAACAACAAAAGCCCACTGCTTCTCCAATACAATCCTGTTCATAAGAAGGTGCCTGTCCTTGTTCACAATGGAAAACCAATCGCAGAGTCGTACGTTATACTGGAGTACATTGACGAGACCTGGAAAAATGCTCCTCAATTCCTGCCGGAAAATCCCTATGAAAGAACTCAAATTAGATTCTGGGTCAGTTTCATCGAACAGCAGGTAAAAAGACAAAAATAAAAATAAAAGCTTGTTAAGTTTATGCAACTGTAATTAACACTTCTACCTCTCAAACAATTTTTAATGCAGCTGTTTGAAGCTATAGGTAGAGTGTACAAATCTGCCGGGGAAGCACAAGAAAAGGCAATCGAGGAAATGCTTGAGAAAATCAACGTGTTGGAAAAAGGAATGAAAGAATTCTTTTCCGTAGGAGCTCTGAAAATTGATGGCCAGAACTTTGGACTTCTGGATATTATGGTGTGTGCAGTATTGAGTACTCACAAAGCTTCTGAAGAAGTCCTTGGATTAAAATTATTGGATCCAGAAAGAAACCCATTCTTGTTTTCATGGGTAGAAAGGCTGAAACAGCATCCTGTAGTGAAAGAGCTGACCCCTCCTCATGAAAAGGTGATCGCTTTTCTTCAGTTTATGAGACAGAATGCTCTCAAGTCTGCTAGTTAAATCGGTCTTTACACAACCTCTGCTCTTTTTAGCTCGGTGTAGTCTTGAAATAATGCCCATGGCGACCTTCACTCAAATGTTTTAACTTTAATAAACACGAATACTTATTGCTTGAAATTAGGCATTACATTTTTCTCTGTGGTACATAATTAAAAATAACAAAGAAAGGCAATTCTACAGAGTCAACCAACAAATCAACGTGCATTCCCATGTACCATCTCAAAAACTACAAAAAGGATAGGCATCATTAAGGGGCAAGTTGTTTAAACGAATGGTTGAATATAGTGTAGTCGGCTCACCACCTAATCGCAGCACAAAAATTAATAATTCACATCATCAAATGCTTAAAGAAACGTCCAACCAAAAACCAAATGCACATTCATGTTTAAACAGGCAACTCAAAATGCCATTGTACATAATGATTCATATAAGTCAAAATTTCATAAAGAAACTAAAGCTAGAAAGGTTGCCAGCTCAGTTTAACTCTTTGATGCCTGCTTTTCTTTGGCCTTTTGAATCTTCAGCACTTTCTTGACAATCTTCTGCTCTTCCACCAGGAAGGCACGAATGATCCTACAGTAACCATTTAGTTTTAAAGAACTTAAATCAATAAGCTATCAAGGAAAAGAAAAACCGCATTAAATTTAAGAATGCTTCCAGTTCAATCCAATTCAATATTAATAGAATATCATATAACACAAGTGGAAACAAACCTCTCCCTGACGGCACTTCCAGATAATACACCCCCATAGGCACGGTTGACAGTCCTCCTATTCCGAGATAGTCTAGACCTCTTGTATTCAGTAGGTCTCAAGTGAGGAATCTGCAGTTACATCCAGCAGTTAATAAGAATGAACGCAAGACATGATTTAAGTTTACCCAGTGAACCACTGATACTTGAGACAAAAAACTCTCACAATCAACAATGTTAGCTGAAGAAATTGCGGCAGTTTCAAAGTAAATCTCAATTTTAATTGTAGAAGTACATACCTAACCATGTGGAACACAATGATAACAAAAAAAATATAAAGCCAGAAGCTAAATCAACATATAACCAGAGAAAAATAGAATACACTGTTGAATAGAAAATATATCCCAATCCTGACAGTTACATCTAGAAAATGAAACTTGAGTAAATAGAACGGCATCATCAACATAGATTCCAATAAAATAAGGTTTCCCAAGTGCAGATGCAAGCATCTAAAAAAATGCTTAACTGAAACAACATTGTATTTTGTTCATTGTCCCCCTCACCAATTTCATCAAAAAGGCACAGGGGAGAATATACCTCAAATGATGATAAAACAAAAACTAGATTGCAACAAGATTTCATTGCATATAATCATCAATGCAATTTGCTAGGACATAAAATCTAGATTGCACAATGATAACAAAAAAAATATAAAGCCAGAAGCTAAATCAACATATAACCAGAGAAAAATAGAATACACTGTTGAATAGAAAATATATCCCAATCCTGACAGTTACATCTGGAAAATGAAACTTGAGTAAATAGAACGGCATCATCAACATAGATTCCAATAAAATAAGGTTTCCCAAGTGCAGATGCAAGCATCTAAAAAAATGCTTAACTGAAACAACATTGTATTTTGTTCATTGTCCCCCTCACCAATTTCATCAAAAAGGCACAGGGGAGAATATACCTCAAATGATGATAAAACAAAAACTAGATTGCAACAAGATTTCATTGCATATAATCATCAATGCAATTTGCTAGGACATAAAATCTAGATTGCACAAAACACTGACAACTTAGATATAAAAAAGAAAACAACATACCCCTTGGATCCTTTTTCCAGTTACTGGACACTTAGGCCCACTTGCTCTCTTCTTAGTGCTCTGGTACACCAGCTTCCCCCCTAAATTTCAAGGTAAGAAACAGAACACATTAGTATCAGTGTCTAGGAAAAATATTATCAGCAATTAAACATGGTACTGTGGCAAACATTAGACTGACTTTGTCCAATTAACTCAAATAACCCAGAAAAGAAGTGGCATTGAGTATTGATATAAAACACAGTTGGCAAAACATCTTCACATTCTACTGAGTAGGAAAGATTCAATTCTAAAAAAGAATATCAATTCATGAATTGAAAATTTCACAACAACATCGTTCACTGTTTTCAGTTCTGTGGGATTATCGTCTACAACGAGGAAAGTATTACTTGGAATTGATATATATACATATATCTACACAACCAATTTCTACAACACTTTTAAGCCACTTCCACTTCAAAAAACGAAATAAAACCTATCCATCTGTTACAACAAGCTAAACAAAACGAAATATTTATCCTGCCTAACACTTGGATATAAAATACAACAAATTCAACACTCAAGCGCACTTAATATGCATCCTTTCAAACTCAATCCAAACTCCAAGGATCAAGATCATTTCAAATCACAATATATTGACCTAACTGTAATACGTAAACTCTTCAAAACCTAGCATTTATCTAATAACGTATAATTGTACGTGTAAATCGAACACAATGATGTACCAGGGGTTTTGACAACACGGTGCTGGTTAGACTTGGTGGCATAGCTGTGGCGCTTGCGGTAAGTGAGACGTTGAACCATTTTCGTTTGATTGTCGAAAGATGGAGAGCAGGAACCAGAGGGTTTTGTTTGGAGTAGAGTGAAAAAGTTAAAGCCCAGTACCCTAGATCCAACGGCTGTGGCTTCTTATATTTGACGGTTCAGATTGCTTGCTTTTTTGGACCCAACCCGGTTGTGGCCCAAACCGCTGCCCTTTTTAGAATAGCAAGACACGTTGGGTCCAATTTTAGTCGATAAAATTATCATGCTTACAAAGAGAAATTTTGTACAGTTAGGGGGTGGTCCTTTTTGCTCTATTCTCGACACTCTCTCTTTGTTAATTCTCGTCACCTTTTTCTTTTAAAAAATGAATGAGCATTACCATTCTTTTTTTTTTTGAACAAAAATATATTTATTCTTTTATGTTGTATATTTTAAGTTTTTTATTTTAAAAAACATTCATTAAATGAGTGATAAATAACTTTAGAAGTTGTCACAAATTATTATTCAATTGATGATACATTACTTACAAATTACAATGGTAAAATTTTAGATATGTTGGTATGTTAGGCAAATACTAAGACAGTAGAATGATTTTTCGCATTGTAAATGCACCTTTAGATACCTCCAATAGTATCTAATACATAACACCGTCTTGCTTGATAAAATTTTTAGAACATCCAAAGACAAAGCTCTTGTAATTATATTACAAAATCAAGTTGTTTGAATGGTCCTTTACTTGTGCCCGCAAACAAAGAAAATTAATTTGCTATATACGAAAGAAAAAGAAAAAAGAACCATAGTTTCTTGCCTTCACTGGACAGAATTCCCATTCAGTCATACAAGAACTAGCTCCTCACGGTAATGCGAAATATTGGAATAGGGCAAACAAAAATACCAAATTTGGATAACCTATTGATGTTGCTTGGGGGCTTCATCAGAGTTCGCTTCTGATTTTGGTGGCTCTTCTGTTGCTTTTGATTCTGCTTCAGGGTTTTGGTCTGGTGAAGCAGTAGCCAATTTTTTCTTCTGTGAAGCAGTCTTGGTGAGATGATTGTAGCAGCCCTTCTCTTTGAAGAGCTGAGCAAAGTGGGGCTTGCAGTAAAGGATTCCATCCAAAGCAGCGTAGGATGAAGTTGTCAGGAAACACCCTCCATGGTAACACCTGAAGCATGACTTATGGAAGGATTCTCCCTCCACAGTCACCTGTTGCAAATTAATTTCACTGCTCAGATTTGTTACTATAAAAGTTTATCCCTACTCGAATGAAAGTCAATAACAAAGAAGGAAAATTAATTGAATTACGAACCTTCTCTAGTGGGTACACGGTTTTCTGGCAAGATGTACATTTGTCTTGGGTTCCAGAAAACTTGCAGGAAAATTTGCTGGGAGTCCTTGTCTGCAGATAGTAGAAAACATACAAAGTCTAATAGCAAACAAAACTATATGCATACGTAACCCAACATGTAACGAAAGAAATCAAGCAAATAGAGGTAGTAGGAAAGAAGATATATATACCAGTGCATTCTGTTTTTTTGCAGCTGTGCAGCATCCATATATAAAAGGGGAAAATATATATATATATTAGCCCAAAATTGTAAAAATGTGGGAGAATTAATTGATAATGTTTAGACCCAGGAAAAGAGAATTTGATCTCACGTAATTTCGCAGCAAAACTGCCAGTCTGCTTGAAGAGTTGCTCAAAGTGAGGCTTGCAGTATAAGACTCCTTCCATTGATGAATAGCTGCTCATCTGCAATAAAAATGGTACAGATAAGTTATAGGCAACGTTGCTGAGAAACTTGGAAATGAATTCAGGTTTTATTTATGATAACAGAATTATACCACAAGAGGCCCATTGCAGTGACTGCATTTGAAGCAGGTCTTATGATAAGAACTTCCATCAGCCGATACCATATCAATGAAATGAACAGTCTTATCACAAGCCTTGCATTTCTCTTGAGTACCAAATGCCATTTTCTCCGCTTGAATTAACAATAGAAAAAACTGATCTCTCTGGGTTATGTAATTAAGTTATTAAGACGATGTCCGCAGAGAGACCAGAGGATTATTTCTGATCCCTGTTTCTGTAAATGAGATAGAACAGTCTTGCAAAATGAGATATAACTTTCACCATTTCTTGTAATAGTTAACATGGATTAAAGGCTGAAAATGAAAAGGATTAATGGATGGATAAGGTGAATTACACGGTGTATCAAAGACAGGTGATCAAACGTTGATCCCCTTTTCGGATCATACAGAAAATAATGCACTAAAAATAGAATGAAAAGTTTTGTGATGACCAAATGTTTGTGGGATGCTCCAGATTGGAGGAGCAAATATCGCAACAGCTTTCTTCTTAGTTTTATGTGGTAGTAATAAGCTGACTTAAAATATATATTTACTATATTTACTACATAGCATACTACTGTCCATGTGTCCGATAAACTCTCCAGCAATCCGTCTGGCATTTGACACACTTAAGGCGCCACAATTAGATCAGCACTGTATCACAAACAAATATAAAATTTTGAAAATTTATCATAAAAATGAGAATGTTGAGTTAAAGAACAAATTAAAAAATAACTATTCAAACCTGTAATGAAACAATAATAATAACAATAAAACACTTGAATTAAAAACCATTATCCCTTAAACCATCACTTAAATAAAAAATAAAAAATAAAATTCTGCCCATTACAATATGTGTAATAAAGCTTAATATGGACCGAAAGCTCAGGAATTACAAACTCCACAGAGCAACAAAATCATCCAATAAGTTTACCCGCTTGGCAATCTTTTAAATTATTATACAAGTATTATATAACCATTGTGTGACTTCGTATTACAAAATGCATGTTACCACACACAAATATGACAAAGTGCGGTTGTAAATACTATAAATTCAACCATGAAAAATTCAACAAGCATGTAAATTGAGTTTTAAAAAAATCAATTATTATAGTAAAAAAAAAAAGTCTTAAGACAATAAAATAAACGAAACTATTTTTTCAATCCATATAAGTGGATTAAGACGATTGGATGATATATCCCAAGAATATGAAAAGAAATATATTTATTATCTTAAATGTTATTAATTCCCGGATCCCGATCTCCTCTCCTTGGTAGAGTAGATACAATTAGGCTCGCGTCTTGCAGTAATATCTACTTTAACATATACATAATGAAGAGCTGTGACCACAAAAGAATGCCATATCGCCTATATCTTTGACCATCACCATGTATTGGTGCCCAATTCCACATGAAAAACTTGAAACTAAGTACTTCTGTAATTGAACTTAATTAGTAGATGAATTAGTGCTTTCACAACCTAGTCGTCTAACAAGAAACGATTTTCCTGTCGATACAACCACATACAATTTTCCAGACAAACCTAATATTGGCACGTCAAAGTCTCGATACCTAGACAAACTCTTCATCAATCCATATGGCATTCCAGCTACTCGACGTACCACAATAGGATTGACACTTAATTTGACAATTTACCACATAGAACTTATTTTCATAGAAAGTAACATTCTCACAAGCTCCTCGACCCGTATCAATTGGGGTCCAAACTCTTATCACCTGGTTTAAAATATGTCAATTTTCTATAACTTCCACAAGCAACCATTAATTTGTAGTCGAGATTCAATAAAGAATTTGATGATAAACCACATTTGCTGGTGAAAAAGGAATGCTTCATACCCTTAGAAATATTGTCCTTCCAATCTCTGAAACATTTTATGCGAGGAAATTTAATTTCAACGTAAAAAATAAAATAAAAAAAGATGCAAAAGATTTATAGTAATTTGGAGCAATCAGTTAAAAGTCATTCCTTTGATGAGAAACACTTCTTAACCGTTGCTTGGCGTAAGCGAAGTAGGCGAGTGATACCATTTAAAAGACTTTGAAAGCATGAGCAGTTGCATAATAGAAGCAAATCCTAATAGATTTCTTGATTACTGCCACGCCATATACAACAAATCCTAATAGAAGCAATAAAATCGTCAGGAGATGCTATCCGCCTAATAACTTCAACCAAAAAGTTATCATGAAGTTCCAACCAATCACCGCCATTTTTGTTCGGAACTGAGAACAGATAAATAGAAACAAGAAAAAGGGAGACGAGAACTGAGCAATCCGCCATCCCAACATTACGCATGGATTTAATAAAATCCTGCATCATCATGCTCTTATAACAACTTGTTTAGTTCCAGTTAGCAAAAGAAATAGTTACTTCCAGCAATCCTTTTACATCTCAAGGGAGGTAAAAAAAATCTCAAAATCAATCTATTTACTTACTACTGCTTCTCAAATAGAATATTAATTACAAAGCAAATCTATTTCAACTATTCAATACAAGTTACTCCTCCTTCGTAACTTGACAGTTTCTAGAGTAGTGAAAATTTTCCACAGTTTATGAAGTTGTGAAAATCTTCTTGCACTCTCAGTTGTGATGCAATCCAAACTCACCAAGTTGCTACATATACTAAAAGTTCGTGCATGACTTAGCTGTTATTGCTTCCATATCCATCCCTACTTTCTCTTGCTGCTTCAAGTTTTCATTTTACTCTCAACTCAAAGATTCAAATATGCCTATCTACTATTGTTGCAATCGAACATTTGCGCATAAGAGGGGCCTGAACAAGCACAACCAAGATGTCCATAAGGGGAAAAAAGGGGTCGTGTAACACTGTGTCAACATCTTTTGCTTTTGGGCAGAACTTGACGAGAATTGCATCCGAAGATTTATTAGCTTTGAAGTACTTCAGAGATTGTTTTTTTAGGTCTGTGGCCTAATAACACTTCTACTTTCTCTTTAATTTGTGACCTAATAAAGCCGATATAAACATTATGTTATGTGAGGTATGAATACCCGTTATTTTAAAGTTAAAACAAATAAATAAAGGTTCAATATCAATATCTCTACTATTTAACACAGGGTTAATATATCACATCTTTCCTGCTGCACCAACAAACAGAACTTCGATTGCAAAAGAAGAGAGAAATTGTAAGTTGCAAGAATAGTTAACATCACTTGTATGACATATTCCATATCAGACTCACAATATTACCTATTATTTATGAGAAATCTCAAAAACTAACCACATATGTTACATACATACATGTCGTGCATTTCAAAACTTAATTGAAACAAAAATCAAACTTCAGAATCAGCAACAGAACATCAAATTCTGCAAATTCGTGCTCAACACTTTCAACCATAACACCGAAATATACTCTTGTTTCGAGAGCATTAACAAACACAAAATATGAAATTAAAATTTAAACTAAATGCCAGATTGAGTTGTCTAATTGAAACTCCGTTCAACCCACATAGGTGGAGAAAGAAAATGATAAGATTCACCCTCAAAATGTGGGACAATGCTACCATCTTGAATACAGTAAATTCCCATATCCTTACCTGCTCCTTCTAATTCAACTCCTTCCTCGATTGCAACCCACCAACATGACTCTGGAAAATCATCCGTGAAGTATATACAATTGGGTTTGCAATCTGAAATATGTGATACAACAGAAAATGAAGAATTATGACCCACAAAGAGTGATCTGTTTCCCAGATCCTTAATCTCAAACCAGGAAGAAGAGTTAGTTGACAACTTTACTTCAAAAACATGAAACACAGAATTTCCAGTTGTACAATTTGAACCAGGCCGTGCAGACACTCCATGGCGCTGAATCACCCAGAATACTCCATGTGATACTACTACCAAATATAATTTGTCTATAACCTTAGTTCTAACGAGCCCAGATGGCATCTCTGCTAGTAGCTGATCAACGGGATTGCAGTTATCACTGCTGAAATCACAAACCATTAGCTGACCAAGAAAATCTATAGCATAGAACTTACTTTGGTAATAAAAAACATCAGAGAACCCCATGAACTGCGAGCATGTGGGGTGCACCGTGATCCAAGTTTTACAACCCGGTTTAAAATAAGCCAATTTGCCATCACATCCATAAATAACCATAACAATATAATCTTCATCTTCTAATGGACTCGAAGACAAAACAAATTTGTGAAGAAAAAATAAACGCATTATGTTAGGAGAAATACAATCATCAGCATCCCAATCTTCGAAGGATTTTATGTTGGGAAGTTCAATTCGAACACGGGAATAAAGATGCAAAAGAAAAATTCTCCAGTCTCTATCAATGGTTAGAAGCCAACCCTTTGAAGAAAGTGTCTTTTTGTCATTGGCTTCCGGTAAACAAACCTGGCGACTCACTCCCTTTGATATATTGAAGAAATCACGTCGATTACTAGATTCTCTTGGGGCAAGCATAAGAAGAGGCAACTGATCATATTTGAACATAAAATTCCTCATATTTGCGGCTGATCGCCATGAGCTACAAACTCCACGGAAAGCAACAAAATCGTCCAACAACTTTACTCGCTTGGCAATCTGGACCAAAAGGTCAGGACTGAGTGCTGACCAATTCACCATTAATTTGAGAAATCGGGTCGACTAAAGAACGAAACTGACGAGAGAAACCCTAAACGAGAATTTTGCAAAGAAAAATAGAGAGGACAAACCCTCGGAGATTTTGCAGAGCAAACCGGCTAGTGAACGGGAATGGAAACATGCTGGCTACGATTAATCCAGAGTGACTGTGCGCAAACCCATGCATATTAAGAAGCCTAATCCAATCCAATATGGGCCAATCTTGGACCTGGCTAAGAGACCGTACATTGTTGCCCACTGATGATAAAAGAAGTTTCTCACTGCACCTATTTACAGGGGAATTTTTAATTGATGTTATTCTTTATTTTTAAAAAAATTATGGGTTAATAAAATCCCTAATAATGATGTTATTCTTTTAATTTTGTATTAAGAATATTCCAAAAAGCAGTTGACTATTTGTAACTATTTAATATATTGTCTGAAATTTTTTTTTATGGTAAACAAATTTTTTCATAAATAACATTAACATATAAATTAACTAATTGATGGCACTGCAAAGTAATAAAAACTTTTATTAAGGCAGAGAACAATAACATACAAAAGCAAACAATTTCTCAGTCACAAGAGTAATCTGTACATAAATTACAAGCACATTATCTCATATTCACCCTTCAAATGCAACCTTGAAAAGCCTCAAAAGCCTCTACAATCATGTAATCTATTCCAATAACATCTTGATTATTCCCCAACTTGTATTCAAAATTGTCAGTAAAACAAAAACGAAGCAGATTTGATGAATGACCAACAGGGTATCAATCATCCCAATAAAAACTAACCAAAACCAACCCATCCAATAATGTTGAAAAGAATGATTCAGATTATCCCTAGCCAGCCAGGTAAGTATATAATAAATTGTTCATCTTTTGTGCTCGTTCACTCCATGTTTACTATAACTCCAAAAAACCATTGGTCTCTGTCTTGAAACTGAGAACCATGCTTATGCACTCATAATTTTGATGAATTTCGATTTCATCATCCTCTTCTCAAACATTTGCACTCCTTTTATTCTCATGAATAGAGCCCTCCCTCAGAGCTGCTTGTGCCTCATTTTCCCTTCCCAATGCAAAAAGTGCAGCAGCTTGTAAGTAAGCTGCAATATGCCAAACAGGAGATACCACCTGGGCTTGCGATGCATCATTGAGGGCTTCCTCCGGCATGTCACTCATGAGATAAGACAGACTTCGACGGGCAAAAACTGTTGGGGAGACCATTGTTCCAACATCAATGAACTGCATAAATAACAAACTGTCAATTTGCTATCCCCATTGATTTCGATGCTTACGGCAACATAAACAAATCATTTGCCATCGACAAGATGTTATAAAATAAAAACAAAAACCTCTTGAATGGGCCCAAGAACTAAACCAACATCTACAGCAGACAACGCATGAAGTTCTACAAACATCCTTTTGAGGACAATGATCTTTTTTTCCAATGATAATAAATTTGAAGGGAAAAAGAAAAAAACGATATTACGACCTTTATTATAATTTACAAGCTCCATTATCCTTTTCACTTACAAAAAAAAGAAAAAGTAATAAAGTTGTCCATTTCAATAAACGGAGAAAGAAACGCACGAGAATAAGGAATCATGAAATGCCATAGAAAAGCAATGCAAAGCAATCTAACCTGGGTATAACATTCAATGGTAGCTTTGAAATCTTTATGCCTGAAAGCAACATCACCCTTTTTCTTTGAATTCAATGTTTCCTGCATCTGGTTGGTCCACATCTGGAAAGAAAGCTGCAAAAGGAATACAATGGTAACAAGAGTGTTAAATACTAGAAATCAATGGCATATATGACCATAATGAGATACAGCTCTGTGCTGAATGTACAAAATCAGATATCAAGACCACACAAGATGAGCAACATGGCTGCAACTGGACTGCACTCGTGTGTTTAGACTCACAATGATCAAAGTTGACACTATTTCCAATCTTCCACCAGAAAAGCAACCAAAAGAAGTACCTCACTCACCCACAACTAACAGTTGCATGTGTTTTGTCTAGGAGTGGCTAGTCTGATAAAGAGGGCCACGGAAGGGAAAGCAACGGTCAAATTGTATTGAGGCTAAATAAAAAGGTCACTGATCAACTTTCTGTTGTTAAACAATTTGACATAAATGCAAACCAACTAAAGAACAAGTTCAAAAATAACATAAATGTGAAGCCCAAATAATGCTCCAGATATTTCAATAAACTGCTCCACCTAAAGTGACAGATCCATCTATAAGGTCAAACAAAGCGCACAACGAGATGCTCAAACCCAGAATAATATACTAACATCTAAACTTGCGATTGCTTGAATCTAATTCAGCAAAACCAAATACGAGACTAACATCAGATAACATTTTACATAATCACAATCATGAAGACAATTCAAACACCAAGACTATTTGTATGCAAAATTGTGGAACAAGTACTTAAAAACCCATATGATGCATTTGGTTATTATTTTGTTTTCACATATCAGAAACAAACCTCTGTAGCAGCACCCTCATCATCTTTATAACCAAGCTTTTCCAAGATCTCATGAATAGCAGTCAAATCCATTCTTAAGCAAGCTTCACCCAGCGGAGACAGAGGTAAAGCTGTGGCGCCATGTGGTATACCCATCAATACATGAGAAGGAACCTGCAGAGTTATTATTTCAGTAAATGGAAAATGTATCATTGAACTTGTTATCATTTCAGTAAATTAAAAAGGTATCATTGAACTTGTTAACGTGTCAGTAAATGGAAAAGGTATCATTGTACTTTTCAGACTCATAGAAGCCTAGTTGTGCAAACACAAAGTCGCATATCAGGTTTCAGAGATACCATATTGTAATCTAGGGCCAGAAAACTTGTAACATTGACCAAATGCGTTTATGGTCCTTCAATATCTAGCTAATATGGAACCCACAAGCAGGTGATTAAATACGCAAAAACAATAATACTAACTGGAGCTAATCATAAAATAATAATAATGGGGCCTATTTCCTCATCTTAATTGTTCGAGAGGCCTTAAAAAACACAGATCAGTAGGTTGCAGTATTTCCAAGCATGAAGAAATGCAAAGTCTGGGCAATATGTTAATTAACTTGAGAAACCAAAAACAACTAACCTCAGTATCCTTCTGCAGAGGAACCAATGCAGCAACTAATGACCTTGGATTAGGCCGTTCTCGAGGCTCATACTCTAAACATCGTGAGGCTAAACGCACTAACTCAGTTCCTTCATCATTAGAAAATTGTCCTTCTAAACAAGAATCTGTCAGTGTCTGAATATTCCTATCCCGTATTAGGTCCAAAGCCTGAAAGAAAAAATGTAGATGGATGTTATATGTGCAATTGTATATAGTCTGTTAAGCTCAGATGAAAAGCTAAGCAACAAAAATGACTATAACATCCATTCCATGGACTCACAGTTACCAGTCAGGACTCCCATCAGCGATGACTGTCACAGACAAATAGCTTCTAAGCATTGTAATCAACTTACATTTAGCAAGAGCCACTCTAATAGATATTTTAACTGTATACCAATAAATATGCTTTGATGGTGCACATATGGATCTCCTAGTATTAGTTTCTCTTCTTGCTTGTCTCAATATCCATTGTAATGTAAGCTTTGCTTCAATTCCTACCCGAAAAAGGAAAGAAGGAATAGGTGCGCTGAATTTAAAACTTCTGAGAGAGATTCTTGAAAGAAATAAAAAATGCTTCTGCTTTATGCGGTAAAATATCTTCATTCATTGAAATTAGATAAGACCTATACCTAGCATGAAGTTTGGAAGATGATCAGGCTGATACTCTACAATCTACAATGAGAAGGAAAGCACACCATCCATTAACAATAGCAACTTGTCACTATTGGTTTTTATTACATTTGAGGAGAAAAAGGAGATCAGGCAAAAAACATCCGCCAATCTACAGATTGTATAAACATTCAATGGAACATTTATGATGCTCCACTGCCTCCAACATTATACTACAATATATTATACAATTGCTGTTGCTAGACATTTTCTGGTTTGAAATACATTTTATCCACTTCCCTAAGTGAAGTTAATTTTATAAAAAAGCTATATACTTCTAGTCATTTCCAGAAAAAGCCAAAAGTGCAAAGATCCAAGCAAAAGATAGAAAAACAACTCTTTCGATTCATAAGATTCAATCATATAAAATATAACTCTAGCCTTCTAAAAGATCATATCCAGTGGCATTCCAAACTCCTACTAGGACACCAAAGATGAACCAAAAACAAAAGACAACTGCATTTCTCATGTTGAAAGATTTAGCATGTAATTCAGTTCATCATACAAGTTGTGCAAAATAAACAGCAAATGATCGAGCAGTAAGATATTATATCTTATGGTCAAACAGTAAAAGACATTTGCAAAATAAACAGCCACTAATATAATGTACAAGAAAGAAAAAAAAAAGTAATAAAATGGATTGCACTAAGATATTATATCTAATGGTCTATTAAGAAAAGAACTTACATGGCTCGGAGGAATATGTTTCCCACTGAGAAGGTCAAGCAGCAAGGTGCCAAAACTATACATAACACTTTCGGGTGTTACCCTTCCTGCACAAAAAATGAGATATAGTGGTTATTTAGGCACAACAGAATCAAAAGAAAACTGATGCAACAATTGCAAATTTATGAGTTTGTATGCAGACAGCATCCATCAAATTGCACAGAGTAAAGCAATCATTAAAAGGTGAGGATTCAACGCAGTTAGGCATCCAATAATATATTACCTGGGACTTATGAATAACCCAGTTATTCAAGTCAGCAAGTAACATTTCCCTTTGACCACTTTAGTCCAATAATTTTATAAAATGAAATTTCACAAAAGAATATAAATATAAGATGCATCCCTAACAGAAATTCAATGAGTAATAACTGCCTTGTAATAACATCATTGTCGTGTCAATCAAAATACAATGTACGAAATTCATAAACCATCAATTTCTTCAAACTATTGTTGCAACATCCTCTGCAGCACACAAAGTAAAGGTGTAAGAACGTTTGAGGACAAAAGCAGAGAGAATTTATAGATGACCTTTGTCAACATTGGACAAAATAAAGCAAATCATTGATCATAAGAGTACTATTTTGCTTTATCTTGGGTTAAAACACAAGCAATTACAGAATCTGGCTTCAAGGTCACATAGTTTTTATGCACAATAACTGTAAGGATGAACAACAACAGCCAGAAAAGGGGCACATGCAGAAATTGCATTTAACAGCTTGAATCAGCATATTTGAAACCTAGGATATAAAAGCCAGCATCTCACATGTACCGTAAGTCAAGATAGATTAAAAAGAATGGGATTCACTTTTGTCTTACCAGTTCGCAAGTACTCAGGAGGAGTAAAAGCCAAATTTGTGCTGTAGCTTCTTCCGTCTCTACTGTTCTTCATCAGACCAAAGCATGAAAGTCTAGGGTTGCCATCCTGAGAAATAATGTGAAATATGCTAAATCCTAACTTCGAAAATGGACAATGAATTTGACAAAAGTAACATACGTACATCATCAAAAACAATCCTATAAGCATTTAGATCATGATAGAGGGCACGCCCTTTGCCGGTACAATATTCTAGAGCTTGTGCAAGATGTAAAGCCACCCTCAGTCGCATAGCCCATTTCATCGGTTGAGTCTCCCCTGAAAACATGTTACTAAATATCAGCTGCAAATCCAAGCAAAATGGCTCATATGATGGTTCAACTAAACAAACTGAAAATGAAAACAATAAATAGCATCTGATATTGCAGGGAATCAGATCTCACCGTATAGGTCCTAGTTAATAAGAAAAATCTCACACACAACCATTAGATACTAGTTTAGGGTGTTCCTATTAGACTGATCAAACAAAATTCCAAGAGGGACCTCTCTATTAATCTCATGATTAATCATAACAGAAAACAAAGAGTTATTGTTAGGACTTGAAATCATCTAAATTACTTATAGCTGTCATATACTGAAGAAGATGTATCTGTTCAATAGAAAGGCAGATTTTGTGAAGAGTTAGGCCTCATCATCAGATGCAGCAGAAATAAAAAAACTTGTTGGGAAAAGAAAAATGTAACGAAATATATGCTTGATAAAATGAAATAACTAGATCAGACACAGTGTTTCGATTACTTCCAAATCATCCAGACATGAATTTGAAACATAAAAACAAGGGAATAAATTGATATTGTCCACAGAAGGAACTAAAAGAAAACTTACAATGAAATAGGTGCTTTGCTAGCGTATCATTTGGCATATATTCTGCAACGAGTAATCTTTCATCACCTTCACAGCAACAACCAAGTAAATTTGCCAATCTATGGTTCCGAAGCTGGCCAACAGCTCTTGCTTCTTCCTAAAGCAACAGAGAAATAAAGTCAACGAGCTAATAAATCTCATATTGCAATGACAAGAAGATTACTGATCAGTAACCATTTATATACTGAATATAAAGAAGTTAATTTTGCAGTTCCTTTTCTATAATAATATTCTTTCACATACTGATTCAGAAAAGACTACAATGCACATGCAACACAAAAGTTTTAATTCAACTACTAAAGTAATTTGGACGTGACTCCATCAAATTATCCAAAAGAAATATAGTAACCAGATTGCTAAACAGAAGGAAGATATACTTACCAAAAATTGTCGACCATCAGGCCATGCTGACCTATTAAATCGCTTAACAGCAATCCGTCTTTGATTCTCCAACTTTCCCTTATAAACCACATTTGGTGCCTTTTCTCCATGTTCGGAAACTATATTTTCTGCAGCAAATCCGGATGTAGCCATCCTAAGGGTCTCAACAGAGTACTCACAGAACACAGGCACATCATCAACTTCACCTTTCTCCTCATTTTCTGCAAACCAAAAAACAAACTCAAACATTAAAAGTCATTTTCCATAAGGCATAAGTGAAAAAAATCAAAACCCCACTCCACTTACCAACATTTTCAGCCTCAGGGACAGCTCCGCCATACTCTGAACCCCAACAGCACACGGAGAGCTTTGAACACTCACAACCCATCCCAATACCTAAATTCAACGGTGACTCAAACTTCAAAAAACTCTCCTATTCTCACGTTCTATATGCAGCAATTTCGAAGTCAAAAACTTAATCATTGACACCATAATTGAAAAAAGATTTGCGAAGCCAGATGCCAAATTCCATTTAAAGCAACCCCAATTGGCCTGCGAAAATAAAGTCCATTGGTACATTAATTTTAAAGCTAACAAGGAGCTACATAAGAAGATAACAATAGTTAGAATCTTATATGCTACGTCATTTCCTCCTCTGATAAAACTACACCACAGAGTTGACTAAATTTATCTAAATCAATTCAGCCATGTTAATTTTTTCAGCTGGATTTTCGGTCTCATTTCATTAAATCAGAAAATAAAGGAAAAACACACAAAACTCTACTTTTCTTTTTCTCAGCTTTCCTAGCAACCAAAGAAGAATTAGAAAAGCTGAAAAGTCAACTTACAAGCTGGTCAAATAACACCTATCACTCTTCCGCCGCAACTCCGAGTGATTATTCCAGTTTAATAAAAATAATTCAAGTACTAAACAAAGAATTGAAACAACATAAAAATAAAAAAAAGCAAAGAAAGAAAGCAATAGAGAGTGTATACAGGGAATAAGCAGAGAAAGCTTCAGAACCTGAAATGAACAATGAACCGTAGCGACTCCTCCTCGTCCTCGATTTGGTCAAAAGAAGTAAAGAAAGCTAGAGTTCTTTTACTTTCTGTTTTTCCTTTTTTTTAATTATATTTTATTGAATTTTTCAGCGTTGCGTGTTTTGCGGTTTTTTTCTTCTTTTTTTGGTTTGAGAATTGATAGAAAATATTTGTGAAAAGCGAATTTTAGCGAAATGTAAGAGAGTTTGAGTTTTGGAAATGGAATTTTGATTATATAGATTTTGTTTTTACTACAATATATGAGAGTATGTATACGTATATATAAATAATTAATAAATAAAAAATAAAATTGCGAGATTTCCCTATCTTGACAGTGGTATGTGCATGTGTGTCTATGTTTAGTTGTGTCTTCCACTTTTATTAATATTTCCCACCGACATGTCTCCCTTTTTCATTGCCAATTTCCATCTAATTGTTTGTTTCCAAAAATATTGTAGAATTCTTTTTATACTGTATTTATTAAATAATGAGACCTTTTTATATCGGCATTTTTAAAATTCAGATTCTAAAACTTGGTTTCATCGAGTGTTTCCAGTTGTTTTAATATGAGTAATTGACTTTGCTAATATTTCTTTTAGTTGGATGTCTCAATTGTCCCATGACATTATCCTAAAATTATTGATGATTAAAATACAGGTTTTGATATGAAATTCTAATTTCAGTTTAAACAAATATATGTTTTAATTTTAGCGGGGAAGGACATAAATTGTTGAAGTAACTCTTGGGAACTATTGTTTTTCACCCGGTTAAGCGTGGGAAGATATAGAGTTTGTTTGAGACAGAAAGGTACGGGCCAGATGGCAGAATGGGTCTTATCATTTGATTTGAGCAATGATCTAAAGATTAAAAAAATAAAAATAAAAACAGCCGACGGGACAGACAAATGGGCACTATGAACGCCATAATTGAAGCAACTGGAATGCTTACTTCAATCAACCCACCAACCATTTTTCATTGCGATTTTTTGATTGTATCAAGTTTAACACATTTATTTACTTAGTTATTTATTGCAAGTCAAACGAGATCAAAATGGTTTCAAATTGCCACTGAAAAAGCAAGAGTATTAATATTATTGTATTCTCATTTCAATGTTGTTCAGCTACTCTTTACTTTTTATGCTTTGCATTAATTGTGAAATCTTTTCTTTCTTTAACACCCCCCCCCCCCCCAAAAATAAAATAAAAAAACATATAATGATAATCAAATTGGCAAAACGGGCATGTATCTTGGGAAAAGTCTATGGCTCAATAATCATGCAAAAAAACACGCGCAATATAGTTGTTGTTGTGCGAATTGAAGTGGTGATGCATTTAGACTCTCTTCAATTAAACTGTAAAGCTCACCCTTTTTTTTAATGAAAATATCATTATTAGACAAATCCAAAAAGAATAACAATATTATCGATCATAATGTTCGTATTTTGAATTTTGAATATAAAAGTAACTTTGTGACTCTGCGTTGTGCATTGTTTTTAAATGAAAAATACAATATTATCAGATAAAATAATTATTTACGTTTCCCTACAGAGAACGCAGTGGAAACGGGACAAATACTTTTGACAAAGTATTGATTTGCAGGTTAAATCGTAGATATTTGACAGTGACCCAATCACGGAAGTTCTCAACGTTTGTAACATTATTTCATGCTGCCTATATAATCACATCTCATGTTTTAGCCATTAATAATAATAAAGGTAGCAAGATTTTATACGGACATTGCAACTACAACTGGATTTTCCTCTCTTTGGCAATAATTCATTGTAATAGTTGTGCCTAAAATGATAATTTTTACCAGATTAAACAAATTCTTTATGCCTTGTTAGATTTTATAAATTGTTTATTCGAGTCTATTAGATGTTAACCACAATTTTAACGTCTAGGGTTAATTAAAATCTTACTATTTTGGATTATTAACTATCAAGGTTAATAATTAAATTATTTACTTATCAACCACAAGTATTATTATGCCGGTTGTATGCGATGTTTTGTTCGTCTTCAACAAAATTAAATCCGCGTGGTTGAAGAAAATAACAACATAATAAAACGAGATAAGAAAGGTATTTAGGGCGAATTACGTTAGAGAAAGGGGGGGAGGGGGAACACTCTATTTTAATTCATTGTCGGATAAAAAAAAAAAATGGCGAGAGTACTTCTTTGAAAACACTTTCCCGTATTGAATTATTTATTTTTAAGGCGTTTATTAAATTTAATTAGTGATGAGAAGGATTTTTATGATCGCACGTTAATTGAAATAACACACTGAAAGTGTTAACGGGTAGTATAAGATATTTTAACGAATTATTAAAAATATTATTTGAAAAAATATAGTTTATTTTAAGCTGTACAGTGTAAGCCGTTGTGGTTCAAAGGAGGTGATTTAGAAGTTCCCACGTGCGAGTGGCCGGGAGAAGATATTTGAAGATGTTTAAAAATAGACACCTCCCGATGGTGGAGTGACCAATAGCGAACCGAGGAGATATGAAATGCAGGATCCCATCCGTCCATCGAAGTCAACGTCCACCAGATATCTTCTCACCAGTTGACACGTTCGCAACTAGGGTTTCTTTAGCACCCGAACATCCACACACGTCCGCGTCGCGTGACTAAAATAACGAAATCATCGCCATCCATTTAACTTTCCACCCTCCATCCATAAGAGCGCGTGAATCATACGAATCCTTTGTCCGAAGAAACACGGGGAAAGAGATAAAACGATATAAAACCCGATAAAAACGAAAGGTTGGTTTTTCTCCCTCGTTAAACCTAAAAAGAACTTTACCACTTTCGTAAATATTTCTATTTGTTGACCCAAATATCCAACCGGCAAGATCAATATATAAACAACAAGAAAAAACTAGGAACTACACACTAATATTCCTTTTTCTTTATAACAAACTCTCCCACGAAACCAACTTACTAAGGACAAGGTACGCCTAAAACCCTAATCTTCAGTTATTTTTTTCTTAACAAATTACCTTCAAAATTCAAGAAAATTCAATAGGTTTAGATATACAGACAAATACATATGTTCAGGAAGTGTGAGCGGTGGTGTCAATGGGTAAGGGAAGAACTAGGGCGGTTTTAGGGCAGAAATTGTGTGTGTCCACCAGCACAAAATCAGGATCATTGAATATATCATCTGCGCCTGTGTATTATCCAACTGAAAATGAATTTGAGGACCCTTTAGAATTTCTACATAAAATTAGGGCAGAGGCCGAGCCTTATGGGATTTGCAAAATTGTTCCTCCTAAAAGTTGGAAACCACCATTTGCTTTGGATTTAGGTTCATTTACATTTCCCACGAAAACACAGGCAATTCACCAGTTGCAAGCAAGACCGGCGGCTTGTGATTCTAAGACTTTTGAGTTGGAATATAGTAGGTTTTTGGAGGAACATTGTGGAAAGAAGATAACTAAGAAGGTATTGTTTGAAGGGGAGGAGTTGGACTTATGTAAATTGTTCAATGCAGTGAAGAGGTTTGGAGGGTATGATAAAGTTGTGAAGGAGAAGAAGTGGGGGGAGGTTTTTCGGTTTGTTAGGTCGAACGGGAAGATTTCAGACTGTGCTAAGCACGTATTGTGTCAATTGTACTATAAGCATTTGTATGATTATGAGAACTATTATAATAAGTTGAGTAAAGAGGTGGCAAAAGGTTGCAAGAGGGTATTAAATGGGGATATAAAGAATGAAGATAAGATTGGGCTTTCAGGCTCGAAAAGGAAGAGGAGGAATAACAGTGGTAATGAGAAAGTTAAAATTCATGACAAGGTTGATAAGGAGGATGAGCTTGATCAGATTTGTGAGCAATGCCAAAGCGGATTGCATGGGGAAGTTATGCTTTTGTGCGATCGATGTAATAAGGGATGGCACATTTATTGTTTATCGCCACCATTAAAACAGGTTCCTCCAGGGAATTGGTATTGCTTGGAGTGCTTGAATTCTGATAAGGATAGTTTTGGTTTTGTGCCGGGTAAGCAGTTTTCATTGGATTCTTTCAGGCGTATGGCTGATAGAGCCAAAAGGAAGTGGTTTGGCTCTGGGTCCGTTTCACGTGTTCAAATGGAGAAAAAGTTTTGGGAAATTGTCGAGGGATCGGTAGGAGAGATTGAAGTCATGTATGGCAGTGACTTGGACACTTCTATTTATGGAAGTGGTTTTCCCCGTGTAAATGACCAGAGACCAGAATCTGTGGATGCCGATGTATGGGATGAATATTGTCATAGCCCATGGAATCTCAATAACCTGCCAAAACTGAAAGGTTCAATGCTTCGACTGGTTCATCACAACATTACTGGGGTTATGGTGCCATGGCTTTATATTGGCATGTTGTTTTCGGCCTTTTGTTGGCATTTTGAAGATCATTGTTTTTACTCAATGAATTATCATCACTGGTATGTAACTTCCATAATTTTTGTATAGATTAGTCTTTGATTGTTATTTTCCTTCAAGTATTGTGATTTTATAAATACTTTATGTGTCATTGACGACGAAACTAATGTATTGAAATGGTTGCTTAATTGAGTTTATCGGTGTTGAGTTGTGAAGAAAGTTGATACTCTGAATGGAAAGTGAAATGTCATTAATTTTTATTGTCATTGGAAGCTCTTCATTTCCTTACTGGGTGGTTTAACTTGAAGTTTGATCATTATAATTTTCTGATGCTTTTTGGCTTAAATTTCTTTTTATTCCAATTGAACATCCAAAACTTGGTCTGGTGAAAATGGGACTCTTTTATGTTTTGTGAGACACAGCTAGATAAATGTTTCAATTGACTTATTAAGAAGTTGATTGTGACTGCTTCTCTTGTGCCTCAGGGGAGAACCGAAATGTTGGTACAGCATCCCTGGTGGCGAAGCTGGTGCTTTTGAGAAGGTACTTCTTTGTATTAATAGATGTCTAAGTTTCCTTTTTTCTATTATTGTCTTTGTTATTCTGTTATAATTTGAGACCATATAGATACTTGTGATTTCTTGACTGTAGTCTAATCTCGGTGATGATTTCTTGGTGGCTGTTGAATGAGTTCTACTGTGCTCATGAGAACAAGTGAATTTGAAAATTTGATGGTTATACGCTGTTGGATATTCTACAATATTTATTGACATTTTTTTTTCCTTACAAACAGAGTGGTCATGACTGACAGTAACCCTTTTTCCAGGTGATGCGGAATAGCCTTCCTGATCTTTTTGATGCTCAACCAGATTTGCTCTTTCAGCTTGTCACTATGTTGAATCCATCAGTCTTGCAAGAAAATGGAGTTCCAGTCTACAGTGTACTACAGGTTTGATATTGAAGGAACACGGGCTCTTCTATATATATATATATCAACATTGGGTCAAATTGGAAAAGACAGTGCTTAGTATTTCCTAGAAGATTATCAATGAGAATAAAAGAAGAGAAACTCATCCAGTTTTTAAGTTGACTCCAGTTTAATTTGTGGGAAGACGGGTGGGATCTTTTGGCTGTGCAAGATTACTGTTTTGTACATGTCCTGCTTATATTGTACTTTCTACCTATATTTATTGTAGAATGATTTGTATGGTTTCTTTTCTTAACTATTGAAACTGCTCTGATGCCTTTTGGAGATGTATTATCTCTTTGGTGGCTGTCAATGCCATCTTTTGTTTATGTATTCTTAGAATATTTTTGATGTGGCTCTTGTGTGGGTGCTTTCTGGCAGGAGCCTGGTAACTTTGTCATCACATTCCCCAGGTCTTACCACGCGGGATTTAATTTTGGTATGCCTACTGACATACTGTTTTTCTAGTTATTGGTTATTGGTTTAGAAGGGGACATGTTGTTGCTTTAGTATATTATGAATTACTTGCAGCAGATAAGACCTTTGGCTCATGGTGTTTTCAGGTTTAAATTGTGCGGAGGCTGTCAATTTTGCTCCTGCTGATTGGCTACCTCATGGTGGTTTTGGAGCTGAACTCTATCAGCTGTATCACAAGGCTGCTGTTTTATCTCACGAGGAGCTTCTTTGTGTGGTAGCCAAGGTTTTAACTTATCTGACTCGTTTATGTAAAACCAATTTGTATTTTATATAGGTCAAAGTGTATTTTTGCTACCAGTTTCTTGATTTTGAATTGTTCACTTGTTCGAGTAATTTAAGTAATGTTGGAGGTAAAAATTAGAGTTCATTGGGAAACCTACAAGGAAAATCCTGGTTATTCCCTAATTTGGTGGTGATTGAGTGACCAATTCAAAATCTCTGGGGGATGACTGAAATTTATCCTTTTGAATGAATATGGTTGAACCTGGAATAAGTGAAGTTTAACCTAGGAGGGGCTAGTAGGGTTTAATCTAGAAGAGCTAGGGACTGTTTGATATAGCTTTTCTAGTAGAATTTCTTCAAGTAGATTTTGTACTAGTAAATCTTTTATAACTAGAGCTCCTAACAAAAAGATTGTTGGTGGTTTGCTTGGCAAGCACATCTTTTAGCAAAATTTGTCTAATTATTTTGGATAGAGAAGTTTTTTATAATTATGTTAGGGAAACAACAAAGCAAGGTTTTAAACAGAAAATGAGGATATTTAAGATAATTTAATTTTTTAAAAAAGTTCAAAAGGCTTTGCTTCTAAGAGCCCAAAATTTGAGTTTCTACTGATAGAGGTCAAAGCTTTTCTAATATTTTATAAGCTCTTTTCTTGTGATAACCAAACGATGCAAAAAAAGTTGAAAATAGCTTCTGATATTAGAAAAGCCGTTTTAGCTAGTAGAGAAGCAATTTCAAATGGTCACTTAGTAATTGTGGATGTTCTATGAGCTATTTCAGGCTGTGTTATGCTTGTGTTATTCATATTTCTGCAGTTTAGATGGAGAGTGCATTATCTCTAAGGTAGGAGCTGGGCCAGAATTTAAAACTTTAGGCGGCTGTAATGACAAAATAGTGAAATTGAAAAGCCAAATTCTGAAAAACAATATTTATTAAGGGGGCAAAACATTCACTTTTTAAAGTTGGGGTGTCAAAGTATGAGCTCTGCCAGTGTCCGAGGGGCTGTTTTTCCTTTTTTTTTCATAGATAACCTTTATGTATGCAAACTGGAAATGTGCATATGTATGATCTTGATTGTACCTTAGGGGGCTGTAATGACAAACTGGAAATGTGCATCTGTATTAATTGGCTGCCCCTTTCAGCTACTTCTGTTTTATTGTTGGGGCATCTGCTTTGCTCCTTGTTTACCTTAGTCATCGTAAAGGATTCTAGCTAGTTGCTACAGATCAAGAAATGTTTTCAGCATTTTGATTTAGATATTGCTTACTTCCATTATTTTACTTATTTTGCATTGGGCTGTTTTGCTTCTGTATTACATCAGCTGCTTGATCATTGTTTTGTTTCAAGCAGAGTGATATTGATAGCAAAGCATCACCTTATTTGAAGAGAGAATTGCTGAGAATATATACTAAAGAGAGAATGTGGAGAGAGCGGCTTTGGAGAAAAGGCATCATCAAGTCAACTCCCATGTGTCCTCGGAAATGTCCAGAGTCTGTTGGTACTGAAGAGGTAATTCTATATTTCTTACTTATTTTTGGTTTTGGCCTTATTCAAAACAGTTATATTGGTTGTAATGAATATCTTCTGATGGATTTTGTAGGATCCAACATGTATGATATGCCGGCAGTATTTATATCTGAGTGCTGTTGTTTGTTGTTGTCAGCCAACTGCTTTTGTATGCCTGGAGGTAAGCAAATTTTGGTTAGTGAGCTTGTACAATAATTTTATGGTGATGTCAACTAGATATTTGTTCCATCTCTATCATCCCTTTGGAGTGTGGAGTTTGAGAAATTTGGTCAACAGAAAGGAAAACGTTTTCTGCATTTATGATTTGTACACTTTTCTAGCTTAGTGTAGAGGTGAAGATGGAAGTCTTGGCTCTGTATATGTTGAATTTAATCTCGCTCTTTGTAGATACTTTTTTTTCTTTGTATTTTAACTGATTAAGAATTTTTTCTTTTTAAACTGTTTTAGTGTGGATTATGCTTAGGTTAATGAAATGTAGTGGATTGTAAACTTTGATGCAAGGGTGATTCATTGTTTATTCATTTTCTTTTTGAAGTTGGAAAAACATTAATAAGCCTCTCAAACTGATAAATCTTATCTGTTCAAGTTTCTATTTGACAAATAAGGTTCTTAATGCTCTTCTTTTTATTATTTTCCTGAACAGTCTACTAATGGAGATGATTCAAAGTTACTCTGAAGCTCTTTTACTTTCTCTGCCTTAAAACTTCTAATGTGCTGTAGGAAATTTTCCTTCACAATCACTGATCATATGTGGTTTTCATGCAGCATTGGGAGCACCTCTGCGAATGTAAAACCAGAAAGCTTCGTCTTCTTTATCGTCATTCCTTGGCAGAATTGTATGACTTTATTCTCGCAATTGATAGATGTAGTTCTGATGAGACATCAGAAATTAGTCATTTACTAAGGCAACTTCCATCTTCTAGTCGGTTGACTACTTTGACCAAAAAGGTTTAATTTTGACTTACTTTTGTCCTTTATGTTACTGAGTATCAGATAATTTCTTACATTATGCTTTTAGTTGGGCAGAATCTCTTAATATTTTATAGCTTCTACATATATATGTCTCAGTTCTTAGTGTAACAAATTGACTAACTATTTATTTGTCCTTAATTATGCTAAAGCCATACTACTTTGAATGTATCCCTGCATTTCACTATTAAGATGGTTTTTCCTACAGAATACATGCATGCTTGGTTTTTGAATTTCTGTGCATGTTGTTGCATGTGGCCAGTAAGATTTATTGAATTGACTATTTTGCCATGTTTGCATGGGTTGATAGGTGGAAGTTAACGGGCCAACTGGTCCTTGCAAGGCAAATGTAGACAACAGTGTTTCCTCTGTGCATGTTTTTGTCGTTTACGTGTCAAACACTTTTCCTTCTAAACAAATTTAGGCTGGTTATTGGAACTATTAAGAATTATCTAAAACTGATCAAACTTGTATTTTATGAGTTCCTTGGTGACTACATGTTCAATCATACTTTTGTTTGTACAATGATTGCATTTAGTGTAAAAATGGACTTTGATTTAATTGTTAAACATCATTTGACAGTTCTTTTTGCTAAGAAAACATACAATGTTTTGGAGGGATTTCTAGCTCCTATAGAAATTCTCTTGGGCTTATTTGTTTTCATATGCAAGGAAGAGCTGTTTTTCCTTTTTCTTTTTAATTTTATTCAATTGTGCTTTTGTTCTTTACTCATCACAGTTGTGTGGCAGCAGTGAGTTGAAGGTGAGAATAGATATAATTATTTTTTTCCTGTGTTTTTTTTTCGGGGGATTCAAGTTTTTAGTTTGAGATTTTCCAATCTGTTTTGATGACTGCATATTCCTTACCCCCTCCTGCATCAAGAAGTTACATTTTTTAACAAGCATATGATGCCTTGATATTAGTTGAATACATTGGAGTGAAGTAGTGTTCTTTTTCCCTACTTTTTTGTGGCATATGTTATTAATATTTGAGTCACTTTTTTGGAGCTTGCGAACGTTTATACTATGTTAAGCAGTTGTATTTGTTGTAGGTTAAAGGTGGCCGTGTCACCATGT
Source organism: Melia azedarach (assembly GCA_028052125.1). NCBI lineage: Eukaryota > Viridiplantae > Streptophyta > Magnoliopsida > Sapindales > Meliaceae > Melia > Melia azedarach. Next base: position 1,806,046 of record CM051401.1, on the reverse strand, counting down.
CTCAACTTGCAGAAGAATGGCTTTCTCGTTCATGTAAGATTTTTCAGAATCTCTTTTCTAGTGATGCTTATGCCACTCTGTTGAGGGAGGCTGAGCAATTTCTTTGGGCTGGTTCTGAGTTGGATCAGGTGAGCTTTGAGTCAGTTGTTTCATTCTCATTTTATGCTCTTGAGTTGTTTTTTCATCACAATTATTTTCCTACCAAGAAAAAAACTTGTTTCATTTTTAACACAGGTCAGGGACATGATGAAGAAATTGATTGAAGCTCAGAGATGGGCAGAAGGAATAAGAGATTGTCTTTATAAAGTAGAGAACTGGTCATATCATCCTGGGTGTGATATGGAGAAAGTGCGGCTGGAATATGTTAATGAGTTGCTGGGTTTTGATCCTGTGCCCTGTAATGAGCCTGAGCATATAAAGTTGAAGGTTATCATGCTTTATAGATGGCAGTAATTTGAACTGTTTCTTTCACAATAAGGACGTAGACATAAACTATGGACCATTGTTTCAAATTTCTTTTTGAAGCTCCTCCTCCTTGCATCATCTATCCTTGATCTGCCTAACAAAATTCTTACTTTTTTTTCCCCTTTTTACAAATCAGAATTACGCAGAACAGGCTAGGTTGCTGATTCAGGAAATTGATGCTTCCCTGTCAACAGGGTCAAAGGTATATATGTCTGCACTGTTAACAAGTTTACTCGACCAGTAATGTTGTTTTTAACTTTTGTGTTTATGTTGGAAAAGAAATCTTATAATTGATAGTTCTAATTAAATTATGTTTTGATGCTTCTTTTCACTATGTCGGCCCAGATCTCTGAGTTGGAGTTATTGTATTCTAGAGCTTGTGGCTTGCCAATTTATATAGAAGAGATTGAGAAGCTATCTCAAAGAATTTCATCTGCAAAGGTATACATAACTTTCCTTCTATGTAATAGTGTGACATTCTTTTTCCTGAATCCTTGCTTTATCCCTTTTCTTTCCCATGAAAAGTGGTAGGGGATGGGGAGAAGGCAAGATTGCATTCATGATTGCATTTGATAGTTTGTATGTATGCTTTTTAAACTTCTAAACCCGACCCCACCTTGCTTTGGAGGTGGGCTATATATATATATATATATATATATATGGGCATTGAGTTCTTGCTATAATTTAATATACATGGGTTTCTGAACTGTGCAACCTTAATTGAAGGACTTGTAAGACTCACTTAAAACTTAAGAAATACACCTAGGATTCTAAAAAATTGAAGCAGGCTAATTATTTACTGACATAGTCACAAATTCTGTTTCTAGGGAAATGATCAGCTTCATCTGAAATATTTGATATGGTTGTGATGAGTTTATTTAATGCTCAATGAAGTTCTTAGCACTTCGGAAATGGTATCCCCTTGTAGATAATCTGTTAGAAGTTTTTCTTCGGTAGTGTCTAGAAATAACTTGTGTGTATGAGATTTTTCTCATAAATCTTTTATTACTGTTTTTTATATGCTACTTCTATGGTTTCTTAGATTGCATCTTTGGTCATCCTCTCTTTCCTTCTATTCTTATGTTGCCCTATAAGATTTAATGCAAGAGTGATTTTGAATGTATCTTTTGAGGTCAAAAACATCCATTTGCCAAACCAGGAACTTTGACTGCATTGGTTTAGTCTTTTGTTTTTGTGTTTATGTTGCCATTCTTACTTTATCCTTGAGGTCCTTCAGATTTGGGTAGATAGTGCGAGCAAATGCATCTCAGAGAAATGTCCTGCAGCAATCGAGTTTGAAATTCTTTACAAGTTAAAATCAGAGGTGATTTTAATTTTGTAATCTGTACGTCTGTATCTTTTGTCATTTTCTAGAGCCTTCGTTCTAATATGTCATAATTATGTTGGATAGGTATTGGATCTTCAAATCCAAGTTCCAGAGACAGAAATGCTTTTCGATCTGATAGGGCAAGCCGAATCATGTCAGGTTCGGTGTAATGAAGTATTAAATGGTTCTATTAGCCTAAAGGTTAGACCCCCAGTCTCTCATTAATCTCTCTTCATGTTCTATGCTTTCGTTGAAATTTTCTTTCGGGTAAGTGTTGTATTAGATAGTCAAACTTTTTGATTTTAGCAGATTGCTGAAATGCTCCTCCAAGAATTGGATGCTTTTACCGTCAACATGCCGGAATTGGAGCTTCTAAAGCAATACCATAATGATGCCATTTCTTGGATTGCCCGCTTTAATGATATATTGGTGAACATTCACGACCGGAAAGATCAACACAATGTAATTGATGAATTAAATTGCATTTTGAAAGATGGAGCATCTTTGAGAATTCAAGGTTTCTTACTTAGATATGCAATTTCTTTGTTGCAATAATATTGTTATAGTAGTTGTTGGGAGTTCTTGTAGTTGCTATCATTTTTGTTTCTATTTTTATTTTTCCTTAATTCTGGTTATTTATTTATTTATTTTCCAGTTGATGAGCTGTCTCTTGTTGAGATCGAGTTGAAGAAGGCTCATTGCAGAGAGAAAGCTCTGAAGGTAACTTATTCTCTTTTCTTACAAGCTTCTGTTTTCTGTTATCATGTTACATTATGGGTATTGATCTAATAGCTTACTCCTGGCCTTTGTTCATTTCGATAGTTTCAGATGACTAAAATAGTGACTGTGTTTTCACTTGCAGTACTAATTTGGTTTAGGCTTTTCCAGTTCAAGTTTTTATTGAATTCTTAGTGTTCGATTTACAAAACATATGTGAAACTGTTACAGGCACGCGATACTAAAACACCCCTGGACGTCATTCAGCAACTGATGACAGAGGCTATCATGTATGCTTTCTTGCTTTGATGCAATCTCAAACTTAGAGTAGTGCTGATTTTTCATTTTTTTTTCTACTTTTAAATCTCATTTAAGTTTCATGTGACATTCCTTTTTACCAGACTGCAGATTCAGAGAGAGAAATTATTTATTGATATTTCTGGAGTACTTGCTGCTGCTATGCACTGGGAGGGAAGAGCAACGGATATTCTTGTACGCAAGGCTCAGATGTCTGAATTTGAGGATATTATAAGGTTTTGAGCGTGCTTTATCCCTTTTTTAAATAAAGATTTTGGCAGTGCTTTTATTATTCCTTATTAAACTCTTGAGTTCTGTAACTTACTTCTTTGTTGTTTTTATCATTGAATGTAAATCCTTCAGGGCTTCACAAGATATATTTGTGATTCTACCTTCGCTGCATGAAGTTCAAAATGCAGTGTCAATAGCTAAAGCCTGGTTAAAGAACTCTGAGCCCTTCATGGCTTCTGCATTTCCTGTTGCATCTGCCAGTTCATTGCTGAGACTTCAGGTTTTGAAGGTTTCTGTCATCTTTCTTCTTTTTATATCATCAGATCCTTCATGTTTTGTCCTGAATGTGGTTTATTTGCTAAAATCCTGGTGGAGCACAAACATGACAAGTTGATCTAAATCTTGCAGGACTTAGTTTCTCAATCAAGGTTTCTTAAGATATCATTGGAAGAACAAAGAATGCTTGAAAAAGTTCTAAAGAATTGTGAGGAATGGCAATACCATGCCTCTTCCCTTCTACAAGACGCTGGATGCCTACTTAATATCGATGACATTGGTGATTGTCTGAGCAATGGTCTTCTTTCAAAAATTGAGCAGCTAGTTACCTCAATGGAATCCATTACAAATGATGGTTTATCTCTTGGCTTTGACTTCCATGAGATTCCTAAACTTCAAAATGCATGTTCTATGCTGCGATGGTGCAATAAGGCTCTTACTTTCTTTTCTGCTATTCCTGCTTTCGAGGTGACCATTTGCTTTTCAATTATTTGCCTGACCTTATGTGATTCAAGATTTTTGTTTTACATGGGCCTGTTGTGTTATTAATTTATTTTGAAAATCTAATCTGTACAAGGAAGATTAGCGTTGCTGTGGGCATTTTATCAAGTTGTGCTAAATATTACCATAGCACATAATACTGTGTTTTGCTTAACTTGCATCTCCAATTTGGTTTCCCATCTGGAAGCTCAATCTTTTTGGAGAGTGAAAAAACAGGATCTTTTGTCACATGTTTCTTTAAATGTCTATGATATCAAGTGGTTTTCACTGAACTATCTGACTGTATTTTGGGGCCTTTCCTTCCTTGAATGATATTTGAAAGCACTGCTATTCTCCCTCATTGGTGCATGTGACTGTGTTACCTCTAGGATGTGGAGAGCTTGATTGATGATGCGGAATGCCTTTATACTGAATGTGTTTCAACTATGTTGTGGAACTCTTTGATGCATGGGGTTAAATGGCTTAAAAGAGCCTTGGAAGTAATTTCTGCTCCAAGCAAGTTTAAAAGACGCAAGCTGAGTGACGTCGAAGATGTTCTTGCTGGATGTCAGGTATTAGAAATGTAGACATTAGTTCTCTGCAGAGTGCAGTGCCCCTTTATATCTGCAAGAATATGCAGCTTCCTCTTTAATACTGAAGATATAATATTCAGTCTTGTCAACCAATTAAATCAGCATGCAGGACTCACTCCCAGGTTGTTTTGCTTGCAGGGTATTAACATTTCCTTTCCAGTTATGATTGGGGAACTTAAGCTTGCTATTCAGAAGCATAAGTGAGTCTTGAGATTGTCTAATACTGTTTTTCTTGTTCCGTTGTTTTTATCCTCCTGACTTAAAGTTTATCACTTGGGTGTATAATGGTTGTTTGATCTCTTTAGGTGATGTTCAAATTAATGTATGTAATTTAGGTAGTTTATATCACATGTATTTTATGACAATGTTGTATCTTTGACTTGCAAATCTTGTGAAGGCAAGTCTGCTTGGTTTTTGATTGGAAGTCAGGCATCGCAAATAAAAGGGTTGATACGGAACAAAAAAAATGTTATTTAGGATTTTTAAGCTTTTTTTTTTAATTTTAATCAAGATTTTATTTATATTATGGTCTTCTTCTTTATATTTTTCTTGTTTGAGTAGGTATATTAGTTGTTAGGAATAGATTTCTTTTCCTAATATGCTCAACTTTTGCTTTATTTAGTGTTTGGCCACTATAAATAGGGCCTTAGCTCTCATTTCTAAGCAGACCTGATGTTATTGATGAATCAATGACTAAGATATTATGGTTTCTCCCCACCATTTCTTCTATATTTCTCCCGTCTCTTCCTCTGTTATTTTAGTTGATATCTTATCCTACTTCATGAGTATTGTGTGCCAAACATGCACTAATGTGAAGCATAGATACTCATACATGGTGGTTCTAGCATTATGGTGCTTTTAGATTGACTTGTCAGCAATTTTTTGCATAGTTTATTGCTTATTATATTTTAACTGTAAATATAGGCTTTGGCAAGAACAAGTTCATCAATTCTTTAATCTCAATCGTGAGCAACGATCTTGGTCTCAGATATTACAGCTCAAGGTATGCTATTTCAGTGTGTTTGATTATCTATGAAATATTTATTTATCCTTTTCTCATCCCTTTTGCATAATTCCTCTTTCAGAATCTCATTTTGTGTTTGTGAATGTTCAATAATTCCAATAATGTTTTTGATCTACATGGTGTAGTCTTAATATTACAGCCATAATACAATTGGGTTCTGATTTTTCTCAAATGTTATATTATGTAGTACAATAAATTCTTATGTTAAGATCCCATTCTTTTTGCATTCCCGCTGGTGCTTGTCTTTTCGCTTTCACCATATTTAAGGTTTGGCTTATGGTAATATCTCATACCCATGTGGTATTTTGCTGCATGAATGCTAATGGTGAAGAATTATGGGAGAAAAAGATAATTGTAGTAGAAACAAACCAATTCTGCATTGCTAATTGTGCTTGCCCTTTCGCTTTCATCCTTTGCAAGGTTGGATTATGATGATTTATTAGCCATGTGTAGTTTTTCTGCATTAGATGTTTGGATGATTGGAATATGATGATTTCTTGGTCTAGTGTTATTTTACTGCAGTAGATGCTCTAATCTGTGTGTATTTGGTGGTTCAACATGTCAGAATTACTCATTCTAAATCACATTCATATGTACATAGTAAATTATAAGACAAGATATTTTAAGAAAGTATTCATGCTAACAAGAGATGAAAATTCAATTTGCACTCCAACTATTGTTTCTTTCTTTGTTTCCTGTAAAAGAAAGAAAAAGAAAAAAGAAAGAGAAATGAAATTCCAGCTCTGTTGGTACGGACCTGCCTCCACTTCCTTTTGCTTCCTCAATTCAATAGATTATGTGGCTTATAGAGTTTTAAAGTCTTTCAAGTTATGTATTAAATAAATTTTGGATTGTCTTTGTTCAACAAGAGATTTGGATGAACTGTTTGCAAAAGCTTGATGAATCGTGCTTATTTGATTTGTAAATGGTATACATCATTTGCGAACTTGATAATTTTATTTTGGTAAGATATGTATTAACTTTGCAAACTTCTTAATTTTATTACGATCAGGAACTAGGAAAAACTGTTGCTTTTGATTGTCCCGAGCTAGAGATGGTCGTATCTGAAGTTGATAAGGTTGAGAGGTGGAAGCAACACTGCAAAGATATTGTGGGGACTTCTGTAGAAGATTTGAATCCTTTGCTTGGTGCTTTACATAAGGTCATTATCAGATTTTTTTCATTTCCTTCAAGCTTAGATGACCATTATTTAAATATTTATCATGCAAATTGAGAATCCTTCTAAATGTTATGCAGCTCAAACGATCTCTAGATAGATCGTTGTACATATATAACAAGTCACAAGGGTCAGTATCAATGAAATTGTATATGTGCTGCGCCAGTGATTCCAAGGAACATGAATTCTTAATTTGTTCAACCTGCAAAGACTGGTAAGGTATTTGTTGCTATGTTCATTTCCATAATTGATTCTTGTCTCCATGGTAGGCTATAGTTTCAAGCTTGTGTTTAGGCTTTATCTGGATTGGGGTGCTGTGGTGCTGAAGTTACAGTTATAATGGGATGAAATCGCTGTATGTTAAATAATAGTAGAAAAGCGGATAATCGACTAAAACTTGGTATTTACTGAACACTCCTGACTGCTGTGCTTTCAAATCCCAGTGGAAGCACAGTAGTCCCAGTTAAAGCCATAGCTTGCTACTTTTAAGGCTCCTTGTGTAAGATTATTGTGGGCGTTGTTAGCAATAAAAGCAATATCTAAATTGTAACCTCCTCCAACCTGCAAAATATCTGTTATTGATCTTTGTAGTAGTAGTTGGTAATTTGTTCTTCTGTAGTCACTGCATCAGTTTTTCTATGGTATATATGTTTGGTTATCTTCATACATTCTCTTGTAATTCCTGCATCATTCTAAATTCATGTCATCTGGAAACACATGTTTTTGACATCTTTAATGGAAAACAGTTATCACTTGCGGTGTCTGGGATCTACAGCAGTTGATACAAATCATGGAGAATTGTATATATGTCCTTATTGCAAATATTTTCAGTGTGGATCAATATCTCAGGAGAGAGGCAGCCCTCTGGTGTGATAGTTTCCCTCCAAAGCCCCACTTGTCTTTAGGACTGATTCTTGGCAGAAGCTTGTATATCTGATCTTATTTTCCTTTGTTGTACAGAGATTTGAAGGGAAGTGCTCTGACTTGAGAATGTTGATTGAGGTTCTGTCAGATTCTGAAAACTTTGGCTTACGGTAAGCTGCAGTGTTTATGAATACTGTAGTGAAAGGACCCTGTATGAAATTGTTCACATTGAAGGATTTGGTCTTTTTCATCTTTTGCTTGCCTCAGCCTCTAGTGTTATTTTTGATGAAAAATATATGGAATATCTTTTTCCAAGGGAAAAAATGCATGAAATTTTTTAAGTAACTCATCAGTTATTGAACTACATTTTTATTAGTTTACTTGGTTTTTAATGAATATTTACAGAACTTACAGAAATTTTGAAGCATATTAAAATCATTCATTTTGTTTTGAATTTTGTAAACTGGTTCGGGTGTGGATTCTGTGTTTGTTCCTACAACAGTTTGGGGGAAAAATATGATGACGTCAGTTTGTTCGACAAGTAGATATTGTAATTATTTTCCTTGACTGAAAGTTTTGATTCTGCTAAGTTATTTGGAGATTATTTATATTTGATGATTCTATGATAAAGGTTAAATATCTGATTTATTTGGACAATTGCTGTTGCTTTTACAGGATTGAGGAAATAGATATACTGCAAGAAGTTGTGGATAAATCTCTTGCTTGCAAGACCACCTTGACTGATATAGTGAAGTTCGAATGCTGTTATTTGGATAAAGATCTGCAAATCGTCTCCAATAAACTAACTATTGCTTTAAAGGCACTTATTTTTAATCTTTCTGTTAGTCTTGTTTTTCATAAAGTTTTCATTTTCTTTTTATGTTTATTGTGCATTTAACATTTTTCTCTTCCTCTCTCAGTTTGTAATTGGCCTCTTCCAGTTATTAGATCTGGGACTGATCACCTCAATGAGATATACTGTGATTACTAACTGGCAGGAATTTTCTGATTAGAGGTGGTTCTGTTGCGCAGGCCCGAGAAGCAGCTGGAGTATTTGATCAACAAAGTAACATAGCGCTTGACCTGGCATTAGCAAGAAACTTGTGGAGATTTAGAGTAAAAAACTTATTAGAGGGTTTAACAAAACCCACAATTCAACAGATACAAGATTGTTTGAAAGAGGTATGTTCTCTTGGGTGCTCAGCATTGTACATACATATGATATGCAAGTGTACAAGTAGAATAATCCTTATGTTTTCCAAGTAATCCTCACACTTTTAACAAATGTTTAATTGAAAAAATGGGATAGCTTGACATGGTGAAAGTATCTGACCAACATCGTAGAAACGTAGATTTTTTCCTTTTCTGAGGAATGCTAAATATCGTCACACTGCTACCCAGGCCATGTAGTACTCCATATTTCAAAATTACTAGGAAGATGACATTATAATCATAAATATCTAAGTCTCCTAGATTTAGTTGTAGCAGATATGGGTGTGCCATGAATTCTAACATGAACAAGCATGTATCTATGGGTGGTACCGAGCTGGCAGTTTGTATCATCTAAAAGCACTTGAGATCTGAGGTTGGTGAGAGGTTCCGCCCTCACCAATCCTTCTGGTTTATTTTAGTAATGTGGTGTTCATTTTTCGGTTTTGTGTTTCATTCTCTACCCTCATTGGTGTTTTGTGCATCTTCACTTTCCTTTGTGTTGAAATATTGTTGTGAATTGAACTTTTTCGCCTTGTAGATATTTATTTATTTTTCTATAACTGTATCGAATTAGTTTTGATAGTGCTTGAACTCGACCAAAAGAATTTTTCCTTGGATTTCATGTTTGATATCAATCCGATGGCTGACATTTATGTACAGACTATCTTCATTAGTTTTCCCTTATACAAATTTGATTTTTCTGATGGTGGACCTCTAGTCCACTTCGCTTCACTTCCGTGCACTGTTTCAAAGCATAGAATTGGAAGAGGTTACTGTCCCATAAGGTGCTTTGATCTCTGACTCTATTCCTAGAGGATGGATGACAAGTTGCCATGTGCTTTTTGAAAAAAGAAGAGATACCAATCTCAGGCAACTTCAATAGTGTCCGGCTCTTCTCCTGTTATGTTTCCTAATTTGATAGAAATAAAAGTGTACTGTTTCTAATTAAAAGAGTATCAGCCTTTTTCAGTTTGGTGTTTACCTGATGATGTTTCCTTTTTAAATAGTCTCCCAGTGTCTTATCTGTTTTCATGCTCATATAGGTTCTTCACTATTGACCATTTATAATTGTTTCCTCTAATGCATGTATCAGGAATATTTCTGCCTGCTTATGGATTTTCAGAGATTTGATAATCTCTACATACTTTTCATGCTCAATTGTCATTATGCACACCAGAATGCTTTTTAAATTGGTGTACTGTAGGTGCTAAATATACAGTTACAAAAAACATGCAGGGACTTGCTATGAACATATCACCCAAAGATCACTTTAGAGAGAAACTCACAGACCTGAATTGCATTGGCTTGCAGTGGATAGATATCGCTAAGAAGGTGCAGAGAGTTTTTACTGAAATCTCGTTTCATTTAAATTTTCTTTTCTTCTGATTTTGTTGTTTTTCTTTATGCAGGTTGTAAGGGATTCTGGGGCTCTAAGCTTAGATAAAGTCTTTGAACTTATTACAGAGGGAGAAAATTTGCCTGTTTGCTTGGAGAACGAGCTTAAGGTAACTAATCTTGTTATTTAATTCAATGCTTGAGCATTCTCATTAATCATTTCTTTTGCTCGGTGGGTGCAGTCTCTAAGAGCTCGAAGTATGCTTCATTGTATATGTCGGAAACCCTATGATCAGAAAGCAATGATTGCTTGTTACCAGTGTAATGAGTGGTATCATATTCATTGTGTTAAATTACTTTCTGCGCCAAAGATCTACATCTGTGCTGCATGTAAGCCTCAAGCAGAAGATTCATGTCTTCTACAAATTATGGATGATGAGAGGTAAGTAGAATAATGCCCATCCATGGAAATTGTCCGTTGTTAGCATGTTCTGTTCTTGTTGTTTCCTGGATGTTTTATCAGGTAACAACATTTCATTTATTTTTTTGTGATACTTGAAAAATTACAGGGAAAACTTATGTCTGTCCAAAACCTTCATGAAATTTTTCAAAAATTCTTTTTCTTTCATTGTCTCAATAGTTGTGGGGGAGAATGACCTGAAAGACGCAGTAGGTCTTTATTTTCATATGTTTATACAAATGGAAATTCGGGGAGAGATACTGTCATTACATATCTGCTGGGTCGTACCTTATCTAACTTCTGCACTGAAAGTGTATACCTCTGAGGAAATATTACAAATAATAAAGAGAATAATTCTTATCCCTGTCAAATTGTTATCTATCCCTGTTTTCTTATTGAGTTGCCATGTATGGCTTATTTTTCTTGTATGATTTGGCAGATCAAATACTGAATTTTTGGAGCCGAAAACGCCTTCTCCTAAACACACAAACGCAAGAAAGAAACCGAGAAAGGCAGAGTCAATTCTGAAGCAGAAGATGCTGGGAATTACTAAAAGTAACAGCAGGATACTGGACTGCTCTAGTGGTATTGATAACTTATGGTGGCGAAATAAGAAGCCTTTCAGAAGAGCAGCTAAAAAACGTGCTGCGCTGGGAAGTCTCTCTCCATTTATATATACTCAACAATGAGCATAAATGTAGATAGTGATTCAATTATTCAATTCATTCTTATAGTTTTAAGCTTTCAGCTGTCTGAGCGCAATGCTCCAATTTTTGTTATGATCTTTCCTCGGCTGTCTCAATATACTAGAGGGGATTTCGATTTATTTATGGAAATAAGAAAAAGTGCAGAAAGAATAAAAATGATGGAGAAGTATGAGAATTAATGAAGAATCGCAGGGATCCAAAACTTAAGTTGGACTCAAAGACCCGGCATCTAATATTTTAGGAAACGATGCATAATGATGTATCAAAGGTTTGGTCGGAGCGTTCAATCTGTCAATGGATTGCATTTGCGGATAAAGTAGTAGTTTATGCAAGTCAAATCGTCATAAAATCATAACACGGAAGTACGCGACAAGACAAGGGCACCTCGTATTTGCTTGACGACCGTCCAGTCCACCGTTGGGTTTAGTTGTGGTAGTGTAGCAAAAGCCAGTTGAGTTTGAGAGCTTGGTAATGGTGTCCTATCCTGCCACTACTCTCCCTCTTCTGTTGCTTTTTCCCAGTCTCGGCATGCATACAAATAGTATTAGTAAAACCAAAAACCAGCAAAAGTATCCGTTCAAGTTCAATGTTATAGAGAAAAGTAACTCTGCCTGCACTAAAGAACTGTCACTCTGATAAGGACATGTAATGTATGTATTGTACAAATGGCTCACTTTAGGTGTTTTCAGCTACCTTTGTTGACCCCGCCTCTGTTTCTCCTAATCCAAATACTTATTTATTATTATTTTTAATATTATTATTCTAGACTAGTAGCATACCATGCATACATATAGCATCACCCCCGCGTAAATGCATTAATGAAATATTTATTTGGTCTAGAATTTTTACTTAAAACCAACAACTTTCTCAGTCACAAGCCAAGCCAAGCCAAGCCAAGCCAAGGCACCCCAGCCCCCTTCTAAAAGTCTGACTAGTGCCAGTAACAAGTAAGCAAGCAAGCAGGCCGGTACTAGTAGTGAGTAGTGACAACTTAACAATAAAGAAACAAAAAAGAGGTCTTCCAACTTCATACTTTAATTCAAAAGCTCTTTATTTTTCAATTCATTTTCTCCTCCCAACCTCTCTTTGTCTTTTCTTTCCTTCCTTCCTTCCTTCCTTTTCTTCACCTCCTGCATTTCTTTTCAAAACCCTAGATTTGAAATCTAGGGTTTTGTTTGTTTGTTCATGAACTTAGGCATGGTCCATCAGCTGCTTTTGTCGTTGAGATTCTCTTTCTGTAGCTCTTAACTTCCATTATTTTATGCCTTCTTTTCTTTTTATTTTTCTTACAAGTTCCATAATGGCTTTCTCAGACTGAAATGTACGAACTTTAACTGTGTTTCGTACCTTTATTTTTGTTGTTCAAGTTCACAATTTTTGTTGGGTTATTAGATTTTCGCCATTTTTAAGAAAAACCCCTGTAAAACCCTTGTTTTGTTTTGAAATTGCCCACAGTTCAAACTTTGTAGTCTTCATAATTTAGGGTTAAAGGGGATTTTGTTTTATGTTTTTTTCTCGTACCTTTTGCTTTACGTTTACAAATCTCTGGCTGTTGTAAGATTCTCCTTGTAATTTATAAAATCTCCTTTGGAGTCTGTACGCGGTGTATTATTGATTTCAAGATCTTTTATTTCATTTAAGATTTTGGCATAAAAGGGTTCTAGATAGCAACGCGAAAGGCAAATTTTGACAATTTTGTTAGTAAATGCATGGATGGAAGAGAAGCGATGCTTGTATCTGGTGGTGGCTCAGCTCCCTATTACATACAACATAGAGGAGCATTTGGTGGGTCTCAGCCAGCACCACAAACTGGTATATTACAAACCCCACCGGGGTTCAGACACTCCTCGAATCCTAACCTTCCAACTCAACCAAATGTGGGATCATCATTTTCAGTTGAGCCCAAACATGTCAATTTCGGACATAATATGGGTGCACCCTCTGGGGTGCCACTGAGCGAGCCTGTGAAGAAGAAGAGAGGTAGGCCCCGGAAATATGCCCCTGATGGGCAGGTTTCTCTGGGACTTTCGCCTTTGCCAGCTAAGCCTAAGCCCTCATCGGCATCAGACTCACAGGCATCGAAACGAGGGAGAGGGCGGCCTCCTGGAACTGGGCGGAAGCAGCAATTAGCAACTCTTGGCAAGTGTTTTACTAGATTTGATATGATTTAATGCCGCAACTTTATTGTACCTTACATGTTTAAGTTGATATCTGTATTCAATTTGTGATACTCTTTTATCAAATATTGGTAAGTCATAATGTACCTTCTACCTTTGTAGCATTGTTCAGTGATAAATTAAGGTGACATTGTTATTCCAGTTGTTTCTTAGGATATGTTCTCTTCCGACAATTAGTCTTGTGTTTTCACTATTTGAAAGTGAATTTAATGTAGATATCCATTTACTCAGACAACCTGTATTTTCTCTTTCATAATCCACCTAGTCTTAGTTGTGGATGTTATACATGACTGCATTATCCCCATTAACATATGGTTAGCACAAGCGACAAATTTGTGCTCATGTAATTTTAAGAAGCCCTAAATAGGTGATTATTTTTCAAAATAGAGGCCAAAATTTATGTAGTTGATCTTGTTTCATGTTTGCACCGCTGATTTCTGCAACAATCCTTGCTTTTATGTTTGCCGTGAGATATTATTAATGAAAGACGTAATAAGTTTTAGCATTATTCTGGTGAAAAGGCCCTCACTGTAGTCAGTTAATAATCATAGATATCTTTATTCCTGTTTGTTTGTTATAAACTTACTTTGTGGCTTTTCGACCTTAATTCCTTATTACTTATTTTTTACTTTTCTGGTAGGTGAATGGATGAACAGTTCAGCTGGACTGGCTTTTGCACCGCACGTGGTGTCCGTTGGAATTGGAGAGGTATGCTACATTCATTCCAGATTCTGGTCCATTTATGTTTTTGATACTGTGGCCACTATTTATGGACTTCCTATTTGAGTTCAAGGTTGCGTGATTTTACAAACATGTCTATTATGGTTGTTCTGAAAGATGCCAAGTAGCTCAAAGTTTTTCTTTTTCTAGACATGCTTTGCTGACCCTTGGGTTGTTACCTTCTAGAATCTACAGATGGCTATCATTTCATATGGTTTTAATATGGCATGTTGTTGGTCTCATCAGGTTCTTTTGGATGTAAAAGTTTCCTTGTTACAACTAGAAGCTTATGTATTATACAGCTTATGTCAATGGGGGTAGTTTTTGCAGTTCCATTGATAGACGTAAATATTGGTATCAGTGGTACCTAACATTGATGAATGATGGGGTAATTACACTACACACTTGTATACATGTGAATCCACTGCTTGTTCACATGCTTAGTTGTGACAATGTCTCCTTGTGAGAGCAATGTTGCTTTTCTTGTTGTGGACTCGTGTGCATGAATGTAGTGTTTAACAATCCATAATGGCAATATTTCAGAGTTATTGCTTAATGTGTTAACTTGAAATGTTTTGTTAAGGAGCTAACTCATTTATCATCCTTTGTAGGACATTGTGGCAAAAATGTTGTCATTTTCACAACAGCGGCCGAGGGCTGTTTGCATCTTGTCAGGCAGTGGTACAGTTTCATCAGTAACATTACGTCAGCCTGCAACTTCAGTGCCCACTGTCACATATGAGGTTGAAGCACTCATTTTTTAAATATTTTTCACAATAAACTATTTCATTTCACTACTTTACCGTCTTCTTGTGTTTTGTTTGAATTCATTACAATTTTGGTTCAGAAATTTGAGTATGAAGGCATCGGATGCTTTTCAAAGATGTGTCAAGCGAATCTATATAACTACAATTATTGTTTATGAGTGATTGAACATTTGTTATGTAACTGAATTTTGTGCTTGTGGTTCTATTGTCTTATTAATTTAAATTTGGTATCTGCTTGGGTAGAGATAGATGGAAATGATCTTTTGTTTTATATGTGCTTTTAGATCTGTTAAGTAAATCTAACTGTGGAACATAGCAGAAGAACATCAAGGACTGGTGGACAAGGGGCCATTGGTTGTCAGGGATTTCTGGGTATCAAAAGAGAAGGGTAGTAGTTATTTCATCTTATGGTTGCTGCCTGGGACAAAAAGGTTGTTATTATGCTTTGTCTACAAGCATGCCTGCACTGGTGTAAAATTAAGAATGTCTCTCAGTTCTCAAGCAGGAATTGGATTGCAGATTGAAGTGGCTGGTGTGTTGCAAACTTTAAGGCTGTTGCAGAATAGTGGTGATAGAAATAGTAGTGGTGATGATGTGATGATAGTTTGTTTCACTGTAGCCTGGTGTTGTGGTGGCTTTGTTGATGCAATTGAGGTGCATTGACTTGCCCAGTGAGTTGCTAGTGACTTTTATAGGGATATACTAGCTATGTGATTAATGTAGAGAACTGGATGGTAATCAATCTCTTTGTTTTCTTATAGGTAGAATTACTTGATGATGGATCAAGTGTTGTGATTGTGTTGGTAGTGTCACAGGAGGTTTAAATGGCATGCCAATTGTGGTAGGTTTCTGAGGGAGTGATTGGAGTGGGTTGATCTATACATGAGAGAGGTTGAATGGTCATAAGTTTGCTTATTTTATTAACCTAGAGATTTGATCTGGATTAATTAAGTTGTTTGGTAGTGGGTGTTGGTAAATTAAATCCACGTACACAGTACAGGAAATAGTGGAATGACACTCCTGAAAGAAAGAGAGGATTATACTTTTGGCTGATGCAAAAATCCAAACTGATTATGCAACCAAGCTTTCCAATTTCATCTTTAACAGATGACTCTTTTAAGTTAAAGTTAGGTTGGTTTTAATACTTGGTTTTATGGTTTGTAGAACTAGAAACACCTGTTTTTGGAGTACTTCCTCCGAATAGATAGGAATCAGGGAGGGTGACTTTCATGTTCTCTCTGGACATAAGACAAATGAGGACATATTAGATGTTTTGACCCACGCTCAAATTTTGAAAATGTTCCTTAGAAAGGGTTACCAACATTATTCGTTTTGAATCTATCTTATCCTGGAAAGAACAAACAAATTTGTTGCCTTAAATAACAATATTTTGAACGGCCTAGAGGGACTTATTTGATTTATTTGCTTGTGTAGGGACGTTTTGAGATATTATGTTTGTCGGGTTCATTCTTACTTGATGAAGATGGTGGTCCTCGTGGTCGTACTGGTGGTGTAAGTGCTTCCCTTTCTAGTCCTGATGGTCATGTCTTCGGGGGTGGAGTTGCAGTGTTAATTGCATCAAGCCCTGTTCAGGTAGTATTAATTGCTCCAATTAGCATTCCTTTTTTGTAGTAACCGTTACAGTAACATGCCTACATATTGTCTTCAATGTTGCATGTAGTCAAGGTATTGTTAACAAGGGATGTATCTGTCTGTGTGCATGCATGTCGGAGTTGTAAGTCCATGATCACAAGTGTCTAATGCTTGATAAATATTGCTTGTTGCAGGTGGTGGTATGCAGTTTTGTATACGGTGGGTCTAAGATCAAGAGCAAACAAGTTGCTCCCCCTGAGAGTGATAAGAATTCTACACCTCAGCCGAGTAATAAATCAGCTACCCCAATTTACGCACCTGCCTCGCAACACTTTTCCCCAGCTGCAATGCATGCCTGGCCTGGATCACGAACAGCTGATCTGAGAAACCCCCACACAGAGATTGATTTGACCCGTGGATGAGGATTTGCTGCGACAAACACATGGTGATTTGTACATATGTGTTGTTGTAAATGTACTGAATCTGTGAAAACCATAAACATCTGGAATCCACCCTATTTGTCCTCTAGGGGCACTGGGTTTGTGCTAACTTAGTTTGTAACAAAGTAATCATCGGTAGGTTCTCAAACAACTGTGGGAACTTTTTCATAAATTCTTTTTAGCAGTTTGGAGGTAGAAGATTTTTAGGAGAAAGAGTCTGTTGTCTTTAATGTTTAACCTTTTTTTCCAAAAACAAAAAAGGCTTTTTAGGCGTTTAGATTATAGATTGCAACCCATCTCTTATTTCTGTTTCATTAAAGTTGATTGTTATTTCTATACCGCTTTGCTTACGATCTCCCAAGGATTCTCTGGGTACAAAATGGCTTGCATAAAGCAAAAGCTTTAGGAACGGGAAAAAGAAAACGTCGAGTGCTTGAATGTCTTTTTATTTAATTTTTGGGTATTGAAATAACGCGGGAGGTTTGTCGACATGACATTGTTTTTTGTTACAGTGATATTCGAACTAGCCTAATGGTTGGTTTGTATCGAAAGGTATGTGATATCAAATTACTAATATTTGTTTGCTATTTGTATGATACGTTATGCGTGTCCTGCACGCCAAGTCCAACATGTAATCTTGTATTAGGCTTGTTGCGTACTTTGACAAGGTTCAGATGGGTATGAGTCCACTCCACTGTTACTTGAGGGGAGGGGGGGGTGAAACAATGGACTTGGCCTGCCCCTGCAGCCCAAAGATACGAGAGGTGCAATGGTGTAAGCCCATAAACACTTTCCCATATATAAAGACATTTTAAAAGCCGTTTCGAAAGCAAATAGAAGTTTTATCATTAATCATGACCTGATTCTGCTTATCAATTTCCAATCCAATAGTTCCGATGTCGTCTTTAGAAAGGAAAAGGGGTCAAAGAAAAAATCCAAGCCATGCAATTACAGCATTCAAAACTTGGTAGATTAAGCCTTGTTGAGCTCCATATATTCACGATGAAGACCATCTTCCTTTGCAATGACAATTTCAAGCCCGTCTCCCCGTTAAATTGTGTTTTATATTGTTGATATAATTTTTGCTCAACTTGATGATGTGAATACCTTATCTATGTGTCTAACTCCGAGTCATAGACGATCCCTTCCTTTCCTATAAAACAAAATGTGGTTAAAGGACATCGATTATTTTCTGGCGTAAATCATCCGACGATCAAGTCAGTTATCGAAAAATAAAGTTTAAGAGAGAAGCTTTAAATTTAGATTTCGGCGTAAACCCTAAGATGAAAAAGTCAGTTATCGAAAAATAAAGTTAAAGAGAGAAGCTCTAAATTTAGAGAGACAGAGTTTTCTCTAATGTCCTTGATTTTTTTTCTTCCTTCCTTCAAAATAAAAATTTAATCTTTTATATTCGTTTATTGATTTGATAATGAAATCTCCTAGAAATTTATTTTACAATCGCCGTCTCTCTTTCCTCTTCAAAATCATTTTACTAATTTTCCTCAAAAATTGACTTCTCCTTAAAAATAAAAGTTTTTCATAAAGCTACACATCATATGTATTTTTAAAGTTTCTCATAAAATTACAAATTATATGTATAAATTTTTAGTTATTAGTTTTGGTTTTAGGCCCATTAGTAAAATTTTTGGATATAACATATATGTACATCTTAATTAGCACCGATGAAAAAACTATAATATTTACTATCCAAAAGAAAAAAAAAACCACTAAAAAATTGTTGCATTTGCACATGTGAAAATGTTGGAAAACTCTATAAGTTCAAAGACATAGTGACGGGGTGTCGCCTTAGAATGGATACATCTTAGGAGCAAAAGTTAAGAGTGCTTAATGTTTGAGACAGAGCATGGGCAGAAAAGACTAACATTGAATGTGGACAGAGTTGGCTAGGTCGTACAAAGTCCAGTTCAATCATAAACCAGTAGTGATTATGTTTCTGTGTCGTGATCATGACTCACGGGAAAGGTTAGAGATAGTAGTTTCTTGATTATGAATTTCGATGCATGGACAAGGTAGGAAATGGTGATCTATATATATATATGTATATGTACACTGTGATATTTGATATTCATCTACTTTCTTTCTCTCATCTGTTTGAGAGCCCTGCATGCTGCAAGAAATCCATAACCCACTAAGTAGGTCTGCTGGTATCTTGGACGGAGATATAATTTTGCCACTTATCTAGGATTTCCTTTTACTCCTTACAAGGACACATCTGGGAAAAGGAAACTGAATCTCAATTGCATAGATTAGGAAATTGCCCTTGTTCGATACATCCCTAGAAATACAGTAACAATAGCAACTTAACATTCCTTCATTCATATAAGATTATCATTATCTATATATTTTATATACACATTTGGGAGTTCGACACATTCATGTGTGCATGGTAAGTTCGTTACAAGTTATAGTATTCCTGATACAAGCGCAATGAAATATCACTAACCCGTGCTTTCGAGTAATGTTTAACTATCATTTTGCAAATACAAAAACAAGGTTAAAAAATCAAAAGTGGGTTAGGATGGGCGACTGGTGTCATGATTAAGCATGATCCCGATTATTTCCCATGATCTGTTTGTACTCCCTGGATTCAGGAATTCAATATAGCAAAATCTGTGGAAGAAATTATTTTCATTTCCCAAGTGGCTGCAACCAGATTAGGAACTAATACGGACACAAGTTAAACAGAAATAGCATTGACCTCCAATATTCAGAAGTTAGACATGTCTGACGATCGAACAGTTTTTCCAATTTGAATTCAACCATATGTTAAAGAAATATCAGATTAAATACCAGGCAGAAAATAGAAAACAATTACATTTGCATACACCCATTCCAAATAGAGAAGACGATAATTTATTCAAATGGAAAGGAGTTTAGGACACAATAACTTGCAAATACTGCATCCCGGAACAAACTTCTTAGTGCTTATTCAATTTTATTTATGACCCTAATCAAGGCTTTATATCTCAGCGGTCACAAATGATCATTTGATTCCCAACAGCTTCTTAATGTCATGCTGCAAAACAATATTAATTAGAATCAATGAGACAATACAATGCAATACTGATTCAAATCAGTAGTAACTGTCTAAAATAGAGACTCATGCCATTACCTCAATGCTGAGAGGGGAGGTCGAGGGGTAATAGCGATCGTAAACTTTTCTATCCCTGTCGACGAGGAACTTGACGAAGTTCCATTGAATGTTATCCCCAAACATCATCCATTTGCCTTCCTTTGAGGCCTTGTACACGGGAAAAGCATTTTTCCACTATACATCAATCTGATCATCAACAGGGTCAGAACAAACAAACAAGCAAAATTGTAGATGGTTTTTCTTTGAAAAAAAAGCTTATGCTAAAATAATAGAGCAGTGAGATTAATCCGGCTATAGCCTTTCCAAAAATGGGAAACTCGGCCTTAAAGCGAGTGCGAGCAACCTCCAAGATCTGTTCATTACTCCCTCGCTCCTGACCTCCAAACTGATTACATGGAAATGCCAGAATCTCTGAACCTGCAATTAGACAATAACAAGTCAAAAGCAGAAAAATTACTGCAGCTAAATGATCAACAACAGCTGCCGCTAGGAACATCAATTATTGAAGGTGGAAGTACTGAAACAAGTAAACAAACCTTGATCTTTATATTTAGCATATAATTGATTCAGTTCGGTGTAGTTTGAATCAGTGAAGCCGCTGAATTAACAAATTGAATATCACGGTAAGAATATTTAATGTTACAAAAAGTGTAAAAAAGGGAAATGCCATTGGCTGATTCTTCGGCTTATTCTCAGTTTTAGCAACGGAGAATCCATGGGTAAAAACAGTGAGAAAAATTATAAAGAAAGTTATGATGTACCATTCAGAAGCAACATTCACAATCGATAGAACCTTTCCTTTGTAAATACTAAGACTAACATCATTTCCCTTCGCATCCTGCAAATAAGAAAATGATAAGATATGGTTCAGATAACAAAAAAAATTCTCAACTAAATGGAAATAGGAAATTGACATATGATTTAAAATAAATATGATCCAAAGAGACTAACCTTAACAGTTAAATCATAAATGGATTGGCCAGCCACTTTGCAATACTATTCTAAAGTACACAGACACTACACAGTGCAAGCCTTGTAAAGCTTGGTGTGGAAAGATACCTAGTATGTATTCGTTTATATACTTAATTTGGGAATTAAACTATTATGTATACTTAAGCCACCCAATAGTACTCGAATGGTAAAGTGCTTACGTAACTTCTCTAATGAGGGAAGAGATTTTAGTTTCCACAGTTGCATTAGGGTAGATTTTTCTTGAATTTGAAGCAGATTTCACTTAAATTAAATGTAGATTTTACAAAGGACATCAGATTTACAGTGATCCCTCTGCAAATTCCAGAGGCAGCAATCTCAACTCTCTCAATAGAAAGAGTTTTCGTTTGGGTAGAATTTTTCCTAAATTAAGGGCAAATGACTCTCGGCAGATTTTCGATCTAAGTATCAATAACTGTAATCTCGACTTTTGACTCCTAGCAGAAAAAGGGTTTGAATTTCTATGGTTGTATTTGATGCGTGTAAAATTAACGAACGCAAGTGCACGTGTCGCAATCAAGTAATAAAGTGATAAGAGGATGTTGATCCCATGAGGAATATTAATTTTATAATTACCGAAAATGATTAATAAACAAATTTATCTAAAGAAAATGAAATAATTTTAGTTGAGAAAATTAAAATTTAGAATTAAGCAAAACACTTAAGAATTCAATTAACGAAAATGTCTAGGGCTAATGATTTATCATATTTGGTCGCATTCACTTATTCAATTGACGTTGTTCTAATTTAAATTACGTGTTGCTAGTTAATTATCCTAAATTATTCGATTGTCTCTCTCGAGATCACTCGAATCTATTCCGCGTTTAAAACTTCACTATATCTCTATGTGAAATTGATTAAACGAAAACGCATTACGATTTGTGATAATTATTAATCAAACTACGCAAACCATATTAATATATCTCTATCTAACATGCAATTTACGGTGTTTATCAATTGGTCTAAATGTGATGTTCATTTCTCAAATCCCATCAATTCACAATTCATCTAAATATTGACCAAATATTTAAAAGTATTAGTTATTATAATAAACACTCAACACATAATCTCAATCAATTAAACAACATAATCTCATAAATGGATGCTTCAATAGACTAAATCATTGCCCTAGAAAAATGGGTTTAGCCACACATTGGGTAAAATCCAAATTTATAAATAATAAATTCAACAATTGAAAACATAAATTCGGAATTCACAAATTTGTTCAGTTAACACGATAAATCGAAATAAGGAAAAGAGATAAACTAGATTGGGAGAGCTTTTCTTTTCCAAGTTCTTCTTTCTAATCCACCCTCTCTCCTCCTTCTTCCTCTCTCTCTCTCTTTTTCTCTAAATTTGTCTAAAAATCTCACCTTAGGTCTGACTGCCCTATTCCTTCCCTTTCTTTTCCTTTTTAAACCTCAAATTCGTCCAATTATGGGGTTCCCAAGTGCCACGCAGTCGACCACCTAATTCTGTCCAGGAATGCAATTTAAATAGAAAATATCAATTGAACCCCTGTCTTTGTAATTAATCAGACATTTAGCCATGGATGGAGAGTTTATTGCACTTCAATCCAGGCTTTGTTACACTTTAGTCCACCTGGGCAGAACGCAGTGCACGGTCGCGCAGCAAGGCGCGCGATCACGCACCAGCTTCTGCCAATGAAACTAGAAAATCTGGCAAATATTGATTGGGTATCTTTTCTCTCATATATTTGAGATTTATCTTTCTACTGTGATAATTCTTCATTTTAGTCCTGATTTTGTTGCATTTTGGTCCACCCTGTTCTTATGCTCCGGTCTCTTCCTTTTCGAGCCGAATTAATCCTTTTTGAGCCTAATTAACTTTCAAAAGTTAAAATTATCATTTTCTGTACAAAACAACCAAAATACATCAAATCCAAAATAAACTTGAGGATTTAATAAACAATTGAAGTTTAAAAGTAAATGATTTAGTACGTGCTTTACGCACTTATCAGTATTGGAATAGATTTTTCCTAATTATTTAGGATAGATATTACCAAAATTAGGCCTAGAGTTTTGCGCCACGTTAAATTTGTAACAATCCTAACACGTAACAATCTCGATTCTCAAAAGAAAGGGATTTGCATTTGGGTAGAATTTTTCCTGAATTAGCTGCAGATGACCCTAGGTAGATTTTTTATCTAAGTATCGGTAAAAGTGATCTCGACTTTCTATCCGACAGAAAGGGATTTGAGTCTCCATGCTCTCCTTGGAGTAGATTTTTCATGAATTGAAGTATCAATAGCACCAATCTTGACTCCTGCAACAAGTATCAAATATATAAAATTATTTTTAAAATTTATAACACTTTTAAAAATAAAATTTATCAAATATATATATATATATATATATATAAATAGAATTGGAATATATTGGGAGAAAGTAAGCGAAAAACAAACAAGAAAATATAGAAATATACATAAAAATTTAATGACAAAATTTGACAACTTATTAGAAAATATAAAACTAGTTCATCTCAAATAAATTATTAAATAATTTCGATTTTCCAAATTCTACAAAAGACTGCTATACTAAAATTGGATTGTAACATGAAAATTACTTTCTTATACAATCATCCCAAAATTGATACCCAACCGAAAAAAATAATTCCAATATATAAAAATTAAAAGAAAAAAAATACACACGTCAAGATTTTAATTATTTGTTGGGTTTACACGCCTACTCCCGCCCTAGAGGAGCAGAAGAAACTAATAGGAAGATATGATAAATGATATAATCTGTTAAGGAAGTTCACGTCAAATCAATCAATAGTTAATATTGTTCTAATTGTATGATAGACTGCTATATTGAATTTAATTCACGAACTTGAAAATTAGTTTCATGTACAATCGTCATATAATTTTCTCTCGTTTCTTCTCCAAAATTAATAGGTGCAATAAAAAAACAGAACAACAAAAGACAAAAAAGGAAATATGTTACAATTTAATCCAAGCTGTTCACCCTCCCGAAAATATTATTGCATGATAAATATTGGTTGTTGCAGGTGGTGGCTTTAAGATGAAGAGCAAACAAGTTGCTCCGCCTGAGAGAGAGTGATAAGAATTCTACACCTCAGCTACCGCAATATACGCACTTTAACAGTGAATTCACGAACTGAAGTCTTGCATTGGCTTGCCACTGTATGTTCCGATCTCACATTGAGAAACGGACGCCTTGAGAGTTGAGACTGCCCGTTTGGTCCACGTATAAACCAAAGAAATTGGCTTGCTTTGTGAAGATATCAAAAGGGTTCTCTCGCAATTCGGATCAAAATGTTTTGTCAAAAGAAGACAAACAGATACGCTGCGATGTTAAAATTTTGAGATTATTGCACGGTTGGGATAGTTGCATCAGCGAATATGTAAGTGGGTAATAAAATCACAATTAAGGAAATAATTTGTATTTTGTTCATTTTGGTCCCTGGCTCTATGCTGTCTATTCTATCATAAAATCGGTTAACTAAATCTTTTTAATTTTTTTGCCCCTAAAACTAGCTGATTCAAAACGTGAAATGGCCATATTTTCATATGAAAAAAGTCCACATGCCTATCCTGAGGTTTGTAAAAATTCCAGTTTAAAAAAAGGTTTGTGGAAAAGGACACAAACCTCCCACACAAACAATAAACTTATCAAAATACCATAAATTTATATTTTTTAAATTACTAAATTTTAACAAAAAAAAGTAATACTTTGACCATTACACCAAAGATATTTTAAATATATATTTTTCAATCTTTAATAAATAATTTTTTTGAGAATACATATTTAATAATTTATATAATAATTAAATTTATTTTGTTATTATCAAATTTATAATTAAAAAAATCTATATAGAACTTGAATTTAAAATTATTATCAAATAATAATAAAATTATTCTTAAATAATTATTAAAAAAAATAAATTTAAATAGTTGAAAAAAAATTATTCTAAAATTATTATTAGTACTAATAATTGTAAAAAATTATTTCTTAAATAATTGGTAAATAAAATAAATTAGTTTTCAAAATCTAAATAATGATAATTTTTTTGAAATTTTGTAATTTAATAATAATAATAATTTTAAATTCAGGTTATTATATAAAATTATTTTTGAATTATAAATTTTTTTATAATAATAAAATAATTTTAATTTTATTAAAAAATTATTATATATATTTTCAAAAGGGTTATATATTATGAATTAAAAAACATATTATTAAAATTTATTTTAGTATAGTGGTTAAGGTATTGACCTTTTTTTTACTAAAGTTATAGATTTAAATTTAATCAAAATAATTTTATTTTATAACTTTAAAATAAATTTAGGGATATTTTAATAAATTTATTATTTATAGGGGAGGTTAGTACCTCTTTTTACAAACTTTCTTTTAAACTGGAATTTTTAATATTTGGCTATTATACGCGTTTTCAGCCCTTTCGTTTCTGCTTTCTTTGATTCTTCGTGTGAAGACGACAGTTTTCACAATTCGGCAGCAGTTTTTTATTCAGTACTACAGATAAAACAACAGTTCTTAAATTTTGATGTCGCATTTTCATATAATCGGATTCTGGCGTATTGTCTCTAATACATGACTACTGACTAGTCCTGTTTCGAACATTATCTAGAAGATAAGCCCTGCAACAATTTACCGTAAGACAAATGGCTTACAATTAATTATCTTATATATACAGGCATATCTGAGTTCAGATAAACCTTTCTCTTTAATTGCCGTCAAGAGTTTATGACGAAAAGTGAAACTCAAATCATATTCAATACTCAAACCTAAAATCATGTTTTAAGTAAGTCTTGTATGATGCAATCGTCTTATCTCATTCCATAGAACAACTGCGCTGATTTCTTCACTGCCTTCTTAATCATATTCAGAACTTAGACAGACAATCGAACAGTTTTTACCAATTTGAAATCAACCATAAACTATAGAAATATCAGATAAATACGAGGGAGAAAATAGAAAACAATTGCATTTCTATACACCCGTACCAAATAGAGAAGACGATAATTTATTCAAATGGAAAGGAGTTTACGATACAATAACTTGCAAATACTGCTTACTCAACAAACTTGTAAGTGTTAAATCAATTTTATTTATGACCTTAATCAAGGCTTGATATCTCAGCAGTATGTTTTTGGTCATTTGATTCCCAACAGCTTCTTAATGTCATGCTGCAAAACGATGTTAATTAGAATCTATCAGACAATACAATACAATATGATTCAAATCAGAAGTAACTGTCTAGAATAAAGACTAATGCGGATACCTCAATGCTAAGAGGGGAGGTTGAGGGGTAATAGCGATCGTAAACTTTTCCATTCCTGTCGACGAGGAACTTGCCGAAGTTCCATTGAATATTATCCTCAAACATTGTCCAGTTACCTGCCTTTAAGATCTTGTACACTGGAGAAGTATTTTCCCCATTTACATCAATCTAATAATGAACACAGTCAGAGCAAACAAATTGGTTTTTCTTTTTAAAAAAAATTATGCTAAAATTGTAGAGCAGTGAGATTAATCCGGCTATAACCTTTCCAAAAATGGGAAACTCGGCCTTAAAGCGAGTGCAAGCAACCTCTAAGATATGTTCATTACTTCCTGGTTCCTGACCTCCAAACTGATTACATGGAAATGCCAGAATCTCTAAACCTGCAATCAGACAATAACAAGTTTCAAGCAGAAAAATTACTGCAGCTAAATGACCAACAACAACTGCTGCTAGGAGCAGTCAATTATTAGAGGTAGAAGTACTGAAAACAAGCAAACAAACCTTGATCTTTATATTTAGCATATAATTGATTCAGCTCGGTGTAGTTTGGACCAGTAAAGACGCTGATTTAACAAATTTTAACATCACAGAAAGAATATTTAGTAGTACAAAAAGTGTAAAAAGGGGAAATGCCATTGGCTGATTCTTCGCCTTATTCTCTGTTTTAGTAGCGGAGAACTCATGAGTAAGGAGAGTGAGGAAAAATTATAAAGAAAGTTATGAACAAATGAAGTGAACGAGAAATTATGATGTACCATTCAGAAGCAACATTCACAATCAATAGAACCTTTCCTTTGTAACTACTAAGACTAACATCATTTCCCTTCGCATCCTGAAAATAAGAAAATGATAAGATATAGTTCAGATAACAAAAAGAAAAAAAAAAAAATTCCCCAATTACATGGAAATAGAAAATTGATATATGACTCAAAATAAATATGCTTCCAAGAGACTGACCTTAACAGTTAAATCGTATATGGATTGGCCAGCCATTTTGCGATGCTATTCTGAAAATACTGCAGACAGTACCCAGTACAAACCTGAAAACCTTGGTGTGGAAAGCATGTACCTGGGATATGTTCGTTTTTATAGTTGGGTTTTAAACTATTATATGCAGGGTCTCGTTCAACTGCATCCTGAATATTTTAATGGTGATCTATTGTTTTTTCCAGCTCGCTGCAACATATCTTGAATATTTTTTTATTCTCGTTAGAGAGTAGTTCAAATCAATCATGCCAAGAATTCTTGATTCCAGACTGTGATATATGAGAATAAAACCAGAATTGGAATATTTGGGCAGCAGGCAAGGAATAAAAAACAAACAAGAAAATGTAGAAATATACATAAAAATTTAATAACAAAATTTGACAATTTATCAGAGAATATAAAACTAGTTCATCTCAAATAAATTAATAATTTTGGTTCTCCAATTCTACAAAAGACTGCTATATTTGTAATATTCTCTCTTCTAATTTAATTAGGAAAGTTTATATTATTTGTCAAGAGAGGAATTCAAATATAGGAAAATATATATTGAGTCTTTAATTTTCTTATTTGTCCTTACCTTGCTAGATTAGAGCTTCCTTTTTAAACAAACTTTTTTAAGAAATAACTAAAAAAACCTTAAGTTTATAACAAAGTTCAAAAATACCCTCAAATAAATTTTCAATGAAAAATGCTCCGTTTTCATTTTTTCAGATAGAATTGCCCTCATACCCCAAAACCCAAACAACACAAACAATTGTTTTTCTTTTTGAAATCCTCTTCACCTTCAAGCGTTTTCACCTTCAAGAAATCGAAATTAGTCTCGCGTTGCATAAATTAGGTGTTAGATATTTTTAAGATTATTAATTTAAAAAAAAATTGAGTTAACAATCAGATTCGTTGTGTGATTTTGCCGAATTTTGTTTGAAAACTTCGTTCTGCAATTAACCCCCAGTATTTTCAAGTCAAGTTATACTCAAAAGTGTATTTATAAGGTGACTAAAAAATATAATATTTAGTCACATTTTAAATATATACTTTTGAGTTAAGGTAATACTTATAATTTCGAGTAATACACTTTTAAATTAAAACAAAACCTATAGTTTCGAGTCAAGTTCATAATACACTTTTAAGTATTGTAAAAAAATAGTTTCGAGTCAGATTCGAACTATGCTTTCTAGTTAAGATAAAACTTATTTAAATTTCGAGTTAATTGAATTCATAATTTCGAGTAGAATATGAGTTTGAAGTTAAGTTAAAATAGTTAGTTTCGAATCAACTGTTATTTTCAGTTTTGAGTATTTTACTAACTTTCGAGAAAAACAGAATATCATGTATTCTTGTTATTTCTCTATTTTTTGTCAACTATTATTTTCAATTTTGAGTATTTTATCAACTTTCAAGAAAAATATAATATCAAGTATTCGAGTTGTTATTTCTTTGTTTTTTAGATTTGCATATATACTTAGTGTATTTTTAATTGAAATTGATGAACTAAATGAATTTAATACAATGTATAAGCCAAGAAGATTTTGGGAATCAGTTGGGTTGTTTATTGTTTTGGAGAGAAAAGAAGAAAATGGAGTATGAGGATAATTCCGTTCAAAAGAGTGAAAAGGAACATTTTTTGTTGAAAATATGTTGAGGGAGTAGTTTTGAATTTTTCTATCAAACAGGGGCAATTTTGGTTATTTCTCAACTTTTTTAGCACATAAACGTTTATTTTATTCTTTTCTCTATATTTTGTTCTTTTCTCTTATAGGATTGACTAGAAGAGGTAATATTTATTTTAACTACTCTTATCATGTTTTAACATTTTCTTGCATGTTTTAATTGTTATATCTTTGTTTGATTCATTCTATTTTGAATTCTTTTATATGGTTTTTATGGGTCAATAGAATTCAGTACACTATTATTTTAATATTATTTTTAGGACATGTATTTTACTAACATTTTGATTAACTTCTATTGAATTAGAGGAGTATTAGAATTACAACTATCTAGTAATTAGAATACCTAAAAAACAATTATTGGAAAATACGTGATGAATTTTGCGTAAAAGTTTTCGTAATCTTAATTAAGTTGCTTAGTGGTGAGTTTAGTAGCTTGCGGTGGAGGTTAACATTGGCGTATTTGTTTTCTTTTAAGTTAATTAGACTGTAAGAGAATTTGTTAAATTCTGTTTGCTTCGTTAGACTCGTGTATGCTTGTCGGATTTGGGGTATTTTAATATTAAATTTGAATTGGAACATCAAATTTATTTTCTTATACAATCATCCTAAAATTGACACCCAACCAAAAGAATCCTGCCAATGTATATATATATATATATATATATATATATATATATTTATATAGGATAAAAATTATTTTCGTCCCTAAAGTTTTGTTAAATATCTTCGTAAGTCCTAACAATTTTAAAAATACTCTTAAAAATTTTAATTTAATATAAAATACTCATTATACTCTTATATATAATATTTGTTAAAATAATTAATAAATTTTTAAAATTTGATCAAATATAATATTTATATAAAATATATTAATAAATAAATAGAAATATTATTTTAATAATATATTAACAAAATATTTTTATTGTAAGAAATTAAATAATAACAAATTACATATTTTTAATTATAAAAAAATAAATATAAATAAAATATAATTTATTAATAAAATATAGATTTATAAATCTATTTATTTTACAACATACATATAATAAATATTTATGATTATATTATAATTTCAATAAAATAATAAAATTAAAATATCAATAAATTGAAAAATTATAATATATTAATAATTATTATATTAAATATATGTTATAAAATAATTATAATATTTATTTATTAATATATTATATTTTATCACATATTAAAGATTTATTAGTTATTCTTAACAAATATATATAGAGGTATAATTAGTATTTTATATAAAATTAGGATTTTTAAGAGTATATTCAAAATTACTAGAACTTATGAAAATATTTGGTCAAACTTTAGGAACTAAAAGAGCCTTTACCTCTCTCTCTTTATATATATGTAAAATAAAAACACATATTTCATGATTTCATTAGTGAAGTTCACGTATCCCCGCCCCGTAGGAGCAGAAGAAACTAACCGGAAGATATGATAAATCACATAATCTGTTAAGGTACTTCACCTCAGATTAATCAATAGTTACTGCTGTTCTAATTGTAAGCAAGACAACTTGAAAATTAGTTTCATGTACAATCGTCGTACAAGTTTCTCTCATAATGGGGATTAATCCTTCTCCAAAATTGTACATGTGTAATAAATAATAAAAAAAAAAGAACAAGAAAAGACAAAAAAGGAAATATGTTACAATTTAATCCAAGCTGTTCACCCTCTCGAGAACATTATTCATGTTGTCTAATGCATGATAAATATTGCTTGTTGGAGGTGGTGCTAGTGCGGTTTTGTATACGGCGGTTCTAAGATGAAGAGCAATTAAACGAGTTGCTCCCCCTGATAGTCATAAGAATTCTACACCTCAGCCAAGTCATAAATCAGCTACCGCAATTTATGCACCTGCCTCTCAACATTTTTTCCCCGGCTGCAATGGACATACGCCTGGCCTGGATCTCGATCAATTGGTCTGAGACCCCGCATAGAGATTGATTTGACGCGTGGATGAGGATTTGCTGCGACAAACACATGTTGATTTGTACATAGGTGTTGTTGTACATGCACTGTATCTACGAAAAGCCATAAACATCTGAAATCCAATCTATTTGTCCTCTATGGGCACCGGGTTTGTGGTAACTTAGTTTGTAACAAAGTAATCATCGGTAGGTTCTCAAACAATTACACTGGGGGAACTTTTTCATAATTTTTTTTTAGGATATTAATGTATTCAACGTAATAGTTATTGGTTGAGAAGATGTTAGATAATAGTTATTAGTTGTAATAGTGATTGTTTTAGCTTATATATATATATATATACTTTTATATTTGTATTATTTTTACTTAAAAAATACAATTTATTTCTTCAACTTTAACATGGTACAAGAGCTTCCTTTCTGTTTCTGAGCCCTTCTTGCGCGTGCACCATAGTGTGCACGCCCTGCCACATCTCCATTTTCTTAATCCGACTTCAATTTCAACATCATTGTCGAAGAAAGCAGATCACACGAGATACTGTCAACCACCATTTCCGGACGCGCAAACTGTCAGCGCCACCGACCACAACGGCGTGTTTACTCTATACGTCGCCGTTTGCAACACAGCCAGACGTAGAATGCTCAGAAGTCGCCGCCCTTTGCAACATCCCGTCGGGACAGCATATCGTGCTTATTTCAAATTATTTTTTAAATAATGTCATTCAAGTTCAGGTTAGTTATCGTTCAACTCCCAAATTGTGTACAGTTAAATTAACAGCCTTTTAGCATCTCCAGTCTTTTATCTATCAACTTCAATAAATTAAGATTTCTTGTTATTTAGACCCCCTATCAATTAAAATTAAACTCTCAGTATTATCCCTTTTGTTTTATTTGACCCTTCTTATTTTTTGATTTAATGATTCGACTCTTTTTAGAATATCTTGTTTTCTCAACTCTTTCGAGAGCCCTTATTTTTTAAATCCAGTTTCTCTCTCTTTCAAAAATTCAAATCCAATTTTTCACTCTTTTGAAAATTTAAATCCAGTTTCTCACTCCTTCGAGAATTCCAATCAAATTTTCTACTCTTTCGGGTGACTGGTGATTGTGTTTCTGGGTCGTGATCATGACGAATGGGATAGGTTAGCGATTTCTTGTTTATGAATTTCCATTCATGGAAAAGGTAGAACACAGCTGGGAAAAGGAAACTGAATCTCAGTTGCTTAGATTCGTCACACGTTATAGTATCCTCGTGTATAAGCAAGGAAATATCGCAAACCCATGCTTTCAATAATGTTTAACTATCATTTTGAAAATATAAAAATAAAGTTAACCAATCAAAAGTGGTTAGAATGGGCAACTGGTCTCATGATTATGCATGATTATGCATGATTCCAGTTATTTCCCCATTGTTTGTACTCCCTGGATTAAAGAATTCAACGAAGCAAAATCTGTGGAAAAAATTATTTTCATTTCCCAAGTGGCTGCAACCAGATTAGGAACTAATCTCCGACACAAGTTATAACAGAAATAACATTTGACCTCCAAAATCTTTCAGAAATACATTACTAGAACTGGGAAATTCATACAACTAAGGTTTTTATAGTTACATTATTGGGCAAAAGTTTAGTATTTGTTTGTGCGAAAGGACACAGAGCTCAGAAATACATTCCAAGGAAAGTGCTTATTCATCATAATATCCTCGGTAAGCTGATAGAACAACCTACAGCACTTATGCAGTCCCCAACAGTTTCTTCACATCCTTCTGCATAGAGTAACAAACATTAACCAAGGATTGCATTAATTAATAAGTAGTGACCAAAGTCAGAACTATCATTAAATTTGGAAATAAGATGGGTGGTGAAAGCACAAGTGAATATTACCTCAATACTCAGTGGGGAAGTGGTGGGGGCATAACGCTCGACAACATTTCCCTCCTTATCAACCAAGAACTTGGAAAAGTTCCACTTGATACTGTCTCCAAAAAGTCCACCTTTGCTCGATTTCAGAAACTTGTATAAAGGATCAGCCTTGTCACCATTCACATCAACCTATTTTCAGAACACAAGATTAGGTTTGTTGTCATCACTGATCAGAAACCTACGAAGAGCATAGAAATCCTGGACTTTATATTATTAAGGTTCCAATGAGTCTTTGCTTTTTCTTCACGGTCACCATCAAATAGATGAGATGAAGATATTAGGAAAAGAAAGGATACAATCAAGTTCTAGTTTCAAGCACCCCGAACACCCCCACCTCCCTTTCCTACAAAGGGCCGGGGCTTGGCTAAGTTGAAATTCTAAAAGACGAAAATGTTGGATAATAAATTCTATATTCATATCACTCTTCATCGATCCTAAAGCAACCAATGGAACCCTTCAGGTTTTAGTCTTTACAAGAAATGATCAAATAATTGTTAAAACAACAAAAATGACAATCAAGTACCAAACTTGGGCAACTTCGGTTCTGCATAACCAGCACACACTGAGAAAAACAATAAATTAGGATCAAGTCCAACTATTCTACCTCTTATCTAGAAGCATATTTGAAATCATAACATAGCTCACCCACTTTATAGAATCAGACGCTAGTTGACCTAAAGCTATAATCAGAATATTATACTTGGGCACCTTTTGAGCTAAAAATGGGGGGACTAGAGTATACTTCTTTTTATAAATGTGTAAAAATGCAGAACAAGTACCTTATCAAATATAGGAAACTCAGCCTTAAAACGAGTGCAAGCAAATTCTAAGATCTGTTCATTGTTTCCTGGCTCTTGAGCTCCAAACTGATTACAAGGAAATGCCAGAATCTCCAAGCCTGCACTAAGACAGAAAAAATTCAAGTACTTCTTCCCATTGACTTTGTGAGAAAGAATTCAGCACATTTAAAATACATAGGTCTTATTCATATCTATAAAAATCAATATACAGAGAAAAACAGCTGGTAAAGCAAACCTTGGCCTTTGTACTTCTCATACAGCTGACTCAGCTCAGTGTAGTTTGAATTGGTTAAGCCACTGCATTCAAAATCAGAGAACGGACTAAAACTATCAGGAAGAGGCATAGTGCAAAAGGAGCCACAAGTGTGGTGCAATAACTAAAGCATCTACTTGAAATTCCACTTTTGTTAAGGTATTGGTTTAAAGAGAATAGCCTTGACTGCATCATGTTGGATATAGCTGAGGGAATCCACTAGACTTGTTTACATATTATAAGTGCAATTTTAAAGGAGGGAGTTCAAGAGCATAAGTGAATGGCACAATAATATTAATCAATCTATCGAGAAAAGAAAATCGAGATAGGAGCTGTAGCATACCATTGTGATGCAACATTGACAATCAAAAGGGCCTTCCCTTTGTAAATGCTAAGATCAACATCATTACCTCTAGCATCCTGCAAGATAATATAAAATAACACATCATATGTCAAATTCCCAATAAAATAATTAAAAAAAAAACACGAGAAAGCCTACCTGAAAATTATCCTTAAGTGGATAATTCTGAGAGTTCTCTTTTTTCTTCCTCTTATAGGACTTAGCTCAACATAGATAACAGCATAACTCATGACACAAGGTACTACACTAAGCTTCATTTAAAAGCATTTGGTAATAATAATCTTAATCAATGTTTCAGCTTTTGCAAGTGAAACAAGGGAAGCCCTAATAGCTACAACTTTTTATGTAAGGTATATCAAGACCAATCATTCCATAATCTGGGGGTGGTGCTAACATGTATAAAAAAATCTTGTCAAAAGACACTCCCCGTACTTCAAATCGAATGAAATAATTCACATTAAAGATGTCAAGATAAGCTTATTCAGCAGGAATCAACCATACAACGCAAAAGCTTCAAAATTTCATTAACTTTTCATTCTCTTCATTTTGTTAACATTCAGACAGAGGATTATTTATTTGATTAAGCACTAATAAAAATAAGTGGCAAGGAAAAGGAAACCTATTCTTATCCCACCAAATCTCATAACCCAAATGCCACAAACATAAAAGGAAAAAAAATTAACAATATAACAAAAGAAAACAATTGATTTTCATCCAAAAAATGGTAACAACAACAGCAATAATAAGCAATCAAACTTATAATAGAATTAATAACAATAAATAAAAAAATCAAACGAAAAAAAACCCTGAAAAGAACCCAATAAGCTGACCTTAACAGTGAAATCATGAACTGAAGTCTTGGATTGGCTTGCCATTGTATGTTCCGATCTCAAATTGAAAAACGAACGCCTTGAAACCGCTGGTTTGGTCCACGGATAAACCAAAGAAATTGGCTTACTTTCTGAAGATATCAAAAGGGTTTTCTCACAATTCGGAGCGAAATGTTTAGTCAAAAGAAGAGAAGCAGATACTGCTGCTATGTTAAGATTTCGTTTGCAGAGAATGCGGGTTGAAGAACAGAGCATTGAGGAATTTATAGAGCTAATTGAGTTAAAAGATTTTTTTGCTTTAACGCGTGTGTATGTGGATTGTGAAGATGCGTCAAGGACACGTGGAACAGAGTTAATCACGTGTCAGTCAAAAATTTTGGGATTATTGAACGGTTGGGATAGTTACATCAGCGAGTACGTAGGTGGGTAATAAAATCACAATTAACCACATCATTTGTATTTTTGTTTCATTTTGGTCCCCGGCAGGCGGCGGCTCGGTTCCGCTCGGTGGCTCCATGCTGTATACTTATAAAAAATCTGTTATAACTATTTTAGTCCCTAAAACTATCCCGTCTAAAATTTTATTGGTTTCAAAATTTCTAAAAATAAATATTAAACTATTGATTTTATTAACAAATTTTATGAAATTTAACAAAAAAAGAACCTAACTAAAAAAAAGTAAATTATATTTATATTTATAATTTTATTAAAACTTGGAGACTGAGATATTAACACCTGAAGTACGCAATGGTCTACGTATGAAACCGTCCTCTTTCATATACTCGGTTATTGTACACGTTTACAGCACTTTCGTTTCTGTTTTCTTTGATTCTGTGTGTGAATACGAGAGTTTGGAGGCTTTTGAGTTCACAATGGGGCAGCAATTTTTTCACTGTTTTTTGGGTTTTCCGGAATATTTTCGTGGACCAATTCAGTACTACAGATAAAACAACAAACAGTTCACATCCGTCTTTATCATAGAATGAGACTCTGTTTGTTGTCTCTAACACTTGACTACTGACTAGTCCTGTTTCGAACATTATCTAGAAGATAAGCCCTGCAACGATTAACAGTACGACAAACGGCTTACAATTATCTTATATATACACACACATCTGAAATCAGATTAACCTCTCTTTCTAATTACAGAGTTTATGATGAAAAGTGAGAACTCAAATCATATTCAATATTCAAACCTAAAATCATGTTTTAAGTAAATCTTGTATGATGCAATCTTCTTATCTCATTCTATAGAACAACTATGCCGATTTCTTCACTGCCTTCTTAACTATATTCAGATCTTAGACAGACAATCGAACAGTTTTTGCCAATTTGAATTCAACCATAGACTGTAGAAATATCAGATAAATACGAAGGAGAAAATAGAAAACAATTGCATTTGCGTACACCCATACCAAATAGAGAAGATGATTTATTCAAATGGAAAGGAGTTTACGATACAATAACTTGCAAATACTGCTTACCCAATAAACTTGTGAAGTTCTTAATTAGTTTTATTTTTTACCCTAATCTAGGCTTGATATCTCAGCAGTCACGAACGATCATTGGATTCCCAACAGCTTCTTAACGTCATGCTGCAAAACGATATTAATTAGAATCTATGAGAAAATAAAATGCAATACTGATTCAGATCAGAAGTAACTGCCCAAAATAAACACTAATGCCATCACCTCAATGCTAAGAGGGGGGGTTGTGGAGTAATAGCGATCAGAAACTTTTCCATCCCTGTCGACGAGGAACTTGACGAAGTTACATTGAATGTTATCCCCAAACAACCATTTGCCTGCCTTTAAGGCCTTGTACACTGGAGAAGCATTTTCTCCATTTACATCAATCTAATCATGAACACAGGCAGCACAAACAAAATTTGAACATAGTTAGTTTCTCTTGTAGAAGAAACTTTATGTTAGATTGTAGAACAGTGAGATGAATCCGGCTGTAACCTTTCCAAAAATGGGAAACTTGGCCTTAAAGCGAGTGCAAGCAAGCTCTAAGATCTGTTCATTACTCCCTGGTTCCTGACCGGCAAACTGGTTACATGGAAATGCCAGAATCTCTAAACCTGCAATTAGACAATAACAAGTAACAAGCAGAAAAATTACTGCAGCTAAATAATGAAAAACAGGCAGTTGCCGCTAGAAACTTTGAAGTATTAAAGGTGGAAGTACTGAAAACAAGCAAACAAACCTTGATCTTTATATTTAGCATATAATTGATTCAGTTCGGTGTAGTTTGAATCGGCGAAGCCGCTGAATTAACAAATTAAACATCACAGTAAGAATATTTAATATTACAAAAAGTGTAAAAAAGGGAAATGCATGCTAGTAACTGATTCTTCGCCTTATTCTCCGTTTTAGTAGCAGAGAATTCATGAGCAAGGAGAGTGAGAAAAAATTATTAAGAAAGTTATGAACAAATGAAGTAAGAGAATGAGAAATTTCAATGTACCATTCAGAAGCAACATTCACAATCAATAGAACCTTTCCTTTGTAAATACTGAGACTAACTTCATTTCCCTTTGCATCCTGCAAATAAGAAAATGATGAGATATATAATTTTCTTTTTTTTAAAAAAAAAACCCAATCAAATGGAAATAGAGAATTGATAGATGACTCAAAATAAATATGATTCCAAGCGACTAACCTTAACAGTTAAATCATAAATGGATTGGCCAGCCATTTTGCAATGCTATTCTAAAAATACACGGAGACTACCCAGTGCATTTGCCTGGGATATGTTGGTTTTTATACTTAATTTGGGTATTAAACTCTTATATGTAGCGTCTGGTTGACGCTACATCCTGAAAATTTTAATGGTGAGTTATTGCGTTTTCCCTGCTTGCTGCAATATATCTTTGAATATTTTATCAATGTCATTAGAGTTGTTCAAGTCAATCATGTCAAGAATTCTTGGCAGGAGATAAAAACAAAAAGAATGTACAAATATATATAGAAGCTTAATAACAAAATTTGACTACTTATCAAAAAATATAAAACTAGTTCATCTCAAATAAATTAATAATTCCGATTCTCCAAATTCTACAAAAGAATGCTGTATTAAATTTGGATTGAAACATGAAAATTACATTCTTATACAATTATTCTAAAATTGACAACCGAACCAAAAGAATCATGCCAACACATAATGTCATGATTTTATTGGTTGGGTTTACCCATCCCCCATGTAGGAGAAGAAGAAACTAATAGGAAGATATGATAAATCAGACAATCTGTTACCTCAAATCAGTCAATACTTACTGTTGCTCTAACTGCATGAAGGACTCTATATTGAAATTAATTCTTCAACTTGAAAATTAGTTTTGTTGATGCGTGAAAATATCAACCCAGGTGAGGTGGTATTGCCTTGCTGATCTAGTATCCGAGTTGAGGGTGGATGCCCAGTCAACAGTTCTGAGCTCAGTATTCCGCACCCGATTCAGTCTCTACCTAACCCCGAAGACTCCCAAGCTGACCTATCACGCCACGCTGATCCCGGGCCAAATCGCTTGAAACCTTCCTGAGCTCGCTCTCCTTGCTGACCTCGGACACGAACTTGGTGAGGACGCCTGCAGCAGAGAACACGGTCAAAAGGGGGGCGCCGGAGGTTTTCCGGCGAGCCCACTCCGACGCTCAAGTTAGTACCTTGAGGGGGTGATATTATGGCTCGATTTTGATAGCTTGGAGTAGCTAATATAAGGAGGAATATGTAGCTAGGAGCTAATGGACCAAATGACATACAAAATACATGTAGAAGGCAACAAGTATGGCCTTTAGGGAAGCTGGAACAGTAAAACCGTCCTCAAGGGACAACCTTCAATGGGTGTTAAGGTTGTCTCCTTGTTGTTTAGAGAGAACAATAGGGATATCACTTGTGCTTGTGGTGTGTGTGAGTATAGAAAATGTGTTCTAGCTTAAAGGAGAAGACCCTTTCTTACCTTGACCTAAGTGTCTTTTTATATTATACCTTTGTGGACATATGATTGGCCAAACAATGCTGCCCTAGTTCCTCCTTTCCTTCCTCTTCCCCAGCTTGAAACCTTAGCTCGGAGTCAAGACTAGGGACACTTGGTGAGCAGGGATTGGTTCTTGAGACCTTATCCGAGATTACATGCCACATGGCACGATTTGATTCGAGTAGGGGATTACGTTATCCCTTGTGTACAGGTGGCGAATGCTCATTCGCCTCTACTTGTGGTCCCTCAAAGGTTGACCACGTCAGGTGGGGTCCCTTTTCAGCTACCAAGGTGCTACACTATCTCCTTGGTCAGCTTTCCGTTTTAGGCGATTTCAGGTAGTCCCCCCAGGTGACCTAGGATCATAGGACACCTTTTTCACATTTTTGGGGGAACCAAATCCCTTCACTTTTTGGGCTGTTCCAGAGTGGGGTCCACTCGTTTTGCCCTATCTATGTGGACTATTGGTTATAGACCACGTGGCACCCTTTATGTGAACACTCTTTATACTACCTGAGGTCGGATCCTGCCTCAGCTGGGATCCGAGGTGAGGTGGGTTTCAGCATGAACGGATCATCCCATAGGTGCCGACTAGAGCGTCGTGGGCTTACGTACTGCCACGTGTCTAGCCTATTTTTACCCCATAACAAGTTTCATGTACAATCGTCGTACAATGCTCTCTCGTAATGGGGAATTGTTCCCCAAAATTCTACATATATATATATGTATGTATACAATAAAAAAACAGAACAAGAAAAGACAAAAAAGGAAATGCGTTACAATTTAATCCAAGCTGTTCGCCCTCTCGAAAAGATTATTCATGGTGATTGAAAATGCATCCTGAAACTTGTCAAACTGAGAATTTGAATCACCGTATACCAACTGAGGCAATAATTCATATATTATATATCTCCTCGTATTCTCTCTTTCCTTTACTGAAATATTCATCAGCTTCTCTACCACATTTACCTTCATTTGTCTCACCTCTTCTTGATCTATAAACACTGAATATTTACCATGATCTTCTGGTAAATGCCATGGATATTGGTAATATGCTGTGAATGGATCAAAAAGTACAGGAATGCAACCTGAAATAAGTGAATCAAATATTGATTTTCTCGTTGGACTATCTCCAGGAGGCTGTAAGCAGAATTCGGACTCCATGAACAGTTTCATGACAGGCATAGGATCATCACACCCACCAATACTACAATTTAAAAATCTGCAGTTTCCATTATCTGGAGAAGCAAAGCACTGATGGATCAATATTGACCTTATGTTCTGTGGTTGATCAGGCCTTGTTGCCCCAGCAAAACTTATTAGGCTCTTACGCTGTGTTCTGAGCATCCTGATCTGCCAAGCGATTATATCACCGTCTGAATGAGGATGGAAGTAGGTAGGATGAGGAATTCCAATGTCATTGACATGCCACGGTTGCCTTTCAATCAAGAGCTTTATTGGATTCTGCATTTGCTCAAGCTCTAACAATCTTGTTCCCCATGAAGTAACTGCCCTCCTGAAATCCCATGAAATTTTTCCCAGGGCAAATACATGATCCTTACCAGAATTCTGAATCCATGGCTTTCTAGTCTCAAGCCATTTCACCAATTCCAGTGACAAACTGTCCTTAACATCATTAGAGACATTTTTGAAATGCCATCTCATTACATCTAAGCCTCCATAAAATGGGACATAGAAAAGTTTGGCTTCATTTTCATTGAAAACCCTGCATGGATGCTTCAAAACCCTGGAATGAAAAATCAGCTCTAGAGAATATTGATGTGTATAGTACCATCCTTTACCAAGCTCCGGAATGGGTTCACCCAATGCTTCATTATTGAAAAACTTACAGAAATCTAACGCCCACGGCACCATATCTCCACATTGACCAACCAAATCCTTATTGAATTTTGTTGGCAAATCATACACATAAACTCCCCTCCCATCACAAGCTGCTTCATTGTTATCCGACTTCCAGGATCGCTGTATTTTTATATATTCTTCAACCACCGTGTTAGCATGTACAACCTCGTCATCTGCATTATTTGTTTCATTTACAACAGTTGCTCTAATAATTGCACTCGGATGAATATTTTCAACAACGTTGACAATTTCTTCTATGCTGGGACTATTAGTGTCAGGACTAGTGGAAATTGAGTTGTTGCTGAAATGTGGAGGTTCAACAGGGACTTCAAAATTGGGATGACTTCCGGCGGAGAAGCAGTAAAGATTGTTGAGTTTCCGGGATGACACGCAAACCCGAACAATGTTGCCTGAGATAACTGTGGATGAGGATGACCATAGCAATACTAACATCAACATGAAAATAACAATAGGAATTCGGTGAAGAATACTTTTTATCAGAAGAGCGAGCCAAAATTGACATGTTCGGGTTTCTACTTTCTTGGATGGCTTGGAAGGCTTAGATTTCCTTTTGGCCATAGAAATCGCCATGTTTCTGCTGCTATGGCTTTCCTAAAAGACTTTTGCCTCCGGTTTTCTAGTGGGGAAGATAAATTCGTATTTACTAGTTAAACTAGTCTTTGAATAGCGTGCTAGCACGTATTATGATCATTTATGCATGCTCACTAAATTGGAAGCACGTTCGTCTATACATATCCCTTCTGTCAAAAACAAATTATGTAGGTTTTAGAATTTGGATCTCAAACCACAAATTTAGAATTAATGTTTGTTTATACATCGATTAGCCTACTACATTCATAAACTGATCATCAATGACGTGTCAATGATTGGTTTGCCCATCTGTTAAAAAAAATACCGACAATGTCTACAGTCGTGGCAACAATTTGTCCAACTGTGGATGATCACATTCCATTTAAAATATATCATTGCTATTTCTGTGTAATTACTTAACTGAAAATGTCAGCTTATAAAATTAGTTATGACCATTCAGTTTCAATGAACTATTGTTGAGAGTAGGTCACTGGGTCGGTGATACAAGCTGGTTTGGAAGTTTGTAATCAGTTCATCTAAGCGTGTAGAATGCAATTTCGGCTAGAGGAGCTGAATGGAAAAATATTGTGAAATTCTGTGTCTAAATTGGAACATTTTTTTTTTCTTTTCTCTAATTAAGAACATTAATATCGAATAGAACCAGAACCATAATGCATACTCATCAATTTTGAGTATGGGTAGGTGCTGAAAGAATGTCAAAGTCATGGATGACGTACAGGGTTGACACGTCCGGCAAGTGAAGTCGCAGTTCCATTCTGAGCTCGACATCGAAACAGAAAAAAAGATCATAATGTTAAGTTTAAACAACATCAAAATTTATTTATTTTGTTACATATATTTACTTCACCTCATCATTCTTCTTCTAAGTAATTGACTTCAGAGAACTTTCTTCCACAACGATAATCCATATCATGGTTTCTTTTCTTTTTCTTTTTTGTTTTTTATTTTCTTTTAAATACTAACATTACAACAGTTAGAATTTACTGAAGTTTTACATTGTCAATTTTATAGAGCACAAAAATCTCCTCATATACGACACGATGTCTTCCCTCACATGAATGCTTTCTTTGGTTACATGGAAATAGGTAATAACTTGTATCACACGATTTCCCTGATTAGTGACCCCAGTTAAAATGATCAAATTATTTCAATAGGATAAATGACCAATTAGATTCAAGTTCGCCAACTATATCCTCACTTGTAAAAATGTGAAAACTTTGAGGAATCAAAATATTTTATATATTGCGTTCTCTCATATCAAAGAACCTGTTACAGAACAAAACATCTTAATAATTTCATCCATAAGCAATGAAAAATAATTATTTAACAACTTGTTATTGCAATTGTTTATGGCCAAAATAGCCTAAGATTCAAAATTATTCAATCTATCCTAGCCACAACAATGATGACCAAGACAGAATACTAAGCATGAAATGCAGGGGGAACAACAGTTAAGAACTCGGCTGAAGCACTTACAAGATTAATACGCCAACCAGAGTATCCAGCATCCAATTTACAGCATGCTATCTGTCCTTGAGGGCAGCCGGCGGAAGAAGTTGATGGGAACTGAAGGCAACCTACGGCAAAATCTTGGATGCCTCATCACCCAGAACCCTGCCAAAGCTGCTATCACCTGAAATGGTGTCACAAACAAAACCAATGCAGCTACAAG
The DNA here is from genome assembly GCA_028052125.1 of Melia azedarach. Classification (NCBI taxonomy): domain Eukaryota; kingdom Viridiplantae; phylum Streptophyta; class Magnoliopsida; order Sapindales; family Meliaceae; genus Melia; species Melia azedarach. The sequence continues at coordinate 1,762,901 of CM051401.1, read as the reverse complement.
GCAAAATGTAACAAAGATGGCAGTAGCACGTGGGTCTCGCCAGCTTAACAGTGCCTGAAACCTTTCCCCTTGGGTAGCCACATCACCAACCACAGTTTGAATTCTACCGGCCACACTCCTCAGTCGATCATACCTCATTCTCACAAGCTCAGGGCTCCTGCTCGTGGGAAATGTGTCAAATTCCTCATCAAGCTCATCAGGGTGCACTGCCTCAGCTTGTGAGATTTTTATGTTCATGTGGGGAGGGTATCTTGGCCGATAGCGGAAGTTCCATATTCCTATTAGAAACATGTAAAGGAAAACCGTGGGCAGAATCAACTCTGGGAAGCAAGCCAGCATAAGATACAACACGTGGACCAGCACTGTTGTAATAGGATTTTTCCACATACAAATATCTGCAAACCATTTCCCAACAGAAAATAATCCTGAGAACACTGTCATAAGTCTGAAAAAATTTGCCTTGCTTCGGCGCATACTCCAAAGGTGTGAATCCACATCAGACATGTACTCCACCACCTCTTTCCGAAGTGGAGGCTCTGCTCGACCCAATCTTGCTGCAACTATGTTGACGGCTTGGTGGCGTAACATGTCTAGCTGCATCACAGTAAAGGGCCTAACATAGTGCATTTTTGGCAAAAGCGGTCGTGAGTACAAATAAAGCATGTTCGCAAAGGATGTGCATGAAAAGCGTATTGCCAAATGCAATTCTCCCATCTTTTTAACTCCAGTAGGATGAAGAACCAGCAGAGGATAAGAGTGTGTATAAATACGGCCAGTTTCAAGCGTGGAGATGCGGATCCGAACCTTGCCTATCTTCAGGTCCTTGTTACCATTTGAACCCTTTTCCCCAAGCTGACTGTTGTCAAATACACCCACAGTGAGCACTGTAGCTGGATCAAAAACCTCCCATGTGTACTGCTCATTATATTTTGGAGAAAGGTTGTCAACAATAGTGCGTGTCCTGATCCATTTGTGGCCATATTTTGCTACACAGTATGTATCTGATGTTCCCCTTCCATCTCTTGTTTTCATGGGATGAAGCCCTACCGCATTTAGAACACCAAGTTCTAAGACTCCAATAGATGGCCTCCATAGCTGTTTTGCAGTTGGGCGGAGATCACTGCTGTAGTGAGTTGATTCATCCAGGACATGATAACCTCCATCCAGACAGACTCTGAGATGGATTCTGCTAGAAAACTTTTCTTTTTTCAACTGATCTATATCAACTGCAATTGGCTTTTCCAAGCTGAACCAACGGGAATGGATTATCCGATCATCAGCACGTTTCTCTACTGCACTCAATGGCATGATGACCCTACCAATTATTTCATCCTTGCCAGGGCCCACACGATCTTCTACTGAAATAACTAGATGATCTTCAAATGGTTCTGCAGCAACAAACAGTAAATCCTCATTCCAAACAGCATTCAATGACCGAGCCTGACATATCTTTGTTTTCAGAACCTGGTTTCCTATTTGAGCCTTAACATAAACATCTGGAAAACGATTCTTCTCTGTTGGGACCAGATCTTGTGCCTCCACAACATTAACACGCACATACCACAATCTTGGTGCATGATAGACTTTTGAACGTAACACTGCAGAGACAGCTGGTGTGCTGTCAACTGGAGTTGCCGCATCAGAATGCCAGGCATCAGAAAAGGCCTCATCTGCTTGGGTGCCAATCCAAACTGCAAGCATCAACTCACCCTTTATCTTCTCTCCCTTCTTATCCTCAAGCCGATACCACTCTGGAGCTAGAGGACTATCTGGTGGTACTCGCAATGGGACCTCATTGATGTCAAATCTCACAATGCCTACAAAGTCATCCTTGACTAGATCCTTGTCCTTAATTACAACTTCTAATATAGAAGCTTGCATTCGGTCCCTAGAAAAGGCAAACACCTGGTTCCACAGTGGATTTTGGTTTTTCTCAAAATGCTTTGTGATTCCTTTGTAGTTTCCAATTTTCACCTCAACAAATGGATCAATACTCCCAGTAACATCCATGGCAGGAAGTTCACGAGCCTTAACAACTCGTACATACAGAAAATACATCCGTTCAACAAGATCATAAGTGCTTGCAGTCTTGTCTCCATGTATAACACGACCCCCAACAACTTTTCCACCACCAAGGTATGGGCTTGTCTCTTTAAGTGCATAATCAGCAGGTTGTGATGATGCTGCCGAGTATAGACGAACTAGTTTTGGAGGCTGTGGTTCAGCTTTCATCTCATCAGCCTCATACTTTGATACATGACGGCTAACTACTGGAGCCAAAGGATGATGCTGATGGTCATGGATATTTGGGTTAGGGAGATGGTGAAAGGTATGTCTTGACTCAACTTTGTCACTAGTGACTGGATTTGGTATTGATTGGGCATGTGTATGAGTAATACTGGGATCCTTAGTTGCTAAGGAATCAGCTGCTGGAAGTGGAGTAGAAGATTTTATAGAAGGATCATCAGTGATATAGACTTTTAGGCCAAGCTCTCCTCTTACATGCGAGAAGATGCCACGCTTTTCAAGAGGATAGTGCAAGACAACAGCATCAGAGTAGGGAACAAAAGAATTCCCAGTAAGGCAGACCTTCCCAAGGAATGATCTAGAATTGGTATCTCTAATATTATTGTAGATGTAAGCTTCAAGAGTCAGATAATTGAGGTTGGAAGCATCGGAGATGTTGAAGTAAAAGCTCTCATTCCAAACAGGGTTCAGATCCTTTTCTTTGATAGTGGTTCGGAACTTCTGACCATCAAAGTAGAGCTCCACATAGGCACTGGATGAACCCAGCCCATCTTTAGGCAAAAGATTGTGAGCACTGACCACATCAACTCCTAACTTAAGGTTTCTCATGACAAAGTGTAAGCTTGTTGATGGAGAGATGGAGAAGAACTATAGGCACCTGGAAAGAAGGAAAGGAAACTATTATTTTAAACGTTAGCTATTCATTAAAAGGCTTTAATAGAGGAAATTCATTGATGAAAGAGAGAACTAATTGAAAAATAGATTTAGAGCACTCCCCGATGGAATAAAACAAACAGAATCTGGTTAAAGAAAAGCTGCAAATCAAAATGCATGCTTGAACATATAGGCAGGCACAAAAGACAATTGAAAGACAACTCTATATATGCAACTATTGTGCCCCAAATAGTTAAAACAAGCAATACTCTTTAAATCAAGAAAAATGTTGCGAATGAAAGACAAATGCTTGAACAGTTAAATTTTCCGAACACTATGCCAAGTAGTAGCAGAATTGTATTGATTTTCTACTGCTACATATTAAGGATGGCATCACTTATGCACAGAAAGTAAGTTGCAGGAAATTTTCACTAAACCTCAGGCATCATGTTAAAGCTCTTATCTAATGACATCAACTAGTATTTTAAAGAAAGAAAAATAAAATAGAATGAACAGAAATTAGCTCATCAAATACAAACATGATGATATCAGTGAATCAATGCTCCAAACTACTTCAGCCGTAAAGATCTACTGATGAGTACATTATCAAAGAGAATTTCTGAACAGTAATTCATTTGTGAAAAACATCATTGGTAAAGACACAAGTCAGCATTATATAAATCTGCTCACCGAAGTGATGGAGTTAATTGATCTCTTCTTCTTCTTTTAAAAAGAAGATGTAACAAAAACATAAACTAATTTAAAATACTTGAATTGAATAGTAAATCCGCCCACACCTAGAGAAGGTGGTTCAATAATATCAACTTATTAAGCACTAATTAGCAATAGATGTCAGCAGCAACCTCATGCATCAAATGAAGACAAAAAAATGAAGTTTTAAAATAGCCACCCATCTAAAATAAAATAACACTATACCAGAGTCCAGAAGATCTTATCTTTTGTTTAATTCGTAGTTGAAAACTTAAAACTGCCAAAAAGCGATTCCTAAACTCTCAGATGATTTTTTTTATTTTTTATTTTTTTGTAATTACGAATTGTGCAAGCAAGAAGCAAACAGGTCAACACTTTTTATCAAAAGCATGTGTCAGAGTCCCTCGTAAAAAGATCTAAGCACACAAAGAAAACACTAAATTATAATAAGCATATGATACCCCATGCTTTAAGCTAAAGATCCATAAAGCACGCTTGAGGCACGTGAGCTTTTCACTGGTGACTCTACAGAATATACGGCACAAACACTAAGATCTAAAATTTGTCTTCATTTCATAAACTGCACTAAAAATAAAATCCACGACGTTGAAGCTTTTCACAACCCATTTGGTTTCCGAGAAAAAGTAGCGAAATTCAATGAGAATTTTAAAAAAACGACGTTGTAGCATTCTATTTAGTCAACTTTTCTCGGGAGCCAAACAGAGGTATAGCCGCGCAGAGGTGGCCGTTAACTGAAATACAGCTTAGTTTAAACTGTAAACATTTGTATTGACGCAGGCACTACAATGGAAAGAAAAAACAAACAATTCGGAAAGCAAACACTTGATTACTAGAGATCATGTCATAAATTAGCTTAATCTCGCCAAATTTAAGATTCACTGACGACAGAACACAATTGTAGCCAGTAAGAGGCCACATTTGACGTCCAAAATCATAACTTCTTAAACGTCTAAAACTTCAAACTAACATTCTACTCAAACCGCGAACTCAGCTTTTTGAAAGCAAAAACTCGGAAAAATAAGAACAAAATGTAAGCAAAAACAGAAAACAAAGAGTTCACCTGTTTTGAGAAAAAGCTTCAGATTCCAGTCATTTTAGCAGTCCACCAGGACGAGCTCTCAGAAGTCAGAACCTCCACATAAATAAAATAAAGAAGAGAGAGAGAGAGAGAGAGAGAGCGTAAGGAGGCTAATAGCAAGCAAGCTAAGACCGGGCACGATGAACGAGGAGAGAAAATAAAGTATAACAAATGAACGATTTAGCTTAGCAGCTGAAGAGAAGGAAATGGTTTCGTTTTTTGATCACAACAGTGCCATTCGTATTACTGCTACTAATTGTAGTAATCTTGTCTTGACAGGGAGACGCACATCGTTTTCAGCTCTGATTTCGTTTTCTTACAAAAGAGTAAACATAGGATGCGACGGAGACTGTTTTCTTTTGTTACGCTTGCTCTAGTCTTGTCCGTTCGATCGTGATTTGACATGACGTGATGGGCTGGAAACAGTACGAGCACTTAGATGAAGCTACATATGTACATGCTTATGCTTAGATGATGAAACGTATAATTTTCATTCTTTTCTGTGCCAACTCTCGCTTTTACTTGAAATGGTTCCATAATTAAATAACACCTGCTTTTAATTTAATGGGGCATGTGACATGTTATATCCGATAGGATTTTGTTATTTGCCTCGTCTATTAGTCATATGTTAATTAGACGCTATGAACTATAATATTAACCATAGTCTTGTTTAATTATTAATTGCTATGATAGTGACAGTGCATTCCTAGAGGATTTTCTAAATATCATTTTATTTTTTAGCTATTCCATTCATTTATTGTTAATTTCTTTAATTATCTTTTGCAATTATTTGTATCTATAATTTAAGAGAATCATACATCCATTCATCTAATAAAGATAGAGGATTTATAAAAAATAAAAAAAATGGAGAGGATAATCATAAATTCCAAATAATTAATTAATCCTTTGAAATGAATAAGCCGACTTTGATTCATTGTATTGACAATGTATCTTTGTAATAAATGCAACATACATAGCAGCGTGGTCTTCTCCTCCTCTTTAAGAAGTCTGAAACGTACTCGATTTTATTGCTAGAGGGGCCAGCCAAGATCTCGTCGTGATTCGTAGGAAATTTCGGAGACGGTGGCATCATCATCATCATCATCATCATCATCATCATCATCATCATCAAAGTATGTGATATTAACGTCGCCATTTCTTTTTTCTTTCTTTTGCTAATTTTCGTTATAAATTATCATGTCAAGGAGCGCTGGGAGCGAGTGAACGTGAGTGGTCACCATTTTTATCATCGACTGTGAGTCTGTGGGCACTGGCGAAACACTGGTGACGGATTTATGAAGGGTTCAGTGACGTGGACCACATGTGAACCTTCCTCGCTGATCGAGGCGTCTTAAATATTGCAGACTGGGTTTCTGGAACACCCGGTTGTTAGGTTTACAGTTTACTAAAAGACAACCGGCCAGGACAAAAAAGATACAAACAGTCTCACGTAGTTACAGATCGCGAAGGTTGCGATACTCTGAGTATCCTCGTTTCATTTCTTAAAGACACCCATTTCGTCCAATGAAAAGCTCTGTCCAGCTGTGAAGGATCCATCAAGATCAAATATAAGGGGCGCGTTTAGAAATAGTCCACATTTGCTGGTGCAAGGGCCCACGGTCCAATTGATATTTCCGATTCAACGTTTGTGTCAAGAAATCATGTAAATAAATAAATAAAAGGAATATTAACAAACAAGTCCCCGAATTTGAATAAACTACGCATTATTTCTTTCCTAATTATTTTGTAACAAATAGGTCTCTGGCAGGTAAGGCAACACCATGTCATGGGCTTGGAATTGGATCAATTTCTATCATAGTACGACGCTTAGATGAGCTGTTGTGTATTACCTAAGTAAGTCTTTGAAAACCTAGGATCGATTTGTGTGTTTAGTATGTTTAATTGGCTGTGAAATATACTCAATTTGGTATTCGAAATGAAAGCAAAAATGAGAGAGAAAGATGGATGTGAGATACTATAAATTGAGAGAATAAATGTGAATTCTTCCTTATATTATGATATTCATACTTTACATATTATGTACAAATGAATGATTAAGATTGTTATCACTTTACACACTTAGATGGCTAAGATTAATTCATGTACATACATTTACACAAATATACAAATATCCTACGTATCACCACTAATTTAATGTTGGACTTATTAGATCAACATCACAAAAAAAAAGATCATGTGAATAGGCTACTATGCTACCTAACCCAAATTGCTCAGCTGTGTTTCCTCTTTGTGCTTGCTGCTAGTTGGCCTAAATGATGCTTGAGTGCTTCTAAGGATGACTGGCAAGCGTTCAGTTGCTGTGGTAGGAAGTCGGGCATGCTCCCAACATGCCCCGCTCATCCTCGTGCGCCTGTTGTTTCTTTCATTCCTTTAGTGACCTACTGTTCACACGGGGGCACTGTTCATTCTCGAGCACTTACTTTCTTATGCATGGGTGGATGAGTTTGGAACTTAGAGCGCATTGGCATCGATTTGCGCGCTGTCTTCCCCTTTTCGGCGGCCTTTAACGCCCTCCCCCACCAAACTCCTTGATGTTCTCCTGAAGCTTCTCCTTACTATCTTGAGTCACCATGCTGCCTCGAATATAGGCGTGCTAGCACGAGGATGATGTGTCCTACAATATGCGATCTTCCTGAAAGAAGATGAGTATAGTAGTTTGAAAGGCAATCAGGTAGCGCTTCATTTATGCCAAGCTACTTCCACCTTGCGTCGAGGATGGCGTGCTTGCATGACTGCATGTAATCATGTTCTCGTGAGAGTCTTCCTAGCTTTCGGGGGAGATGGACATGTGAAGTGGAGTAGTATATGATCTTGATGGTCTATCTATTGAACCAGCAAAAGATTAAAGAATGTCACGTGTACGCCTTTTTGGTTAGGGGAGAGTTTCACGGCATAAGAGATTGCGTACTTATTGAAGTACTAAGTGCTAGGGTGTGACAACTTAAGCACTAATGTATTTTATAGTGCACAATTAGCTTCGGTCCCAAAATTTTTATTATAAAAGAGCCTTAGATCATTCTACTTGAACTGGTTGATGACTATAGCCGTTCTCTTGATGAGACTATAATAAGTCAAAACTAATTAGATACATAACACGTGTTAACAAAATTTACCCGAATATATGAGAGTGTGGCATGGTTCGCTCAGCTGGGTCCATGACAATCCGCTGGGTCCGTGACAACTAGCACATCACTGCGCTGCGGATCTCGTAATAAACCTTTTATTTCTGTAAAGAAAATTTTTTAATTAAAGAATTTAAAAAAAATATTACACAGTAAATTGCATCCGGGTTAAAAAAGAGAGAATGGAAAAAACATTGCGCGTTAAATTTCCACGGATAAGTTTGAGAGGCAATTGAAACCCATATACGATCGTAGCCAGTAGAAGCACTCACAGGGAGAAAGGACAAGAAGATGAAGCTGAAAGTATATGCAGATCGAATGTCACAGCCGTCTCGAGCTGTTCTTATCTTTTGCAAGTAATTAATAAGCAATCCCATATTCCTTTATATTTTATAAAGTTAGGTTTCCTTTTTTTTTTTTTGGTAATAGATCTTGATATGGTATCTCCAATATCCAGAGTAAATGGAATAAACTTTGAGGAGATTGAAGTCAGCTTAGCAAAGCGTCAACAATTATCTCCTGAATTCAAAGGTGTGGCTATCATTAGTCTTAGTAGCAAAAGAAAATGAATAGAGAAAAATTGCTGGTTTATGAGTAATCCAACTTTTCGACGAGCCTGTAATGTCAATTTAAGTTCTGATATCCACTTGCGGATGATTCAAATATCAGGGAACATCATAATTTAATGTGTTAAATTGAAGTTTTGATTTTGATATTAGCAAAATTGGAGCTGGTTAGCCGAAATTCATGTGAAATTTATACTGGGGGAGATAATCGTATCAAATTATGGCAGAAATGTTAAATTGTAGGCAGATTAACGTTAAACATACCAACTCAACCAGCTTATGAGTATGTGTTGAATGATAATATGCTATCTGGAATTTTAAGTAATCACTGCACCGAGTTTAAATTCATTGAGCTGCAAAGTAATTCTATTGGGATTGTGAGTAGAAATCAAGGGTCTGCTGTATCTTCCCCAATAGTTATGCTAGTGGTAGTGGATGACCTTACAAAGTGTCAAGGTGTACAGAATTGGGTTTACAAACTACTGAAATTGCATCTTGGGCAACAAAAAGTGAACTATGCTAGTGCTGCTTTTATGTGAAGATATTAATAGCACAATAACCAGTTATAACAAAAGTACTTTTAGTGAGTATTTTTTATTGCAATGTTGTATTAACAGAAATAAACCCAATGAAAAGAGTCCCAGCCATTGTTGATGGAAGATTCAAGCTGTTTGAGAGGTATTTATTAATTCTCTTTCTCTCTCTTCTTCTTCTTCCTCTTCTTGGGGTGGGGGGTGTAATCAACTAAGGACATCTTAAGAGTGGAGGGAGGGAAGGAGGCAGCATCCTCCGATTTGGATTTTGGATCACCTGCTTATTTTTATAAAAGCAGTGTCAAAACTTCTGCAATATTTTTCCCTATTTCAAATTTTTTGTTCTTGTTCTTCAATGGCAGATTACTCTCGTCCATACATTGAGATGAAATGTCTAATCTTTATTACTTTTAATAGAGTTTAGAATCTTCAGGTTAAGTGTCATATGTTTTATAGACATTGCTAGTTTAAAACTGATGTTGTATAATATAAAATGGTTCTTAATATGTTTCTTTGACCACCCTCAAAGATCTAGTTTATACTTTAGTCTGTTCATAAATCTTCAGTGTGCTACCATGGTGGTTTTTACCACATGTTAGACCATACTATCATGCATGCATGTGCCCTGTGTTTGTTATCATACTCTTAAACCTCAATCATGATGGTTCGACTGGACTCATTTCTTTAACCTTGATTTGTATATATTGCTCTGTGTATGTATGGGTCATTCTTTGATGGCTCTTTGTCATAGATAATCTTTATTAGTGAAGGACCATCTGATTATCTGTTAAGGGTCTGGTAAAGTCTTGAGCAGAGTTTTACTTTGCACTTCAACCTACAATCTATTCTGCCTCAAAAATTCAAATGTTAATGCCCCTTTTTTGAAAGTGGGACTTGGTGTACCCAATATTTTGTACTTTCATTAACTAATGGAATTATATAATTTTTGCAGTCATGCAATTCTTATCTATCTTGCTTGTGCATTTCCTGGAGTAGCAGATCATTGGTGAGTAATTGCTTATTAGTCTTGAGGTTAATTTCCTGACTACATTTCTTATTACACATGCTCCTAAATGTGTGTGCATACATTGACACGGGACATTACGAGTATGATCTGAATATGGCATGGAGTATGATGTGGATTTGGTACTGCTACCTGAAGAATTTTCCCAGCAAATCCTTAAAACACTTTCACTGGCCACTCTAATGATATGCTTGCAATGTTAGATGACATGCTTTCTTCATGGATGCTTCGCTTTAGCATATAGATGAAGACAAGTGGAGAAGGTCAACAGCAGTCTGTGTGTCTTAAATTGTGTTATTTTCATGTATCTATTATCATGATGCATAACTGCACCAACCATTTATTTACCTTGAAGCATAGGCTACAATGTTATATTTAAATTTTGCATCTCCATTCCCAGGAGTATTAACTATATGAAAATAATCTGTTGTATTCCATCTTCAGTTCCAATTGATGTGTTCTGCAGCCTAGCTCTAACAACTGTCAATCTTTTTAAGGTACCCCAATGATCTTTTCAAGAGAGCCAAGATTCAATCAGTGTTGGACTGGCATCACTCTAATTTACGCAGCGGTGCAGGTGCTTGTAACCAGCTTGCTAAATATATATTTTAACGTTAGCTGTTATTACCACTGAAAATGCCATTTTTTGTGTATATCTGCATGAGTGCCTTCCAGATGTTAAATGGGCTTTTCCAATTTATCCATTTTCTGATGCTTCTTAATTGGTATTTTTGTCTTCAGCCAAATTCGTTTTGAATACTATACTAGCACCTCTGCTTGGCCTTCCAATGAATGCACAGGCAGCTGCTGAAGCTGAAAAAATATTATCTTCATCTCTCTCAAAGATAGAATCCTTTTGGCTCAAGGGGAGTGGACGGTTCTTGGTGGGAAGCAATCAACCATCCATAGCAGATCTCAGCCTTGTGTGTGAAATAATGCAGCTGGAGGTGTGGATTGACTGAATATTTGCATATCTATAATTGCAATTTCTACTGAAGCGAGAGAATATTTTGAAATTCTTTGTTAATTGAAGTTAACTTATGATTCAGTGTCATATAATCTAATTATATTATAAATGTATTTCTTGAGTAGGTTTTGGATGAGAAAGATCGGACTCGATTACTAGGCCCACACAAGAAAGTGCAACAGTGGATTGAGGATACCAAAAATGCCACAAGACCGCATTTTGATGAAGTGCATAAAGCCCTCTTCAGAGTAAAAGAGCGTCTGCAAAAGCAGCGGTTAGTGGGAGAAAGCACAAGCAGTGAGAATTCATCTACCACTACAACAACATTGCATTCAAAGATGTAAGAAATCTTTCAACCAAGTTTGTTGCATGATCTGTAAAACCCTTGTTTTCTTTGAAGAAGCTTGGCTTAAGCCTCACATTATAGATGTGGCCTGAATGATAGGAGTGAACAAGAAGATTAAGCCAGCAATTATCATATTTATTGTGTTTTTGGGTTTTGACATATTGAATCTCTGGATTTTGATATCCAGAAAGAAATGCGAAACTTTAATAATAATACAAAATCCTTCAATTGATCTTCTTTGCATCAAAAAATCATTCATTTACAGATCCCTGAAGAACCACTCGTTTGTACATATGCTACCAGCTAACTAAGATGATCTTGGTTAAGATGATGGCTTATTTTAGGAAAACTTCTCACCTGAACATATAACTACAGAATGCTCAATCTAACTATCATCATAAATCACTCGATAACAATTCCTTGTATCTCGAGATTGTTCAGCTTTTTGGGCTTCTGGTAGTTCTTCAACAATAGGGAGCAGCAAACGACAGTGACTGAAGAGGCTGCCATTGCAGCTCCAGCAATTCATGGTGGTAAACGGAACCTGGTAGATGGGAAAAGGGCTCCGGCGGCAATTGGTATGCCTAGAAGGTTATAACCCAGAGCCCAAATGTAGTTCAGTCGAATACGTGAAAAGGTTTTTCTTGATAAATCGATGGCAGTTATCACATCCTCCAAATTACTCTTCATTAAAACAATATCCGCTGCCTCTATGGCAATGTCCGTTCCAGCACCAATTGCCATTCCAGCGTCTGCTACTACCAGTGCTGGTGAGCGATCCCACCATTGCTACGGTATATCCTGAAACCTGTCAATGAAGAGAACCTTAATGTAAAAATCAAATGTGGATAATGGGAAAAGAACTCTTGAGAGTATAAAGCATACATGTACGGAATGAGATTAGTTGGATAATACCTGTAATTCCTTCACTTTCTCTGCCTTCTGTTCAGGTTTGGCTTGAGCTATAACAGTTTCAATTCCAACTTCATTGGCAATGGATTTGGCAGTTCCCCAGTTGTCACCAGTCACCATGATGCTCCTAACTTGCATAGTCTTAAGAATGGAAATGACTTCACCGGCACAGTGGATCAGAAATGGTTAAAACTGCAGTCAATTCCCCATCTATAGATACCAAGATCCCAGTTTGTGCCATTCCTTCAATTTCTGTCAACATTTCTTCAGCCTCGAGTGGAATGTCAATGTCCTGCTCTACCATCAAGCTCTTGTTTCCCACTATTGTTTCCTTGTTCCTCACATTGGCTTTCACTCCATGGCCAGTGACAGAAAAAATCTTGTGCATCCGGCCAGATAGGATTCTCTTCATCCTCTCTAAACTTCTTAGCACACTCGACAATAGACTTGGTCAATGGGTGCTCACTGTTAACCTGTTAGATACAAAGCAACAAATACAATCAGTAGTCATTACAAAAATAAACAATTGTAAGAATGATAGACTCTATTAAAGGGTAGAATTCCATGCAGAAAAGCATACCTCAGCTGCAGCAACAAGTTCGTAGAAGTATTTAAGTACCCTTTTTCTAAAAAGTTGTGTTAACAACCACTGGCCTTCCAACTGTTATGAGTTCCTGTCTTGTCAAACATGATGCAATTCACCTATAAGATTGTCGAATGTAACTTATTAGAAAATCAAATTCAGTTTTCATAAACACAGCAGTTAGCAAAGAGCAATATGAAGGGCATATGCGAACCCTATGTGCATTTTCTAGTGCTTCTCCCCCTTTAATAAGTACTCCTTGAGATGCACCAACTCCTGTACCAACCATTACAGCCGTCGGAGTTGCAAGGCCTGGGGCACACGGACAGGTTATAACCATTACAGAGATTCCAAACTGTAATGCCAGCTGAAAGCCATCCGTTGAACATGGTATCCAAGATTCTGGATACCCATGAAACTTTCCAGCTATAAACCAAGCAAGCCAGGTTGAAAATGAAAGGACGACGACCTACAAAGGAAAAGGAAGTTTATGAAAGGATGATGACCTAGAAAAGAAAAGGAAGTTTGGTGAAATTAAAACAGTGCATTTACTTGAGACTATTAAACTAATATATTAAACAAAATGCATAACATACAGCCATTATGTTGTAAGAATACCGGAGGCACAAAGAATTTGGAAACGCGATCAGCAAACTTCTGTACCGGAGCTTTAGCTATCTGAGCTGATTCAACAAGTCGACCAATTTGAGCAAGAGCACTCTCTGATCCAACTCTTGTTGCCTTAATATGTAGCACCCCATTCTATTTCAAAGTACCTCCAATCACGGTATCACCCTTCCTCTTAGCCACTGGCCTTGCCTCTCCAGTTATCATACTCTCATTCACATGGCTTTGTCCCCACAGCACAAAACCATCTGAAGCTACTTTTGCGCCAGGAATGATTTTAATCACATCATTCTTTTGTATCAATCGACTATATTTCTTCTTCATATATCACATTGCCTTCCTCGTCCAAAGTAAGCAATGTTGCTGTTTCGGGTGCTAAGTCCATAAGCTTGACAATAGCCTCAGATGTCTTTCCCTTCGCAAGAACCTCTAGATATTTACCAAGCAGAATAAACGAAATAAGCATTGAGCTAGTCCCAAAAAAATCTGTGCCTTCAAAGTCTGGAGAAGTGGCAGCTCTCAACACTGAGTAGACTGAATAGAAGTAAGCTGCATTAGTTCCCAGGGCAATCAGAACATCCATATTAGCAGAACCATGGCGCAATGCTTTGTAGGAACCCGTGTAGAATCGCCTGCCTATAAAAAATTGAACTGGAGTTGATAGCACCCACCTTATAATCTCACCAATATTAAGCATATTGACTACCTTAGTATCCAGTCCATGCTTGATTCCAGGGATATACATGAAGAGCATAGAGGTTAAAACTACAGGAATTGTGAAAACCAAACTCCACAGAAATGATCTGTAGTATTGCTTAATTTCTTCCTGTTTCTGGGTTTCTCTTCCTCCTCCACCTTCAGGAAAAATCCTTGCCTTGAAACGCCCGGAGCCAGTTAACTCTATGACTGTTAAATTTATTAAATCGATTTTTATTTTTACTCTTTTGATGTTAATTTATTATTTTAATTTATAATTTTAATTTTTATAAATATTATATTTCACATATAATTTTTATATTAAAATAATAAGTTTAACATAAATTTATACATTTTATGTTATATTTATAATTTTTTTATTTTACATATAAATATAATCTTGTTATTTATTATTTTAATATTAATTTATATTTTAATATAAATATAATTATTTTTCATAAAATTAAAATTAATTAGAGATAATGGATTTATAATTTGAATAAATTTTAAATTATTTAGAAAAATTTTAGAATATGAATAAAATTAAAATTAATTATAGATAAAAATTTAGATAAAAACATAATAATTTTTTTATTTATTTAATTAAAAAAAATTTAGATAAACATAAAATATATATTTTTTATCTCTTATTGTATGTAATCAATAAAATTATATTTAACTGATAAATTATAATAATTTAATTAATATAAATCGTAAATTTAATCTAACAGTTTAAATGATATCCATTATCAATACAGAAATTTTATTCCGGTATCATAAAATAACTCAAAATATCTTCAGAAGTTGAATTTATGACAACATAAAGATGTCCAAATTTTTTCAAAGAAAATACAGACAAAATGATTAAGTAGTTAAACTCAGACGTACTTTAACAAAACTGGGGTAGAACAAGGCTTGTCCCTCATTTTTCAAGACATCAACGATAGCTTCGTGTATCCCAGGAAGTCGTTTGATAGCTTTCTCGACGGACCCAGCACAGGCAGAGCAAGTCATTTCGATCACAGAAAACGCAGCCTTAGCTTTTGAACTCTCGACGTTGGTTTTCTGAACGGGCACTCTTTTCGAGTACTTGGGCATAGATGGATAGTACTGTGGCCTCGGCAACAAGTCCCCATAACTGTCGTTTCGTGTGCAAGCCAACGCCAAAAACTTGGTCGCCGTAAGACGAATGAGCAATATTTTCTCGGTAAAAGAAACACAGTTTTGCTTTCTGCATTTAAAATGACAGGAAATGAGAGAGAACTGTATATTTGTCTGTTGTAGAAAGGATTATTCATGTCCACGTGATAGCCATAGTTGAGTCATGTGGCAGAGAAAAAGCTAAGTCTTAACATGCAAATTACTTACTTACATGATCACCATAATAATAGCCAATGAAAGAATGACATGTGAAGTAACAGATGGTGAAAGCTCTACTCCTCAGGGCAAGTAAGGTAAACACGTGGGAATGAGAAATCAAGTGGCGGTTGAATTCCATCATAACATATCAGTAATAAACTTATCTTTCCCTCGCTTATATAAACCCCAAGTTTACCTTAAGCAAAGGGTTTTACTAACCAACTCTCTCCCCCTCCCTTTCTCTTTTATTTGTACATACACAATAATTGTTGTTGATTTTTAGAGATTAGTTTTCCAGTATATTTTGTTTTGACTTAAATATCGGAAAGAGTGCGTTGGTAACACTATCGATATTCGTTGACATACTTTGATTTTCTAAGTATTTACTGTCACAATGGAATACTATTTTATCTTGGTAAAAGAATGAGCCATCTTGGCATGAAAGTATACCTCGACGAAAGAGTTAGCCACTTTTATAGAAGAGCAAACTACCTCTGTATGAGAGTCAACTAACTCAATAGACGAGGAATTCAACTTAACAAAAGAGCAAAATATTTCATTAATAAAGATACTAAATATTACGAATGCTCTTCTCGTACAGTGAACAAAATTTGAATATTAATTAAAATTTATCTAGCATGTCACGTATGTGAAGACGGGATAAATTTTGGCATCATCATTGTCTGCTTTTAAAAACTAATGATTAAGTAAGAATCAGACCGTGAAATGTTTGATACAGAAAAGAAAAGGAAAAAATATTTTATTGTTGGTCGATGGATTCTATAAAATATTCCCTAAATCTAATACCAGATGAACGTCATGGAGAATTGTATCGGTGGGATCTACAATTTGTTTACGGAATATGGGATCATGATCGGGTAACACGTATGTTTTTCAGGTCATAGTAATGTTTTTTTAAGACATTTAAGATTTCAAGATTTTGAAATCAGTTATTAGAATTCACGAGTCGAAGGGACAAAACTGAGTTGGGGAAAGAGATGCATGCATGATTTATTAATGCTCGTTATCATCAAATATGAATATGGACAGTTACATCAATGATTTTTCTTTTTCAATAAAAAAAAAATTCTAATTTTGCCTATCGAAGAAAGCGTAAATAGAGATCTTCAGTTTGACATTATATACCAAGTACTGATCAAACGGCTAGGTACTCATATCCTTCGGGAAAGGGATTTCCATATCCTTCATCAATGAGTAAAGTAATTTCAGTTTAATTAACTTTATTGATCGTTACTGATACGTATGTCATTGTTGTTATATGATGCCAAGCATTTGTAATTTTTTTATTGCAAAAAAAAAAAAAAAAAAAAATTTAAGCAAAAGAAGCGTGTAGTTTTGGGGAAAAAAGAAATGTGCTTCAGATGCTATTGTTAAAAGACACATAATTAATAAGACACAATTGTGCAATTTAATTTCTGCATAAAATATTAACAAAATTTGATCTTTTAACAATTTTGCATATAAAAAATTACTAATACAAAATTAAAAAAAAGTAATCTCCACCACAAAGTATAAAGTTCCTCTGACGTAAGGAGTATTTGAGAATAAACCTACAATATTTTATTTAAGTTCTTCATTAAGGGCTGGCATAAAACAAATATAGTAGGTTTCAGGGACAAAGAAAGAATTAAAACCCCGAGAATAACCAAAATAGTGAAGTACAGATATGAACAAAAAGAAAATTGAACTCTTAAAATTGTGGCTTCGCTCTGTTGAAGACTCTCCCACCCAGTAGTTTTTGGGACAAAGAAATTCCATATCTATGGTGGTTTCTGTGAAATTTGAATCTCCATAGACGTAGTAGACATTGCAGATTTTGATATCCAGACAGCCATGTGAAACTTTAAGAATGCATAATCCTTCAGTTGATCTTCTTAGCATTGAACAAACATACATTTACAGATCACTGCAGAATCACTCTATTGTACATATATAATACCAGCTAACCAAGATCATCATGGTTAACGTGATGGCTTAACTTATAGGAAAACTTCACACCTGAACATATAAATACAGAATACTGAATCGAACTATTCACTCAATCACAATCCCTCGTATCTCAAGATTTTTCAGCTTTTTAGGCTTCTGGTAGTTCTTCAACAATAGAGAGCAGCAAACAACACTAACTGAAGAGGCTGCCATCGCGGCTCCAGCAATCCATGGTGGCAAACGGAATCTGATACATGGGAAAAGGGCTCCGGCAGCGATTGGTATGCCTAGAAGGTTATATCCCAGTGCCCAGATGTAGTTCAGGCGAATACGGGTAAAGGTTTTCCTTGACAGGTCTATGGCAGTTATCACATCCTCCAGGTTACTCTTCATTAAGACAATATCAGCTGCCTCTATGGCAATGTCTGTCCCAGCGCCAATTGCCATTCCTACGTCTGCTGCTACCAGTGCTGGTGAGTCATTAATGCCATCTCCCACCATTGCCACGGTATATCCTGAAGCCTTTCAATTACGGGAACAAATCGTGATTTCAAAATCAGGACGTGGATAATAGATACGAGTATAAATCATGCATGTATGGAATGAGTTATAATGCATAATACCTGTAATTCCTTCACTTTCTCCGCCTTCTGTTCAGGTTTGGCTTCAGCTATTACAGTTTCTATTCCAACTTCATTGGCAATGGATTTGGCAGTTCCCCAGTTGTCACCTGTCACCATGATGCTCCTAACTTTCATAGACTTGAGAATGGAAATGACTTCAAGAGCACCTGGTTTCAGCGGATCAGATATGGCTAAAACTCCGGTCAATTTCCCGTCTATAGATACTAGGATCCCTGTTTGTGCCATTCCTTCGATTTCAGTCAGCATTTCTTCAGCATCAAGTGGAATGTCAATGTTCTGGTCTACCATCAAGCTCTTGTTTCCTACTATTATTTCCTTGTTCCGCACTGTGGCCTTCACTCCATGGCCAGTAATAGAGACAAAATCTTGTGCTTCTGGCCAGATAGGATTCTCTTCATCCTCTCTAAACTTCTTAGCATACTCAACAATTGCCTTCGCTAATGGGTGCTCACTGTTTGCCTAGAAGAAACGTAACAACAAATATTATCAGTAGTCCTTATATAATAAGCGACTATATATCTCCATGACAAACTCTCTTGAAGTGTAGGAGTTACATGCAGAAAAGGGGAAAAAGCCCTAGGCCCCCCTCAGCTTTCAGTAAATTAACTATTTTTCTCTTAAGGTTTCAAAAATATTCCGTTACATCCTTCCGTTAATTGAAATGACGAAAAAATTTTAATTTTATGGGTAAAATAATAAAATAACATTACTACATCAACCAAAATTTATTTATAGGAAAAAATTCTAAAATCCCCTCAGATTTTAGTGAATTACCCGTTATTTTTTTAAAGTTTCAAAAATGCTCCGTTACATCATTTCGTTAATTGAGATGACAAAAAAATTTAAATTTTAGGAGTAAAATAATAAAATAACACCACACTACAGTTAACTAATATTTATTTGTGAGTAGATCCATCAATATAGTAATATTTATATGTGCTCGACAATTATTTATTTAAATTTATTTTATATAAAAATAATAATTATATATTTACTTTACATAATAATTAATTCTGTAAGTACTTAATTAACATAAAAATAAAATAATTATTTACTTTACATAATAATTATTTAATTAAATATTTACTTAACACAAAAATAAAATAATTATATATTTATTTTACATAATAATTATTCCTATAAATACTTACTTTATATAAAAATAAAATAATTATTTATGTTACATATAATTATTTCTATAAGTACTTACTTAACATAAAATAAAATAAATATGTTTACTTTAGATAATAATTATTTCTATAATGATTATTTACTTTATATATAATTATTTTTATAAGTACTTACTTAACATAAAAATAAAATAAATATATTTACTTTACATAATAATTATTTCTATAAATACTTACTTTATATAAAAATAAAATAATTATTTATTTTACATATAATTATTTATATAAGTACTTACTTAATATAAAAATAAAATAATTGTTTACTTGTATAATAATTATTTTTTAAAATATTTATTTAACATAAACAAAACATAATTATATATCTAATTTACATATTAATTATCTCTATAAGCACTTACTTAACATAAAAATAAAATAATTGTTTACTTGCATAATAATTATTTCTTTAAATATTTATTTAACACAAACAAAACATGATTATATATTGTATTTACATATTAATTATCTCTATAAACACTTACTTAATATAAAAACAAAATAATTATTTACTTGCATGATAATTATTTCTTTTAATATTTATTTAACACAAACAAAACATGATTATATATTGAATTTACATATTAATTATCTCTATAAGCACTTACTTAATATAAAAATAAAATAATTATTTACTTGCATAATAATTTTTTCCTTCTAATATTTATTTGACACAAAAGAAAAATAATTATATATTTACTTTACAATAAAAATAAAATAATTATTTCTCAAATTATTTTAATTTTTTCACCAAATTATAAAAAATATTATTATATAGGCCTCATGTTTAAGATATGTAATGTAGTCTCTCATCTATTGTCTCATTATTGATTGAAGGGCTATAATTATAATTTAACTAAAAATTTAAAATTTTTCGTCATCTCAATTAACGGAAAGATGTAACGGAATATTTTTGAAATTTTAGAGAGGTAATGGGTAATTTACTTAAACCTGAGGGGGGTCTAAGGCGCAGAAAAGCATACCTCAGCTGCAGCAACGAGTTCATAGAAACCTCTTAGTACCGTGTTTTTAAAAAGTTTTGTGTTAACAACCACTGGCTTTCCAACTGTCAGAGTTCCTGTCTTGTCAAACACAATGCAATTCACCTACAAGATTGACAAATAAAACTATTAAACAACGGAATCCAGTTTTTATTTGCACAGGAAGTAGCTAGCGAGGAGCAACATGAAGAGCATATGCAAACCTTGTGTGCACTTTCTAGCGCTTGTCCCCCTTTAATAAGCACGCCTTGAGATGCACCAACTCCGGTACCAACCATTACAGCAGTAGGAGTTGCTAGGCCTAAAGCACATGGACAAGCTATGACCATCACAGAGATTCCAAACTGTAATGCTAGCTGAAAGCTATCCATTGAAGATGGTATCCAGGATTCCGGATATCCATTAAACTTTCCAGCTAAAAACCAAGCAAGCCATGTTGAAAATGAAAGGATTATAACCTACGAAAGAACCAGCAAGTTTTATCAAATAAAAACTGTTCATTCTCTTGTAAAATAATATATAGAACAAAATGCAGAACATAGAGCAATTATACTCAATCATTACCAGAGGCACAAAGAATTTGGAAATACGATCAGCAAACTTCTGTACTGGAGCTTTAGCCATTTGAGCTGATTCAACAAGTCGGACAATTTGAGCAAGAGCACTCTCTGATCCAACCCTTGTTGCTTTAATATGTATCGCTCCATTCTCATTCAGAGTGCCTCCAATCACGGTATCACCCTTCCTCTTAGCCACTGGCCTTGCCTCTCCAGTTATCATACTCTCATTCACATGGCTTTGTCCCCACAGCACATAACCATCTGAAGCTACTTTTGCGCCAGGAATGATTTTAATCACATCATTCTTTTGTATCAATCGACTATCGATTTCTTCTTCATATATCACATTGCCTTCCTCGTCTAAAGTAAGCAATGTTGCTGTTTCGGGTGCTAAGTCCATAAGCTTGGCAATAGCCTCAGATGTCTTTCCCTTCGCAAGAACCTCTAGATATTTACCAAGCAGAATAAACGAAATGAGCATTGAGCTAGTCTCAAAAAAATCTGTGCCTTCAAAGTCTGGAGAAGTGGCAGCTCTCAACACTGAGTAGACTGAATAGAAGTAAGCTGCATTAGTTCCCAGGGCAATCAGAACATCCATATTAGCAGAACCATGGCGCAATGCTTTGTAGGAACCCGTGTAGAATCGCCTGCCTATAAAAAATTGAACTGGAGTTGATAGCACCCACCTGATAATCTCACCAATATTAAGCATATTGACTACCTTAGTATCCAGTCCATGCTTGATTCCAGGGATATACATGAAGACCATAGAGGTTAAAAATACAGGAATTGTGAAAACCAAACTCCACAGAAAAGATCTGTAGTATTGCTTAATTTCTTCCTGTTTCTGGGTTTCTCTTCCTCCTCCACCTTCAGGAAAAATCCTTGCCTTGAAACGCCCGGAACCAGTTGACTCTATGACTGTGATAAAGTTTCTAGGTCCTGTCACATCTGGTTTATAAGAAAGAGAAATCTTACGAATTCCAGGATCCATGTCGATGTTTTGAACTCCAGGGAGTGCTTGAAGAGAATTTTGAATCATTCTCATAGATTGATCAGTCCTAATACCATCAACCTGAAGATGAATCTTGCTCATGTCTTCTCCTGTGCTTATAAGTATGGCTTCAAATCCAGCATGTTCAACACCTTCCATAAGCTGATTGTAGCCAACAATTTTTGGATCATAGTGAACTTGCGCTTCTTCAGTAGCTAAAGCCACTTGGGCTTTCTGAACACCGTGAATTGCTTGCAAAGCTTTTTCAACAGTTGAGGAGCAAGTAGTGCAAGTCATTCCATTAATGCGAATTCTACATAGTTGAATGGATTTTTCACTTGTTTCATCTTGAATCAATGTTGCTTCAAATCCGACATCCTCAATTGTCTCACGAATTGTCTCCTCCTATATGCAGAAATAAAAAAAAAAGCTTACCACAAATTAATGAAACTTCACAACCGGAATTTGGGCTCACGACAAGCATCGCCTGAGGCCCATAATTCAAACTGATCAGTCCTAGCCCAATTCACAGGCCTAGACCCACCAATGGATTATGGTGCACACTTATATAAGTCACAATCATGGGAAACCTATCGTATCTCTCGCTTGTCCTCAACTAACGCCATAATCGACACAGTAGAGAAAGAAAAAGGCGTATCTGTTACATTTTTTTTGGTTCATTCTCGAAGGCAGAAAAGACGATACTGACGGGAGAAAACGCATTTAAGCCGTGTAAAATCAAACTGTAGTTTGATTTTATTATTTAACTAATTAACTTAGAACAAAAAAGTTGAATACCATCTCTAGAAAGATCTTGGGAAATTGAAATTGCATATGAAAGTCCAAAATTTTTCAAAAACGGAAATGATCGAATAATTAAACTCAGACTTACGTTAACAAAATTGGGGTAGAACAGGACTTGTGCCCTATTATTCAAGACATCAACAACAGCATCGTGTATGCCAGGAAGTCGTTTGATAGCTTTCTCGACAGATCCAGCGCATGCAGAACAAGTCATTCCCATCACCGAAAACACAGCCTTAGCCTTTGAACTCTCGGCGTTGGTTTCCTGAACAGACACTCCTTTCGGGTACTTGGGCATGGAAGGATAGTGCGGCCTCGGGGACAAGTCCCCATAACTGTCGTTTCGTATACAAGCCAACGCCAAAAATTTGGTGGCCATGAAAGTGAACGAATAATGTTCTCTGAAGCACAGATTTACTTTTGCTTTTAAAATGACAATAAGTGAAGATAATGGGAGAACTGTTTTAAAAGGTCATGATTAAGAATTAGACGGTGTATGATTTTTAAAGAAATGCTTGACCCAGAAAATGTAATGGATGATGGGACCTATATAATATTCGTTAAATCTAACGCTATGATGTTTATCCGAAAATTGTCTAGTGAAATCTTAAGGTTTACCACCAATTTCTTAACGGAATTTGGAATCATGCTAAGACACATAACATAATTTTTTAAGATTAATTTGAAATTTGCTATTAGAGTTAACGTGTCGTTTGAGACAAATTAAACTAAACCCGTTACTTGGGGAAAGAGATACGTATTTGAATGTGATCGATCATTATCATTAAAATATAATTATCAGTTCGATTTGTATAATTATAATATGTGTTGAAAAAGGGACGTTCCATAAAAAACGATGTTTATTTTCGGGGAAAAACATCAGAATTTTCTAATTTTTTGCTATCAACTTTAGTTTGAGATTGTGGCTAGGTACTGATCGAATGTTTAGGACTCCTATCCTCGAATAATGAGTGAACTTGTTATTGATTATATGTGTTTAATTGGTACCAACCATTTATAATTTCTTTAACTGTAAAAGAACAAATTAAAAAAAAATGTAGTTTTGTAATTTTTTATTATCAATCTATTCTATTGATAAATTTTTCCTCCTATGATCTCTCCTATCTCAAAAAAAAAAAAAAAAAAACTGATAATTACAATAATTAAAAAAGAAAAATAATTAAAAGAATATTTATCAGTACCGTAATCAGCGAGGGAAAAAGAAACGAAAGATGCAAGACTTTCTCTAACAAACGAAGTTGTAGAGAGAAACTTTCTCTAATTTGCTTCGCTTGAAAGATAAAAACTGACTGAAGTTTGAAGACTCTTCTACCAAGTAGTTTTATATATATATAAACTATAGTAGCTACCCTTGAAAGAGCCGACTAAGCAAACAAATAAATCTATTTATTTATAATAATATTATTAGTTACCACAAGCAAAGCCACCAAACAGTTTGGAGGAAAATATTGTTATTAACTTCGTGAAGACCTAGAAGTCTAGCATCTTTTTTTATTTTTTGTGTCCAATTTTCTATTATTATTGTTTGAAATAGCTAGTAATACAATGAATTGTATATTTTGGAGAGGAAGAAAGACGATTAATTAATAACCAGCCAACCAGTTATTATATGATTACACGATCAACCTAAAAGTAACCATTCATTAATCTTTGACCTACACCTAACCTGCCTAAGAGTGCTGGCTGATGATCAGTCGTTATTAAGCTGTATGCCATCCATATATCACTGGAATCTTTTATAATCTATTAGGATGGAATCTAAAGATACCCATATATCTTCAGCAGTAGATTCCATCCTATTAGATTCTAATGCCATTAACTATCTCAATTAATAATTAACAATATTACCTCAAATTCAATCCACAATGGCAGTTAATTCAGTTTCATTATATATATCTATCAATTAAGCATCAACTAATTAATTTAATTAATTAATTTTGTAAACTTTAAGCAAAAATTTATAACTGATAAAAAGTCTACTGGAGATAAGAATTTAAATAGAATATATAGTGATATACTCTTAAAAAAAATTTCTTACATAATTAGTGAGATTTTTTACTCTTATATCCAAGGAGTTTTAATTATAAAATTTATATAATATTAAAAAATAAAAATAAAAATCACGTCGAGAGCCGTGGATGGCTTCAAATTCAATTTATTTTTGTATAATATTATTGGAATTGGAACGAAGAACAACAACAATTACGTCCGAGTTCATAATCTCGAATTTTTAATTTTCTCAATATATATAGATAGATGATCGAATTTATTATTTAAATATATTATATTTTATTTAAATGGTGTGTTTGGCATATTTTTAAAATAAGTACTTATTATAAGAATTTAGCACTTCATGTGATTTTTGTTGTATTTTTATGTGAGATATTTCAAAATACAAGTATCTCACATTAACTAGTTATAAAACTATTAAATTGTTTATATATATAAATAATTATAAAGTGAGATAATAAGTAAATATAAGGGTCTCTCTCAAGCACAAAACAAGTTGGCCCAAAGCCAATTATGAAGGTTAAGAATTTAGCACTTCAAGTGATTTTTCACTTAGTAGAATTTTGGTGCTTTTTCAAGATTAGCGATTAAAGTGCTTAGGCGGAAAACACTTAAAAATTTAATGAATTTTTATATTTCTTAAAATATCCTGAGCAAAATTTTAAATTATGAATTATGTCCCATTTTTTTCCGATCTCTTCTCCCTTTCACCTATTTGCCTCTCTCGACTCTCATCTCTCTTCTCCCATGAATAATTCATTATAGTTACAGATCTCACTGTCTTATTAGTTGTAAGAGAAAAAGCCTAAAGTCTCAAGCTTTTGTTTCTCTTCTTTTCTTGATTTTTTATCTCAGCTTTTTCGTTGATTTGGAAATCTCTCTTTAAGAACACAAATCACTATTAATAAGCTCGAGATCTATTGATTTCATGAGTATAAGGTCAAATCTTATTTCCTTTTATTGGTCTTTCTTCTTTCACTAAAATTTACCTTTTAAGGTTTTAAGAAACTAATTTTGTTTTCTAGAGTTTGTTTCGAATATGTTAGACAATGACCTATTTCAGATTTTGAGTTTTGAGTGCTTATGTTGTTAAATTTATATTTTTAATGAAAGATATTAACATTACATTATATATTAATATCTAATTTCTGTTATTATTAATGGAATTGTCCTACAAGTACTTGTGTTAACTTCTTTGAACAAATTAAGTTTTTGTAACTAGCGAACAGTTTGCAAATCGATGTGCTATTGTGGTTCTTCTGTTCCCTGCATGTTTGTTACTCCTAGGAGCATATAGTGTGATTAGTTTCAATTGAATTTTTAGTGTGTTAGCAAATTGTCTTCTTTTAGGTAGAATATTGTATAGAGGTGGGACATGGCCGGCAAGGTGGTTAATTAAATGATTCTTTATTTATTGATTATGGAAATCAAAAGCAATTATGCCCATTTCTTTTTAGATGGAAAATATTAAAATGATATTTAAAGAAACACAAAAACTGTTGAATACAGAAAGAAGTACACTTTGGATTTGGATTGTTTATTTCATTTTGTGTTCAAAGTGTACACCTAATTTTAGATTTTTGTATGACAATTAATGAACGTTATTTGAATACAGACATAAACTATTTACTGGAATATATAGAATCGTTACTCAATTCCAAGAATCATTTCTTTTTAGTCAAATATATAGAATTATACACAAAGTGAAGTGAATGAATATTCAGGCTGATATTGATTGGATAACTCAAGATATAATGACTGATATTATGCCGTTTGTTATTGGATTTGTGTTAATTTGCTACTGGTTATGCTATTAATTTTTTGTTGTTATGCTATTTTGGTTGCTATTATTTGATGCACTGGTTTTGTTGTTTTTTTTACTGCAATTGTGTCGTTTTAGTTATGTTGTTTGCTGGTTCTGCAATAAGCTTGGAAAAGAGAGTTCTTGTCATAAATTACCCAACACAATTTATTTAAGTAATCATCTTTATAGAAATAGATTGTATTTCAGTTTATTTAAGTAATTATCCAAAAGTCTAATTTATGTTGTATATTATTCCATGAACAAACTGGGTTTGAAGCAAAAGCACATATACCTTTTTTGTTGAGCAGCGGCTATTTATTGCTTGACCCTTCCTTGCTCTAAAATGAATGTAATTCTTGAGTGGTTCTTTAAAAATAAGTTCTTCTGGTTTTTCTTCTTAGCTTTAGGATTATTTTTCTCTCTTCAGCTTTCTCTCCATTATTGCACAGTTACATGTTTATACTTATTTTTGTTTGTAATAATCATTAAACATAATTATAGTGTGTAACTTTTCTGATCATTTGTAATTTTACAGTAAAAAAATGTCCAAAATTACTGCTTCATCTTATGACACATGTGGAGAAGAAAGTGGCAAAAGTAAGGCAATTTGGGATGACCTTACTACTGACATATTTATTAAGATAAGTGTTGTTTAAGACAAAATGTTTCAAAAATTTCTGAAGCCAAGGTATCTCAACAGTTGGATACAATTTTAAAGGTTGTCTCAAATAGAGGTAATAAATAGAGAGATGAGTCTGGTTGTAGTGTTAAAGATGTGATGAAAATTGTTCAAGGAATACCTAAAATTGTTACAGATAAAGATTTGTTCATGAAAACTATTGATATTTTAACTAAAGGGAAAATAGAGAGATGTTTGTTGCATTAGAGGAACCGAATTGACAAGTTGCTTGGCTAAGACGTAAAAATGTTTGATTTTTTTTTTGGGCTGTATAAATTTTACTTTAGACTATTTTATATACATGTATTTTTTTAGATATATTGTTTATTATATTTTTTGGAATTATTAAAGTTGTAGTTACTTTTAATAATTTTACTTATTTGATTTTTTTTATAACAATTATGATAACAAATAGCATTATTTTGAAAATATTTATAAAATAAAAATGTTGTTATTGTTAAATTATTATTTTATTATTAATACATGAATATTTATTTTATATAATAAAATTTAAAATTTATTTACTTACATGTATATATAGAATGTCTATTTTAGTAATTTGACAAAATTAAAGCGCTTTTTTAACTATACATTCAAACACTAATATAGGCACTAAAAATATGATATAAGTACTTTTATAATTTGTTAATCAAATGTTTAAATATTTTTTTAAAAATCACTAAAGTAAGAAGTGTTAAAGAGAATAAGCACCAAGTACATTAGCAAATAGGGATGCATATTCGCAGGGTGAGTTGACTAAAATTTTTTATAATCATTTATCAAGTAACATAATCTAACAATGAAAGAGGAAGTTGGTGACGTGCTGTAGAAGGGTATACATGTATTTAAAACAAGCGTTATGACTTTGTTAAATTCAGACAAAACGATCGCATTCTTATTGGATTGAGATTACATAATGTCGAAAATTACGCAGGTTTTGTAATAATAATAATTATTGGCAGTCTAAAATATAAGAAAATAGATAAATACTTAAAAAAAATAGATATGTCTCCAATTTAGATAAATAAATAGATATTTATTTGATTTTTATTTTTTTAGTTGACCGATTAAATTATTATCATTTATATTTCTAAACTTTTAAATAATAACAAAATAATATATATTATATAATTATAACAATTCAATTCTTATTTAATAGTTTCAAAAATATAATTTTTTCAATTATAACTATTTAATTTTTATTTTAATATTTTTTATAACACACAAGAATAAATATTTTTTAATTTATTATATCAATATGAATTTAGAAAAAAAAAATACTACTATTTAAAAAGTTCTAACAATGAATTAAATCAAACCCATTTAATAAAATATTTTTAACCATCTTTTTTTATTTTTTTAGTAATAATTTGATATTTAATTATAAAAAATTAAATAAAATATTAATATTCTATTTTTATATATAATATATTTATTTAAAAAATTATATGAAATTCATTATATTTTCTTTAAAAGAGATATGACAATATAAATAAAACAATAAAAATACAAATGATAATAATTTTGCGTGTGCACATGAATATTATTATTACATAATTAACCGAAAATATCCAAATTTAGTAGCAAAATATAAAAAATATATTTTCTAAAATAATTTATTCAAAAATATCATTTTTATACACTTTCAAACTAAAATACGCTCATGCTTAAAGTTTACAAAACACTATTAAATTTCTACAGTAACTAGAAAGTCCTATTTACATTGATACGATAATTCAAAAGTATTAATTTTGTATTAGAATAGTATTCGAAAGTGTTAGTTTTGAAATTGTTACAATATTCAAAAATATTAATTTTCAGTTACTATAATAAATTTTGAGTAAAACAAAATTTTGCTTACTCAATATCTATTTTTGAATAAGAAACTTTTTTGTCTTATTCAATATCAAACGCATGTGTTAATCAAAGTGAGGATAAGAATATTTTTATCTGAAATAAGTAAATTTAGATATTTTTAAATAAAATTATGTAAGATAGATATTTTTAAATTTTGATTATGGAATAGAAGCATTTATTGTTATTTTTCTTATTATTATTAAGATTTATTTTTATCTAAACTCTGAATGTGACTGAAATCTGAATCTAATTGATATGTTTATTTTTTTACCTTAAATATCCGAATATAAATATTAAGTTATTTATTTTTATAAAAATAAAAAATCTGAAACTGGTATGTTGACATATATATCCTCAAAATATAAAAATTAATATGTTAAATTATTTATATATATATAAATATTAAATAATAAATTAAGAGTGTTATTGTCAAATAAAATATTTAATACATTTAGACATTTAAATATTCAGATTTAAGTTAAAATTTTTAACTTAATTATATTTAAATATTTTTAATAATTTTTTAGATAAAAATTAAAAAAATAAATAACTATTAAATATCTGAATAAAATTATTCGAATTTAAATAAAAATAAATAAATACGTACTAAGTAAAAAATCAAATAACAAAACTGTGTTATGCCGGTAATTTATTGCATAATTTTATTAAGGCATGCTATGATAGGAGTCGGATTCATTTCAGTTTCACTTTCATCGGATAAATATTTATTTTTATGTTTTACCGAATTAATAATGGGCCATACTTACATCAGACCCTGTATGGATGACAGTTGTAATTATATTTGTTTACTGGAGAATCCATCATTTTTGTCCGAACTTTGCACGTAGCCGTTTACTGAAGCGTGCATTGACTTTTGAACCATTAAAATATTTGCCTTGCTACATTACATTGGGTTTTTATTTCCCAATGGGCCCAGAAAATTACAAAAGAAAGAAAAGCTTTTGTTTAATTGCAAGTCACGGTTGTTGAAATTGACCGCACCGCTACGACACAATAAACAGCCCAATTAACAATCACAATTAGTCGACAAACCCAACCCTTGTTTGAAATCTGGCCGAGGCCGGTGGTTGGTGACTCTCGGTTGAACCAAGTTTGAGAACGAAGATTTACTAGGTTTTGAACCTAAGAAGAAAGCCATTATGCTTCTGTTTCTTACTGGGGTGGGGACCTCATTTCACACAGTTTGCAGCTAAGAGTTTAAGGATAACAAGAAAGCTCATTATATAATTGATGGACGTTTTCTAATTCAATCCTTTTTATTTATTGATTACATGAAATCTTGGACCGCAATCTAAGCCTACCTTTACGTTGCCCTTTAAAAATTGGACTATAATAATAATCCAAGAACAAAAGTTAGGCCTTGGTCAGCAAGCATGGCCCATATCGAGCCTGGAAATTCGGCTCAATACTTTTGCATAAGCGCTTACGCCATCTCGGAAAGGCTACCATAAATTTTAATATTTTTTTTTGGATTTGGGCCCCACATCACATAATCTCTTTGAAAATGTTAATTGGATTTCTTTAATGGGCCTTCCGTCAAGTTACCCAACGCTTATTGTTTTCTAATTTTTTTATTTTTAATGGCACGGCCTTATTCACTCAAGTTTTTAAGATAAAATACACTTCATCTAGTATCAAAATGATCCCCTTTTAAGTATTTATACAATTTTTTTTATTCTCAATGACTACTTTATTTTATTGTTTAAAAAAAATTCGAATTGCTATTGCATTTAAATTAGGGATAATAGCACAGTTGAAAACAAAATACAAGGTTTCTTAGTCAAGTCTGTGTGCTAAGGGGAGGATAACAGGAAATTTTCATAACTGGAACAGTGATAAAAGAAAAGAAAAAAATGAAGTAGAAATATCACCACCCTTAAAATTATATTACAAGTAGTGTATTATTTACTTAGTAATGTCTTTTACGCTATGGTTGGTCAGATATTCAAATTTGGTCTGAATCAGAAGGCTGTGAATTCAATTGGGCCCCATTGACTATCAGTGTGTTCCGAGTCCTTAAATTCAATTATCATACCTAGGTTTGACAAAAACTTGAGTTCGAGTCGGGTTTTTAAAACTCGAAAAATTAATTATTTTTTTTTGTATTATTGTGTTACGGGTCAGGTTTTAATCCAGCTCGGTCTGACTTGACATTAATTTTTTTAAAACCCAAAAAAAAATCGAATTTAGCTCGACTCGAATCCGACACGAGTTATAATATAAAAAATTGGGTTCACCCGAATAGGGCCGGACCCGAATTTTTTTACCATCCCTAATCATACCCTTGTTTTAGACATTATTATACAAATAGACCTCGTTGAATCCCAATCCTTATTTTATTTGATCAAAATTTGGACTGCAATATTAGCCTAGTTTTACATTACCTTTTAAACTTGGAATGTGATAACGAAGACCGATCTAATTGAAAACGTTGAGTTCGGCTCGCAATTGTGGCCCATATCAAGCCCATATTTCTCTTAAGACACGATATTCGGCCCAGCATTTGTACAACAATATTACTAATTAAATCATGAATCCGAATTCAAAACGATTTTGACAACTAGATACATGAAATTAAACACCTTCACAGTCCAAACACTTAACATTTTTTTTTTCGCTACGAAAACAAATTTTGATAAAATAGAAAATTTTATCAAAAAATTAGGAGCCTTAATCAAGTTAAGTTTGGAGTCATCCACATATATATATATATATATATATACTGAGTGATAGATCTCATATATAGTAAAAAATTCATATGAGGTGAGAA
This sequence comes from Melia azedarach, assembly GCA_028052125.1. Lineage (NCBI taxonomy): Eukaryota > Viridiplantae > Streptophyta > Magnoliopsida > Sapindales > Meliaceae > Melia > Melia azedarach. Next base: position 1,731,132 of record CM051401.1, on the reverse strand, counting down.
ATCGTCTTCTAAATCTTGAGACTAAGTGATTGATTAAATTTAATTAAAAAATTTAATCGAATTTAATTTTGCGTTAATGTAAAAATCTACGTCTAATTAAGATAATATTTAATTATATTTTTTGAGAAAAAAATTGGCTTCGCTTTGTTAAAAAATTGAGTTTCTTCCCTGCAAATAAAGGTGGCAACCGCACATATGAATAAAAGATTTCACTTTTGAATTTCCTTTAATTGACTGACGAATACTTCAGTTAGATTGAAAGGTTTCTGTCTGAAATTCAGCTAACTCTATCTATATACACTTAACCGTGTGAATGTGACTTCAGAGGGCGGACTTGGAAATTGCCCACCCTCCTATAAAAACTTGAGCTGTTTGCCTTGAAACATTTAAACTAATTTATAATTACCTCGTCTTGTAACTTTATGACCATAAAGTTCAAAGTAACGTCACCCATTCATGCATCAACACTTGTCTTTACCAAATGAATTGCTCCATTGCGTCCGTAGAAACCCCAGCGAAGCATCCTTGCCACCTTTTTATATGCACCAAAATGGAAGAATGCCAAGTAAAACTTAAGCCAGTCATTACCATGAATTTCTAAGATTACACGTGGTTCCAACTTTCGCCGCTAGTTTCTTTTCTTTATCCTGAAATTGATTATATAGTAATATTAAATCATATCCACAGGCTACTATAGATTTTACCTAAAATTAAAAGTTTTAATGAAACAACGCTAATCTTTTATAATCCTATTTGCTCTGACTGTATAAATAAGACAATAGCAATAACAATAATAAGATTGGACTAGAATGGACCATGAAAAGTCGGCTCCGTCGCTTCTCACGTCCGCGCATTTGAAGGTCTTATTGGTGGGCCCACGTAAATACTCCAACTAACCGCAGCAATTTTTCCACGTGCACTGGCTTACAAAACATTCAAACTAGTCGTCCATCAAAATTTTCCACGTGGCCACTCTTACCTCTCCAGACCTTCGTCTCTTCCACCTATATATATATATATATATACACACGACTGACTGCTCTCTCTCTCAAACCAGATTCATTCGTTCATTTAGATATTTTTCTGTAATTTTGAAAGGAGAGGAAATAAACAATGGAGGACGTAACGCTAACTGGATTGCTGAAGAAAGCTGCATCGGAGTTCCCAAACAAGAGAGCTCTTTCAGTTTCTGGTAAAGTTGAACTCACTCATACTCAATTGCAAGACCTCATAGATCACGCCGCTTCTCTCCTCATTGCTTCTGGCATCAATCCAGGCGATGTCGTCGCTCTCACCTTCCCTAACACCGTCGAGGTAGCTATCTTTTTTTGATTGAATAATTTTTGTATATATGCAATTGCCCGCTTGGATGACGAGAAACATATTCGGAACATAAAAAAGATCGTCTTTTTCATAACTTATTTACTAATAATTTTGATTCTTGTTTGTTGGCAGTATGTAGTGATGTTTTTGGCGGTAATTAGATGCCGAGCCACAGCAGCGCCGCTAAACGCGGCCTACACAGCGGAGGAATTCGAGTTCTATCTCTCCGATTCTGAATCAAAGCTTCTCATAACACCACATGTAGGCAACGCCGCGGCTCAAGCTGCCGCTTCGAAGCTCAACGTCCCTCACGTGACCGCCACCCTTCCTGATTCTAATTCCAAAATTACCCTCTCATCATCCGTCGAGACAGAGGCAAATTCTAATTCGGTCGCGCAACTCGTCAATAACTCATCCGACGTGGCATTGTTCCTCCACACCTCCGGCACCACCAGCCGACCAAAAGGCGTACCGTTAACTCAACTTAATTTGGCTTCCTCTGTTTTGAATATTACATCGGTTTATAAAATCACCGAGTCAGACTCGACGGTTATCGTTTTACCGCTATTTCACGTCCACGGCTTAGTGGCTGCGCTACTTAGCTCACTAGCGGCTGGAGGCACCGTTACTCTCCCAGCCGCGGGCCGTTTCTCCGCTTCGACGTTTTGGTCAGACATGGTCACCTATAACGCCACGTGGTACACAGCAGTTCCCACAATCCACCAAATCATACTAGATCGTCACGAAAACAAGCCCGAGCGAACTTACCCCAACCTGAGATTCATCAGAAGCTGTAGTGCCTCGTTGGCGCCGAGTATATTGTCTCGGCTAGAGAACACGTTTGGCGCGCCGGTGCTCGAGGCTTACGCTATGACCGAAGCATGTCATTTGATGTGTTCGAACCCATTGCCCGAGAGTGGCCCGCATAAGGCCGGTTCGGTCGGGAAACCGGTCGGCCAGGAAATGTGTATTCTGGACGAAAATGGTGTACAACAAGAAGCAGGGGTTAACGGAGAGGTGTGTATCAGGGGAGCAAATGTTACAAAGGGCTATAAGAATAATCCAGAGGCTAACAGAAGTGCTTTTCAATTCGGATGGTTCCATACTGGAGATCTTGGGTTCTTTGATTCTGATGGGTACTTGCATCTGGTGGGTCGGATTAAGGAGCTTATTAACCGTGGAGGTATGCATTTGATTGATTTTTCTGTAATGAATGGAAAAACTGTTTTCTTTTAGCTTGATTGATTTGTACTGAAATGCTGCTGCTTGGTTTTTCAGGGGAGAAGATATCACCTATTGAAGTAGATGCAGTACTTTTGTCTCATCCAGACATTGCTCAGGCGGTTTGCTTTGGAGTCCCTGATGATAAATATGGTGAAGAGGTGAGCAAGGATTCTTTGAAGCCAAACTCATTTAAGAATTGTACCTGGATGTGGTGAATTGCTAATATTTTTCAATCTTTATCATACATTTCATATGTCTGTAATGCAGATAAATTGTGCTGTGATTCCGAGAGAAGGAGCAAACATTGACGAGGAAGAGGTGCAAGGATTTTGTAAAAAGAACCTTGCAAGTTTCAAGGTCCCAAAAAAGGTTTTCATCACTGACTCTGTCCCCAAAACTGCTACTGGGAAGATCCAGCGCCGTATTGTTGCGGAGCATTTCCTAGCTCAAATTTCCACTGCTAAGGTTCCAAAGTTTGGAGCTTAATCAAGAAGCATTTTTTCAACAATTTTCTGAGTACTAGGATTTTTTTTTTTTTGGGGAATATATATACATTAGCATGGGTGATTTTGATTATTAGTGGTTGTCATTTCCCTTTTTGTGATATAAATTCACTGGTTCGGTGGTAATTCAGATTAACAGAATGAGAAAACATATTTTGGTATGTTAATATCGTAATCTGATTTTTCCTTTTCTTTAATCGATGGTTCTAGTCAAGAACACCAGACCACTTCCTCTTGGTGTTTCGGGTAAATCAGTGACCTTTTTGCTTTTCTTATTTTTGGTTTTTGAAATGTCATCAGCTGAGTGATTTATATATATATATATATATATATATATATATATAACCTCAAGGCCAAGCAAGCAATTGCATTTTTAGGGTATTTACACATCTCATATATGCTATGTTGCAGTTATTCTCGTCTACAATATGTCTAATCTCTGGATACAAAAATATAGAAAACCACCGTGAAGTGCAAAGCAATGTATTTTCAAGCTGTTCATATTTGGTTTGCCAATTCATTCTTTATTACTCCTGCAGTTTTAGTTGGTTATGCAGAACGCTCTGCCATGTTATTTTATGCCCTAAAATGAGCAAGACTATCCACACAGTGCATCTGAAACATATTAGAGTTGAATACTTTTCGTGATTTGATCTAAAGAATAGGAAATTAAGTATCAAATTCTCAGAGAAAAAATTTTGTTAATCGGCTCATATTGCTATCACACCAAGTTGCTATTCTTTTTACATATGGACTAGACACTTTTTTCTTTTGAGTTTGTTTTTGGGTGGAGTTTTATCCAAACCCATTTATGACAGATTTAGTGAATTGATGGTATTCTACATTAGCAAAAGAACTCGAGAATCAATGTATCAGTCTTTCTTTAGCTCATATTGAACCCTGTACTTACCATTATCAACAGCTCATTATAAATAATAATGGGAATGAACTTAAAAAGGCATTTTATTATCCATAGAAAAGGAATAGTCCAGCTCATTATAAATAATAATGGGAATGAACTTAAAAAGGCATTTTATCATCCATAGAAAAGGAATACTCTTTTGATACTCTAGCCAGTCCACTCACTGAACAGAGCTTGAGCAGCAGGATCTGAGGTCTTTCTCTCCTCTGATTCCAATGCTTATATTTCTCTTCTGGAAAAATCATTATATTTAGTGGAATATGGAAGCCAGAATAGATACCCAACAAGAAGATTAATTCTCGTCACTTGTCAATGCAATGAAATTCTCAGCATTCGCTATCATTACAAACGCTTCTTCATTTTCCTTTTCTGCAGTTTTCTTTAGAGCAGACTGCAGAGAAATCAATCCAACTGTTGTGAAAGTTTCGTATAGACATAACCAAATGCAAACATTTAGCTTTAAAGTATACGAATAATTCACCCAGTATTAAACCATCTTAATAGTCAATTGGGTCAAAGGATTTATTAGATAGAATCTGAAAATATGGACTAATGTGATAAGTAATCCAAACGTCTGATATTTTCTATCTTTTTCATAAACAACAGGGACCTAAGTAAAAAGAACCCTTTTCTCCAAACAGTTCACCGTTTCGCGTTCTCGTTCTTCTTCTTTTTCAAACATTGAAGTTGGTGGTGCATTTCCACGTCCGCCAAAATTGTACAAGAACCGTCGATTTGTTGTTTCGGATTCAAACCATTCTAAGCTCTACTGTAAGTTATTGTATAAATTTAGCTTGTTTAGTATTATGAATTCTTTTCTGTGGGTTTTTCTGCCAAAATAGCCAACCTTTTAAAGAAAACTATCTGCCAAAAACTCCGTATACTAGCTAAATCTTGGCTGTATAACGAAATGATGGGTCTTCAATTGGCTATTTTTGGAAAAAAGCCCTTTTGCATAACTACCGTTTGGATATGAAATTAGATATAGACGATTAGCTTCAGTATCGATTTGTCTCACACTTCAGTTTGTTGCTTGAAATACCAATTACATGACCAATTTCGTGGTAATTAAAAGATACTTTTTTTCTAATGTTACTAATAAAAAAATTAATCACAAAGATTTGATTTTGTTATGATTTACTTGTTACCCATTTATTTATAGCTGAAGTATTAAAAATCCAAAGTATTTTTAACGGTGTAGTAGAGATGGAAGTCAAGGGGGAGACGTATGCTGCCAATATCTCATCCATAAGAGAAGCACATAAACGCATCATCCCATACATTCACAAAACTCCAGTTTTGTCCTCAGAATCTCTAAATGCTATATCTGGAAGGAACCTATTCTTCAAATGTGAATGTTTTCAAAAGGGGTCAGAAAACTTTAATCACTGAATACTCAAGCGTCAGATGTTTCTTTAATTAATTTTGTACCAAAATAAGGAATTACTTTTTCTGGTTAACAGTGGAGCCTTCAAATTCAGAGGTGCCTCCAATGCAGTTCTTTCCCTTGATGATGATCAGGCAGCTAAAGGGGTCGTAACACACAGCAGGTTTGTCCTTAGCTTACTACCATTTTGTGGTTAATGTTAACTTGAGTGGTTTGAATATCCCCTGATCTTGGTCCTTCAAAATTAGTGGTAATCATGCTGCGGCTTTGTCTTTGGCTGCAAAATTACGGGGGATCCCTGCATATATAGTTATACCAAAAAATGCTCCAAAATGCAAAGTTGAGAATGTCATGCGTTACGGTGGTCAGGTTATTTGGAGTGAAGCCACAATTCAGTCAAGGGAAAGTGTTGCATCCAAGGTGTTGCAAGAAACTGGTGCAGTTCTTTTGCATCCATATAATGATGGTCGCATAATAAGGTTCCACATTGACTCTTACTATGTTAATTAGCACTTTGTTGTAATTCTAAACTCTTTGTGTGATTGTGTCATAGATAAAACGATATATCTTCATGCTGTAGCAGTGAATATTACAAGTTTTATTTCTGATGTTCTTAATTTGGTTGAATACATCTTGTATCTTGGGTACAGTGTTTATTTTCTCTGGTCCCATCTCTTCTTTCTTTCCTATTTTCTGCTTGGCTTTCTGGTTGGTATAATTGTTTTGATGTCTAAGAAAGTAAATTATGATGATGATTGCAGTCATCAGCATGTTGCTCTACGAAAGCAGTATAGAAGTTGGGATCTCCTTTGGAGTTTTCACTATTAGCAACAGAAGCTTAGGATGCCCTAACTGCTGACATCTTTTTGAGTAATTGTCTGTTATACTTAGCAGTAACTTAATACTAATATCAACTTGTGGTATACCTATTTCTATTGAAAAAAGCACTTAATATGGAATCCCACTCGTATTGCTGTATTTCTTCTCCTTGACTATGAATTTTTAGTTTTTACAATTTTTTGGACAAAGATACATATGTAGGAGAAACCTACAACTTCTTCCATGAATTTGCATGGAATATGATGTTCAAGTTGTTTTTCTTTATGTATTTCTTTCTTCCTGCAGTGGGCAGGGAACCATATCATTGGAGCTTCTGGAGCAAGTCCCTCAACTCGATACTATAATAGTTCCCATAAGTGGTTTGTTCTACCACATTTTAGTGTCAACTCATGTTTTTGGTCCTGCATTGTTTTTGCTTTTGTTCTTTTGGTGACAGCCAAGTAAAATTATTTTGAAAGAATTTGATTGCAGGAGGCGGTTTAATATCAGGGGTGGCATTGGCTGCAAAGTCCGTCAACCCTGCCATTAGAATTTTGGCTGCCGAGCCCGTGGGAGCTAATGATGCAGCTCAATCTAAAGCAGCTGGTAGGATTATAACATTGCCAGAGACAAACACTGTCGCTGATGGGCTCAGAGCTTTTCTTGGATCTCTTACCTGGTACAGACAATTTCATGATAGCTAATTGATGCTTGAAGATGCATATGTAGATTGTCATTTATGTTTCTTTCTTGGATCCTGACGTGTAAAATTATATGTCCATATTTATCCTTTTAATACTTGTGTTTGTGTATGAGAGACTCAAGAAATACATGAGCATTTCATTTCCTTGGCCACATTTACCTTCATCTGTCAATCAATTCCAGTTCATGGAATTAACTTCTATCATATGCCTCACTTACCTAATGGTGCAGGCCCGTTGTAAGAGACCTTGTTGACGATATTATTACTGTGGAAGATAAGGAGATAATGGAAGCCATGAGACTCTGCTATGAGATTTTGAAGGTTGCAGTAGAACCCAGTGGAGCCATAGGCCTTGCTGCTGTTTTATCAGGCGGTTTCAGAAAGAATATTGCTTGGCAAGATTGTAAAAACGTAGGAATTGTACTTTCAGGAGGTAATGTTGATCTTGGTGTGCTTTGGGATTCATTCAGAAAGTGATTGTTAAATGCTTCATACATAGAAGATATTTTGCATAATATCAATTTTCACACATTTTTTGTGATGAAATCATTTTTCTGTTGATAACTTTTGTCAGATTCATGCATATGTACTTTGCTATCAATAATATATCTTACTATTTCCTTATGGTTGTGCAACGATTGAATGCAGATTGTTTGTTGACAATGTTGCTAATTTTGATGAGATGCAGTGCCTTAAATCATGATTTGTTTAGGGGACAGCAATAGGAACTAGAAAATGCACTTGTATCTAGATAATAGGAAAGCCTAACCTTGCACTTTAACTTCTAGGTAAAGATCTGTAATATAGGGAAAAAAAGAAAAAAAAAAAGCAATATAGGTGACGTGCCATCTTCAAAATGGATCAGTGACCGGAAAAATTAACAGCCAAACCAGTACTCTTAATTGTGGAGACAACAAAACCTTTAAGATAAGATGCAAACCCAGAAACACGCAATGGGAGACATCATCAACACAACTCCACACTAGGAAATGCAAGAAAAGAATTAACCACAACAAGAGCTAGTAAAATCAAAGCAAATTCCTTCATGTCCTACAAACAAACAACCATGGCAGAATAAATTCCTTCCTCAAGCCTCTTCCTGATATCCCTCCTCATCCTCATACTCACCTTCCTCATCAGCAGTAGCATCCTGGTATTGCTGATATTCTGAAACCAAATCATTCATATTGCTCTCAGCCTCTGTAAACTCCATTTCATCCATTCCCTCGCCAGTATACCAATGCAAGAAAGCTTTCCTGCGGAACATGGCAGTAAACTGTTCACTTACCCGCCTGAACATTTCTTGGATTGATGTAGAATTCCCGATGAATGTAGAAGCCATTTTCAAGCCTGTGGGAGGGATGTCACAAACAGTTGACTTCACATTGTTGGGAATCCATTCAACAAAGTAGGATGAGTTCTTGTTTTGCACATTGATCATTTGCTCATCAACCTCTTTAGTGCTCATCTTGCCACGGAACATGGCTGACGCTGTAAGGTATCTTCCATGGCGAGGATCAGCAGCACACATCATGTTCTTGGCATCCCACATTTGCTGGGTGAGTTCAGGAACAGTGAGGGCCCTGTATTGCTGGGAACCACGGGATGTGAGAGGTGCGAAGCCCACCATGAAAAAGTGAAGCCTCGGGAATGGGATGAGGTTTACTGCAAGTTTGCGAAGATCGGAGTTGAGCTGACCAGGGAAGCGAAGGCAGCAGGTGACACCACTCATTGTGGCTGAAATCAGGTGGTTCAAATCGCCAACTGAGCATAGAAAAGCATTTAATGAGCCCCCATAATTAATGAAGGCGCTGAACATGCACTTCTGTTCCTTTGTTGTATCATAGAGATACATATAAGCCAATCATAATAGAATACAAAATCTCAAAATTATATCTATGCAAAGCAGTCTAATTTATTTCTTATTGATACAAAAAGCTTTTGGAAGTGAAATCCGTGTGAAATTACAACTGTGCCAAAACAGATGCACGGACGTAAAGAAGAAAATCTGGATTTCATTTTGCTCAAGGTATCCGGCCAGAGCACAGGGAAAAGTGATTATACATCACAAGTTATAAGACTCAAGCTTGCATCAGGTGCAGTCCTTGACATCGCTAGGAACATGGTCAAGTATGATAGATCTAATCAGGTATGATATATGAAGAATTAGATCCAAACTTCTAGACCAACTATTGATGCTAATAAATAGTAACTCTAAATAGGCAAAAGTCAAATCCAACTAATTTCCAAAAATTACACAAAGTATTCAACTATAAGGGATAAACAATTTAAACTTTTCATCTCATCATCCCATTTGGTTGCTAAGGAAATACATCAAAAGAAGCTAACCTCTCAGGTTTCAACATAAATAGAGAAGAACATTCACTGAACTATGACACAGCCATTTTTTACTAAATTGATTCATTCTCTTTTGAAGATCAGTATTCAATAATCTCATAATTCTGTTAGCAACCAGCTACGAAAGTAGAACTTACAACTGGGGGTGGTGAGCTTCAGAGTGCGGAAACAGATATCGTAGAGAGCCTCATTATCAAGAACCATACACTCATCTGCATTTTCCACAAGCTGGTGAACTGAGAGAGTTGCATTATAAGGCTCAACCACCGTATCAGACACCTTTGGAGATGGAAACACCGAGAATGTAAGCATCATTCGGTCCGGATACTCCTCTCTTATCTTTGATATTAACAGTGTTCCCATTCCAGACCCAGTTCCTCCGCCCAACGAATGGCATACCTGGAAACCTGCAAATAAGCAGAAATAACGAAAATGTATTTCTTAATAGGATCCTGGAAATACAAACCAGTCAGAACATAAAGAAAATTACCTTGTAAGCAATCACAGTTCTCAGCTTCTTTCCTGACAACATCAAGAACGGAGTCGATCAACTCTGCACCCTCTGTATAATGCCCTTTCGCCCAGTTATTCCCAGCACCGCTTTGCCCGAAAACGAAATTGTCAGGCCTAAATATCTGGCCGTACGGCCCGGACCTGACGCTGTCCATCGTACCGGGCTCTAAGTCCATTAAAACAGCCCGGGGTACGAACCTTCCGCAGCTGGCTTCATTGTAGTAAACGTTCACCCGCTCAAGCTGCAGTTCGTTCTCGCCCTGGTACCTCCCTGTTGAGTCTATGCCATGTTCTAAACACACAACTTCCCAGAACTTGGCTCCTATCTGGTTCCCGCATTGCCCACCTTGGATGTGGAGGATTTCTCTCATTTTCTCGCTGGTTTTCTATTGGGTTCTCGGGAAAATGAGGGAAAGTTTTGGGAGAAAGCTTGGAGAGTGAGGGAATTATATAATGGAGAAGATTGAAACTTGTTTCCTACTCTAGATGACCTGGTTGACAGAGGTGGATCCCACGGAGAGTGGAAAGAATAACCAAAGCTGTTAAATTTACAGCTAGAAATGCAGTTGCAGAGAGTTCATCATGTGAGTGCAGAAGTATCAATCACAAGAAATCTTGGAAACTAAGCAAACTACCATGTACCCACCATTTTTGTTTCATTTAGCTAACTATTTTCAGGATATTTTAAGTACGCAATAAAATAGTTTAATAAAGGATTTACTAAATTAGCTCCAGAAACATAATACTACTATTATATTACTAGTATTAATGATGGTCAAAATTTCAATCAATACAAAGACTTTGGGCTAAACTTGTAGTAGATGTGATAACGATGGGTTAGTACTAAGGATAACGTTCATAATAATGAAGTCTTTCATGTAGGTAATCTAATCACCGATTTTCTCCTGCATTGTGAAAGGGATTTTAATCATTTTATCCATCAATTAAACAAATGAATGCCCTTGTGATTTGGTCAATGGTAGTAAATAGCAATATTTTTCAAATGTATTAGCGAAACATGTAATTGATAAAGTACATTAACATTGGAACTCTGCATGGCCAAATTTGGATTATCAAACAAGAGTAATTAAGACTAAAACTGGTGAAACGGAATATGTGGACATAAGAAACCACCAAAGAGCAGTTCTTCCCATAAATTTGTCCTCCAAATTCTCTAGCTTCCTACTATTTTGGGCTCCATCAAATTTCCACCTCTCATAAGCCCAAAGAAGAAGGATCTCGTTTCTCTTTTTTGCTCGCATAATTTCATTTTGTTTCTCTTGCCCCTGTTCCCTCCTCCTTTCACAATTCAACAAATCCTTTTCTCTCATTGGAGGCAAAATGGTACGTCAGCTTTCTACCTCGCCATTAATTGTTAATTGTTAATAAAAAAAATTACATGATTTATGCTCAATCAATCAGTCTTGTTAGTTGTATCAACCATTTTCTTTTTTGCGTTAACATGTTTTGTTTATTTGAAGAATTTGTATTCATTTTAACCCTCGAATTCCTGTATGTAACGCCAGACAAATAGAGCTGCCAAATTGGATTTTCATTTTGTATCTTGTCCGGTTGTTGCCAAGCCAAGCCAACAGAACCCATGATGTGTTATAGAGACTAATTACAATACAATAATGCATTGTTGTTTTTGATTTGATTAATAGGCAAACTCCTCATCTGGAATGGCCGTGAATGATGAGTGTAAGCTGAAGTTCTTGGAACTAAAGGCAAAAAGGAGCTACCGATTCATTGTATTTAAAATAGAAGAAAAAATCCAACAAGTGACCGTTGAAAAGCTGGGAGAACCCAACGAGAGCTACGAGGATTTCACTGCCAGTTTGCCGGCTAATGAGTGTCGTTATGCCGTCTATGATTTTGATTTCACCACTGAAGAGAATTGCCAAAAGAGCAAGATTTTCTTCATTGCATGGTAATTAATTAAATTTATTTTCAACAAGTAAAATTCAATTCTAATGGGGATTTGATATTACAGGGCTCCAGATACCTCAAGGATCAGGAGTAAAATGTTGTATGCTAGTTCAAAAGATAGATTCAGAAGGGAATTGGATGGGGTTCAAGTTGAGTTGCAAGCGACTGATCCAAGCGAGATGAGCTTGGACATTGTTAGATCACGAGCCCTCTAAGTTATAAGCAAGTTCTCCCTCTTAATATTTCATGCTTTTGGGGGCCTAATCTTTTATCTTTTAAGAAAAAAAAAATCATTTTTTTTTCCAATTGGCATTCATAAAATCTTTGTTATGCATTAATCCCGCTGCAAGCTTTCTTCAAGCCTTGCATGTGTTGAAATTATTGTCTTGTAAAAGAGCTACATATATATATATGTATGCATATGGCTCGAAGAAGGTTGTGTTGTGCATATCAGTAGGGTATGTGCCAAATTTATTCCTGTAGCCCTTGCTTTTAACTTGGGTTGCCTCTCTTGTAATGGTTCATATTGAGCAATGAAGTTCAGTCTTCGTTTTATACTTTACCCTATATATTTTCATAGCAAAATATTTAACTATATCAATTCTCTTATGGATATCAATTTTTCTTATAACAAGAAACACAAAAATTATAAATTATGATACAACATCATTTAAAAAAGTAAATATAATATTTAATTTACAAGTCTATTAATAAATAACGAATGTATTGAATATTATTTTTTTTTTGTTTTGAAACATTCCCACTTTATTAAAATTAAATGGACAACATGCTAATATAGGCAAGAATTAAAAAAAATAAGAGGGCTTCTAAATATTATTAACACACAAGTAGATCTTTCAAAATTAAAAATAACTCATAAAATCCCAACCCTTTGAAACTGAATAATCTAATCTTACAGCTAATATTTTCTCCTAATTTGAGAAAATGTTTCCTTATTTTGAGAGTTTTTCCTTTTCTCGGTACGTAAAATAAAATTAAAAAAAAATAACATCAATGTCCAAGTAAACGACGTCGTATTGGCATATCTAAACAGAACAGGTTCCGACTCTCGACCAAACCAAAACGACGTAGTGCCATCTATTATTTCTGTTTCATTCTAAAACTTAGGGTTTAAGAGCATCACATTCATCTTCGTCTACGTCTTTCACTCAAATCTCTCACTTTCAATTGGTGCAAGCTACTATTAATCGGATTGTAATAAGTAAGCAGAGAGTTCTTATTCGAAACGCCATTTCCAACCAATTCTGCGCTTCAATACAATTACCAGCAGTAAGCGCGGTAGCTTGTTTCCAATACTCGGTGGATTGATTGAACCAAGGCTTCGCCATTTCAGAATCTCCCTGTTCTAGCCATGGGTTCGACACGGAACTCCAGCACATGCTGGAGCAACATTGTGAAAACTCAACCTCCACAAAACGTCGCAACGCAGAACAAACCGGCGCCAGCCGCGGAAATATTAGCCAAAAGCTGCCAGTCTACGGAGGGAATAGCGGTTGCTGTGGTTGACGCTAATGCAATCATCCAAGGAGGACACAACCTTGCCAATTTCGCAGATAAATTCTTTACTGTTTCAGAAGTTTTAGCGGAAATTCGTGATCCCGTTTCCCGCCACCGCCTCAACTTCATTCCGTTCTCGATTGATTCTATGGAGCCTTCTCCAGAGTCGCTCCATAAAGGCAAATGCCCACTTATTTATTTATTTATTTTTTATGGAACATGTTTTCTGGAGAACCAAACAGAATGCAGTGGATTATTTGTGATTTTAGTGTCGTATAACATAGTATTTTAGGTATAAATATATATGCAATCGTTTTTTACCGTTAGTGTTTGGTAAGAGAAATAATTTTTTTATTAAGATTGCGAGGAACCTTTTGTAAAACATGGTTAATAAACTCTGGTTTCTAGTTGGTTTGTTTATTGTTTGATTTTTGTTTATGTTCAATGTATTAAAATGCATTGTCTTGGCTGCTTGACAGTTATAAAGTTTGCGAGGGCAACCGGTGACTTGCAGACTCTTTCGGATGTCGATCTCAAACTTATTGCTTTAACTTACACACTGGAGGCTCAAATGCATGGAACTAAGCATATCAGGGATGCGCCTCCTCCTGTCCATACCGTGAATGTGAAGAGATTGCCAGAGAAGGATATGCCTGGTTGGGGAGCTAATGTTCCTAATTTAGATGAGTGGGAAGCATTAGATAATGACACCGAGGATAAATTAAACTCCAATTCCAGAATCCTTCCCCTGAGAGACTTGAATCTGAACGTCATCCCTGCAGATAACCATCCTGAAAATGTTTCTGCGGGAACTCAAAGTGAAGTTAATTCTGAAAATCAAGAAGATGGTGAACAGGGATTGAGGAGACCTAGGAAATATTTACCAAGGAAGAAGGAGATAAACATTGAAGGGAAGAAGATGGTGGCAGATGGAATTGATGCATCTCAAGGACAATTTGATGATGATGCTGGTGATTGGATGCCTGCTGTCAGCCGAAGTACTCATAGAAGGTTTCTTAGAAGAAAAGCTAGGCATGAATATTATGAGGCATTACCTGAGAAAGATAGTCAGCAAGAGAGGGCGATGGATGATAATAGCAGCAATGTTGAGGACTCGGGCAACCAAGACCAGCAGTTGCATCCAGGCTCAGAAGCACACTGTACAACAAATGGGGTTTGTGAGGAGAGTGAGATAACTGAGAAGAGCAGTAGCGAAGAACTTACCTCAATTTTAAAGCAAATGAGGCTTGAAGAAGATTCACTGAAAGCTCTTCAGGAAGGGAAAGAAGCAAGTAGTTCTTCCACTACAGTTGATTCTAATTTTTCCCCAGTGGTGGAATCAACTTCAAATGTCAGTACAAATACGAGTGCTGAAGGAGATGAAGTTGAGACTATCCATGAAGATTTAGATCAATCAGAGATCTCAAGCCAGAACAATGAAAGTGTTGATGTGTCATATGTGGATGATGATAGCAGTGAACAGAGTTGGATGTTGACATCCTTATCTGAATCCAGTGTCGCTTGTATAACTGGCGACTATGCAATGCAAAATGTTCTTTTGCAGATGGAATTACGCCTAATTGCTCCTGGAGGAATGCAGATCCGCCAGCTGCATAGGTATATAATTGATGCACACTTTCATGCTCGTAACTGAGATGATATGTTGATGAATTGACCAAACATATCTTAATGCGTTTCAATTGAATGCATGAGGGAATTTTTGACAGTGGCCTGAAAATCTCTCTCTCTTTTCTTTTTCCATCCTTTCCGCTGGCTTGATCATCTAATGTCTAATAATGAAACAGTATGCTTGTGTGTTTATGCTTATCTCTGAGATGTCTTTATCTCCAGGTGGATACTGAAATGTCACGCCTGCTATACTGTCACTGCTGAAATTGGGAGGATTTTCTGTCCAAAGTGTGGAAATGGTGGCACTTTACGGAAAGTAGCTGTTACAGTAGGTGAAAATGGAATCGTATTAGCAGCTCGCCGGCCACGCATTACACTTCGTGGAACAAAAGTAAGTATATCCTTATATGGAACTATCAGAAATTATGGGTATAGTGGCAGAGATTACTATGTTAGCTGCAACTTGGTTGTGTTGATTGATTGTTAATAAC
This sequence comes from Melia azedarach, assembly GCA_028052125.1. Taxonomy (NCBI): domain Eukaryota; kingdom Viridiplantae; phylum Streptophyta; class Magnoliopsida; order Sapindales; family Meliaceae; genus Melia; species Melia azedarach. The sequence continues at coordinate 1,715,813 of CM051401.1, read as the reverse complement.
CTTCAGTTGCATGAGCTCTGTTTTTTTGTTTGTATGATTAAATGTGCTAGGGAATCCTTGTTGAAAGGACAGTACCAAAATCACCTGCACTGTTATACAGTTTGATGCTTTTTTCTACACACTATTATACAGTTTGATGCTTTTTGCTATAATTTCTTTTGAAACATTGACATTTGGCTGTGTACAGTTTTCACTGCCTATGCCTCAAGGTGGAAGGGATGCCATTGCAAAGAACCTCATTTTACGTGAAGATCAACTTCCGCAAAAGTACCTTTACCCTAAGACAAAGAAGAAAGCTAGTAAACAGGTTAATTTTTTGTTTTCCTCATGATTATTTTCATTTTAAGCACCTCTTGGTTTGTTCTGTCTAAATTGTCAGCAAATCTAAGTTTTTTATGTTAAAATAAAGATTATACTAATCTGTACTTAATTATCCAGGGAGATGATGACTTCTTCGCTTCTGATGATATCTTCAGCCACCATACTGATAAAAGAGCTCCTCTCCAGCCTCCCATAAGAAAGGCACTAGCAGTTTTCAGTGGAAGGAGGAATCCAAATGACAATCATTACTCCCGTTCTAAACATTAGTTTCTTCTACTTCAATTTCGTCGTTATCTTTTTCAAAGATTGATTGTGTTATCTTATATTGCGTGGAATTTGATTTAAATTTATATATGCAATCTCTTGTTATGCTGGTAAAACGAACCAGTCGAAGGATTCATTATTGCACAGCTAAGATTTTTAAGTTTTTCATTAGATGTATTATGTTGTGTTAAAATGTTTTAAAGTTATAATCGTAATCTTTGTGAGAAATTTAAATCAAAATTTTATTGTGTCTTACAATTGTCAATTTTTAATCTTAATGTCACGTTAGATGCAACATAATCAAAATTGATGATTGTAATTTGAATCTCCAGTAACTTTTTGACTTTAATGTATATGTTTAAAGCGACCATCTCTTTGTCACATCTGGCATGTCCCAATCAAGGATTTTAAATACCAGAAACACAATAGAATAATAAGTTCGTCATAAAAACTCGTAATCCATGAAATAAGCTTTTACTATAAAGGAGCGTCTTCAATCCGTCTCAGCTGATAAACCCGCATTATTTTTCCGACTTTTTGCTTCTTGCTTTCATTTGTATGTAATAATATATGGTAATAACTAATTTTATACATGTACAAACACAAGCACAAAATGCAACTTTAGAATATATGTGTATGATTATTACATTAAACACCCACTTCTTAAAAATTAATGTTTACTAATCACCCCACCTATATATATTTTGCAATGAGAAAATTCTTATTAGTTCTGTGCTTACAATATATTACAATAATATTCAACGGCAAACCAAGCCATTCATTATGAATGTAAATCAGCGCTCACATTTCATAAAAACAAGCTTCCGGTTGCTCCAAAATAAAAAGATCACAGGGCAACACAACCAGAGTAAGAAAATAAGTTAATACACTTGCTCCGGCGAGAACTAAATTTACTGATTTTGTGATCTCGGAACTTTACTTAGCTGATTATCCCATGGTATACACTGAGCAGACTTAGTCGTGCGCAAAGCTCTCTCTACGTTGCTTTTAAGCACACGGGCATTTACAAGGACGACAAGAAAAGAAAGAGGTAGAAAGTGTAGTACAATCGTATATATCTAATCTACTCTGTGTTAGCTTCAACTCAATCATGATGAAAGTGCAAGCTCAGCCCACGCCAAAGATGATGCCTTCAGCTCAACTGATATAGATGTGTCAATTCTGCTCTCTAACACTCTGCATAATTCCTGCATGGATGGCCGCTTGCTGGCATCTGGATTGACACACAAGTTTACCACTTCACAGATGACTTTGAGGTCATCATAGCTGAAATGTTTCAGCTCAGGATCCACCACATAAGACATGACTTCTGGCAATTCAAGATAGTCCTTAGCCTGCAGCATATAAATTTTTTTTGGGTATAATTAGCATCAAGCACCAGCAATTCATCCCTCCAAAGAAAAGAAAAAGTATATGAACTTGAGAAAGTTCATACCCAATCTACCAAGTTCCCTTTGTCCTTGCAGTAAGTAGGCCTGCCACTGATTATTTCCAGTAGTAGTACACCAAAAGCATAAATGTTTCCTTGGACATCCAAATGGCGTGCCTCAAGAGAGTTTGGAAGGACACAGATAGCACCTTGGCCGCCAATAGAGCCCGAGTTCTTCTCTGATCTTGCAAGAATTGTCTTCCAACTTTCAAAATCAACCAACTGCAGCAGAAGTCAAAAGATGTTAAAACCACAGATAAAGGAATGCTGTTTCTGGCATTTGATGGATTTATTCAGTGTGAATACGCCAAAACTGACCCAAATTCAAACATTCATTTGATCATTAGAAAGTACTGGCTTTCTTATTCTGCAAACCAATGGAATAAAACAATATGGAATACCTTGGGGGAAAAATCTTCAGTAAGATATACAGCACTAGAGTTCAACTCTGATATAGTAAATGGGGGGTCAACTTCCGTATGGAGATACTTAAGTCCACGAGCAATGCCTATAACAATTTTCATACGCCGGGTCCAAGATAGTTGGCACCCTTCTCCATCTGCAACCGCATTGATTGCTCATTTTTGACTTAATGAAACATCATTGTTTAAACTATCTTAAACAAATATCTTGACTTACAATGAAGATGTTCATAGAGTGTCCCATTTGATGCATATTCGAAAACCAACATTCTTGTAAATGGAGAGCTCTCTCTACAATAGCCCAGTAACTTCCCTGTATTCTCATGATTTAATCTTGCCAACTCTGCCACCTGAATGGCAATACAACTGGAAAGTTTTAGTCTTTATTGTTCAAAGTTAATAACTTTTACACTAAAATTTCCCACACTTAAAGATCAATAATTACCTCTCTCTGGAAATAGAGTTCCAGATAGCCTGTCCAGTGCTCTTCTTTAATGCAGAGAGATATCACAGCAATCTCAGGCCCACCTTTTATGGTGCCCTTGTAGACCAAACTGTCGGGTGAAGAGCCAATGATGTTGCTGAAGTCTTCACAGGCTACTTCCAGCTCTTGTCTGCTGAATCTCACCACATCTTTCAAGATCTCAGAATCTGCACAACCCCATTCATATTAAACCATATTTTAGAATGATAAGCTACTGAATTATCGTTGACGCAGAGATATATAGAGTAAGGAGCCCAACCTATGTATATTGCCATGTGATCCTTCTCACTAGCTGATTTCTTCCAAGGGATTATAATAGAAGGTTTGCTGTTGCATCTCTGGAGTGCAGTGACAACAGCAATAAGAAAGAGAAAACCAACCATCGTTCCAGTCACTATTTCTAGAGCCAAAAGCCAGGTAGGTCTCGATGTTGACTGATGCTTGGATACATCTTCAGCAGCTCGGTGCTTAGCGCTGAATCCTGGATGAGTTCTGACAGGAGGAGCACCACCTACAAAAGTAATTGTGTTAATTAATTTGGAAAGATTGAGTTATGTCAAAAACCAGAATTAGAACCTTCAACTGGTTGATAATATTTCAAATTAAATACGTAAACATTATAATAAATACATTATAATAGAGAAATGAAATCAGCATTTTAGCTTCTGTGGACGGAACTCTAATTGCACAGCATGACATTTTATTAGTTAGTCAGACAACTAGCTTATAACTAAGCATATCATATACAAGTCAAAAGTTTCAGCCTCCGAGGGATTGCTTTCCTTTTACATCAAAGTCTTCAAATAAAAGAATAAATATTTTACATGCATGCTATCCTGTTCAGTGGTTCATCAAGACATCAACTAACTCCAGAAGGAAGTCACTGAAACATACCACATGATGTAGTTGGACGCTGTTTGGGGTCTTTGTTCTGGAGGCAGTTTCCCTGAAAGCTTGTACTGCATGATAATATAAATTGAGAAAAGGTAAGCTTACAGAAGAACATAAAGCGCCATCACAAAGGTGCAGATACAATACCTTGGAAGATACTTCAAGCACTTAGGTATGCTTCCAACAAAGAAGTTGTAGGATAAATCCGCCACTTTTAACTGAGACAAGTGACATAAGCCAGTTAAGTTTGCACTTGATGTGTACCTGAATCAGAATAAATCAAAAGAAAAATAATTAGAATATCAAAACCATTTAATAAGGCTTAGCATGATATTATATTCCATTACAAGGATGAGATGCAGATTCTAGAGCTTCAAGCTACAACTCTTTAACTCATATAATTACCATCACAATGGTGTAGATTCAAATAAACCTACCACTAATCGATAAATTTTGTTTTTCAGTTCTCAGAAATCCTTCCACTTTTGTATCAATAAATTTATTTATTACATATAAGGTTAGAAAGCAAGTGCCAGAATTCCCCATATAACACTAAGTACAAAAAAAGGTGAGCTTCAGGAAAATTACTAATGTGCAACCGTATACTTGGCAGTCTTTCCAATGATTGACATAAATTTCAGACCTACATCCAATCCAAAAGGTCAAATGAGCCTTTGTGGAAGGGGTTCCGATTGACAAATATGGCATGATTCTGCCCACCAATAAGCCATTTACACAACCAGCACATCCCAAAAGTTTAAAAACTTCTTATAATCATCTTAGCTAACATAGCTCGTGATCGGCATTAATCAGTTTAATCTACTAATCTCAGTGAGAACTTCAGATCTTGGTTAAATATTTTCAATTCAAGAACCATCTACTTACATTCCATGTATGTTAGCTGTATAACCTGCATTGTCACCAGCAGGAACAGTTCCTTGAAGCTTATTCCTATCCAGATGAAGTTCCTGAAGATTATTCAAATTACCAAGCTCAGCGGGCAGCCTCCCAGTCAACCCGTTTGACTGAAGGTTTCTGCAATAGAAATTACATTGGCCAATTAAAAAAAAACATGGAGAGCCAAGCATAAAACCCAGTTTCTTGGGAACAAAAACCAAATTTCATTTACATTTTCACCAAACTAGTCAAATTCCCAATCTCTGGAGGAATTGGGCCCGTTATTTGATTCATCCCCAAATCCAAGACCTGTAGGCGTTTCAACAAGCCTAATTCTTTAGGTATTATCCCAATCAGATTGTTCCCATGCAGAATTCTACAAAAACAACAGTTGATATTAAACTTCAATCATCATTAGAAAGTATAATACTTCAACTTGTAGACAAAATGGCAAAATCAAAAATAAATAAATGCTTACAGCTCTTGCAAGTTAGTGATTAGACCCAATTCTGGTGCAAGAAATCCTTTCAGAGATGATCCAGAGATGTTTCTACAAAACAAAATCCCAACAGAAAATGGTGAGACATTCTACCAAACTTGTATCAAATCAAATTTAATGTATCTAATTAATGAAATCCAATTAAAGAGTGAGCATAGTATAACTGAATGAGAACTAAGTCATATCTTACATCTTTATGACATGGCTTCTAGCAGCAGAACAACCGATGCCAGTCCAATCACAAGGATCTGCATCTAGGGCATTCCAATTGGACAGAACCATATGTGGGTCTTCGTATATAGCTTCCTTAAATGTTGTAAGAGCCCAAACTGAGGAAAATGCACAACTCCCAGTTAGAAAAAAATTAAGCTAAAAGTAGGTTTTTGACAAGTCTACAAACAAATCGCTTGCAACGACTGAGTTCAAGAATTTTCCCGGAAAGGAAAAAGGCACTCTCTCTTTGATTTCGATGTTGCAATTACAATCACATAGCCTCAACAATACATTATTACTAATGCACTTGGTTAGCCTGCTAATTTCTGAGCAGAATAAGTTTCGTATAGTTGGCTATTTCTCAGCAACCAAACAAAAGCACAGTCAAAAGAATCAAGATCCGAGGGAAGAAAGCGACTAGACAAACGAAACATACCTTCATTTGTAGAAAACGCATTACAGGTTACAAAAAGAACTCCATAGACAACAAACAGAAGCTTAAGTGAAGTATACGATCTCATTTTCAGTTCAAGGATTCTACACTCTTGACCACCCAATAATCCTCAAGAAACCACGAGACTCAAAGCAAGAACTCATTAAAGAAGCCCAAAAGAGAAAAAAAAAAGAATCAAATGACTTGGATAAAATGTTTATAAAGGAAAAGAACCTACACACTAAAGCTCAAAACTTTTGACACTGTAATCTACTAAAACGCGGTGTCTGGTTTATGAACATTGAACCAAGTAGAAGAACAAAGTGTTAAGAAAAGATGAGATAAAAACTTTAATACAGTACTTGTGAGTTTAAATCCAAGATTTGGCAACTACCCATGAAAGCAAAACACTTGACAGAGTAGGCAAAAGTACAGATATTTCAAGTTAAAAGACAAGTAGATGTGAGAGAAACTTGGATTTAAAGAGAGGTTTTGTTACTGGTTAAAGAAGAGATCTTGTTCAGGAAAAATAAATGAAGCAGAGATATTAATGGATAAAATTAAACCAAAAAAAATGCAAGAGAATGTTGTTTTTGCTATTTCGTTTTTGACGGTTTTTGGCTTCTTTGATAGCGGGTGTTTTAGGAGTTCTACTTCCATCTTTTTTACTGCGACTGATTGCCTTTTAACAGGGTGGCCGATTCTTTTGAATTTAGTCAATCTCGTGAGATGAGAAAAATGATATCTCGCATGTTTTGGTTGTGCTGTGTGTGAGTTTGTGCAGCCACCGACCGTTTGAGATCATGTTTGGGATGCGAGGATTAATTCAATTAACAGAATTATCACCAAATAACATTATCCCAAATCAAATAGCTTTGCATCCCGTATTTAAACAATAAAATAAAATAGTGGAATTAATTATTTTTTATTTTAAATTTTTATAAAAATATATCATCTAATTTAATATATAATAGTATTACCCTTCTAAATATTATTTTAAATTTTATAAATTCAAATCATGCATGGTTCTTATAAATTACATTATAATATTCAATTTATTAATATCAAAATAGTTAGATGAAACTTAGAATAATACGTGCCCAATATAATATTATTTTTTAAATAATTTTTTCGAATGAATTTTACATGCTTATAACAAATTTTTAATCATTAAAAAAATAATTAAGTATACAATGAACATCCATAAATTATTTAAAATTTTTTTCGTGATATTATTTATTATCTATGATATAGGTTTATATAAATAAAATTGTGTATTGTCATTTAATATTATACTTGAATAATAACTTACATATATAAAATATTTATTGTATATTTAAATCACAAATGCAATTAGATTTTAAACCATGATTTAACACAATCATTAATCATACCTACTCTTGAAATTTCATTTCGTTGTAAAAAAAAATGATAATAACAGCAGCGGGTTATTAAAAACATAAGAGAAACAATTTTTATACGAGCAAATGCTGCATCTAAGGAGCGGGAGGGCCAATGGTCGTTCCGGTATTTGCGCCGGTAATCATGTGCCGTTGCCGTAGGCCACCCCCCCACTTAATCATTAGACCACGGCATGAATCTCGTCAAAATATCACGAGATATTTCCATTCTACCAAATCGAATTAATTAGATTAACAGCTGTCATTAACTGAATAAATCATTTATAGACATAGTTCCGCATTGACCAATATGTCCCCGTCGAGCTTCTCTCACTCCTTCCGCCTGCCGTGGTAAACTCCATTTTTTATTGTCCCTGTGATTATTTGATAAAAGTAAGACCACTGACCTTCCAAGTTTGAATATATGCTTTTACTACGTCGTTTAGTTTAGTGGCTAGTGGCTGGAGCAAAAGCATTTCTTTTCAAAAGGCTACTAAACTAGAGCCTTAAAATTTCCCCTCAAGTTCAACATTTACAGTTGTTCTCCATGAGCAACAAATTGTTAGCATGTGATGTGATGCATCAAATTAAACGTATTATATTTACATATATATTTTGTTAAATACTGATAATAATCAAATATTGTTTTGCATGTACTTGGGTACATGAGGGCTAACCAAAATATATTTATGGGCTTAGGTAAGGCATGGAGTATAATATAATATAAATGCATATATATATATATATATATATATATATATATGATTAAAGAGACAAGTTGTTGAATAAGTGCAACATTTTATAATGCGTCACAAGGTTTTTTAATATTTATTATGCTATTGTAATACTATTAGGTTGCCTTTTTGTGTTTTGTATGTTTGGGAGGTGACAGAAGACATAAAGATTGTTTAAGCATGAAGGTTCCTTCCTGACAATGCTTCCAAGCAAGACTGTGTGAGTTGGAGTATTTTTAAAGCAAGAAAAAAAAGCAGCAGCCTCATGATTTTCTTCGGTACTTTGTTGTAATTCGATACGGTCGATCTTACCTCGGACTCGATACGTGTCGAAAACCGAGTGCGGATGATATTCGGATTGGCTAGCAGAGGTTGGTTGGTTTGGGCCCCCTGAAACAGTTTTCAGTTCCTTTTTTGAAGGCCCATTTACATTAATGTTCGAAGGGAGGGCCCCCTGTCTTCCTCATACTTCGCTGTGAACACTGTCCATGTGCTTTTACTTTGATCGGGACCCACTTTGTCCTTTTTAATTGACAAATATATTATTTTAATCGGAAAAAAAGGTCCCCTCATGTTTTTATTTTTTTAATTTTTGTAATCTTGTTATGTTTTCCCATTAATTTGTCATCTCGTCAATCAAATTCTATGTTTTTCTCTATTCCAAGAATAATATTAAACATGCAAGTGCAAGTGTGCAACCCTTTTAATTTCATTTGGTGTTAATTTGAAAAAGTCAAGAGCAGTAAGATCAATTAAACCCACAAAAACTTTCTTCGAATTTCTCATTGCCAATTATATCTTTTATTTGTTATCGATCGACAATACTTTATTTCTAAGTGTGTGTGTGTGGGCAATAATAATGCTTCTTTTGGTTTTTCTACTTTTATTTTATGGTTAAAAAAATTAGGATTAGATAAGCTGTCTCATTCACAATCAAAGAGGATTGAAGAGCAAGGATTCTCATCGTTTGGTGCGAGCATTTCAAAAGTAATTGCCTCCAGATTTTGGTAAAGATTAGAACCAGGCCCAGCGTACTAAAGTGTAAAGTCTAAAGTTTCTACTTTCTACCCATAAACCCCCCATCCACGTAGATGTAATACACAATTAATTGACGTCGAGAATTACACGACAATTTAGCTCCCAAAATGCTTACGTCTCCTTTGATATCATATTCATCATTCAAATGTATCACCCAATTATATCAAAACTAATTAATATTTACAAATCGATATATATCTATATTTGGTCATGATGCTGACGATCAATAATTGCGAGTGCTGGCAAAGGAACTAACGTTCAACATCACAACTAACAAAGAGTTGGAGCTAACCTAACTTAATTTCTATGTGAAGCCTTGTGCGTATGTGTAAGATATTATGTGATTCCATTTTAGATTACTTTGAGATTTTAATGAATACTTAATCAATCACCTAATCTGGTTGTCTTAATCTATATCTTGACAAAGATTTATTATCTCAATTCATGTTATAAATTTAACTTATAATTTTCCCTAAATAGTAATAATTACTAAGTACTTTTCATAAGTTTAATTTCAAAGAAAAACAATGGACATTGAAATAATAAATTGTTAAACATATAATTTCAATGCCCATATTAAGGATACGGGTCAAATATAGTACCAAAAATTCTCCATACTTTAAATAAAGTACAATTTATGTTGTTGACGTGACTTTCTTCACATGTAGATTATGTTAATTAAGAGTTAGTTAAAAAAGTTATGTTACAATTTAAAATTTAATATTTTTAAAATCAAGAAACACTCTCGAGTAATTAATATCAGCTGGCTGATTCGGAGAGTATTCATTATGGATATTGGTCCTAAGTCCTAGCTAACGAATGGTGTTGAAGATATATATTATATGTGAGGTTAGAGTGGTGTGGCCTTGTGTAATAAACTTTCAGTATATGCCGTGTCCATTTCTTTAAAGAGAGAAGCAAAAATACATATAATATATACGACCGTACGTACAATTACAATAAATACACATGTACATACACATATGGTCACAAACAATTAATCAAAACTCAGGTCCACGTTGACAGCTTGCTAGCAGTGGAAGACTGACTCACACTCCAACAACATAAAACGTCATGCCCATACAGAAAACAATATTACACATGCAACATGTATCCATGCATGCATAAGCAGTATTGTATTATAAAATTTTCCCAATTATATGGAGTATTCAGAGTTATAGTAGCGACGGTGGAATTCGATGTGGATCATTCTCGTTCATTTATTGTGTGGCTCAGAAGAGACCAATCAAATCAGAGAAATGTTAATGTAGTGAATTGTGATATATGATATGTCAATTGATAAAGCTCATAAATACTGTCTGTGTGGGCGTGCAATGAGAGGATCATGATGAACCACAATCACATCTTGCCGTGGCCGCCGGTGGTCCAAGATGCTGCATGCATGTGGTGCGGGTGATACCAATTCATCAGTCGTAGTTTAAGGATAAAGCTTTTCGAACGCCTAACTGTATATAGGTTCTAAAGTTGTACTTGGACTGGGCTGGCCCTTCTTAAGTTGCTCATTGCTGTCTCACCCTGCCGGTGTGATGCTTTTGTTTCAATTCTTTTGACTTCAATTCCTAGGAAATAATGTAGTATTCCTGGGTCCTTCAAAGCAAAGGTTTGATTCATTCGATATATGGTACTTTCTATTTCTTTATTATTACTACCTCTAACCACAATATCATCAACATAGATAAAAATGATTACCAAATTTTTACCACTCATCTCGAAGAAGAGAGATGTATCACATCTTGAGTTGTCGAATCCCTATTGTCTTAGTATATTTTTTAGCTTCTCAAACCAAACTCTTAGAGCTTGCTTTAATTCATAGAGTGCATTTTTTAGCTTGTAAATATGATTAAGTTTTGTAGCATCAACAAATCCCTTAAGGTATATCATATATATTATCTTTGTCAAATCATCGTTTAAGTGTATTGCTCATATCTACCTTACTCAAATCCGAATTATTAATCATAACAAGACTCAAAATAATTCTAATTTAGAGGCTTTAACAACTGGGTTATAAGTTTAATTGTAATCTACATCTACTCTTTGATGAAATCTTTTACCAACTAATCTTGCCTTAAACAAAAAAATTTCAAGTTTTTATATTTGAAGGTTAAACTGGACCGATTTAAGTAAAATACTAAATCGAATTTAGTTAGTTTTGGTCTGGTTCGATTTTTATGCCCACCCTTACTCTAAAGTCTAATATAAAAAAAGACCGTATTAAGATTTTTTCTTTTCTTATTTTATTTCAAGACAAGATCAAGTAATCGGTTCAGTCTAAACTCAACCCACTTTTTCACCTCAAAACTATTATTTATATTAAAAAATAAAAACAATAATTTATTTAAAATTGAAAAATTAGTTATTTTGTTCTATTCTCTTAAATCACTCAACATAAAATGCAAAATTTGACAAAATTTATTTATTTATTTATTTTTAATTTTCATTCAATAAACAAACAAATATAATTAACTGAACCCACGTTTTCTAATGTTATACATACATGGCCCTGGATTTTCTTTGTGTTTAAACAATTGGCCTTACTCTAGTTCATGTTTAATATTAATTATATCTTGTGAAACTGAGTTGGAAGTAAAATACAGAAGTTGTAGCCATTGATTGCACAAATTTTTGTTCTAATGCTTATTGAAACTATCCCAATATCCGTTCTCCCAATTCTGCACTTGTCTAATTGAATTGAGTTTCCTCCTGTAGAAAGCACCAAGAACTTTGGTTTGGTAAGGAGGAGGCAATGTGCATGGGCTTGCAATGGAAGGATTTTTGACCAATGATTCCATCATGAATTTCTTCTCCAACCCATTCGCCATACAAGCCATAGTTTCTGAGCATACCTCCGCAGCTCCATCCGGTACTATTGGCTTGAATTTCAAAAGCTTGGCATACTCACTTAACAAATGAAACATGTAATCATACACATAATCCATTTTCAATTCTTCCTGAATGAAGTTGCTCGCCGCTCTTCCAATTTCTTGTGCCTGCCAAATGCACATTTAGCTAGCGCATCAGAGCTATATATATCGTGTTTGTAGTTTTGAGGCCCTTTAATAATATAATCAATTGTTGATATATATCATATCATTATTACCTTTTGTTTGTGTGCGTTGCCCCAGTCTACAGCAAACTTAATGGATTTGCACTTATCGTCATCCCTTATTGGCCAGTAGTGTTGCACTGGTTGTAGATATCTTATGAAGAAATCGTAAAAATGGGGATTGATAAGCAATGTCATAGAGTCACAGGCTAGAATATATTTCTCACTAACAGACCATGCGTATCCTTCAATGTAGATTTTGTACCTACATGAATATATAAATAATCAACCAAGTCAATGTCCCAATATAAACATTCTATTTACAAAAGTCTGACTTGAAAAGGCATCAGCTGTCCAAAACTTGCAGATTTACGTACCTATGTGTGCATTGGCTTGCTAAATCTGATTGCTTAAAGTCTTGCTGAGATTCCCGGATCCAATCCTGCAAAAATTGGACACACAGACCAGCTCTAGCTAAATCTAAAAACCGTATAAGTAGGAATGTTATAACAGAATAAGCAATTAATACCAAAAGATTACTTGGATATAGAGTCGAGCATTCCAATCGTGTTTGTCTGAGACATTGCATTTGAGAAGGTCCCTTCTTGTTTCAGCTACAAAAGGGTTTCCTTTCCAGTACGCATATGGTTCCCTATCTGTCCATTTGTTACGACTGTTGCCTTCTTTCATATCTTTTAACAAACTTTCCCACGGTTTTATATTTATCTCAGCCCTACAAAAGTTAATTAAAAGACATGCTTATTATACATATATTTTCCTTCAATGGCTGATAAAAGTAATTAATAAGTATTGAATATTGTAGTTGCTTGTCTAATTCGATGAAACGTGATAACTTATTTCTAAATCAGTATTATAATAAAATGATTCAAATCCCTCAATGGCTGCTAAAAGTAAAGTAGTGGGCGGATAATTATACTTTTGGCATAGAGCATGCGCCTATGAGCATTAGAGGACCACTGTTAATTAATTATAAATCCCGACTGGTGTAGAAAGCTAAATATTGTATGGTTGGTCGCAAGTCATTATAGTGTAGGGCAGGTTGATAATTCAAACAAGCGATCATCACGTTACACCCACAAGAAAACAATAACATACGAACAGTTAAAAAAAGAAAGAAAAAGAGAGAGTTAGAAGAAGTCGTCACCATCCCCAGAAGGACCAATCAGGGAACACAATATCCATCGTCCACTTATCTCCACAGTACCGGAACAATGGCGGTGGGCTCGTTGTGTTCTGCCCCCTATAATCGCGCGATCGGATGAGCGGCCGGTCATCACAGTCAAACATCAGGTCCAGGTCTGGTAATCTTCCAGGATACCTCCTGAGGAGTTGCAAGATGCCCCATATTGTGAAAGCATCTCTAGTTTGTATAGACTTTTTGTACTTCTCGATATATAGTTTGTTGTTTACAATAATGAGGCGAAAATGAGCTGTTCGATTAGCTCTTTCCACCATGTCCCTGGTGATTCCTGTAACTCTCCAGGGTCTTAGATCTTCGTGGATCCACCGAAAATAATCTGGGCATGTGGGTATTGATAATGGGTCTTGGTCTTGTGTTTGAAACGTTGTGGGGTAATTTGTTGGACAGGTTTGGGTTTGGTTTTGGTTTTTGATAGCGCATTTGAGTGGGATGATGGTACTTTTCGGTGGGTTTTGGTACTTTTGGGAGATTACTACTGTTTTATATATTGAATTATAAACGGAAAATTTAGACTGCAAAAACCAAAAAGGAACAAAGTACTCAATCGAATATATTCAATATACTGAAGAGGAGAAAGATGATATAAGAGCAGAAGTTAGAGCTCAAATATGATACTGATCATATAGTGCTTATGGAAATTTTGGTACTTACAGTGTCAGTCCACAAGGACGAAGTAAAAGCAGCAACTATGAGGAGTGCTGGTAGAAAGAACAGCAGTATTGTAGTGATTGCCAGATTCTTTTTCAAAGGAGTACGCCATGGCAGCATCTCTGAAAAATGACTAACAATTCCAGAGCCGTGCAGCATATTGAAATTAATTAACATCGCTGCATTATAGAACTCCTTTACATTCTAGCAGTTTTCCTGTTACTCGGTTTGCTGAAGCAATCAATTGAAGAGGAAACACCGTGGGCTGTTTTAGTATGAATGAATCCACTTAGAGGTTTTGTCTTAGTTGGAATTTTCTCATATATGTCCTTTCACTATCAACTAAAACTGGCGTTGAAAATTCTACACATCCAGCTTCTGAAATACACTTTACGTGGGCGAAGACTCAAAAGTGCTTCTCTATATAATTTCTTTAGTGGAGAGGGGCCGGGACCAAACAACTTGTGTAAGAGGCTACTGAGACAAAATTCCAGGATCTCTGCATAAAAGAGGTACTGGCATTTTCTGAGGAGCTTTGATAGGTTGAACCAAACAACAAAAAACGTATTTCACCCACAAGACTTGCATGGAAAATTAATGCCTTTTGATCCAAAGGACCAGGTATATATTAATTGAACTACGAATGTTTCCGTGAATAAGGACCACGGGCCTTTTGAAGCTTGCAATCCAATTTGATTTCAAATTAATACACAGAATGTGTTTTAGCTATATATTAATTAAAGTGAATTTTGAATATTAATTTGATGCACGCGCATTTCTTACAGAGTTAATATATATATTTGGCCAAACCGGGTTGATTATATATAAATAATATATAATTGTGATAATGCGCTCCACTGAAATCATACCACCCCCATTTAGTATAAATTCGTCTGCTGATCATGAACAATTATAATAAATGCACTCCAAGTGGGTTTAGATTGTAGTGTGAATACTTGCGTGATAAAAAAGAAATAAAATAAATTTTGCTGTTAGGTAAAGCCAGCAAAAGACTAACAAATTAAAATCGAACATATGGCGGGGGCAATTGGTGCAGCATACCTAGCTCTTTTATAATTTTAATTTGAGTGTTTAAGTAGGCAATTATCCAATAATGACAATCATTAGGTGGGTGCCACTGGATTGTTCATAGAGGCACATGACAATTTATCATATCCCGAACTTTTTATTTAATAATGAAAATATAATTAGATGGATCATGTGTATATATATTAACTTGGATCATGACGATGAATGATGAAAAGACGAAGCAAAATGCCATAGAATTAGTTGCCACCGATACGTCCGGTACAAACAAACTATTCACTAGCGTATCGTACTGGTTTGATTTCCTCTTAATTATTTACAGTGTTAGTTGCTTAATTATTCAATATTCAATATGGTTACTAAATAAATAGCATCCGCCCGGGGTTTAATTTATTATATAAATATAACAGGAGTAGATTCAATTGTAGCCGATGTAAAGGGGCAGAATGTCACGGGCCGCCAAAACGCAAGCAGAATTGTCGAAAACACAAGAGTACGACAGCGTGCAACTCTCTGGATCAGCGCGCACAAATTCTGAATTCGTCTATCCTTTCGAAACAGAGTGCCGATTCGTAGATGAACAGTACCCGCGCAGACTGTAGGCATGTTGAGAGCGGGATGGCAGAGTCGGGAGGTGTGCGAAGCTGAGCGGGGTGTGTGAAATGCATGTTCAGTTGCCTACCTTATCCAGCACAAGTGCAAGGAAGATGAGCAGGTCATGAGTGGTGGTTTAGTAGCCCAACATAGCTTACTTAGCCTTGTGACCCAATAGGCTCAAATTTGTATAAGTAACGGTAAGTAGGATATTTGTATATATTTAGTACATATTTGTATATATGTATGGCTTTCATTAGCCATTTAGTAGTGCATATGTGTATTGATTTTGGCCACTTAATGTAAGTATATAAATGTAACTTTTGTGAATTAATGAAACTTTTACCATTTTTTTCTTCTAACTTTGTGTAGGCCGTGAGTGTGTTTCTTTCTTTCAAATTGACTGCAATTTGTTTTCAATTGAGCACATTTTCTTCATCATTCACGCTCATACATAAAGCACAAGTATATTTTAAGATAATTAACTTACTTAGACAGTAACAGTGAATTAGTTCAAGTGCTGCACGGGCTGATTTCATTCCGCATTCTCAGGAGGTGACAAGAAGCGGACTATTATTACATTACTTGCTATCACGGCAAAAAAAAACTGAAGAAAATAGGAAAAATTGAAATAGTGTCTGTGGGCCCCTCCAAAGAAGAAAACAAAGACGAAAAGAATGATAAGAAGGTTGAAAAGAAATGATGGAATCGATCACATTAGGCCATTAGCCATAGGTGAAGATCCAAGACCTTCCAAATGTTCACAATTTAACTTTAAAATAAAATTTCCTCTAATCCTTACCACTGGACTGACAAAATAACTAAATTAAATTAAATTAAATACCTGATAGGCATAGCCAAATACTTTACTCAAAGCACACATTTCTGAGCAAAACAAGAACTTTTCCAACGTCTACCGACAAGGAATGGAAACGGAAACATGGGAGACTGTAAACAAAAACTAGATTCAATAATATTATATATTTACAATACAACGTGTATTATCCTTGACCGATCGATCGATGATTTGTTTTGTTTTTGGGTTTTAAATTTCTCTCTGATCAAGCGGTAAAGGATAGGCTGGGTGTAAGCCCAAATTTCGAGTCCAGCAGAAAATGGGCCAGAAGAATCCAGCTTATCAATGAATCTAAGCACGAGGACACAAAACTGATTTCAAACAACTCAAAATTCTGTGGGTTCATCTCTAGCCGTTCGAAATTTCGCGGAAAAACTTGAACCGTCAATACAAACCCCCTAACAATATATATATATATATATATATATATATATATATATATATTTCTTTCTTTTGTGGCCATAAAATCACATCTGTTGTCAAATTCTAGTTCACTCTACGCGCCGTCTCAATTAACTGACCCTACATTTCCGCGGGTAAGAGTATAGTAAGTAGCACGCGCTATTCAATAGCCACGTAAGCGAACAAGCTTCCTTACATGTAGATATTTTCCCTAAATTGCCCAACACGACCCCGCGTTCAGTGAACTCATTTATGGCGCGAGTGCGGTAAGTACGTAAAAGGTGAGGAAAACACGAGGCGCACGATTAGATAAATATAAACGAAAATAAATTTTATGCTCCTCATAGTGCCGTTGGTTGTCGCTCGGTCAGTGTTTCTTTGGACTGGCAGAAACGAGACGAGAGAAAGAGAAAGAGAAAGAGAAAGAGAGAGACAGAAAAAGCAAAACCCTAGAAATCTATGAGAATGTCTGCAACTGGAGTTGGTGGTCTTGGGGACGACAAAATGGCCATGGATCATTCTCCTACTTTAACTTCAAATCCAAGGGATAGGTATAAGATTATCTTATAATGTATGGATGTTTATGATCTTTACTAATTTTTGTTGTTCTGGGTTTTCTGTTGATCGTTTAATTTGTTGTTTTTTGTTCATGAGTTTGAGTTTTGTTGCGTTTATTTTGTTAGAATTCATAGTGGTGATGTAAATGTTCATATGTTTTTTTCTTAAAAAATAAAAATTGGTTCAAGGATAAATTTCCTCTGATTTCTCTGTAGTCAAACTACAAATTATTGCTGAAGTGACCTAAATCTATTGGTGGGTTTTGGTAAGTCTAAATGTGTGCTTGGTTGATCAATTCAACATGATAACTAAACGGGTTGTAATACAGAATTACTTGTGTTCTGTCCGACTGTCTAAGGCTATAATTTAGTAAATTTTTAACTTGGTATTTTCTTTTTAATTAAAAACCCATATGCCGTTTTGAAAGCTTGAGCCTTGATGGGTGATTCATCCAATGTGCAAAATTTTATAGAGGGACCTCCTGACTTGTGTATCTGAAAATTTGTGTATATATTGTGCATAAGGAATTATTTGGTGATTGTAAATTCTTACATTTTTTCTCTATAAACTGGTAATAGTGAGACTTGGAATTGGGAAGGACAAGAATATTGTCTCCAGAAAGATTCTGATTTTGGTGAGTTTGCTCTTCTGTTCTCTATTTATGCATAAGCCAGTATATGTCAGTATAAGTAGTAATTCAGGCCAACAGGGAATGAATGATAAGAAAGAGAGTGGCTGTGTCTGAGTATGTGTTATATTTTCTGGCAGACATGTCTGGATCTCAGTGGAATAAAGTGACTCTGAATGAGGAAGATCTTTCCTACATGCTCGATGATGAAACAACTCCTGTTAAGGCGTGTGGGGATTTAGCTTATGCTACCCATTATGGTAGGGATTTTTTTCTCAGTGTTCTTTACTTTCACAGTTATTGCCTTCTTCGAACGCCTAAGTTGTTGGACAATGTTTGACAGGTGATATAAGCAAGGAACCAAAAGAACGTAGGGAGACTTCTTCACAAATAAAGAGGCGACGGATGCTACAATTTGATACTCAAATAGCTGATTCTTCCCTTTGTAGTGATGAGACGCCTTCTGCATTCCTAAAATCAAATGTCAGTGCAGGACAACTCTTTTCTTCGTGATAATTCTATATTGACATTACATCTTGTTTGTTATGTAGTTGTTTTGAACATTTGACATGGGTTAAGTGCCACATATATAACCTAGATTTGATAAGAAGAAAGCATTCTTTGACACTGAAATTTAAATATTTTGTTTGTACTAGTTTTATATTATTATCCAGGAGAACAATTATCATTCTCAGTACAATGTGCATTTATCTTCAACTCATTTGATGAATATTTGTTATATCTCTGCAGTATTTTGGATTACCAAGCTTTAACATCAGACAACCATTCTCTGGATTGCAGTTACTCTAACTTGTTAGCTCTGTGTTTTTGGTCCATGAACATGTCCTTTTGCTAGTCTAATTTGTCCATGCGGTGCCAGAGCTGTGGCCAGTGATCATATTAAACAGTGATACTCTGTGGATACATATGTAATGCTTCAAAACACATTTGGAATTCTAAAAACTTTTTGCTTTACTTTAGAATCATATCAAGCTTCATTTTACTATTGACTAAGCATCCAATTTAGGATACAACACAAGAACATCTTTGTGATTGAAACTTTAAGTGATGTATTCGTGCTGGTTGTAAAATTATAAAATAATAACCTTCATGGAATATCTAAAATTAATTTAACGAATTGACATAAATTATATAATGTAAAATTATTTATTCCCTTATCCACTCCATATTGTATTTTTTTTGCCTTTTTCGAGAACTTTGGTGCATCTGTATCCTCTTCTATATTGATGATCTATGGTTATCTGATATGATTCTAATACACAAATAGCACAGTACTAGTGCCATCAACATTGCCCATACTTAATGTTCTTCATTATATGTTTAGGAGAGGGAGGACTCAGTCCAAGGGGTTTTACCTGAAGCATCACAATGGATTAATGAGTTTTCAGGTTTGCATCTTGCAAGATCTATTGTAATACAGCTATGAACTTGAATGTTTACTTGTGTTTTCTAATGAATATGTAACATATCTTAGCAGATGTTTTCTAATCATTATTTCGCTTATCTTAGCAGGTGTGTCAGCCTCTGGGTGTGATGGCCTAGACCAGTCATTTGATGGATGGATTGCTCAATGCCTTAATGACCCTGAGATAAATTTTAGCCCTGATGACATGTATGCTTCTTTGGACTATAGCTTTTTTGTTTGATTTCCATTCCACTATAATCTGATTTCTTGTCGTGTGAGAATCAGGAACTTGTCTGGGGCATCTGATTTACAAATTGATATTTCAGGTGTGAGAGACAAACTTTTCTTTCAATCTTTTGTGCTGTGCCTTATTGTTAAGCTTATAAAAGTGGTTCAACAATGCAGAGTTCAGCAATTCATCGCCTGCATATAATGCTAATGTGATTCAACAGAATGTTACTAGAACTACTCGAAATGTTGTTTTTAAAGGTATTTGTCTGTTTGGAATTTCACTTTGTTGCTTGTCATATTCTGTATTGATATCCGATGGCTTTCCTTTTTATAGCTATATTCCAATAACATGGTGATTTCCTTTAGTAGATCATTCCAATAGTCTTCTTATTGTTCTGCATTCATCCTCTCTGTCACACACACAGACGCAAGAAATAGTAGAATAAACATATCTGGAATATAAACAGTTATATTTGTTGTTAAAATGTGTGCTTTTTTGGTGTTTTATTATTTTTATTGGTGTCTTTACGGTCACCATCATGCAAATGCCTTTAAGATTTGTAGGGACAGGTAGAAATTTGTCTGGGATGATTTTGGATTTTTAATGCAAAATGACGTCAAAGGACTGTCTGACCCTTTTTTTTCTGCTCGCTTTAGGTAGAAAGTCTATCATAAGAACCCCAACTAAATTAGCTTCTTCAGTTGCCTATCCATTTGCCTTCATTAAGCCATGTGGCGTCCATGGAGATGTTACTTTGAAGGAGATAAACCAGCGAATTCACACTCCACCATCAAAATTAAAGCAAAATATTGAAGATCCGTCTGCTTACCCAACTTCGGCTTTTTCTGGGAAGCCTGTTGTTGGTAAAACTAAAATTCGCACTGAAGGAGGAAAAGGCAGCATCACGATCATGAGAACCAAAGGTTGAGTAGATAAGCGCATTTCAAACTTCCGTTTTTGCAGTCCTTTTTCTTGCCTCATAATGTTCTGGGTTGAGGGGCATATGTATTATTCCAGGGCCATCTAACATAGAAGTTCAAATCAATTTTCCCCCCTTTTGGCAATGTTCGTGGACTATATATCAATCGTAGTTAAACTGTCTATGTATCAGAGTGTTATTTAGGTGTCAAATAGCCATGGTTCATGCGACCTTGATTTTGAACATTAATCAATGTAAGCGTGATGTCTATTCAATTCGGCTATTTCGCATTTGGCTTTAGGAGATTCCTATGAACAGAATCAGTGATTCACCAGATTAGTCTTGTTGTATTGGAATTATATATTGACAAGGCCTATTTTACATGAAATGGAAAGCTGAAGCTTGCTTGTATTTGCTAAAGGATTCATTTGATTTGTAGGCATCAGAGACTCGGTATTTCTTTTAGATTTATGCTGTATATTATATGGACCTTCTTATAAACCTAAACCTTGTGTGTTAATGGTTATGGATACAATAATTATATCTGGTGCATGCTTGCAGTTTAGTTATTCAGAAAGCGTGAACAATGTGCATCCACTCAGAACCAAAGAAACATAAACCTGGAAATTAATGGTCCAGCATTATAAACTTCATAGAACCTTAACAATATGATTTTGCTTAAAATTTAAAGTTTACATGAATTCTGTTGATGATGGTTAAAATGTAACTTAAAAATGTCTTCTAGCGGGTCGCATTTGAAGAGATAAAAGGTTAGGAATGACCTATAGCCAGGAGGCCAAACGTCGCTGAGAATCAATTTTATCATTTCTTTTCATCCTTTTTTTCTTCTTTTGCTGGACCAACAGA
Organism: Melia azedarach; assembly: GCA_028052125.1. Taxonomy (NCBI): domain Eukaryota; kingdom Viridiplantae; phylum Streptophyta; class Magnoliopsida; order Sapindales; family Meliaceae; genus Melia; species Melia azedarach. Next base: position 1,694,304 of record CM051401.1, on the reverse strand, counting down.
AACTATTTCAATTTTTGCTATTTTCTTCAGTTTTCTGGCAATGGCAACTGCATCCATCTCCCCGGTAATAGTAAGCTTCTGCTCCTTAAGATCAGCTGCAATCGAATCTACCCCTGTTACATTACCGGATACAATTTGAATTTAGAAATAATAAATTAAATAGAATAATAATAATAAGCAAGCAACCAATAAATTAAATATAAATAATAACCATAAATGTCAGCGGCAGCTTCAATGGCTTTCCGCTTTGTCTTTTCATCATTCATTGTCATGATCTTCAACACCACCTTCTGCAAATTAAAGAGGAGGGGAAGAAATTTACAAAGTACAACGAAACATAGAAGAAACGAGATCATCATTACAGAGAGAGACCTGGTTTTACCTGTGCCATTTCAGAAGTACGAGGTCCAAAAAAATGAATAGAATAGAAGGGAATTGTAAGAATTTGGAATGAATGGAAGGGATTTGAAAATTATCAAAGAGGCTGAGTTTAATGTCTGTATAGAAGTGGCTAATAGCAGTAACAGTCCAGATTGCTGCCTGGCCACTATATATATATAGTCTGAAAATGAAGGAGGAAATGGATCGCACTTAGTAAAAATTATTTGCTGTTGTAAGCAAATTAAGCAACATTATAATAATATATATATATATATATATATTATTGAGTTATTGCTTCAAGCACTACTCTGTGTAGTCTTTAATTAATTTGTATAAGAAAAAGATACATTAATAAAAATTAAGTAAGATATATATGAAAGAAGAAATTTAGTGTCAACTGAGTTTGATAATCTTGTTGCTACATGTGAATTCCTCCATTAAATCCGCGCTTGGATTCCATTAAAGAGTTGTGTAGTGTGCATGTAATTATTTTGGTACATAATTCTTTCAACATCATCTATAGAATTAGTTAATACAACTAAACAAACCTGCAGCTTCGAATAATTAACAATTAATATGAGTCATCTCCCTCTTCATTATTTAGCCCATTGCAACAGCCCAACTTTAGCCCACGATTGATGATTTGATCTTTAATTATGTATATAATATAATAGATGCTGCATCAGAACGGCATTGTTGACCCTCTTTATTGACCTAGCTACTTTAATTAAGCTGGCTTGGATAATCAATGTATCAACTGACTTCAAAAGGTTGTGTGTATTAATCAATCGTGAGTTCCACTTTATATTTGCGTTTAAGCATCAAGATTCTAACGAAATTTATTTTCAAGAAGTCAATAATACCAAAGTAAAAGGAATAATTGATACCGATCAAATTTTCAATGCTAGACATTTTATAATCTAAAGTCCAGCTTATTAGTTAATTAAATCAGGCGGGGTCAAATATGTCTTTTTATATACACGGCTCCTCTTATTTTTTCATATTCTCTTTATATTTTGTGACGGTATTCGATGTTAAATAATCATATCCAGAAATATTTTATACATTGAAAGGGAATAAATTATTTAATTTGCAGTTTACCCAACTAATTAATGTAACAAAAAATTGTTATATAATGACGCTTAGTTTTCGTTCAGATATTTTAAAAGCAAAATAAAAAATTGTATTGTTTGCTAATTAATTAAAACGAATTGTTTAATAAAATGATACATGAATAATTCGTTTTGGCAACGTGAAATATATATATGTCCTAGAAAGCAGTCATTAATTAGTGAAGTCATGAAACTGTGAAATTAATTATCCGTACTATATATGATTGGATAAAATAATTAGTATATCACTCGTCCTGTAAAGTTAAAAAGTAGTGGACAGACAAAACACAAGTAACACATTAGCTTATAAAATTTGCTTAATTTACACGTGGTTTAATTCAATGAATAAAATGTGAAATTAATTGAACTCTGATCTACCCCCGGTTGACCTACTATATATTGCTTCCATAACCAAAGTGGTCCCAATCCATGTCCTGACTCCTGACCAAATTAAATTTAATTATCCGAACCAATATTAGTCAGGAGATAAATTAGATTAACTAATAAAAATTAGAACTAATTAATCCGGTACCTTTATTTATTCTATTTGATTTATGCTATTATATACATTGGACTGCATATATGAGTATGACGATCACATAAATAGCAATAATATTAATTATTATCAATGAAGTCGTACTCCGCAGCTAGATATATGTTGTAATGCGAGATAAATTAATTAGCTGTAGCAGACAGTTTTCATACGCAAGCTTTTCTTGGTTTTCAGTAATGGCTAAGGTGTATCCCAAAGCTCCCATGTCTGCTCTTAGTTATATGACTTCGAAAAGAGAAACTTTCACTGTATGGATGAAATCTCTCGTATGCCATTCAAATGGTTGCACTGTCTTCAATTCCAATGGCGAAATCGTCTATCGAGTTGAAAACTATGATAAAAAGTGCAGCAACGAAGTCTATCTCATGGATCTCCGAGGCAATGTTATCTTCACAATTCGAAGAAAGGTATGCAATTAATTAATTTTGCGTTTAATTTTCGTAATCTGTTTGTGATTTAATAATAATAATGGAATTATGTTCAATTAATTTGTTGCAGAAATCAGTGGTTTTTGGAAGGTGGGATGGGTATAGATGGAGCTGCAGTAGAAGTAGCTTAAAGAAGGAGAAGCCGTGGTTTCAAGTTAAGAAATATTACTGCAGATTTCTGATGGGTGATTTAGCTTGCCAAGTTACTGTGTTAGAGCGTGATAAATATTGGATAGTGAAATCAGCTCGTAAAGGCAGAGCGTTCAGGATACAGAACAGCGAAGGAGATGCTATAGCAGAGGTAAACCAAAAGCAATCATCTTCTGGAATTCCTTTTGGAGAAGACGTATTGACTTTGAATGTAGAACCCCATATTGACCATTCCTTGATCGTAGCTCTTCTGACTGTCTACGGATTGATCAACCATCAATTGTAAATAATACATGATACATCATGTTCTTGCTCTCAGCCTAGCTAGCTAGCTAAAACAATTTTGTAAAATCATAGGCCTAGGCTCTTCTCTTGTTCTGTAGTTAAGGTATTCATTTGATTTTGTTGTGAAATTAATTAAACTACGAAATTAATGGTATATATATACTAAATTTAGCCTTTTAGGGAAAAAAGAAGAGCAAATTAACAGATGTATGTTTTAATTTTTCTTTTATGTTTTTAATTATATTTTATTATGCCAAAATCAGACAAAGTACTTCATAAATATAATAAGTTCTCGCAACAATTACACAATTATATATATATATATATATATGCTGAGAAAATGGATTTCTGCTAAAAATTAGTGAAAGATATATAAAAAATAAAAACAAATTAATAAAGTCGATTATATATAAAAGAGGATCAAGTTCTGCATGCAAGGTATACATCAATGTGAAATTATAAATTGAAATTTGGAAAGAAGCGTCAAAGTATAAATGAATGTGATAATTAAATTAATTAATTAATTTCATGTGGAAGCTCACCAGACTTGAATTGAGAGTTCAAAAAAGCAGAAGAGGTGTGCTAATTAACTGGTAAGAGAGACGAGATCGATGTGCATCACATTTCACATGTTGTATTTGTATATATGTGTGAATGCATGCATGCACGTCGATCCATGTGTGCGCATCACTGAAGTCCTCTTTCACTTCACACGTTCTTAATTTAATACATACACGTGGATATATATATATATATATATTATATTAATCATTCTTAATTATTTCAGGTATAATGTACTACACGCGTCATTTATAGTTTAAACTAGCTGCGGTAAATGCACGTGAGTAAACTTCGGTCTAAAGTGCTGTTAAGATGGAAGTGTTTGTTATTATTGTTCTTTTTTTCAGATAATATGTGTTATGTATTAATCTAACATCACTTTTTAGTATTAATTAAATAAACCTAACTAATATAGATGTTAGTGTCTTTTAACTGCTTGTAATGATGATTAACGAAATATATTGTCTATTAGTTTGTACAAAGAATAACAAATAGTTTAGCGATGTGGTCATCTAGAAGCTCAAAAATGGGCAGTCTAAAAAAAGCAGCAATTTTATTTATTGATTTAATTTGTCTGGAATAGTTGTTAGTTCAATTATTAATATGTATAATCATATATATATGCATGACATTTGGATTTGATCAAGATGTTATATGTAGATACATATGCTTGGTACGTGTGCATTATCGCATGGAAGTTGTATCTCCCGATATTTACATGTCAGTTGTTAAGCAAACCAGAATAAAGATGTCTGGTTGGTCCACGTGCGTACTCATGATTAAAATAGGATGATTAGTATAATCAGCCGATTATAAAAACAATGAGATATGTTTGTTAATTTAAATGAAAACTACCTGGTATAATATAATTCAAATTCGTTTTCTTCTTACATCATTAATTAGCATAATTTATTTAATTAAATGGATAAAAATTAAAGTAAAACACTGCTGACTAAACTGAAAGACTCACTTCATCTTCTGGACATATATTAAATAACTCAAAAAAACAAATAGTTATATAGCAGTGGTTCGTAGTTCACATTTGAATAAACTAATATACGATCATATATACACGCTTCCCATTCCCATACCCGTATTTAAAATCAATCGGTGAACTGGTTATCAATGGGATAATTTCATTTTGATCATTAACAATTTTAAAAAAATATCATTTTAATTGATATATTTATATATTAAATAAAAATATTTTTAAAATTATTGAAATGATCTAAATTATTTCAGTGAATGTTATTTAGGTTCTTTAACTAAATATATGTTAATTTTGAACTTTTAATGAGGTGGGATAATTTTAATTTCCCTCAACTAATATTAATAAATTTTGAAATTAAAACAAAGATTGTTAAAAATTATTTCATCTCATTATTCATTAATGGCTGAAAATTCGAAAAAATTTATTCAGAGGATCTAAATAATATTTATTGAAATAATTTGGATCTAAGTGATAATTTTTCATAATATTACGTATATTTTTATCTAACATATAAAACATACCAACTAAAATAATATTTCTTAAAACATTAAGAATTAAAATAGAATTATTTCCAATTTTTATGATAAATTGAGAAAAGATCAAATTATTTATGTATGTATATTTATGTGTGTGTATATATATATATATACTGAAAGTAAAATGGAAAAACAGTGCAGAGATTTGTGCACGCATGTGAAATCACAAAATTAACCAAGTAATTGATTAATTAATTAATGCTTCGTATATATATTTATTCTTAACTAATATAAAGAGCGATCTGACAGGAGATCTTCTTCCTAAAATTAAATAATAATGCTTAAATTTAAGCATAAATGTAGAGAGCTAGCTAGGCCAGCTTTTATCTTCTGTCACATGGTTAAATTAATAATACGAAAGATTATATTCTATATATGCCGAGAGCTTTTTCTGACTGAATAAATAAAAATAAATATATATCATGTTTGAAAGGAGACGATCACAACACAGGCAAGCTTACCTATAATATTAATTTTTCATATATTTCTTTAAATAGTGGCCCGGCAACTGATAGTTGGGTATCAGATTCTTTAGCAACGTTCTCACTTCGCACCTTGTCTGCAGGGACAAGTACTCCAGATCCAGATCGACAACCTCAACTCAAGGGTAGCTAGGTTTTGATCTTTAGTTCGATCTGGTCAACATATATAGGCCAACCCCTAGCTGCAAATTAATGAAGGACATCCTGAAGTTTAGTTTGAACACATGAAGTTAACTTGAAGCTATATAAAAACAATGTCTTGGCTGGAAGGATATTATATATGATCAATCAACTATATAAATCAATTAATTAAACTGTTAAAAATATATCACATAATGCAAGTTCCTACTCCCCATGTCATTGAGATCAATATCCGAATTAATAATATATATATTAGAAGGAAGAAAAAGAATGGGGATAATTCCAACGTACTTATCTAAGTAAACTAGTAATTGATCTACATATTATTCTGAATACTCTTACATCTTCTTAATTTATATAAATGCATACCATAAACGTGACGGAATCTCTTCTGACAAAATAAATTACGCAAAAGGGTTGAAGTTTCTTGCCAATTTCTGCCCTTGCGATATATATATTGTACACACCATCGATTACTTGAGCGCATCATTCAGATCTCACTTTTACATCAATTATCTCGATTCACTCTAAGGCAGTAGATCTCTCATTACTCTAAAAACCAAGCATCTCCCTCAAATGGCCAAAGTTCATCCTCTTCAACCTGTTGATGCCGCTTCTTCCTCTAATTATGTCACCGCAAAGCGAGAATCATTGACCGTATGGATGAAATCCCTTGTGATGCGAGGAAATGGTTGCACCGTTTTCAACGAAAATGGTGAGATCGTTTATCGTGTTGATAACTACGATAACAAAGGCAGCAGTGAAGTTTATCTCATGGATCTCCGAGGCAAAGTTCTCTTCACAATACTCCGAACAGTTTGGTTCTTCGGACGATGGAAGGGTTATAAAGGCGATCGTTCAAACTTGATGACTAAAGAGAAACCGAAATTTCAAGTAACAAATAAAGGTCGGGTTATATTGGGGCCTGAAAATGCTGAAGCGATTTGCTACAAACTAGTAGCTTCAGCTGGCAAATCAGCATTCAAGATAATAGACTGCAGAGGAGGAGGAGTTGTTGCAGAAGCAAGAAGAAAGCAGTCTTCGTCAGGAGTATTATTAGGAGATGACGTGTTAACTTTGGTTGTGGAGCCTCACGTCGATCATTCCTTCGTTATGGCTCTTGCGACTGTGTACGGATTGATGCATCGCAGACTGTAAACAGCCTCCAAAATTACTCCATACCTATCTGTTTCCGAGTTGCTCAGCTACCAATAGCTCGAAGTGAAGACCGGGAACATGGTCCAGAGGAGTGTTTTTTTTTTATTATTTTTAATTTTGTTTTTTCCTAACACCGTCTAACCAGGGAATTAAACGAAACCAATCTCAGGATATTTTTTTTGAGGGATTTCAAACCAATTATACCTGATGATGAATACTTGTATTATAAATCACGAATGATACAGTAATATAATACTTATTGTTCATGGAATGATGGAAAGATCAATTACTTTTGTAATTTTCAATGTTCTTAAATCTTAATTACGGCCATGAGATTTCCAAGCGAAGATTAGCTAGGGCCTGGTTTGTAGAGATGTGAGAAGAAAGATTATTACCGTGCCTTCCACTTTCAGGAGCATTTATTAATTTATTTATTGAATTATTGTACTTTACCCCTATTTATTAATTAAAAATAATTAATTGAGATTACTATTATAATTGTGTATATTTAAATTTTTTACTATTTTTTTCAAATATCAAATTATTAATTAATATCTTTATAAATATTAATTAATTTATTATTTTTAATTAATTAATAATTAATATATATAATTTATTTTGATATATAATTTAATTTAAGTTTATTTATTTATTATTTAAATGAAATTTTTACTTTAATTTTAATATATAAGCAACTCATTTTTTTAATAAAATATAAATTATTAAGGAAAATTAACACATACCTCCCCTGAGATTTGAGAAACCTACACTTAGATGGAAGGTTTAAAAAAACTCACACTTACCTCCCTTAAACCGTTAGTTGACTGTTAGAAGACCGTTATAATTAAAGGTATTTTTAGATATTATTATTTTTAACTTATTACATAATTAATTCTCATAAAATATTGCATTATTGTTCATATAATAATACAATTTTACATAATATGAATTAGTCTTATTTTTTATAATTTTAAAAAAAATTCTAAATTTAGAATTAATATTTAGAATTTTTGTAAAATAAATATAGTATATCCATGTACTCATTTAATTAAATTATATTTTATATTATTTTTTGTTAACTTAGTGCACATACACATGACATAAGTATAATTTTAAATTTGTTATTAACTTAAAAAATTTATGATTGTAATAAATAATAATATTAAACATATAAATTTTACTTATAAATTAATATAATAGTATTATTTTGTTTATATATATTTTATATGATTTTTTATATAATTTATTTTAAAATTTCATCCTTATAACTTGAAATCTTGAATAATTAATAAATAATAATACAATATTTTGTAAGAACTAATTATCTAGTAAGTTGTAAAATAATTAAATTGATAAAATATCTAAAATATCTTTAATTTTAACGGTCAACTAACGGTCTAAGGAAGATAAGTGTGAGTTTCTTCAAACCTTCCATGTAAGTGTAGGTTTCTCAAACTTCAAGGGAGATATGTGTTAATTCCCCAAATTATTAATTATATATAAATTAAATTTTATTTTTTAACTATACAGGGTTATTTTTGTCTTTATACATATAATATTAATAACAATAAGAATAAATGAGTTATTTTATTATATTTTGAGATATTGTTGATGATTTTTTAAAAAACGAAGGGTTTTGTTAAAAAATTAAAGTTATTTGTAAAGATTGTGAATAAAATATTAGTTAAAATTAAAATTATCCTTAAAAAATAATTAAAAAAGTTTATCTTTTAATATTTTATAAATAAAATTAAAAAATTTAAATTTTTGTTTATGAGACTCATATGTTATAAAGTTATTTTAATAATTATATTTAAAATTTAAAATATTCTATTAATTTTACTAATGGATAGATATGACGAATAATTTTTAATAACATAAGAGAAATTTGATCCATTAAACAAAAATCAAAGGGGTCATTCTCCCTTTATTTTATTATCTGCTTCTTAATTAATTTGTTTATTGTTTACTTCAAGCTAGCTTTTCTTTAATTCCGTTAGTAATTTTTATTAATAAATTCTTCTGCAGTAAAGTGTGGGGCAAATATTGCTATATTATTATTAACATTAATTGCTTTCTGAATACGAAAGCAGAAGTAATTAATTAATACAAACAGTAATGCAATTTTCAGTCAACCAAACACGAAACAAATAGTGCAGGTCCCACCTCAAGACTACATCTCCCTCGATTGAAAGAAAATTTTATTTAAAAGAAAATCTTATTAGACATAATCATTCAACAAAAGCTTAGCATTTGATATTGCTAGAAATTTATCTCAAAATGGGTGTTTTTAATATTAATTAAGCTCGTCTTTTGATGTCAATTTTTTGAACTTTTAAAGTTATTCTGACACGCGTCCATCGATTTTTTTTTAATTTTTGATTTACGTACATTTTTATCTAATAATCACTCACTATAATGTGGAATTTTACCTGAGAAATTAAACAAGTATCATTAACAACCGTTCATATTATTTTTATTTGATGAATGAGTTTTTCTTAATTTGTTAATTTTTTCTCCTTGGGGGGCTTTTGCTTATAGTGACAGACATATGTACTGTGAAGATTTGTGAAATCATAAAATCCAGTCTTAATTAAGGTGCTTCTGTAATTTATTCTTCTTATTAATTAGATGCGTGGGATCTTCAACTTGCTAATCTGGTTAAACAATTTTACAGTAGTATAAGATTATTTGAACCTTGGCTTATATATGTCATAATAATATTAGAAAATATTAAATTTTGATTCGATTAGAGGAAAAAATAATATTACTGACAAAACGATTTAAAATATAAAGGAAAGCGAGTACAAGCAAGCATATAACTCGTTAAAGATATATAATTTCTTTAATGGAGTTGAGCATCCGATACGATAGTGAAGTCCCCACCACGTCTGTGACAAGAAAAGACAAGACAACTCATTCAGCCATCCCCCTCTATATAATTAGTTCCATTTTGGTCAACATTATTAGCCCAATAATTAACCCTATAAACTTAATGGTATGGAGGAGTCTTCACAGCTATTGATTCGATGAGTTTAATTTACAACGTAATTTATTAGTTGCTCCTAATTTAACTTACCAAAATCACCATTCAACAAATAAGAACTTGAATTTAATAAATATTTCCTATGTCATAGATATCATCGAGAAAATGAATTGTATATATGTACTAACTATTCCAAAAAAGTTGTCAAAAATATCGATATTAATTAAGAATTTCAACATAATTGTCTAGACGAAAACTAATTGATGTACACTATTCTGAAAACTTACATCTTCTCTATTATATATGAATGCATAACATAAACGTGATGGTATCTCATTTGCAAAAATTATGCATAAGAGTTGAAGTTTCTTCCCGATTTCTGGCCTTGCGAGTTTATTTATATATCTCCGTTCATTATTCAAGTCCTTCAAAGACAGTAGAATTCTCTTTGCGATCAAAGCAAACATTTGGATCTCTTTTCGCTCAAATTAATGGCCAAGGTTCATCCTCTTCCACCTGTTGAAGTTGCTTCTTCCTCTAATTATGTCACGGCAAAGAGAGAATCATTCACCGTATGGATGAAATCCCTTGTGATGCAGGGAAATGGATGCACCGTTTTCAATGAAAAAGGCGAGATTGTTTATCGCATAGATGACTACGATGACAAAGGCAGCAGTGAAGTTTATCTAATGGATCTTAGGGGCAAAGTTCTCTTCACAATACTCCGAAGACTATGGCTTTTCGGACGACGGAAGGTTTATAAAGGCGATTATTCAAAGTTGAACAAAGAGAAACCGAAATTTCAAGTAACAAAGAGAGGTCGCGTTATATTGCGGTCTGAAAATGCTGAAGCTACGTGCTATAAACTAAAGGCGTCGGCTGGAAAGTCAGCATTATTCAAGATAATAGATAGCAGAGGAGGAATTGTTGCAGAAGCAAGAAGAAAGCAGTCTCCGTCAGGAGTATTATTAGGAGACGACGTGTTAACTTTGATTGTGGAGCCTTATGTCGATCATTCCTTCGTTATGGCTCTTGCGACTGTGTATGGATTGATGCTTCGCAAACTGTAATTCCATAGTTTTTTCTTTTTTTTGGTTGGGATTTCAAACCATTTGTACCTGATGATGTATTGTAATATTGTACATCGCCGATCATATAGTGGTATAGTACACTCTGTTTGTGAGAAGGATCAAATACTCCCGTAATTTTTTCAAGTTCTTTATTAGTTAACATTTCGTATCAGTAATGAGGGTTAATTCTGAAACAAAAGATAAGCTTGCCTTGTTGAGGCCAAGAAGAAAGATTAATTTGCGTTCGATCGACTAATTAATTTTATATTTAGTCAGACACTAACAATATATATTTATATATATATATACACACACACATACAAGCATGAGGATGTGTCTCATTAATCCTTTTCTCCATGACATCACCGCTCTCTTACAATTTAAATGAAATAAAACACCTCTGATATCTTCCATTCTATACCATACTTGTCTGATCACACTGAAAAAAGACATCCAATAAGTCAAATAAGTGCCATAATAGGTTAATTAGTTTGCTTGTCTTCTTTCTATCTTATCAAAAGAATTTCGTCCTTTGGCAACAAGGGTTTTGCTTATGCGTGACGGAGATATATAAAGTGTTGAGGTTTGTGCACGTGGATCTGTGAAATTGCCCGAACCCAGTCTATACCATACTTCTATATTTTATTCTTCTTAATTAATTAATTCTTATTAACCGTTGTTATAAAGAGCTTGTTACTCACATGGGATCCTCAATCAATGTAAAATTAATCTGATTCGGACACTTTTGCAATATAACATAATTTGAATGGTTTTTTTTTTTTTTTGTGTTATAATAATATGTTAAAAACTTGAATTTTTATTTCAGGTAAAATTACTGATGTAGTGATAAAATATTAGGGGAGGATTCATATAAAATATCAAGTTTAGAAATTAAAGCACCCACTACATATATTCAATTTCCTTCACAAAGTTTTTAAAGATAAATATATATATATATATATATATATATTTCTTGAATATTAATACATATTATAAGCTAGTTAAATTGAGCATCGGATACGATATATGGCAAAGTCCCCACGGTACAACGCATCATGTCTTGGACAAGACAAGACAACTCATCACCCATGCTCGACAGACGACATAAGCCTTTCATACTTCAGTTTTGGTCAACATTATGAGCCCAATAACCCTACAAACCAATCGAGGCTGCTTCTAAAAATATCTTTGCAGTTTTCACACAGTTGTTGACTCAGAGAAGCTTTTACAACGTAATTTGAATTTGCTGCAAATTAACTAACTTATACCCGGACATACTCATGCATTTTCATTCAAAAAATAACTTAGAATTTAATTAATAAAATGTTTGAACAATAGATGAACCTTGAAGCAACAATTATTTATGCAATAAATAATATATGTATTATCACTTGGTAAAGGTGATATGGTCAAGATATTTAAATCTATGCACAAACGCAATAATGCAAGTTCCTATTCCCATCGTCATCGATGTCATCCGAATAATGAACGATGCCCCCTTTTATTATCCTGATCACTTTATTTGGACTTAATAAATTACTATTTCCAAACGTTGTCAAAAATATGGAAAAGAATCTTCAATACAATTGTCTAGGTCATAAACTGTATGATCTACGCAATTCCGGAAACATACTTTTCCTATACAGCTATACATAAATGCATTACTTAAACGTGATGGAATCTCATTTAAAGAAAATAATCTATAGAAGAGTTGAAGTTGCTTTCCAATTTCTGGGCTTCTGAAAGTCCACACGTCGAACATTAACTATTTAAACATCTGTAGTGTCTTTCTCATACGCCAATTTTCTCCATTCTTTCAAGTCTTCAAAGGAGTAAAGCTTTCTTTATTCATAGAACATACAAATCTAAGATAACTCTCACGAAAATGGCCCAGGTTTATCCTCATCCACGCACTTTTTGATGTTGCTTCTTCCTCTTATGTTTCCGCAAAGAGAGAATCATTCAACGTATGGATGAAATCCCTCGTAATGCAAAGAAATGGCTGCACGGTTTTCAATGAAAATGGTGAGATTGTCTATCGTATAGACAACTACAATAACAAAGGCAGCAATGAAGTTTATCTAACGGATCTCCGAGGCCAAGTTCTCTTCACAATACTCCGAAAAGTATGGCTTTTCGGACAATGGAAGGGTTGTAAAGGTGATTGTTCAAACTTGAATAAAGAGAAACCAAAATTTCAAGTAAATAAGAAAGGTCAAATTACCCTGTTGTCTAATGATGCTGAAGCTGGTTGCTACAAACTAGAAGCCTCAGCTGGTATATCAGCATTCAAGATAGTAGACAGCAGGGAAGGAGGAGTTGCTGCAGAAGCCAAGAAGAAAACAGTCGTCTTCAGGAGCATTATTAGGAGATGATGTGTTAACTTTGGTTGTGGAGCCTCACGTCGATCATTCGTTTGTTATGGCTCTTGTACTGTGTATGGATTAATGCGTCGCAGTCTGTAAACAGTCCTCAAAATGACTCTATAAATAGCTAGCTCGAAGTGAAAAGCGAGGAAGTTAACATATGTTCCAGAGAAATATAGAATTTTTTAAATTTGTTAGAAAAATATCAATTTCATATTTGATATATTTTAATATTATCATTTATATTTTTAATGTTTTAAAATTACACTTTTATCCCTGTCATTATAACACTAATCTTAAAAATTCAATTTTTGAGTACAAATAATTTTATTGTTTGGATAATATCCTTTTTCGATTGGGTATGGCTTCAACTATTCCTCAAGCCTGCCAATTAGTTAACCATAAACATATTCTCTATAGTAATAATGATGATATCACATAAATTTTAAAAAATAAAATAAAATAAAATTTAAAAAATTCAAACAAATATTAAAAATAAAATTATTTAATAAAAAATAATTTCAAATAAAAAAATTACTAAAACTAAAAAATTAAATTCATTATGTAAATCTAGATAATGAAATATAAATAAGTGCATTTCTTTTAATTTTTTAAATTTTTACAATAAGATCAAATAAAAATAAAAATAATAAAATCTAAATAAGTTTATTTCTTTTTTATTTTTATAATAAAATTAAATAAAAATAAAATAATAAAATCTAAATAAGTCTATTTTTTTAATTTTTACAATAAAATTAAATAATAATAATAAATAATAAAATCTAAATAATTCTATTTTTTAATTTTTACAATAAAATTAAATAATAATAAAATAATAAAATCTAAATAAGTTTATTTCTTTTGAGTTTTTTTTTAATTTTACAATAAAATTAACTAAAAAAATATAATAAAACCTAAATTTCTTGTAAAAAATTATTTATGAATAAGATGTTTTATAAAACTTTATTATGAATATATTTTTTTGTAAATTTTTATAATAAAAAAATTATTCAATAATTATTTGTTAAAATAAAAAAATTAAAAATGAAAGTAATTAGAGTCTTAATATAAAAAAGTTTATTTTTTATATTTCTTTTACATTAGTTTAAATCCAATACAAATTTAATTTAGTTAAGAAAAAATATGTTAAATAATAAAATATACTAACATTTAACAATTATGTTATAACGATAGAGACTAAAAATTATAAAAAATAATAAGGATGCAAGTGATAATATTAGAATACATTATGAATGAAATTGATACTTTTGCTAATTTGTTTTTCCATATACATACATACAATCCAGTATCTCCGTCATACAAAGGTAGTGTAGATCATAGATGAAACACATCTTCAATTTTTCTTCTTCGTAATTCATTAGCATTTCTTAACAGTGAAGCTTCTAAAACAAAGTGTAGACATTGGCTTATAGAGGCGAAGTAGAACGAGCAACATGCCTTTTGACTAGGAAGCAAAAGTTATTCCCACTTTTGCTCTAGGTGTTAATATTTATCAGGCTAATTAACATATACTTTCTTTAAAATTTGAGAAACTCATATTTAGGTGGTAGGTTCAAAGCAAGCCACACTTACTTTTCTTAAACTATTAGTTAACTGTTAAAGATTGCTAGAATTAAGGACATTTTAGATATTCTACGAATTTAATAGTTTTCAACTAGTTAAATAATTAATTCTTATAAAATATTATATTATTGATCATTGATTATTCAAGATTTTAAATTATGACGATAAAATTTTTAAATAAATTTTATGAAAAATCATATAAGATATATGTAAATGAAATAATACTATCACATTAATTTATAAGTAGAATTTACATATTTAATATTATTATTTATCTCAATCATAAATTTTTTAAGTTAATAACAAATTTAAAATTATACTTGTTACAGGTGTATGTACACCCAATTAATAATGATAGTATAAAATATAATTTAATTAAATGAGTATAAAGATATATCAAATTTTTTTCACAAAGATTCTAAATATTAATAATAAATTTAATTTTTTTTAAAATTATGCAAAATAAGACTAATTCATATTATGTAAAATAGTATTATTGTATGAATAATAATACAAGATGTTATGAGAATTAATTATGTAATAAGTTCAAAATGATAATGTTAAAAAATACTCTTAATCTTAATGATTTTCTAACGGTCAACTAACCGTTCGGGGAGGTGTTAATTTCTCATATTTACTGTTACATCATAATTATTATTAAATAATTTCACTTTACTTCCTAACCTTTCAGAAAATGTTTATTTTTCTCAACTAGTTTAAATTTTGTTATAACTACCCCCCAATGTTTTATTTTCATCTCACTTTAGTATCTAACAAGTAACGACTAATGAGCGACAAATAACGATGAAACTAGGTTGTATTAATTCTATCTGATGTAAGGTAGATAATGAAGTAGTTTTCTAAGACCTCTTAAACAATTTTCCTTGTCTGAATAGCACTAAAAAATACTAAATAAGTGAAATAAGTTATGAGCGGCAATTTAAATAAACGAATTAAATTTGGACGGACACGAATGTGATTCGTTTAATATTTATTTGTCACGAATACGATTTATTTATTATTCGTATCAATTCTTTTAAATCTGAATATAATTTATTTAGACATGATCATTGGTTTATTCATTTAGACACGATTATTCATTTAAAATCTAATTATTAGTTTCAAATATGATTATTCGTTTAGACACGATTCATTTAAGAAACGAATACGATTTGTTTAACTTAATAATTATCATTAAGGCCCTTAAAATATTAAAAATAGCTTATTTTTATTAAACATAATATATATTTAATAATTAAATTCTTATATTATAAGTTATTTGTAATAAATAAATTTATATTATATATTTTTTAATATTTATTAAAATATATTTATTTATAACACAGTTATTTGTTTATTCATTTAAAATACGATTATTTGTTTATTCATTAAGACACAATTATTTGTGTAGGACATGATTATTCATTTAACTAATCGTATCTTATAAGTTCAAATACGAATATGATACAAATAATAATCATATCGACGCAAATATGATATGATTATTATCATGTAAAGTTTTTCAAATATGAATATGTTTAATCGCACCGAATTTATATCGAATTATCGTATTGTGTGTCAAATTGTCATCTCTAAAATAAGCATATTAATAACAACAACAACACAATTTTAAAGTTATTTTAAAAGTACGAAGTCGGTACTTCCATAATTATTATTCTTGTTAACAGTTAACATGGAATCGATTTATAATATGATCAAACCACATTTATCATATATAACATAGTCAATTTGAATCTTTTGTTGTTATATTATAATATATAGTGCTAAGAAATTAAATTTTTATTATTCGAGCAAAGGAAAAATTAGCAACATGGTGATAAAATATTATGAGTCGTATAAACTATGACGTTAGAAAGGAACAACAAAGGCATATACACGTATAAATTCTCTGCTTTACCCACTATATATGTATATAACTTTTTGAAGATGTAAGGGGCTGGGCCAAAGCCCCAGCATCAGATTCAATAGCAAATTTCCACCGCACCATCTATATAAATCTGGGACAGTACATCTCATCCTACGACCCTCAGTTTCACACTTTTAAAATTTTGGTCCACATTAATTAACCACGCGTATATATAACCCTAGCTGCAAAATGATTCGAGCATTCCAGTACGAATATCTGCAGTTTTCATAGTTGTTGACTGATCGACAAGTTTTTACAATGTATTTTGCTGCTATATAGACATCCAGAATTACTTTCCAGTCATATTCATGCCTTGATTCCCATTCAAATACTAATTGACTTGAATTTAAACACATGAAACTTCAGGCAATAATTTATACAAATTTTAATTTATGGAAAAGCAATATATTATAACTTGAGGCAATCATATATTCCCTAGATCATCCACATATATCATCCAAGTAATCAACGATGCCCGGCCCTTAAATATATTTTCTGGACTTGATTTATATATTCCAAAAGCTCTCAAAAATATCGAAAAGAATCACACCAACATATATATACTTTTCTAATCAAGTAATAAACTATACCATTCTGAAAACGTACATTTCCTGTATATACGTAGCCATAACAATGCATACCATAAACGTGATGTAATCTCATTCGAAGAAAATTATACACGAGAAAGGAAGTTTCTTCCGAGTTTCGGAATGAACCTTCTAGTGAAAGCATTTATACACATCATTAACTATTTAAACATCTGTGAGGTCTCTCTCTTACACTAAGCTATCTCCATTCATATATTCAAGTCTTATTCAAAGACATTAGAGCTGCTAGATCTCTCTTTATTCTACAAATCACTCACTCAAATGGCCAAGGTTCATCCTCTTCCCACTGTCGATGTTGCTTCTTCGTCTTATGTTTCTGCAAAGAGAGAATCATTCACCGTATGGATGAAGTCCCTTGTGATACAAGGAAATGGATGCACTGTTTTCAATGAAAATGGTGAGATTGTTTATCGTATAGACAACTACGATAACAAAGGCAGCAATGAAGTTTATCTAATGGATCTCCGAGGCCAAGTCCTCTTCACAATACTCAGGAAGGTATGGTCTTTCGGACAATGGAAGGCTTATAAAGGCGATCGCTCAAACTTGATGAATAAAGAGAAACCGAAATTCCAAGTAACAAAGAAAGGTCACATTACACTGATGTCTAATAACGATGAAGCTAGTTGCTATAAACTAGAAGCTTCAGCTGGTAGATCAGCATTCAAGATAGTAGACTGTCGGGGAGGAGTTCTTGTTGCGGAGGCAAGACGAAAACAGTCGGCTTCGGGAGTATTATTAGGAGATGATGTCTTAAATTTGGTAGTGGAACCTCATGTCGATCATTCCTTTATAATGGCTCTCGTGACTGTGTATGGATTAATGCATCACAGAATGTAAACATTAATCTTTAAAAATGACTCCATAGCTAGCTGTTTCCAAACTACTCAGGCTACCAAGCTCGAAGTGAAGTCCAGGAAAAATAATAATTATTTTTTTTTTAAACGCCATCTGAGCAGGGAAACTAAACCCTAATATCTCGAGAGTCATTTTGTGGGATTTTAAACTATTTGTACCTAACGACTTACATAAATACAATCCAGAATCACCAATCAATATACAATGATGACGGATAGATCGATCAACTACTTTTTTGTAATTTAATTTTCTTGTTTTCAATTCATTAATTAGCATTACTTAACTGTGAAGATTCCGTCTTTCTGAAACAAAGTTTAGGCCTTGGGCTTTGCAGAGGCGAAGAAGAAAGAGTGGCATGCCGTTGAGTGGGAAGCAAAAGATATTCCAGCTGTTCTTTTACGTGTTAACGTTTTTTTTTTAATTTATTATGATAAATTATTATTTTGTTCAAATAATTCTTCAGCATTAAAGTAAAGAGACTCGTTGCAAATATGAAAGGGGCATTACTTGCATACTACCATACTACCATAATGCAAGCTTTAGTCAACACAGAAGCTAAACAAAGAAAAAGAAAAACCGGGTTTTTGTTTATCATCCAGGTGCCATGGTTTTCATCTGACATAATCTATTGAAATTATAAAAATATTTTCAAAATATTCCTTAATGTCAAGTTACATATTTTTATATACTTTTATACTGTTATAGTTAAAATCCAATATCGAAGGATAATTTGACTATTTTAGTAGGAGTTTATTAGGGTCGTATTTAACACAACTGGAGAAGATACATTTTTATTTAAGAAAACATAAAAAATCAGGCACCTAAATGATAATCCTCCATCTAAGAAAGTTCGCCTCGTTTATTTAACGCTGTCGAATCCAAACAAAAATAGTAATAAAAGGAAAATAAAATTGGATTCACAAACAAGGAAGCTGTAGTTATTTGTTTACATTATTTAACCAAGAAAAATGAATGAATACATTGATGATGGAAACTTCACATAGGATATGACAAGCTTTTTAAAACCAAAAAATAAGGACGAAAATGATTTCAAAAGAACATGAATGAGACACTGAAGAACCCTTATCTACATTACATTACATTGCAAAACTAGGAGGTAAAACTTGTATTAACTTTGTACAATTTAATTTATTCACGCTGATTGCACTGCCACATGTTTGTTTCTTTGGAGGGCGCGGGCGTAATCAAAGCTGCTGCAACTATACACAAGCTTGGGTGGTAATGAAATCATTATTAACTCTTCCTGGCATTCTTGAGACTGCGTACCGTCATCACGAGCTTTTGTCTTTCACCTTCTACCTCTGCAAACTTGAGACTTATCTCCGAATATCTCTCTTGCATCTCCTTCAGCTCAACTTCCATAGATTCATTTTTCTCCTTCAGTGATGCTAATTCAGTCAACAAATCAGCAATATTGTTGTCTTTAATGTTTATGGTGGATGGTTTTAGTTCTTTCTCTACTGAAATATCACCATTGCTGAGGAGAAGAAAATTATGTTAACTATGCAGTAAATTTCATAGAAACAAAATAAATGAAATCATAGAAAATAAATTTCATTTCGTCAGTTCATACCTCTTGACTAATGGCATGATATTTCCGTTTTCCTCAGACAAATCCCCATTCGATGTAAGGTGAATGGTATCTGTAGCTACCTGTGTCCCAAGATGAACCATTGTGGACATTAATGTGGGCTTATACTACTTGATGGCATTAAAAGCAGACACAAAAATGTTAAAATTTGGAAAATAAAAAAAAATTCAGACGGGTAAAATTTTATTCAAAATAGGTCAGAATAAGTCACAGAGCAAACTGATCTATGCACAGGTAATGGAGATCCACCAAGCCCCTCTAGGTCAGAATAATTGTTTGTTATGGTTTAATCTCATACTGAGTATTAACAGAAAACACAGCATGGAGTCGCAAAATTAACTTTTGTGATAGGTTGATGACTGTACTGAACAGCAGTAATTGTTGCCCTTAAAATGTCTTGTATTAAATAAGGATGCATTTGAAGCATTAGATGTTCATGGTGCCTACCTTTTGGAGTGATAACTCGCAGAAACTTGTGCTGTTCTGATTGAGTTCTTCCACTCTGCACTCCAACTCCTCAATTTTGTTCCGAAGATCCTTTTCCTTCTCTAAAAATGAAGTTGTTGAGGTTTCCAAAGCTATTTCCTTCAACTTAATTTGTCCCTGCAAAAAAACAAAAAGCAATTATCAATGCCACAAATTCTTGTTCATTATGTCCGTAACAACAATAAGAAACAAGAATATGTCTCAGTGCAAATAGCAAAACTACTTCAAGCAGTTCACTTACCTCAAGCAATTTTATTTTCTCTCTAAGGCTTGCAACCTCTTTGGTCCCTTGAGGAACTGCAGCAGGTTTATTGTTTCTAAGAGTGCTTCGTGTTCCATCAGAAACTGATGCGCGTCTGTTGCTATCCCTCAGCTTCAGTGCATCTTCCTTCTTCTTAAGGTCACCCTTTAACTGGAATACCTGCTTTCTCAGTTTTTCTTTCTCCAATTCATCCTCAACTAAAGAATTTTTCAGGTCATGACATTCCACTTTATGCTTCTCCAACTCTGATTTTAAGAGTTCAACTGCTACCTCCTTTTCATCCTGGACACGTCTCATTCTCTGCAGCTCCTCCAGTGACTTCTCTGCATCCTTCTTCACCAAAACAAATAAACCCTCCAGTTCATTTCTTTCCATATTCACTCTTTGTATCATAAGCTCATATTCCTCAACAGATGTCTTCATTTGTTCCAATTCGACTCTCAAACTTTCTTTCTGTTCTGCATTGTCAGAGAAAGAATTATTCTCTATTCTGAGCTTTTCCATCTCAGCTTTTAACTGTAGGATCTCCATAGAGAGAGCTCCGGTAACTTCTTCCTCATGCTTCTTCTGCTGTTGAAGTTGCGTGGACATATTGCCAACTTCCTTCAACATCTGTCCTATCTGATCTGTCCTCATATTTAATTCGTCGGAAAGCTGACAGAGTTTTGTCTCATAATCATCCCTAACCAACTGGACCTCTTCACTAGCTCTCCTGAGCATTTCTTCTAGATGGCTTTTCTGCATACACAGTTCACTAGCTTCTTCCAGGGCTTTCATAGCCACCTTCTCATTTGCATCAAAAGTAGAGGCCATTTGCACAGAGAGCCGTCTAAATTCCTCTTGTAGCTTCTCTGCTGTATTAGCATTTTTCATCCTTGTCTTTCGCAAGGCTTCCTCTGCGTGAATAGCTCTTTGCTCCTGCTCAACTTTGGCGCGGGTTACAACTTCCAGATCAGCTTCGTATACTTCAACCTGCTTGTCCAAGTCTTCCTCCAAATTTTGGATATGGGCTTCAAGTTCTTTTATAGTGGCCAAAGAATCAGAGAATTCTTTTGATTGCTTCTTGAGTTCATTCTCCAAACCCTTAATTTGGGTTTCAAGTTCTTTTACTTTGTCCTGAGAATC
The DNA here is from genome assembly GCA_028052125.1 of Melia azedarach. Lineage (NCBI taxonomy): Eukaryota > Viridiplantae > Streptophyta > Magnoliopsida > Sapindales > Meliaceae > Melia > Melia azedarach. The sequence goes on along the minus strand of CM051401.1, from coordinate 1,672,642 downwards.
AGAGAATTCCTTTGACTGCTTCTTGTGTTCATTCTCCAGACCTGCAATCTGTGATTCAAGTTCTTTTATGGTGGCCAGAGAATCAGAGAAATCCTTTGACTTCTTCTTGAGTTCGTTCTCCAGAGTCTCAATCTGCATTTCAAGTTCACTTGCATTAGCAAAAGAAGATGAGCATTCATACTGCATCTTCAGTTGTTCTTGCAGCTGACTTTGCTCTAATTTATAAGAGATGTCATGATTTTCCTGCTTCAATATCTCATAGTCAAGGGCAAGTTGCTCCATCTGCATTTCTAGCTCATCTCTATCTCTTCTATAGATCTCTATTTCACTGTAGAGGTCCATAATCTTTTGTTCCAGCATGTATGTCTCCTTGGCATCTCTATGTTCCTTAACCAACTCTTCCAGTGCCTTTTGCTCTTCGTCATCATCTGTCTCACTCCTTGATATGTTTCCTCTCACCTCTTCAGCATTGTCATGGGATCCTGATTTATTGGAGAGATTGGATACCTCCTTATTCTTCTGCTCCAACATTTCATCCAGGTCTTGCACAGCAAGAATCAACTCATTGTTTGATTCCTGCGTCTTCTCAAGTTGTAACCGAAGATTTGCATTTAGGTCCTTCTCATAATTCAGTTCTTGTCTGACTTCCTCGAGAAGAACCCATGGATCTCCACCCTCAAACTGCAACTTGTTTTTAACTTTAGCTTCGTCCATACGCTCGTGAAAGTTCTTGAGTTTCTCACATTCTAACTTGTATGCATCTCTCTCCTCTTTCAAGCTAATGACTTCTCTCGAGAGATCTTGCCCCCTTTTGCTTTCTTTCACAATTTGCTTTCTCAGAGTCTGTAACTCCAACTCTGACAGATCCACTTGCCTAGCCAAAGTAACAAGCTCAGACTTGAGTTTTTCAATCTCAACATCAGAAGTCTGTTGAGATTTTTCTCTTATAAAGGTGTCCTGGAAGCCATTTGTTGAGTCGTCAGTACTTGTTCCATGATCAGAACCTCCTGACCACTCCCATTGTAATCTCTGATGCTCTTCATAGATGGTCGTTGGGGTATTTTCTGTTGATTTATGGGGCACTGAGGAGTGGCTCAGGGATGATAGAAAGCCATTATCGTCCTGTTCTCGCGGGGTGTTGAGCCCAGAGCTACTCTCAGAACTTGACAATGTAATATCAGATCCAGTAGATGCACTGCAGTTACCATTCAATTCAGCATTGAGGACAGTTTTACTAGGTGGTTGACCCTGTCAAATAAAGGAAAGGCCACAAGAAACATACTTTTATCAATCATTTTCATTACAAAGTATAAGAAGAAAAAGAAGTGTCAAGTCACAAGTTCAAAACTATCCACTGGTCGAAACTTTCAAATCACAGAACTAGTTAATTTTCTCAACCACTGAAAACTATCCCCTCACCCCAAGATATTCTCCATTAAGAAAAAATATGTTGTCAAAATAACTACCTAAAAGAGAAGAAATCAAATCAAAATCATTCTTTTGGCTAGCCAGGATGAAACCTTACTTCAGTAGAATTGCTCTTATTGATGTCCTCTGCATCACTGTTGCTTAACTGGGTCCTTAGGGTTCTATCTTGGGTTTTAGTACTCCCATCATCAATTTCTTCTATCTCTCTGAAAAACCACTCAAAGAAGGCCAAAACTTTTAATCAGAACTATAATATCAAACTCCAAGAACTTAAAAGAGTTAACAAGATATTCATTTTACCTTTGATCAACATTTTCTTGCAACCTTTGGATCGAAACCTGTTACAGAGCAAAAGCTGGATTCAGTTTCGCACTTCACTCAACATTTTGCAGTATTAATTCAACGAGCTATCTCCCGTGACAAGTATAAATGAGAAAGAGAGAGAGAATACTAACATGCAAAATTGCTTTGGAGCGTGAATTCTTTAAGGGAAGAGGGACAGTGGAAGTTTTAGTTGCCTCAACATAGTCAGCAAAATCAATTGAAGCTTCACCGAGATAACCAGCTTTTGACAATCCCTACATCAACAGAACCAAATCTCATATACAATCACTTGGCAAGGATTAAACGATCAAAGTTTGGCAACATTTCTTACAGTCGACACAATGAAATTGTATATTCTCTCACTGATCTTCCCAGTTTTCGGCTCCCTAACAAATTTTACTGTCTCATAGACTGGATTTCCCCACCGACAGCATCCATTTTGAATTGCAGCTTTCTCCAATCTCACCGTTGGCTTTCCCACATCCCCAGGAATTACAGATATCATCAATGCATTTTCCCCCAACTGCGCAACCTGACAATTCAGAAAAACACGTTTCTTTGATTAATTAGTTACATTACAATCAATCATTTTTTATAAAATTCTCAACTCTATTGATTTGCCAGATAACTAGTGTTTAAACAACAGTGAAGAGCTCACATTAACGAAGAAAAACGAACGGATTCTCAAAATTGAGCAAGTTTTATGATTACCAGCATCTAAATTATTCAAAAATATAAAATTGAGATTCGTATTTTTTTTTCGATCGGCAACCAGACAGAACTCAAATTCAACTCATCTACATTATTATCAAAAAGAAAAAAAAAATCCATCTTTCAGCAAAATCCAAAACTGAAACCAAAAACATACAACATTCAGTTCTATATCAAAAGTAAAATAATCAAAAACCACACACAAATACACATGCATTGAGAGTCACTCACCTGAGTTGCATGAAACTGCAACTTAAACACAGCTTTGATCTTGTTCTTGTCGGACCTCCATCTCGCCGACTTAAACATCTTCGCCGGAGCTCCGGAAAATCTACCACTCACAGGAGCTCCGGCAACATTGGCCGGAAAACCACCATTTACAAAACCGCTCGGTCCAACGGTCAGCAATTACACAGAAAGTAGAAATACAATACAAAGATTACAATGTACTGAAGAGAAACTCGAGTTTTCTCGACTAGGTGAGTGAAAGACCGAGTTCAGAAGTGAACTGTACAGCAAGGGAGTTGGTAAAAGAAAAAAGAGAAGATAACAAAAGAGCAGATCTGAAGAGAGAGTTCTTATGTTTCTCCTCTCTGCTTTATTTGTAACAGTCTTTTCGAGGGGGATGACTTGTGTCTTTTTTTCTTATTTTAATAAAAAAAATAAATATAAAAAAAAAATTGAAGGAGAAGCTTCTAACAAATTATTAATTAATTGATCTAATTAACAAAATATAATAATTAAGTGAAAAACTATGTGTTTTGCGTCAAGGGAACAGTGAATGCAGGCCTTTTGATTTGACAAACATGCCCTCAATAAATCATATTATAAGATTTTATATTTTTAGAATAATGTATGTTTAATTAGAAGCTAGTATAAAATATTTTTAGGCCAGCTGTTATTTGAGGGCAAAATTGGAGAAAGATTTAGCGAGGAACCGCATTATCAAGAAAGGGGTAAATTAATAAGGTTAAAACAAAAAATGATGGTCCAATCGAGAGAGAAAGAAGAAAGCGGTAATACAATAATTTTGAGATCCATTTTACATGAAGAAAATGACAAATTTTGGTTGTGATTTTACACTTTGTATATGGGTAAGCTTGTTTTGCTTTGTTGTTTGGCAATGGCCTTTGGGTGGTTAAAGTACTAATTTTGCCACTTTTTCATGTACATATTTCTTGATTTATTATGACAAAATAATGTATGTAATAGGTAATTCGTTGATTTTAGCATTGCATTATTGGATTCTTTTAGCACCGTTCGGTGGTGTCATTGTCAAAATAGATCGGGATTTTTTATATTTATATAAATTAATTTTTACATGATTAAATATAGATTGATCATTTTGAGAGTTTTTGTTTAGATAAAATTATTGGATAGTTCTTCCAAAATAATACAGAAAATCTTGGGCCCGTTTTGGCTGAGCATCACAAATACAAACAAGTGAACTAAACTACAGGAAGTCATTATCCCCTCAGAAATCTTGTGTAAGAAGAATATCGCAATCAATGTGAAACATATATACAATTCGAAAAATTGACGCTTAGACCAATTTTTATTCGAATGAAATTACTGGCCCATACCATAATAAAGTGAAGCGGTGCATTTAATAAAAATTCCAACTAATTGATTACTGCATCGAATATATTGCTAAGTTTGTCATTAATCTGGTGGTACCTATTATTTTTTTTTGGAATATACGTGCTTGGCATTTTATGATATAATTTAGGGGCAGATTAGTCACGTAGAATTTATTAAACATCAGTATTATGTGGCACCGACGACTTGAGAGAAAAGATTAAGCAAACGCCAACGGTCAGCTACGACTAATTAATATTTTCTTGATTTTCATAATCTTTAGAAAATGACATTTTAACCATGGAAATTCCGCAATGGCCTCTCACTTTCTTTTTTTTTAACCAAAATATGTATGCTTTTTACACCTCATGAAAAAGAATAAGAATTATCTAATTAATGACTTTATTTTATCCACAGTACCTACTGACTTTACAATTATAGAAAAAAAAATTATATCAAAGCTTTCAGGCGGCGTAACCGAAGAAGAAGAAAGCAACGGCCGTTTGGTAATGTAATGTAGGTTTGGTGAAGATATATGTAGGTATATCTATGGAACCAGAAATAGCAACGCAGAAAGAATTGAATTTAAAGACGAAGATGACAGATTACTACTAGTGCGTCGTCTAAGCTTTAAGGTTATGTGTCTGAAAATGAAGAGAGGTAGGGTTGCTTTCTGTGTTATCTAACATGTCTTTGCTTGGCTTTAAAGCTGGTCATATGCTGGGCGTGAGTTAGGTTAAACAATAACCAGAGTCTTACCTTTCATCCATCAATCAAGAGTCCACAAGAGTCAATGCGTGCGTCTGCAGTCACCAGCTAGCTATGTAGAGAGCAAACTCACCAATGCCTCCTCAATGTTTGCACATACGTATTTAATTGGTAACCACTGTGTATATCCAAAGTCACAAGAAAATTCACAACTGCCAACCTAACTGTCCTTCCCAAACGGGGCCACATCTCTTTCGTATATATCATGATCAACAGGTTCTGTCTTGTTCAAGAGTTAATTGTGCTTCCGCAAACAAAATCATGTGTTCTAAGGGCCTCCATTGGTGGACAACTGGCTCATGAGCCAAGTGTTTCTAATTATGGCCATTGCATAGGGCCGAACACAACGCAACACTGTCAGTACTTCCACTATCGATCCCATTCTCCCATTTACCATTATTGTGGACAACATCCATGATGATCACTACAGTGGTCTTTTTAGATATATATATATATATATATATATATATATATATATATATTTTATGGATAATTCTCATTTATTGATCATCACTTCCATTGTTTATTTGGTATTCATGTAAATTTGTACTAACATGTTCTTCAATGAGAAGTGAATAAAATAAAGTACAACAAATTTATTGTCTTCTAGTCTAGCCAAAAGGATGGGCATTCGTTATCAAAACACACCAACCAAGTCTTTTTCTTTTTTCTTCTAAATACTAATATGAATATTTCCAAGGAAAATAAACATCTACATACGGGTAATGTACAATGTATTTTGCACTAATTATGGTAATCGAAGAAAATATAACAAGGGTTGGAGAGAAGCCTCCTTCACAGAAGCAAAAATGTGAACTACAAAGATGTTGATCGATGCTTAATTATAATTGAGATTTTATGTTAGTGTGCATTTTAAAGAAAGCTTAGATGGTGATTATCAGAAGATGGATCTCTTCATCGACTTCAAAACTTGTGAGAGGGACCCTTAATCCGCTTTGATCATCATTAATTATTCAATTCAGTACTGTTACTTAGCTTTACCATAAATTACACAAAACTCTTGTTTTTATTGGTTGACATCTCGAGTACGATTATATATGTTACCCAAACTGCATTTAGAGACGCCTTTTAGGCCTTATAATTATGTTATCATACAGGGAATAAAGTGAGGTCCAACTTTAGCTTTTCGGTTCGCTAGCCAAATCATATATTTATGGAAATTAATCTAAAGAACAAATCAATTAAATAGAATGTTAATCATAGCAACAATCAAAGTTCTAAGTGTGCGTCGCTACCTAACTTATAATATCAAATTTTTTACTCCCCGTGAGTAAACAAATACTGAAGAATTTTTTATGCGACTTGAAATATGTTATTTATTATATTAATTTGCTAATAATGTAAAATTTCTCCAGTACAAAGATCTAATATTTGTTAGTGATGAATTTGAGTCAAAAGAATTTGTTTATTTTTTGAACTAATAATATTATTCTCTTGATATGAGATCAAGTACAAAGTATGATGATTGATTGATTATTAAAAAAATATAGTATAAAAAAGAATAAAGTTGAATAATTATATATACATAAATAATAATGTACATGATCTATAAAAAAAACTTTCAAAATTCATATAATTAACTCAGTTAAATTAAGGAAATATCAACATTTTGATCTTGGACCCAACAGTCTTAATTTGAGAAATACAAAATCAACGATTAATTTGTTGCCAAATATGTGAAATTGAAGAAATTATTTACAAAGGACGTAAATTGACGAATTGAAAGAGGGGCCAAATATTGGTAGGATTAAGATCTGTATGTACATGTTGATTAGGTATCTGGATGAATCCTTTAATATCTTTCTTTTTTTAAAAAATAAATTGAATTCAAGCCTTCAATATCTTTAATTCACGTGAAGATAGGTTCCTTGTATTTTTCATATATCACTTTAGCTTTTCTTCTTTAACATGATCATATACAACGCATCACCAATAAAGTTGAAAGCGTGATTAACCAGTAGAAAAATAAAAAAATCATACACAAAGATGAAAAAGAAGAAGAAGAAGAATGATGAGGAAATGTGGACACATGAGAGACAACAGAAGGTGCTCACGTGAAAGTGGTCGACCCCATTTGCCATTTCATCCCCACACACACTATAATCACAAAGTTGACAATTCATATATACTATATATCATATGCATGATGTATTTCTATGATATGATGACTACTCATGATTTGTTTTGCTCCCATTTTCCTCTCACACTGCGCTGGGCTAAAGAAGGCGAGCAGCTTTGAAAAGTTGAGGCACGAATAGAACGGAATAAGATGCAAAGAGGTTTATTTGCATTTGCCAAGAAATAAGATTTCACGTGCTAAGCCAGCCATAAAGTCCTTTCATCTCACGTGATCGAACAAATCAAATCCATCTCCCTATGTAAGAAAATGGGATAATAACATTTGACTCCCTATTACTTTTATATTTTCTCTCCTTATAGAAATATACCATTTTATTTGTATCAAATAGCTCCTTTTGAAATAACCATTATGACCCGTACAATATAAGAATATATTTAACTGTGAAGGGTGATTTTGCTATTCAATAGGAATAATTATCAAGGACTTACTTGATATAAATGAAAAAACTATGCCCTTATTTATATATATATAAAGGTAAGAATTTAGCAACCTAGATGAAAAACATACAGTTCCGGCAAAGCAAATTGAAGAAATGCCCCAATTTTATGGGCTCAACTGGCATCATAAAAGCCCACATCAAGGCCGGCCCATTATATTTCTCCTTTAAAAAGAATCGAATCAGTCAAATGGCGATGATCTTCAAGGGTAAGATCTGAGTTTCCCTTCATTTTTTAATCTTTTGCCTCATTGATTTCCACCCGACATTTTCATATTTTGGGACTTGCTCTAGCAGCCTCTTTAATGTATTAATCTTCATTTATAGACGCACACAAATCTAGTCACAGTCCACAGACAGCATGGTTTCCTTCCTGATAAAAACAACCATAGACATCTCAGATTGCTTGCAAAAGCATCTAATCACATATAAAATATTCCAAAGCAATGAGATAATAAAACTGTTGACTACATTTGTGTATGCAACAAGTCATATCCAGCTCCCTCACGAGAACCCACGATTAAAAAATGAAGCCAAATTATATATTGCTCGGAGGGTAGAACAAATCTCAACCGAACATTGTTTATTAGTATAGAAACTAAACCTATATAGAAACCCTAAATTTGAAATCAAACCCATTAAACTATAGTTTCAAGTAGTCTTCTCGTTTGCTTGAATATGTCATTCCAAAAAGAAGTTATTTGTCTCTAAGCATCTTCCAATATACAATGACGACTTTTGGACACTGTTACATTTCAATATGACGATCTGAAAACGATACCATTTTGACTAACATTCACGAGGGGCCTCTTTTTTTCTTAGAAAAACAAAACCAAACTGTAAAATAGTAATATTTCTCGTTGATTTTGTTTGTGTTATTCTTTGTCGTCGAGAAGGGGCATTTGACTGTAGCAAGTGTATGAAATAGAGAGCGAATGCTTGGATTTTAGCCGGCCGATTACTTAAGCAGGCTGGCCGGCCTACACTTCCTTCATTAAATTGTTTATAGACACTTTTCTCTTTGACATCATTTATAAGTAAACCATCCATTCCCCTGAACATTACAACCAATCGGTATACTTCTTCTTCTTAATTTGTATACATATTCCCTCGGCAAAACCCTAAAACGATTGAGAAATGAGGCAAGCTGGAGCATACTCAGGATTACTGTCTGGTATGTCGCGGAGAATGGGGCCGCATTCGTTGCCATTGGCTAGAATAAAGAAGATAATGAAGAAATCTGGTGATGATGTTAAGATGATTTCGGGGGAGGCACCGATTGTGTTTTCAAAAGCTTGTGAGCTGTTTATTGAAGATTTAACTAAAAGATCTTGGATGATGACCATTCAAGGCAAGAGAAGAACTCTTCACAAAGAGGATGTTGCATCCGCTGTTATAGCTACTGATATCTTCGATTTTCTTGTCAATTTGGTTTCTGAATCCAGCAATGCTGTGGAGAACTTGGGAGAAAGGGAATCATCCGATTCTTAATATATGGGACCTCTTTTTCCCTTTTTTTTACGTAAATTAATACGCACTTCGCACTTGTGAAAACACACACACATAAGCTAAATAAGCGTAAGCATTTCATGTTAATTAATTTCCTACCTATTAAGATCCTATTTTCTCTATGGGAAAATATCTTTTAGATCTGTTTCAATTTTGAGAGCATTACTGTTTTTAATTGTTATTGGTATTTTTAATTTATTTAAATAAATTTTCGCAGAAAATAAACATATATAGGCGCTACCTTCCTCGATCTCTGCTTGATACATAGGTCTCAGGCTATTAACTGTGTTATGTTTCATTTAATATATAGCTGGCTGGTATATATTAAGATTCCTAAAATAGGTCATATATTCATATTATCATTACATGAAGACAATTCATAAGTTGTTGAGATCAATTAATTGTCAACTAATTGAGTTTCTGTCACAAAAGGACTGGACTATTAAATGTTTTATGATGGAATTTTGTGGGGGGAGATTCCTACAAGACATGATGGCAAATGCATGCATTAATTTCACGTTATTTACCTTTCATTTAAATAAATACTATGGCATGGAAAATCAAGATCTTATATAATCATAAGCTCAGAGAACACATCACAGAGCCTTATAAACGGAATACACGTTTGTGTACAGTAGGACATTAATGATAATTAAAACCTGAGAGATCTTAGAGCAATTATATTTACCGACTTGTGAATCTGAGATCAGTGCTTCTTTTACTACCACGATCGTCAGAATCATTGGTGATTGGGTTGGGGCCCTCGTGAAGAAGAGGTCCAATTAGTGATTGGGCCCAACTCTGCCCCCAGGGCCCAGGCTACCCATAACTATGGCACTAATGTTGTTCTTCTCGTTTTCGAGAAATGGGAATATACAACCAAAATCACAACTAATATTTCCGATAAGAAGTAAAGAGCGTAGTGTGTAGTATATGGGAACTGAAACTAGTAAGAAGTTCATTTTATAATAACATGATGAGTTTACTGCAGTACTTCAGTAATCAAGGAGAAAACAAAAGTAATAGCAAATTCATACACAACGGTGATCTAACGATCAGCTAGCATTAATTCACCATAAACATTGCCGTGGTACATCAAGTAACTTCATTTTATAGAAGCTCTACAGAAACTTAAGAACTATACTGACGCTAATTACTAACAACTACTATACCGAGTCAAAAATCTATCAAGCTGAGAAGCAGCTAAACACTACATTTTCACTAACACAACTAGAGACCAAGAATTCGTTGTCCAGCCTAAATGGTGGCGGACCTGTCTTCTTCTCCCTGTCCATTCTCTGACTCGATTCCGACGACACTGCAGTATTCGACCTTTGTCTGGCCATGGCAGCCGCCTTCTTTTCACTTCTCCGCCGCGCAACATACTCTTCCGAAATGAATACATCCATTTATAATATATATAATCACTCCCTATCTGTATATATGCAGCAAAAGTGAGGTGATTAAGAAGAAGCTCTGGTAAATGCAGAGTGGAATAAATAAGCAATCTTGCCCCGGAATGTGGTAAGTGAGGAAAGTAATAAATGTATTTATAGGAGAAAGAATGATGGGAATCGGTGGGCGATGGTCCCATGTATTTGTGTAAACAAGCTGCAGGCTTTTCTGGCTATGGGGTTACCAAGGTGCAATCGGTTTTGGGAAAGTTTTTGACTCTTTGCATGTTGGGTAACGTATGTATGAAAAGCAAGAGATTGAAATGGAGCATGTGTAAACACATCAACAAGAAGTGCGAAAACTATATATATATATATATATATGCTTCTCAGTAATTTCTTTGTCCTATATCCAATTCAGTTTTCTTCCTCTGTCTCTAGAATGTTCGGTCCAAAAATCTTTTCTTTTAATATTGTTTGTACTTCTTTCAGTAAATATATACAATTAATTGCCTGCTGCTTGATGTTGGTACTCAGTTTGTGGGTAAAAATTTTCTGAACATACATACTGACATATGTATGCATATATAACTTTGTTGATTTTATAAGGATTCTGCGTATATGGCACCTTATATTAATTAATTTATAACTTCTTTTACCCATTAATTTCATAGCACAAATACACAATGATATGAAAAGCAAGCAAAATATTCCATATGGTCGGATACTATAATTTATTACTTTGGAACATTAAAAGGAAAGATAAAAGTAGATTAGTAAGGGAATAAAAAGCCATCGATTATAGCTATAAACTTTAACTACTGTTAAAAAAATATCATGAGCACCTTTTTTCTTTTTCATTTTTCTGGTTGCATATATGTTTTTCCAAGAAAGAAAGGGGACAGTAACATTGTCCAGCGAATCATGCATGGTGTTTGCTGGCTGTGGTGGAACACAGTGCAAGGAATACTTGATATAAAATATTCTCTAAATTCAAGAAATTAATTATAACAAGTACGAGAATTAGAGAACATTGTATATGCTGTGCTGGTTGTACTTGTAATCAATGGATCGAAATCAATCTTGTTTCCTGTTGGCTACCCGTGTGCGGTAATAGGAAACATTTAGCCACCTTCTTGACTTGTTTAAGCCCTTTCACATCTCCAGTCGATGTTTCCCAAAAATAGTGGCATTAGCCATTGGATTAATTGCCGAAACATTTTCTAGGAAACTGAGGTAATTCTCGAAATGCCTCTGTGACACCGCGAGAATATATAGAAATGTTATTTCGAAAATATCTATAATATTAATTAACAAGTGATTAATACAGTAATGATAAGTGACACGTTGGCATCAGTTGTCGACCGGTCTGGCGACTCCTTGGGCAGGGTTAAGTGGATTTTTATTAAACAAATATATAAAGTGGTAATTCTGATTGCGAGTAGACAGCGGAAGTTGAAAAACAGGCAGTCTGCCATTAGTCAATAACCACGCGATCCAAAGCACATTAAAAGATATTATAATAAACCATTTCAATTTTTGAAGAATCAACAGAGGAGATGACACCACATCGCCACATTGTGATGTTGTATGCGACACTTGTAAGTTATTCATTCCGGATTGTTTTGGGATTTCTTTAGACGGTTCAACAAAGTTCATAATTTACTTACTTTATAACCTTATCTTTTGCTGACACTTCTTATTATTTCTATTATTTTATGCAAGACTTTCGGCTTTTGGTATATATCGAAATCATTACCAATCCGAATAAAATTATTAGTAGAGATGAAAAATTTAAGACTATAAGACCACACAAATAATAAAGGAGGTAATTATTTGTTCTATATTATGGACTAGGGAGTGCGTTTCTGCCTTGTACCTTCAATCTTGATTCGGCATTGTCATCCTAAGCTAAGCCTCTCTGCCTACGCTTTCTTACTTCCTTCTTTCCTGCCTGGAAAAGTTTAGTTCCAAGGCTTCAAGCAATCTTTTGCTGAGCTGCCTATACAATATATATATATCCAAACTAACAGAGTTTGGTTTGCCTTTATTCTTCTAACCAGCTTCCCCCCTAGATGTTTCAAAAGATATGAACCCTTACGCTTAAGTATGTGTATTGTCTCTGTCTATTGTGGAATAACCATAACTGTTGTGCTAAGACATTGAAAATAACAAATACACTTTCCTAAACTCCATGATTAACGCATTGGTTGAAAAGGAAAGATACGTGAAATGTAAGTTAGCCAAAATAGAGGGTATCACTTTCACTATGGAAAGTCCAAAGTAGCCAAATATAAAATATTTCGCACCATTGCCACCCAATTTCAACCGTTTGAAATCTTTTTTCTTTTCTTTTACCTACTACACCAAGGGGAGTTTCCAGAGATACTTACAAGAGATTTTCTGTTTCTTTCTCTTTTAGCTCATTAAGCTCCCATTCTGTAACTGTCGCTAAATTTGGTGATAAATAATCTTAATTTTTGTGTTGCTTTCCGTGTCTCTCTGGTTAAGCTGCAACAGTACGAACGTTATGGGAGAGGAGGAACCCAAGAGAGCAGTTGAACATAAACGAGGGCCATCATCTGAGGCTGAAGAAGAGCGTCATCACTTTAAAGAACCTGTTTCCAATGACGTCGCTCACCAGAAGTTTCTGAACCCATTTGCTCATCGTATGCTCTCTGTCTCTTTTTCTCTGTTTGGTCTCTACGAAATGGAAAGGGAGAGCATAGAAATTAGGGGCAAAAGTTGTTCTTTTAACCAAAGTTTGTATATGTAGTTTCCTCACTGCTCTGAATTATCATGAAAATCATGTAGCAAAATCACGATAGAAAGTTTTGCTTCTATTCCTAATCCTAACCGCACCGTTTGAATCTTTGTCCGTAGCAGAGACAGCAAGTCCTGACGTTCAGAAAAATTCAGAGGACTCTGCTGACAGAGGTATATTTGGGTTTATTCTTTCTGTTATGTGTTGTTTCTTAACAAGCTTTCTTCTTTATGTTCTGTGTTTCATATATATATATATATATATATATATATATATATATATATATATATATATATATTATATGTTTGTGATGGATGAAGAATTTATAATTAGAATCTAGAATATATTCATGCCTTTATTTATTTTTCTTTGTTTGATAATTGTAACCAATTGTATCATAAGCTTTAACTCTTGATTGCTAAGCTAAATTATAAAATTCAAGGTAATGCCTGAGACTTTCTTGACATAAAATAAAAATTCTGCCCTTGTTTCTTAATAGAATTATGGGCAGATGTTGTTCCTTTTGAACAAAGTTTGTGAAAGAAATAATCCCACTGCTCTGAATTATCATGAAATAGTATGTAGCAAAATTATGTTATTAGTTTGCTTCTATTCTAACAAGTTTGAATTTTGATGTAGCCGCGGTTGCAGATCCTGATAATCAGAGAAATTCTGGGGAATCTGTTGACAGAGGTATAATTGGGTTTTATCTGTTTTTTTCTTAACAGGCTTCTTCTCTATGTTTTGTGTGACACATGTTATACATTTTATATTTATCTCTAAAGAAATGAATAGAATAGGAGGTGTGCACAATACTCATCCCTCAATTCGTTTTTCTTTGTTTCTCATTTGTAACCAAATCCAAATGTAGGTACCATAAGATTAATCCTTGATTATTGCATGGTTAAAATAAAATTAAGAAAATTCCTTAGACTTTATTCCAATTTGAGAACTCTTGATAGCAGTTTTTCGTCGGAAAAAATCCCATAATTATATCATGAAAAGAACCAAACTAGAAGTAGAAAAGCTAACCAGTTTGGATTTTAACGTAGCAGAGGTTGCAGATCCTGTCGTTGAGAGCAAAAATTGTGGAGATTCTGTTGACAGAGGTATATTTGGAGTGATACTTACGAAATTTGCTCTCTTTATACTTAAACAAATTATTCGAGAGATAATAGGCTTTTTTATATTATGATTTTCAGAAACTGTGCTTGCAAACGTTGAAAAGGAGAAAAGATTGGCTTTAATTAAAGCTTGGGAAGAAAATGAAAAGACCAAAGTAGATAACAAGTAAGGGCATTTCTCTTAACATATAACGATTTTTCTGTTCTTTAATTTGTTGTGGCAAATGTTACTCTGCTGCTTGTTATAAAAAGTTTCTTCATAGTTTATACTTAACTATTGAACAGGGCATATAAAAGGCTCTCTGCTGTTGGAACGTGGGAGAACACCAAGAAAGCAGCAGTTGAGGTGCAACTACGAAGATATGAGGTAAGTTCTCCTGATGTCTCAATAGATGTTACATTTAGAGCAATAGCACACTTTGTTTGATAACCCTAGTGGTATGTGACAGGAAAAGTTGGAAAAGAAGAAGGCAGAATATGAAGAGAGAATGAAAAATAAAGTAGCAGAAATCCGTAGGGAAGCTGAAGAGAGGAGAGCCATGATTGAAGCAAGACGAGGTGAAGATGTTCTCAAGGTGGAGGAGACTGCAGCCAAATTCAGGACAGCTGGATTTAGACCAAGGAAGTTTCTTGCCTGCTTTAGCTAAACACGTTTTTGGCAAAATTTGAATTCCAGGAAAAACAAAAGAACTAGTTTTGTCAGTAATGAATTTGCTTACTTTTCTTCTTTGGCTTGATCATTCGTTGTCTTGTGTGTTAATTTATTGATATGTTTCTTTGGTATCTGGGTTGGGATTCATACAGTTTGTGTACATTTTTGGGAGATCCAGAACTGAGTTTGAATACAAGTTCTTTTCTGGACCTTAAACACTTGCTTTCATTTTCAGGATATGATTGGAATTGAGGTATTCTTTAACTGTCAAGCATAAATAGATAAATAGTTCGATAAATAATGGCTTTCAAGTACAAGTAAATATCTAGAGAATATTTTAGATTTTATGCTTATTGAGTTATCAAAAACAATAAAAAAAAATCACATATTAATCCCAAAAAGTAAAAAGAAAACAATTGAACATAGAAAAATAACATACTTACAAATTCAAAATTCATACATATACACAATTCCAAATTCGAAACATAAATACAGCAAAAAAGTTCACCACAATGATTCAAGATAGAATCTTTATTCAGCATCGAAGCACAAACACAAGTAAACTCAATCGAACAACAGATTTCCCAGGCCAAGAAGTTACACAAAATTCCCCTTAATTCTCCTCTGCCTCTTGGTCATACTCCTCCTCATCCTCTGCAACAGCCTCCTGATATTGCTGATATTCTGATACCAAATCATTCATATTACTCTCAGCCTCAGTAAACTCCATTTCATCCATTCCTTCCCCTGTATACCAATGCAAAAAAGCCTTTCTCCTGAACATCACTGTAAATTGCTCCGAAACACGCCTAAACATTTCTTGGATAGAGGTTGAATTCCCCATAAATGTCGATGACATTAATAATCCGATTGGTGGAATGTCACAAACACTTGATTTAACATTATTTGGGATCCATTCAACAAAATATGAAGAATTTTTGTTCTGCACATTGATCATTTGTTCATCAACTTCCTTAGTACTCATTTTGCCTCGGAACATAGCCGAAGCAGTTAAATACCTACCATGGCGTGGATCAGCTGCACACATCATATTTTTTGCATCCCACATTTGTTGAGTAAGCTCAGGAATTGTTAGGGCCCGGTACTGCTGTGAACCGCGAGATGTTAAGGGTGCAAAACCAACCATGAAGAAGTGCAGGCGTGGGAATGGGATTAAGTTTACTGCTAATTTCCGGAGATCTGAGTTGAGTTGGCCGGGGAAACGAAGGCAGCATGTAACTCCACTCATTGTTGATGAGATCAAATGGTTCAAATCACCAACTACATCACGTAAATGCACATTTTATATATATATGTGATGCATATTAAAATTATCTTGCTTATAAAGTGGAATAGTTTCTGACTTACAGCTGGGATTTGTGAGCTTGAGAGTTCTGAAGCAGATATCATAGAGAGCTTCATTGTCAAGAACCATACACTCATCAGCATTTTCTACGAGCTGGTGTACAGAGAGTGTGGCATTGTAAGGTTCAACCACAGTATCAGAGACTTTAGGTGAGGGGAAAACGGAAAATGTCAGCATCATTCGATCAGGATATTCTTCCCTGATCTTCGATATCAGTAGAGTTCCCATTCCTGATCCAGTCCCACCTCCGAGGGAATGACAAATCTGAAATCCTGTCAAATAAAATTAAAGATCCATGAAAAATGACCATTCATATAAGCATAGATGAAGAGAGTGAACACATTGCACACAATTCTTATCGTACCTTGCAAGCAATCACAGTTCTCAGCCTCTTTGCGAACAACATCAAGAACTGAATCGATCAATTCAGCTCCTTCAGTGTAATGTCCCTTAGCCCAATTGTTTCCGGCTCCATTTTGTCCGAAGACGAAATTATCAGGTCGAAATATTTGGCCATAAGGACCTGTACGCAAGCTGTCCATGGTTCCAGGCTCAAGGTCCATCAAAACGGCTCTAGGCACATAACGACCACCGCTGGCTTCATTGTAGTAAACGTTAACCCTCTCAAGTTGAACATGAGAGTTTCCAATATAATTCCCAGTTGCATCAATCCCATGTTCATCACAGACAACTTCCCAAAACTTGCCACCAATTTGGTTGCCGCATTGGCCAGCTTGGATGTGAAGAATTTCTCTCATTTTGTTACCGGAATGAAAGATAGAGCTCAAGAATTATTGAGAGTGGAAGAAGGGAAGAGAGCGAGGAAGATGAAATGGGGGGATCGCCTTTTGTAGGTGGAAGAGGATGGATTTGAAGATTGTGACAGTGATATTTTTCTTTTTTGCTGAAAAAGTGAGAAATATGAATAAAGTTTAATAAATAATATCATGTCTTTGTTTTGGAGGAAGATGTGTCTAACTCCAATAGGAGTTGTGAGCTGGATATGAAGTGAGACAACGAGATGCATGCAAGTTCCTTTGGTATTATTCAATCTTAAAATGACCAATGAATCCTTCAATGTGATTTCCCATCTGTCATTTAGGGCTCCAAAACTGCCCACTGCTTCTTTCGGTTACCACACACTCTATGATGATTGCATTGAATTAATTGTCTCATTAATTGTTAACTGCAATATGGAGTTTTAAGGCTCTTCAAATATGCATAGGCCTTACTTTTATTGGCTTCCTAACATTTTCTGTGGAAGTACAACTTTGTAACAGATGATCGTAGTATCATATATGATACAAATGCAAATGAAAGATAAGGGATAACTTGGGCAAGTCGATGGAGATAAGGTAGTTGTTGCATATAAATCAATAAAAGATTTGCATGAATAATTTACCAATCAGATTAGGTGGCTTATAATAATATAAAGACAAAGAGAAGCATAGCGAGTGAGAGGTGGGAAGATTCATTCAATTATTGGAGGGCATGAGATGAAAGTTGCTGTCAGACTGTTCTCCAAATAAGTTATGTTTTTGGCCCTCTTTGTACAGGGGGCTAGTTGGCTATTTGTTGGAATCCAATGATCAATTCTTTCCATTTGTTTACAGAGCTAAGCTTTCATCAACTTATCCACGTATAACATATGTATATGGCAGCTCGTATTAATCTAGCACCAGTAATATACAAAACGGGTGGAATGAATAAGATCGAGAATAGGTTAGGATGTCAATATAAAATGAAAGTATTCATAAAAAGGTGTTTTAGCTCGAGCATTGCTTTCATGTTATTCAAGGGCAAAACCCACAACCAACAGAGAGGTGTGGGAAAAGGATAAGATGAGACTTATCAATCTTGTATTATATGAACACAACACATGATGTTCGAATGTCTTCTCCATAGCACCCACACAACACCTATCCATAATTATTTGGAAAGGAAAATATTATTATGAACCATCAATGATAGGAGCTTCACTGAGCAGTATGAAAGCTCACGGTACAGTTCAAATTCGAACAACGGCCATTGTTCAATCAGGGTTGCATCAGTACCCTCATGCCAATAATTTAGATCATCCTTTATCCTTATTGATTTTCAAATGAAAACAGATGGGACTAACAAAGGGATTAATCCCAAAATTTAAAGCGAGGATTGCAAACAGAAGAGCATCGCAAGAATCTTGACCGGTCTTAATATCGTAGCTCCTCAAAAACAGGATCTACAGACTGTCCCCATTTCCCATGGTACAGCTCCAGAAGTTTCTCAGCAGGTGTCACACCTGTACAAAGTTATCATCTATTAGGACTTGTATCAAAAGGATAAAAATGTACAAAGGTTTTATGCAGATTCAATTAATTTACATCTAATTTCAAGATTATATACAGATCTGATTTTTGATACATAATGAACCATTATCCTTTATTCATAAGAAAATAGCCAGTAGGTTAGACTTGTCACGATGAAGCAAGAGGCCAAGGGATCAAATCCCCTTCATACCAGGGAATTAGTTTAAATTCTGTTTGTATTTGTGGGAGAGATGTGGTGGGTGTGCATGGATCAAAGAGAGATGAATAAAATATAAGCTGCTGATCATTTACCTGTTCTAACTATCTCAGCCATCTCATCCAAGAATCCTGATTCGTTATATCCTCTACGTTCCAGACCCTCCTATAGAAGAATAAATGTTTATTTTCAACATGAACAAGGTAAAATGCAATGGCAGACACACAACAATGCCAAGTTACCTTTGCCAACTTTAAAACATCTTCAGCAACATGCCTCGCCAAATCACCCCGGAATGGTGTCTTTAGACCTGTCTTTGGGACCTACATAGCATATTGATGGTGTAAATTTTTTTAAAAAAAAGAGGACCAAAGTCCACTAATCCATCAAAAACTGAAGCAGTACATCAATGTTTTAAACTATAAATATCCTCAGTCATCTAGTAATTGAAACTACATTGTTATCTGCCTGTATCAACTTTCCATTACCTTATTCCTCAACAATTGTCTTTCTTCTGTGGTCCAATCAGCTGTCATGTCTAGAACACTTTGGAGGGAGACCTCATCATACAACAAACCTACCTGCCATTGGCAAGAAAATCTAAATGAGCAAATGTTGCTCAAATAGGGATAAGATAAGCTTCAAAAACCTGATAAAAAGGCTCTGAGACTTCCAAAAGAATCTAACCAACTCTGAATTAGAGACCATTGCAAATAATTCCAATTATTTATAAAAAGCAAAGTCTTGTGTACTTTCCATCTCATCATTATGTTTCCATATCAAGAAGCAGGGAAACGTATCCAAGAACGCTATGTTGGTTGTCAGATACATCCAGATAAAAGTGACACCATGCATCAATATACAAAAGAATTCAGGAATATATGACCAACTAGTATTGATAAGGCCATTAACATCTCTTCAATTTCCCCATCCTTCCTACTAAATTCTGTAGTGTCACGAAGACATTTCATCTAGACAAATACTACACTACTGCTGAATCATACACAACAGAGATGATACATAAACAGAATAAAGATGCCAATTACCCATAATGCAGACAAAGCACATAACCTCCTCCAAGGACCACAATCAGCACCTCTCATCTCCAAGTATCTCTTCAGCCTAACCTGAATGTAAAGAGTAACATCTGGCTCATATTAGCCAAAGGCATTGTGAAAAGAAAAATTTTCAGCAAACTGATTGCAAAGATATAACAAACCTCTGGAAATATTGTTGTCAGGTGATTTTCCCAATCATTAAGAGTTGGAAATTGACCAGGAAGACATGGAAGTTTTCCAGCCATGAAATCCTGCAAAACATCGAATGTTATACTCAAATAATTAATAGCCTGAGCTGCAATGTCATGGTCAAGGTTGACTAACTGGGCATAAAAACTGAGCGGAAAGAAGACAATTGATCAAAAAGAAATGGCTATAAAAGAAGCCTTATATCACAAGACTATAAGGATAGATGGAAACCCTAAATGACATCCCCGCGCAATCAATAAACTTCTTGTTGCGATAAACCAAATACATTGGAATGTCAAGGGCGTAATCAACATACTGCTCAAACCTGTACCAGGAAAAACAGGTAAAAAACAAATATTAATACTGACAGATGGATTTAGAAGATGAAAACCTACTTTCCATGTCAGGAAAGTTTCCAAGTTAAATAATAACAGAACCAGAACTCAGCAATAACACGTGATATTTTCTCCATATGCAATAAGAATTAAACTTACCCAAAGGAGTCATCAAAAACAAAGGGAAGCATGCCAGTGCGATCATTGTCAGCATCTGTCCAAGTATAGCTGTTCAAGCAAAAATCAATTAGCACAAAGCTTGCGGAAAAAGATATAATATGAAGACAAGAAGTCTAGAGTGACATCCAAACACCTTCTCATGCTGAGATAACCATTTGGCTTTCCGTCTGTAAATGGTGAATTCGCAAATATAGCTGTTGCTATCTGTTTCAACATCAACATCTGTTAATGCTCTATTACATTACAGTAAAAAACTCCAGAAAAAACAAATGTTAGTAGGGTTCCTCACTGGCTGCAGAGCAAGACTAGCACGAAATTTGCGGATCATGTCAGCTTCTGAACTGAAGTCCAGATTAACCTATTACAAGTGGTTTACAATAAAAATAAGCATAGCTTTGCATGTTAAAGAATCACCTTTCTACCAAGTCCAGGTGATTAAATTACAAAAAGTAGCTTCTGTTTAAGAAGTATAAGATTCAACTCACCTGGACAGTACATGTCCTATACATCGTTTCAACTCCAAGTGACCCAACTTTAGGACAGTAATCCGTCATAATCTCAAATCTTGTCTGAGAGCCAAAATCTTATGTCATTTTGAAGATAATTCCAAGTTATAAAGATAAAGAGTAAACTAAAGTAGATGATCTAGCAATGATAAAAAGAAAAAATCTTAAGAGTAAACCAATGTCCTAATACCATGAACATGTAAACTGAACAAACTGGAGAACAGAATTCAGAAAACAGAGCATTGCAAAAGCAGATTCGTACTCTCAACTCTCCCCTTTACTACCAAAGCAATAACAGTCAGTCTATGAGAATGCAAGTTAAAATGAAACGATAAACAGTCCATTTCCTTCAAAAGAAATAAAAAAGAAGAAAAGATAATTATGACTGTTGAGATATTTTTTGATAAGAGGCAAAATATATTGAACTAATAGAAAGAAACTTATAAGAAGAAAAGACATTAATTGGCCCTTGATGTATTGAAATTAATCAATGGAAGCCTCGATAAATTTGTGCATTATCACTTTCTAGCCATTTTGAATGTTTGAAAAGGGATGACCAGTACCCTTGGCACAGCAGGTACATCTTTAAAAGGACATTTGGGCTGGAAGCCAATTCCTAAAAATCCAATTCCCATTTCCTCTGAAACAGCTTTCACCTGATACAAAATAAGAATTGAATGTAACTAACAAGCTTAACAACTATAACATATATATTCCATTGAACCTGAAAAAAGAAAAAGGAGGGGGGCTGGGGGCTGGGGGCTGGGGGCTGTGCACAACATTCGCTGACTTTGCATTACTGTGATTCACTCGTCTAGAGAAGGCAATGATGAACAAAACACCAAAGCATGAAAACAAAAAGCTAGAGTTTATTGTGAGCATCAGGTTTCTTGAAAACAGTAACTTTCTAAATGAGTGTCAATTCAAGAAATTGGATTGTAGGGAACTTTCCTGAAAAGGAAAAACATATCAACAGAGGGAAGGTGAAAATTTAGAAATTTATCAATCCCGTAGAAACACTAATCTCAACTGACCACCAGGCTCCAAGCAAAAGGATAATATAACAGAATGCATCCAACAATAAGCCCGTCGACTCCGTAAACAAAGGTATTGATAAATTCAACAAACCTGATAGAGATGTGAATTAATCTCAGCACAAGTTTGATGCAGAGTTTCAAGAGGTGCACCACTAAGCTCAACCTGACCGCCAGGTTCCAGTGATACACTTTGTTTTCCCTGGACAACAAAAAGTAAAGTTGTTGAGAATAAAAAAGTCACATACTATACATGAAATTCTTTCTCCCAATAGCTGTGTAGTACAGACACATCTGAGAAAAAAAAGACTAGATAGATTTCTGTTTTTTCTTTCCTCTTTTTTCATAAAATAGAACCGTGAAGCTTTACCATTCACCATATATACAACCAATTGTGAAAGAGAATGTAACTTTAATATATGAAATTGAGAATTTTAGTTAAAAATCAGCTTACTTGTTTGAGTCCTATAATTTTGTCACCTTCCATTATCTTATCCCAATCAAATCTCTCAGCAATGCCATTGAGTAACTGTGCTATCTGTTCGTAATTAATAGGACGTAAAGTTCCAAGTTCGAAACCAAACTTCTCATGTTCTGTACCAATTCTGAAGCAACCGTATCATTAAGTTAGAAAATCACAACTACATATTAGAACTTGACTTGCAGAATAGATAATTATAAATGTGCAAATTTAAGAATTTCTAGTCCAAGTACACAGCATCCAAGTAAATGAATGTAAAATCAGATTAATTGAAATAAGAGAGCAAAGTTAATACCAGCAACATGTCTAGCAAAATAATATTCCTCCAAGGGACCCGCCTGGACAGTGTGAATGTAATTTATAATCATACAGAGCAAAAACGGCAGGAGATACTATAGCAACAATCCATGTAGACAAATGACAGAATGAATTTGACATGCCAAAAGACCATAATACTCACTTTTCACCAACAGAAAGAAAATGCAATAACATCTTGTCTAATGATGAACGAAACAAATAAAATCTTAAGAGACATCTTAAAATAGAATTAAACAGTAAACATATACCACCCTAACCCAAGTACCTCCATTTATCCTTAGGCTTGCATCCAGAGGCAAGGTATCCCACAAGATCCTCTTTGGTTAGTGGCTCTGTGGTAACAACAGCAGCTTCCGTAGGAGGGCTAGAAGCAACAATTGCTCTATGCCGTCTTCTAATTCCTATCCCTGCGTTTTGCAGATGCAAAACTTGTGCTATCTTGGCAGAATAGCATGACGAGGAAGAGAAACTAAGACATGTTTCCTTGATCATAGATGTCTCTATGTTGTTTGTCATGCCAAAAACGCCGTTAGGTCCAATAGTACAGCGAGTTACATCCGAACCTACACCACATGATGGGCGCACCTGAGAAATGAGTGTCATTCTGCTGCCCCTGCAAAAACACATATTTCAGCCTCTAAAAAACTCATATCCGCCATTCAAATGAAGGTTTCAACTTAATATATTGCCTTCAGGCTACAATATACTATTAAAAGAATTACAAAGAGATTAACAATGCATGGAATTGCTTACCACCACCAAGACTAAGCTGGATATTATAACAATTTAGATCTAAATCAACTTAGAAATAACCTTAACATTTGTACCAATGTAATAAAAATTAAATCAAAATATTTAAAAGTTTAAAGCGCAAAAAGCAAAACAGGAAAAAAATTACCTGTTAAATATTCTTGAAAAATTCAGTGGTTACAGCAAAAGATGACTACAAGTGGCAGGTCGTGACAGAGGAGCTATGGCGGATGACTGATAGATGAGGGAGGGTTGCTCACTGCTGCTTGTGACGGATTTCACGTTGGGTTTAGAGGCTAAGGTAAAGCTTTCAGCGGTAGAGCGGTATATGGTTAACTCTGGATTTACTTTCTTTTGATTTCTTTTATTCTTTTTTTTTTTTTTTCCCTTTCAAACTTAGGGTGTTGCTATTAGCAGAAGCTTGAAATTCGTGCAGTGTAGAGCTGTGAGCTGCCGATTGCTGAATCGTCGCGAACGGTGGAGAGTGGTGTAGAGTTGGGTTGACTCGACTCGACACTACATTTTAACTTTGGCGGTTTCCTACGTTTGGTGGAACTATACTTTAGTCCTTAATCTTTATCCAAATTTCACTTTAAGAAACTAGTTTCACATAGTCTCAAAAACATCCATAATTATACTATTTCATCTACTAACTTACAAATCCATTCCAAGGGCACTATTGCAAATTTAAAAAAAAATAGAACGGGAAAATAATAACTGAGTTAACGCCTGCGCAATTTGAGATATTTCAAAAATATTTTAGAAAAATATACAAATAAAAAAACGCTAACGGTCTCTTTTTCTTTTTTTTTTGTCCAACGTAAAATTTTTAATGTAGAAGCTGGTTTGCAAGCAGTGATTTTATTTGCCTATTATTATTGATGAGAGCAATTAAATTTGAACAAAGTGTTAACTATACATAGAATTAGTATTATCATTACTGTATAGGGAGGCAGTCCCTTGCAAGAAAGCAGTGGACGAAAATTCTCAATAAATAGCATATTTTGATTAAATTAAATTTAATGAATTAAAATAATGTAGGTTGTATTTAATTAGATTGCAGTGTTGTAGCCTAACTGTACATGTTTGTTGAGTTGTATATTATATTATATTATATTAATTTAAAAAGACGAATGCAAATATCATTCAGCCGACCTCTTCCAGTTCAAGCAAGTGTAAATTAATGGACTGAAAATAATAAAAAGATCTTGTTCTTAATTATTATTTGCAGCATGTGATGTGATGTGTAAAATTACTTAATAATAGAGAGCATTCGTCATTTTGTCGCGTGGTAATTTATTTATTGTATAACATGGCCAGTGAATTCTGTTTTAATAATACTCACCTCGTGGGGTGTGCGTGTGTGACCAGAAAAAGCTGGAAAATAAAATGAGAAGGCTGAATATGAAATTGAAAAATGAAGTAGCGCAGTAATCAAGAGAAAATGAATACTGACGATTGATTATACCACTGTTGTTGTAGTTGTACAATGCTAAACATTTGCCTCAAATTATTTAATGGAGTCTCTCAGTCAGAGCGGGAATAGCAAAATTTGAGTAGCGTTACTTGCAGCAATCTTAAAACAGTAGCTCCTGGAAAACAGGATCTACAAATTGTCATCATCATCATCGTACAAGCTTTTACTTCTTTATGCAGAAAGAACATTGAATTCATTTACATCTGATTTCAATATTATTAACAACACTACATATGAATATGATTATGAACCATTATCAGTAACCCAGTTGAACAAGAATAACATTTACCTGTTTCTTTATAACCTCATTCAAGAAGAATAATAAACCTACCACCACCAAGAAGACTAGTGATAAACACTCAGTTTTTACTTATATCTAATAATTAATGAACACATAATTTAATAATATTATTAAGAGGATAGGATCCACTTTACTTGATGGTGGCCACGTCAATCACCTCTACCTAGATTCTATAGCCATAATAGTATATCCCCCATTCTACTTTTCTTTCATCTCTTTGATTTCTATTTGTGCGCACTATCAAAGAAATCATCAACTACTACATACTTTATTTTAATTGTATATCATTACATTTGAATGTGCAGTATTTCCTTTTCGACTCTTTTTTTTTTTTTTATAGGCTAATTGATTTGTTCCGTGGATGGGAAAACGAAATAAAAGATTTATTTATTTATAGTCGTTTTTGAAAATGACAAGAATAAGTTATTTAACTAATGAGAAAGTGAAAGAAAAGGAGTTCGCCAGAGAAGAACAAACAATCTTTCTCCTTATAAATAAATGGACAATGGACAGTGAGAATTAGCTGCTGCAGCAAACAAATTCCATTCATCTGACAAAAGTAATTGACTACTAGTACTCTTAATTTACAATCATTTATTTAACCAACCAACTCTACACAACGCTTGGCATAATCTCAGATTTTTTAGTGAACACGAGATTTGATTATATAACATTTATTATTATGAACAACAATCGATTATGGGATTCGGAACTTCAATGATCAATGTGAAAAACCACAAGTTACACGTTCAAACTTACACAACGATAGCCCAGCCGGGCCGTTGTACTTGTTGGTCGAGCCCAATTCAAATTCGATCAGAGTTGCATGAGCATCCTCATGCCAATAAATTACATCACAACTTATTACTAATTATTTTTTGTAAATTGAAAACAGTTGCCATGAAGACAAAAGCATTATTCCCAAAATTTAAATCAAAAAGAGACAATAATCTTTTAACTCCCCATCTTAATACAGTAACTCCTCGAAGACAGGATCTACGGACTGTCCCCATTTCCCGTGGTACAGCTCCAAGAGTTTTTCAGCAGGTGTCACTCCTGTACAAAGTCATCATCATCTATTAATTTGCTTTCTGATTTATTATAAATAATGAACCATTATCCATAAAGGGGGCCAGGGGATCAAATCCTCTGGCACCGGGGAATTGTTTGTTTTGAGGTTGACATGTGGTGGGGTGCATGCTAAAAGAAAGACATAACAATGAATCATCTATTCCGAGAGAAGGAAAGAAAAGAGAGAGAGAGAGAGAGAGAGAGAGAGAGAGAAGATTGCCAAATGATTTTCATAACAGATTTTACTTAAATATGGTTAAGAGAGATGCACAGAGAAAGATGAATAAAACATTAACTCTATATAATATAATTTACCAGTTCTAACTATCTCAGCCACCTCATTCAAGAATCCTGTTTCTTTATAGCCTCTCCGTTCCAGACCATCCTATAGAAGAACCGAATAGATGTTAATGTTCAACATGAACAAGCTAAATTGAAGTAGTGGTGACAACAATAATGCCAAGTTACCTTCGCCAACTTTACGACGTCTTCAGCAATATCCCTCAGCAAGCCACCCCGAAATGGTGTCTTTAAACCAGTCTTTGGGACCTACTAGTAGATTATCCAAAATTATATTTGCTATCTTGACCACATCAGGAAAAATGAAATTTGGCAATACCTTTTTTTCCATTATGATAAAAGAAAATGAAAAAAAAGTATATTGATCGTCTAAAATATAAAAATGGCTCAAAAGTCAACTAATCCTTCGAAAAATCAATTAGTTTTTCTGCCTGTGTCAACTATCCATTACCTCTTTCCTCAACATTTCCCTTTCTTCCAGGGTCCAATCAGCTGTCATATCTATAGCACTTTGAAGAGAGAGTTCGTCATATAACAAACCTACCTGAAATTAGCAAGAAATTTTGAGCGAGTAAATTTTGCTAAAATAAGTCTAAAATAATACACAAAACCTAGACAAAAAGCATATCATATTTCAGATAGGATGTACAAACTATAAACTAGAGGCCATTACAAATAAGTTCAATAATTTATATAAAAAAACTTGTGAAAAGGTGTATTTTCATCATTAAGACGTCAAATAAAGAAGCAGTGACGTGTATCCAACAGAGCTATATTGGCAGTTAGATACATAGTTAAAAGTGACATCATGTATCATAATACAAAAGTTTCAAGAATATATGACCAACTAGTGTTAATAAGCCTGTAATATCTTTTCAATTCTCCCATCTATCCTCCTTGCCGTATGTTTGGGATAAAAGTGTCATAGTTTTAAAGCTACAGCTATTGTGTGATGAATAGATGTTAAATATTTTAGTGGTTCCCAATAAAAGCTGAACTGTACCAAAGACTTTAACTATTGTGTTTTCAAGGTTAAGTAGAAGCATAATAGTACCAAACATAGTCTAAAGCATATTTCCAAATTCAATAGTGTTACTAGGACTTTTCATCCAGATGAAAACTATGCTACGAGTGAATCATACACGAGAGATATTATGTATAAACAGAATAAAAATGGCAATTACCCATAACGCTGGCAAAGCACATAACCTCCTCCAAGGCCCTCCATCAGCACCTCTCATCTCCAAGTATCTCTTCAACCTAACCTGAATGTAAGAGTAACATACAGCCAAGTTATCCATAGGCATTATGGAAATAAAAATTTTGCACCAAACTGATACAAACATGTAACAAACCTCTGGAAATATTGTTGTCAAGTGATCTTCCCAATCACTAAGAGTTGGAAATTCACCAGGAAGTGACGAAAGTTTACCAGCCAAGAAGTCCTGCAAAATGTTGGGTATTATTGATCAAACACTTAATAGCCTGGGATACAATGTCATGATCAAGATTAACTAATAGGGGGAGAAAAACTATCACGGTAAAGAAGAGAATGGCTATAAAAGAAGCCTTAGATTTCAAGATTATTAAGGATAGATGGAAACCCTGAATGATAGCCCAGCGCAATCAATATACTTCTTGTTGCGGTAAACAAAATACATTGGAACGTCAAGGGCATAATCAACATACCGCTCAAACCTGTGTTAGAAGAAAGAGGGAAAGAAACAGAAAGTTATTTCAATGCACTACGAGTTGATGATGGACCAAAAAGACAAAATAACTACTCCCCCAAGAAAACTCAGAACAGTTTCCAAGTTAAATGGGAACAAAACCAGAACTGAACAATAACATGTGATATTTTCTCAATATGTAGCAATAATCAAACTTACCCAAAGGAGTCATCAAAAACAAAGGGAAGCAAGCCAGTGCGATCCCTGTCGGTGTCTGACCAAGTATGGCTATTCAAATTAAAAAAAAAAAAAGAATTAGCACAACGCCTGTGCGAAAAGATAAGAGTATGAAGCCAAGAAGACTAAAATGACATCTAAAAACCTTCTCATGCTGAGAAAGCCATTTGGCTTTCCTTCCGTAAATGGTGAATTTGCAAATATAGCTGTTGCTATCTGTTTCAATATTGACATCTGTTAATGGTCTATCACATTAGAGAAAAATTTTGGAAAAAACAGAAGGTATTAGAGTTTCTCACTAGTTGCAATGCAAGACTAGCACGAAATTTGCGGATCATGTCAGCTTCCGAGCTGAAGTCCAGATTAACCTATAATAAGTGAATTTAAAATACAAATAACTATAGCTTCACATGTAAAAGAACCATCTTTTCACTAACTCAGAGTGAGATTAAAATCATTAAATTACAAAAAACAGCTTCCATTCAAGAATTATAAGATTCAACTCACCTGAACAGTGCATGTCCTAAACATCATATTATGTCCAAGTGTCCCAACTTTAGGCATGTAATTTTTCATAATCTTATATCTTCCCTGAGACAAAATCTCACGTCATTGTGCAAATAAACAGAGTTTCTAAAGATAGAATGAAACAATTCAGATAAACTAACATCATAAAAAGCAAAATCTTACAGAGTAAACCAATATTTTGATCCCAGTCACATGTAAATTGAGCAGATAGGAAAAAAAAATTTAGACAACAGAGCATGGTACAAGCAGGCCGTGCAGACTTTGAACTTTCCCCCATAAAACCAACTCCTTAAACACCAATCAATGTGAATGCAACTTAAGAAAGGTTAAAAGAAAGTTATGAACACTCTGTTTAATTCAAGAAACAAGATTACAGCAAAAAATATAAATTGACTGTTGAGAAAAAAATTTTATGAGATGCAAAATATATCAAACTAATAGAAAATAAATTTACAAAAAGAAATTAATTGATCCTCAAGATATTGAAATTAATCAATAAAAATGCAAAGAGGCTTGGGTGCTTTATAAATTAACAAGCAATCATTTGCAGATTATTACTTCCTAAGCCATTTGAATGTTTGAAACAGTGATGATCAGTACCTTGGGCATGAGAGGTATATCTTTCAGTTCACATTTGGGCTGGAAGCCAATTCCTAAAAATCCAATTCCCATTTCCTCTGCAACAGCTTTCACCTGGTACAGAGTAAAAATGAAGTTAACTAATAAGCATAACTGCATATAATATAATATATTCCATGAACCTAAAAAAACGAAGCAATAAGCACTGACTTCACTTTACTGTGATTCACTCTTGTAGAGACAGCTATGACAACCAAAATGCACCAACAATGGCTAATAAAAAACACAGCAGCAAAGCATAAAAAACAGAAGCTAAAGTTTATTGGAAGCATCAGAGTTCTTGACAGCATTTACATTATAAATGATTGTCAATTCAAGAAATTGGATTGTAGCAAACTTTGCTACAAAGGATTTATCTGGGTC
Source organism: Melia azedarach (assembly GCA_028052125.1). Classification (NCBI taxonomy): domain Eukaryota; kingdom Viridiplantae; phylum Streptophyta; class Magnoliopsida; order Sapindales; family Meliaceae; genus Melia; species Melia azedarach. The sequence goes on along the minus strand of CM051401.1, from coordinate 1,642,485 downwards.
CATAGAAAGAAGATAACAACTTCGAAAATTTTCATTCCTCCAGTGACACTATTCTCAACCACCAGGCTCCAAGTAAAAGAATAATATACGAGAATGCTTCCAGCATCAAGCTTGTCCACCCCTTCATAAACAAAGTTATGATAAATTCAACTAACCTGATAGAGATGCGAATTAACCTCAGCACAAGTTTGATGCAGAGTTTCAAGAGGTGCACCACTAAGCTCAAATTGACCGCCAGGTTCCAGTGATATGCTTTGATTTCCCTGTACAACAAACAGCAAAAGTTTTCAGAATAGAAAAATCACCCACAATAAATCAAAATTGCCTTTCCCAATAGTTGCAGTAGAACAGACATCTGAGAAATACAAAGATCTTGTTTTCTCTTTTTCCCCAAAATGGAACTGTTGAGCCTTATCATTCAACACATACAAAACCAACTTCAAAGAGAATATATCTTGAATATAAGAAATTGAGAATTTTAATTAAAAAATCAGCTTACTTGTTTGAGTCCTATAATGTTGTCTCCTTCCATTACTTTATCCCATTCAAATCTCTCAGAGATCCCATTAAGCAGTTTCGCTATCTGCTCATATTTCATAGGACTTAAAGTTCCAAACTCAAAACCAAACTTCTCGTGTTCTGTACCAATTCTGAAAGAACATGTTATTGAGTTAGAAAATCAAGACTATAAATTAAGGAATTAATTTGCAAAGTAGATAATTACAGATGTTCAAGTTTTCAATATCCAGCTCCAAGTGAATGAATGTCATCAGATTAATTGAAATAAGAGAGGACAGCTAATACCAGCAACATTCATTGCAAAATAACCCTCCTCAAAGGGAGCTGCTTGCATGACAAGAATGTACTTTAAAAACATACAGAATACAGACAATCAAATGATATATTACAGCATAATCCATGTAAAACAATAACAGCATGAAATAATAAACTAAACTTTTGCCTCATGATGGACAGAAACGACAGGCAATAACATCTGCTCTAATACTGAAGAAAACAAACAAAACCTCAAAAGACATCCTAAAATAAAATAAAAGATAAACATATACCAGTCTAATTCAAGTACCTCCATTTTTCCTTCGGCTTGCATCCAGAAGCAAGGTGTCCTATAAGATCCTCCTTGGTCAGTGGCTCTGTGCCAACCACAGCAGCAACAATTGCTCCATGCCCTCTTCGAATTCCTACCCGTGCATTGTCCGGATGTAAAACTTGTGCTATTTTATCGGAGTAGCATGACGAGGAAGAGAAACTAACACAGGTTTTCTTCATCCTAGATGCCTCTAAGTTGTTTCTCCTGCTAAAAATCCCATTGTGCCCAACAGTACAGGGAGTTACATCAGTATGTATACCAACAGCGGCCTGGGAAATGAGTGCCATAAAGCTCCCCCTGCAAAAACACAAACTTCAGTGTCTAAAAACGCACATCCAACCATCCAAATACAAGTTTCAGCTCAATATATTACGTTCGCATTCTCAATATACTATTAACAAAATTACACACAGATAGCAACACATGGGATCGGAACCACCACCAAGACTGATGATAAACAATTAGTTTAGCTTTACACACACTAATTATCCATAAAACATAAAATTGCATAATCTGAATGCATACTCTCGCTCTTAACATACATACAATTCAACCATTATATATGAAGTTTCAAATCATCAGTTCATTAATACAAAAAAATATATATAAACTCTCGTGTAAGGTAATATGTAACACAAATACTAAAGATTAATCGCCAAGAACAAAAATATAGAGATTACGAATAAAATAATAAAAATTGAATCAGTGGAAGTCCAAGCAAATTGAAAATTACCAATAAAATAATAAAAATTGAATCAGTGGAAGTCTAAGCAAATTGAAAATGAATCAGTTTACCTTAATCAAAGCCAAACTCTTGGATTTACGAAAACTAGGGTTGCGATTGTCGTTGTTAACAGAGAAATAAAGATAGAACAATTCAGGAAGAGGATCACGAAGAGAGTGAGTGAGTGAGGTTGCAAGAAGAGAGGGAAAGGTTTTTTTTTAATTTTAATTTTGGTTTTGTTGCATTTATTTTCTCTTCATCTACGTACATTTATATATATACACACAGATAAATGTAAGGAAGGGAACTGTTAACTGTTAATAATGGTACTTTGAAGTGGAAACGGGAATTTGATACTTCCCCTTTTGATGATTCACTTTTTTCTTGTTTTTTTGCTAGTCGCCACGTCACTATTACCGAGATTTTCTGAGCATAATATTGCTGGTTGCATCACTCCACTTTCCTTACTCCTTTTCATTAATACAATTATTGTTTTTTATTTAATTTGTTAAAAAATAAAAAAGATTCCCCAACCATCAGATCATTCTTGTAAGTATGATTGCCATTTTAAAAAAAAAATTAAGTACTGTATTAATTTTTTAATAATTTAACATAAGCCAAATTTAAAATTTTACTTATTATTATTATTATAATTATTATGTTTTCCAATTTTTATTGTAGACGTTGATCATGATCAACTACATCAAGGAGTAAGAATATTAAGTAGGTCATAGTCATAGAGCCGTGATGATGCATTCCATGACGAAATGTACAGTTATAATACATGCACATGGACCGATTTTAATAATAGTAATCATAAGCATTATAGAACAATTAAATATAATAGGGATTAATAAATATTAAGTTTGTTATCGGTAACGCGCGTATATTATTAATAAAAAAATTAGTAATTAATTAATAATAATACATCTAACAACTATCACAGGTGACAATAATTACAATGCTAATAAAATGCTAGAATAAATAATTTAATAAACTTGTTGATAATAAGATACAACTTCATCTATCGTACAACTTACAATTTACAGCCTCCACGATATTAACTCCAAGTATTATCAAGTCATTTTAAATATATATATATATATATATATATATATATATATATTTGTTAATTTCAAATTAAAGGAGAAAATTTAGAGACATCTATTTTAATGCGTGAAAAATAGATAAAAAAATTTACACATTTTGGTTTATTAGATAAAAAAATTTAAAATATTTATTAAAATTTAATAAGTAATAATTACCGATCAAAACTTAAAAATAAATATGATAATAATTATGTATATATTTTATAATATATTAGCAATTTAATATGTATTATAGATTAATATGTAAAAAATGATTTATAAATAAAATATAAATTTATAAATAAAATATATTATAATATAATATTGATAATGATATTATAAATTAAATAAAATATATTTATATATAGTTAAAATATGTATAAATAATAAAAATAAAATATTTTATTTATAAAATAAATTAATTATAATTTATTAATAATTATTATATTATGAATGTATTATAATATAATATTATTTCTTATTTTATTAATTGGTAATAAAGTTTTCATGTCTTACTGAATTTTATTTTAAATAATAAGAATATTTTATTTATACTTTATATTATAATTCACATATCACATCACGTTTGATGGGTTAAGTGGTAATTAGTTACATATTTGATATTTCAAGCATATTTAATATAACAAATTAAAATTAATACATACGTACGTACATACATACATGCACAAAGATGTTGTATGTATGTATGTATGAACATATTATATTATGTTATTTGAACTCGATCATTGAAATATGTTTAATGTTATATTGTGCTGAGTTCAAAGAAAAAATATAGATTAATTTACGAAAAACCTAATAGATTGAAATGTAATTTATTTATTTGTATCAAGAAGGTCCATTAGTATTATTAAATTCTGGCCATCATGCATAATAACATAATTTATCAACTTTTTTTTAAAATAAACATCAACTTCAAATCTTCAATATAGATAAAATATATGTGTATATATAAATAAATAAATAGTTATTGTATGAATTTTCAGGTCATTATCTCATTTTGATCAAGAGTATCATTTACAATTACAAGCAATTGTAATCTATTTAGTTGGTAATTGTAAAACTTCTTAGAGAGAGAAAAAAAAAGGAAATTTTATTATTATTATTATTTTTAGTTTTTTTTTTAAATTAAAACTAGGTTCTAATATGAAAGTACTTATTATGATATTATTTAAAAATTTTTAATGGTTTTGTATTTATTTATATATAGGATAGGATCAATGACCTATTTTTCTTATACAAAATCTTATATCAAATATAAATTGTTGGATATAGAGATTGCATCTAAAATATAAGACTTTGTGTAAAAAAAAAAAAAGTCATATACATACATATATATAACTCATTTTTTTTTATAAAAAATTTTATATCAAATATAGGTCGTTAAATCTAAATATATCTAATGATTGAGATTGCATTTTATTATATAATTAATGTATAATTAATATATCTATAATTAATATATATGTCAAATACAATTTCAATTATTGGATATACTTAAACTATCAGTTATAAAAGTTTATCTATCCAGCTAGATGCTCAAATTGGGAAGGGAATATATGTTGATCATTTTTATGTTTCTTTACATACATAAATGGAAGAAAAAGGAATTAATAATAATAATTGTAATGACGATGATGAGGAGGAGGAGGAGAAGAGCGACTCTTGAAGCAAAGTTGGGGCAGTTAAAAGGTGAGTGACTCCTTGTGTCGCTAATTGCTACATGATCTTACTGACTACTTTCCCTATTATTCTCTCATTCCCTCTGCACTCACAAGCTATATATTCTTCATCCTTTCACGCCCTGGAATCTATTCTTCACCAAAGAACTTTATCACACACCGATCAAGTTGAACCTTACTATTCAAAATAGCTATTATTTGTTAATTTCAATTAATAAAAAATTATAAATACAAATATATCCTTTTTTTTAAAAAAAAAAAGATGAAAAGGACACTCCTAACATAATTATTTATGAAAACATTAATTACCAATTCGGAAGTTATACAAGAATGGTACGATTATGAATCATCACATCCATCCCATTCGTTGACAAAGCAGTTGACTTTCTTTTCTGTACGAGTACGAAACAAGATTGTCAATTTGTCATTATTGATTGTTAATTAAAACTACGTGCACGTCTCTTTTGTAGTAACTTCACCCACCTCTCTGCCTTTGGCAGCTTCTCATATGACATGTGAAATTAATCTTAAATTGCATAAATCGATGGCATCTGGACTTCACATATTTTATTTATTTTTTTAAAATATTATATATTACAAATTTATTAATATTTAAATTAAATATTTATTGATATTTACAGTTAAAAATTTATTAAAATTTAATTAAGAAGATATTAAATAATTGTAAGACACCTAATATTCAAAAAATAATTCAAATATTTCTAAAAAAATTTTATAAATTGTGGGAGAAATTTTCCCTAAAATAAGATTCAAAGACCTACCCTCTCATTCTGACCATTGAGTAGATGACCTCACATATTTTAGAACATTATAAAATGAGTAAGCAATTATATTTATTTAACATTTTATTTTTTTTCAATTGCCCACTAATTTATTTACTTACCTAATAACTTACTATGTAGAAGTTAATTACTAGTTTAATTATTGTTATTCTTTTTATTACTTAACGACCAAAACTCATCTATCAGAAGATATTAATACTTAATAACTAATAATGGATTATATCTACAATTAACCGGATGAGATGTAATAAGCGCATGCATACATGATATTGTTAGACGTAACATAAAGAAATAAGTGATATTGAAATTGGAATTTTTTTAATTTAATTTCTAATTATTTTAGGGGTTATTTTCATGTTATTTGTTTCATTATAAGTTTGATTTTGTTTCCCTTTTAGAGTTTGATTTTCGTAATTATCACGACATTATTGATTATCCTAAACCTCCTAGGACTCAATCAAACAAATTGTAAACCCTAAACTAAAACTAATCAAATATATATACATATGGAGACATCTTCTTTTCTTTTTCGGACATGGACATATATATACAAATGGATACAAATCACAATTTTATTTATACTCCTCACAAATTCAAAATCGTTTTTCTATAATCATCAACATCGATCGTCATGTCTAATATTTGTGATCTTCCCGACGATCTTTTACTTTTGGTGGTGCAAAAAGAAGAAAATTTTAGCGATTATATACGATTTAGCGGTGTTTGTCGTTCATGGAGATTAGTTGCAGAACGAGATAGCCACCGTTTCCGCCACAGACTTCCTGTCCTAATTTCTTCTCATTCTCGTAGAAAGATTTTACCCATCACAAAAAGAAAATCCCAAGCTCCATTGCCGAATCTGTCACTACCCCAGAATGGGCTATTGTCGAGGCTCCGACAAGGGATGGGTAGCAATGGTGAACCCAAATTTGACCATGCACGTACAAAATCCTGTTGCCGGACAACAGATTGATCGTCCTTCTATTAGAACTCTTTTGGATATTAAGGGAACGTTATTGGTTTGACAAAAGTAATGCGGAGAGCTTAGTGAAGGTTGTTTTATCCTCAGAACGACCAGTACTGCTACGTTTTAGTTATTTATTGTGCAGGTGTAGTGGCGTATCAACTCGGGAATTTATGATTTGCGAGAGTCCAAAATAATTAACCAATTAACTTCATTCATATATACATATAGAGGAACCTCTTTGGTGGGTTGTTCCCACACCAAGCTAAGTAATAAAGTAACCTGTTTACCATTTGATTTTTATATATGTTAAATAAAAAAGGTTTTTATATATTCTTTATTTTCTCAATGTTTAATGTTAATTCTTAATTAATTATTATGTTATAATTATATATTTCTTAATTAATTAATAAAGACAGGAAATAATTTATAAAAAATATTATTCCATTCAATTTATACAGAACTGCATAATTAATTGCATTGTTTGAAATATTTTGTTATATATGTTTCTCACCCAATTATATATGAAAAGTAAAAAAAAAAATATATCCGTAATAAGCAGTTCATATATGTTTTATCCATATTATCAATTTGGAATAAAATGATTACCTACATTACATAAAGATAAGCTAATTGAATAATTTTAATCCTATAAATCATCTTTGTGTCTATGTTCACGATAATCCTAATTATTGTTAGTTAATCCTTATATATATATATATACATATATATATATATATATAACTGTTTTTTTATTATGTATTTATTTTATTATGCAATACAAGTACTACAAATAATATCTGCAACACATAAATTTGGGAGTAACTAAGACCATGCCGATCGATCAAGGTATATATTAGCTAGTTGATATGGAATTAATTAATTTCAATATATTATATATAAGAATTTTACTCGTAAAAAATGTAGTTCATATATATTTTGCTAAGAAATCAACCAATCACTCTTGTCATGCTTTGATATATATTGAAGAAAAACATAAATTTCGGGAAAAAAAGACATATTTGATATATAAAAGAAGATTTTATGTTAATGTTAATCTATCACATATTTGATGCCATTATTTAATTAACTCTCTTTTTCTTTAAAAATCAGTATCCAAACATAGGCTATTATTAATTAATCTAAATTTTTTGCTTAAGAAAAGAAGTAATATCAAAGTTTTTATTAGTTGTTAATCATAAGTTTTTATTCACTGATTTTTAAATTTAGAAATAAAAATAGAGGTTAATTTTCTTTTTAAATAGTGAAGGAAGATTTTTAACCGTAGTGTCAAATTTAAATTCAATCAAAATTCTTAATTTTTAATAAATTTTAGATGTAATGTCAAAAAATTGTATATATATATTGTAATATTAAAAAAAATTACCGTGGTTGTAAGGCCTGTTATATTTAAAATATCTTTAAATTTTGAAGTTATAAACTCGGAAATTAGAACTCATAATAAAAAAAAAAAAAACAATTAGCAGATATAAATATTGTAGTATCATTATCATCAGGACGTCTGGGTGGTGTAGTTGGTTATCACGCTAGTCTCACACTTAGAGGTCCCCGGTTCGAACCCGGGCTCAGACACTAATAATTTAATATTATTCGAGAATAAAATGTTTTTTTTTTAATATTAATTAACGATATCCAAAGTTGTTGTCACTGTTAGTTCATTCATGAGCCAAAATTCCGAGATGCTATTCTCGTTTCCGGGGCTCTTTTAACAGGGATAAAATCAACACAAGTTGGAAATTTGAAAATCGAATCTACCAACCGCAAAATGACATTTTCATTTAAAAAGAAAAAACGTTTTTGTTTATCTACCGAAATATGGCTCCAAAATGTCCTTTACTTTTAGGAAGCTTCAAATTTCAATAAGCGTAGCAGTCCCTGAAAATTATCCGCTACCCCTCAACTCACAGATATATCAAACTCTCCAAAAATCTATCAGGCCCGTCCACATCATATCTTGATCATCCTGATTAAAAAAATCCACGCGTCTCCATAACATACGAACACAACCACAGAATGATTTATTCTCGCATCAAGGTTAAACCTGTACGGTAGAGCGTATCGCACTGGAACTTTCCTCGCAATTTCCGCATTCTGTCCCTTCTTTAAATTCCTCTATTATATAAACCTCAGCCGCTTAAACCCTCCGTAAAAGTAAATACAGCGAAGCTCATATCAAAATTTTCTCGAGCAAAATGAATTCCATAATTGAAAACAAATCTTTTCTGACTCAACAACTGCTGAATTCATTCAGGATTCAGATTTTTAGTGGCAATGACAAGCAAGGGCTAAAGCCGCAAGCTTTGGAATCAGTCTGCACAAAATAAAAATGGGAAGAAATTGGCTGGTAATTTTGTTCATTTCATACTTTTCTCTGTCATTTTTGTTAAATGAAAATTTCGCTCAGTTTTATAGCAAGTTTTCTATTTTTGGGATTTTTATTCGTGCCAGCTTCTGTGAATCCAGGGATGTTGAAGCAAAAATGTTGACTTTGTTATGGCCTCTTTTATCTCTGTATAATTAACTTAAAATGCTTACTTAGCTTATCCTGTTCATTTTAGCTGGTATGATGAGTTTCTCCATGCTGAGATGTAGTTCCCTCTCTTTTAGGTCACCAGATTAGATACTATCAGTTAAATAAGTTTCTAGTTTTCATTTCATTGATGCAATTTATTAATTTCATTTGCAGTTACTTTTTCAATAGAGATATTGTTCTCCTATCTGCTTTTTCAAGACTATAGAAAGATTTGAGATTATGACTGGGTATAAAAGACAAGCGAGAAGTGATCAAAGTTCAATCAAATACAGGAGTAATCCCGTTGAGGGGGCATCCCTTGAATTTGCTGATTTTGTGGGCAAAGAGTGTGCTCCTTCTCTCTCTGATGATGGTAAGCAAATCCATAAAAAATCTGAAATAAAGTGTCCCGTGATGATGAGCACCACGGAGCTAGTCACTGCAGTTGGCCAGATATGGGATTGTGCAAACCGTCTTTCTATTTTCCACCCTAAGGCTAATCTGACTGACAGTCATAGTGGGTGTAAGAGAGAGGTCTTGGATACTCTTTACGAGGAAAATGGCTGCACACCTCTTTCAACTGATCGTAAATACTTTAGTGTCGATGTTAGTAGTGCTGGCCAATTTTCACCTATGGTGCAGCCAGGCCTAGAATTTCTCAAAGTAACCCAAAAGATGTCTGTGTTCGAATCTTGTAGTAAAAAGTATACTCATTCAACATTGTGGAGGTTTCTACAGAGTGGTACCAGCTTAACTGATGATATTGGCGGTGAGGGACTTGCAAGCGTGGGAATATCATATGACTTGGGAAGTATTTGCCGATGGATGACGGAAACAGTTCCTGCTGGAGTTAGATATACTGGCAGTATACCTGAGTTTGAGAAAAGGGCAGCTGGTGAACACTACATTCCTGAAGATACAACTGGCTGTGCAGGGGCTTTGGTTTCTGGGGATACACATATTCCTGCTACTACCAAAGATACCGACAGCTCTTCAGGTTTAATCAAATCCAAAAATCCATCATCCCGTGTTAATGCAGAATTGATGACAAATACAGAAACAACCAGATCTCTGGTTCTAGATTATTTCCTCAAAGATGTCTCTGATATGAAGGAGGATTGTAATGTTATTCAGCAACCATGCTCAAGTCTTTATACTAATTATCATATTGATTCTTTAGTTTCATCTGCTGGTACATATGAGAAATGCCAACATCTGAAAGATGATGATGTACTTCTTGAAAACAAAGGAAAAAGAACTGAAAAATATCTTGTTAAGGATGAAAAGAGAAGGGAGTTTCACTCGCCAAAAGATGAGAAGCCTCATTTTGCCCATGCTAAGCAAGAGCATGCTTTTGCAGGGGCATTGGCTGGTATATTTGTTAGCCTTTGTCTACATCCTGTTGATACAATTAAGACGGTCATTCAATCTTGCCGTGCAGAGCAGAAGTCCATCTGTTACATCGGAAGATCAATTGTTTCTGAAAGAGGTATGTTGTTTCTGGTTAACTGATGTGACTTGTTGGCTTTATACTTTTAGCAAAAGTGAGCTTTCAATTCTAATCTGTTGACTTGCCTAAATGGCGTTTTGTTAATTGATGAAGATATTCTTTTCAGGTCTAACTGGACTTTACCGTGGAATTGCTAGCAATATTACATCTTCAGCTCCAATATCTGCAGTTTATACTTTCACATATGAGTCAGTTAAAGGAGCTTTACTTCCTCATTTCGCTAAGGTAATTTCAACTTGAAATCTTCACTTTGAGCGGCTCCTTCTTTTTGCTCTGTTTTGGCCTTGATCTATGTGCTTGCATGTGCTAGTAAAACTCTATCCCTCCATCTTCACATTTTATGATTATAGGATGGGGAAGAGGAAACAGGAGAGTCGTGCTAAAATTTGGAAGGCTTTAGATTTTTACACTCTGTGTGATCTTACTTTTAGCATAACACTCATCAGCTTTTGAAGTTCTTACAATTTCTTTCACGCAGGAGTTTCACTCTTTAGCCCATTGCATGGCAGGTGGTTGTGCAAGCGTTGCTACTTCTTTTATTTTTACTCCCAGTGAACGCATTAAGCAGCAGATGCAAGTTGGCTCTCACTATCACAATTGCTGGTATAACTCTTAAACTGGGATTATTATGTCGATAACAATACATCAATTTCAATTACTTTATGATTGCATTAAGATGCTGTTTTGTTCCTTTAGACCTACATTTTGTTGGAATAATGCATGTCTGAAGCTTTGCTTTCTGTTTAATTGCACCTCAAATTTAAAGCCTCAATATCTTCTTTGTTTTAAGAGGGCTTTTTCAATTTTTATGGCTATCAGTTTCATTTCTGGCATGGTCTAATGACAATTTTGTTCACTTATCAATCTGTCTTTGCAGGAATGCATTGGTCGGAATAATTAAAAAGGGTGGTTTGCCTTCATTATATGCTGGGTGGGGGGCTGTACTTTGTAGGAATGTTCCACACTCTATCATAAAGGTTAGATCTTTATGTGCTAGATTGGTTCTTATGCTATGTACTACTTTTTTTTTCACACTTGACATGATGTGCTTGGGGAGCCATAGCATCAAAAAGAATATTGAGAGCTGGAGATATAGGGATAACTCTTTAAGGGACAGCATTTTTGAAAAAGGTTAATTCAATCCAGGGCCTGACTTCATTTATGATCAACTGTAAGAGAGTTCTAAGGGAGACCAAAAAGGGTTTGTTGATGTAGTGATAAAAATAATTACTTTGTGTTCTTTATGTTGGACAATTTTACGCTTTCAATTTGATTTCTTATGCCTTTCTGTTGGGCCATTTAAGCATATAATTTTGAAGTTATCTTCATCATTACTTGCAGTTTTATACATATGAAAGCTTGAAGCAAATGATGTTGCCATCACCACACCCTACTGCTCAACCCAACACCGTACAAACGGTTTGTTTATCTCTTGATTTCAAATCTTATGCTAATTCTGCTCCTCTGGCCATAGATCAGAGCATTTTGTTTTCAGCCTCCTCCAAAAAACCTTATGGAGGATCTGCTAATCTATTACTGCAGCTAGTTTGTGGAGCTGTGGCTGGGTCTACTGCAGCATTATTCACAACTCCTTTTGATGTGGTGAAGACCAGATTACAGACACAGGTTTTTAATTTTACGCATTACTTCATAGACTCCCTTCATATTTTTGTTGACTAAAATTTTTAAGTTTAGTTGATATTTATTTAATATTACCTTTGCGCAAACTTGTTTTCTAGGGTGTTTTTTTCTTTATAAAAAAAATAATAAAATTTGCAATTGGATATCTTTTCATTTTACTATGGAACACTTCATAATAGTTTGTTATCATGATCGGATCACTTGTCAAACATTATGCAGATTCCTGGATCCACTAGCCAATACAATAGTGTGTATCATGCCCTCCAAGAAATAGGCAAGAACGAAGGTTTGAAAGGTCTCTATAGGTACTACTCTATCTCTGCACGCTTCTTGTGCTGCAAGATGTGAGCAAAGGAGTAGTATATATCAAGCTATCTGGTTAAATATTTTAAAGCCATTAAGAATTAGATAAAATGTTTCCCTGTATGTATGATCTAATGTGATAATTGTGATTCATATTTTTGTCATCAGGGGACTGATTCCTAGATTAGTTATGTATATGTCTCAAGGAGCACTCTTCTTTGCATCCTATGAATATTTCAAACGAGTATTTTCCTTGGAGGTGCCGCAACTCAATGCCCAAAGAATCCCACTCAATCAGAACGATGACGATAATGCAGGATCATCAAAATCACCCTATCCGTCGTCAGCTTCAGCTGCGGCACTGTCACCATCTCAACCAACGCTGCATGGTTTGCATTCGTGATTGTTGGAGAGCACATAAACAATAACACTTTTGTTGGTGTTGACATTAGCATTGGAATGTAAACTAATTGTTTACAGATTTTTTTGCCTGCAATTCATTTAAGCTCCCTTTGTGTCAACAAAATTTTCCAGGGAGAAATGAGGGTGTAACTGTACAGTGCTGTTTCAGAAGAGTCTGTAACATTCGCACCCAGTTAGCTTACTTTATGTTTAGGAAAACGATAGGTAGGATATTACTCTAACTGTACCATTGATTTTCCATAAAATTGAAATTTAGTATGATTTGATTTTTACTACAACGAAGTTTACACATTGTGCATCCAAATTTCCCTCCTCGAATTTGGTTGTCAACAAAGGTAAAGTTTGTATTGATACCAGTGTTTATCTGTTAAGCCATGATTTGTTCTATCAAGCATGTGTTTGCATATCTGCTTTTTATTGTTGGCAGACAACAGAATTGGTGCACCCCGGGGAGAGAAGCTACTCGATTAGCAATTATTATTAAATCTGAAGTTTGGCCGCTGCTTGTGTAGTCAGCATGTACTTTGCGGATATATTTGTATTGATGAACTTGTTTATCAATTAAGTCGTTGTAGTATAGTGGTGAGTATTCCCGCCTGTCACGCGGGTGACCCGGGTTCGATCCCCGGCAACGGCGAAATTTTGATTTTTCTTTTTAAACTTACGAAGTCGATCATCATAAGGAGCTAATTTTTCCATGCTAGATTGCTAGAACGTTTACGCAGCAAGCTCTGTAGCAAAATCTGAAAAGATTCTGATGTTGTCCAATTATTGGAGTGGCAAAAAATAAAGCACATCAATAATGAACCAATCTGATGGAAAACAAAAGGACAGAGAATAAAGCACTATTCATTATTTCATGACAAAAAACTTTGCCAACAATGTTTGAACTTCTTGGCTCCAAAAACAGCAATGAGAACTTTCAAGCACTATTTTCTAGGAGCTAATACATCCCTTTACTCATCATATCCTCCATATATTACAAAAAGTATAAAGAAAAATGACTGCTATGTTCAACAAGTGATTTTCCCTCCCTATCAAGTAAAAAATATACAGTATTGTGTTTCTGTTCTAATTCTAACTGTAATGTAAATGGATAATTGTGATTATACATTGGCTCCATAAGTGTAGAAACCCTCAGCTTTTGCCATGAATTGGCAAATCATAACCCCAAACTTCATCTGGGAAGTGTTTTAGGAACCCATTTATCTTCAATGAGCATGCTGTTGGGTCTATGCCACAAGAATTTGATGCTGCAGTTTAGTTATCCATGATGGAAATGGCACGAAACTGACATCCTTCTGTAGTCTATTCACTGTTAATGCCTTCCTCAGTTCTTCCTCCAATTTCATCCAGTTCTCCGTATGAGAAACCCCATTGTGGGATTATCCAGAGAAACCACATCTGCTTTTACCAATTAAACCCGTTGGGTCAATGGACTCTATACTCTGGCTATCGGAGAGAAAGGAGGGTTAATCACGTAAGATTGTGGGATGTCTTCTGCCCTCTTTGTGAATCTCTTCTTTTCCTCTTCTGTGACGGCATCAATCAAGAATTTCACTTCCTCCTCAATAAGCATTTTCAGAGAATTGCAATGCGGCAACTGCATGCTTCTCTCCTGCCCAGCAGCAATCGAAGCTTCTGAACCATGCAAAATTGCAACACAAATGGAAAATGCTTGTAAAGTGGATAATTGAGCATGGAAATAAACTGCATACTGCCCCTTTTCTAAACATATCATAGTTAAAGCTGGTGTGTTCCCTTTTGCTCCCTGTGTATAAGTCAAAATCAAGCAAGAACTCGTTAGAGACTGATGGTATCCTTATCAAAGCATGCTGTTAACAGGTAGAATTCTTCCAGATGGCCTAGTTCTGGGCAGATACTAGAATGTAATTTGCAATTGTTCAAGACTATTCAAACTTGAGCATATAAGATATAAACATACATTCTTAAAAAGTAAACTGGTTGAAATAAATGCTAGAAGGATAAAAAGGGATGAGCTTATTTCATGGAAATTCCAAGAGTTCTGTTAGTATATGTTATGCATGTACTACATATGCACTGACATAAATTATAAATAATATGCAGCCCTATTAAAACCCACAGGTCCAATGCACAAGGTGCAGATAAATGGCAATCTGAATTTAATATTCCAAGGGCCTTCTTTGCTTCAAGATTTCTTAGTCAGAATCTTTCCACGTACAAATCTTTTGTTTCTTTAAATTCTAAATGACATGAATTTTAACAGTATAAATTTCAGTTATCCAAGCTATGGAGGCATCAAACCAAAAACTTACCTGAACAAAGAGTTCCAAAGGCTGCTGATTGTCCAGGAGTGGTTTATCTTCAGCACATTGAATACTGGGATTGCCAAAAACTGTAAGGGGGCAAGCCATGTCCCAGCCACCACAGTCACAGCCTCCACCTAACCTCCATCGATCCAGTAATGAAGAAGGACCTCGGTTTTCAGCACTTGGTAAACCATGGTTACCAGTTGGAATTACCACCTTCACCTTTTCCAGACTCTTGCTTTCAAGGTGGTCTTTTCGCTTCTGCTCAACCATAGAGAAGTTAACTAGATTTGAATGCATTTTATCACTAATTTTATGCCCTCTCTTGTATTTCAAGCTTTCTCTTTTCTCAAATGGTGCTTGAATAACAATGGCTGCAATTTCAAGGTCTGGATGTAAATCTCCAGAAGCCCACGGGCATGGATTTGATTTAGTAGAAGAAGCATATTTTGCTTGCTCCTTCAACTTCATTGAATCAGACCCATTATCCAACTCATGATTTCCATTAACAAAACCTGGATCAGAACCTTTTGAAGGTGTAGCATCAGATGAACGCTTCAGGAATTCCTGGGCAGTGACACTTTGACTTGCATGTGCTATATCATATAACACAAACTCTGTCACCACAGAGTTGTCAAAAACCCCACCATCTTTTAGTTCGGACCATAAATAACAGGAAACCTGCATCTGCCCTACCATTGAGCACTCTTTGTTGCTATCACTTGATCCCCATCCGCTGGAATTGCTCTTTTTTCTACCATCAACAGAGTGGAAGGTATATACCCAATTAAAAGGACTAGCTCCTTTCCATGTCCTAGCCACAATAACATCTTCCGGAGAATTCAAAGAGAACTCAAAAAATGGTACCCCTTGCTTATGTTCCAACTTGAGAAGGCCATGTAAGTGAACTGGTGAATCTTCCACAATTGAATGATGTTGATCTTTCTTGATAAACTGAGAACTGAACTCTGAATTCTGTGCAGTATGAGAGAAGTCACGCAACAGTGATTTCCTAAATGTCCTTTCCCTTCTCAAGTTTCCCGTCTCCATTTTCTCAATTGACTTTGGTTGCCCTGCATTACCTAAAGGACTTCGCAGAGACTTGGACTTCATGAATGGATCAAACATCTTTCGGATGGGGCTAAAACGAGCCTTGGAGCCAGCTCTGGAGGAGTGATCACTTTCTGATACAGAAGGAGAATAGGCCATCTCCACTTTTGCAGAATGCGACTTCTGAAATGTCAAAACTCTGTCTCTTTCAATTAGGCTATTACCATCATTTTGAGGACCAACAACCTCATCACATCTGAAATTCAGATCATCGGCTGTATCTGTCTTGGGAGTTTCAGCACATTCTCTTTCTCTGCAATCTGAATTCAGAGTGAATTCAATGAAGTCATCTGATGGGCACAATTCTACGAGAGGCTTAAAATCTAACGATGCATTTGAGTTCACAGACTTCACTGAGGTTCTATTTCGTGAGCTGTCCTCATCTGAACTACATAAAGAGTCAACAACTCTAAATGGGAAGGTGTCATTACTACGAGAAAATTCAATTTTTTTCCTTCCCTCAATAGCCCCCATTTTCTTCATCTTCCTTATCGTGTTGGAGTTTTGATATATTGAACCTCGCTGCAGCTCTATGCTACCTTCCAGTCCAACAGCTCCAGAGGGAATACTTTTACAGGAGGAACTACGGTATCGTCGGAAGCTAATCTCTGTGAAGCCGTCCTTCACCCGCAGCAGCTCATCTCTACGCACATGTTTTCCTCTAGTATTTCTCTTTTCAATGTTTGAATAATGTCGAGGAGGTGGAAGAACAGTGTTAGGACTTAGACCCACTGTACTGCTTTTGTCGGAACCCAACTCCATCTCTAGTCCCATTGCTAGATCCACAGTTCTGCATAGACAAGAAAATGAAAAAGATATTAAAATGAAATTCAGCATACATTAATTTGATTACGAAGAAGCAGATCAGACAAATAAATCCAAAAGCACATAATCCAACACACCATTAAGACGTCACATCAGTAAGTTAATTAATATATGCTAAAACAAAAAATGGTTATAACTACAGATTTGTCGTAAGGTATTGAGATACAGTTCATGTGCATTGCAGGAGAAAACGCAGAAAGAGAAAGAATACAGTCTTGATATTATGCGAACCAAAACTTCCCACAACTTAAAATTACCATAGTCCAGACTTCACTTCTAACCCTTGAGAGAAGACAAGACTTTCACATCAAACTAAAAATCAGATCTTGAAAAGCAATTGTATAAGAAAAATGTCATGCCAATACATTCTCACTCACAAAACTGAAGTTTACACATCAAATAAAGCAAAACCATATACTCAAAATAGATAAAAAATATATATATGAAATTCCAAGCTAAGCATATTGTAATAAGTAGTGGTTCAGTGAGGCTTAACTTTACTGAAAACCATTGTTTGAAAAAGCATGCACCCCATGAATTATTCCAAACTTTGAGATCATAGACACCTCAAAATAAGTGTGATCTCATAAAAATGAAACCATTAAACAAACAAAGTATCCTGTGCTCGCTTTAAAACACCCAAGAATGAGTAAAGTAGCAGAGATAAAGGCTACACAAAATAATTTTTAAAAATATAGAAAAAAAAAAACGATAACTTTAGACTTTAGTTTCACTTGCATTCTAAGCCAAATAAAGAAAAAGAAAACCAAGAAAAAAAAATGCTAGAGAAAACAGTCATTACCCCACTAGATCTCAAAGAAGTGAGTGGAAAGAAAAACCCAACAAACAGTGAGTAGATTCAATCATAGTCTTCACTCTCTTAAGCTTAAAGTCTCAAATGAACTAAAAATCTATCTATCTATCTACAAGAGAAACAGCAAAAGACCCCCCATTTTGAAGACTGGTCAGCTACGATCCAAAGAGTGCTTAAAATGCCAAAGGAATAAAAAAACCAGGTACAGTGTAAAAGCAAAAAACAACAAATTAAGAGTTGGACCAATAGCAGTAAAGCTTTAATGAACACAAAAAGTGAAGGCTTTGGAGAGAGAATGCATGCCTGAAGCTGAGGGGTAAGATAAATGAGTGAAAATAACAAGTGTGTTAATTGAAGAAACAACACTCCTGTCTCTGTCTCTCTTACATTTCATGTAAGATGAGTTTCAAAGAGAGACAGAGAACTGCTGAGTTTCTGTTCATGTCTAGTAAAAAAGCCATCTTCTTCCCTTCAAGCTATCACTACGTTGTGTTAGTTTTCCCTTTTATTTTATTTTTTTTCATGGCTCTCACTTTGCCCTTTTTATGTCTATGGATATGCTCAGCTACAGAGATTGGTCCATTCTGTACGAAAAGACACCTTCAACCTTGAAAAATTGAAATTTACGACCTCTATAGAAGGGTAATATAGTCAATTAACAGGAGGGAAGGGGCTTTTGACTGAAAAAAGGGGTGGGTGTCCAAATCAACTGCTGACATAATCATTATTAATCTTATAGTTGGGAATAGCGGACTGCAATCTTACAATTAATTATATCTGTTTCCAATAATTAATTAAGATATTAATGTAGTAAATTGCAGATCCGGCACTAATGGCATTTACTATAAACTCCCTAGATCTTTTAGGGCATAAGAACCCTTATGGGATTGTTCGTTGACGAAGATTGCCCTAATCTATTAAACAAACATTGGCGGATTACGGGTGAATTAGGAGAAGGGTGAGGGGTAATGTTGTAAATTCGATGGTGGGTTGGGTGGCGTTCCCTATGATGAAGGAGAAAATGGTAAATACGGGGGGCAGGCACATGTGATTGGTTTAGCCGGGAGGTAGCAGAACAGAGGCGGTCGGTCGCATCTAACCCACGGAATCTCCAGCTTCTTAATACTTTAAGCTGAAATTTACGGCAACTAAATCTAATTTATTCTTTTGTTACTGTTTGGATACAATTTATATGCACCTTTTATTGTCCGCCAAGTTTTTGATGCTTTTTCTTGCAATCACCATATTATATTATAATAATATAACAACAAAGTATTTGCAAACATATCTAATTGAAACGAGGAACAGAAAAATGCAATAGAATTTGGTGCAAAATCAAACAAAAGGAACATGACGTTTCAAACATATAGAGACAGAAATGAGTAGTTTCATGTGCTGATCAAATTGGTAGCCATTTATCATTCACTTTTTCCTTTTAATTTGGTGCAATTAAAATATTTTAAGTATCACTGCATTGTGGATACTAAGGTAACGAACGTTAGGGGCGATCAGAGATTGAATCATGTAAATTTTTTTGAGTGAGAGAGCCTACCTAGTCTCTTCAACAGTTACAATATTTTCTCCCGCTCGACTTCGCCCGAAGTGCCAGTTCGTTAACAAAGTGTGTATTTATTATTAATCAAGACGAAAACAGCAGAATGTAAAGACCAGTATTTTTAGCAAGGGATTCACCTACTAAGACTTAAATGAGATTTTAATCATAGTAAAGTTGAAGGAGATTTTAATTTCACTTTTGTTGGTATAATATTCTAAAGAAAATTTAAAAAAAAAAAAGAGAGAGAATTACTATTGAGATGGAGGCATGCATGGAATAGAGTGAACAGTGGTTAAGCTGACTAGGGCGACAAACCTTGGGCTAAGCATAACATGTTCCTAAAAAGCTAACACTATACTGAGGCGGCAGCTAACTCCCGAGATTACAACTAAAACTACAACTAAAACAGTAATTTACAGACCCAAATATTGACGCCGTAAGGCCTGTACATACATATGTGTGTGTGTGTGTGTGTATCTATATATCCATCCTAGTCGGCCTTCTTAGTGATAGTGGACTCGGTATTGTTATTGTCTTCGTTCTTGGACCTGCCAAATGATCTCTGGGCCTCCAACACCGGCATGTATGCTTCGCTTGATTTCTTAAGCACGTCAATCGCAGACCTCTCAGACTCACGGGGACTAAGCAACTTCTTCTCAAGACTCTCGAACTTAGTGGTGGCCAAAGGTGCCGCCCCGACATTTTTTGCTGCTGAGCTTGGTCCATCAATTGTTAGTGTAGATGCTTCATCTCTTGAAGCGTACCACGAATAACCACAGGCGATACATTCCAACTGGAAACCATATAAAAAATATAGATGTTAATGGTGAGTTACCAACAGATAACTGTTAAGATCAAGACAATAGCTAAAATGTTCATGCATATAAGTTGATTCACTTGTCCCATTTGGTTTCATAAAGATGTAAACGTGAAATCATAAAAATAAAAATTAGAAGGACCAATCAAGCTTCCCATTACTGACAGATTCAAGATATACGAGTTCAACTTCCCATGAATGTAGTTTGCGTTTAGTTACAGATATCAAACTCTCACATAATGGTTTGTTTGAATCCCATAATGCAAGTTCACAAAAAGCCATCTTAGGACTGTAAATACCTAAAAGACTAAAAGGTGCACATTATTCAAAGTTTACAAAACCGGTGAGTTTGAATCAGTGATGATTAAAACACAGAATGCAACAACCAGCATGAACTGAACGAGAATTTAGAATAGAGGCTCCACATTAAGATCATGAATACACATACAGAACTCAAAGCCTAAATTAGATTATCAAAATGCCTAATCTCAAGTGGCATGTGTTATCTGAATGATACAAACTCAATCATACAGAAAAAACAGAAATTAATATCACAAGTTCAAACAAGAGAATGAAAGAACCTGATAGCGGTCACCGTGTCCTGCTTGGATGATGTCCCTGAGGCCCACTTTACTCTCATTGCACCTCGAGCACCGAGCATCTGTCATCTGTTTTACAAGCAACAAGTCAACAAGTGAGCACATATTAAGGCACACCAAAGAAAATTTTTACCCAAACTCCTAAAATTTAAACCAAGACGAGGTAAAAGACGTGACCTGCATCCGCTCTGACTCATCAGGCTCCTTCTTTGCTGTCTCCTCTGCCGTTAATCCCTCCTGAAAAGATAAGATAATCAGTCAATATATATCCCCATTCGCACTATAAGAAAACCACCCACCATATACCAATGAATACAACATGGGAGACTGCTGATTGCATGTAAGCTTGTAGCATCATACCAGGTAAGGTTGGTCACAATTGACAACTACAAAACATGCAACTAATCATCCTAGTGGTTTATTTGCACTGTTTGACACACGAATGCTACATAGCAACTGAAATGGCAATGTGTTTGTGTCCAATATTCAAACTTTTGAAACTAAAATATGCACCAAAACGCATTGAATAAAAAGATAAGGATTAAAACATTAAAAAAAAAATGTTTACTACACATTTAAGGAATTTTGTCCAATACATATGAATGACAAAGCCATCATATATTCTTAATTGGGAAAGATTTTCAGGTCAACCTAGTACAGATTTTTTCGCTACAGAAAAGATGGATCTCACAGGGGTGGCTGGATAGGGCTTTGTATAGACTTTTTCCCTTCTGCTATATTTTCCTTTCCTAGATTTTCTTCATGGACACGTCGTCAACTTTTGTATCTGCTTTCTATCTTCAATAATTTCAAAATTCTCAGTTTCTTCTAAAATACAATAATAAATAAATAAAACAGTGACAGACATCAACACAGTTTCAATCAGAACACATAGATGGCCCAAACAATGGCTTAAAGGAATTCCTTCTGGCATAATATAGAGTTAAATAATTCAGATGTTGCACAAACAATTCGCAGTTTCTTCTCGTACAAGAAAATGCCTTAAAGTAACCACTTCGAGTATAGTACATAGTTAAATGATGATGTTCACACAAACGTTCATAGGCCAATTTTAGGAGATTGGACAGGTATTTATGCATCACATACAGTTGTAATTGTTACCATATAATGTGCAGTACTGCACCCGGAAGCGTTATTAAATTTAAAGAAAAAAAAAGTGGCAAAAATGCAACAGTATTAACATAAATTTTATCTATTGAAATGTTTCACCAAATAGTAAGCTGTGTCTAAGCAGAGAAGACATTCATGTGAAATTAAGGGGAAAACGAAATGATCTTTTTTTTAATGACAACAAATGGATGATGCCTAGCTTCATCACATCAATTAGCTGGTGCAAAAAAGCACTAAAAAAAATCTACTAAATAGTCCCTTCCCTCTCGAAAATATCAATTACTGACACTAAAAATACAAGTACATTAGGGCAATCAACACAACCATTAACAGTTACATATACCCAAAAGAATCAAGATAAAGCACTTAACAAATACACAAGTACCAACTATGATAAAAATAGTACCTTTAACTCATTAGGTGACATGTTCAAAATCTTAGAAGGTTCCAGTTCCCCATTTAGTAGACGTCGGGCCAGTACTGCATTATTCTGCCAAGGTCCAATAAGAAAGAAACAAAGCAATTTCGTTAGAAATAATGTCATTCATGGCAACCTTTATTGATTCCTTAGTCATAAGTTAAAAAACAAATGGCAGTAAAATACTGCCATTTATCTTCTTCAGGACCAAGAAACTGTTTGCATGTGTCCATACAAATTTGGTTGTGAGTAGGCAGGAAGTATATAAATATGTTGCATTCACTCATGCACATCAATTAGTGACTATGAATGTTTGTGTGTACTTGTTTATGCACATGCTAAAAAAAAATTCCCACCTTGAGATTGAACACTAGCTGCCGCAGCTTTTGGTTATACTTCTGAAAATCTGAAGAAAGAGCATCATGCGAGGCCCTCTCAAGAGCAGTCACTGCCGAAACGGCAGTATCTGGCCAGATAAAAGACTTCTCATTCTGTAAAAGGCACAACATTAAAACCATTTGAATTAGCACCCATTTTGATCCTCCAACTCGAATTCAAAGGGATCATTCACATCAACCAGGACCAAGAAAATGATACATTCATTTAAGAAATGGAAAAGTTGGAGATATATTAAAACTTGAAATTAAAAAATTATATACATACAAAAATAAGTATGGGGGAGTTGCAAATGGATCTCAAGAAAAATTATATGCATATACAAGTATATATACCTTTGTACTCTTTTCTTGGGATCCATTTTCAGTTCCTGCTGACTTATTGTCTCTTTCATGGTCAGGCCCATCACAACCATCTTTCCCATTGTCATCTCCAGGCATGCTGTCGGGAGAATTGCACATGTACTGAAGTCCTTGAAGAAGCCTCTCCAACCATTTATCACGATGAGTTTCTCCGGTCAATGCCTTAAACTTTGCTAAAATGGTATAGTATTCCGAGGCATTGCTAGTACAGCTTCCTGGTGTTTCAGCCTTAACATGATGATCTGACCTGGTTGTGGCATCTTCCTCCCTTGAAACATCAAGAGGTGATATACTCTTCTTCCGCAGTGTTCTCTTAGTCTTTGACTGATCTTCCTGATCCCGAGCAGCAGCAGCAGCTGCTGCATCTTCAGGCTCGATGTCAGGAAGGTCTCCCAAGCGCCCTCGAGTTTTCTGAACTAGGAGGTCAATCTCATGCTGCTTATTATCTTCATAATCTTTATCAGTCAGCTTCCAGAGTTTCCTCTCTACAGTGTCGTAAACCTTTTGAACAATAAAACCAGGGTGTTGTTTACGATTTGGAAGCTGCTTGTGTATGGGGACGAAATGCACTACGCACTTATGCATCACAGATTCAGCAGGAACTTCATCACGGTGAAAACTATAAAACAGCTCCCTTGTATCACGGGATTGCCAATTACCACCACCTTTTCTGTCAGCCTCTTCAGGACGATAAAACCACTGTCCAGTTACCATCATGTTCCCATCTTTAGACTGACTAATATCCTATCAACCAAAAAAAAAAAACATTTTAATTATTCAAGTAAGGGTAACAGAGACATTTACAAATTCAAATAGGACACTAGAGATCAATTTAATTGATACAATGTTTTGGAACACGAGTCTAACAAGCAGTGAAATTCTGGGAACCCATAGGACGTCCATCAAGGTTACCAAAAGAGTAAAAGGTGGTAGCTAATAATGTCTGACTTTGCAGTGAGTAAAAAAGGTAAGGGCACCACTTCCGGAACTGTGAAAAAAAAAAAAAAAGACTTCCAAGATTTGACCTTGTCTATTTACTTGAACAATGTAGTGCTGATATAGGTATCTTTATTAAGTAAAGCACAGAACTGTTTACTGCTTGCAAGAAGTTATGCATAATCATTAAGCAGATTTACCAAATAAATGTAACAGAATTTTATTAGTTTCACAAGACAAGAACCTTGATAATCGCCACATAAGGCTTCTGATTTTTATCCTCCGGAGATAAAAGTACTGGATCCTCCTGCAGAAAAACAAGAAGAAAATTAAATGATAATATAGCCATTTATAAAACAATAAAATATCGACGCAAAATGTCAAACCCTAGCTTTCACCAATGACCAAATCCAGTCAAATTCATAATAAAAAGTCTATAATTTAGATGAAAAAAGGTACTCACAAGTTCGTATCTATTGCCGTCAAACTCAAAAGCCTCGTAATGGCTCCTCCGTCCTCTCCCTTTGCCGGAAAGTCTAACCGGTTCACCGACAGGCTTTGCGTCCTCCTGAGGCTGATCTTCCTCCTGTTCTTCCTCTTCCACATTGTCATCTCGTGGCTTCTCTTCTTCTTTCTCCTTTCCCTTCCTTTTCCTCTCCCTCCTTGATGCCTTTCTTTTCTCTTCTTCTTGTTCTTCGTCTTCTTCTTCCTGAAGCTTTATTCTCTTCCTCTTGCTTTGCCTCGATTGTTGCTGGTTCTCTTCCGATTTTCGGGTTCTCGACGACGGTGGTGGCAAGTCGTCGTCTTCGTCGCTCGTCGAGACCTGTGTGAATCGACGGTTCCCCATTTTCACTGAGTTGCCTTCGTCTCTGGAGACTGAAAATGTTCTCAAAGCCCGCCAAGTGTGTTCTTTTATAGCAATTGTTGGCGGTGCAAAAAGTGCCCCATTCTTTGTTGAAACTACGGTTTTGCCATTGTTTAATTTAATACACGCCCCTGTTCCAGGCACATAGCGATTCCGAGACAAATGACATAAAATGGGCAATGCAATATTGGAACCAATTTCTCTTTTGTAAAATGACATTTTACATCCCTTATAACGTGAACTTTTTTCTGAAAACAAAATTTGGATTGCATGAGAAAATTATATTAAAATAAGGGAAATTTCTCTTTTAAGCCACTCTTTAAGCCAATTTTCAGAAATTTTTATTTAGTGCAAATATAAAGTATTTAGACGAAAATACCCTCATACATTTCACAGTCAAAATACAGAGGGGTGGTGTTCAAAATGAACGCTAGTTTCTAGTGCAAAGACCCCTACTGTCCAACCGAAAAAAAGCAAATCTACTGCATTCCACTTATTGAACACAGGGTTCTATGATCATCCATACTTGAAAATGTAGCTATAAAAAATATAACACCAATTTTTTTTAATGTGGTTAGAGAAGTATTTTTGTCCAATTTTTAAGTGTTTGGCTAAAAATAAAGATACAATTAACAGGGAGCTTAATAAATCTTACATCAAAATAGACATAAAATAAGAAAGAAAAAAATTGCATGAAATCATGACAAGAGCT
The DNA here is from genome assembly GCA_028052125.1 of Melia azedarach. Classification (NCBI taxonomy): domain Eukaryota; kingdom Viridiplantae; phylum Streptophyta; class Magnoliopsida; order Sapindales; family Meliaceae; genus Melia; species Melia azedarach. The sequence continues at coordinate 1,616,857 of CM051401.1, read as the reverse complement.
TTATGCACGAAATCACTAATGGCATTGATGATTTATATGATTGCTTAATTTCGAGACTGTAACAAGAGTTTGCAGCTAGCAATAATTTTTGCTTTAAAAAGGACAAAATATAGATGCTATCTTGGTTATTTTAGAGAGAGTATGATCAAAATGCTCAACTATAATGTTCGACAGAAAGAACTTCCAAGTTGTTAATAAAGGCAGATAAATCAACTGTATCTCCTAAATCAAAACTTCAAACTGCTGTGTTTCCTTCCAAAATTGAGGCGGAATTTTAAAACTTGTCATATCTACAAAGAGAATGGGATTGCTAAGTTAGCAATATTTTGTGAGTTTTGACCATTGTCATGCTCACTTCTCTCAGCAATTTCCTTCAGGCTTGTCCAGGATTTTCTCTTTCTTTTAGTTGAAACAACAGTAGTTTTTTCTGTATCAGTTATGGCAGATTTACTCTCATACTCTGCTGGGGTTTTAGTTCCCAATTTGTTTCTCCTTCTCTTTTTCGCCTCCAAGGTAATTTTAGTTTTCACTGAAGGAGTTGTTGGACTGCTACAGGTAGGAGATTCTCTGGCTATTGCTGGCAAAGCTATCTCATCCACCTTACAGACGTCTTTGCTTCTTGTGTCTTTCACCAAGTCAGCAGACTTATTAAGTGATGATTCTATTGCTGGCAAAGCTATCTCATCCACCTTACAGACCTCGTCTTTGCTTTTAGTGTCTTTCACCAAGTCAGCAGACTTGTCAAGTGATGACTCTATTGCTGGCAAAGCTATCTCATCCACCTTACAGATCTCGTCTTTGCTTCTTTTGTCTTCCACCGAGTCAGCAAACTTCCTAAGTGATGACTTCAAACGTTCTAGTTGTAGAGGTTGTTTAGGACATATCTCTTTCATGTGGCCTTTTGGAGACCCTCTCTTAAGATTACGATGTGAACAGAAATGGCACTTATAAACCACTGTGTTCTGTGTAGAAGTTTTGCGTTTCTTGCATCTACGTCTTGCATTCACTTGGTTTTTCTCTATTCGGATAGTGCAGTTAAAGCCAGGCTGAAGAATTGTCTCACATCTGCAAAACAGTAACTGGTAATCAGGGCAACCACATAAATTCTACCATTGATCTTTAGAGTTGTCATGATATGTCACATTAAGGCTACTTCATGGATAATCTAATATAGTTTAAAATCTCAAAATCTGCAGCTGACATATTATATCCAACTCTCTTGGAAGTCTTAAATTCTTAGATCTGTAAAAGAATTGCACGGAATTTGATGAAATACAATCCTTCTGTCCTGAAAACCCCAAAACTCAATCTGTACTATGTAATCAATAGTGCCAAAACTTTTTAAGTTAGCGACTAACTTAAACAAATTAATGATCATCAATATACATGTTCATAAATGAACAATGAAACCTAATCATCAAACAGCCGGAAGCTGTTGCCAGTTGCAACTAAACACGCTTACAACTACAAATAACCAAAGCAGATGCAACCAAAGCAACACAGAAGTACAAAACTTGTTTGAATTAAATATATTGGCCTATAGCACATCAAACCCAAGTGTCTTTCAGCTAAATAGCACCCAAATTAAGCTTAGCATAAAAGTGTATATTAATTAGAACAATAATCCAGTTATCATCCATTAACATATATACACATTACTAGTGGCAAAGATACCCGGCATCAGTATAATGAGTCAATAATTTTGAAAGTGTACCAAATATGTTTACAACTGTGGCACTACTGTGAACAGACTAAGATACAAACGTTAAACACGTGATGGTGCCCAACTTGTATCTCATATATATATATATATATATATATATATATATATATATATATATATATATATATATAATAAAGTTATAGGTAGAAACCTTTGGCAAGAAAACAAAGAAGGATCTGGTTGCAATCCCAGGGCCTCGTTCGCAGAGGCCAAACGATGTCCAAAAAGCGCGGCCAAAGAAGGAACAGAAGCTTCACCGCTTGCCCACACAGCAAGGTTTTGGAAGTGCTTGAGTTTCAACTTTGACTTGACGTTTACCATGTTAGTTTGCTTCTTTCCTGCCTTTTCTTCCCTAAGTGAAAGAGGTTTATGAGAAACAGAGGGCAAATTTGATGTTCTTCTGTCTCCTCCCCTCTTGCCCATGTTTCGTTTCAGTGAGATATTTGATCGAACGGGTGGTGGGCGAGTAGTCGTAAAATCTATTCTATTGTTCTCCTAGGAAAAGGGCGGAAAAGCAGACTGCAGACCCGTAGGTTACCTAAAAATCAATTTGGGTTGGACTCAACTGTCAGCCAATAACCGGTCCAATTGGATAATAATAGTAATTATTATTATTATTATTATTATTATTATTATTAGGATTTAATAAACGCGGGAGTTGATTAGTATGACGTGAAGCATGTTCCCCTAATTCCCAATTTCCTTTCCACATACATGCAATTACGCCTCGCAAACCAAAGCGTGACACGTAGTATTGATGACGTGGCAAAAACTGGATCTTGTGTAGTCTTTTAAGTATGGTTAGAGTAGGGGCTGGCCCATTTGATTTGCGAAGAAGAATGTGGCGAACTGGCGATACCTTCTGGAAGGAACAAGGACAAATGGACGGATCTCCGTCCGTCGTCCGACCATTTCTTCCTTGCACCAACCGCTATTATCCAAAATAAAATATTATGAATAATGAATTTGACTTGTAAACTCTTTCTTAAAAGTTAAAAGAAAGAATAATAGCGTGTCTTGTTTTGCATGTGACGACGGTGATGTCTTAACATCGATAGGATTTAATCCACGTTAAGTACGCGTATTAATAATATCAATGTGTTTATCCACAGATAGAGCTTAAAAACAAAGATTGATCTCTTTCAATTCAATACTGAATTAAACAATCTCATTGTTTACATCACCCGCAACAATTTCATTCTTCATTGCACTGCCAATTTAATCCAGTGGCTAGCTAGCTATATCACCATAACATCTCTGCAACTTCATCCTCCGGCCCGGCCCAATCAACGTTTAATTTTTGCATTAAATTATAAAAAAAAAAATAAAAAATCTCAAATCATTTTCATTTGAAACTTCCACACTATTGACGCTTGTTCTTAATAATAATTGGCCAAGATTATAGTAATATTTCAATTTAATTATTAAGTGAATTTTTTCTCGACCGTTGGTTTCATTATTTTGGCTGTTGTTAGACAAGTGAAAAATGTGAAATATCCAAAAATAATTAATTGGCTCCAGAAAAAGGAATTACGGACGTTTTAGGAAAAAGCAAATAACAGAATCAAAAAGCAATGAGCCGATTATGCTAGACTCACCGGTGGGTTACTCAAAACTGGATAAAGATCAAACACACCGCGGACGCGTGTAATTCCAACCCGCCGGCACGACCTTTCACCCGTTGAGCCTCTGTAAAGATTGTCTACCACAAAAAAAAAAAAAATATCAAAAAAAGAGAAAACCTTCGTCTCCAAGGCAACACAAAAAAAAAAAGAAAGAGAGAGAGATTCACACAACTTTCTCTGAAGAATCTAGCCCTTCTCCCTCTCTCTCTATCCTCAGTCGTAGCCGTCCATTCTTTGATCAACGTTTGCTATTTCCCCAGGTTCTTCATTCTCGTTTCTTCTTATTGTCTGTCCTCTCTGTATATATATATAATCACCATTTCTAATTCTATTTTCCTTCCTGTCTGGTTGGGTTAGTTTGTCGACAAGAATTTATAGTTACAGTTTTATTAGAGCCAGAGTTCTCTGATATTTGGTGCGTATTTGCTGTATACATGTTGTTTTAATTTTCTTTTATTGAATTTCCGCTTTCTGGGTTGACTTCTATAGGTTCTGTAGCTGGTCATCTTTTTAATCTGGGGTTTTGGATTGTTTTGGTTGATGGGTTATGCTTAATTTGGCTTGAAGGGGATATACTTGTGCCGATTTCTTGATAATAGAGTTGGGATTTTTATTTTGACAAGGCTGTTTTATGCTTTACCCTTTTGTGGTTATAGAGAATACTTTAGGACTTGATGCAGCAGCCTCCTCATTCAAGAATGGTATATCTTAAGAATATTTGAATTGTTGTGAATCATCAGTTGGGCAGCTTTTATTGGTGGAGAGTTTGACGAAATTTGGGTTGATTTTGTGTTGAATTAGAGAAAAAGTCTGGAAAGTTTTTGGCATAAGGGTTATTTCATACAGTAAGGTTTTAGTGGTTGGGTGAAGTTATTGGCTTTTGGCAAATATGGTGGTGGATTCAATTGCAGCAACATCTTTTTTAGGGCATCGACCACTGTGTCAAGGAGTTCCTCTTAAGGATGTATCCAACAAAAGGAAATTTGCAGATAATTGCCGTTTCCCGGTAACTGAATTTATCGGTGGAAGGATTGTTACTTATTCTCCTGTGCTGAGAATGAAAGTTGGGAGATTAACTAATTCGTCAATTAATGCTCTTGCAATGGAACTGACAAAAGAGACGTATTCATTTAGAGAGGAGGAGAAGATACCTCGGGACTGGAGATACCAGCTTGACAGTGGTGTGGACCGAAAGCCAGGTTTGTGGCCACCAGAGAATAAAGCAGATAACCCTTCACTGCACAATCCCTTGCTTAGACAAGAGAGGATGGGTTGTGGTTGGTTAGGTGCTATATTTGAGTGGGAAGGAGTGATAATTGAAGATAACCCTGATCTTGAGAAGCAGGCTTGGCTGACTCTTGCTCAAGAAGAGGGCAAATCTCCTCCCCCAGCTTTTATTCTTAGAAGAGTAGAAGGCATGAAGAATGAACAGGCCATATCTGAAGTTCTGTGCTGGTCAAGAGACCCCGCAGAACTGAGAAGAATGGCCTCAAGGAAGGAAGAAATTTACCAAGCTCTACAAGGCGGGATTTATAGATTACGAACTGGATCTAAAGAGTTTGTGAATATATTGATGCATTACAAGATACCAATGGCATTGGTTTCAACTCGTCCAAGAAAAACTCTGGAGACTGCAATTGATACCATAGGAATCGAAGAATACTTTACTGCAATTGTAGCGGCAGAGGATGTTCACCGGGGAAAACCTGATCCAGAGATGTTCGTGTATGCAGCACAACTTCTCAAGCTTATACCAGAGCGGTGCATTGTGTTTGGGAACTCCAATCAGACAGTGGAAGCTGCTCATGATGCACAGATGAAGTGTGTGGCTGTTGCTAGCAAGCATCCTGTCTATGAGCTTGGAGCCGCAGACTTGGTGGTGAGGCACTTAGACGAGCTTTCAGTGGTTGATTTGAAGCACCTTGCTGATATTGAGTCGACTGAATTTCGATCTGTAGAGCCAGAGATGGAGCTTGAGGAGGAAGAAGATTACCCATCATCTTCAGCTGCAGTAGATGATATATTTTGGTAACCCCCAAATATAAGATGTACAGATTTCTTTGCGCTTCATCCGATTCTTCAAAAAAATTAGTTCTATAGAGACCCTGCTGTGTATAATAAAAAGGCAGGGAAAATTGAAGAAAAATAGAAATAGAAAAAAGGTGATCTGCATTGGATTGCCATGATGTTAACGTGTATGTAATATTTGTACAATATATGTCTTTGGAACTTTAAATCCATGTCTGTTGCTTTTGTTTCTGCTCAATTATCTGGAATGGTGATTTGTGAAACGGGTAGATTTGGGAAAGACGGCTTGCATCGAGTTCTCAACATGTCCTTCCCTTCTTGATTGGTGAGAATTGCTACCGTTTGCTGAGAAGATAGAATTGAATACATTAAGTAGGTTCTAGTCTTCGTTTCATGGTCGTTTCATTTATTAATTTCTTGCCTGTTAGTTGATAGTTTGTTCGCATGTTCTGACTTGTATGGAAGCTTTACAAATATTGATTTCTATCTGAAATTGCTTTATAAATATGGATAGTTTGTCAAAATTTCTTGTCGGGGACAGAGATTGATCTTGGACGTTTAGTGTCTGACCACTGGCTGTGCTATGAATTTCTCCTTCAAGTTGACTGTTTATGGTGCTATGTCTGAACAAACTTATCAAGCCTAGGGGTAGGGTACCTGCTTGATTAAAGCAACGCTTATAAATAGCAAAGCTTTTGTTTAGCTTGTGAGCAGTGTTTGATAAATTGTAATATCTATTAATTATTAACTCATACTTACGGCTATTTATTTTGTGCAACAGTGATCATTTGAAGTCGCTTCAATTCTAGATATGATGTATATTTGTTGAATGAGAGAAAGAGAGGTTCTATTTCATCCTAATAAAACTAGTACACTGTGTATATAGGTTTATGAACTGGTATTACTAATGTAAGTAAGAAATAATATTTTTAACATAACACAAATCTTAATCAAACAAGAATTAACTAAATAGTTTCTTATTAGATTGTTAAACTCAACACGAGTAGGAGCATAAAACAGTTTGGAACAAAGATATAAGAATGTTTCTTTATGTACTCCATTGATAAAGATATTTTCAATTTGATCTTTTAACTTTATATATGGAGTTTTAATTTCTGTGAAGAAATTCTCTCTTAAAAAGTGACATTTCACTTTTATATACTTTATTAGCAAGAAATATAGGATTGTTAAATGTGTATGTGATAATCTAATTATCACAATATATTATCGAAAGATTTTTTACCTCGAGTCGAGTTCGTGCTAAAGGATAAGTGATTTAAATTAAATTATTAATAGTAATTTAACACATAAATATTATATCTTCTATCCCTTTGAAAATTGATGATAAATTTGTAAAATAAATTATTAAAGAGAACTCACAATTATATATATTTTGATTCTAATATAAGTATATATAACTCATATGCATCTCAAATTTCTTTCAGAGCAACAAATTTAACTCTTTAAATTTGGTCCTTTTTTTATCATTTGAATGTCTACATTTGTTTGAAATTTGAATACAAATATTAAGCTGTTTATTTTTCTTCTATTAAATATTTTTACTCTTATAATTTTTAAAAATAAAATAAATAATAAATTTATTATAAAAATTATAAATAAAATAATTTTTACTCGTACATATTAACAAAAACTACTTTGATATTAATAATTTTATAATTTATAATGTTATATGAAAAAGTAAATATAATAAATCAAAACAAAATAACAAAAGATTTAAAACAAGTGATACTAAATAAATATAGATCTTTCACAAAAAAAATAAGTATTAAAAATTTTATATGAGTAATAATATAAATAAATTATATTTTTTTAGAAGTAATTTAATTAGCCTATTGGAAAAAAAAAAACATTTTTTTTAACTTTTTGTTCTTTTTCAAACACTTGGAAAAGTGACTGAAAAAGGTCATTAAGACAAAAAAAAAATGTAATAACTATAAATAGATAATTTAGCCAATAACACCAAAAAAAACAAAGAAGCCCTCAAATCTTAAAATTCATGAGTTGTTATTAATTCATTAGATTAATTATATATATAATTACTATCAAGGGGTTTTAATACATACCTCCCATGAAATTTGAGATTTTAACACTTAGACGGAAGATTTGAAGAAAAACACACTTACCTCCCCTAAACCTTTAGTTGACCATCCATTTATACTTAAATTACTATAATACCCTTAATTACTTTAAAATTAAAATTTAAAAAATTTAATTTTAATTTATATAATGTTTGAAGATTAAAATAATTAAAAATTTAATTAATAATAATTTAAATTTAAATTTATTTAATATTTATTTAAAGTTATAAATTTAATTTTGAATAAATATTAAATATGATACATAATTAAAAACTGAAATTGTTAAGTTAGAAAGACAGCTGTTTTGCATACTAGGGTTTAAAATTTGAATAAATATGATATATGAATAAAAATTAAATTACATTAATTAAATTCCTAATTTAAATAAATATAAATTAAAATTGTCAAATTATATTATTATTAATTAAATTCTTAATTTTAACAAATAATAAATAAATATAAACTAAAATGGTCAAATTAAAATATTATTAAATAAAATTCAAATAAATATAAATTAAAATTATTAATTATATTTTAATTATTTTAATATTTTAAACATTATATATATCAAAAATTGAATTTCTTAAATTTTAACTTTAAATTAATTAAGAGTATTATAATCATTTAAGTATAAATTGATAGTTAACTAATAGTCTATGAGAGGTAAGTGTATCTTTCTTCAAATCTTCCATCTAAGTCTCCAACCTCTGAAGAGATATATGTTAAAACCCCTTACTATTAATAAACTAAACTCGTAAACACACATGTACACGTGCCATGGACACATACATATATCTTCTATCTTCTTGAAAATAGTAATTTAGCACATAAATTCTTATTCAACATGGTTAACTATCTTGGATAGTGATAGCTTCGACAATCGAATTTGGAATTTTGCCTTTTGTGATGGGTAAGAGTAATCCAAGAGAAGAAATTAGGACAAGAAATGGGTTACAAAAATTGTGACTATCTAGTTTTGCAACCCTTCTCCATGAAGAACAAACACTGCTAAATTACACTACTGACTTTCTTATAAGGTAGGTGTATGTTACATTAATGAGACGCTTCGATCACCCCTTCAATACAAGGATTCCTAAGAGATTAAACAAGATATATTTAAGAATTTCGGTTAGGGTGATGAGCAGGATCAAAATCACAAAATAATAATAATAATAATAAAAAAAAAACTAAACTAGCACTAGCACTCAGAATCCTTTTACTACGTCCCTACTATGCCTTCTAAACTAGTGCCATCTTTTGGGGGTCTTGGCTGATGATGAAATTCCAGCAACTGTTTTCCGAGCACCGCCTGACAAACAATATTTCAGAGTAAATTGAGAACTGTTAGCAGAGAAAAAGAGAAGAGAATGGGTACTATATACATAATCAAATCAAATCAATGCAATTTTGGCAACACGTATTTATAGCTATGATGGGAGAAACTGGTGTTAATAGTGAAAACATTACAATGACAGTCACATACTTAATGGGACCTTCGAAGAGGAGCCCTTGCCCTTGGTCGTCAATGAAAAACGAGTAGATTTTGTTGTCCGCACCACCTGCTTTTGTTGCAGGGGTTTTGTAAGTTTGGATGGTAAACTGGGCCTGCATTCAACCAACCAAAAATGAACAAGGTGTCAGATTTTATTTGAATGAGATGATGTCACAACAATAACCACAATAACAGTAAAACAAATCTATCTTCCGGTCTATTACTTTGTTTGCACAGTGTGTTTAACAAAAACAAAACAATCTACTTTGTACTAATTTATGAAATAGATAAAAGTGCTTTTCAAGATTAAAAGAAAACACGGGCAATGCTTTTTGAAAAAGCATTTGGCAAGTACTTACAAGCTTTGCTCACTAAAGAACAATTAAAAGGAAGACAGAGAGAGAGAGAGAGAGAGATAATGTCAGGCATATTCTGTTTAACTACCAACCATACATACTCCAGAGGTTCCGGCTGATGTACCATAGAACCTCAACTGGAAAACAGGGTGGAGGTGGCAAAAGGTCAACAGAGTTAAAAAATTTAGCGAACTTTGATACCAACAGCAAAATTAATTATCAATTGATTAATGAGCAAAGCTTAACCAAAATTTCTAATCTAATGAAAGAGGTGAAAAAAAACCGGAAAATTTAAAAAGCAGAAAGGCATGACATCAACTATCATGGAAATCTACTAACTATATTGTGTGAAATCTAGTTATCATGAACCTTATCAATCTTTGCACTGCTATGAAAAATTGCAAATTTTACCAAAGTAAATAACTTCCTGAACCTAAAAGAGAGTTTGAAAAGTAATCAAAATGTTAAGAAATAGAACAATACTCACTTCCCTGTGCTCTCAGATTTCTCGGCTGGTTTTGCAGTTTCAGGGAAAAGAGTGAATTCTATGGCACTGTTCATCGAACCATCAGTTTCTGTTCCCATAGAAAGATCGCCATCAGAGATGTCACTCAATCTCTCCTCAGAATCTCCATCCCCGAAGCCCAAGAGCTCAAAGTCTTCAGTCACATTCTGACTCATATCACCAGCAGCAAGCTCTTCAGTTATGTTCTGACTCGTATCCCTAGCAGCAACCTTTGGTGGCGAGAGCCATTCCTTTCGATGCCTAATGTCCTCCATAGAACGGTGAGAGCCAGCTTCAGAATGTTTGTCACTGCACTCTGAGCAATTGTCCATATCAGAAGCTGCCTTGTCAGTTTGTCCCTGCCGCTTATCCTCTGACGGTCTTTGACATAGTCGGGGACTTCCTGCAGAACGTCTTCCAGGAGATAAAGATGAAGATCCATATCTAAGTGAGTTCATACCATGCTTCACCCCATTAGCCTTAACCTGCAACCGCTCAATCTCTTCATCTTTCTTCGTGATTATGTCCTTAAGAGATGAAACCTGCAAGCACAACAGAAAGATGAGTAAACAACATGGTACTAAAAACATCAAAGTATTCCACACAAAGTAAAAGGTAATCAGTTTACCCCCAACTTTTTCCCTGATATTCATTGCACTTTTTATTTCCTAAATCGAGCATATGGGATAGAAGAATATAAATTTATATGCAGTGCACAGACACTAGCTAATGGATATGCTCAGGATATATGGATGTGCATAGGTCCACTGCTGACTTTAAGCCAAATTTAGGGGTTATCCTTTTGATTAAGAGGGCAAGAGAGAATAATAGAAACACCACATCGGTCGGGACTACGCCGAATAATTTCAGAACAAACTGTAAAAAAGAACCTGCTCCATAAGTTCTTTAACATCTCTTCCCTCTTTGTTGCTCCGTGCAGCACCTAATTCAACGCCGGAAACTCTCTCAGCAAACTTCAAGGTACTTATGGTTTCAGAATAGGAATCTATATCAGGATTAAGCTGCACAAACATAAGGGTCTTCGCTTGACCACCTGTAACATGAAAATAAATAGATAACAAAAGAATTCATTCAAAAAGACACTAGAAAATTGCAGAAGTTTAGAGACATTATGACAGATATAGATCATGTTGTGAATTATTACCTAATGAACTTTGAAGGACTTGAGTCAGTTTGCTGTTCCTATAAGGGACATGAGAACTCTTTTGAGCAAGAGCAGAGATTACATCTCCGAGGGCTGATAGTGATTTGTTTATATGTTGTGCCTCCTTAAGTCTGTCACCAGTTGCTTCAGATCGATCCACCCTTTCACTGCCAGCAAGATCTATCAAATGTAGGCTGCCGCGCAAGGTAGCACCAGCTTGTAGTTCTGTGCCACGAACATGAACGGTGAGAACACTGCACCAAGAAATTAAGTGAGTACACCCTCAACACACAGAAATAAAGGAAACCAGATGGTATTAGAATCGATACAACCTGTGGGATCGACTACTTCTTTCATTAAGTGCAGTGGCACAAACAGCTCTATTCATCAACCCAATATTCATTAACTCCAAGACATCTGTGGTTGATTTAACAGTGTACATACTAGCTTCAGGAACAGCTAACCCATTTGGTAGGGTGGTATTCCAAATCCCAAGTGTGTGCAAGTCAAGGGAAACATGAAAATTCTTTAAACCTTGATCAAAGCAAAAAAAAAAGGAACAGCAAAGGCATCATAATTGACCTAACTATAGATACACAAATTGAGTTCATAAATTAACAAGTGAAAACAAAATTTTTATGTGCATGTATAACAAGGTAAATGAATGTACAACAAATAATCATATTAACAAGCCAAGAGAAGGTATGGAGCTGAAACCTTAACAATGAGTGAGAGTTCTAAGAAAAATAAGAACCAACAAAATGAAAATAAAGGATATCTTTTTTGTGGACCATCACTTGAGAGTAGATCACGAACTTGCTCATTATATATCTCAACCATCTGAACACCAACTTCATATAGAATGGAATTTTTCCTACTTTGGGAGATTTGGAAAAGATCATTTAGTGCTCGATAATTGACACCCCAATCTTCTGTTGCTGATATGCTAGGCCCACTCTAGAGAGGAAAAAGAAACAAAAACAAAATGTATATGGTCAAGTTTTGAAAATCAAATTTTTTGCACTCAAAACATGTAGATAAGTTACACACCATTGTATAGGTCTTTCCAGATCCAGTTTGTCCATAGGCAAATATACAAACATTAAACCCATCAAGAACAGACCGTATTAGTGGTTGTGTGTCTAAGAATACCTCTTCTGTCAACAGATGGAAGTTAAAATACAAGTCAGAATATTTTCCTACTTGTTGCAAACAATTAAAAATTTGACCAAAAAAACAGATAGATCACCCATAACTCAGTTAAAATCATAAAACCAACCTTGAGAGGTTTCGGGACCAAAGACCTTGTTAAATTTGAAGAGCCTGTGATTTTCTTTCCCATGTTTTAATGGATTCGAGACCACCAAGTCACCATTCTCACCAATGTATTCTATGGTTGTTTGCTTTTTAGTTTGTCCTGGAAGGAACGGCCTTATCCGGCAATAGACTCTAATATTTCCTGTTTTGAAAAGAACTTTCAAGCATCAAACAAATCTCTGCACAAACCATGCAAGATTATTAGAATGGATGATGTACCTTTCAAGTCCTGAACTTCATTGTACAATCTTCGATTTTCTGATAGAACTTCATGATAGTTTTCAGCAGCCTCTATAAGCCCTGTTAGCTTTAGCCCTATTTAAAATAGCAAGTGGTCATCATGAGAGAATGCCCAACCAAGAGTTAAAAGCACAACTTGATAACAAACTATGCTGAAACAACAGTGAATTGTCAATCTTACCCAAGCGATCAAATTCCTTCAAGTAATTCTTTTTTGTCTGCAAGACCTCATGTTTTGTAGACTCAAAAGCTATCCTTAAATCCTAATCAATGCCAAAAATATCATGTCAGAGGAATAAGCATCAACACACCAAAATTATAAGAACAAACAGTTAAGACAGACCTGTATAATGCCAAATTGATGATTTATAAAGCTCTGGTACGTGCACTCTTTCATTTTCCATCTTAGAGATTTAGATTCAGAAAACGACTCAAGTTCTTCCACTTTCTTCTTTGAATCTATCAAAAGGAGCTCAAGTTCCTTTAGCTTCTTTTCCGACACAACTTTAGTTTTCTCAGCCTGCTCTTGCATTTGCAAGCGGTACATTTCATTCATCCTTTTGGCCGTTTCTAGTTCTTGTTTCAATGCAGAAATCTCAACATCACGATGATCATTCTCTTTTTTTAATCTGCGCACATTCTGCTCTTCAAGTTTTTCCTTCTGCTCTAGTTTGGTTTTCTCACTCTGCAGAAACAAGCAATAATCACATTAATCCAAGAACACAAGCGGGAAAACTCAAAGAAAAAGGTATTTCATCTAAACAAGGATCCCAGCATTATCACTTACAAAAAAGCCAAGAACACAAGTGGGAAAAATAAAATAAAAGTATTTCATCTTAACAAGGTTACCAGCATTATCACTTACAGAAAAGCCAATATATTAAATTATTAATTATTGTATTTTTGTATTAGATTAACTTTTTTACCATCTTGTACTTGATATAGCATTCTAGAAATATCAAATGATAGAGAATGAAAAACCAGTTCTTTGCCTTAACAAACCATTCTTGAAATGTAAAGGCTTACAGTAACAACTTGGGATAATGTATACGAGTACAATATGCAAAGAACAAAAGATGTTCGCATTTATAATGCATGTTTAAGAAACACAAGGATACAAATCCATAATTTTAAATGCTTCATAAGTGAAATTAATGGTGCAAGGTTTTTCACCCTAGAACTCGGGCAGTACCATTAGTCCACAAAATGTAATTATTGCAGGAAACAAAAGTAGTTCTGAAGCTCTTCACCATAAATTTTGAATAAAATAATGCTCAATAATAAAGGAAGAAGCATTTGACAAACTTAAGATAAAAGACACTATCTGTAGGAGTTTTACAATAGCAACCACTTTGATTTTTAAGAAACTATATGAGGGCAGAACATCAAATTTTTATAAAATAAATATGGGACTTGAGAGGAATCACACCTTTATTCGCTCTAGTTCGTTCACAACAACCTACAGAAAGTCACAAAAATGACAGATCAATTAAATTAAATAAATATTATAAAGAAAATAAACAGCTAAGCCAAACACCCCAGGCTACTAGCCAAAGTACCTGATGCTCCTCTGCAGTCCCCTTTGCAAGGGTCTCAATTACTTTTATTCTTGACTTGTATTTCTCCTCACGAGCTCTGAAAAGATTGTTTTGCTGCAGCCATGCAACAAGAAAATATATTGTTTAGGAGCAGTTCATGAGAAAAAATGTCTTAGACATAATTATTTTGAGCAATTTACATTTTTGAAATTATGATATTGCGATGCAGTTCGCCTTTCAATCAGCTGCACAACTATCCGCAGTAGCCATGCCACACGCTGAGAAGAGAAAAGAAAGGAAAAACACTATTAATTAAGAGGCAAAATAATACGCGCACTAGAAAAAATAATATAATGGTGCATAAAGTCAGACATGCTTAGTAAGAACACAGCCCTACATGAGGTACATCCCCATTCTTTCTTTCAGTGCATTCATCCAGGATTCTATTCACAATACTGAACAGTGATTTAGTTGAGGCATTCTGCATATAATAAATAGCAAAATTCCATTAGAACAACATTGGACACCAAGTTTATGTAGAAAAAACTAAAATTTTATCAGACTTTAGTCCCACCATAAATATTCACAAATACAAGCACAGAGGAGATGAGGAACTTACATCTATACTGCTTGAATTTATGAATTCCAAAATCTTGTCATCAGAAACATCAGCATAACATCCTTCCTTCAGTTGGAGCACATCATGAAACTTTTGAGCAAGATGATGCATCAAAGCAGACTCCTCTATGAAAGTATTTTTAAAATATAAACAAATCTTATTAGCAATATTGCCAATCTAGTCATAAAATGTCTAATAATAAATTTGGCAAGATAAATAATATCAGGGCTTGTTTTTCCAGTCAAAATAAGGTGTACCAGAAATGCAAATGATTTTTACTCTACAAAAAAAAAACTAAGAATTACTAATTGAAGTTGACTCGTCTCCATCATTTAAAAATAATAGACATACCTGATGTAACGTCATCCCATCTTTTCATAGAATGATCTAGGAAATTGTCTTCTTCACCATAAAAGGAAAAACTTGCTCTAAGTGATCTAAGGCACTGCACAACTGGCACCATATACCCCTACACAGCATCTCAAATAATCATTGAATGAGCAAGAAGGAAATCAAGAGGTGCAACAGAACAAGAGATAATAAAGAACCGTAAGACCTAAGGCATCAATTAATATTTGTACCAAATACAAGTGCACATCCATGAGGACCCTTCACTATTAAACTAATACCTAACATAACAGCTGGTTCCATCATTGAGGAGGCAAGCCAACTTGATATTAAAATCATCCTTCCAAGTTCCAACATACATTCAATCAGGTTGGGGCTAATCAGGCTCAGAATCACAGATTTTTGCTGAGACTTGTGTTTTATAGAAATGAACAAAAGTTTTTTGTTTCCTTATAGACATAATGCGTTGAACAGTTAACTCTCTAACAAAATGTGTATACAAACACACTGCAATTATAATTACATTTGTGCATCCGTAATATAGAAAAAATATTGCAGCACAAGATTGTATGTGAGAATGTTTGTAGTAAAACCATAGAAAGCAAAACAATTATCAAGCTTTCCAACATTTAAAGTTTGATAACTAAATCTGCGAGCACTCTCAAGATATTATACGTATTTCAGGCAAATGACAGTACATTCTCCCATTACATGCTGTATGATTGTTGACATAAGTGCCCCGTCTTCAAGGTTCAGACACAATAAATGTTTAATAAAATTGCCATATAACACCATGTTGCATCTAAGGATTTTTTAATACGGATGCGCAATGAATCAAAGCCAAATAAAGGATAATTTTTGGTAGAACAAAATTTTCCCATGTCAACCCAGAACCCGTTTCATCTTTGTTTGGGACTAACTAAGCACACTGATTAATTAAGTTTGGTTCATCATGATTTTCAAATTCAGCAATCCACCTAAACATGATACAACAATGAAATTCTATTTCTACAACAACACAGAGAAAACTTTATGGTACCTGCTCTAAGTCTGACAATTCAAACCTGGGCAATCCCATGTCATCCATAGCTGCAAGAAACCTCTTGACATTTGCAGGACCTGGCTCAAAACTGGCATCCTAAAATATAAAAGAAAATATATGTTCAAGTTGCAGAAAACAACATCCAGAATGGAACTTCAGCTTCAGGTTCTATGATGAAAGCATTAAAAGGAAGAAAAAAAGGAATCCATCTAATACAAATATCAATATAAAATAAAACGAACCATTTCAACCAAACCAGGACTCAGCTTGTTCAAAATGCTACACAAAACTGTGCCATCAGCCAAGCATGTTCTCAGGTCCTCCTCAGAAGCCTCAAGTGGCAGATTTAAATCAGGAATTATAACATTTAACCACTCCACTAGAGTTGACAGTTGATTACCTAAATTAAATCAAATTTCAAAGGTAAAACATAGAGGGAGGAAAAACAATAATGGCACAGTTATCATTTCTACTGTGCATGTTCAATAATATCTGTGTGAGAAAAAGAATAACTTTCTTACCCTCAGCCATGCTCTCACGACTTTCTACTTTTTCAAAATTTACACCAGGAGTTCCAGTTGAGCTGTCAAATTCCCTATTTTCACCCATTTGAACTGCACGCTCATGAGGAGGATTATGGGAATTCCTTATTTCCAATCAACCATGATACAGTGCTGCAGAAACTATAAGTTCGTTGTCAACAATTTGTTACTAAGTAGTAGAATATGTCAAACCCCATTTTCTGCAAAGTACAACTTAGAACTCAACCAAGGCAAACAAATGAATTTTGTCATAGAAATGAGATGAAAAAGTATCATTTCAAAACAAAACCAACAGAATCTGTGGAACTAAAGTTAAAAATGCAACAAGAGACAGCCCCAAAAAATAGTTAATTATAAATAATAATGTATATCCTTTTCTTTTCCTACACTTCGTCCAACAAAGGGAAAAATTATAAAAACGGATGAAACACAATAATTTAGCTTAATTAAGATAAATTTTCACTTATTTTTAAAGATAACTTAAGATAACAGGACGTAAATTTTCATCTTTTCAGCAACCAAAGACATAATTCAATAGAAAAAAACCCTAACAAAAATTCAAATCGTATCTTTTAACTCAAAGAGAAAGCAACCTTACGGATTCAAATAACTCATTCAACAAAACTGAACCGGAAACACACAAATTCACTACCAGATCCGCACGAAACCCTAAATTTTTTACACAAATAAGATAATAGCGAAAGAATGCGGTTAGCTATAACGAACCCGAGAGATTATAAGAGTAGATGCGCTTTGTTCCAGATCTCAAAAAGGCAGGAACCATCCATACTTGAGATCGAAAAAATCGAATTATCCGCGGAGACTGATTGGCTAATCGATTCGAAATGGATTCGATTAGTTTTGAAAACAAAATGTTTTGATTTCTTAAGTTAAACCACAATTACCGCCGGAGATTTTAGAAGAACAGAGAGAAATGAAAGGTTGTTGTTGGAAAATCGAATAGGTATATGAAATGTACGTGCCCAATGGTTTTTCGTTTTTTTTTTTTCCTTTCGTTTTCGTTTTTTATGTTTTCTAAAATAACAGAAACTCCTTTCTGTTTAATTGCAGATTTGGCCCCACTCCACTAAATTTGGAGTGGGTTCCCGCCTTGTGTTTTGTATTCCTTCCTTATTTTAAACTTCTGTTTCCGTTTTTAAAATATTTGAATTAGCAACACAACTGACAAACAAAACATCGGCTCATCTCTTCTCCACGAGTTCTTTTCTAATTATTTTTTTATTTTTTAGTGAGATATTTAATCTTTTATCCGACAAAATAGTTGAAACTAAAACTAAAATAATAATTTATAACAAAAATTAAATTAAATTAAACTCGAAAAACACAAAGTTTTTATACATGAAAACAAAAAACTAATTCAACTGGCTTTTCATCTGGTTTTAGCTCATAGTCTTGATCTTCCAATTGAATGGCAAATTAACAAAACCCAATCAAGGAGATATCTTGCAGTGACACAAAGGACACGAATTGTTCTTCCTCAGCCACCGAACGATGCAGCGTTCGTGATAGATATGGGAACAAGCCGTGCGACGAGCTTCCTATCCGATAGAGAATTCTTCCAAACATATGGGGCAGGGCTGAGGCTGAGGCTGATTCGAAGGCGAACTTTCAACTTTTCACTCTCTCCAAATTCAAACCCTTAAGAGTTAGACGTAAGTCGTTTGCCATTGGCGCGAAGATTCGGATACTCTGTACGATCAAATAATAACCCGGGAACAAGCAGTTCCATTTGATCCTCGACACTCAAAGAGCCACTAGCAAGACGCATCCAATTGTAATCGAAATTCGACATTTTTGTAACAGTAGGTTGATCAAGTCGAGAAGAGGAAAAGCAAATAACGTTACTGGTAACAACAAATAGTTACCGTCGTAATTCCAGTCCTATTAACCAACCTATTCTTAATTTTTTAAATTTAATAAAATAAATATGTCATGAAAAGCCCCCCCAAAAAAAAACAATCAATTAACTTGTATACTCCTCCTAATTATTAATTATCAATTCAATATTTAATATTTAAATTTTATATTCTTGAGAATGATCAATTACACGTCCTTTAAAATGAAATTTTGTTGGGATGTTCACGTTTTATGATATTCCAAAATACTCAATTCATTGATAATAAATTGCATTAACTAACCATTAGTTGAAATGATGATGATAATTAATATATACTCAATTTCATAATTGGTTGACATCTTTGTTTTAATGTTTGCCTTTATTATTGTTACAATGTCGTAGTCATAATACACAAAAAGGTACTGCCATAATTCACGAAATTATAATAACTTGTATACAATGAGATGTGGCTGTTATTATGTAAGTTGTTCTAGAATTTCGTATAGTGAGTGCACCCGTACAAAGAAAATATTATAAATACGAATTTTAGTATCTAGTATTCCAATTGAATTTTCTTAATTTGTTTAGAGTTTAATTGCAGATTTTTCTTCCACCGCTATAGGGGTATTATATATACATATAGTTACTTAGTTAGTTGTCATTTAAATATTTTCTTAAATATAAAGGAATGTAGCAAAATTATTATAATTACGGATTAAGGAAAATGTCAAAATAGCTTCCAGAAAAAATAATTTAGTCTTTAATAAAATTAGGGACATAAAATATTAAAATTACGCCCTTAATTATGAAAGGTAAGAACTTTAGGAAAAGACGATATAAAAAAATATTTTTTTTTCCAAAATAAAAGCTTTTGATAAACACCAAGATTAACGAGAAAACGCGCAAGCGAAATGGAAGAGCCCCAGAGACATCAATCTCATAATTCAGAAGTCCCAACCTTGGAATCGGATGATCCACCGTCCACCTGTTGTGAATCCACGCTGGATTCACATGGACTCCACAGTGCAGAATCGAATCCATCCTTCAACCAAAACGACATCGTGAAAGCACTGGAAGTGGCGGAGAGGGACTCCGCTGCTATTGCTGAGAGTTTCTCTTCTCTCTTCGCCTCTCTCCGTGTGGCTCTATCCGAGGTAAGCCAGCCTTTTCTTGAATTAAACGTTCAATATTTTAGTATTTTTTTTTATAGGTATTATTAGAATTATTAATAGTCGAATTTCTCCTGTCTCTAGCTGAGTGAAAGAGAAAATGGAAGAAAATGAAAGCTCATCGATTCAAATAGGTTCTGTTAGTTCTTAGAAAACTATGGAAAATGTGATACGCATTTTACGGTTCTTAAACTAATTCAAAATTCATTGTAGCTAAAATTTTATTTTTCTTTTAGTAGAAATTATGGAAAATTTAGTATGACATTATTGATTGTTAAAGTTTATTACTTCCATGAACTAGATTCAGTTATATAAGAATTTTAGTTTTATATTTTTATTTTTGGGTGAAAATTTAACTTTTATAGTTATAAGTTGTTTATCTGATAAATTAATGTGATTATTGTAGGTTACTAGTAGCTCAGTTGATCATATGCAATGCTTCAGTGATGCTGCTGGTCACCTTCAAGAATCAGGTAACCAAATTTTTTGTCCATTTATTGGTAATATGGAAGTCCTGTTAAGGTATGGATGGTTCATATCAGGGTGATTCAGTAAAAACTGCCGAATGATATCATATCATCCTTGTGATGTTTCTGTAAGGTATGATACGGTTGTATTTAAAATATTGAAAGCAAATAAGTGGGAAATGAGGTTGATACTCATTTTCTTTTGGAATTTTGCTGAGACATTTTTTCTTCTTGCGATATTTAGTACTTCCAGAAATTTTATTATATTTTCTATTTGCAATGGCACCAAAGTTTTATTGATTAATTCTCAACCCCAACGCCCTCAATGTCGTGCAACAAATCTGCCAAGCTTAACTTGCCATGACATTTGGAAATGGATTAATTGTTTAGATCTTTGTACTTATGGTGCAAAATGAAGTAGAAGGGTTATGAGATTTCTGTATGGGTGAGTGAAAGTGGCTTCTTCATGTTTTAGTACAATTCATTTTGGGCCATCAGAAGTTTCTGGGGTGTCTTGCTATTAGTTACACAAGACAAATTCTTGATATGTTTTTTGTTTGATATGATTATTTTGTTCACACCGTCCTTGTTCTCTTATTTTGCAGTGCTTGATGCAGCAACAAAGGGAAACCGGTATATAAATTCTTGTCTCAGGTACCTGTACATCCCAACTTTAGTCCTCTGATGAAAACTGCCAATGAAGATTTACATATTTTAATTGAAACATATTGGAAATAAATATGAATTTTGGTCCAACAAGTAAAAATAAGAAAAGGCTGAAATAAAGTACCGATGCATATGAATATTATATAAATTATGTTTTAATTGTTTATAATGCATCCGAATGAAAACTTGTTAATTATTTTTAGCTGGACTGCTGGAGGAAGTTAAAGAGGTGGGACTGACTGCTTCATAGATCTTCTCTGTTGCAGCCACCTGTTAAGCGTCATACGATCTAATTATGTGAATGATTGTTTTCGTATTCCAAAAATAAATTAAGAAAAGTGATCATACTGCTAACTACCAAGTCTAAGGAACCTTGAATTGTCTGATTGCTCTTTGGGAGATTCAGAAGTCTTATTTCAAGCATAGGACTGAAGTATTGATCTAACTGCAAGCAACCTCTTTGGGACACATGCTTTCTCTGCATCAATAATGCTTGATTTTATTTCAGTTAGTACTTTATTTTAGGCAAGACTACTGGCATTAGTTTTGGTCAATCTTGTTGCAGATGCAGATTCCCTTAAAATCATTGTTGGTCAGTTTTGCATAAATGATTATTATGTTCGCTTGCAAGTAAAAGCGGACAGTATTTCTTAATTTAGTTCATCTGCATAAAGTTTGAACCACCAATATCTGAAAAGAAACTACTTTGTAATGTCTTCTTTACCATAACAGTGCCAAAGGCCACCATGTGAAGGCAAAGCAAGCTGCCAATATTCAGACTGATGGACATAGAAACTTGGTTCTTGCACCATTTCACACATTTTTGGATAGCTTGGATGGAAATTTACACACATTGACTAACACTTATACCTGAATTTGAATTGTTACATGTTCATACAACCTGTTGTAATCCATTGCTGGGATTTGATTTTCAGATTAAACGAGGAAATGAAAAGCATTGACAGTCTAGCTGCACAACTGTATCCTTTTCCACTGTGCTGAGTGCATATTTACGTTTAGAATTGCTTTTGGCTCTCTTCCTGCTTCTTTGAGCTGCTTATAAAGGATCCTTTGACTCATCCTACTTTGTTCTCCAAATGGAGGCAGCTGGATGACTACTGTTGGAACCGCACATAACTCATATTTTTCCATCTAATTCTGGACTTTATATTTTTCTTTATTCTACTTTAGGGTCCTTTAATATGGCTAATCTCTCGTTATTGTGGTATATTGGTTCCTTAATGCTTGTGCAGAAAATTCCTGAGGAGGAATGTAGATGCTCTAGACACAGCTGTAAACAAGCTAGTTCGACCTCTGTAAGGTTGTTTACATCAGTAACACGAACCTTGTTTCTTTTTTAACTGGGTATTGATCTGAACTGGTTTTTTCTGCAAAGCGTTGATTGTTAACTGATGGCATATTACTCTGTGCCGGTGGCTTCTATTTTATTTTATTTTATTTTATTTTATTTTTCTGGGTTATATATATTGTTTTCCCTTGAGTAGCTACACCTGCTTTCTGGAAAAGCTGAGATGAACTTTATAATTTGCTTGGAAGTATGAATTAAAATCTTTAATTTGGTTAATATCTATCTGGTTTCAAGGATCTTAATCCGATGCTGGTTAATGTAAGCAAGAAATCGAAGATCAATACCATATGTAATTGGCCCAGAATCAAAGTCATAAAACAAAAATTATAGTTTAGTCTAGTGAGAACACTTTTAAACCCAATCCAGACTGCTATCCTAATCGCATTGCAAATTAGCTAATGGAAAGTCAAACACAATAGTGAAATCAAAAAACTAAAAGCGTACTTTTAACTAATTAATTATCAAATCAAATGGATAATATATTAGATATGTGAATAATTATTTCCAACTGCCCAATGGGGATGATCAACCTCGATTTGTCGTTGTTCAAATAAAGTCAGTGACGAATAATTAAAATAAATAAATAAAATCAGCTATGATAAAATTGGATCTTGGCAAGTGGACTCTCTGCTCTGCTCTACTCTACAGGCTAAAATTGTATCTTGGCTAGTGGAGTCTCTGCTCTACTCTACTCTACTCTACAGACTATGATGTGAAAGAGATCTCTCTGCCCCACCCCCTACTTTTGGAGCAATGTTGACATAAAAATTCTGGCAGGATATAATTGAGAGTCACAGACTACTACTACTACTACTACTGTTCTCTATGTTGCTCATAATAAACAAAGATTATTTATTTGAATTCATTCCTAAGGCCAAATTCTATTTGCATTTATTTGTTCAGACATATTGTGATTTGTGATTTGTGTTGCTTCTTCAGCAATAACAGACCAAATTAAAAATTTGAGAGAGTAAAATCAAGAAGAAATTAAAAATTGGGCGACTGTCACAGACACAGAGTGGTTATCCATTTACTGTAGAAATCAATGACAATTAAATGTATATATATGGTCCAAACTGGGAAATTGAATTTGTTGCCACTTTGATCGAAACATATCTTCGTGATGGGGGTTCTTTTCTTTTTATATGGGTTATGTATGTTTGGCTCTTTTCTTGGAAAACAATTTTTTTAGTAATATTACAATATTATATTTGACGATACATTATTAAATATTTACAAAACTTAATGACTCTTTTCTTTTTGTAGAAGTTATATATGTTTGGTTCTTTTCTTGGATTACGATTTTTTCATTTATCAAATAGTTATTTTACACGCGTTGTACAATATCCAGTCTTCAAAATGAAAAATGCTTACTCATATTTTTAATGAGAAACTCCGTAAATATTTGCGAGAGATACATACCAATTGTTTTTCAATTAAATTAATTCCTATTCCTATGTCATCACTGCGACGTTATTAGTCTCAATTAGCAGTCTTTTCCGCATCCTTTGGTATTATTAATAAATAGTTGGTAAATATTAATTATAATAAATACTATTAAATAAAGTTATTGATTAATTTAATGCATTCTATATTATTATTATTGTTTTTTCAAACATAAAGCTTTTTTAATTATAAAAATATTCTCTCGGGGCTATTAATTTATGATCAACCAAGAGAAGACAAAAGTGTTACTTGTTCAAGTGTGCAAAATAAATCATCAAATCTAAAAGTCCTTTTCTTGCTTTTGAACTTTTTATTTTTTATTTTTTAAAATAAAATAAAATAAAACTGTCCTGGTTCAACCTAATCCTTTCCTTGCCTCTGAAAACATTCGCATATTCCCACGTGGCTACGGTTAAGGGTATATTTAAGATGATATTATATATATATATATATTGTTGGTTTAATATTATTACAAATATAATAATTAAAATATTTAATAAATACTTATTTTTATACTTTTTAAATGTTATTCTAATTAGTATATATTGCTCGTCATGTATGCTGTCATGCATGCATCAATTAATAAATATTGTGAAATTTTGAACATATAATTAGTGAACCCATTTTCACTTTGAAGTTTGAAACCTTTGGTTTCAATATATATGTTTATTCGAGATTAAATTTATTTTTCAATTCTTTTTATTCATGGAGCATTGATTTGTGTTTTTTTAAATATTACATACTATATATTATATGTATAATTTTTTAATATTATATTAAAAATCTGTCAAAAAATTTGATGGATGTGTATATGACACAAATTTTTATCTTTAATACAGACAATATTTACTCTCACGAAAAAAACGCACTCTAATATGACATATCCACAAAATTTTTAGCGTAAAGAAATCTTACTGGATTCCAGCAAGATTTGAAGCCCTAATTCCTCTCTAACCATTTGAATTAAGTCAGAGTAGCTATCAATTTGTGGTGTTGAGTAAAAAAATATTTGTATTTTATGGTATTTATGTAATTTTTCTTAACATTTTTTTAATTTTTTTATTAAAATATTTAATATTATGTACAAAATATTAATTAGTAGATAATTATATACTAATTTAAAATGTATTCTTAATTTTAATTAAATATGATAAAAAAAACTTTAAAATAAATAATAAAAACATAAATAAGTGTTTTTATTTTTTAATTTAGTGGTATCAAGTGGAGTCTTATTTGCCTGAAATAAGTAATGCGTACTATTATTTCTACAAACAATCACAATGTAGAACTTTGCTTCCTTAGTCACACAAAAGGTTACGTTCCAAATAGCTTAAAAAAAAAAATCAATAGCACTAAAATTCACAAAAGTTGAAAATTTAAAAAATTTCTCCTACGAATTATAATAATTTGAGTTATTTTTCTTAAGTTATATTTTAAGAAGAAAAAAATAACAAAAAATATCAATTTAATTTTCTTCCAATAAAATACATTTATAGGCATAGAATTTTTTTAAAAGAAAGAAAATTTGGGGCACATAATTTGAAGAGTAGTTTTAACATAAATTCAAAATAAAGGGAAGATTGTTGTGAAGTAGCAATCAAACCCAAAAGGAAACAAACTTCTGAGCAAGCAAAATCCGTTTTTAACGAATCAGCTTGTCAGTAAAAACCCGAATCTAACATTCAAATTGCTCCAAAAATTTTGCACCACGCCGAACGTCTGACGGATCCGAATCCGAGGGCCAGAATGGATACCACTTCTAAAATGTGGAACCCACTTGAAAATTTCAAGTCTGGAAGCCGCCTCTGAGAAACCGTTTGACTGGTAGGTGAGGCAATTAATAAAATTAATTAAGTCCCTCCATAAAGCAAAATAAATAAAATCTGGCCCCGGCATTTTTTAAAATATAAATCCGCAAGTCAGCTACTACTACTAAGCCGGTAAGCCGTGTCCCGCGAGCCGACATGGACAGCTGTTACGAATCGAAATGTCGAAAATACCATTTAATGTAATGTAATCGATGAGTGTGAGAACCACCACGTCCACGTGCTTCGTGCATGAGACGACGTGAGCGAAACACCGACTGTTAGGTAGGGTGAAAAGGGCGTGAGTGATGGCCCCATCTATCGATGCTATCTTCTAGTAGTTTATTGCATATGTTCCCATTTCATGAATCCGACAGGGAGGGACTCTGCCGCTGGCCTGTTTTGGAAACTAGTTCATCAAGACGCAATCAAATTCAAAACCTTCATTCATGTGATCATACAGAGTGTGATAAACTGCAAAGTAAACGCAAAAAGTCTACTAATTATTCATATTTATGCGTCGTTAGTTTGACAATCAATTCAGGCATGTGGTTGAATAATAATAGACAACTGGCGCTTTAATTAACAGTGTAATTACCACTTAATGCTTGTTTCTCTTAATCACGAGTAATCATGCATATACATTATATTCAAATATTATTGCTATTACTTATTTTCAATTCTTAATATATATGAGCATTCTCAAAGTTGAGTCATATACGTATCTTAATTAATTAACACACTCGTCTTTATAGTAGACCTAACTTCATGGCGGGTGAAAATGATAGTTGTAGAAATGGAAATTGAAAGATTTAGCACGCCATTTAATTAAAGTCATACATTAGCTTGAGTTGATGAGAGTGGTAGATGAGCTACGAGACCCTTCGAAAATGACCTTATTAAACCCAGACATTAATTATATATTTTGGCAAACCCACGCACACGTACGTACGTGTATACATATATTAAGAAACAACGAAATATTCTACATCATTAGACACAATCCTCTATTTGATGTCAAGAGATCGACTTACAATTTCTATTAGACTTTAAGAGTATAAAAAGTTATTACAAATTAATAGACTTAAATATGTACATAGAAGAAGATTGAGGCAAGATTAAGTATTGTATTGAAGGACTAGAGATTGACACCTGTAATCACGTCCCAAGAAATTAATTAATTATATAAGATTTACGATAACTTAATTCAAGATCATAACATATGCATAACTAGTAAGTAATATTGGCTTTTTAATTAAGAAGTGGGGTCGTAAGAATTCTTAAATAAATAAATAAAAAGAAAAGTGGGTTTGAGAAAATATATATCTAAGACTAAGAGTAAGCACACCGCACGAGCACATATTGTTGACATATATATATATATATATATATATATGTACGTATGTATACCAGTCATTATCTGATTTATACAGCACGCAGTATTGCGAAACTTAAATTATATATGCATACACCAACAAGAAAGAAATTATATGTAATCCTATGAACGACACTTCCTTTGACCCTACTTTTATTACTAGCTCTTCTTTTTCCTTTCTTCTTTCGTTTTTTTAAATTAAATTATTAAAAAAGACAAAAGAATTCATGGATTGATGATCAGTGACCTTGCTGGCAATTTCTGCAACCCTAAAAAGTTGGCTGCATATGTAGATCCATATGCGAAGCTTGCAGCAGTAGTGCTTTAACTACTATAGAAAATAATTTTCCAGATCAATCATATGCTCTACTCTAGATTAGTTCTTTATCTTTTTCTCGTTCAAGTTCTGACAGATGATGATGGTGATCATGATGACCGTATATATTCTCAATGATGATCATGATCACTGGCTAAGATTGTGAAGATGACGACGTAACATATATTGCTGCTTCCATCGTCGTATTATTGCCAAAGAATCTCGCAGATAGTGATGATGATCGAACAAGAAGACAACATTCTCACAGCTTCATGTAGATGCTTTTGTCGGGTTAACTACTTTGCAGTTCACAGGCATCTTCCAGGCAATGCTATAGCTATTTAGCTACCACTATTAAAGTGCTTCTGAACATGTCTATAGCTTCTAATTCTGAAAGAGCTATAAGCTTGGCTATGCTAATGCTACTCTTTACTTTTCCAACTTATAAATTCCAATGGGCGATACGCTGCAATCCCAGGACCCTTCCCATTTCTCTCTTTATCTTTTTTGCAAATATATTTATACGCAAGCTTTCATTAATGGATGCAAGTATTTTGCAGAAGGGCGATAGTGTACTTTCAAAACCACAGAACAACACTGTTAATTTGTTCAAGCGTGTGTGGCTTATAATACTAGTCAAGCTTATATATACATATATCTAGCCAAGCCGATTATATTCAATCAAATTTTCTACTCATTTGGAATAATGTGGCCGTCCTTGCTTTGTTGGCTAGCTAATTTTTTGACACATGTTTTGAACAGAACTTTCATCATCAATATCAACTAACGTTTTCATCAACATTTTCTTACAACAGCTATTTACTTAAAAAAAAATAAATTATAACTCTATTATATATGTTTCAGCTTAGTTTTAAAAGTAGGTAAGCAACAGTTAATATGATTTTTAAGTCAGAGTTTACGAATATAATATCACTTAATTAATTTAATAAACACATTAAATGAAACATTTGGAATTAACAGGAACAAATGAAGAATGCTATACATATATACAGGGTAACAATGCAGCTGGAGCAGAAGAAGTATTGAAATAATAATTGATTTTGTTTTTTGTTTGTTATTTCTCACCAAATCCGCCAAAGCAACCATACAGATAAAAGGGGGAACTTGACACTGCATAAATGTTCATGTGACCCACGGTTTTCGGACCATGTCTATGTCTTTTCTCCCTCTTTCCCACTCTTTGGATCAAAACAAGAGAATCTTTCTCATGCGACTCTTCATATTTATGTAATATTTTTAGTAGCTCGAAAAACCACTTCCAGACAGACTAGAATACATAATTCTTCTTTTACTAGTTTGAAACTCGTTTCACTTACCGTAACTTTACTGTTACCTAGTTTCCCTCTGTTTCGCATTGAGAACTGTTTTCTCATTTTTGTTTTTGGTTCGTTGTTTGAACTGGTTTTGATGGTTTTTTGTTGGTGAAAAATTGAAAATTATTGCAGCCACTTCACAGATGGAGATAGTGGTGTTTGTGACTCTGTGTGTAGGACCAAGTGTTTCTGTAATCTGGTTCTGAAAAAGCTCAGATCTTTATTGGTCTCTCTCTTCAATTGGTTTTCTGTATTTTCTAAAAGCTCCAAAGATACAGAACTACCAAAATAAGTTATTTTGTGCCCTTTTTGAGATTGAAAAACTAAGATACTATTTTCTTTTTCTCTTCCATCAAAGTGAGTGATCTGATGAGTCTGTACACAACAGGCTATTAATTACTACTAGTCCACTGCAGTAACGGACGTTAAAGTCTCTAAATTAAGTTCTGTACATCTGGTAATGATCTGTACCATCGGTTTCTCTAGCTTCAAGCTTCACAACTACCCAGAAACATCTATCTTTGAACAACCTTGAGGTTTAGCTACTTAGTGGAGTTTCGGTCTTTTGTAGTAAGACTGCAAGAGAAGTTAGTTCTGAGCTTTGGTCTGTTTTTGGTGTTGGAAACAGGAGCATTTTTTGAGAAAACGCCACCGAAGTTTGCTGCTTTCAGACCCAAGAGTCTTAAAATTGAGTTAAACAACGTGTTTTTGTAGAAACTTTGGTAGGAATATTCCATAGCCAAATGTATTTAGTGTTGGATACAAAGAAACAAGAAATTGAGCCAGAATCTATTTGCATCTGATTAATTTCTCGGCATCTTTGCTCTTAAGCTTAAGCTTTTTATGTTATAAATGGCTACTGGGGTTCAAAATCAGGAGAGAGTTCAGGAAAACCTGAAGAAACAGCTTGCTCTTGCTGTGAGAAGCATTCAGTGGAGCTATGCAATCTTCTGGTCCATTGCAGCTGGACAACCTGGGTACCAAAAGTTTTCATTTCTGGCATATTTTAGTTGACTTTTTGTTTAGCCGTAGAAGTATATCTCCGCTTTCATAAAGGACAAAAAGAATTAATTACTTTGTTGTTTCGCTTAAATTTTTTAAAAACAATTTTTTGTTGTCGCTTTTAGATTTCTGCAACTGGGTCTGCTTAAGAATCTAATGCTTCATGTAGAATGGGGACTGTCTAGTTCCAGATTCCTGCACATGTTAGGCCGAGAGAGAAAAAATTGACCCCTTTCCATAATATTTTTGTCCATCTTCATTTTACATACCTCTGCATTATTCGAAAAATGAGTCGTAGGAACTTTGGTTCATCTCTGTGCCGCTAAATTAGCTTAATAGATACTCACGGTTCCATATTGCTGTTCTGTTCTAATTAGTTGCACTGCGAATCTTTTAGGGTTTTGGAGTGGGGAGATGGTTACTACAATGGGGATATTAAGACAAGGAAAACAATTCAAGCGGTAGAACTCAATTATGACCAACTGGGTTTGCAAAGAAGTGAACAATTGAGAGAATTATATGATTCACTCTCAGCTGATGAGAGTAACCCTCAGGCCAGAAGACCATCAGCAGCATTATCCCCGGAAGATCTCACTGATACAGAGTGGTATTACTTGGTTTGCATGTCATTTGTGTTCAACGTTGGTGAAGGGTAATTATAATATGATCATTTCCCCATACTCAAATCTTTTAAATTGAGTACTAACTAATCTATATTGCATTAAATTTTTCCTTAAATTGTTTCTAGATTGCCAGGAAGGGCACTGGCAAATAGTCAACCTATTTGGCTTTGCAATGCTCATTGTGCAGACAGCAAAGTGTTCAGTCGTTCTCTGCTGGCAAAGGTAGGATGTTAAGAGTTCATATTTCTGGCTAAAATGATATCAATGGGCTATTATATTCATAATGACGGTGAAAACTAAACATCTTCTTCTCTGTTTGGCATTTGTTTCACAACTGGGCATTGTTACAACTGCATCTCTCAGAGTGCATCTATTCAGGTGTAATTTCTGTTTGCCCTTATTATCTTTTTTCAATGTTGTATCAGCTACTACTTATGTATATACATTCGGAACATATTCAAAGAATTCTCAATGGATGCATTGACTTGAATCCTATTGTGAACTCATGGTTTATATATTTCAGTGCACTTTGGCAACATACAATGCCATTAAGGAAATTCAGATAGTCAATTTAGTATGAACGAAGTTTTAATGCAAATAAGAGCATTTATAACATCTCCTGTTTTGATTTCAGACAGTAGTATGCTTTCCATTTTTACAAGGTGTGGTTGAGTTGGGCGTAACTGAGCTGGTAACTTTTCTGTCAGATCCCTATTTAAGTATGATCAGTATGATCTTTCAGAATTTTGCTTTGTACATTACAGTAGGAATTCAAGGCTTGCGTCTCTTTTATGACTCATTTCTTAAGGTGTTGGAGGACTCCGGTTTAGTTCAGCACATTAAGTCTACATTCTTGGAGACTCCATATCCCATAATTTCCAATAAGTGCAATAGTGGTGCTGGACACGTGAGAAATGACAAAGATCTAGCTTGTACTGCTGCACTTGGTTCGCAAATTCTCACCACTACAATGGGTCCAGTTGTGGGATGTGAAGTGTTAGAAATGGCTTCTCCCAGTAACAGTTCCAATGGCATTGAGCACAATCAACCAGCAGAAGGTTCATTCATGGTTGAAGGCATAAATGGCGCGGTTTCTCAAGTTCAAAGCTGGCAGTTCAGAGATGAAGAGTTCGGTAACTGTGTTCATGATTCTATGAATTCTAGTGATTGTATATCTCAAACATTTGGAGATCCTGGAAAAGTTGTCACTGCTTTAAAACAAGATGAAGCAATTGACCACTGTTTGCAAGAAGTTCAAGAATGCAATCAAATAAAACTTACTTCATTGGATCTCCAAGGCAATGATTTGCACTATCAAAGTGTTCTTTCCTCCCTTTTAAAGACTTCTCACCAGTTAGTTTTGGGGCCATATTTTCAAAAATGCAACCAAGAATCCAGCTTTGTCTGTTGGAAGAACGATGGATTGGTAAATTGCCAGAGACGAAGAGATGGAATTTCACAAAGGTTATTGAAGAAGATCTTGTTTGAAGTTCCCCGGATGAACAATGATAGATTGCTTGAGTCGCCAGAAGATAATGACATTAAAGATGATATTTGGAGACCAGAGGCTGATGAAATTGCTGCAAGCCATGTATTATCAGAGAGGAAGCGAAGGGAAAAGCTAAACCAAAGATTTATTATGCTCAAAGCAATAGTTCCTTCAATCAGTAAGGTAGTTAAAACTCCACTCCTCAAAAGTTAATTGGTCATTAAACATTCATCATTTGATTGAGTTTCCACTTTTTTGCAGTTTGACAAAGTATCTATACTAGATGACACAATAGAATACCTCCAAGAGCTTGAGAGAAAGGTTGAAGAATTGGAATCGCACAGAGCAGAAGGAAAAGCCAAGGATGCAGTTGAGAGAACATCTGATAATTATGGCAACAACAAAACTAGTAATGCAAAGAAGTCGTTAGTAAATAAGAGAAAGGCTTGTGAGATCGATGAACTGGACCGGGAGTTTGAATATGCTGTACTAAAAGATGATTCAACAAATAATATAACTGTAAGTATGAATGACAAAGATGTTCTAGTTGAAATTAAATGTCCCTGGAGGGAAGGAATCTTGCTTGAGATCATGGATGCAGTAAGCAATCTTCGTTTAGACTCCTACTCGGTTCAATCATCCACTACCGAAGGCATTCTTTCTCTTACTATCAAAACTAAGGTATGGCCATGAGATTAGAAAAAATTGCAAATTGTCTTTTTCTCTTTTGTGCCATACTCTTAACTATGTATATGTGTTCATTGCAGTACAAGGGATCAACTGTTGCATCAGCAGGGATGATCAAACAATCACTACAAAGAGTTGTTCGGAAGTGTTGAATCTTGAGAATAACTGTTTGAACCTATAATTGTCCGATTCCCTAATGTGTCAAGATAGTTGACATCATTTACAAACACAAATTCCAGGGGATTTTTCCCCAGATACCGCAGTAGAGTAATATAATTCAGTTTTCTGATCATGTAATTTTCTTCAAATCAGAGTATATATTTTTACACAAATTTATCCTAGTTGTATTACATTCAGAAAATATGAATTCGCCAGCAAACTATAAGGATATCAAATGCAACTGACCTTCAATTGAATTGCAATTAAATTCACTAAAATTATGCTGATGGCACAAAACCCTCCATGGAATTACAATTAATTTATTTGCTTAATCCTTCATAAACACATATCAAGATACGCCTTTTTTTTTCCCCTCTAAAAAGAAGAAAAAAGAGAAAGAAATGATTAAATGGGTTTGTTCAAAATGACCCACAAAATCTAGACAGCATGATAGAAAAGTCAAGTTTTTTCGGTGGCGAGGCAATTGGCAAGAACGTCTTTAATCTTCCTGAAAAAGTAATAGCAAACAGCTAAAGGTGCTCTAGAAAATAATCATGGACTGTCAATCAAAAGGAAACTGAGGATAAGCTCAAAGTTGAATACTTGAGAAAGGAAATTACGACCCTTTTCCCTTTAAAAAAAAAAAAAGAGGAAATTCAGGGATTAAAATGGGGCCTATTAGCAGTGTTTTGATTCTCGTGATTTCTCTTCTGCCGTATTTTCATTTCTTGTCAACAAGTTCTGTATAGTTTTGAGGTTCCACAATCAAATTGGATTATGAGGTACTAAAAACAAGCTTTTATCCAATTGTCTCCTCTGAAAGTGGGTTATATCTCTTGATCTAGTCATTTCAAAGACGGCTCTTGGATTTGAAATGCCCTTTTTGAATTGTATGTGAATAATCTATGAATGTTGGAATTGTTAGTTCTATCAATGTTGTTGTCTCACCTTAATTAAATTACAAAGATTCAATTTGATTATTCGGATGTGAAGTCAGTCCAATTGAAATTTAATTAATTATTTGACCAAAGCTAAGATGATCACAAAATGGGACCCCTTTTGTATCGTGATTTCAATTTTAAGCACTATTTACACCTCAGTGACTCAGTCAGTCTTCTTGTTGAACACAAGACGTGTAATTGCTGGGCGTGGAAATGGAACAGAACATCATCTCCAAAACCCCATTTGTCAAAACAATGAATGAAAGACGAAAAAAAGGCAGAAAAAAAGAAGGCGCACACAAACAAAAAAGTTGAATTTCAACTATAGGAAAGATCTGTCACAATCAAATCACCTATTCGCAATGCAGAATCCTCACAAAGAAGACACTGTTAATGGATTTGCCTCTTTTTGTTTTGTTTTGTGGGGTATAATTCCTTTTTAAACAAACCACATGATTTGTTGCCCACCAGTCACATGATCACATCTTACACTTCAACTAATACAAATTCTCTATTTTGTTCAGAATGGGCTCCATTGAAAGTCAGTACACAGATACATTCACACTTGGATACAATTGAACTGCAGAATATTTTATGGTTTTACCCAGTACTGCATGTAGAATTTGAAATTACAGCGTTGACACTACATTCGCTGTTTCATCTCTGCAAAATCCTTGACAGTATATGCAATTCTCTCAAATTTACCTACTTCATTATATGTTCTAAACCTTAGATAGTCCGAGCAAATAAAGGGCTTGTACATCCTTGAGCATCCTTCTCTCACAACTTCATCTGGTGCTAAAATCACCTTTTCATCTTCAAACAAACAAAAGAAAGCTAGTGACAGACGATTTACAAATCGTTTCAAAACAACCCGATGCTCAGATGACCTTAACCTTCCATTGCTCCAAGCTTCCATCAGATCTCCAACATTAACTACCAGAGAATTCTCACATGGACATATGTCTATCCATTCCCCCTCCTTGGATCTCATCTGGAGTCCACCAATCTCATTTTGGTAGATTATTGTTATGCAACTCATATCAGTGTGCATTCCAAGCCCTTCAACCTCTTTTTCTTCAACAGTCTCCGGTGGTGTATAATTTACTATCCTCATATACCCATGACAGTTACTAAATTCTGACTCATAAAATTTCCCATCATAATCATCTCCCAAACTCATTAATATAATTTTCAGGATTCTCTTAGATAATTCCATCATCTTGAATCCAAATTCTTGCAATATCTCACTATGAGATGGAAAAAGCAAGATAAAATAAACATAGTGCACATCAATGATTAACAGAGCCATTATACGAAGAAAATAAGATGTTTAAGAATATATTACCTAAATTCAGAACTCTGTTGACCAAAGAGCACATCAGCAGAAGCCTTTGCAGAAGCAAAGAAATCTGGTCCAGACACTTTCAAGCTTTCAAAATATGGTGAAGCTATGAAATGAGGAGTGTAGGTTTTAGTGCATGACAGAGGGCCAAGCTTGAGCTTCGTGTCTCTCGGAGTTCTAAATATATGCTCGGAGAGTGAACGGATTTCCTTAAACATATTTGGGGAGATACCATGGTTGGTAACATAAAAAAAGCCCCATTCTTGACAGGCTTTAGAAAGGGAAGCTAGAAAGGAGGGGTGCACTGGTTGGGATAAATCCAACACAGGTAGCTGAAAAGAAATTTGCTTATCTGACATTATAATACAGGAAAAAACAATGGTTTGCTCAGCTAGGTTCAAATATTGCAATGAGTAGAGTAGATTGCATGTAGAAAGGGTAGATTGTAAGAGTTTGATAATTTATAACTTCGATTATTGAGTAAGGATTTTGCAAAAAATTTACTAAAATCAGAAATGACAAAATCACTAATAAGACGCATTTATATAGAGGTTGGCAATCTGAATCCCACCATTACAACTATGGTTGGTCAGGTATAATGAGGCAGTGAGAGAGGATTGTGGCTATCTTAATCAATAATTTTTAAAGATAAATTATGATTAGACTGTACCATAATCACCGTGATGGTGGAGACCACAAACCAAAAGCAGCCACATCACCATATCTGTGAATGTAGCAGCAACTAGAGGCCATTATCATACAAACAAAATGGACTGACAAGGGTGATAAAATGATGATAATGTTTTAACATTGAAGGGTAAATGTGGAAATGGGGTAAATGTGGAAATGCACAAGTTCAAGCAGACTCAAGAAACACCATTACACACAAGGATAGTAAATTGGATACAAAAGCAAGAATTCAGCATTACTCGGTTCAAGCTAAGAAATTATTGGGCTCAAGTCACACCTTCACGTCAGCAACAGATCCACACTTCTTATAGAGCTTGAAAAAACCAGAAATATATTTTCAAAGAAATATAACAAAAGGCTGAAATAACCCATAGATAAAGAACAAATATGATCAGAAATATGGTTTTGCAACAAATCAGCTTAAAGTTTCCATACAAATGTTTAAGCCTTTGACCCCCCAAAATATATTACCTTATGAGAATTAGGTAATATGGATAAGGGCAACAACATAAAGCATCATGAAATCTTGCGTAACTCAACTTCCTTCTTGCCAACCCCACTTAATTGGAAGCAGAGAGAAGGTAATAATTAATGCATAACCTTAACTCTACTTGATGGCAAAATTTCCTACTTTCCATTAGCCATAAGGCATCCAACAGAGCATCATTCCCACTCAATTGTAGATGGAGGCTTTGATGTGATGTCTTGAACCACCCGATTTACACCCCGAACATTATTACAAATTTTTCTGGCTACATCATCGAGGAATTTGTGTTCAAAATAGTACCTGGAATTGCCACAGTTCCAAAAGAACAGCATAAGCAAGTTGCACGCAAGAAATTTAATTGTACCTCAAAAAACAAAGGAAAAACACTGATTGAAATAATTTTACTGGCTGGTCCAGCTCCAGAAAACAAACTTGACAGTCAAATTTCAACGTTTTAGAACTTTTACAGTTTTGTTTAAAGACAGAATTCAACTACATAAGATTCACCCACATAAAATTTCCAGTGGGAAATGAATATATGCCATAGCTTACATGTGTCTAAACATGCATATATGGTAAGATTGTTTGCTCATGCGTGTGTGTGTATAGCCTTAAAGAAACCATCAAAGAAAGACAAATAAAGGCTTACCAATCTGCTGTCATTCCATCTTGGCTTGTAACAGCTCTGAGAGCAACAACATGAGAATGTGTTCTTTGATCACCTTGAACTCCAACTGATCTTACAGGCAAAAACACTGCAAAAGCTTGCCAAATCAAATCATAAAGCCCAGCATCCTTGATCGATTGAATGAAAATTTCATCAACCTGAAAGAGAGAGATCATACAAAATAAAATTTGAAGTTCAAACAAAGATAGACAGGGTTCAAAATCAAGCACAAACAACATACCTGGCGAAGGATATCCAAGGCATTGCCTTCAGTAACATCACCAAGGACTCGCACAGCAAGGCCAGGCCCAGGGAATGGATGACGCTTGAGAAATTGCTCAGGAACATTCAAGATTCGCCCAAGTTGTCGAACCTTCATAAATGAAAAAGAAAACCAAACCAACAAACATCAGAAATCACATCAAAAATGAAAATAATTTTCATAACTATGAAGTAGCAAAGTTAAAACCCAAACCTCATCCTTAAACAGAAGTTTAAGTGGTTCAATGAGCTTTAATTTCATGTCTTTAGGAAGCCCCCCAACATTGTGATGGCTTTTGATTGTATGGGAGTGGGTTCTTCCAGATCCGGGTGGTGGGCATGATTCAATAACATCTGGATACAAGGTTCCTTGGACCAAGTAAGCAGGCTTCTTTCCCAACTTCTGCTCCAAATCATGTGCAAAAGCATCAAAGATGCAAATGAATTCCTTTCCAATTATTTTCCTTTTCACTTCAGGATCCACCACACCTTTCAGCTTACTAAGAAACTGTTCTATTGCATCAACACAAGTAACTGGTAGATGTAGATCCTTTTGAAAGGTGTCCATCACACGTTCTCTCTCTTTATACCTATAAAAAAGAAAATTACGATTTTTACAAGTGAAACCAAATAGATAATGAAAGTTTACAACCATAATAAGCTTTTCCCTGACATTTATGAATCTTAGTCGCTGCTAAGGAAAAAGCTGCTCACTCTCTCACCTTAACAAACCATTGTCAACAAAAACACAGTGAAGCCTATCTCCAATTGCCTTATGAACAAGAGTTGCGGCAACAGTGGAATCTACACCCCCTGATAAGGCACAGATGACATGATCTTCAGGTCCCACTGTATCTTTAATACATTTAATTTCTTCATCCAACACATTTTCCATCTTCCAGCCCGCAGTAACTCCACAAACATCAAAGAGAAAATATTTAAGTGTTTCCATCCCTTCTGGAGAGTGTGTCACCTACAGAACATTCAATAATTTAAGAATTGAAGACAGAATTGCACATAAGTTTACAACTTTGAATGATTCCATGACGAAAACTACCAGCGATTGCAAAAACACAGCTTCCAACTCATCTTCATAATAGGTTTCAAAGAAATGTAAAACTTTTTAAAACTCCATCACATCAAAACAAATAATTCCTATTACTTACCATCCTTTTTACAGAACAAAAGAATCTCATTTACCCATCATCTACCATCACTACTCAAAATCGCAAAACTCAAACTTTTCCGCGTAAAACGACAAGTCAATCTTTTTTTTGAAAATAAATAAATAAATAATCATAGCGCCAAAAAAATAAAAAAAGTCATCTACCTCGGGGTGATATTGAAGCCCAAAAAGCCTCCTTTCTCTGTTCTCAACTGCAGCCACAGCTCCCTGCTGGCTCCTAGCCACGACCTCGAACCCATCAGGCAGTGCTGCGGCCTCGTCTCCGTGACTCATCCAAACGACTTGCCGGTGACCCGCCTTCTTATTGCCGAAAATTCCCAAATTACCCCCTACCACAATCTCCATCCTCCCGTACTCCTGTTTCTCCCCAATCCTGACTTCCCCACCAAGCTTCTGAACCATCAACTGGAGCCCGTAACAGACTCCGAGAACGTAGACGCCGTTGGACTGGGCCCATTCGAGGAAGCCGGCGGGAAAAGAGGGGGCGTTTGGCGCGTGGACGGAGTGTGGTCCGCCGGAGAGGATTACGACGCGTGGATTCTTGGAGGTGATGTCCTCAAGAGAACAAGTGCCGGAGATGCAGAGAGATAAGACGGAGAGAGAACGGATTCGTCTGGTAATGAGATGGGTGTATTGCGAACCGTAGTCGAGAATAAGCACAAGTTCCGGCTTTTTCTCCATGCCTCGTTGCCGGCTCTGGTTATGGGCTAGGGCTTTTTGGATTTTGTTAGTTGCGTGGCGTTGGCTTCCCAGGGTTTAAGGAGGGGAAAGAAAATTAGGGTTTTTATTATTATTATTACTATTATTACTTTATTAATATGCTTGGCGGGAAGTGGGGACGAGGATTTTTTTTATTTATTTTTTTGAAAAACAATGAAAGATATTAATCAAAGTTGGAATTTTTCTTTTAAATGTAAATAAAAATATCTCCAAATAGAACTGCTATCGCAACTATTCATTCAATAATTTTCATCTAAAATTATGATGTGCATAAATAAAACTATTTTTCAATTAAAAAATTGAAATTATATTACTTTTCAATAAAAAATTTATAATTGTTGTTATTATTAGTCTCTAATTATATAATTACAGTTAATAATAAAGGGTGAACATTATTTCCGGACCTCAATGATATGTATAAAAAAATGCAGAAAATGTCTCCTAAAATATACAAACAAATACAACAGTTTTATATCTGTAAATACCATTCAGTTCATCAGTCTAGTGGGGAATTTTCTTTGGCAGAGAAACTGAATATCAAATAAAAGCTGTGATTAGTAGACTATATTTAGGTTTATTGTAATCTATACAGTATACAGAGCACTTAAGAATGAGAGAGCTATGTATTTGATTCAACAAGTCGATGAGTGACCAAAAAAATTGCCCCATAAGAGCAAAATGCAAGGCTTCAGACATGCAGATCGACTAACATTTCCAATGTCAGTTCTTCTAAAACACCTTCTACCAATTCATTAACAGCATCTTCATCATCTGTTCGAATATCCATCCATGTTCTGGATTTTGCCAAGTCTCTTTGAACAAGTTGCTCCAAAGTTGGAGAAGGATGCTGCGAAAGGAGGTTCCAATCGACGCATTTCATCACCTGGTTGATCACATTTGTTGTAGCTTGAACTTGTTTTGTTTTTGGTCCGAGAAATGATACCCATGGGGAGGAACTGAAGTAACACTGATACACCTCTAAAAGAATTTCGTTGATGTAGTCAAAGAGAAGCTTTCGATCATCAGTGAATTGGTTAGGCAGTAAAGACTCCAGTTCGTGTGAAAAGAACGGCTCAAGAAGTTGGTCTAATGAATGGAACTTCATTGAAAGTTCTTCCCATTTTATACCGGAGACTTGCAAAACTGCCATTATATACCGGCACATGGATTCATGCTCATCTATGACGTCACTTGAGTTGATTTTCAGATCTTCAGGAGATTTTACAGGAGCAGTCTGATAGTGTTGTTCATACTTATCTTGCTGTGGATAAATTGCTAGCTCAGCTGTAGAAGTTCAAATGGGTAAATTCAGCTGCACTTTGCGGAAGAAGAAATTTCAACAAGTAGGGATAGCTGACTTGAAAGCTTACCAGATTGGGATATGGAACTTGTAGGGCTAGCGATATCTTCAACGAAGAAATGCTCTAGAACAGATACTGGACTTGGATGCTCTGCTTTATCATTTGGGCCATCAGAATCTTCCAATCTCTTACTGCTCATTGGGCTTGAAGAATAAATATCTTCTGAAGATGTTGGTGTACAATTTTCCACAAAGGAATCCTGAAAGAGACCAAAATTGGTGGCAGGAAACAATGCACTAGATATGTTAGTGAGTAGAAATAGAACAAAAGGCAGTAGAAAAGCAAGTGATGAATAGATGCACGCCTAAATGACTTAATTGCCGATAAAATTTACCAATTTTCCACACTGCGAATATCCGTTGTCCTCATATGTGATAGCTGGACAAGCACTCAGATTATGTAGGCCATTTTGTTCTGCAGAGGCATATGTTTCAACAGTTTTCATAGAACCTGAAAATTCAATGAGCTGCTTAGTTTAGACAAGATGAACTATTTGAACGCCATCAGAGTCGGAAAGCAGTGAAAGTTTACCTCTAAAGCTTGAAGTATTTCTTACGGAACAGACACTTTCATGCTTTCTGATA
This sequence comes from Melia azedarach, assembly GCA_028052125.1. Classification (NCBI taxonomy): domain Eukaryota; kingdom Viridiplantae; phylum Streptophyta; class Magnoliopsida; order Sapindales; family Meliaceae; genus Melia; species Melia azedarach. Next base: position 1,576,211 of record CM051401.1, on the reverse strand, counting down.
TCAGGAAAATGATTCCCAGAGGTATTTGGCTTTTTATCAAAGATTTGCAATTGGTCAGTGGTGTACCCGTCTCTTTTATCTCTCTGAAGTTTCTCTTTCCTCTCATTAACCATTTGGTAATAGCTATAAGGGGAGAATCTCATCTGCGCAGCTAAAAAGCCATGGTCTCGGTGCCTGCCCAGACTAAGTGCAGATAAGAAGTCATATTCAGGCAGAGAAGCAATCCTACCAGAGTTCACTGGTATCTGTTTCCTTGAAAAATCCTCATTTCTGTCCCTTGACACCTTGAAAAGATGTGTCCTAGATTCCTGGTATATATTATTTTCACTTTGTTTAACATGACTGACAATGGACAACTTTGAGTTTCCATGGTCACGTAAACCATTTAAAGCAGCTTGCTCTTTAATACCTAGCTCAGCATCCTTGACCTTGCCCAATTTGTCTCTCCTCTTAACAGAGGAAAATTTTGCTGTTTCACTAGTCACCTGGAAATTTTTTCTCAACGAGTTGCTTTCTGTAATCTCCCTAGCTTTTCCTTTATCGCCATCTTCCGATGCCTTAACGTCACAAGGAGATTTATGTAGCTTAAAATCAGTTGCCATCTGGGGCTTCTCTCTTTTGCTTAACCCAATAGCATGTCTCAACTTCCTTTTCATATGTTCAAAGGAAAAATATGCAGGTTTGCTACTCTGCACCCCATTCCTCAAGCTATAAAGCGACTGTGGAGAGGAGCAATCACTGGTGTTGCCTTCACTATCTTGTATGGTTGTCAGGCCAGGTTTCAGAACCACAATTCTGTCAGAAGTTCGAGGATCAACACTTTCCCTGATAGTAGTTCTACAATCTTCTGACAATTTAGCTTCAGAGGATGATTTAGTCTCCTGTTCTTGTGCCTGGGAATGACTTAAATCTTGGATATGTTTCACCAACAGAGAATTTGGATCTTGTAGCAGCTTTATGAATAATTCCTTGTTGGAATTTAATATCTCTAACGCATCCAAGAAATGTTTGGACTCATGGCTTGCCCTATTTTTGCCAAGGTATTCCCCTTTAATGAGCTTTTGATTTATAAATGCTTCAGCTGCCTCATTCATCTTAACTTGCAAATTTACTTCACTGAGCTGGTCATACTTCTGCTGACTAGCACTTCTGCAGCTGCAATCTCTCCCATTTTCAGGACGCATCTGGTTGCTGGGTGCTTCAGTCAGTGCTGCAGGGTTGAGTTTTTCTGATGATTTATCCACTGAATTTTGACAAGAAGGTTGTCTATGCCCCACGGTTGATATGTCTTTACAACCATACATCTGAAAAGTTTTGCTTGCTTTTCTTTTATGGTTAGTTGGCAAGTAAGCAACGGGCTGTGTATCAGATAGTACATTTTGCCCTCTAATATTGGTGATCTTCTTCTTGGTCAGCGGCTCAGTTGCCGTCTCTCCTTCCCTTCTTCTTAGTACATCTGCCTTAGCAGAATCGTTCAAAGACTTGTTTCCTCCATCCTGAAACAGATAAAGTTGCTAATTGGCATCTATGCACTTCTTCACAAATTTTATATAAAAATGTGAAGGTTAACTCAAAAGATGCATATAGTTTTATCATATATGTAGGTTGCTAATACTTACATCAATACACCGGCATTTCTCTTGAACCTTGGTAAGCAAATCTAGCCTATTCTTTATATCTCTGTCATCTGCATATGGAAAACAGTATACAGAACTTATTTGAATATGATTGCTGTAAAATCCGACACAATTCAGACATCGATAGAAGAATATAGTAAAGTGAACAGCAGTCATTTTAGCAGTATAGATACAGTTGCATTTTAGTCATCAATGTTTGGTGTTCAAGCCATCCGACCCTACTGCGTCAACCCAAATACTATATGCAGTTCCATCGATAATTCGATGTGAAAAAAGCTTCAATAATTTGACTCCTACACAAAGAACAGTAGTAACAGATCTTCGATCATGATATTCTGATACTGTAAAATCCACGAATTCTTACCTAAAACTTGTGAGTTCAGTGGACTCCTACGAGAAATCAGTTTCCTATTAGAACGACCTTGGCCAAAGTCGCAGAAACGAATTAAACTCCATGCACAGCCAGATTTGTATCTCTCGTAGAGCACAGGGCTTTTGGGCGATCTCTTCTCCATTAGTTGTAAAAAATTGCTAAACACAGAACATTATTTTACATCTGTTAGCCTTGTCAACAAAGTAACATCATCAAACCTGAAAATAGAGTTCATTTTAACAATTTAAAACTCAACGCTCTTAAAATTAATTCCTCAACCGGAGTATGAAAGAAGAAAAATAACCAAACAAAAACCAAGTTTTAACAAGGCTTACAGAGTGAAAGATAAAAGAGAGTACCAGAAATAGATCTTGAATTGCAGTAAGACAACAAGGAGAAGAAGAAGAAGACCGGGAATTCTTTTACAGAAACAATATTTCTTACACCGCTCTGATGTAAACCCAGAAAAACAGAACGCAGAAAATCTAAGAGAAACCCATCTTCATCTAGCTGATCATGATCTCCAAAGGACAAAAACAAAGCTCAAACAGTTTCTTGTCCCTCCTCCTGCCCACATAATAAATCCTCTTTACGTTTCTGAGGTCAACACTATGACCAGTATCGTCCTATTATCCCTTCTTCTGTATATTAAATTTTTGCCATCAAAGACTAACCGTGAAAGCAATGAGAGAAGAAAGTGCAGTGCACAAGAAAAAGAAAGGGACGTGAACGGGGGAGTTATTATGGACATTGACAGGTAATATTACAGACACAAACACGGTTATGGGACGAGACCAAACTTTCAAATGAAGCAAAACTTTTGTCTCATTTTTCTCACTTCTGATTTTCCCTCTCTCTTACAGTTACTGCCAGTCCCTCGATCCAACGATGCTCTAAATTTTTTAAGTTGTGAAAAGGAAACGCTGACGTTTTAGGGTTGCTATTGGGATTTGTGTCTGCTGAGATTCGTAGAAACGTTGTTGTCGTGCAAGATATGTAACATAATTATCGTTGTCAATCTATGTCCAAAAAATGATGCCCGTGCCCCTATGTCGTTTTATATCGAGTATATTTTCAAATTTGCTGTCGTTTTATATTTTTAATTTGCATACTTTGATTTCTTTTTTCAAATTTTTTTTGCTTTCAGTGCCCGTTTCAAATTTTACGCTATGAAATTTATTTATTTATAAAATAAATAATAAAATGTATACAGTGTTATAATCAAAATTTAACGCACGGAAATATTTATTGATATAAGAAAGTAATGTTGGGCCCAATAACCAAAGGGCGGGGCCATGAGTAGTACAGTCAACGGCAACGATGTGGGCACAAAAATAAAAGAATAATATTTTTATGATGGAACTAAATTGAATAAAAGTATAATTATATGCGTGTTATTTATTAATTAATTAATTTATTTATTTATTTATTTTCTCCACATGACATTCGTTGAATATTGTTTATTTTAAAGTGAGGCGTGCAAAGAGGGTGGCTGAATTGAATCAATCCGTAAGCAACAGGATGATGAATGAAACTTGACGCATGTGATTAATGGTCCAGAATCCAGATATAGATAGTTAGAAATTTAATAATGTCCTTCTCAATCTTATTATAATAATTGACACTAACATTTTTTAATAAGGCGGATGTTAGGTGAATCATAGCCGGCCTTTGTTGACAACTTAGCGTTATTATTTTCTATAAATGTCGTGAGTTTAGAATATGATACCTCTTTATCCACGCTACCATGCCTTCTATGATGGTGATGATGAAACACAAATACTGAATTTAATGACAATTGACGGTATAAATAGGTGTTAGATGAATCATTTTCTACCTTTATAAAGTGCATGTATAAATTTTATGTAATTATAAAATGATAAAATCTATTTTATTCTCAAATATTTGATCTAATGTCTTTACTAAATTTTAATAAATTTAAAAATATTTTTAAAATTTTTAATTTATTAAAAAATAATTAACAAATTTCTAAATTCTTTTAAAAAAATACAATATAACTATGTGAAATGTATTAATTAAACAAACAATATTATTATTTTATGACACAATGATAATATAAAATATTTATTAAGATATTACAAATTTATTATTTTATTTTTATTTACTATAAATATGCTATAAAATAAATAAATTTCAAATCTATATTTTATTAATAAATTAATAGTTATTTATACTTTATTTTTATTTAATTTCTAATAGTCACATATATCTAATTTATTTTTGTTTAATTTATTATAAATAATTATAATAAAATTATTTTATTAATATATTATTAAAATAACATTATTATTTATTTAATTAAAATATTTTACATGGCATATTATATTTTCTCAAATTTTAGAGATTTATTAGTTTTTTTTCAAATAACTATTATTATATAAGAGTATGATTGTTATTTTTTAATAATGGAGACTTTTAAGAGTATTTTTGGAATTGTTGGGCCTAATAACTATAGTAAATCAAAATTTTGAGACTAGAAGAATTTTTACATGTTACAAAATATATTATAAATAAAGTTGATGTTATAAATAAAAAGAATATTATACTTTATCCTGTAAGTTATGGAAAAAAAATAATATACCCCTTAACTTTTAAGAAAATGTTATGATACCTCACAATTTTTACTCTAAGCTGACTATTTTATCATCAACTATTAAAAAATATATAAAATAATTATATTATTTTTATTTTTTAATAATTAATATAATTTTTTTCAATATTTAAATTTAAAAGTAATAATAATATTTTGACCCTTAATTATTTTTCTCCTTTAAAGTTTACTTTCAATTTTTTTAAATATTAATTATATATGATTTTTAAAATAGATCATTTACATAGTCTTATTTTAAATAAATGTATAATTAATATTGTCAAAATTATGTATAACTATATAAAAATTTAGCAAATTTTATGTTATAAAAAAGTTTATAATCAGTGTTACATAATTTTTAAAATAAATCATTTATAATATTAAAATAAAAATAATTAATTATATATAATTTTAGAAATGAAATTATGTTTTAATAAATGATCTACTTTAAAAATTATATATAATTAATATTATTAAAAATTTTGATAACAAATTTAGAAGGAGAAAAATAATTAAAAATTAAATATCATTATTATTTTAATTTTTAAATATTAAATATTAAAACAATATTATATTAATAAAAATAAGAACAATATCATTATTTTATATTTTTTAATAATTGGAGGTAAAATAATTTATTGAAAATAAGAATAGTATTTTTAGAAGATATATTGACATTTACTTAACTTATTAAAAACCTATGGAATATATTGTTTTTTCCCCAAATTTTATGAGGGTCAAGTATAATATCTGTAAATAAAATATATTGTATAATTTAAAAATATTTTATTTTAAACTTAAAAAATATCGTATAAATTTATAAAAGTAGTGTTATTAATCAAAATTTACTAACGGATTATAATAATTTAATACCAAGTTGTTAATTACACAATAGACCAAAATAAATGATATAACTGGTTATTAACATTTTGAACTCATTATTGATTATTTATTTAATTATTCAAAAAATTTATGGGAGTTGGGCCCAATGATCAGACTTGTTATGCATTTGATGAAATCCCATAAATTAATAAAAAAATTGCATATATTTTCAGAAAATAAGTTGGGTTAATTTTGTCAACAAGCCCAAGCTTGTATAGGAGTTGAGCCCAATGATCCGACTCGTTATTGGATATTAATGACGAAAGCTCATTGACACGCACCGTTTTGAATGCGAGCGGTGAACACGTAATCTCCCTATCTCTGCTTTTAGCTAAACCCCTCAGTTTTTCTCTCTAATGGCTTTCACAATTCCCACTCTCACTCTCACTCTCCAATTTCCGCACCATTTCGTTTCAAAACCCTTAATTTCTTTCCCTCCAAAACCCCTCAATTTCCTCTCTCTCAATGTTACAAAAGCCATTGGTCCAGACGGAAAGTTTTATCCGACACCGTCGGACGATGACCCGCCAGAAGCTCCAGAAGACGCTGCTCATGGCATCTCAAAGTTTCAGCAAATTCACCGTCAAGCTTCCAAGGCTAGAAAGCGTCAAGAGGACGATTTCAAGGCTAATCAGTCTACTTACCTCTCTGCCATCGCTGACGTTGAGGACCCACCTGTTAATACTGCTGACATTGCTAAAGAAGATGATTTTTTTAGTGAAATCGATAAAGCTGTTGCTATGAAACGAGACGAGTTCGTTAAGAAAGGACTGATAAAGCCTAAGAAACGAGAAGACGAGCCTGCTGCTGTTCTTAAAGGAATCGACGAGTTGGAGCCCGAGGAAGTTGTTGACTTGGAAGAGATTGATGAGTTACAGGGTTTAAGAGTGGTTTCTGAGGATGAGGAAGAGGAGGGTTTTGATGAGAATAACAAGTCAAGTAAGTTTGATCTTAATCTTGATGGTACAAATGATAAGTTTAAAGATAAAGGTAATGGGTTAATATTAGATTCGTCTTTTGATTTGGATTTTGATAGTTTTGGTAAGAGTAAAGCAAGAATTGTGGAACCCAAGTTTAACCTGAGTTTGGCTGAGTTGCTAGACGAGAGTAAGGTGGTTCCGGTTTCGGTTTATGGTGATTTAGAAGTGGAAATTACGGGAATACAACATGATTCTAGAGTGGTGAGTGCTGGTGATTTGTTTGTCTGTTGTGTGGGAAGGAAAACTGATGGGCATTTGTATTTGAGTGAGGCTGACAAGAGAGGAGCAGTTGCCGTGGTTGCTAGTAAAGAGATTGATATAGAGGAGACTCTCGGATGTAAGGCCTTGGTGATTGTGGAGGATACTAATTCAGTATTGCCTGCATTGGCTGCCTCTTTTTATAGGTATCCTTCAAAGAATATGGCGGTGATTGGGATAACAGGGACTAATGGGAAAACAACTACTTCTTATTTGATAAAAGGCATGTACGAAGCAATGGGGTTGAGGACTGGGATGTTGAGCTCGGTTGCATATTATATTCACGGGGATAACAAGTTGGAGTCACCAAAAACAACCCCAGATGCTGTTATGGTTCAAAATTTGATGGCCAAGATGCTCCATAATGGGACTGAGGCTGTTGTCATGGAGGCTTCTTCTCATGGATTGGCATTAGGGAGGTGCAGTGAGGTTGATTTTGATATTGCAGTTTTTACTAATTTGACAAGGGATCATTTGGATTTTCATGGGACAGAGGAAGAGTATAGGGATGCCAAGGCAAAGTTGTTCTCGAGGATGGTGGATCCGGAGAGGCATAGGAAGGTGGTCAACATTGATGACCCAAATGCGACTTTCGTTATTGCACAAGGGAACCCGGATGTGCCTGTTGTGACGTTTGCAATGGAGAATAAGAAAGCAGATGTTCACCCTTTGAAGTTCGAACTCTCATTGTTTGAGACTCATGTTTTGGTTAATACCCCGCACGGGATACTGGAAATTTCATCAGGATTGTTGGGAAGGCATAATATTTACAACATTCTTGCAGCCGTTGCGGTTGGAATAGCAGTTGCTGCACCATTGGAGGACATTGTTAGGGGGATTGAAGAGGTTGATGCAGTTCCTGGAAGGTGTGAATTGATAGACGAGGAGCAAGCATTTGGGGTGATAGTGGACTATGCTCATACCCCTGATGCCCTATCCAGACTACTCGACTCTGTGAGGGAGCTTGCACCAAGGAGGATTATAACTGGTATGCTTCGTAGATATGATACTAATATGTATGGCTTTTTGCTTCTAGAAAAGTAATCATACTAGTGCTGAAATGAGTTATTAAATCCACTATTTTGCGTTCATCCGACACAGTTTGAGAAAGTAATGATTCTGACGATAGTGTTTTATGTAATATTAGTATCAATTTGATTAATAAATTCTTAATATTTATTTACAGTGATCTCTTATCCGTTCTGTAGTTTAGAACCGTAAGTTCATCATATGAAGCCAACTTCTTCAGTTCTTTCTTTTATTTTTCCCTCAAAATTTCTCCATGGATGTGCAACCATGGACAGATGTGGTTTTAATATATGCATCTGCTGCATTTTGAGAGTTGCTTGGGATTGAATTGTGATCCTGAAATTCAATATGCTGTTGAAAGTTGAAAGGTTTTTATATTTATGTTAATCTTGCTAGTTTTAGAGGTCCTTGATTGCGAGAGATTTTTTGTTATCTTTATCCATGAATCAACAACATTGTTTGTAGGGCAAAGTGCAATCTTCTGAATTTAGTTATTGGACTTTTTAACTAAATTTAATATATGCATTTGTACGTAAGGTTCTCTAGTAAGGGGATTCTATTTTCTTTCCCAGACCTATCTGCTTTGCTTTTATATGCAGTTGTTGGATGTGCTGGTGAGAGCGACAGAGGGAAGAGACCTATGATGACAAAAATTGCAACAGATAAAAGTGATGTAACTATTCTGACATCGGACAATCCAAAGAATGAAGACCCATGTATGTATATGAAACCATATTGTACTGCAAAGAAGTACAAAAATAACCAGTAACTGTAAGATGCAGTTCTAAGTTATGTTAATGCTTGTCTATTTCATTTTCTCAGTGGACATCTTGGATGACATGTTAGCTGGTGTAGGATGGACAATGCAGGAGTATTTGAAGCATGGAGAGAATGATTACTATCCTCCTCTCCCAAACGGTCATCGTCTGTTTCTGCATGATATCAGAAGAGTAGCCGTTCGCTGTGCTGTTGCTATGGGTGAAGAAGGCGATATGGTTGTAAGCTTCGAAATCCCATTATCCTTTCTATCATTAGGATTATTATGTTGACCAACTGTAGAAAAAGGGGATGAAAAACTTACATGTAAACTGATGGTGTATGGAGCCATAGAAAAGTTGGTTAGTTCCAAATCACAGTAACTTTGATGAAATTGAAAGGTTGCACCATAGACATAAGATATTGAAACTTAAGGTGCACTTTCTGAGTTCTGCATAGAATGTAGGTATAGTTAACCAATGAAGGGAAAAAAGGCTCCAAAATTTGGTCTGTTCAGAACTCATGTTGCTCTCAAATCTCCTTTAAATGTGATTCTTGGTGAAGTTAAAGATATCATTTTGCATGTTGCTCTCACATCTCCTTTAGATGTCTGGGAAACAGTTGGTTCGAAAAATTTGATTTCTCACCTGTTGAATGGTTTAATGATAACCAATATGCCCTGGCCATCCTCTCTTGTAATCATGGTTTTCATTTTTTATATCTTTATTATCTGTTATTAATTAACCTATATTGCAGGTGGTTGCTGGCAAAGGTCATGAAACATATCAAATTGAAGGTGACAAAAAAGAGTTCTTTGATGACCGGGAGGAATGCAGGGAAGCTTTGCAGTATGTTGATGAACTTCATCAAGCAGGAATAGACACGAGTGAATTTCCGTGGCGGTAAGTTCACTCATTTTTTTATTTTTTAAGTTAAACCTTATTAGTTAACACTTCTACAAGCATCAAATGAAGGGAAAACATACATTTTATCTATCAAATAGCTGTAAAAAATAAACTATTCTTCCCAAAGAAAATTTATTTAGTGCCCAGTGTCTGCTGGATCATTCTGGAAGAAATATGCATGTGGAAATTTGTTTGCTGCTGTTAATTGGTATTAATATTGTTGTAAACGAGTCAACAAATTCTCTATTAATGATTCTTCATGCTGCTGCAGGTTACCAGAGTCTCATTAATTTTGTTTTAGAAGGTAGAGTAAGGAGAGGTTTGACACTTTCTGATGATCTTGTCACCCATTGATAGCAATCCTTGCGGTGTATATGAATAGTAATGGTTTGATTCCTTGAGAATGTAAAATTAGAGACACACCTGAGGTTCTACTTTTGTGATGGAGGCAATCATGTAAAATACATTTGAAGGCAATCAACAAAGAGTCATATTAGAAAGATGATTGTGAGAATTCCACGATGTTAGGGACATTATAGTGCTATTCTGGGAAAGCTTCAACAACAGTAGGGGATACGGCAGAGTGCATGCAGGTATATGTATGTAACACTGCATGGAAATGTAAATTAGTTCCATACCAAAACCACTGATGTATTCCATTTGGTTGAGCAAAGTTGGGCATAGTGTACTGCTCCATTTAGCCTTCTTTTTTCTTCACTTTCAAGAATTTTATTTGTAACAGTGTCATTTGTAATTACAAGGGTACCACAAATTTTAAGGATAAAGAATTTATTCGCGGCCAAAATTGGAGTTACACACGTAACATGTTGGGTTGAACATTGAAGAAAATGCAGGTGTCTCGGCATTTATGTATTATAAAATCGATGCAACAAAATTTTTTGTCTGCTGGTATTTTTAATTCGTGCTTTTAATTCACATCTGAAAACCCAGGTGTCTTGACTGTGCCATAACTTCAAATGATTACAGGTTTTTTCTGTCGAAGCAATTTACTTTCATAGCTGTGTTCCCATATCTGTCCCCTGTATCCACTGCTTTTCATTAAAAGGAAAAGAAAAATTCTTTCCTTGGAGAGTGGCAAATGCTCGTGGATCACATGTGAATGTTAAGCCCTGTTTGTCAATTATACATACATGGTATAGAACTCTTTTAACTTTTTTCGAAACTGAAACTTATAATCTGTAAATTATTCATGATTTTAGAAAGTAATTAAGTGACCAGCTTGATTTGCCCCATGTGTTTCTTTTTATATCTTGCATTCAATAATTACTCCAACTAAGGCAGTAGGAACATATATAGCAAGAAATCTGTTTTTCTCGGCAAAAAATATAGAGCTTTGGTGGAATCAGAGAAAAAACATAATGAGCTCTGAAGTTGAGAGTAAAAAAAATACTAAATTATAAAAACATTCTTTAATCAAGAATTAGAACTAATAATGAATCTTAGCAAATTCTCTCTCCCGTAATTCTCAGTCACTCCCCACCCAACTTTCTGAGTGTCATACACAGCAACACAAACAGACACAAATCACACAAAGACACAAACTCTCTCTCTCCGCACGTATAGAAAGAGTACGCAGACAAACAAAAACGTTTCTTTTCTTTCCTTTCAGAGAGATAAAGTGGAGACATAAATGCAGACAAACAAAGCTTTTGTCAGCCTGAGGGATTTGCTGGTGATGAAGACAGGAGCCAGTAGGTGAGAAAATATTTTTTCTTACAAAACAACTATAGTCAAGAGTTCTTTCTTTTTTGTTCATGGAATCCTCTTTGTCTATCTTTTTTCTCTGTCTATCTTCTTTATCATGTTTGAAGGTTGGTGGTGAGAAATATTGCTAAATATGGTTAACTATGGAACTGATTGCCTATGTGAATAATTTCTTTTTATGATTATCTTTCTGGGATTATAAGTTGATACTGCAGAGATAACATATAACTAGGAGTTGTCTCCTAATTCTTTTGCCATATTACCATGTTTTATTTCAAACACTGGATTCATAGTACCGTCTCTAGTTCTTCCGATCATATTTCAGATAGGTTTTGGTGTTGTGTTTGGTAGGTAATTTTTTGTTAGACAAGCTTACAACTTTGTAGGATTTTTGGCCTGTCTGATGCATTGGTTAACAAGTTTGAGGATATAAATTTCTTTCTTTCTTCATTTATAGACTGTGATTTTATGTAGAAATTGGGGTTTTTGAATTGTATAAGTAGATACTCAATCTTCAAGGACCCAGTTATGCTCTTGCTTTTACCTCTGGCGTTTGTTGTAATTGAATTGTTATTATAAACTGGTACATGAATGTTGTGGTTTTTTTCTTTAATTCCTTAATGATTATAATAGTTTGCACAGGTTTGGGAATTACATTTCGGAGAATCTTTAAACTTACAATCTTAGTTTGACACTATTCAATCCTCCCTTTTCTGTTTTTCTGGTTTCTTCAATGTTATTTATATCTGCCTCAAGAAATTCTTGTAGAGATTGGTATGTTTATGTATCTTTCAATACATTTTTGTTCTCTTGTTTCTTTGTACTAATGATAAAATTAAAAAAGATGATGATGATGCCAAATTGCTAGATTATGTGACTTTGCTTTTTCCATTTTTCAGGTTTTAATTCATCAAAAAAGAATTCTGCTGAAAACATCTTGAAATGAGGTGAGATCTCAGTGTGAGTGGTAGATTTACTATCTGACAGCTTCTGTTTTTTGAGCATTTTCTGAGTTATTGTGGTGATCAAGATTTCTTCAATGAATGTGTAGTCCCAAGTCAGTTTAACTCTGGGTTTTATGATGTCTCCCAACTCTACAATGGGAGATGAGTTGAAATTCCAGCAGCGATGGGAATTTAGGAGAAAAGAAAATGACTTTGAGTCTTCAAGTGAGGATTCAAGGTCAAGTTCAATTGGTGAGCCAGTTCTTAAGAGGCATAAATTGGTTTCTGATTTGAGTTCACTTGATTATGAGCAAACTCACAATACTAGCGGACTTCAGCAGAACTGCAATAGCAATCCTGGCGTTGGGGACGAAATTGAATTTGCAAAAGCTAAAGAAAAGAAAATCAAAAGCGGTAAGAAGAATAATTTTGCTGATAGTGAAGTGAAGAGGGATTGTCCTGAAGAAGTCAGTAGAAAGAAGGGTACAACTATTGTTTATGACCCTGCTGCAATAGATGACGTTAAAAACTTCTCAGGGTCCTTGTTAGAAGATCTTAAAAGTACGAGAGAAAATTTGTTTACATGGATGAGGGAGGAAATGAACAAGTTGGTAGCAGATGATACTGCTCCAAGGAGAGGAAGGAGAAAACGCATTTCAAGAGGGAAGAAAGTCCAACTGCAGCATCATAACAACTTTGAGAAGAATGTGCATTTTCAACCACAAAACAACACTGAGGACAATATCCAAGGGCAACAAATGAATAACAATGGAGCAACTGCCCCTGTGCAACAGCAAACTAACTTTGAGGAGGATAATGAAGTGCAGAATCAAAACCACTTTGAGAAAAACATTCAAATGCAGCATCAGAACAACTTCAAATCAGCCATGAGAGTTAAAAACTGCATTGTTGGATCTTTGGACAGGGCCACAAAAAGCATCAAATCAGCTGACACTAATGATCGCAGTCGAGCACTGGATGATCAGGTTGATTATGGGCAATCAAGTGGGCCCATAGCATCAATAGAAAAGGGAAAAAGAGAGAGGTCTGCAGTAACTATGAACTCGAATTTTCAGTCTGGTCCTTCCAACGAGGAGGTCCAGGTGCAGCATCCAAAGAGTGTTGTATTGGCCATAAGAGCTCAGCAGTCTGTAAAGGGGAAAAAGACTGCTGAGCTTAATAAACGTAATCAAGTACCAGAAGATCAAGTTGGCTCCAGTCAAGCTATTGGATCCATAACATCAACTGAAAATGACAAAGCAGAAAGGTTTAGGTTATCTGTTGAGCAAAGCTTTTCACCCATTCCTTTTGATCAGGTACCTTCCTCTATGTATTTAACCCTACCCACAGTCTTAACTAAGCCCTATGACTCAAACAATTGGCAAGACACTTTCTTGAGTGATTATGCACAACCAAGAGTTCCTGGGAACAAAATCAGTGTGAATTTGGAAAGAACAAAGCAAATGCGTGATTCAAGCTCTCATTTTGGGTCTATTCCAATCATACAGCCAGAAGAAAGGAGTGCAAACTTTGTTCAAATGGGTTCCAGATACATGAGTTGTTTTGACCAAAATGGAACCCAAACTTCGAGCACTGGAGCTGGATTGCCTATCTCTGTTCATAAGGGCATGAACGGTGGTTATAGCCTTCCTAGCCATCTTTTGGGAAATATACCCCAAGAGAGTGGTGACACATTAGGTCGGCGGATTAATGGAGGAGCTATAACATTTTCTGGTGGAAGCTATGCATTATCAGAAAATTTTGATGCCAACAACCTCCTCAGCCATTCAAATTATATAGCTGATGGTAGACTTATGCCATATCAAATTCCAAGCATTAAAGATGGTTATCTATTCCCCAAGTAGCTCAACAAGAGTCGAATATTGAACAGAAACCAAGATTTCACAGCAAACTTTTCTATACAAATAGTGTCTCTGATGCCTCATTCTAACATAGATATTTCTTTTGACTGTTTTGGCCTTGTGACTCAATATTTATCAGAAAAACGAAAGATATTTTCCTTGGAGAATTATTCTAATTCTTTGCTTTGAAGATAATGTTGAAAAATGATATGAAGTTTGCTCTTTTAACTATTTGTCTACATTGAATATCGTGTGAAAAATGTTGTGGGTGAGAAGTTGCAGTATTCATTCCTTTATCTGGGCATCTTCCAACCTTTTTCCATTGTGCTATATCTGAAGTTGGATTTTATTGTTCTGCTTTTCTCTCCTCATTCATTGCATTTCAATTTTCTCTCAAGAACAGTTAAATTTTACATTCAAAATCCACTAGATATTGCTTCCTTTCATGACTTAAAAATCTTTTAACCATTTCGAGAATCCGTTTTCTCTCTTTTATAATATCTCATCACGGAAAGTCTTCCTGCAGATACATGCTTTAGCTGCCTTACGGAATTGACTGTTAGATATGAAACTGATTACGTTGAAACAATTTTCCAATTGTTTTCCTTCCTTTCTTCATGTTCTAAAAGCAAATCGAATCAATTATCAGTGTTAGTTAATTGCGACTACGTTTCCAAAATATCATCGGATTCTTAAAATTTTTAGTCCTCTGCCACTTTTGAAGATACGAAAAATTAGCTCAAACCTCCACCAGATCAACCTCCAAACTTCAACTTTGTTTACTCATTGGCTTGTGGGTTAATAACTTTACGGCCAATGGATACTTCTACGAAGTTGCGTATGTTGCTCTGGACTGTAAAAGCAGTACTTTGACAAGATGCAAAAGTAAGTGCTTTTGCCCATCATTAAAAAGATAAACCATTAAGCATAGAAGATTATGTTCATCACCAAAAGTCGACCCAATGATTAGACACTTATTTTTAAAGTAAATATAAAGAGTACTTATATTGCACAAACATTTTAATAATTCTACCATGACCTGAGATTGCCTTCAATTTCATTCATTCATTTATTGTGATCCATTAGCTTTAGTTTTGTTAGAGGATAAGTAGTTGTAGAAGGGGAAAGGCCACATGGTTGGTCTAACATCAGAAGGACATTCAACACTATATGTTTTAGGTGCTCCGTGTTAGAACAATACAATTGTAGGACAATTCGTACATACCCAATCTATGCTTGATACGTTTTGTTTTAAAATTTTTATTTGTATTTTTATTTCTATACTTTTCCACGCAACCTAAAATTCTTGGTAAAAAATAATTGTTTTCTGATATTGATGTAAGGGAGAATTCAAATGGTGCTCCAAAAATAAGTATTTCTTAATTAAATATGAAAAATAGAATAATAAAATTAGTAACTGCCTAAAAATACAAAATCCATTAACGTTTTTTCCCGGGAATTTCAATCGTTGGAAGATTTAGGGGCCAGACATGCAAAAACCAGTAAATTAGGGGGATACAAATGAGAGAGGACAGCGTTGGACATAGGTGAAAACGACGTCGTGACGGGGCAATTGTTTATGGGTAGTTGGTAAACATCACATTGGCCGCGAGTGTTACAGGTCGCATCCAGAAAAACAGTAGATCCATTTGTTCATTAAATAATTTCTATTTTCAGTACTGTAATTTTCATATCGGTTGCCATTTTTAATTATTTATCATTGAATTGTGCTACGGTTGCTTTTATTACAGTGTTACTACTGCTGCTAAAGCTGAGGGAACACAGAACAAAACAAAACAAAACAAAGAAAAACAGAAACAAAAACAAAACAAAACCAAACGGAAAGAGAAAACAGAAACAAAAAAAAAGCTCTGTCTCTCTCTTTCTCTGTTTGAAATTGTGTGATGCAGAGAAAGAAAATTCAGAAGGGTAATTAAAATCCATGGATTTGAGGAGATTAAGCCGGGTTGTTACTGTGTTAGCGGTAATTTCACTGCTTTGTTATCCGGCTTCTGTCACAGCAGGTGACATAGTTCACGACGATGATTTAGCTCCAAAGAAGCCCGGCTGCGAAAACGACTTTGTTTTGGTAACCATCTTTTGCTGTTCTCTTTTGGACCCAATTCTTGTTTTTGTGAAATCTCAACTCTCCTGCTTAATTTTTTTTGCTTTGCTTCTTACTTATCTGTAATTTGTTTTTGGTTTGTTTACTTGTGTAATTTGCTGACGATGATAAATATAAGTAATTTTCTTTCTTTTTATGTTTTTGGATTGGATTTCTTGTAATTTGGAGCTCGTAGTTCTTATTCATTTCTGGGTTCATATTTTGCTTTTGGAAGTATTTTAACTGTTTTCTATCTCTTTGTTTCATTTTTATGTAGCTTGTAGCTTGTAGTGTAACCTTCAGTAGATTTGATGATTTGATAGTATTTTCAAGCCGACAGGAAAAAAAATTGAATTGGTGTTGGATTGTTTGTGCAATTATTGCTTTGATAACTTCAATTAATTGGTCTAGCGAAACTCATATTGGTGTATCTTGTTTAAGTTACTATGATGCATATGAGTAAATTTGCATATATTTTGTATTTCTTAGTTGATAACTGATGTTGCTTGCTTGGGTCCTTTAGTCTTGAGAAAGTTTAGAAGTAATTTGGGTGACAAAATATGATGAGAGCTTTCTACTTCCTTTCATCTTGTTTAGCTTTAATTGGGAATGACAATAACGAACCTGCCAGTTAAACATGTTTTTAAATGTAACATGGCCCATTTTCATACCTTGTATGTTTTTCGTGGGAAAGTTGGTATTAGGTTTTTGTTTACAGCTGCTTCCTTTAGCTTTATGATGATTCTTATCTATGCAGTTTAACTGATTAATTGGTCATGGCTTGTGTTAGGTAAAAGTTCAGACCTGGATTAATGGCATAGAGGACGAAGAATTTGTTGGCGTGGGTGCTAGATTTGGCACCACTATAGTTTCAAAGGAGAAAAATGCAAACCAAGATCCCCTTACTCTTTCTGATCCTCGGGATTGTTGCAGCACGCCGAAGAAAAAGGTTTTCCCTTTTGGACTACTTAAATACTCTTGATGTTTTACCCCTAGCTAAACAGATTTGGGGAATATAGTAAATGTTTATTGAAATCAATACGTATTATCTGGATTTTGTTAGTATGCTGGAGATGTTATCATGGTTGATCGAGGACACTGCAAATTCACAACTAAAGCAAATATTGCAGAGGCTGCAGGTGCTTCAGCTGTCCTCATTATAAATAACCAGAAAGGTAATCAGATATTTTTGTTCTCATCCAAGCCCTAACTGAGGCTTCCTTTATTACTGAAACTAAGCAAGGACCTTACTGTATTCTCATCTTATCTGCTTTCCTGATCATGCTTAAGGGTCTACGTAGATTTTATAAATATTAAACGTTCTAGCATTATCCAATGGCACAATAGCCTGGCAGCAGAAGCAGATGGAATACAATGCTGATGATGAATATTCACTTCTTCATTCTCATTGCCATAGAACTCATTATTTTCTTTTAACTTCCTTTGCAGAACTTTACAAGATGGTCTGTGAGCCTGATGAAACTGATCTAGATATACACATACCCGCTGTCATGCTGCCACAGGATGCTGGTGCCAGCTTGGAAAAGATGCTTTTGAATAGTTCATCAGGTAAGTGAAACATTTTGCATATGCTTTTCTGTATATGTAGCTGAATGAAAACTTTAAGAGCTTATTTTACTTTCATTTTAGCATTTTTGTTTTCAAAATACATTGTGATGAATTTGCCATTGGTGTCTTTATGGGATTGCTTTATGAACATCTTTTGTTTTCCTGCAGTGTCTGTCCAGCTATATTCTCCACGGCGACCAATAGTTGATGTAGCCGAAGTGTTTTTATGGTTGATGGCAGTTGGTACCATCCTGTGTGCGTCTTATTGGTCTGCCTGGAGTGCCAGAGAAGCAGCTATTGAACAAGACAAGTTACTGAAGGTCATCTTTTAATGAATTTTAGATCAATAGGATTACCCTAATAGTTTTCTTTTCTGAAGTTGGTGTTTTTCTCTTCTCAGCTATAAATACTTTGCTGATTCAAATTTGTCTTATCCATGTAGGATGCTGCGGATGAAATTCCAAATGCCAAAGCTGTAGAAGCGACCGGTGTTAGTGGTGTTGTAGACATCAACACGGCATCAGCTGTGTTATTTGTTGTTGTTGCTTCATGCTTCTTGGTCATGCTTTACAAACTTATGTCATACTGGTTCATTGACTTATTGGTCATTCTTTTCTGCATAGGTGGTGTAGAGGTATGAATTTTCCTTTTCACTCAAATCCTTAAACTTACATATTGCAACGTGTACTTATACAAACACGTATATATCTCCATTACATGCACCCTTCTGTTAAATTTATGCAAATAGTTGTCGTTGTACTTGAAATGAGTTGGAATTTTTTCTGTCTTTGCTTGTTTAAATTAATTTTATTTAATAGTTTCTTGTATATGCAGGGCTTGCAAACTTGCTTGGTTGCTTTATTATCAAGGTATATTTCTCTGTTTAAGTACGACTTTCACCTTTGATATAAACTGTCTAGTGGACACACAAACAGCTGCATGTCTTATGGGTACTAGTTGGTTCAACTGGTAAAATAAACCCCGCTCACACCAGGTTAGGGGAGATTTGGGTTTTTTTCTTGTAATATTTATTAAAAAAGCGCAGCTACATGTCCTGTAATAGGCTGTTTCAATATTTGAGGCATCTTTTCTTGGGAGGCTCATATAAGGTCTTGTTATCTGTTGGAAAATAAATAAATGAATATATATATAGTTGGGAACATTAGCATGCCTCCATGCCTGAGGAAGGTTCATGACATGATTTGCACTGGTCTTGTTTCAATGCATGTTTTTGTACTTTGTATGCGCTTTCCTGTTGGATTATGGACCCACATATACAACATTTTGTCATCTTTGTGGATTTCCACACAATTTTCTTGCTGTGATTGAGAATTAATATAAACATACTTTGGCAGGTGGTTCAGACGTGCCGGAGAATCATACATCAAAATACCTTTCTTTGGAGCTATCTCTCATCTTACTTTAGCTGTTTCTCCATTCTGCATAGCATTTGCTGTAGTTTGGGCTGTTTATCGCAAGGTCTCCTTTGCCTGGATTGGTCAAGATATTCTTGTAAGCCTATACATCCCTGTCTTTTTAGAATTGATATAGTATGTCTTTTGCAGTTGTCTTTAGGTTTTAAATATCAGAAGGTTATTTGAAGCCTTTACTCTGTTTGGTGAAATTCAAGTTTTGGTCATTGTTAAGGGGCAGCAATCATACATTGGACTCTTAGCTAAAAGAAAAAGAAAAAGAAAACCAAAGATACTTAAGTATTGCTTCTTGTCACACTCCCTGTACTTAAATCCACTATGCTTGTTGTGACTATCTCACTTTTCTATTACTTATGATAGCAAGAGTGCTAATGATGACTTTATTTACGAAGCATAACATCTCGTGCAAGTATTATAATTTGAGGAAGGTGACGATGGATGACTCTTATGGGCAGAATCAACTAATAATCTTTTTTTTTTTTTTTTTTGTTCAATCAGGGAATTGCTCTGATAATTACAGTTCTACAAATTGTCCATGTTCCTAATCTCAAGGTAATGCTCAATTGCTACATTGGTGAAATATGGCTATATGTTACACAAGTTTCTTTTAATCAGTAGTCTTTATTTGTTTGTTTCTTATTTAAGGGGGTGAAATTATTAGTTATAGTTGAAATTACTTGTGTGAAATCATGTTTTCATGAAGCACTTTTAGTGTGAACTTAGAAAAGAAATATCATGTAATCACCCAAAAGAAAACCAAAAATATGGTACCTCTGCTGACAGTTATGGTAAATGACACTTTATCATAACTAAATGAAATGTATAAATTTAAGGTGTTGCTGACCATTATGTGTAGTTTGTTTTTGAGTGTATGGCTTGTGTCAATTCCCTTTTATTTATTTACATGCTTATTTTTTGTTGGAATATGTGAATATGAATGTTGAATATACAGAGGTGAACCCCTTGAAATTATGGATCATGCTAAAATTGCTAATTCTGGGTCTCAATGTTTCTTACTCTTGCAGAAGAAAAAAGGGAAATGATAAATTTCTTTGTGCTGCTTGTTATCATTTTTCTTTTTCATTTTACCTTTATTATAGACTCTAGTTATCTGCTGCTTGCAAGTATCAAGAGTTTGCAAATAACCAAAGACATCATTCATGTTGTATAGATGATGGCATTGCTGTAATCTCAGATATCTTTAATTCTTCACTGATGCCATTGCCTTGTTTTGTTTAAGTACGGGTTATATAATCTAAATATGCTGGCAATTTTTTATGGATTAGTTTGTGTTGAGATTTTAGATAGAAGGTTTGGCTGATTCTGTGTGGTTTGTTGATCAGGTGGGTACAGTTCTTCTCAGTTGTGCCTTCATGTATGACATCTTTTGGGTATTTGTTTCTAAGAAGCTGTTTCATGAAAGTGTGATGATAGTGGTAAATAATCCTCCTTGTTTGAATTTATATGTATTTTTTATTCAGAATACTAGCACATGTCGTAAAAGGGGAAAAGGGGACTTTGAATACTGAAGAGTAATTTCAATTGTCCATATCTTTCCCATAGGTAGCACGTGGTGATAAAAGTGGTGAGGATGGTATTCCGATGCTACTGAAGATCCCTCGCATGTTTGACCCCTGGGGTGGTTACAGCATCATAGGATTCGGTGACATCCTTTTACCAGGATTGGTTATAGCATTTTCACTCAGGTTTGAGCTCTTCAGCCTTTCTTCATCTTATGTAGAGATTTTTCCCTACTGGTGCCTTATACTTGGAAGCTTGAACTTTTCAAAATACTTTGTTGAATGTCCTTAATGTTGTTGTAAATAAATTTCACAGTTCCACGGTGGAAGCAGATGAATTATACTTTCAACTTGGGCTTGTTTTAAACAGTTATAAGAACAATGACATATATAATTTCTCCTTTTTCTCATTGTTACACTGGTGCATTATACTTGCAAGCTTGAACTTTTCAAAATACTTTGTTGGATGTCCTTATTGTTATTGCAAATAAATTTCACAGCTCCACGGTGGAAGCAAATGAATTATACTTTCAATTTGGGCTTGTTTTAAACAGTTATAAGAACAATGAGCTATATATTTTCTCCTTTTTCTCATTGTGTTTATGATTTCCAGCGTAACAATGAAAGAACTTATGGCAACTCATTACTTGGCTCATTATTCCAGGTACGATTGGCTGGCAAATAAGAGTCTTCGAGCTGGATACTTTTTGTGGGCAATGTTGGCTTATGGATTGGGTAAGAGATAATAAACAAATCATCTTTCTCTTGTAAGATTGAATAGATGAGATTATATTTTTTGACAAATGAAAGCTATAGAGTGATATAAAAGAACCAAATTTTCTATCATCTACTTTTCGTCATGTTTCTGTTTATATCTTGAGGTTTTTTGATGGTGAATTTACCTTCTTTTTTTATCTCTTTTTGATGGTAGGTCTTCTTATTACATATGTGGCACTGAACTTGATGGATGGGCATGGCCAGCCTGCTCTGCTTTACATCGTCCCGTTCACGTTAGGTAATTAAATCACACCACGTGATATGAAATCAATTTGGAAAGCAAAATTGCTGAGTATTTGTAATGTCCTGATGAACTTCACGCATTTATGCAGGGACTTTTCTAACACTGGGGAAGAAGAGAGGTGATCTGAGGGTTCTATGGACAAGAGGAGAACCCGAAAGACCCTGCCCACATGTCCAACTCCAATACAGTCATGAACTAAATGAAGAAAAATAAGGCTTCTCCCTTGCAACTACGGTGTAGAGTATCTAGTGTACGTCTAATCATTGAGAATCAGTTGAAAAACCAGCCTGTTTAAGCTTAGTATAACATGTGATGTTGTATCAAACCCTGGTGCTCTTTAAATTAAGCTAGGGCCTAATTATAAAGTGTTTCAAGTTTTTCCTTGAAAAAAGGGGGGTCCATATGTCAGTTTAATGCCGACTTGCATTTTGCTGTCACCATTCTATATTCTTCATGGCAATCAGATTACGTGGTCATGTTTTCAGGGATTTGTAGAAAAATTCAGGTGCATGGATGTCTTCTGTGATTCATCCTTCATCCACGATGTCTCCATATCCGTGCGTCTTCTCCCATTGCTAAAGTTTTAACATTTGAATTGAAAGGGACAATACAATACAATAGAATACTATCTCTTGGATGCCCCAGTGACTGATATGTTTACTGCTTATGTGGAATATTATGATATATTTATACACCGTGATTTTGCCACAACAAAATTAAATAAAAGCTTGGATAAGAACGTTGTGTGTACAGCACAAAATATTCTCTTTCTTTCTAAATAGAAACTCGATAACCAAAAGCAGAGACACAAAAGTTTGCAATCACTTGGCATTCAAGGCATCTTCTGGGTGAGCCTTGCCCGTCAAGTGTCCCCACAACGAGGGATAATGACAGCTGGGTCCCTGCATTTGTACAATTTTTATGAAAATATACTTCATTTGTTTATAACAATATAGCCTCTTCATCTCTGAGCTCTGTTAAAAATGATAAAGTCACCTTTATAATATTAGAATATTTAAGCATGAATAGGGGTGGGTTAGGGTTAGCAAATTATTGGTTACAAATGAACAAATTTATGTCCTTATTAGTGAGAATATAAAAAGCTTAAGGACCCAATTGTTAGTTACCCTAATTACGATTTCCCTGCCGCCATGAACCAACCGCTTGTGCCTGGTGGTGTGGTGGGTCATGCATACATACTAAAGCAAAGCATAGACATAAAACAACGAGCTGAACTGCCACGCGGAGAGATTCTAGTGGTTTGGACGGCTGATATGATTGCAAGGTGCGAGCATTTCAAGGGGCGGAAGGAAGGGGGTTGGCATTGTTGAGAGTGGGCCTGAGTTTGCATGTGACTGCAGAGCACAAAACCAAGAGTGTGAGTTGTCCAGCATGATTGATAACCTTTTTTACAATAAAGTTAGATAGAGCATTTCAATTTTGCGGGATTTGGTTTCACTCACTCTTTATCTTATCATATCATGTTAGGACATGCCAAATTTAAAACAGCAATTATCGTATGTATGATTCAACACATATACGTGTATATATATATACATATCCATTTCATCATGTTGACAATACTTATCCAAGATGATATTTGTATCTCAGTTTTAAAGTTGAATTTAAATTTCGTTGTGTATTAATAGGTATTAGTTTCTCTATTTCTTTTCCAGAGTACATTTTCGAACAAGATGATTGAGGACGACGCATTTCTCATAAATATCAAATAAAACGAAAAACATATATGATATGGGTTTGATGAAGGTAGTCAAAAAGTTCAAATTGATCTTCTTTCTATGAGATGGCAAATTGAAAAAAAAAATGAAAATCAAAACGTTGGCTATTAAACTACTTGCTAGGAATGGACCCCTTAAATGTCAGTACGATGTGATCAGGATGCAATAGTAATTTCCCATTATTATGTCATATATAGCCGTTGCCCATGTGCACACTCAAACACACGTCACTTTCTCAACGGTCACAAAACGGTCACTTTATCTCAGCCTTACGATACGTTTTCATTTTCCTCTCTCATTTTGTGGCTATGATTCACCGACCTTTTGAAGAAACTTCCCGTTACTTGACCGGGAAAAAGAAATTCGCACACCTTACTTACCAGACAATGACTATTTTACCCTGTCAACCTCACGAGGCTGACATAATAAATGCTGTAACCACTCTGTGAGCAATAAAATAAATCACAACCGTCCAGAGTGAAGAAACGGATTTTGATTCCTTTAACGGTGAGGGAAGTTAGCTCACAGGCCCAGTAATAAATTAGATTCAACCTCAAGCCTCATGTGAGATTTAGGGCATGTTTGGCATTAACCCTCAAGGTCCTACTAGTTTCCCCTTTAATAATATGAATTAAACAAACACAGTCTACACATTTTGGACCACAGAATTTTTTTCCCACACATTCTTTATTCTGATTAGGTGAATGATCAGATGGCCCAGAACTGCTAATCAAAATCATCATACTTTCGAAGTTTAATAGTAAACAAAAATACAACAAAAAAAAAAAGAACTCATTTATTAGAAAAGGAAAATCGGTATGACACTCTGTAGAAGATAAGAACAAAGGGGACAATGAACCAACCAATACCTGTCAACATCTCTCTGCTCTTTCCAGAACAATCTTGCAAACCCTAGTCCCAATCTTAATAATTAGTAGAAGAGTACTTCGACGCTAATCTAAAAAAAATACCCACATTAAAGCATGCTAATTATCATGATTAATTTAAACTAATTGAACAATAACCAAAAAGAAAAAAGAAAAAAGAAAAAAGAAAAAAGAAAAAAGAAAAAAGAAGAAAGAATAAAAAAGACAACAAGGTTTGTCCTTTGGCCCATAATACAATGGTGAGCCGTAACACACAGCTTATCTATAAAACCACCCTTTATCTTCTAACTCTCTCACTACTACTACACAACTCGGGTCTCTCTTGCGTCTTGAGAGAAAAAGATTCTTCTTTTTTGTTTTGTGAATAAAGAGAGAGGGAGCTGCAATGGAGGGCAAAGAAGAAGATGTTAAGCTTGGAGCAAACAAATTCTCAGAGAGGCAACCCATTGGAACATCTGCACAGACAGACAAAGACTACAAGGAGCCACCACCAGCACCATTGTTCGAGCCTGGTGAGCTCAAGTCATGGTCTTTCTACAGAGCTGGCATTGCAGAGTTTATGGCCACCTTCTTGTTCCTCTACATCACTGTCTTGACTGTCATGGGTGTCTCCAAGTCTAACACCAAGTGTTCCACCGTTGGTATCCAAGGAATTGCTTGGGCCTTTGGTGGAATGATCTTTGCCCTTGTTTACTGCACTGCTGGTATTTCTGGTCAGTACATCAAACTTGATTTTTCTTCTCTTTCTTTAAGAGAGAAATTTATTTTAATGCGTAGCGTTCAGTCTTTAATATCTTGTTTTTTTGGGCTTACTGTTTCTGGGTATTTCTTAGATTTGCTATCTTGCAAGTGTCATAGATTTGTATATGTCAGAAATTATAACCTTTGCATGTATTTAGCTGGTCTGTTTGTTCGGTTGGTTTTAATTCTTCAAAAAATATAGTTTACGTCTGCACTTAGATTATCTGTTTTCACTTGTCTCTGGCTAGTGATTTCTCTGTATTCCCCTCTCCCGGACTATAATTTTGGGTGTACTAGCTATATTTGCAAGCTTGAATGTCTTTATGAGTAAAAGCTTTTATCTTTACTGGTTCTAATCCTCTTCTATAACTATATTTGCAAGCTTGAATGTCTTTATGAGTAAAAGCTTTTATCTTTACTGGTCCTAATCCTCTTCTATAACTATATTTGCATCCTTTCGTGCTGATTTTTAATAATAAAGATGCTTATTAACCAGATCTGTGTTGCTGTTGTAACAGGAGGACACATCAACCCAGCAGTGACCTTTGGTCTTCTATTGGCAAGAAAACTTTCCCTTACAAGGGCTATTTTCTACATGGTTATGCAATGCCTTGGAGCCATTTGTGGTGCTGGTGTTGTCAAGGGATTTGAAGGTTCAAAGAACTATGAAATGTTGGGTGGTGGTGCCAACGTTGTTGCTCATGGCTACACCAAGGGTGATGGCCTTGGTGCTGAGATTGTTGGCACCTTCGTTCTTGTCTACACTGTCTTCTCCGCTACTGATGCCAAGAGAAATGCTAGAGACTCTCATGTCCCTGTGAGTATAAATTTCCTTCTTATTTCCCTGAGTAGCTCCGGCTACGTTTCTACACATCTAGCGAGTGTTATCTTGCTTTCAGGACTACTTTTATGGACGTTTATGTATCAGTTGTTAATCTTCTTAATGCAAGGTTTCCTCTAAACTTGTAGTGGTTACTTAGATGTAGGGAAAAAGAAGCCGACAGTAGTTTCTGGTATACAAAGCTTTTAGTTGCATTACAGGGACAATGGTGGTGGGGTTGTCTTTTTGTATAGCGATCAGCCTTATGGTCATCTTATCTTCAATGATGCTTGCACGAGCTGTTTTTGGTTGTTTGTGTGACGTGTAAAGTGCCTTTTTTTTTTTTAATTAAAGGAGAAATTGCATTTTGTAATCCTAGTGGGGGTATAGAATTTGTAGAACCCTCGCGGCTTAGCCCAACTTTACTACAGAATGTCTGTTTAATTCACTGGAACTACCAGTAACAGCAGGTTAAAATAGAATTGATTCTCATTGGCCCGCTGCTCTCTCTCTCGCAGATTTTGGCCCCACTTCCAATTGGGTTTGCAGTGTTCTTGGTCCACTTGGCTACAATCCCCATTACAGGAACTGGTATCAACCCAGCTAGGAGTCTTGGAGCTGCTATCATCTTCAACAAAGACCATGCCTGGGATGACCACGTGAGTTTTTTTAACTTTCAAAATGCTCGCCTTTATCTCTCTATATTTACTCTTTAAGATTTCTGATTCATATTTTTGTTGTTATGTGTTGCAGTGGATCTTCTGGGTCGGTCCATTCATTGGAGCTGCACTTGCTGCTGTGTACCATCAGATAGTCATCAGGGCCATTCCTTTCAAGAGCACGAGGGCTTAAGAATTTTCTTCTTTAATCATATGATGTTTAAGACTTGGTTTGTTTTGTGTCTTTTTTTTTTTTTTCCTATCCCATTAATGGTCTATTTGGGTGTTTAAGATGTCAATTATGTGTGTAAATTATCTAGTACTGTATTTAAGCGCTTGTGAATTGCTTTACAGTGGAGGATTCTTTTTTAAATTCGCTGAATTTTTCCAGCCGTATGGAGGACTTGGACTTAAAACGTTTTAAGAATGGGGATCAAACACGAAATTTCCAATCTCCTATAACAACTGGTTGCGTAATTTGTTGTTCGAATCACACTCTTATAATAATAGTAGGGTATATAAATAAGCATTTTATAAAGCATACCTTGCGGTTGAATCAGTATGTTCAGTATCGAGTACTTCCGACTTTTGCGATAATAAATTAAAATAAGAGTGAAAAAAAGTGTTTACTGCTAGAAATTAGTAATTTTAAAATTAATTAGGTAGAAGATAAATCAAATTAATATATTAGTTGATATGTTGGAGGTGGGAGAATATTGTGCACTCTCCTAGTACGGTATGAAAATCAAAGAAAAGTGGTGGAGACAATATAATTATGCAAAATGCAATAACAAAGAAAGTGGGGGCACCATAATTAACATAATAAAAAATAACAAACTTTTATTTCAAAGGCGTCGAGGCATATCCATCCCAGTAATCAATTCCAACTTACTTATCAACTACGTTTTTTCTTCTCTCTCTCTTTTTTAAAGAAAAACAAGGAAAATAAAGAAGTTTCTTGTTATAATAAATGTGTGTATTTGCTTGCTTGCACTTGAAAAAACTGGTTAGTTTTGATTTTGGCAATCTCAAAAGTGGCACACTTTTTGGTTAAAAGTAATTCCCTGATATTAGTTTCTCTTCAGAAATGATTTTATTTGTTTATGGTGGATAAGATAATCAGATCATATTATAATTGGGTGAAACTTTATTTTTGAAAAATAATTTTAAAAGAAAAAATGAATGGCAGTGCAATTATTTATGGCCTAAATGCGAAGATATAATTGAAGATTGATGCTTGCTGGGCGCCAATCATGAAAAAAAATCTCTTGTATTCAATCACAAAAATTACACATATCTGTCTTGTGAGTGATTGCCCCATTTTCCAAATTGATGGCATCCTTTCGATATTACCGAACAAATTCACAAACAAATTATATATGTAACCCACATTTTTAAGAATATTGAGTAATCCTTTTTTTGGGATTACGAGACTAAATTATTTCCAATATTTGAAGTTGACATTTTTCTATTTAGGAGTGAATTTTTGGATTGAACTTCATTTCAAATGAGTTTTATTGATGTTACGGAGTAAATTATTTTAAATTTTAACTTCATTTAAATATAATATCAATATAAGATTGACGAATATCTATAAATAAATAAATTTGAAAAGTAAATTATAACTAGTTTATCATTGTTGACATTAGAAGTTATAGAGACTTGTTGGAATTTGCCTAAATCAAGTTAGTTATGTACAAACAAGGTTAAACCATTTTTATGATAAAATTGATTGAAAACCATGTACCAAACCCATAAAAGACACGTGGGTGAAATTAAGGGAGGTTGAAAAAATGTCCCTAACATTCTACAAATGACTAAAAAGTCAAGGGGTTAAAAACTCGAAACACAAAAATATAGGTACCCGAATGAAAATTTTGGAAAGTAAGATACTCCAATCACAAATAATCCAGAAAAGGGGATCTCCAAACAAAGAAAATAAATAATTAAATTCTCAATTGCGTAAAGCAATGTGGGATAAATGGTATAAATGAAAATCATATTTAAATAAAGTTGCCGTTAAAAAATTAATAATAACGAATATGATTCCACGTGTCGCGGCCCACGGTAACTCCTTATTTTCTCACTCCCACTGGTTGACTGGATGTCCAAAACCTTTGCCAGGGACCTCATAAGCGTCAAGTGGACGGCTCTGATTCCACGTAATATGATATTATCATACATCGTCCGGCTCACGAGGGTCTTCCCATTTTCAATAATTAATCACTTAATTAAATCTCTGATTACGATTACCGCTTAAGACAACAAACCCAACATTACAACTATTTTTTCTCCTTAAAAAATAATTAAAAAAACACGCACACTCTCTATCTCTCTAAAAAGTTTCTATCTGCCTCTCTCTGCATTTCCTCTAGTCTGAGCCTTTTCAGTTTCTCCACAACACTGAAACTTCTGCTTGGGCTCGACACACACTTGTACACTGTAAGTAATGATTTGGGTTTGGCTTCTCTTTTATAAAAAATGTTTTGAGTTTGATTTTTAGCTGCAAAGTTGGTAACTTCAGAGATTTTGAACAATTGATTTCCTTGTAAATTTGCGGGGGGGTATTTTGTGGGCTTCAATGAGCTATGAACTGGTGGGTAATGAGTTCGAAGCGCGTTGTTCGGGTTTTTGTTGCTTAAATTTAGATTAATTTTGCGTTTCCGGTTATGGGATTTTGTTTTAAGGTGAAGGCTTTGATGACTTTGTTATGCATTTTGTGAGACTAAGTTTCGTTTACTTATTATAATCTTGTATGGATTTTGTGTTTGTTTTATTAGATATTTGAATGAATGAGTTTATAGATCTATGCTGAAAGAGTGTGTTTTGGATTCTTGAGCTTGGAGTGTTTACTGTTACAATATGGTATAAGAATTGTGTTGAAATGAAGATCTCACTTGAATTCTCATGCTAGTACATGATTGGCCCCTTTGTGGATATTAATATTAGTCCTGAAATCAATTGCAGTTTATGAGAATTGGTATGTTTTGGGTAGGGTGTCTACTAGTAAAGTAAAGGATACCAAAACACAGATGTTAAGTGCATCTTGGAGTGTTTGTTTTTTGAAGCAAGGGAACTTCATTTGTTCATGGCAATGAACTTTATATTCAAAATGTACTCTGATAAGAAAATTCTTGTTGTATATTTATCTGACTCATGCCTGGCTGCTAGTTGGCATGTACCACGTAATTTGAAAGTGTCATAATAGGAAGGACCTGTTAAATTAAAGTCTGTAAGTTATGGCTTCTTTTTTTTTTTGGGGGGGGGGGGGGGTGGGGGGGGTGGTGGTTTAGTGCAATTTCGATTGGCATGATTCAGTGCGAGAGGTGCTTTTATTGAAAATTTGTTTTGTTTCAATGTGAAAAAACCTTAAATTTTGTATTGCTAATATTTTTGGAGCATCTCATGTGGTTTTTCTCTTAGTTGTCCAATACCAACTTTGGCAGTTTTTCCCCATTGCTAACACGAAAGGTTTCTCCCAATGTGTACAAGAATTTTCTCATTTGTTTTCTTGCTTCAGCTATTAACTAAAAGCTTTGTTGCTCTTCTGAACAGATCTGAAATTTTTCTTGCGTAATAAATTATTGATGATGAATTCCCATGTTATCTTCTTTTGGATGTGATCCTTTTATTCCAGATTCATTTAAATCTGATATTTGTTCCCTTATTGTAATATTTTTTTCGGTAGAAGTTTATTGTAAAGCACGTATTCTGGTTCTTTGCAGTTGCTTTTATGCCACCGTCATTCTGTGGCTGGAAACTGATTTCATTTGCAAAACTTGTGAGTTCCATGTTTCATCGTTAATTTGGGATGCATGTGATAGTTTATTTATAGTTATCCGGGAACTTTAAGTTGGAATTTGCCCATTCTCTGCCATTTTTGTTGCATAAATATGCCTTCATGGTGGGGCAAGTCTTCATCTAAAGAAGACAAAAAGAAAGTAAACAAGGAAAGTTTTATCGATGCAATACAGCGCAAATTTAAGGGTGCATCACAAGAAAAGTCCAGCAGCAGATCAGGAGGTTCTACAAGACGTTATAATGATACTGTTTCAGAAAGGGGATCCTTATCTCGAGTGCCATCAAGATCGCCTTCACCCTCTAAAAATGTATCACGCTGTCAAAGTTTTGCAGAAAGGCCTCGTGCCCAACCACTTCCACTTCCTGGGGGGCACCTTGCTAGACTTGGACGCTCTGATTCAGAAATTAGTGAATTAACAAAACCAAGATTTGACAGAAGCTCCAAGCCTATGTTTTTGCCCCTTCCAACACCTGGACATGTCCCCAATAGGTTGGATCCTATTGATGCAGAGGGAGATTTAGCAACAGCTTCTGTTTCTAGTGACAGCTCCATCGATAGTGACGACCCGACTGACTCTCGTCTCCTTAGTCCCCTAACATCTGACTATGAAAATGGAAACAAAACTGCTGCGACTAGCCCTTCGAGGTGAGTTTCCATCTCTTTCGGTGCAAATCATATTTATGGGTACTTCAGGATGATATCTCTATCTCCCTTCCTCTGATTAATTGTTTTTAACCTTTACTGAAGCATGATACAAAAGGTAAAATGTCCTATTATCAATCAGAAGAGCACTGGAGAGAAGCCAGCTAATCTTTTGTTCAATAATCAATCTCTGTCTACATCTCCAAAGAAGAGGCAGTTGGGGTCTCATGTGCAAAATTTGCAAATCCCTCCTGCTGGTGCTTTTTGTAGTGCTCCAGACAGCTCAATGTCAAGTCCTTCAAGAAGTCCAATGAGAGGATTTGGTACCGAGCAAGTTCTGAATGCTGGTTTCTGGACAGGAAAGCCTTATTCAGACATAGCATTTTTAGGCTCTGGACAGTGCTCTAGTCCTGGTTCTGGTCATAATTCTGGGCATAACTCTGTTGGCGGGGATATGTCGGGCCAAATATTTTGGCCACAAAGCAGGTGTAGCCCAGAGTGTTCTCCGATACCTAGCCCCAGAATGACAAGCCCTGGTCCCAGCTCCAGAATTCACAGTGGTGCTGTCACCCCTCTGCATCCACGAGCTGCAGTCGGTGAGTCACCTAGTAGCCGACCTGATGATGGAAAACAGCAAAGCCACCGGTTGCCCCTTCCCCCAATAACAATCAGTAATACTTGTCCGTTTTCGCCCTCATATTCAACTGCTACATCTCCATCAGTCCCCCGAAGCCCAAGTAGAGTAGAGAATCCAACAAGTCCTGGTTCACACTGGAAGAAAGGACAACTTCTGGGAAGAGGCACGTTTGGACATGTGTATCTTGGTTTTAACAGGTCTGTAGCCAAAGGAGCTGTCCACTCAACTTCTATAATCATTCTGTATTTGTATTCCACTTTTGTAATGCATTCTCAATTCTGCATCTATGATTTTATAGTTTTCTGTCACTACTGTAATAATGGATATATAGGAGTTTCAAATCAGTTGGAATTCTTTATTATTATGCTTTTAGGCACCATTTTGATCATTGTTTTATGCCATTGAATTTCAGATTGAAGATGTTTGTGATTCAAAATGATGTCACCCTTGTGATTGTAATGTTCCATACAATCAAAGTGATTGCAATGCCAATCACTATTTATGTTGCTCAATTTTTTCTTAGATTTTTTATTTGATCTATCTTTTTTGGCCTTTAGTGAAAGTGGCGAGATGTGTGCAATGAAGGAGGTTACTCTTTTTTCAGATGATGCCAAGTCAAAGGAAAGTGCACAGCAACTGGGGCAGGTAGGTTCTTCGCTTCGTTTTCCTTTGTGTTAATTTTGCTATTTGTCGGGCTAGTTTTAATCAAAGAATATAGTTTATGGTTCTTAAATATATTTCGAAGATCTTATAATTATTGATGGTATCTGGCAGGAAATTGCACTGCTAAGTCGCTTAAGACATCAAAATATAGTGCGTTATTATGGATCTGAAACTGTAAGTTCTTTTTACTCTTTACTGTTGTTTCTGATTGTGTTGCAAGCTTTCTGCTGTCAACTTTGTGGATTTGAAAGATAAGATAGCTCTGATTGTTCTTCCAAAATTCTGAAGCAACTAAAAGTTGTTATATTATGCAAGTGGATCACCTTTTGTTTCATTTAATGTTTTCTCAGCAAAATGTTTTGCATATGCATCTAAATGCAGTGTACAAGGGGGTGGTATTGATTGTTCCTTGACATAAGATTTAGATCAATTTAACCCAATTAGGCTCTTTATGCCTTGAACAGGTAGATGACAAGCTTTGTATCTACTTGGAGTATGTTTCTGGCGGGTCCATCTATAAAATTCTTCAAGATTATGGTCAGCTTGGTGAAAGTGCTATTCGCAGTTACACTCAACAAATTTTGTGTGGGCTTGAATATTTACATGCTAAAAATACTGTCCATAGGTGATGTTTGTTTATTTATTGTTTAGTTACGCAAGAAAACCATTTTTAGCTATCGATTTCTCTAGTGCTTTGCTTCTTAACTTTTTTGTGCTTATGGATAAGTCTTAATCTTTTTCAGAGACATTAAAGGGGCAAATATATTGGTAGACCCCAGTGGCCGTGTGAAATTGGCAGATTTTGGGATGGCAAAGCATGTAAGACTCTTCATCTGTTGTTTCAAGTGTATGTTCATAACAGCTGTAAACGTGTAAGACTTAAGCTACAGTAGCTGATCAAAGTAGATAAAGCATTTGGTTTTCTGTAATCATTAAATCTAATTGATACTAGTACATTTATTTGTCCTAGAACAGAACAATGAGAAGTTTGCTTAATATAGTCGCCTGATAGGAACATCAGTTAAGAAAAACTTGGATGCCTGATTTGCTCAAACACAAGGGTCCTAATATAGTTTAGAAAAATAATTTGCAGATCACTGGGCAGTCTTGTCCATTATCATTCAAAGGAAGCCCTTATTGGATGGCACCTGAGGTAAGCATAGGTATATTATTATTCCCTTGTGCCAACAGTTTCTGTGATGCTTTATGGTAATATTTTTCAGGTGCATTGATTATTCAGGTAATAAAGAATTCAAATGGTTGTAATCTTGCTGTTGATATATGGAGTCTTGGTTGTACAGTTCTTGAGATGGCTACCACAAAACCACCTTGGAGCCAATATGAAGGGGTTAGTAAAATTTTCATCAAAGACTTGACAAACTTGATTTTTCTCACATATTTTGTATAATTAATGCACTGCTAAATACTTATATTGGCTGGAGTTGCATGCTGAAATGTGAGTGGTTTCTCTTGTTTTTTCTTTTTTAGTGTTTTCAATGATGTTCTTTTATGCATTTCTTTAAAGGTTGCTGCTATGTTCAAGATTGGAAACAGTAAGGAACTTCCTGCAATTCCTGATCATCTTTCTGATGAAGGAAAGGACTTTGTGAGGAAGTGTTTACAGCGGAATCCATTACATCGTCCCACAGCTGCTCAGCTCTTAGAACACCCTTTTGTGAAAAATGCTGCCCCATTGGAAAGGCCCATTTTGAGTGCTGAGCCTTCAGAAACACTACCTACTGTTACCAATGCGATGAGAATACTGGTATTAACAAGCTTAATCTGATATTAAGAAGAATCTAATTAACTCAATGCACAGCAATCATATTATTTTATAAATGCCCTTCATTTTCTGTCTAAGCTGTTGTGGCTTTTGCTAATTGCTGGCCCATGCTTTTTTTATTCTATCAGGGCATTGGACAAGCCAGAAATCTTTCATGTTTTGACTCGGAAGGTGTGGCAAACTATCAGTCCAGAGGTTTAAAAACTGGTTCAGCATCAAGGTCTCTCTCTCTTTCTCCCTCCCTCACTCTTCTGATATAAATGTATGGATTCATAGGTATACATGCATGTTTAATATGTGAATGTAGTAGGATCTAGCTATATTATTTTTCACTCACGTTGGTACTCTGAGGATCATGTTGAGTTCCTGAATGAAATTGATACAAGAAAAAGGCATAGTATGACTTAATCTTACAACATTTCATCAGCTGATGACCAGCACTATTAGTTCATAGAATTCCTTCATCCTTGATGTGGACATGCTCCTGCTATGAATGTAATACTAATTTTTTACATTTTCAGAACACTT
Organism: Melia azedarach; assembly: GCA_028052125.1. Classification (NCBI taxonomy): domain Eukaryota; kingdom Viridiplantae; phylum Streptophyta; class Magnoliopsida; order Sapindales; family Meliaceae; genus Melia; species Melia azedarach. The sequence continues at coordinate 1,541,701 of CM051401.1, read as the reverse complement.
TTGGTGAATAGACCGTTGTTAAAGTTACTTTTCATTAATATTTCTTTTGGGACATGGATCATTCCTTAACTGCCACAATCTTGTACATCAATTTTGATGCTTTTGGTGATTAATTTTTGCGGTAGTAGAAAAGCCTTAAGCTTCAGCTTAACCACTACAGAAAATCTAGTATAAGCCACTCAGTTCTGTCATGATAAAATATATTCTGCTGTTAACTGCAAACATTCATCTCTAGTCTGCAGAATTTAATTTTGTCTGTCCTCCACTCCAGTGATGCTCATACTCCGAGGAATGTGTCATGCCCCGTCTCTCCTATTGGTAGTCCTCTTTTACATGCAAGGTCACCACAGCATGCCAGTGGAAGGATGTCTCCATCTCCAATATCTAGTCCTCATACTGCATCTGGTTCATCCACTCCTCTCACTGGTGCAAGTGGTGCTATCCCTTTTCACCACTCCAAGCAGCCAACCACCTACTTGCATGAAGGCATTGGAATGGTCCCGAGGTCCCAAAACATTTTCCACACTAGTGCCACCAACCTGTATCAAGATCCTAAGCCTGACATGTTTCGAGGAATGTCACAAGCCTCTCATGTTTTCAGGGAGGTAATTTCATCAGGTAGGAGTGCCCTTCAGAACCAATTTGGCCGCCCTTGCCATGGTGACTTCAGGGAGTTCTGTGATGGACAGCCAATCTTGGCTGATCATGTGTCTCAGCAGCTCTCCAAGGATCATGGGAAGTTGAACCTTTCTCTGGACTTGAATCCAAACTCATCAATGCTTGGCCGGACTAATGGAATATAGCCCTCAAATGAATCCTTGGTCATTGCTTTCCAGGCATTTGAATTGCTGCTTAATGCTCAAGGTTGGTTTTGTCAGCATATATCATGGCAGAGAATACCCATCTGTACAAATTGAAAGGGTTGGATTTTCCAGAAGCTTGCATGGCAGAAGGTTCACATTATTTTCTGTGGCCTTGGTGTTCACAGTCCTTTGCTTATGCAACATTCAAGAAATTCAGATACCAAAGGATTTAAAAGGAATTGCTGCAAAACAATTGTAGCTGTACATCTCACCACCCTTACTGTTAATCTGACATAATTTTTTCTCGTGAACTTCAAGAACTCAACACTAAACAGATCCAGAAACATGATATTAGAAAGAAGGAAGGAACGCGCATACTTCAAATTAGCTGTTCATGCAATGTAAGCAAAATTTGCATTTGTAAAGAACTGTATATTCCCCACACAAGAAAAACAGAGCTGCTACCATTCGAACCCCCTTTTTTTTCCCTTCAATGCCTGGGTGCAAGGATATTATGATGTGATTAAAACAAACATTATATTGTACAGAAGGCTGGAAGCTAAGTTAGAGCACAGGTTTCATGAACATGGCAGAATCTTGCCTAACTAAGGTCTATCAATTTTTTGGTATCGGGTTCATTAGCAGCAGCTAGACTCGGAAATTGTTTACAGCTGAGCTGCCGGTATTGTTGTAATTACTTTATACATGTATGTGTTCAACCTAAATCACACTACATTATACATTACTGTGCATTTGAGCACAGAGAGAGGTCCTGGTGGTGGTTGTGGAAATTAATTATAATTCAATCGATTTTAATTTATCAGAAATTCAGAATTAAATAAATCTTTTTTAATTTTAAATTGTTCAATCAAGCGTTGAATTTGAACGTTCTGTATGGTTACAAATTAGAGTTTCCTTACCTAAAAGTTGAAAGATCTGGTTAGCCAGATGGGCCAACTAATTAATGAAGGTTTTTAAACACATCAAAATTTGGGGCCATTTTCTTTTTGGAAGGTCTTGACTTTAAAGCAGACGAAAAGACCCTCTCCGTGACACTTACCCTATTTGATAGCTTAATCTTTGAAGTCCTAGTGGTGCAAAAAGTACAGTATCATATTTAAATCTCGTGTTTATCTTCTACACGATGAATTATTATTTCTTTCTTTCAAATTTAATAATAGTTTTAAGATTAAAAAATGATATTTGATTTGGCATTATAATTTTACTTTTAATTATAAAACAAGAAAACAATCTATTATCTTAATTAATTAACCAAACCTCAAGCACTGCTTGTGTTGTCTTCTTCATCTGATAACTGATCGAATTTGCTAAAAAAAACAGAGAGAGAAAAAAACCTCATGATTTGACTAATTAGCTATTTGCTATATACAGATATGTATGTGTACGACAGTGTGTCTGACAAAGTATAAAATTATATATACTCGACAGCTACTCTAACGAAATGAATGAATTAATTAATTGCCGCCTCCCTTCAACTACTTGTGCAGTAGCCTGCCTAGCTGCTTTTCATTTCCATATTCATCTCAATTTCTGGAAAAGATTAATACTGAGTAATATATATGCTTTCTTAACCATGCATGCTTAAGAAAGAAGGGAAGGGGACGTCTACTGAAAAAAACCATGCTTATTCGGTAAATTAAAGCAGTGCATAAATTGATATATAAATACAAGCAGATCTTGGTCCCTAACATATGATATGACATGACAGCATGCCTGCGGTCCAGCAAGAAACCATCCCTCAACAGATGACTCTAGCTAGTCTCTTGTACTGCATTAATGTTCTGTGTCCTCTGTTACCTTATTATCCTCTCACACAAATTACACAAAACTTCCAATCCTTTTTGCCCCTCTATATGTATGTATTGGTACTATCTTTAATACAATATAATAACCGTATACATACATACATACATACATGATCATATGATATGATTTGTGATGACAAATTAAAACCCTGATCATAACTTTCTCAAATCAATCAACATATATTATTTTGATGATCCAAGTCATTATTATTTGTCATAGACAAATCATATATATTTATGTATGCCTATGCCATATATATATATGTAGTGTATGTAGATTAGATATAGAGTTTGCTAAATTATTTCTGAATTTTTAATAAATTAAGCCACACCAGCCACCATTTCAACCCCCTCGTAATTATCTTTGCATATCTTTTCCACTATTGGCTTCAGCTCCCTTGGCTGCACATTCATCATCAGCCCGTACTTCATGAACAATGTCAGCGACATTTTTTGCTCCACGCGGTGCCCTGGGACCACCTCCAGCCGGTGGCGCAACAGCACTTCGGCTGCAATCGACTTCATTTGTAAATAAGCCAAATCCTTCCCCAAACAGATTCTTGGACCTGCATTGAACGCCACAAACTTGTATTGATCCAGCACCTCGTATTTCTTACCATCTGCTGACAACCACCTTTCTGGCTTGAACTCTAAGCAATCTTCACCCCATATAAATTTCATGCGACCCGTCGCGTATATCGAGTATGTTATTGTTGAACCGGCTGGAACAAAGGTTCCGGTGGGCAACACGTCGTCGGAAACTACGTGCTTTGAGTCTTGCGGCACTGATGGGTACAACCTTAGCGTCTCGGATAAAGCCGCCTTGAGGTAGATCAACCGGTCAACTTCGTCGAACACCAGGGGTTCTTCTACCCACTTGGACACGTCATTTCCACGTGTCTCCATCAGGACGGTGCAGATTTCCTTGACGATTTTCTCTTCCACTCGTGGGTTTTGGCTGACCAACCAGAAGAACCAGCTCAGCGCCACGGAGGATGTGTCGCGTCCAGCTAGGATGAAGTTCAGTGCCACGTGTTGCAGAAATGTGTCTGAATACGACTCTTTTTTCTTCATAAACCGTGACAACAAGTCATCGTGTGGGATCCCACCATGCTCCCGACTCGCTAACTCAAGCTTACGGGTAATGATGATGTCGGATAAGTAACTGTCTATGTGTTCAAGGCTTTGGCCCATGCTAACTTCCAAGCCAAGCCGAAAAATTTTTTTGAGCTTCCAGATGGCTTGCGGTAAAAGAAAGCGTTGAAGCGTGGTTTCAGTGGCTTGATCAAAAGCCATTGCGAACCTGTTTTCTGGAAGCCCAGGTGAGAGCGTCTGTGGGTCCTTACCAAAAGCCAAGCCACAGATGTTATCAAAAGTCATGCGAAGCAAAAGGTCTTGAAGATCAACCGGCCTGGTTTCCAGCTGAGCTGCTTCAAGAATAGGGCAAAATCTATACTTAATGGCTCTGCTCACCCACCGAGCCATGGCTTGGCGCAAAGTCCTGGTGGTAAATTCCAGTGCAGCTGTCTTACGCTGGAATAGCCACGTGTCACCATCAGTATTGAAGATACCATCACCAAGCAAATCATGGAATGCAGCTTGCCAAATAGGACCCTTTGGATAGTTATCAAACCTGGCCTTCAAGATGTGCTCCATATTCTTAGGGTCGCACGTGACAGTCACGAGACCCTGCTTGCGGCTTAAAAATGGAACGGCGAAAGTGCATGTCTGGTAGGTGCCGCCGCATGCACGGAGATTGTCTGAAATCCAGTCGTGCATGCGATTAGAGTTCTGGACGAGTCCAGGGAGACTACCCAATACTGGCCAGACACGTGGACCAGTGAGTGATCTTGATATGAAACTGAACCATAGTAAGTAAGCCGCTATAGCAGCTAAGATGAATAAAGCCGTTGATAAATCCATGTGATCTGCACGTTATCACAGCACAGCAGATAATTCTTTCGAGAAGCCAATTCCCCCAAGTAAGAATAAAAAATCAAACTCCAATGAAACAAGAAAACAAAACCTAAAAACCAATGCTAGCACGTAAGCATTTTCTTGTTGTTTTGGATAAAAAAAACAGTGTTCGTTGGAATGTAACTCTCAGGCTTGGGATCTGTGAATGTGAAGCTAGTTATATATGACTTTGACTCAAACAAATGGAATCAAGAAAAGAAACCCAGATCAAATTTGTTAAGTAACAGTGTCTGGCTTTTGTTTCTCGATGATCAGTAACTAGAGAAGAACAATGTGAAGAAGAAAGAGAGAGAGGGAGGTTGAAGGAAACAAACGAGAAATGTGTGAGTTGAGAGGAGGGAAAGAGAAGAAAAGTGATTTTATAGATAAAATGAATGAAGCAAATTAATAAAGGGTGATGGGAGTGTTGTTGAAAATGTCAAGCTTTCTTGTTTCTTTTCTCTCTCAACGAACCAGCTTATAAACACACAGCCATTAATGGCCAACTGGGGTTGTTGAAATGAAATAACAAGGTAAAAGGCTGAACCCACCGTATATACTATTTTTTCGCAATACGAAAAACATTTTATCCTTTAATTACATAGATCATCAAGGCCATAATATTGATTTAACGTTACCACAACCAGAAAGTCATGGAGAGTAGACACTTTTTTTTTTTTTTTTTTCTTTTCCTTTATATTTCCAGCTACTTTCTATAAGGTCATTTTCCCTCTCCCTTTCTGGTGTAGAAACTCTTACCATGCACCTAGCTAGCTAGCTACATCATCGTTAAAAAAACAAAAAGAAAAGAAAATTAAGCTCACCTAATTTTTCAGGAAGTTCTCCTCCACTTTAAATTCCAGCATTGAATGAAGAAGAGAAAGTAAGTGAGATTAGTTGAAGGATTACGTATATACACATATGAAGGAAGCTAGCGTACAGTATATGTATGCAGTAGGGTTAAAAGGGCCATTGATAATTTTTATTTTGAGAATAATAACAAAAGTAATATAGGGTAGTTTGGTTTGTGTTTTAGGGGAGAGAGAGACGTCGGTGGACTTTTATTATTTGGATTCAATTCATTAATGAAAAATCGATCGATCCATCGATCGGTTTCTTCATGCATGTGACCTGTGACCCGGCCGGGGTTCGGTGAGCAACTGAAACATTTAATTGCGGCCTGCCCCATTACGACGTCGTTTCATTTCCCTAAATTCAAAATCATGACCACTCGTGATTTTATTGATAAAAAATGGGGGACTTTATTAGAATTTAGCTCATCGCGTTGTTACAAATACATCTGACACTATCTAACATAACTGAACTGTCATTTCCAAATTTTTAGTAATAATAAAAAATTGTCGAATATTTTAATTGTAATACATTATATTTAAGATATCGAAAATTAACCTACATTCCCTTCATTGAACTTTTTTCACCTCGTCCATTAATTTTCCTTTATAATTCGTTGAATTTTGTCCGTATTAATTAAGTATTTCTTATATATATATATATGTTTGAGTTTTTAAAAAATAAAAATAGGAAATGCACAAACAAGAGAAATAGAGGGCATAGTTGACTTTTAACAACAATTACCGGGTCTGGAAACTCACCGCGCGCAAAACGACGTCCGTGTCACGTGTCCCAGGAAAAATAATGATGATAACGAACTAGGGCTAGGCTTATTAATTTGATGATACACATTTCAATGGATCAAATTAATTAGCTCACAAATTCAGGTATTCATCCTTTTCTATTTTTGGATATATACCCACTTTTGTCAACACTGTGTTAACTCCCAATCTAAATTTCCTTATACAATATTTATAAATATTTGGTTTTTATGTACACATTAATATGGTTGTATTATCTTATCATTATATATTTTATATTTTTACAAAAATTTAAAAAAATGAAAATAATATACCTTTTTTTTTATCAATTTAGACAGACAAAATTGATATCTCTCGAATTGTAGTATTTATATATACATAATTTTTTTTTCTGAACGTTTGTAGATTATTAATTAATATTAATAATAATCTAAATTATTACAATTTAATATTGAAAATTTTATGTGTCATATAAATATGTACAGGAACATGTGTTTTTAAAAGTTATATATAAAATTACTATGTTTTGCTAATTTTACTAATATATCTTTATTTATTTACAAATTAAAATTTAATTAGCATATATATATATATAACACAATTTATACATTTTTATGCGTTAGTGCAATCCTTAATACTTAAGATATGTTTAAAATAAAAGTGGGTTGAGATTGTACAATTATGTTTTTATAATATAAAATAATTAGATGTCATGATTAAATAAAAGGTGATTTTTTTTGAAAAGTTGACGTTTATTTTTATTATTATTATTATTATTATATTAATATATTAAAGTTGATAGAAATAGAATCATCTTAAATATAATTTTGTATATTTTAATTAAACATATAAAATGATACACTTAATAATATATATGGATTGGTTTGGATTATAATATGTGAATCAATTTTTACGAAAATTAAATAATGTGGGTAGAATTAGAATTCATGTGATTTGTATTATATTTTTCTAAATTCTGTCTCCAACAATAACAACAACCACGACAACCATAAAGATTTATGAACCTATTTAATAATATAAATAAAACTTTAAAATTCAAATATTATAAATTTTTGTATTTTATCAAGAAATTATATGATCTGCAACGTGATAGTACAAAAAGTGAATAAAATTAATGTTGCTTGGTTTGGACTAAGAACATATGAGATAAGATATTGGGAGTCCATTTGGTTTGATATTTTCTATTAAGTTAAAAGTATTTTTGAGTAATAAATTTTTTTATGTGATTTAATTAATATTGAAAAAAGTTTTTAAAAATTAAAAAACAGGTTTTTTATTTAAATAAATACGAAATTTGAACTTTTAATAATAAATATTTTTAAAAGGTTAAATTATTTAAAATATTAAAAATTTATTTATTAAAATAACGATATAATTTTTTTAAAATTTATCTATGATAATTGAATGATTAATAAATTTTACTTATAAATATTATTCGAAAAAAAATTACTTAAAAAAGTTTATTCATATATTAAAAGAGTATGATGTAAAAGGAGTTTGAGATAAATTTGAAAAAGAATATAGACATTCTTATTTATTTCACTAAGGCAATTAAAATGAATGCAACTACAGGACTTTAATATATAAATTATAAACAACCAACAAAATTTTAATTAATGTCGATCAAAGAAGTTAGAATCATCATGTTTTGATTTAAACAAGTACCTTGCGAATCAATTTGTCAACTGGTATAAATGACTTAGGGCAGCTGGTCAGAAATAAATGTCTTCTTTTCTGGATGACACTTAAATGATAATCTTAGTACTGCTAAATTTTATATTCTTGATATTACTAACTTTTTAATACTTTAAAAAGAGGCCTAATTTGCAAGTCTGTAGATCTCCAAGTTATAACCATCTTTTGGTTAACTCTAATAAATTATATACTTAATTAGCTCTTTCTTTTAAAAAAATAAACAAATGTAGCCGCAATATTATTTTTATTTATTTATTTATTTATTTTTGGGTGGATAGCGGAAAGTAAATGGACTCTTAGCTATCAGAGAACAAAAGAAAATACCCCAAATCCAATATACTACATTTATTTATTGAAGCCTCAGCAAATTACTCTTATGTTGTCTTCCTTACCCCCAAAAGAGAAAAAAAAAATGATATCTGCGGCAGTTTCAGAGCTTCCTCTTAGAACAGACAGACAGACAGACAGACAGACGGGAGACAGAACCAGTTTGTTAATTTGGTTTGTGTTATTAAGGTTCGAAGTTCAACTACTTTAAACTGTGGCTTTATCACAAACTTAATTACTGAGTGCACGCAATACAAGTAAAAATCATTTTTACGAAGAAATTGAGAAATGGTAATTAATTAATAACAGCCAAGCCAACGGCTGTGACTATAATGGTTGAAGGAAGACCAAATTTCAGATGGGTCCAAAAGGAGAGAGTATATCCCGAGGGCTGAGCACGACGAGCTTTCTCACACACAATCAAATTTGCAGCTGAACCCAACAATGACAGGTTTCCTGCAACTGTGCTCACCCATGCCAACATTAGCCACGCCTTCTTCTCTTCAGTTTTAGATATAGCTGCTGCCGATGCTGCGACTCTTGCTCCAAGCAACAGCACTGAAATTATGAGACCCAAATATCCAAATTTTTTAGTGATGATTCCAGTCTGTAACGTTTGCTATTTGAAGGAAGTAAAAATGAGATGGCAAATATAAATTAATTATCTTACCGGTAGGTACATTGGAAGCAACATTTGAAAGAAGAAGAATGACAAAGGCAAGAACTGAAATCCCGGAAACATGATTGATTCGTGCATGGGGCTCCATTTGGTTCCATAGAGTACTAGGTATTCCTGTGTTGTTGAAACCTTCGACTGTAATAAACATTCCGCAAAAGAATATCAAGAGAGAATATGAAACCTGCAGAGTCAAAAAAGAGACTGAAATTAGCTCGATTTCTCACAGAGATATGACTGTTACGGAATTGTAGATTTTAGTTAGTTACCCTCTCTAAACATGGGCCAGCATCTTTGAAATCCAGAACTATAAGAACAAGTGCCGCTGTAAGTGCAGTCCAGGACATGTTTAAGCCCATTAGCAAAGCAATCAACATTCCAATAATAACAAGGTATGTGCAAGTTTTGCATGACAGTTTCCTCCATCTCTGGCTCTTATCTTTGCTCCTTTGTGTAGTGATTTGTTGTGGCATCCCGAGCTCCATATCATTTTTTAATTCCATAGTCTCATGTTGAGAAGACAAATCATGTCTATCTGCCGCCTGGTCTTTTGAAGCAACTGAGACTCTGCATATATCACTTTCGCTTAAACTTCTACGAGGTTTCCGATTCTTGCCCATATTCTCGTTCATATTCGAGCAATTCGTGGATTCTGACGTGGAAACATATGATTGACATGGAGTAGACATGGAGTCATGTGAGAAACAATATTGTGAAGTTGCATTATCTTCAGAAATCGCTTTTTCTTCGTCTTTTTCAACAGATAACAGTCTCCAATACATGCATAAAAGAATCAGAGCATTTATGAACACCCCCACAAGCATAGAAGGAAGAAGTCCTAAAAAGAATTCTCCAAAAGAGATTCCACTTTGTAAGGCAATAACCAAGTTTTGTGGGTTGCCAATTGGAGTCGCAGAAGATCCAACATTGGCACTTGAGGCCAAGGCAAGCAAGAAAGGATGGGGCGAAATACCATTTTGTGTAGCAGTTTTTAGAATGAATTCACTAAGAATGACACAAGTGGTATCATTGGTGAACAAAGCACTTGAAATTGCAGAAACAACGCAAATTCTGCAAAGCAAGTCTTTTGCTCCTCGACTCCTCCATGAAAGCAATATGCTCAAGTACTTAAACATGCCGGCGCTTTCAAGGTAAAAGCTGACGACCATGGTTCCAAAGAGAAGACCAAGGACTGAGAGATCAATGGCAGAAAATGCTTGCTCAGGGGTGATGACTTTGAAAATGATCATGAGCATAGCTCCAAGGAGGGAACCTGCCGTTCTTCCGATAGGTAGGAAAGGAACTGCTGGGAAAACTGCCAGAACCCAGAAAATTGCAAAAGCAAATGAACCTAGAATTACGTTTTCAGTTGGAGCTAAGGCCATCTCTGCAACTTAATTAATAATCCTAATGTAATTTCTAAGCCGTGTTCGTGAACTAAAGATTACTCGATTACTCTTGTGCTGCTTAACGTTAATCTCTGTAGCTTTAGAACAATTTAGTGGACCTGAAAAAAATAAGGAAATAATCTAAAATCAAAGGCTGCAAAATTACCAACAATTAATTACTTTAGAAAAGCAATAAATTTATAATGAATGACAAGTAACCTACTTGAGAGAGGTACTTCAGTGGCTTCGGATTTTTCTTTCCCTATCAAATACTTGAAAGGCAAAATAAGATAACAGAGGAACGTAGGTATGACAGATCTTGAAAGAACAAATTACTAATGGTAAGAAAGAAGGGAACTCTCAGGAGCAATATATATCTTAAATTTCTGTTAGTGACAGACTGTATCCAGTTTTCATGTTTCATTCAGTCACAGTGTTAAGTGACCAAAGAGATAGATTCTATTCTCAGTTATCAGTGGAAGCATTCGTGACAAGTCAAACAGTTGCACCTATTACAGAGAAAAGATAACGAAAAGGAAAGGTAACGAGATTCGCAAAAGGTGAATGAATCACTCTGTAGAGGGTAGGGTGCAAGTGGTTAAATCCAATCAGCAGAAAGATTTTTTTTTTTATAATATCTGGCTTTTTAAAACAAGTTGCATGATAAGTCAGTCCACGCCAATAAGAATGTTGAATATTCAACAGAAGTCTCTCTTTGAAGTTTCTGCATATCACGCAGGACAAAGGTCAAGCGGGAAATTAGAGCGAACATTCGTTATAGCGTACAATCATCCAATAATAATATATATGTATACACGTGTGTGACGAAAAAATAGTAATATCTATGTGTAATAATACATTGTGAAAGTGAACAATCAAATTCTAACCGATGTAGCCTGTCAAAATTTATAACTACTATCAATTAACTGATTATATTTTCCTTTTTGCAGCCAACTTCGTGGTTTTCATCTAATCATTGATGAAAGATTCTCCTCGAAACGCCACTTATTGTGCGCTGTGCCCCATTTTCTAGTTGAACTTCTAAATCGATTGTCTTCTACTTATGAACTTCTCAATAAATTGTCTTCCACAAGAATATGATGGATTGAACCAGAAATTGGTCTAAAAGGTCCGAAAACAGCAGAAAAATGCAAAACCTCAATTGTTGATTTCATCTCGATAACAATCAAACATACAAGCCAAACAAAAAAAAAATCTCATTTCTCATTGATGAATATCAGACAAAATCAATTTCCAACAATGAAGAGGAAACAAATTTAATCTTACAGTGTATACACAATTACAGGGTCGATAAAAATACAAAAGAAAATATATAAATGTATTAAACTAACAGATACCTAAAACCCTAATGAATACCTAACAACATAAACTACGTATCATAGTGAAACTCAACTAACCCTTGTCTAATCAAAATCCATGGCATGAACTCTGCCAAACCTCCACTGTTTGCTGGCCATTGCGTGTCACAAACATCTTGTTGCCTCCAAAAGCCAAATTGGTTATCCTTGATCCTCCCATATCCTTCACTCTTCCCATCAAATTCTTCCTAAACACCCTGTCCTCTAACAATCCACCTTCATTACTCTTTTTTGAACCCATCACAATCTCCGACCATAATTCTATATCCCCTCCCTTTCCACAAAAAACTTGGCTTGCATGACTCTCAATCTTACACCCAAACCCTTCTTTCTTCTTCCCATTAAGCATTCTCCTCCCATCACCTAGACACACCCATGCACTTGCATCTCCCATCTTCCGTAAATCCATATAATAAACCTCACCCGAGTTAATGCCAACTTTAAAAATGCCTGATAAATAATCAGATACGGCCACATCCGAAAAGCAATCCACAACATCCTTAATTTCCCAAACAACATTACCAGACCTTATATCCCACAATTTAATATTCCCCGAAGTTTTAGAGATGTCGCTGTGAGACCCAGATGCCATAAGCAAATTATGACCTGAAACCCACCTCAATTTCGTAGCTGGGATTGCAGAATCAATATCAGCACCATAAATCTCATACGGACCAAGTTCGGTAACGGGTTTCAAACTATTACTATCATAAACCATGATAGAATTGGAATTCCGACGACCTGACTCGAAACTAACAAACAAAAGTTCACCTGATGAACCAATGGCTTGTACATTAGAACTAGACCTAGTTACATTTTCCCAATCCAAAGTCTCTTTCACGTACCCATGTTCAAGGTCAAGAACTTGCAACCCTGAAAAATCGGTGGCCCCAGCTGCTGCTACAGTCGGAGTTAACGCTAATAAAGAATCAATGGCGGAGAATTGTGTCAAAATCGTAGACTTCTTTCTCATCGACCAGTCAAAAGAGGTGATTTTGCTTCCGTGACAAACATGAAGCGTCCCAATATTCGACGTCGCGATTGTAGAAGGAGAGTCGCGTCCATTCAAAGGCAAAAACAACGCCTTGTCGAGATTAAAAGCGTCAAATTGAGATGGATTCGAATGAGAATTAATCAAAAGCGACTCGATGTTGAAAAACTTAGACTCTTCAATCAGGTCTTCAACATCAAAAGCTTTTGCCTTAGACGGCAGATTTCCGGTGCGCAAAAAAGACAATAAGATAGAGAACAACTCGGGATCACGGTCGATAAAACGATGCGTTGAATCAGCAAGTTGGGAAAGGAGCGATTTGGGTCCGGCTAGGGCTAGGGTTTGTTTCGTGGTTTGGAAGATCTGACCACCAACATCAATTGTAACAATGTTTGAATCAGGCATTGAGTTTGGTATCGAGGGCATAATTAACAAATTTTGCCCTTCAAAAAACTTAAAAATAAAGAAAATCAAAATCCCTGAACCAATTACAAGACCCCTAAATTCTAGATACACACTAACCTGCGGAAGCCGGAAGCCGGAAGGTATATATATATATGCAGGGAGAGAGAGATGATGGTGTATTGAATCTCTAGAAGGTCAATTCTCCATTTTTGGGTCAAAGAAGCCGCTGGGATCTTAACTTGGCGCTGTTGTACTTTTTCTTGTTTTTTAAAATTTCGGAAAAAAATAGAATAATTGCGTTGGCTTAGCCGTCCAAAGTGGACCATGTATCTGGAGCGATTTGCTATCTAATAAAATATGGTCATTCATTAGGTTTGATGGAAAAATTGGAAATGATCTTGTACTAGTTTTAGTTGTCATCCATGGCATGGGTAATCAGAAAATTAAATATACAAAGCAAAATGACTGGAGTACCCTTTCGAATCTATTATCAATAGTATCATATCATTCGGCAGGAGAACAGCATCAGGCTGAAGCGGAAGAGGAAGGTTCTGCTTCTGCCTACCTGTCCAATGAGAAAAGCATTATTCACGTGGTCGTGATTGGAAGCAATATTTGGTCAGAAACTTCTCAACGGAAACACTCTAAAAATACAAACATAACAAAATGGGTTCTAAGTATTTAAATTGAAGGTGGGAGTCATATTTTTGATATATTTTCTGTTCCGATATTTTCTACTTGCAACCAAGTCAAAGAACGGTCATTTGAACCTTTGTAGAAGGACTAAAACATGTTGTTCTGTTCTGCATCTATATTTTCCCCTGAATTCTTCTCCATGCAAATTTCTTTCTCTTAAGATACAAGAATGAGAAGATACCTTTGACATTGAAGTGCTATAACTTTTCACAGCAGCTTATCTAAAAATACAATCATAATAAATATAACCTAATTCAGATCGAGAGGTAGACAGAACAGCATTGTTCAACTTGCACAACACACAATTTAAGTTAAATGTTCAATCATTTTCTTCTTTTAAGGGCATTATTAATATCAGTATTTGATGATCATTTATATTACATACAGAGAGGATGAAATACAGGATCTAACAACTGCTGTTAACACTGTCTTCCAGCCTAAGCTATTCATATTATCATATATGTTACACTATCCAACTAAATTAACAAAATATTCCAGTCTGCCCTGTTTTCAGGTCACGAAGGACTCAAAAACAGCCTTCATGTTTTGCTACTAGGTGCTGTAAGACCTTTCCATCTATCTAACACACAAAAAATATCCCTAATTTGTTTCCCGGTCATTAACTGATTTGGAATCCCAAGTCCACGCCACAAAACGCCTATATGGAGACGCCAATTGTTTGGGATACTAGTTAGCTCACACCTGGCTGCATCATAGGGAAGAAGGCCCAGTTCTTCATGGCCCCGCTTTCCTTCCCGACCACCTTCTCATTTGCCCACCAGTCAGAAGCTATGTTAGGCTCGTGAGAATCTCCATCTGCACTGTCGAAATTAAATTCTTTGCCAGAACCAAGTGTGATAGACTGCTGCTTCTGATGTGCTGGTGCTGGAGCTGGAGCCTCTTCAACAGCTACTGGAGCTTTCTCTGGGGGGTCGTTGGATGTTTCCCCGACACGGCAATGATTAACATTATCAACTTTGCTAGAACTTTCTTCTCTCTCAGCTGTTGGTCCATTCTGTAGAGATTCGGATACAGCTTCAGCCAGAGTTGCTGGCTTCTTTTCTACACATCTTACAACATCTTCTGCAGTTAACTCAAAGGAGACTCTATGATCAACAATTTGATCATTTTGGTGTCCTTTTTCGGACTCTGGAAGCAATGCAACCTCAGATAGCTGATGGTTCTGAAGAAAGCCATTGCAAGGAGTGGACCTTACAGCATCTGGGGTCAAAGTGCCAGACCCTTGGCGTGATCCCCACTCACGGATAGAAAGCTTATCAAGGTTTAACAGTTTGGGAGGATCACCCCTACGGAAATCAGGAAATTGAGGGCAACCAGAAGCAAACTCACTGTCAGGAAAAGGTGAGGAGGTGCCTGAGCCTGATATGCCTGAGCCAGGTGAGATCAGGTTGCCAACTGGGCTTCCAGGATGGAGATGATAAGACTGAAATTCATATTGGGAAAATGGGAATTTTGGACCACCCTCACCATATCTCAGATTGGGATCAAGAAGCTGAGCAAATGGCACCTCAGGTGAGGAGGGTGTAGTCAAGTGGACAGATTCAGGAGGAGGAGTGAAAGGAGCAGTTGATGGTTCTGTGGTGAAGGTTGAGAAGACAGGTGGCGAAACCAACTGCGTTTCGTGGGCATAAGGGCCAATAGCAAAAATTGAGGTAGGTCCACCGGGAGAGTACATGTTGGCAGAAATAGAGTTGAGAGAAACCAAACCTGCTGGAGATTGTGTGGCAGAAGGGGGTTCTGATGGAAGGAAAGATGCCGGAGAAGAGGGAGGTGCAACAAAAGGAAGAACAAGGGCAGGTGCTTGGGTTGAATTTACAGCTGCAGAAGCATCATTTTGGGAGGCTGTTGGTTCCGGAACAAGGACAGAATGCCCGATTCGCTTCCTTTGCTTTTGAAACCCAAAACACCAGTATATGCTCCAGCAGCTCCCCCATCTTCTCTTCTGCAAAAAAAGCATTAGATTCGTACCTGAAATTCTATGTTAAGACAGGAAATAAATCAAGAAACTGATAATTAATATGAATGATTCTAATATAACTCAGTCCTATGAATACACAAACTAAATCCATATCCATTTTCCATCAAATTCCAGCCTTCACTTGCAACCTTTTCAGTCAGGACTCGGGAATTAGAGAAAGGCCATTTAGAAGCTCATTATTTCGAAAACAAAATATTTAAGTTCAAAGAAGTTGGATTAAAGCACATATTGCATCCAGTATTCTGCTTGCATGACCAACCAAGTTTTGGAGCTTGCCCGTGCAACAATTCCACTTGTAAAATGCCAAGAAAATTTTCATCATATAAAATCTAAGGACAATACAATGCTTTCATATATTAAAAAGCCACGGAAATGAAAGGAGAAAAAGTAAGCAATTTACCCATGTCTTGCAAGAGACAGGCACCAAATGTAATTGGTTGCTTGCAGGGCTAGAATTAGGGAAGCCACAAATTGTCAAGCCCAACATATTCTGTCATTACCTAATCAATTAATGATATGGTATCTGTTTCTGAATCATCACACACTGATCTATACGTCTTATGCATTCACTTTTGAAAGCTATCAGCCAGCAATTACCAAAAAAGAAAATACATTGGGCCAGGCGTCTTGGTAGACACCCATCGCAAAACCTCACACAAGAGACTTTTACATCTTTCATTTAGAAAGAAAACAAACTTCCTGCTCTGTTTTATGACAGGAAAGTTTCATGCTCTGTAGTGATAAAATGCAATTGATGACGTCAGGTTCAAATTACTTTTATTGCAAAAAAAGAAAAGAAAAGAAAGATTTTGTTACTCTTTTTTATTTTCATGGACATAAGTTCCTGTATATTTTGCAATAGAATACACCATCATTCACCCATTGGAATTCTCATTGCAGCTTGAATAGATTAGCTTCAATCATGAATTAAGTATTTAAGCCGAAATGCCATAACCTGCCTGACAACTAAAAAGAGAAGTGCAAAAGTTCTCATTTTAAATAACTGGAAGTTCATAAAATAAAAGAGAGCTTCCAAATTCAAATAAAAAAGTGAATCTCCGATAAAGACCAGACTTAAATTAACCCCCCTAATCATCAATCAAAAATTTAAAACCAGAGACAGAATAAAAAGAAACATTTATTGGTTGAAACTAATTAACTGGGAGCAAATTTTAATATTTAGCAGAGAGACAATTCTTTCCTCAATCTACCAACTTTAAAAATAAATTGCACCGAATCATAAGGTCCAAACACAGTCTGCAGCAAGAGAAAGAAAAAAATTGAACTTGGAATCTGTGAAGAGCTAAAGCCACCTAATTTCTTCTAATACAAGTCAACCTTGAGAAAGCAACACAGGGAAATACTTAGATAAACTCTATGGAGCAACTTCCGTTAATTCTGAAGGCAAAAACTAACTGCTAACACAAAAAGCAACAATGATCGCCAGAATTCAAGCAAAAGAAAATAATTTTAATCAACATATCCAAGGAACAGATCTTAAATCTACCAATCAAACAATAAAACGAAAAATTCAAACAACAAACAAAATCAAAACCGATCATGAGTTTACCTGAACCGTAGCTTGAGGAACACGATTCTCAGCAGAAGCGATCGCAGTAGCAGCCGCGTTTATGGTATCCAAAGTGTTGTTCGAAGCTCTTGAATCTCCATTCACGCCTCCTCTCATCTCTAACTAATTTTCCTGGAAAACAGAAACACCACCAAATTTTCTCGAGAAAGTGATCAAACTAAAGAGAGAGAGAAAGTGAGGAACTGGATTTACAGAGGAAGCTAGAGCTAGAGCTATTACAAGTTGCGAAATGAAATTTAATTAATTCTATTTATAATTTATTAATTTATAAATAAAATAAATGTATTATTATGGCATTACATTTATTTTTGTGTTAAGTAACGCTTTCGAGGTCAAACACGGCAGTGACTCCCGTTATTTCTATATGATTATAAGAGCGAAGACCCGGATTTTAGGCTATAGTTTAGAATACAAAAGGACGTAAATAACCTTGTCAACAACCTCTATTTACGCCATAGCCGTGGGTGGAGAATTACTGTAGTTGTAATTTTGGTCGGAAACGGAGGGTGGTTTGGTCTAATTAATGTGATAAGTACCATTATCCCAAGATAAAATATTAAAATAACACGATACAATTGTGATAGTTTGAGTTGTTGGGGATTATTTCGTTTAATAAAAATTAAATTGAAAATACCGAGAAAGGGGATTAAAATTATAATGTCAAATGTGTGCACGTGTGCGCATCCGCATCTCGATGGCTTTCGTGCGCACATAGCCCACTGGATATCATGGGTCCCACACCCCAAAAAATTCTTCCCCTCTTACCCGCCACTTCAACGAACTTGCCTTTTTTTTTTTAATCATTATTATTTTGGGTATTGTAATAAAAACCCACGTAGGAAAAGAGGCTTTCAGAGAAATCTTCGAAGCTTTTAATGGGTTAGATTTGAGGACGCATAAGAAAGGGGCTATAAAGATTTACCTTTTTAATCTTTTTGGCCTTTTAATTGGCTGCTAAAAGGAAAGGATTAAACTTTATGGTTCAGTTACTTGCATGTACTGAAAAGTTTTAAGCTTTTTTGGGTCCCTCGAAAACGTGTGCCCATCACTATGTATATTTCACACGAACCCTAAGAAGTTTGCACTAGTAGGCTTTTGGGTGTGTCATTCATGTGTGTGTGTGAAATCATGCATAGAAATTACCAATTACCAATAGCATTAAGCATAATCATACCCTAACACGCATGTGATGTCATGTGATTGAAAGTAATGTATCAAATAGAATTATGGTTATGGTATGCTTTTGACACATGTTAATTACTGCTTTTTACTTTGGGAAATTGAGTTGTAAACCGAGTATCATTATAGCTTTGGAAAAAGGTTTGACATCATAGCATCTTATATTATAACACGATGTTCAACTACAAATTCAACCTATCAACACATGTTAGGCCACGCACACGATCGTCGTGTAATTCACATCCAAGTTTTGAGCATTAGGCTACTTTTGACCCACCAAGGGGCCTTGAAAGTGCTACTGTCGTCATTTTCCAATTATTGGATAAATAATGAATTCTACCACCCGAGTCAAAGTTAGGGTTAACCTTAAAACATTCACAAGTCTTTAAAAGTATGCCATTATTTCTTCCTTTTTCTATAAGGTGAGAGGGAATTTCCAAGCACCTTTTACGTATATATCTCTCTTGGAACTGCAATTTCCTTTAATCAAATTAAGGAATCCACTCTTCTACCCCTAAAAGCTTCAGAACAAATATATCTCAGGATAGACCAATTTCAAAAAGAAAAATCATGACATGACGCAAGAGAAATAAGAATATATTCCTCCTACACTGAAAGGATTTTACTTTGAAAGCTTCGGAACCCATTCGGAGAGTTGCAAAAGTTGGTCATTGTTATCACATACTGTGAGAAGAGTACAATTTATTTTTCATATCAAACTTGCAAAGGCAACTGTTTGTTTGTTTTTTTTCCCCTTTTTCTTCCTTTCCAAAACAATTTAAGCAGCTACGCTAAGCTTTTTGAGGCAATCTCGAACACATTCTCAGACAGTCCATTGGTAGACATAATCATCTCCAGTTGTGCCTGCCAAATGGAACAAGAGTAATTTTTCCATAAGAGTCGGTCAATTTGTTGGCTCCAATCACAGAATAACTAGATATTTTTACTTTGTCGTTTCCGGAATGGTGTGCTTATGAAATTCATAAGATTATTAACAACCTGCAAAGGTATTGGATTGTTTGTTACCTTGGCAAGGCTTTGTCGGGTTTCATCAAAGCGCCTCCATCTTGAGAAGGCTGAAACCATTCGCGAAGCCACCTGCATTAAATAGATAATAATAAGCTACAAGAAGCAATAAAATGATGAGAAAGAATGCCAAGACTAAGAGACGTATATTTTAAACAAACCTGAGGATTCAGTTTGTCTAATTGGACCACAATTTCTCCCAAAAACTTGTACCCTGAACCATCCTTTGCATGGAAATTCACAGGAGACCCACAAAACCCTCCAATGAGTGAGTATACCTGCTCCAAAAAGAGAATTCAAATTCAGTATAACCTTGAAAATGGAAAACACTAAAGTTATGAACATGAAGACACCAGGCTCACTCATAAGTGCATGCATAGATAGACATACACACTTACCTTATTTGGATTATGCAGGTCAAATGCTGGATGGTTTAAAAGCTTCCGAACATTCTCAACATTACCGGGGACATCAGACATGGCTTGAAGGGCAAACCATTTATTCACAACCTGACAAAAGAGGAAAATGATATTGTCCAACAAATATATTAAGGTGTGGAACAACTCTGATAATCAACAGTTTTAACCATAACTAAGGAAGAACTTCAAACAGTTAAACAGCAGTAAGAGGAAGTCAGTAAGTTCTATATTTTAGCTAATGAAAAAAATTAGTTTGTAAATACTATAGCAAACTGCAATACAATCACACCACAATTGAGAGAGAGAGACAGTACAGAACATTTCATTTGGTTATTCGAAAGAAAATTTTATTCAGGCAAGAAACAGCTATTCAATTGCAGACTTACCAAAAAGTTGTGCTGCCACTTGCTATAGAAATCATCCAACACCTCATCACGAACTTTACCAGGGTTCTGAGATATGGCTGCCAAAGCTGCAAATTGGTCTGTCATATTTGTGGCAGTTTTATACTCATGCAATGCAAGCTCTGTAATATCTGGATCTTCAAGCGATGCAAGATAGGCTATAGACAAAACAAAATTATATTTAGTTGAAGGACATTTTATTACAATGATCTTAAAAACACATATTCTAAGCAACACAAACCAAGAGCAATATTCTTCAATGCACGCCTGGCCATATTAGGATGATTAAATACGTATTCTTCTGAGCTTCTATTTTTTTCAACCTGCAAAATACAAAAAGATCAAAGTTTATCCAACAAGATTAAAAGAGAGACACAGATTATAAATTTGTTTATTGTAGGTGAAGTCACTCCACATAAGATGACATACCGTGCTTAGAAACTCTGCTTTCAGTTCAGAGGCAAGTTGCTTTCTAATGAAAGTTCGAACAGCATGAACAGCATCTGGATCTGCAACAGCCATCATGTCCATGATCTCCCCTTCACCAGGCAGAGTTACAGCCTTTGCAATGAATTCCTGGATAATAAAATGCAAACTCAAGTTGATTAGTGCACTCATACTCCAACCCAATCCCTTGACCACCAAAACAATAAGAAAGGAAAAAAACTCTAAATCAGATCTGATAGGAATCCCAATTATTACTTTGTCCAAACTTGAATCAGAAAGTATACTTCTGATCCCATCCACAAACTTTGGATTCAGAACCAATGGTTTGTTTTGTTGGAAATCAGCCACCAAGCTGAGCATCAGTTGCCTCGCCAACAGCTGTCCCGCTTCCCAACTAAACAGAACATCTCATAAATAACTCTGTAAATCACTGAAAAACCAGATAAAGGAGAGTATTAATGCTTTGGCAAAGACAAACCGGTTGAACTCATCCGAATCATGAGCAAGGAGGAAAAACAGATCACTATCAGCAAGATCGGATTCGAGGCGGATAGGAGCACTGTAACCCCGCAAGAGAGATGGAATTGGCTGCTCAGATATATCAGAGAATACAAACTCTTCTTCTTTCTGCTTAGAAACAATAAAAGGAAAGAAAGGAAGATTATATTACGAAGAAATGTATAAATAAAAAACACTTCCAAGTTTATTTCGGAAATGGCAACTGCTAAAGTAAAATCCATAAAATGAATAAAGCAGTTCTAAGATAAAAAAAAGCACACATAGCTTCATAAGAATGTTTTCAACTGGCCTTGGTTACTCGAAGAACTGTTGTGTGCACCAGCTGATTGTTGCTTGCAACATATTGCAATTTTCCATCATGATACACAGAGTAGAGTGGCATGTCCTTCCCACTAGAGTCCAGCAGACCAACAGCTACTGGAATGAACATGGGTTCTTTCACCGGCTGCCCTGGGGTTGGCGGTACCTCTTGACTGTGAAAATGCTCCCCATAAAACAAAATAGTGTCATTATCATCAAAAAGCGAAAGACCTAAATTCTCACTACATTAACCTTAGCATTGCGCACCTGAACTTCAAAGAATAAGTATGAGCTTCAGCATTGTAGGATGAAGTGACTTTCACAAGAGGGGTCCCAGCTTGGGAGTACCTGAAATTTTTGTTCCACAAGGTATAAGCATCAAGACTAGCAAATTGAAACTCAGAAGGAAAGATGACAGATCCATACCATTGCAAGAAATTAGCAAAATCGGCATCATTTGCATCTCGCATAGCAGCGAAAAAATCTTCGCAGGTTACTGCTTGCCCGTCATGTCTCTTAAAATAAAGATCCATGCCCTAAAATGTGGACAGATTATATCAAACAGAAACTCCAAAGCTATGCAGTATTTTCTGCAGAAAGCACATTGCTCATGATATGATAGTAAGTTTCAGGGTAAAAAAAGTCCTTAAACCTTACCTTTCGGAAGCCTTGACTACCAAGTAAGGTTTTGTACATCCTAACAACTTCAGCTCCCTGATAAGGTGGACACTAATATATATAAATCATTGATGGATAGAGAAGTTTTTAACCACATATGCATTCAAATGCCAAACAAAGAAAAATAGAAAGAGATAGGAAAAGCAATGTCAAACCTTTTCATAGACCTGTCAGAAAGAAATGAAACAACCAAAAACAGTTAGACATCTTGTTAAAAGAGACCAAACATGTGAACAGAGGCAAAAAATGCAACAATCTGTTAAGCCATTACCGTCACTGCAGTTTGAAGTTCGTAAGTAGCCCAATAAATAAATTAGAGGGGACACAGTCGCACAATAAACACAAACAAGTCAGAGTCAGCATTAAATGAGAATTTATAGGCCACCAGAAAAGTGGTTCCATCTAATCTTCAACAAACTTCAATATTATAGAAGACAAAAAACTTGCCTGTGTAGAAGTTATCCATCTGAATGCAGAAAAAAGAAATAAATTTAACTTAGCTTTACAATCGAAACACTTAAAATAGATTGACAGAGGGCCAATAACACTTTGCAAGAAAGATTCATTACAAACTGACCTTGATGTAAGAGTGCGGCCGAACAGGATGAGCCATAGGACCAGCATCCTGGAAAATTGGAAAATAGATGTTACTAGGTGCTTAAAATGAAGTACATTATGCGACATTTGTTTTCAATTAGTGCAGAAATCATATAATACCAAACAATAACTCTGGATATTTTATAATAACAGTAACACAATTGAAATAAGTGAATAAAATGAGTGAATTATCACTTAAAAGGTCAAGGATAAAAAACAGGAAAAAAAAACCTGTGGAAATTGAAAATTTCGAAGCCTTGAGACATCAGCAATCCGCTTTACAGTACGGCTTCCCATGTCAGATGAAAATTCCTATCATCAAGGAATGAATTCTCATACTATTGAGCTTAATTCAATAAAGATGAAAAAAAGAGGTTGCATCTGCCACCAACTTAATGAAGATGGAAGTCAGAGATACCTGATCACGGAAAACAGTGAGACCTTCCTTTAGGCTGAGCTGGAACCAATCCCGGCACGTCACTCTGCAATTATTTTGGCCAACATTAAATTTAGTGCCAAAACAAAGCTGTAATAAAATAATATGACAACATTGACAAAAAGAAACCTTCATGAAAAGATGCATGCCTAAGCCATTCAAACCCAAAAACTTAACATGGATGTTAAACATTAAATAGAAAATGTAGACACCACTCAGGAAGGCATTATAAGTAGAAAGTAAAAAATAAGAACATATTGTGTTTTCTATAAAAGACCAAAGAGCCTTGAAAAGATATAAAATCACCTGTTGCCAGTCCAGTTGTGGAAATACTGAAAAGAAGAAATCAAAACAACGTCAGAACAGCCTTGTAGAATTCAAATTAACTGCTAGAAGAATCATGATTTTATATCCTTTATATCACTGATATCTATAACAAACCTCATGGCCAATGACTCCCAAAATTGCAGCATAGTCTGCATCTGTAGCAGTTTCTGGAGATGCCAATACAAGCTTTGAATTGAAAATCTGCAGAGAAGCAATCCATGCATGACTTTAATACGATTAGGAAAACATCTCCTCAACACTGTTCTAATAAGTCAGAAACCATACATTCAAACTCTTGTTTTCCATGGCTCCCCTGACAGGCAATCAAGAAACAAGCAGTATCAGCATTAAAAAACAAATAAACAAGGTATCTATCAACAGGATTTAACTAAAGCACAAAAAAGTTGTTTTCGTTTTCACTGAAATCAAATATAACATATGTATCATCACATAAATCATAATTAAATACAGCTTACATGTTAAAGTCAGGAACAGCCACAATATTGAAAAGATCTAGGTCATATTCAAGTCCAAAAACCTGTTTGCAGAAGCATATGAACCACCAATAAGCCTTAGAAGTAAAAGCAATGAAATAAACTTTCAAAAAATATATATATGCCGACGAAGAATGAGGACACTGACGTCTTCATCCCACTTCATAGCTGCCTTAAGCGAATACATTGCATGTGCAGTCTTGGGCACATCTTGTGCTGGGGTCCAGATCCTTAGAGACACTTTCCGACCTGAGCGGGTAGTAAATGTATCATCTCTGCTCTCCAACTGTCCAGCAACTAAGGCAAACAAGTAGCAAGGTTTCTTGAATGGATCCTCCCAGAGGGCATAATGTCTACCACCCTGTATTTGAAGATAACTATAGTAAGAATCATCAACTGATAAATAACCAAGAATAACATAAGGGAAAAAGCCTACTTTCACCATAGGCAAACTTCACCTCAAGATCTCCATTCTGCACAAGATTTCCGTTAGACAGCAATACTGGGTACAATGATTTATCACCTTCAATATAGCACGTATATTTTGCCATTATATCAGGACGATCCTGTCAATAAATTAAATGCATCAATAATGTTTATGATAGATTTATAAGCCACAGTAAGGATTGTTTGAATTATCAATTCCTCTGAGATATAGACCTGATAAAATGTAATTTTTCGGAAACCCTCTGCTTCACATTGTGTACAGAAATTCCCAGATGACTTGTAAAGCCCCTACGTGAAAGATTTATATTTACAGTTAGAACACTAAATCAGAATTATAATTGGTACAAGAACAAAATATAAATACGAAAAAGATATGAATTACCTCTAATGAAGTGTTCTTCTGAGGATATATCTCAGTGACAATTTCCAAGGTAAATGTACCGCTTGGTGGTGATGGGAGTATCAGATGGCGCGAGTCTAAGCGATAATCTCCCTCCTATAAATACGATAAAGTAAATAAAGTGAACTAGAATCCCCAAACATACATCCTAGTCCCATCACAAAGAAGTAAATTGACAATTCTCAATGAAGTATGAAAAACTAGGATCCCTGGCTAAAGATTTAATGACACTAAGTTTAGTTTTGGAAGGTTTGATAATAAGGACATACCTTCAGTTCCCCACCATTGACCTTGATCGAAACAAGCTTAAGATCTTGTCCATCCAAAACCAATGGAGAAGAAGAACCTGTTCACAAGATGCTTAGGTGCATTTTGAAGTATTACATACATACATATATATAAGATGACCAAAATATTACCTTCAACCCTAGGAAAAACAGTGATTTTTGAACTAACAATTGTTTTCTCCTCACCCAAAGAAAATTTCAAATCCACCTGAAGCGGTAGTTTCGTTAGTGACAAAAAACAAGCATAATTCATGCTTAGAAGTTCAGAATGTTCTAATTTAATTAGTTGCATGCATACTGTATCAAAATAGTAATCTGGCATCTTGTAATCCTTCAAAAAGATTTCTTTGGGTGTATCCATTTTGGACTCCTCGACTTGCTTTGGTGAGGTTTCTGTGGCAACTGAACAAAATACCCTCCTGCTGCTTTGCTTAGTCCTCTGAAAGAAAAGGTCAAGGAATCCATGGATTAGCAAAACTGCGCAAAGAAGACCTGGAACTTCATGGATACCACACAATTGTCTCTACCGCTTATGTGCAGAATATAGGAAAGCAGAAATATTTTAGATTCCATGAATAACTGCTTACAAGTAAGGAAGGATATGGAAACCTGTAATCTCTTTGATAAGTGACCTAAAGATAAACAATCAGAAATCAGAAACATTCTACTCAAAATTTCAGGAATGAGAACATTTAAACACAATAAATGAAGAAATGCTGAAAACCTATCCCGTTCACATGAATGAGAGAAATTATGCAATAAGCACTAACCTCTGAATTCAGCAATACCCTATATTGAGAAATATTTCTCTCTGAATTTTGGAGGAAGCTAACACGACCAGTAGCCCGACGCTGCAAAACAAAAAAAAATGGAATATATTCATGCCAGTTTCTCAAAGAAAATGAAAATTTTACCATCAATACCAACATTTGTATTTTGTGTTTGGGTGCAAATGCCTCTACACACATACTTAGAGCCCAAGAAAAATCCAAATTGCATTTCAAACTCAGTTATATTGCCAAATGATCAGTCAGAACAATATGTTCAACAGCAACACATCGGTTCCTTATAAGCAAACCTAAGGGTATCAAACTCTGCAACGCACAAAATACAAGCTGGAAACAAACTCAGATTGTGTTCTTAACATTTCAATTCAAACTTAATACCCTCAAGAACTCTGCAAGCTACCCGACCTCCGGAAAAATGAAAAAAAAAATAATAAAACGCATTTTAACATTTAACAACCATATCTCACACCATCACTATTCATCTCCTTCTTTTACACTCCCTCGGAAACCAATCACATCAGCGCAAAAACATAAATTCACAACAAACAGTAAAATGGGATTGAGTAATCACATGAGAAGAGGAGATGAAGCCCAAAATAGTAGTTTTTGTCAAGCACGAACTTTTGCATGGGAGAATCAACCGAGCCATTTAGACGAAGAAAAAGAAAACCCTAATAAACTGCTGTAATCTACTATAATAAAATTCAAAAGGATCCTCTTTTATGAAAATAAAAGATGTACCCAGATGACATAACCCAACAAAATCAACCAAAAACCATAACCCACGAAAGAGAAACAGAGAAAGAAAAGTCCCCCTGGGTTCTTATAGAAGGATATATGGATAAATCAAAATATGGACAAGAAAATTCACGGAAAAAATAAATAAATACAATTTTAAAAAAAAAAAAGCCTCGGTGCCGATAAATTAAATTTACGAGTTAAGAGTAATTGATTTACCCAGACTGATGATCAGATGAAGAGAAACAGGGAGAGTGAGTGAGAATTGCTTGAAAACTTTGGATGGAACAAATAATAAGTGGCCCACAGGGAAGATATTTATTAGTATACGGTAATAAAATCAGATAAATCTTAATTAAAGAAAAACTGTAATTAGAGAGTTAATTGACTGCGTGGACGCTCAAATATTTTATATTATCCATCGATGTGTCAGATCCCTGTTGCATGATTGCAAGTTCAATTAGTGGCCCCGAATTAAACTGGACTAACATCTGTCTAGTCTCAGTCTTCGGCCTAAGTCGGGTATTGGGTTCAGGGGCCCAAATGATTTTGGGCTCAAATCTAATAAATAGACTGCAATTTAATTCACATATAAAAATTTAACTTCAACAATTTAATCTAATCTAGATTAATTAAATGGCATATAAATAATGCAAAAAAAAATTATAAAAAATAAGGCCTTCAATTATAAATTTACATATTTGTATGTGTTTAAATATTTTGAAAACATGTAAATGAGGTAAAGAAATGTCATATTTTGTTCCAAAACAATGCTCCAAAATAAGAGAAAAATAACATTGTTTTATATTAAATTAAAACATGTTTACAAAACAGTGTGAATAAATTCAAGCTTAACTTGAAAAAACACTAATTTAATTAATTATCACCCACGTTGTATATCTATATTCTTCTTTCTATTGATTTAAATACAAATTTATATATTAAATATAGAGTGCATAATGTTATATATAGGCTCTCTATTAAATAGAGAGGCCACCCAATGAGTTGACAAATTAGACTAGGTGCGACCAAACAATTAATGTTTGGTCTCAAGATATTCTACATCGTTTAATATTAAAAAAAATATTAAATTATTTTAAATTTCCCGTAAATCAAAATCAGACATTTATATATTTTTTTATCCTCGAACTAATTAATTTTACATTAATTAGGAGGTAAAGTCGGGCTTGCAAATCAATGAAAGAAAATTGGAAATTTGATTAATTTCGGTACACCAATAAAAAGAAGCAACAAAATTTAGGTCTAATTGGTGTCAACTATTTATTTAATTATTTTAAATGTCAATTTGAAATCTAGATAGGTCAAAGTGTCCATATTTCAATGCCTTTAGACTTCAATTATAATATTATTTCTATTTAATATCGATAACGGCAAATTATAATATTCATCCAATTAAAATGTAATTAATTTATATTAAAAACTTTTGGAATTCATTCTTCTCCTCAACACGTTATTGTTACAAATCTTATCTAAATTTTATATTAATTAAGCATATCGTGTACACAATATTTATCCAATTAAAAGTAAAATTATATTCATGACTTTTAACTAATTATTTATTTTACGTAAATATTTATGCTCAAATAAAATTATTACAATAACACTATGCGAACTCAAATTATACGTGGGCATTGCTCACCATGTCATTGTTATGAGTAAATGCCAATCACGATACTAATTAAAGAATAGTCTAATGTATGGTGTATACAACTCAACTTCCAACTCCAATAGATAGACTTTTTATTTATTTTTTTATGATAATATTTTGTATATGTTTCTCTCGAGGGATTAGTATTTTGTTGCAAACAGATCTAATCTTAAGATATTTTAAACTTGCTCGAATTGTTGTTTGAATTTGAATAGGCGCAGGCATTTTTCTTTCTTTCTTTGTATAGGTATATGTGGTTATGTCATTGTTGGCTTCAGAGATGAGGCCATAGCTTTGTTTGTCCTTATCAATACGCTGTTCAAAGCATTCTCTTCTAACATGTTGTACTCTTCCATCTTTTAAAGTTTAAACCCCAAATCCACCTGTCAAAATCCAATTACTTCACGTTCAAAGTTTGCAATAAATATTTCTCAACCAATCAACAACTGCCACTTTGCAAGTAAACAGCTGGTGGCATTCTCCCATTGGACTCTGATTCTGAGTAAGAAGCACAATCCTCACTGAAAATATTGTTTAATAGCACAGCCACGTAGCGTTCGGCTTCTTAGTTTAACAATGAAAATAAGCTAGAAGGCAAAAGCAGCTTCCTGACAATGGGCCTAATTATGAGCAGTGAAGGACCGCCGCCTGCGGCAAACAACTTTCCAGATAATTTTGGACTTCTTGTAACCTTAGATTTCAAAATTTAAGTGAAGAGTTTTACATTGTAATACAGCCTGTTTTCACTCAACTCAAAGGCGCTTTTGGAATAAGCATTTGAAATGCCTCCTGGGTTTTCTCTTCTTTTACTTCGGCTTCTTCTTCTTATTATCATTATTAATATTATTCGTTTGGTTAGGATGTAACCCGACATGTATCCCAAATAGATGAAGTTTAAATTTTGGCAACAGATTTTCTCCATTAATGGGCAGTGGGTCGGTCCATGTTGCCCAAAAGTAGACAAAATTCAATCAATCAGTATTTACTTGGAGTTGATTGATCAAACCTACGATGGTGACAATTTTCTTCCACTTGGCCCACCCCCACTACTTCTTGCATTTTGAAGTAAATAATTTTCTTATGCTAAATAAAAAGGAATATATAACATAAGTTTTTTGTCTTTTGAGCAGCTTCCAAAGTTTGAAAGCACTAAAAAAGAAAGAGAGAGAGAAGGAAAAGCTCTTATTTTTGTTTATGCTAGCTTCACATACTTGTATTCTTAACTTTGTCTATAAGTCCATGGGGACAATGTAATGTTTTCTGGGGTAGGAGGGATTCACTCTCACTCATTGATTTCATGAACGAGTGGAGAGGAAACTGTTAAGTGCTTGGAAGCCACTGATTGCATGGGAAAGTTAAAAGAGTGTGAATGTATCAGAGCCGTAAATTCAGTGTTGCGTGGCATCACATGAAAGCACGTGCTTACAAGTACTAGACAAAACAGTGTTTTGGACTGATGTTGAGAGAACGAAAGAGCCAATCCAAAATATCATTTAAGTCAACTTCGTTGCAGTTTGGTTGGTAGAAAAGAGTCATAGAGAGATGTTTACTGCAATGATTTATGGAGATAGAGCAAAGCAAAAACATATATAATAAATTAAACAAATAAATAATAATAAGAAGAATGTGTGTTCAAAATGGGATATAATTTATGAGAAATCAGACACTAATTGCCTACAAGATTTTGTGTATCCTCAACAAAGCTTTTTGATTGCATGCAATAATAATTTTTACCTTCTTTTTATCGAACATCATTACTGATTCAATTTAGAGAACTCTTATATGTAAATTCACTAATGCACTTAATCATTACTCTCTAATTCGCGAGCTCCATAAATCAGCAGCTTGCTTTTAAAATTTACCATTAAATTGAAAAAAAAAATAACTTAAAAAGAATGAATTTAATTTAGATTTTATGATATGGTGACATCAGACAAGAAAATGTCCTTGCATAGCAAAGAAATCTTCTTAGAAAGAGTAAAACCAGAAACCCATGTAGTTAGTTAGCAATACAGAAAATACTTCGAAATGATACCCACAGGAACAGTGACAAAAACCAATGTTTCAGTTTCCATATCTGAATCCAAAAGTGCATTATCTGAGTTTTTTCAAAGAGTTATAAAAGGGCGACTGCGTTACAGTTTTTTGTGTTTTGTACACTGGAGCCTACTAAACCCATAACTCGTCAGATCCGTTCTTTTGGGTCCCATATTTTGTTTTCTTATCTTCACTTCAATTCAGAAAAATAATAATAATAATAATAATAATACACAAAATCTGGAGAGAGAAACAGAAGCAAGAAAAATATTTTTTTTGTTTCCTTAAGCAAGGAAAAAAGAAAAGTGTTTTTGGTTAGAGAAGCATACAAAGCAGTGCCTTTTACGCTCTTAAGTGAGTTGTTTTTGTTTTTCAAAAACTGAGAAACCAAGCCAAACCAAAAACCAGCTTCTTCTGGGTTTTGGAAGCGTTGGGATTTTTATTTGGACATTCTTTCTTCAAAAAGGTAAGCAATTTTTTTAGCGTTAATATAATTCTTTTTCCATAAAAATCGTGAGTTTGTCTGGTCATTTTTTGAAACCGGGTCTCTATCAAAATCCATCTCCAAATGGTAGAACTGTATTCACTTCAAAGTCCACCATTTTAGACTCTTTCATTGTTTTCACTTCCTCTATCTTGATTGAATAGTCATGAGCTTCAAGCTCTAAAGTATGCTCTTTACATTTGTTTTTGGTAATTACGTGCTTGACGAAATCATTTCTTGTTTTGCAGTTTGGTTAAGTTCGGTGTACTGATTGTAAAGGACACTCAAAAGATTTGCTTCCTCGAAGTTTGAGTTCTTTCGGGTTTATCATTGATTTAAAGCAACTGGGTTGATTAATTTGGAGGCAAACTTTGAATCTATGATACCGTTTTCTTGATTCGAAGCCTTGTAAGTTCTCAGATCTGAATTGTCGTCCGAACTAGTATGTTTTTCATATTGCAGTGAGGAGTTCTAAAGTTTACTTTGTATCGTAATAGCTCCTTTAGATCTGTAATGCCCTATTTCAAAGCTTTAGAAGTGACAGTCATAGTGTTTTTGTTCGACTTTGGGATACGGTTTCTCGTTGTTTCTGATGTATATCACTTGTTTGAATCAGGTTATGTGGATCTCTGAAGCATAATAACTGCACAAATTTCCCCTCATTATTGATTTACCATATTTTATATATCAAATTATGAATTTTGTATTTCTATTTATTCCAAAGATGATTTTTTTTATTCCTTCCAATTTTCCCATTTCTGCAGTAAGGTTAGACCGCACCAGTTCTGCTCTTTGTATCGTATATCATGTATAATTTAAATATTTATTCTACCCAAGGTTAAACTACTAATACGCTTCCCTCTGTAGTCATAGTATAGTTCTTTACTAGAATGACAATGCTGGTTTCATAACTGTTGAGAATGATAGTTATGGATGGAAATTTCAATTTTACCATTGTTTTTCTGATATTTTTGTTCCATTTAAGGAGGTTTTGTTACTCATTAATGCCATTCTCTCCATTTTCAGTATGGCTTCCATCATTCCAGAATGCATGCATGAGATCTAATAGCTTTTGGGGGCAGAAAATTTTATTAATATGGATCCAGGAGAAGACAGCTCCAGGTTTGGGTCGGTACCAGTCTCAACTTCAAGAAACATGTCATCGTCATCTTCAGTATTTTTTTCTGCAAATCAATCGCCTTTCTTCTCTCCAAGATCACCAACATGTCAACTATCTGAATCAACGCGCTCTGATGCTCAATGTGACAGTATTCATTTAAGTGTTGATCCTCTTAGTTCCAGTTCAGGAATTCGAGACCCAGAATCTATAGCAAATGGCAGATTTTCCACGGCAGACATTTCAGCAGTCCCTGCTGCATGCATTTCAAGCGATTTCCAGAAGTTCGGCCGTATATCTTCCCCAGCCGGCATCTCTAACAGCAATATATCTGGTTACGGTCATGCTCACGACAATGGTTATGCAGGGCAAAGAGAGAATCATAGAAAGCATGGGAGGAGCTATGGCATGTCTTATACCCCGGTTTCAGTTTCACTTTCCTGTAACAGATTGAGGAGTTGTGATGTTTTCATAGGTTTGCATGGTCGCAAACCCTCTTTACTGAGGTTTGCTAATTGGCTTCGTGCAGAATTAGAGGTTCAAGGGATGAGTTGCTTTGTATCTGATAGAGCAAGATGTAGAAACTCTCGCAAACATGCAATCGTAGAGAGAGCAATGGATGTTTCTTCTTTTGGGGTTGTGATCCTGACAAGAAAGTCTTTTAGGAATCCATATAGCATTGAGGAGCTACGATATTTTGCAGGCAAGAAGAATTTGGTTCCAATATTTTTTGACTTGAGTCCAGGTGATTGCCTTGTCCGGGATATGGTCGAGAGGAGGGGAGAGCTGTGGGAAAAACATGGGGGCGAGCTATGGGTTTTGTATGGGGGGTTGGAAAGGGAGTGGAAGGAAGCTGTTAACAGTCTCTGCCGGGTTGATGAATGGAAACTGGAAGCTCAGGAAGGTAATTGGAGAGATTGCATATTAAGAGCTGTCACACTATTGGCTATGAAGTTAGGAAGAAGAAGTGTTGTTGAGAGGTTAACCAAGTGGAGAGACAAGGTTGAGAAAGAGGAATTCCCTTTCACTAGAAATGAAAATTTTATTGGCAGGAAAAAAGAATTGTCTGAGCTAGAATTTATACTTTTTGGTGACATTAGTGGAGATTCAGAAAGAGATTACTTTGAACTCAAGGCTAGACCCAAGAGAAAGAATTTGACAATTGGGTGGAGTAAGAGCAGTACAGTGGAGGAAAGACAAAGGGAACGGCAATGGGAGAGTGGCAGCAGGAAAGGTAAAGAACCAGTGGTATGGAAGGAGTCAGAAAAGGAGATTGAGATGCAAAGCAGTGAAGTTCCACAAAGGCCAAGGTCTAAAAGTGGTGGACGGTACACACGGAGAAAAAAATCAACCAAGATTTTATATGGCAAGGGCGTTGCTTGTGTAACAGGAGACTCAGGAATTGGCAAGACAGAGCTTCTTCTGGAATTTGCCTACAGATATCACCAAAGATACAAGATGGTTTTATGGGTAGGAGGGGAAAGCAGGTATATCAGACAGAATTATCTGAATCTCTGGTCATTTTTAGAAGTTGATGTGGGGGTTGAAAATTGCTCAGATAAAAGCCGGATAAAAAGCTTTGAAGAGCAGGAAGAGGCTGCCATTTCTAGAGTTCGTAGAGAACTCATGAGAAACATACCCTTTTTGGTGATCATTGATAACTTAGAGAGTGAAAAGGATTGGTGGGATAACAAACTTGTAATGGATCTTCTTCCCCGTTTTGGTGGAGAGACTCACATTTTGATCTCCACGCGCCTTCCTCGCGTGATGAATTTGGAACCTTTAAAACTTTCTTACTTGTCCGGTGTTGAGGCAATGTCTTTAATGCAGGGAGGTATCAAGGACTACCCAATTGCAGAAGCTGATGCCCTCAGGGTAATTGAGGAGAAACTTGGAAGGTTAACATTGGGCCTTGCCGTTGTGGGTGCAATTTTGTCTGAGCTACCCATCAATCCTAGCAGGCTCTTGGACACCATTAACAGAATGCCCTTGAGGGACTTGTCTTGGAGTGGTAGGGAGTCTCATTCATTGAGAAGAAACACTCCCCTATTGCAACTTTTCGAAGTATGTTTCTCAATATTTGATCATGCAGATGGGCCTAGGAGCTTGGCAACCAGAATGGTACTTGCAGGTGCATGGTTTGCACCGGCTGCAATTCCAGTTTCCCTATTAGCCCTTGCTGCTCACAAGATACCTGAGAAGCATAAGGGTACACAGTTATGGAGAATAGTATTACATTCCTTAACCTGTGGATTTACTTCCTCCTACACCAAGAGATCAGAAGCGGAAGCATCTTCCATGTTGTTGAGATTTAACATTGCCAGAAGTAGTACTAGGCAAGGTTACATCCATTTTAATGAGCTCATCAAGCTTTATGCTTGCAAGAGAGGAATTACTGGTGTTGCTCATGCCATGGTCCAAGCTGTTATCAGTCGTGCATCTATAACCCACCATTCAGGACATATATGGGCGGCGTGTTTCTTGCTATTTGGGTTTGGAAATGACCCAAAAGCTGCTGAACTCAAAGTGCCAGAGTTGTTATACCTTGTTAAAGAAGTGATCTTGCCTCTTGCAATCCGGACATTCATTACATTCTCTCGGTGTGCTGCTGCTTTAGAACTTCTACGTCTATGCACCAATGCTCTGGAAGCAGCAGACCATGCATTTGTTACCCCAGTTGAAAAATTGTTGGACAAATCACTTTGTTGGAGGCCCATCCAAACTAATGCTCAATTGAATCCATCCCTCTGGCAGGAGTTAGCACTAACAAGAGCCACAGTGCTTGAAACTAGGGCCAAGCTAATGCTAAGAGGAGGACAGTTTGACATAGGGGATGATCTAATTAGGAAGGCAGTTTTTATCAGAACTTCAATTTGTGGAGAGGATCATCCAGACACCATAGCTGCTCGTGAAACCCTAAGCAAACTCACTCGGCTTCTTGCAAATGTTCAAATTCATACATCGCCATAGATCTATATTTCTTGTAAGCAAAATTCACATTAGAATTATACAAAGTTTACTAATAAGAATGCTGTAAACAGTTCAGAGGAATTTTCATACCATTTTTAAATCTGGATGAGATGTCCCTCCATTTTGAATTCATTCTTTTTCTGTTACATTATTATGAATCACATGATTCGCGCCATCTTGAATTACATTATTGCTTTGTGTGCTCTGCCCACATTAATGAACTCCTTGTGTTGATGGATTCAAGAGTTTCCATGTTGAAGACTACTGTAATTGAAAGAATTTGTATACGCATATATGTATGTAAGCATGTTTGCATGCATATGCACTTGTTATACTAATTTATACCGGGTATGTTATTGCTATCTGTAATCTCTCCATTGTGTTGTGCTTTCTATTACATATGGGGTTGTTTACTCGCAACGCTTGATCCATTGAGTTGTCTCAAGTTATTAACTGCCCGGGTACTTTTACTTAGGTTTAATGTCTATATCTTAAGCTCTTCTCTACTTCATACTGAAGGAGTTCACAAGTGATAAATTGAGGTGAATTAAGAGAATATTTCTGGATTAAAGGGACTTAATTCATAACACATTGGAGGTATCTAATAGGGATGGAAATTTTGGAATATAATGATGCAGTTTTCCTGAGTGATTTTACCTAGGTTTTTCACCAGAATGATATTATGGTTAGCTGCATTCATGGGTTGAAGTAGATTCATGTCAGAGGTATCCTGTAGGGATTGAAATAGGCAGGAGTGACATTGGAAACTTGTCTCAAGTTTTCTGGCCAGGTTCAGCTCTTCAAATCTCCATTTCAATTGCTTTTAACAATTTTAATTACCTTTGATTTCTATTCCTATTTCATTTAGTTTTCTCAATTAGTAAGTGCTTTTTCCTACAGCAAGCAGATAAAAATGGAATCCACAGATGATGCACAGCCAGTAACTCATTTATGTAAGTTGATCCTTTTTTCCTTTTTGAAGTTTTATAGATGGACTATGCAGAAGAGGTATCTATGATCAAGTGGTTTTCAGATATCCATTTACAATTCTTCTGTTATATAGAAAATTCTGGACTAGAAATTTGAACTTTTAACAGAAGATGGGAAGATCAGTAATTCATTAGCAAGATGCAGGCTTTGTAGTGTGCTGGCTTGTACAGTGACTTTATAAGTTTCTCCAACTGAATATGGAGCCCTTGCGATTTTGTAGGCATGTTTACTTCAAAGAGAATGAGGAGAATGGCCATTGTAATGTGCATGGAAACTCTTTCATCTACTTAGCTTTCACATTAAGGCCTCCTTCAGCATTTATTATGACTTTTATCTGATGTTCTCATTTGAATCTGCCATTGAGCCACTATTAGAAAATTTTCTAGTCTTCTTTATGTAGCAATGCTGATTGATTGATAATCTGTTAGCTGTCATAATTTTTTCCATGCACTCAAAGTTCAATGGGTGACTTAAGAATTGATTACTGATAAATGTTGATGTACAAGTAGATGAATCTATGGGCCACGGGGTGTTTCATTTATACATGTTTGTACATGTCTCTACTTTCTGCAGCTGCATATAATTTACTTCTATTTTATGGGGGATGTTTATTCACCGCCTGAGAACTGTATAGTTAGCATTGTGATGATTTTATTTTCCAAAAGCATTATAGCAATATCAAAATGAATTACTTGATGTGCCAGGTATCTACAACCCTCATGCAGGAGAACAAAATCCCCAGACTCTGAATAACATAAAATGGAAGGCAGTGCTCATAAGTTTGTTTCTCAAATTCCTATCTGTTACCGAAACCAATGGAACACACTGCTTTTTTGTGATTCCAAATATTGATTTATGTGTACTTGAATGTTCTGGGAAGTTTATATATCGGTCCTGGCTAAAATGGTTGAAATAATCTGGTGTCTTTCAGTTGACAGAAACGTTGATAAAACATCTGTTATGTTGGAGGCTTCAGGACTCCCCTTTCTGATTTGCAGTAAACACAAATGGGATCTCACTGGCTTGCTCAAAAGTGTTGCCTAAATTTTTTTATAGGTGTTCATTTTCCTAACATTGAAGTATTAGGTTAATATTTAATACCGTGCCCATTTTCATGATTGTCATTTATGAGTGAAGGAAAATATCCAATTTCTGATCCTATTCTAATATACCTATTTAGTCTGTTGGGATGTCTTATCTTGAAGTTATAAGCTGATTCTGTATGTTAAATGTTAATTTTCAACTAAATATATATAATCAGGATAGCCTTTCCTATTAAAATTATTCCAAACCTTGATGAGCATACACCAGAGTCTCTCCTGTGTGTTCAAAACAAATCAAAACAAAAATTTGTCTAAGAAACATACTGGCGCTAAATCTCTAGTCACTTGGATTTATCCATAATTTATTTGTTCTTTATCGCTAAAATTCCATTTCAATTAAATCAAAAATAATTTATAGATTTTTAAAATTAATTAACAGGATTTTGTTTACATGCAGATATTTGTCTATATTATTTTTTCATATTTTTTGAAAGAGTGACACGCAAGCACTCGGTTTAATTTATCTATTTCTTTATCTTTATATGAA
This sequence comes from Melia azedarach, assembly GCA_028052125.1. NCBI lineage: Eukaryota > Viridiplantae > Streptophyta > Magnoliopsida > Sapindales > Meliaceae > Melia > Melia azedarach. The sequence goes on along the minus strand of CM051401.1, from coordinate 1,503,992 downwards.
TTATATTTTACTGAACAAAAGAATTAAATAGGATAAAATTTTTAAATAATCATAAAATAAAATTTAGAAATTAGAACATTGACGTCTTTGTCGAGAGTTCTAATAAAATTAGAGAAAGAGAACTTACACTTATTTTGTTTAAGTAATTCAATTTAATAATTAATAAATAAAAATAAATTATGTTACCTGTAGTTCGGTGGTACGGTTCATTGGAACAAAGAAAGGCCCGGTTGGATCCTGACCGGGCCAGGCCGTGGAATTGAAAATTAAAACAAGACTATTGTTTGCCCTCACGCAGGATCGAACTACGGACCTTCAGTTTACAAGACTGACGCTCTACCACTGAGCTATAAGGGCTTGTTAATTTAGAAGTTTTCAATATTCAAATATATCGTTTCCCATTTTAGTCTATCTTGTGCCCCTACTAAGGCCATCCAGAAAAGGAATAAAAATGCTGCTGCGGATTCCTTAAAAGTAATCATTTGAAGTACTTAGTTCAAGTTTTAATTAGTGGGTACTATGAAGTTATAATCCTACTGTTTCAATTGTCATTGAAAAAGCATTCCCTCAAGTAAGTATATCTAAAAGATTAAACTTGGTAAAAACGATTTTCCATGTCTTCATGCAAATTAAGTACTTATTTAGCTATGGAGGAAATAAGAATATTTCTCAAAGAGATTCACACCAACATGCATAACATAACAAGCAGTTTGCGTCCCAACAGTAAATGAATTTCAAACATTAAGACACGTTTGATTAATTTACACATCATCCATGGAAAATAAAGACAGAAGGAGCAGGAATTTTTCCATAAGCCTTCAATTTTGTCAGGATCCATTTTCCAGGAGCTGAATTTAATGTACATACAGACAATTAATTGGGTGCATTGTTTTTGAACCTAAGGATCAGGTTGGCCAGCCACTGCCTCATCGCTGGACGCATATTCATCTTCACTCAGCTCTTCATCACTTGATTTTTCCTCTGTGGCTCCCCCAATATCTTCTGGCTTGGCATATTTTTCACAATACTCTGGAAAAGGAAACACAAGCAAAGATGTATAACTTTGCCAAAGATTGCAAAAGAACTGAATAATGCAGGAAATTCACCACAAGCGAAACAGATTTTTACATTCGGTGTAAGCATACTTCCATATCACAAAGTAAACACAGTGTTAAATTGGACTTCATGAAAAAAAAGTTCCTTAGATATAAAATGCCAGGTAACAAACACTATGACAGCTAGTTTCTTCACCTAGACGAATAAAAAAATTGCTTTAAACTCATGTATACTCTATAAATCCCAAAACCAAGAATTGTATCCACAGAGGTAACAAAGGACTGGCCCAGACAACGGTTATAATTGTGGCTTAGGCATCCACATATTTCCTATGAGTTTCATAAACTCCAACCAAGTAAATAGTATGATCTCCTTGTGCGGAAACCAATAATCTCCGGATGGAACTACTGGAGATAAACCACCAATGTCCCGCATGCTGTACGTCGTCCAAATCAACACTACACAATTACTCAAGCAGCAAAGGAAATGCTGGAAAACAATTATTGAGACCAGAAAAATAACCATCCAATTAAATTCCCTTATTGCAGCTGAATTTAGGGGCTAAAATTTACCAAATCTAGAAGCTAAATTGTTTAGGATCTGTGACTTGAACTAAAGTATTTCAAACCTCCAAAATAAGGTTAAAAAGACCATAATTTACAATGCAAGTGGTTTTATTAAACACGTAAAGTAATTTTGATGTGCCAACCTCCCAGGGTCATGACTTTCCATACTTAGTTTTCATATAGGAAAGTAATAAATGAGAAATTTACAACTCAGTACCTTTAAACTTTTATATGAAGAAGCTGAAAAAGGAAAGGAATAGTGAAGAAAGCATATTCATTTAATAAGTGCTACTACTTGACAAGGAATATGTAACTACAGCATAAGTGATTGAGAAAGATTATTGCCTTTCACTCTTTGTTCATAAGCAGTGCGATCGCGCATCATTAGAGCAGCAGCTTCTCCATTCAACGGATCTGATGGGTTGGGATACAAAAGAAGTTGAGGAAGAAATACTTCAAACACATTAACCAGATCTGCAAAGGAATACAAAGAAGAGAAAAAGAAAATTGATTGCCAATTTCTGATGGTAACAGTGCTAATCCACAAGCAAGAGAGTAAAAAAAAAAAAAATTATAGGAACTCTGCAACATTTAGCATATAACTTATATGTATAGAAAACAATACAGTGATAGGTTTACCGAACATGGGGCTCCAAGTTTGATTAATGACATCTAAACAAACTGAACCAGACCTGAAATTCCATAAACAACAAAGAATCAAAGGTCTCAGACCAACTTATCAAAATTTTCAGCTCCATACTAAACCATTAAATTAAACTGTCACTCAAACGAGTGGTGAAATTACAACACAAACTCACATTTCATCAACATTTGGGTGATATATCTTGTTGACAAAGCCAATAGATGGAGATTTATAAGGATAAGCATCCGGCAGCTCCACCCTTATCTTCCACACACCTCCCTGATAAGGACCTGTCACATTCCACATAAAGCTACTTCAGTTTTAAAAAAGAAAAAGAAAAATCAATTTGTTCCAAACCAAAAGTACCCATGAGCTTATCACTGAGTAAAATCAGTGAACAGAAAGTTGTAGCTCTTATCTTAACAAATAACTAAGAGAAAACGGATACAATTAATGAAAACTACATTCCACTACAGATATAAAGAAAAAAGCAGCATATATCACAGGTCAAAACAAGATTAAATAAAAAAAATAAGCACCAGATTACGGTTGAAAGGGATCTTAACTCAATTTCAGAGAAAAAACATCATGCTATTTGCTATTGTGTTGAGGAGTAAATCAACAAGTTTGGACATCATAGGCATGCTAAACACAATTACAAAAACAATCAAACTCAGCATATGATGAAACCCAGAAACAAAAACATCAAATATAGTTAAAAATTATAGAGCAGAAAATAAAAAAAAAATGATTATTAAAAATAACAAAATAAAAGAAGGGTATCGATGACTTTACTCTCTTTAGGTCCATTGAATTCCACATAGAACTCTTGCATGCCATCATTGATCATCTCCACCTTATAGTCACTCATCATCCTAGTTCACAACAATCAAACCCAGAAACATAAAAAAGAAAAATCAATATCAAATTAAACACAAACAAAAAAGAAAAAAAAAGACTTGATAAATATAAATTAATAAAAATTACAATTTCATCAAATCCATCTCTCTGCGCTTGCTTGGAGAAGACATTTTTTCTGTTTTTTCGGGATTTTGGAATTTGGTAAAAGAAAGAAAGATGTGGGAGTTTTTTTCTCCTTCAGAAAACAAGAGAAGCAAAGGTGGATTCAGACACCAATGAGTGAAATTAGGATTATATATGTGCGCCCACATTGAAGCCGGCTTACAGTAAATAAAGCCGCAGTAATTTTTAATTTTCTTAAAAAATTTATTTACCATGATGAGTGGCCAACTTCTGAAAATTTCTGCTTCTGTAAGCACCAGTTGGTAATTGTTGAATTCTGGCATATGGGTTTCTCTCTTTTGTAATCATTTGCGAGGCAAATTAATCAGATTAAATAATTAAGTTGAAGGGGAATTAATTAATTAAATCTTTAAGCATAGACAATAAAATTATTTCATTACATTGTAATTGTATTTGTGTATTGTGATTTGTTCATTAATTGTTCGAAGGAAAAATGGTTAGGTGACTAGCTATCCTAAATTTGAAAATTAAGGCGTATTTATTATAATAAAAATTAAGAAATAATAAAGACAAATGACACCGACATCACTAAAAAAAATAAAAAAAAATAGAAAATTATAATTAGAGAAAGTTGTATTTAATAATTTAACATTGAAATTGTTACATTAATATTATAGACTGATTTTTAAATTTTATGTAACTATTAATTATTTTGGCCATTTAAATTTATGGATTTTGTTCCTTTCTAGGCAAAAGAATTATTGGGCGGCTAATTTTGTTGGGTCATTGATAAGATCTCACAAGAAAAAATGCTGAAAATGTTTGACAATATCAAAATGGCAATTATAATTTGACCCCACTAAAAAGGTGGCACGCAACTATTTATTTTTTTGAAAATGGAACAAAATATGGGGGAATTGGTGAAAATAAGTAAAAAATTAGGGAGTAAAGGTGAAAAAAATAGAAAAAAAATAAAAGAATAGCTTGTAGTTCGGGAGCAATATTCCGTGGAGAATGCAAATTAGCAGATTACTCATCGCATTCTCACACTCTTTATCCCTTGTTGTATTGCCGCCACCTAAACTGTTTTCATACGTTAATTCTTCTTGTTATTTGTTTCTTGATAAAGATGCCTTATAATTATACTAATACTAATACCATACTCTATTCTAACTCATCCTTTATCTATACGCAATCTTTTCTTAAATGTTAGGAAATTAATACGTACAAAAAATTTTAAAATTTAAATGGGAATTTATTATTTTTTTTTAAAGAAAAAAAAGGGGGAAAAAGAAAAAGTGTCTTTTGCCTTTGAAAGAGATAAATAGGTGGAGGAGGCCAAAGGGGTTGCACCATTTTGATTATTTTCTTTGATTGCTTAGAAAGTTATACGCTGAGTTGTCAACGAAACTTGAACAACAATTTACAAATTCATCTCATTCTTATGCAATGCTATGCCAATGTAATCAACATGACAGTGGGTATATATAAAAAAAAATATTGAGCGAAGAAAGATTAAAGAATTCACAAATGGCAAGTCCCGTATGCAACTCTGAGAACCAGTAAAATGTAAACTTTGTATCTCCATACTTCCTTTCCCAAAAACCGATACCTGTATTGTTATATACAATGTGACCATATCTCGTTTGATAGCATAAAGCAATGGGATGATATTGATTTACATCACTGAGAAAACTTCTAGTACAAAATTTGTTATCCTCCAAAGCTACAGCACGTCTTCAAAATTGCATCAATCTTCAATGTAATTACCTAAACTACCATATCTTCAGGGTAATTGAATGATGCTTTATCGGTATCGATGGAGAGAAGAAACTATACAACAGAAGTTCGAAATCCGACGGGTTTGGAGTTTCTAATCAGAGCAAAATCAATCCTGAACTGCAACACTATCTATTCCAAATCAGTGCACTGATTGTTTTGAGTACATGTTAAACTATTTGGTTCATGAACCTTGACTGCTTCAAATCCAAAACTGTCACTTACAGACCCAAATTCTGATTCATCATCATCACTGTCGACATCTCTTGGAGTCACACGGTTCTGATAACTTCTGCGGCTGACAAGGAACACATTGAAGTAATAGCTTACGAAATCTTCTCTTGTCTTCCTAAAAGGGCATTTAGATGCACTGCCCCAGAAGCGGGAACTCAAAGAACGATTAAACTTTATCATATCTCTAAATCTCTTTTCTTCTTCAACTGTCCACCGCAATGACACTTCCTCCCCCATCCGATCAAATCTCCAATGATAGAAAACTGAGCCCAGCTCAAGCTTCAATTTCAACCTCTTCTCAGCAATGTGGAACCTAACACATTCCACAGAACCTGGCAGCCGACAGCCACATGAATCTGGTCTTCCCTTTCCAATGGAATCCGTCTTGATTTGTGTACTTTGTTCTCCATCTACCAACGGCCACATTCTTGTGCCCAGCCACTTGGAGTCACTCTGAAGAACCGCACTACTCCATTCAGGGACACTAGCTTGAAACAGAGGCCCCACAGAAACATGTTTTCCTTGGGGCTCATCCCCAGAAGAGCAAACTGTTGCATCCATGGTAGATGAAGTGACAATCATGGGTGTTTCCAACTTGGGCCCAGTCTGCAAGTCAGTCTTGCAAGGACTCGTCAATTTATTTTCAGTGGCTGAACATGAACCGCAACAAGAGCATAAACGGGATTTCACCACCGTAAGAAGCCGTTCACTGCATCTTAATCGCTCTGTAGGCTGATGGATGTCCTCGTACATAGAAGGATGCATCTTTTGACTGATCTGAAGGATATTGGCAATTAATAGAGTTACATAAGCAAATATGTAGAGAAAAGTAGAATCTGCAATGCAGACTTCTTTGTCAATAGTAAAATGTTATGCATGTCAAGAATTTATTTACTCAAATTTTCAGTCTTGCCAACTACTTCCAATAACATTGACTCTTTCAGTTGAGCAAGCAAGATTTGTGTCTTATTGCAAGGAGAAAATGCAAATCAGAATTACTTAAGACTTAGGTTATAGTGACGTTTCTTCCATATTATGACTGATAAATATTATTTCCCATTGTGTTCAAATACATGTTCATTACTACACTAAATAATTTGCTCAAGGATACCTCCATGCTTAAGTTCACCCTTTAACAACATTGTGTAAGATAAAGACCATAAAATGCATTACCATGACACTACAAAAAATAGGCAGCCTAATTAAGGTTTTTCAAAATGTTACATGTATTTGTTCTAATCGAACATATTAAGTTATTGTTATAATGATGGCGATGCATAGAATTCAATGACATGCAATTCAAAGCTTTCTACAACAAATCGATAGTGGTTAAAGGGACTGTGTGCATGACAAAAGTGGATTACGCAACATGTAATACATATTGAAAAAATTTAGAAAAAAATAAAAGGAGAGCCGGATATTGACTTCAGATTAGCATTTGAAAAATGTCAATTCACTGAGCATCTTCCAAGTTTCAAGTATCTTTCTACTTCATCCAAGTTCTTGATAAAATTATTGCCTCAAGATTTAGCAAGTTTCATGACATCTTTTAAGCCAGATAAATAGTCTATTCAGTATCCCCTCATATATTATTGCAACTTCATTTATAGATATGCAATTCAAGTTAAAAACTAAAAAAATTACATCGAACACCCAGGCAATTAACAAAGGACAAGAAACCCCTTCTAGATATGAAAATGATATTTTTCAATTCATGGAAATGTGATTGCTATTACAAGATTGATGAATTTTACACGAGGAGCTACTTGTAACTAATATTAGCTAATCAAAGATATTCCCCGTCATTTTTGAGAACAAGGTGTTTCTCTAACATATTAAACTACAGTTTCCATGATTCACCCCAAAAATGATCACACCATTGACCTTTTAGTGGTTCAATAAGTAATTATAATGGGTTTGAGACGCATTCCTATTAATCTGGATTATTGGGCTGGAGGATAAAATCTTACAAGGGATGCTAATTACAGAGAATTTAAACTGAAATAATGACATCTGATCACAGATAGCATTAAAGATGGTAAAATTACGTGAGAAAAACAATCATCTAATGTTGAGCCTGGCCTTCAGAGGATATGCCTGCTATATATATTCAAAGTTCTCTTAATGGATAGCTTACTTTTTTAAACACACACTTAATGAATAATTAAAGAAACTCTATGCATGCGGAAAAACTAGGTATGACAGAACCACTTGTAGCAAGGACCAAAAGTTATCAATTGTACCGGCAAGAGAGACTGCTGAATGTTTTCAACATGCCTTCTTCGCAGCAATGCATCTCGTGCCCTGATTGCCTGCACCCAAAGTTCCTTGTCTCCATGCTCCTTCCACTTTGATGGCTCTGGAATAGACCCTATCAAAGGATTGTCTGGATATTTTGCAATCTGGATCACCCAATTCAACATTCCTGATAAAGATTCTCGCTTCCTCTTACGATAAAAAGATTCCTTTTGAGTGTTACTTGAGTCATTATTACATAATTTTTCATCATTATCAAGAATTATGCTGTCATTATTGCTACGCCTTTTTCCAAAACCATTACATCTTTCATGCCTCCTTTTGGTGTTACATAAATCCGTTTCACTCTTTTTGATATCCAACTCAACACGCTTATCATTTTTCTCAAATTCTGACAGAGCACGTCTATTATCTTTGATCTTCTTGTTTGGCCAGTTTGTTAGTAAACCTCTAAACTCTGTTTCTAGGTCCAATGGCATCAACCCGGTCGTCTCACTACAATCACGCCCTCCGTTTCCCAAACTACTACAATTTCCCGTCAACCATTTTTCCAACTCACCTAAATACTTACTGTATATCAACTTAACCGAGGCTGAAACACCAAGATCCAACCCCAAATCATGCAACACAAAATCCCACAAACCATTTTTTGACACCAAATGAAAGCCACCTCCCTCTCTTACAACACAAAAAAGCCTAAACAAATCAAGAGACCGCCCATCGCCAAGAATTGCTGGAATAGGCCTAATGCAACCCCTACTAACAACCTCTTTTAAAACAGTCGAAAGAACCTGATCAAACAGGCATTTCAATTCATCATTATTCCCACCAGAATCATCCACGCTGTCTATCACATCACGGTCAATCTCTGGACCACAACCATTTCTCTGGAAACTGTCAATCGTCTTACCACAATCCATAACAGATCCATTTGCTAAAATCGACCATCCTGCCATGAACATAGGTTCTATTTCCCTTGCCTTTCACTTTTTACCAAAAAAAACTCAAACCCACCTTCTTAAAAGCCAAAAAAATAAAAAAGAAAGTCTTCCCTTTTGCTTTTGTTTCTTTGTTTGTATTTACGGATTGATATTAACAAGAATCTAGAAAGAGATAGCTACGACGGAAACGTATAAAATTGATGGAATCTGGAAATCTAAGGTGATATTACACATGGGCAAAAGGAGGAGGGAGCTCCCAGCTTTTGCCGCAGTTTTCTTGACAAAGATATTACCTCATTGTGTTCTGAGTCGTGGGTTTTCTTTTTGTTTCGGTTGGAAAGCCGCCAAAATGATCCAAACTTGGGAGTTACAGAGGAGACAGAGTAAGGTGACAGGAATGAGGAGTGAGGACAACACAAGATTAATATTGGTACTTTCTTTAAGATTTCGGATTTGGAAAATGATTACGAGCGGCGGTAATATGTAATGAGAGGAACGGCAGGATTTTTGTCTGATCAGATTGAAACTAGGGAGATAAAGAGGAACGGCAAATTATTAATTGTTATTTTTATTTTTGTGTAATAGCTTTTAGTTATAAGAAACGAAAACAAATATTTGTGTTCCACTATTTTTTTAATTAATATTTAACATTTAATATTATTATTTGATAACATTTTAATATAACATATTATTTATGTATAAAACACCAACGTATATAATTTTATTAAAAAATATTGATATTTATTAAAATTATTTCGCAAACTTTTTTTTTATCTGAATACAAAACATATATAACATAAGCAAGAAGAAAATTCTCCTTACAAAAAGCCAACCCTAAATGAGAACTTTTTGGTTTGCTTTTTATTTTAATTTAAGACAGATATAAGTTAAAGCACAAATGCATTATTAAATCACAAGATAGACCGGCAAATTTGTCTCTTAAAAGGAGATTTTTGTTTACAAATGTATAGACATAAGGAAATTACTTCTGAAAGAATATCAGGAAAGAAAATAAAACGCTCATAAAGATATTTTAAGAAAGTAAATTAACAATATTAAAATTTTAATATATTTATCAGATTAAAAATTAATCAAGTTTAATATATGAAATATAAAAGATAAGTTCATGTACAATATTATTTACCAAAAAAAATTAGAATATTATTGGGTTAAAATATGAATGATAATGGAAATACCAAATACATTTTTTTCCAAATTAAGGTACCATATTGATTGTAATAAATACATAAATAAATAAAAATTAACATCCTGATTTTGAACATTGCCAACTCGCTAATCATTACTCTTTATGCATCATTGATTTATTTTCTAATAAAAGAGAAGGAAAATTAAATAACTAAATCACCAACTCATTTGCCATGTGTAGTATTATTACTATTCATAATTATTTTCCGTCATTACAGAGAAAAAGAAGTGCACATTAATTTGCTAATGATATAAGCATAAATCATGTACACTTATCCATCGTTACAAAAAAAAAAAAGAAGAAAACATTCCACCTGACTTTCGAATTTTCAGTATCTTAATCAAATACTACTTGGTCAAGTTTGACATTTTGCTTTCAATATGTTTATAGGATTTATCGAATATTATTATTTTCTAATTCTGTAAGTTTGACTTAATAGATACTGTCAATAGATAATGTAGTTATAGGAAAATGACATAATAATACCGTATGAATACGTATAATAGTTAGTAAATAAGTAACTATATACCTATACTGCTTAAAAGAGTTATATGTCTAGCAAATGATTATGCCATTGTTTGCCAGTTGTATGAATTTTTTAAGGACACCCAACTCATTCCAGCTTGGAATGAGCCACCATATGATATACAACATTAAAGAATTCAAAGTCCTTAATGTTGTTAAGAAGCAATAATCGGAGGAAAAAAAAAAAAAAAGACAATCCACAATATGAAAATGAAATTGTTATATACATGAACAACTAAAATACAAAAATTATATTTCGTTTGATCCTCCCATATTTTCATTACACTACTCAATCCTTCCTAAATAAAACAATGCCAGAAGTGCACCGTAATGGCATCATCATAATTCAGTCTCTGACTGACCGACCTATTTGTGGATTAGAGACTCAGAAAAGCAGTACTTTGGTAAGAGAAACGAAAAGAGTCTACCACTGCTTTGTTCCGTAAACTAACCAGGGTTTTCTGACAGACTGAAGAAATTTGTGTCTCATTTCCTCTATGCAGCTCGAGCCATTACATAACTACAACAAGCTGATCTAGGCCCTAAGGATGTATGTATAGGCAGTGGAAAATAAAACTCAGAAATGATGTCGTGCATGAAACTTTCCCTATGCATTTGAAATGTACTATTATGCCTCCTTCCTGTACAAAATTTCCAAACTCTTTAGGAATGAAAGCAGAAAGATGCTATGCATTTGGAATGGGCTGTGACTCTTTAACAACAAAAAAGAGAGAGCAACAACAGCAGGCTCTGCATCAGGCAGTAAACTGTGAACCGAAAAAAGAGGGGGAAACAAAAAACTTTCATGACATTTGTAACCTTCAATACTTGAACCCAATTTGAAATTACTCAGAAGTTGATCTCTGCAGGAATCACTGGATAGCTACTAATCACTAGGAGGGTCAAATATCATTTCCTGCATTTTAAGGAAATATAAAAAAGAAAAAAATTTAATTAATTTTCATCTCTCAATGGACAACCTATACATTTATCCAATCACAATACATGGAAAAAATTTCAGACAAACCTGATTGCACACAGGACAGGTGTCACTTCTTTCCATCCATTCAAAAATGCAAGCTAGGTGAAAATGATGCTCACATTTTGTTGTAATTTTTGGATTCTCTGCATCATACTCTGCAGGGGGAAGAGAAAATATGTCTATTCACAATTGTTCTATCCCAGAAACAAAATGGACTAAGAGTCACACCTAACAATGGGAGAGAGTAAATGCAGAAAGAATGGTCAAATATTTAGAGAGTAGTATTAAGTACCACAATGAGTCTACATGTTCAAGGAATATAGGAGTTGCAGAAGGGACACTACCTTCCAGACACGTGGGACAAACATCCTCCTCCTCTATCACAGAAACAACAGGTTTAACTGACTTTGAAAGCTCAATTTCTACCTCCTTAGCTGATTCAAGATCAACAATGGTTTGCTTTTTATATTCTGGTTCCTTCAGGTCTTCACACTTGACAGACGTTTCCTGAGTATTGTCACCAGGTGCCTCTTGAACAGGATCAGGAGTTGTTTGCACTGGAGCATCACTCTTGCTGCTGCAAATTCCTTGAGCAACCGGTGGAGTTTGTTGATGTCCTAAACCTTCAAAAGGTGCTGGTGCAGGTGGTGGTCTATAAGCATCGGGGACTGATGTTTCAAGATTTGTATCAACCAAGAGTCCTGTGGATAGTGCAGAGGTGGCAGCATTGTGAGGTGACAAGGGCACATGCTCCTCTGATGCTCTAGGATACTGCAAAAATATTGAAGTTCCAGGAATAAAATAAAAATAAAAATGGACAGAACACAAAACATATAAAATTGTATTTATATATAATCAGAAAAAAATATGCAGTACAATATACCATAATCATATATATATATATAAAAGAATATGGTTGAGGCTACAGCCAACAGGAAAGAAAGATGTCTAATAAAAGATTACACTGACATAGTAGTATGATGGAGCAATATTTCTCTCCACTCCTTTTGCAGCACAACAGCAGCAACCTCCCATTTTCTTTTACTACTTATCTCCAATTTCCATCTAAATTTATAGTCATCTGATGTATCATATCCTGTCTCAGTGCAAAAAAATATTACAATGCAGCTGGAGGTTCTCCTGCACATAGGTACAAACCTAAAAGTGCAAGTAGCACAGTAAAATGTGGAAACAGATAGAAAACAAGAAGAAGGTAGAAATATTCAAGCATTCCAAGAAGTAAACACAAATGAAGTGATATACTGATAAATCAAATTCACAAATTCCTCGCGTAAATTTGGTGAGTACAGCTAACGGAGAGTAAGAAAATATAACGATAAAACAGTATGAGAAGATTCCGATTCATTTGTCTATCATCATAATTCAGTCTCTGTTGTCACATACTCATGATCACCTATTGAAACACTGTTCTCATCATCTCATCCTTAATTAAAGGGTGTAAAAACATCCGCTTAATCAGTTAAACACTTATATAAATGAATGAAAAAAAGAAAAAGAAAACTTAAAATCAAACCAATAAATAAAAAATATGCAATAAATTAGATTAAAATTAACACAAGAATCTTACAACACCTTGGAGTAATAACATCAGCAAACGAACAAGAAAATTCATAATTCTAAACCAGCAAAAAATATCAATACATTTACAATTATTAGTTAAACCCTAACTAAAATCATAAACATAATCCAAACACAGCACTAAAACTTCGGACGAAACAAACATCATCTACAGATAAACGCACCGAAGCTTCAACTCAAACCACTGAAATTCACAGAATGGAAACCAAACAGATACATACAATAGCCAAAAGCAAGTGATCAATCCAGTAAAAGAACTCAGAATTCAAAACAAAAAGTAGAGAAGAGAAGCAAAAAATTGAAAACAGAGTTTCGATTTTACCTGTTTAATAAATTACTCGGTGATCAGGAATATCGAATAATTATTTTTTGGTTGAAATTTCAATGAACTGAAAAAAAAGTGGTGTTACTGTTTGGTTGTGTTTCTGACGTGATACTGATTTTTGGTTTTTTTAACCTTTTAAAGTTATATTCTTTAGAGAAGAGAGAGCCTAAAAGCCTTCCTTCTTTGTGTGTTTGTGCGGGTTGGTGGTGCCTGCCTATGCTTTGTTTCGTGTGTGCGAGAACAACTTTGGCCGAACGAAAGAGGCCTATTTTTAAAAAAAAAAATATATATATATATATATATATATATATATATATATATATATATATATATATATTGAAAGAAATTTGCTAGGAATTTGATTTGATTTTTCGCCGCCACGCTCTGGGGTACGTTCACATGCTCTACTCGCATGGTTTGAAGGACACGTGTCTTGTCTTGGATATATTGACTTGTATAAGATTTTCACTATGGCCCGTAATGATTAATGATTAATTATATTAGAAATGTTTTTTTTTTTTGTTTGCTATTTTGGGCCACTTTTATTTGTTTTTGAAAATAAGCAAAGAAACAGTTATTTTTAAGTAGACGCACCTACCCACCAATTTTATAACCGCTCAATGAAAGTAAAATCCTGAATGGACATTTGATGTATAAAATACTTTTATTGTTGTAGGACAAACCGAATCGTTAGAAATAGAATTCAAGACTAAACTGGCAGGTTCTGTTTTCAGGCAATACGACAAATGGCAAGTTTGTAGATGGATGAACAAACAAGCCTCTAACTGCAATTTAGCTGAAGTATGATATTGGGCTATTGAGCTTTCCCCACCCAAGAAAACCAAGGGAAAGTATGATGGGCCGAGCCCACAGTCAATGTTTGTGGATAACGATCGAGGTCTAGCTTTGCTTCCTGGCGTCACGGTTTGTTCTGTTTTACAATAAAGCTAACAGGTGGTAAATGCATGCATCTTTTATCCTAAGGGAAAAGGACAGAAAATTCTCGAGATTTGGCTTAACGAATATATAAATTTTAATAATTTAAAAATACTTATAAAAAATTTAATTTATTTTTAATTCTCGAGATTTGGCTTAAGGAATATATAAATTTTAATAATTTAAAAATACTTATAAAAAATTTAATTTATTTTTAAAAATAATTATAATATTATTTTATAGTATATTAATTATATAATATTTGTTAACATATTATAAATTTTTATATTTTATAAATACTATAAATAATATTCGATAATATATTATAAATAAAATATAAATTTATTTATTTTATGTATATTAATAAATAAATAAAATAAATCAAAAATAAATATTCATACGTAAATAAAATATATTATAATATCATACTTATAATTATATTATAATTTATATTTTGTATAAATTAAAATATATAACATATGATAAAAATAAAATTTACTATTTATAAAATATATAAGTTTATAAAATATTAATAAATTTTATATTATTAATGTACTATATATTTATTTATTTTTATTAAATATATTATATTTTTTTAAATTTTAAGATTTAGTAATAATATTCATAAATAACTGTTTCTAATAAGGATATCTTTATCTTTTTTTTTTTTAGTAAATTAAGATTTTTATAAGGAATTTTAAAATTATTAAGACATTTGTTAAGCCAAATTTTAAGAATCTATATATATATATATATATATATATATATATATTTATTTTAATTATTTACTCTACTTTATTTACATGAAATGGGCCGGGCGGGGCAGTGGTCCAATCGTGCATGAAAACGGCTAGTTCACGAAATTCAAAAAGTTAAAAAAAGAAGGCAAAGCGATCTCAGATCTTCAGCTTAAAACCTTCGCCGTGACCAAAGATTAACTAAACGACGACGCTGTTGCACATTGACCTCTATAATAAGCAAAATGAATTTCCAATTGACTTTTCAGCAGTAGTGGCAGTGATCATGAAGAGGAGGCCTCAAATTTAAAATTTAAAATTTAAAATTTGAAACAGGCAAGGGAAAAGCCGATCAGCCCACTGGTTAGAGGGGTATTTTTGTAAATCAAGTTGAATCCAGATGTCACCGTCGCACACTGTTGCAGAGATCCATGACACCAAATGCCAGCCTGGCCCCCTCTACCAATCAACATCATATAATTGAGAGGTCGACTTTTATTATTACAATCACCAATCCTGTGTTTTGCATGATTTTAGCGTCACCAGTCCACATCCAAAATATCCCACATGAAATAAATCCCTTAACCTAACTTTCCTACATCTGTATACTTTGAGCAATAGTGTCCAAT
This sequence comes from Melia azedarach, assembly GCA_028052125.1. Taxonomy (NCBI): domain Eukaryota; kingdom Viridiplantae; phylum Streptophyta; class Magnoliopsida; order Sapindales; family Meliaceae; genus Melia; species Melia azedarach. The sequence continues at coordinate 1,488,593 of CM051401.1, read as the reverse complement.
TTGTACACAAATTTTGCACCCAATTTGTCTTCTCTTTTTTTTTCTGCCTCCGTGTACCAACTCGAAAGGTTATACTGATTAAACCAACTAATGATAAGAAGACTAATGTGCAATCAAGCTCAGGTAATCCAGCAAAGTTTGGAGAAGGATAGTGCATCTTTAGTACTATATACAAAAATTAACTATGCACTACTGAAAAGTAGATGTGATAACAAGAGAACTACTCGGAAATTGGGGAGGGCATCAACCAGGTACTACTACAAAGGTTAGAATCTAGGGGAAGAAATATGGTTAACTGGCGAACCAACAACCCTTGCATATATTTAGAGCTGATCTAGAGGTTAGAGTTAATATGTATATAATTATTATTATACATGGCAATGAACATAGGTAGTTCTCACTCAATATATGTGTCAAGGGTTGACTGTTCTGCGTCTCTTGGCTGCATTGACATATTCGGTGATCACATGTACCTGGGATAATTTTGGCTGTAACAAAAATTGGATTGGATGTTAGATATCTATAATTTTGTTATTATAAAGAGGTTGTGTGTAAGCACAAGAACATAAGAGGGAGAATGAGAGACCTGTGATGCAAAATGCAGCTGCACAGCGTTAAGCATTTGCTCCCTTGATGAATCTGAACTGATGTTGACCTAGAGTTGAGGAGTGAGGACAATGAATTAAAATAAATAATTATCCAAATTTATCAAAAACGTCACATTTTGCAAGTACGAAAAATAGTAAGACATACAAGGTTGAAGTATCTGCAGTATCTTCGTAATGTATCTGTTTCCAGTCGAGCCAAGTTCACCCTCTGATTATCGAGACAACACAATTAAAGCACATTAATAGAGCAGTTGTTTAGACAATTGGCAGAATCGAAAACTTAACATCATAAAGCATTGCACAAGTGCTTCTAATGATCAGCATAAAAGAATTTTATATTGATGTAAATTTATTCTCAAAAGAAATTTAAGCACAAAATGCAAATAATTCCGAATTTTTTTTTTCTGAAAAGGTGTGGTTATGTATCAGGAATGAAATCAGAGCCAAATACACAATAACATGCTGCCTAACTACATTAATATTAATATTGCTCACTGTATTTCTCACCGGTTTAGCTGTGTGAATAATGGATTGAACATCTCTATAACTACCACGATTAACCAACTTTGCTGATGCAGATGGAACCCATGGCTTTGTTATGACGAACTCTAGGCTTGCTCAGTTTGTGGAAGTCAATGCTACCAGCTGCTCAACAGGAAACACGAACACCATTAATGGGTGATACAGAATTCAATCAACAATCAATTATGATAATGAGAAAGATTCCCCGTGATTTCATCAGGTAAGCAATATCATTAAACTTACAGAAATCATGATCCTTCTCACCAATGTCGGAGCCACTGCTAGTGTCAAAATCATAATCTTCATCCACTTCATTCCCAGTAGGATGTTCCAGCACACTCAAAGCATTCCTTTGCAGCTTAACTTCAACTCCATTTTTAAGAACCTTGTGAACCAAAGCAGTGTGTTTTATCAGGAAAAAAACCCATCCAATCACGAATAATTTGAGAAAAAAATTGGCAACTCTTTTTTGCCCTATACCTAAAAGGGCTGTAACCATGCCAAACAAGCGTTCAGCCACTGCAGGGACAAAAAAATAACTTTACAGAGCAAGATAGTTTCATGAAACACATTTAAACACAGACAATATTTGGTATATAATTTCTTTGACTTCTTTTATTTGCCAAAACCTGGAATTTACCTGATTAAATAACTAAATAAGTACAGAATACAATTATCAGAATCCCACAATTAAGTAATACAATCTAATTCAATAAATTTTTACAACTTGAAGACAACTCAAACTTACTCTGCCACTCATACTGGATGTATTGGACAGATGAGATGAGAGTAAGCGTTTGTTCTAGTCACGGACTCTGGCAGCCAATCTAGACCTAAAACCTAAATCTTGAATTCAAAAGACCATACATACTTTTGGCTTGCAGGAGCCAAATCCAAAAAATAAATGAATAAATAAATAGAAAAAAGAAGAAGCAAACATAAAATACTAGAAGCCTATGTTAAAAGCAAATTTAAACAACATAATCGTTATTTCTTGTTATTGAATTAATAAAATTAGTCTTCTAATCTGATGAATGAACAAAAAGTTTAGAAGGTAGCAAAAAGAATAATTAACATACCAGCCAATGCCAACCTCCAAGACCAACAGCCTTCTTCACCACTCCTTGCAAACCCACCAAAACAGATTTTGTTCTGTTGTTTCCAGTGACAATAACTTTGGTATGTCGAGGAAGAACAGAGAGTTCTTCATCGCCGCTTTCTTCGCGAAAAGGCGAGAGAACACCACGGGAAGCACATAATTCAGGCTCCAACATTCTTGTGATTTAATCCTCCCAATTTTGATCAAAAAGTTTAAAATTTTATCAAACTCAAATTCTCTAAACACTCGAAAACCAAACAATCAGTTGATTTAGCCAACTGGGTACTGCTAGACTAATTGGTTTCGTCCAAATTACTAAAATCTGACACTGCTACAATAGAAGAAGCATTGTAATAAGGGCTACTATTCTGTCAATCCAAGATTCAACTGAAGAACCTGAAGAGAGAAAAATAAAAGGAAAATAATCATTAGAGGCTCAAATCTTTAAAGAGAGAGAGAGAGAGAGAGAGAGAGAGAGAGAGAGAGTCTGACACGAATATCTGAAGGAAACGTTAAAGGCCAATGTCCTCGTAGAAGGGATCTAATTATCGAGTCACGGAATTAGATTGATCACAATAAATGATATGAAGTAATCACTATTCATTAGGAAATGAATGATATGAAGCGATCACTATTCATTCAGATAAAGCAGGAAGCTCGTTATTCAAGTTAATTGTGACATCACACTGGCCCCATAATCAAACAACCTAATAATATATTAAGATCTTGAAATTTAAGTAAGTCTTACATAACTCAATTGCAACCACTGAGATTAAAAAATGAAATTATAAACAAGAAGCAGTCGAGAATTACTCGACTTGTTGGTCTTCTTCATCAAGCTCAAAAGTCTGCTTTTTTTTATACCCATTTGATGGAAAGTTTCATCTAGCCGGTAAAAACAGTCAAATATCGAATACAAAACTCTTAATAAAGAAACAAATAAATCGCCTATTAAAAAAAAAAAAAAAACCTAGTCACAAGAAGTCAGTAGAATTCAAAAAATGAAGTGAAATAGCGACTCGAGTCTGGAAGTTTGAATTCAGGATGAGAAAGGAACTGAAAAGCTATCAGTTAACAGTAACATAAAATAAAATAAAATAAAATGGTAAATCTCCAACAATACCTGTGCGGTCAGAATGAGTAAAGAATGGAGGAAAGAAGCGAGAAACCGGATATCGGTAGAAAAGTTTGGGTTAAGTATCGGATCTTGGGATAGAAGAAACAGAAATGTTGATGGAGAAAGAATCGTAGGGACTTTCTCTGGATGAGTATAGAAATGCACAGCTTTTGAGACAGCGCGAGAAAATTATTAACACTAATAATAATTAGGACATAGGGTAACGGATTATATGAAGAGAGAATAAAAGGAGAGAGAAAAAGAGGAGGAGGGGGCGCAGACGAAGGCAAGGCAGAGACACAAGCAGTAGGAGCAATGGCAGGGAAGCAGCAGCACACTAAATGCTTACCAACTGCCAAATACAAACGAAACGATCTGCCATGTGCCGTACACTCATGCCTTTTTTACCGGCTTCTTCCTGTTTACCTGCTTTATCCGTCCTTGCTCTCTCGGCTCCGCTCGGCTTTGCTTTGTGGGCCGTATTTGGGAGTCATTGCAGTATAATTCACGAGTTCGATGAATTTGACGACAGTGTAAATTTAAAAAAGATGTATATTGGAGAATACGAGAATTTTCAAAAAAAATTATTATATTATCATATAAAATAAATTTCTCATAAGAAAAATAATAATTGCATGTTCATTTGTGATAAACGTTAAATTCAAACATATAAACTACACAAATATAAATTTGAAGTTAAACTATCTTTTTATATAAAAATATATAATTTATATGTACCTCAAATTTTTTAAAATATTATTTTTATGTAAGACAAGTGTTCTTACTTTTTGTCATGCTCTATAAATTTATCTAAAAATTTTAGAATTAAAAGAAAATTTATCTAAAAATTTTAGAATTAAAAAGAAAATTTATATGCAAATTTCGATTTTTTAAAAACTTTTCTTTTAACATGCATTGAGAATATATATTAATCCTATTCATGACGTTCTTATATATAAATTTGTATTTTGAAAATTTATATTTGGTACAAATAATTAAATATATTTAAGAATTTAAGAATTTTAATTTTTATGTTATATATTTAAAATTCTTTTGTGTACTAAAAAATTACAATGTTTACTTAGGAAATTTTAAATTGTTTGTTAAATTAAATAAATAAATTGTTGCATTACAATACATGTAACATAATTGAAGTCCGTGATGCAGTGGTCACTCACATTTCTTACCGAATAGCCAAATAGTAAGTGATCAGCTCAGGGTCACTTTTGTCAATTGACGAAATAATTATTCAGCTTAAGAATTGGGAAGCCAAGCCAGGAAAGAGTTGAGCCGGGTAACCGGAAACCCAAAAGAGAATAGCAAGAGAAGTACACGTGCCAGAGACCCAGCTGTCGGATCTTATCCTGGCAAACGAAGTGTAGCAGTATTATATCTATATCAAACAGTTTCAGAACGGAGTAAAATTAAAATATTTAGAAAAATAAACATATAAATATATAATTCATAAAATTTGAATTTTGGTTGAAGTCCGCTCTTCTCTTGCTGCAGCTGGAGCGCACGACACTACGCCCGCTTCCTGATTTTAGGATTCAAAGAGTGGGCCCCCTTCCCCACATGTTCCCTCTCATTTACTTTCCCTCCTCCTACTTTTATTTTATATTTGTATTTTCGTACTCCTCCTATTTTCTAATCTCTCTCTCTCTCTCTCTCTCTCTCTCTCTCTTTTAAAGAGCTTATATCCGATACGTATTCATCCTATTATAATATCTTGCAGCCAATCCAATACAGAGGATAATGTTGATGTGGATTCAAATTTCAAATTGCGAATGGAAGGAGGTGATAAAGGTACTTATTTGGACGGACTATTATTGACCTCATAATCTAATTTAGATATAGATATAGATTTGATTCCAAAGGGACAAGGCCAAATTAACTAACCATTTAAGTTAAAGCCTAACCTATTCGGAGAACTTGTGGAGGTTTGTTATGGAAATTGGCTAGGGGGTACCTCAAATAACTCCAATAGTGCTGCCTTATTTCCAAACCCCACTGTCATTTTCGTATCGTTAATTGTTGAACATGATGATTGTCTCATCTTAAAATAATAAATAAATAATTCTATAAAGACAGAATTAAAATTAAAACCTTGTTTTTTAAATTGCCATAATAGTGATAGTGTCACTTGTTAATTGATGTTAACAAATAAACGCAATTCATTAATTTTAATAAAAATCTATTTTATTGATTCTATTACATCATATATTATGAGTGAGCTTTCATTGAGGGCAACATAATGATATCAAAAATCAATAAGCAATTTAAAATCGACCGAGATAGAAATTAATAAAAAATACTTAAAAGTTGAAAATAGTTAGTCTGACTCTTTCATGCAACTCAGATTTCTGGTAGCTTAACATTCTTAACATAACAGGTATAGTCACTGTTATAACCGCATCACACGAGACAAGCAAAAGCCAAAACAGTACCAGATGCTAAAGTTACATCAAGATACAGGAAATGAAATGAAATAACCAAAATAAACCACTTCTTCGCAAAACCAAACGGAATTAGAGGGTACTAAGACTTCTAATGAAATTGATTTGCTCTATCTAGGGTAGCCACTGCCACCAGCGGACAACGAGCGTTCTCTGTGTCTCCTATGTGAGTCAGAATAATAGTCCCTCCTCCTGTCATATGGGGACCGCGATCTTCCTCTACCATAAGGGGATCGTGATCTTCCTCTCCGGTCCCTTGAATAAGGATCTCTGTCATATCTGCGAGGCGAATAGCTACGAGAATGTCTACGACCATTTCCTGCAATCCATGCAATCAGAAAGAACCAGCACAGTAAAGAAACATCATTATTTCTCTAAAGCCTCAGTATTAGTAACTTGCATCTCAATCTAGTTTTAGTAAAAAAATTTCCAGGGGTCCAGAGATCTATCTAGAGGGATGACTATACAACTGAATAAACACCAACCAACCAGGTTGAGAATACAAAGATAACAAAGATACAACAGAGGTGCCTGATACCGTATCAAAATACATTACAATATATATATAGCCAAGAACAAGATAGTTATCCGTACAACATGGTATGCTATAATGCTGGACGAGTGAAGGTTAGGTATCATACAAGCCACAAGCAAGTTTGAAGGGTCCATCAATTTTGGAAAATGATAAACCAAGCTACCTAATTTCCATATGTGCAAGAGCAATTCTAGTATGTACCTCGTCTATCTCTCAAGCCCTGATACCTGCCAGGGGTTGGTGTTCTGCCACGAGACCTCTTTGCCTGCACATTTTACATCAAATACAAAATAAAATTACGAGAAAAGTGCACAATCCAATGAGCAGAAGAGCAATGCTTTGAGAACAAAGTAATCTGAAACCTTTTACATAACAAGAATATAAACAAATTGCTTCCTTGGTTCATGGCAGCAAATGAATTTATCATACATCAGAAGGTATGCATTGATTATAGTACTTGAGGAAGAGAGAGAATTTCTTAACACCCCACAAGGTTAATAATTAGGATATTAAAAGTAAAACTTCAATACAATAAAGCAAAATGAGATAAAAAAAAGCTGATGCAATGTCTCACTAAATGTTTCAACGCTTATATAAATAAACAGCCAGAGAAGACATTACTAATGAGAAACTGGAAAAACGGGTGGCAAAATAGTCGAATTTGAATCGATGAGTTTCAAATGTCGATGTAGAACACATGTCGTGATGATGTAGGTTCAACTGTTTAGACCTTAGATTGTGAATTCGATGGAGTTACACATACAAGACCTGCTGCCAAAATTTATCAGGCAACATTTTTGATGGAGATCTTTCAAAAAAAAAGTCTAAATCATTCTCTCATCACGTATCATAAAATAAGATAATTTTTTGCCAACTAATACCTTTTCCACAGTGATTAATCGACCTTCAAGCACTGAACGGTTTAAATACTTGATACAGCGATCAGCACCATCTACAGTTTCCATAGTTACAAAAGCAAAACCACGGGATTCTCTGGTGCGAGGATCTGTGACCAGATGGCATTCACTGACCTGAAACAAACTTGCAAATGATACTATTCCATAGACCAAACCTGATAAAGTATTCAAAATCTATATAATTTCTTTCCAAAGTAAGAGTCAGGATCCCAAGTTCTTTTCTCTGTAACTTTTATATCTTATATCTATGTTACCCCATGGATGTCAGTAAAAGGAAGGGCAATCAACTATAACTTTTTGTCACATAAATAGGCATGACAATGATCCATTCAAGCTTGAATAGTAATTCTCAGTTTCATATTCTATGAGCAGCAGTATACTTAAATAATCAATTTCATGACTCATGAGGCAAGGAGTGAACATATAGCACTTGACTCGGAAATCTGAAATTCCTTAAAAGTTTGTTAGTATTGTGACTAAGAGCAGATAGATCACAAATTAAAATTGAAATCAACTGCTCAATAAGACTGTCAAAGACACAGAAAGTAACAACTACTTTAAGACACCCCCAAACTCCAGCTGCTACACTAAGTTGAAGGAGGGGCAGTCTCTTAAGACACCAAGCAACGAAAGTAAACTCAATATTAATCTTACAGCATTTGAAATCAATGCAAGTAAATAAGCTATACCTTCCCTTCACTGCTAAAAAATTTCTCAAGCTCAACAGTTGTCACCCTTGTGGATAAGCCTGTTACATACAAGTTATTTCCTGGATTAGCTGCATTTTCAGAGTCACGGCTCCTGGACCTGCAACAGTACAAAGCTCAAATTAATATGCTTGACAAAATGATCCATGTCATATCAACAACACATAACACATGATAACAACATATACCTTGATCGACTCCGCCTGGACCTTGATAATGATCTTGACCGCCGACCTCTACCAGGTGAAAGAGAAGCTCGAGGCGAAGCAGACCTGAGAGGATAATAACATAGTGGCACATTACTCGTATTACAGTTCACATAAAAAGAGAATCTGCTTTGCTTTTTCTTTCATAAGAAAAAAGGCCAGTGTCTTGTAAAAAAATGAATTAATGATGACTCACCTTCCTTCCCTTGAATATGACATTTATCTATGAACAAAAAATCGAATATCAGAAGAGTGAGCTAGAAAATTAAACTAAAATCCAAACTACACAGAAATACAGAATTTTCCATAAACCACGCAACTCAACAAGGTAGACTTGTCTACAAAACAATCTTGGAATTTAAAAATTTTCAATCGCTGTAGAAAAGACTTTCCCGCACTTTCTCGGAAAATAAAGAGGACATAATACACGCAAAATCAAACTACTCAAATTAAGTTCCAAGCTTTCAACATACATACACGAGAGTTGAAATTAAAATTATTATATCAAAGAGATCCACGCGGAAATACATAAATTTACAAAATTGGCGTGTTTCTACGACTAAAAAGACCCTAGATTGCTTCGACCGAAAATAACGGTGGATTGGAGAATACCTTGGTAGAGGAATCGCTGAGTCACACAGATGACCTAGCACAAGCACAGTTGTGGATGGTCCTCTAAGCCTAAGACGATGATTCGATTAAAACAGGAGCGAACAGCGAGACTCCCTCGGTTGGCAAATGTGCGTGTCACGTGTCCTGCACGTGAAAATGTGGCGGGTCAATTTTATTCGTCCCTGAGTTCCTCAATCTCCCTTTTAATGACTAATGTAACCACAGATAAAAAAATTTAAACGGGGAAAAAACAAGGGATTGATAGGTTCAGTTTTGTAATTCATAGATACAGATGGCTGTAATATATTTAGTAAATTTACATCCTTCTGCACAATTAACAAAAATGAATGGAGCACAGAATAGAAAAGAAACCCATTTATTGTCTCTATTAAATTACACCCTTTTGAGTTTTGCAGAGCTTTTATAAAAATGGGGAATTGTGCACTAATATCTAATTATTAAAAACAAAATTTAATGAGAACCCTTGATTTGACGTGAGAGTAATTTAATCCGTCGACATTCTAATCAATCTTTTGTTCAGGCAGCATGTTTCACTGACTTGAACGAACATATATGATTAACTAATTAACCTGATTCTATTTATTTTAACAATTTGTCAAAGGCTCAAGAAAATGGAAGACTGAAATAAAATAGAGATTTAAGCATTGCAATAGATCAATGGGTAAATTATTCACCCGATAAAATACATTCGGTTAAAACACTACCAAAATGTGTAAAACTTACAACAAAGGAAAAAAAAAATCTTTCCAAGTTTGAATGAATACAGGAAGCCGATGGAGATCCGAGTGGATAGAGAGAAAAAGGGCAAAGAAACTAGAAACTGTAGAATAATCAACCAAAACCTCAGTAGCCAAGATAGATTTTACATACGCTAACAAAAAATTTGTAACAAAACAATTAGGAGAGAACGGAATCAAGCCTTGAGGAGAGACTCCAGGGCTTCAAAGAAGAGAGATGCAATGTCTGGATTTGGAGTCTTAATCGCACACTTGACCCCAGGATTTCCGATAACCGTGGTGAGTTCGATCAAGAAGGGTACACCTCGAGGGATCTTAGCAGAGAAGTAGAAAACATCCTGGTTTGCATTCTTGCGCTTTGCAATAAAGAACATGTTTGATGCAGCCAGCTGATCCAGGGTTGCTTCTGCATTGTTAATCACAATCCCTGGAAGGTCCTTCGGGACCTCGTTGGAATCAGGAAGGGACCTCCATGTCTGCAAAATGTGAAGGAGACATTCAAGCAAGCGCATTGAGTTCCAATTGATACAACCAAGGCCGCCAAATAGAAATCTTAAAATAGGGGCACAAGTTCCTTTTTTGCTAGCAAGTTTCATGTATGATAAAATTACTTCAATTATTCATCACTCAATTTCAGTTCCTAGATCATGAATTTCAGAATCTAAAATTACAAAACTTTCCCTTCAGCCTGAATTGGCTCCCAATTAACCAAAGCAATGATTGATGTGAGATTCTTGTTTCATATCATGTGAAGCTCCAATAAGAGAAAATGATCAAATAGAACAAAAGACAAGTTTCTACCTCGAGAAAGCTTCCTCTCTCCATTCTACCATCTTCAGTAAAAAGCACATGAAGGAAAATTTTATCATTGAAGTACCATACTGGCTGCTGATTATTCTTCACAGCAACTTGCAGAATTGAGCTTGGAGGACCGGCTGACATATTCTGGAACAATACCATTGGCAACAGCGTTCTGGCCGAAGTCCCAGCTTGCAATTGTGGAACCTAATAGACAAAATACACGAATCTTAAGCTAAATAATGCATGTACAAAACAAACTTGAAACCATATGAAAATTGACTACCTGAAGGGGTCCAGCAGCGGCAAGACCAAATGTGTTCTTGTTAAACTGAATCATGAATCCATCAAGTGGAATTTGTGAATTGTTCTCAAACAGCATGCTGTAAAATATTTGACCATCCTGTCTTGTTAACTGTGCACTGATTTGCAGACCCTGTCCAGTTGATGCTGGCAGTAGAATGGGCAGAGAAGGGCTGTGATCAAAGAAAAAAGATCAGGTAAGTACAAATTCTTAGGCATGCACATTTTAGTCACACAGATCACTATAATAATCATCCAAATAGTCACAAGCCATACAGAGTTCATGATCGAGTAGTTATATAATAATAACAAGCACAGAAAAGAATAACAACAGCCAAATGGCTCTCCACCACAAATATGAGACGAGCCACAAGCATATTCCATCACACTTACGCAGAAGAATCTGCAGGCTCGTCAACAGGGACAATTGCACTATTATCCAGGCCAATCAGATCACCTAGCAAATCAGGTACTGGAGCAGCAGGTGCAGGAGCAGCTGGAGGAGGTGCCTGTTGTCTTGTTGCAGTATATGGTGAACTAGAACTAGTTTGCGGTGACGCTCCTCCGTCAACAACCTGAGAGGGAGCATCAGAATACCCCGGGTCACTCCCATTAGGATAGTCATCATCATCAGTTCTTGGGGTAGCGGTCTTCACACGCGTTACAAAAGCTTCAGGCGGTTTGTGATACACAGAGGACAATGTGGCAATGTTGGCAAGAAGCTCATCAAGAAGAGAGGGATCTAGTTGGTTTGAATCATCACTGATCACGGGCTTCTCAGCTAACACAACATCCTTAGCAGCCTGAAGAGTAAAAAACCAGGCCCCATCAGATGTACTGCACACAGACTGCAGTCCTAGAAGAGTCCAGTGTTCTACATGCAGGCAGAGACCAGATCTTTAAGATCCAAATGGTTCAGAACCAACAATTTACCTATTACAGGCCCCTTTTCCTACAGGGTATGGGAAAGGCTGGACTCATTTAAATAAACCAAATTTGGCACAACAGTTAAAAATTCAGTCCAGTATTTGATTGTTATTATTTTCTTTAGTGGCGGTGGACAAGTTCAACTAACCATGGCTAAATAATGTGGGCTCTGCAGCACTATATACACTTCATTACCCACCCCCACCCCCCACCAAAAACTCACCACCATAATGAGACAAGAAAATAATGTGTTTGTCTCACCTAAACCAATTGCTGTAAAAGAGATTAAAAGAAAATGTAGTTGATTCAGGTAAATCCAAACCTCAGGATCGGTTGATAGAAGACGCCAATAGATGTAGGCACGATCACGCAGATCAGGATTGTCTGTCTCAACAGTGGCATTGTTTAAAACAACCTGCAAGCATGAATCAATATAGAGAGAATTAAAGGGAATGTTTGTGCAACTACTGTGATAAAACGTTAGCCCTCTATAATTCTGTATTACTGTCAAGAATATCATGATACTACTAATAAAGGAAAACCATTCTTTCATCTAGATAAGGAAGTGGAGTCACACTTTACTACGACATCCCACTATAATTAATGGTAGTTGGTCCTGAACTGTTGTTCATGTAACTATTTCTTATATCATATAGGATTTGCTTCTTCAAACTAGCACAGCCATGATATATGACTGGGCAGTATCTACTATCTTTTTAGGAGCGCGATGTTTCCATACTTGGAATATAAATAACACTATCACCAAAGAAACCATGCAGAAACATGCCCATAATTCATCAACAGATTTCAGTAATAGATGAATTGCGTCAAAAGTTTGATAACAGAGTTAGAGAAACACAAACTCAAGGCAAAAAATTTTTAGCATTTGCCACTTAAAGGCAAAAAAAGGCGAATTAAGAGCTTGAAAACCAGAATACTCAAGTAATTTGGAAAGCAAGTAAAATACTCTTGTTACCTGAATCATCTGCTGTGGGCCTTCTGTAGGCTTCTTAAGGAAAAGTTTGACAGTTGCTGTTAGCAATTGCAGCTGAACTTGTGCAGGCTCTTCAGGGAAACTCTCCAAGAAGCTCTCAAGGAGCTCATCAGCATTGTCAATTCTTTCTGCATATTCACCAATTATCCAAATCATGGATGCCTGTGGGAAGAGAAACCAGGTAGGGATGCACATATAAGAGTTCAGGAATTGGGAAAGGAAATAGAAAATTTTATATATTCCTCAGCAGCTGAAGGAACAATTGGCCTACCTTAGCTTCAGGCTCATCTAAAGTGTCTAAGCTCTCACAGAGTGTAGCAATAATGGACTCGTAACTGTAAACAAGATAAAGATTCAAAATCAAGTTTTAAAGATTTTTCAGGTGTTCTTGTAATCTGATCAGAAGGATAAGAAAGCTGTAACCCACGTGTTAGGGTATCTTCTAAAGATATCTTTAATAACTATAATAGCCTCTTGAACCACATAGTTCACTTTAATCTTGATCAACTCAAGCAGAACACTAATGCATCGTTCAGCTGCTCTCTCTAATTTGATGGCACAGCGACCAATTGCACGAACAGCCTTTCGGACAAAATCTACATCTACTTCTGTGGCATACTCTTTGAACTCCAATAGAACCTGTGGTTCACCAGGAGAGCATCACATGACAAATACTTTTTGACAGTGCAAGAAAAGTTGAACTACTGGCAGTAACTTCTATCCAACTTTACCAACCTGGTCTATATTTCGGTCAGACGCAAGCTTTATCATGATTTCTAACTTTTCCATCTTCACATATATTGGGTCATTGTACTTGCAGAAAAACACCTGACAGAATAGTAAAAGAGTTTAATAAATATGCTGGCCCTGCTCATATCATTTCTAAAAGCTCAAGCATAAATAGCAATTTATCATGATTCACGTAAAACTAATTATCAAACAAGGAAGAATCTATTTTTCACCTTAATTTCATGGGCCAGAATAGTAGGGCGTCTTTGAACTATAAGGTTGATATTTCGCAATGCAACATATTGTATCTCAGGTTCTGCAGAGAGTAATGTCACAAGAGGAGGAGCCATCTTTTTGCAAAGATTTCGTACAACATCAGTACTGGTGATAAGTTCCATTTGTTGGAGAATCATCTATAGGCCAATGGAAAATAGAAAAGTGTCAATACTGGAACCAAGAAATTGATGATTGATATAAGCACAAACTAGAAAATCAAGATGCAAGATGATTGATACACAGAAATATAAGATACCTTAACAGCTGAAAGTACAACAGCACAATTAGCATGTTGTAGTCGTGGAGTAACTCTCTCCACTATATTTTCAGCTTCACGAGCATCAGCTGCTTTGTATCTAGAAAGAGCATCCAATATAAAAACTTGACCCCACCTAAACAATGGAGTAATTCACGTTAGAAAAGCAAATTAAGTGCTCCCCCTGCCTGAAACTTACAAAATAATGAAGAGGAAATTGGACAAGTGATCAAAACAATGCGTCTTTGTTATGATGACATGATAAATTGTGAAATGCAAATGAAAATTTTTCAAAGAGTCTAGATGCGAAGGCAGATTTGAAGGATGATGTCAAATACCAAAACATCATAATCAGTGGTATTCAAATTTGCATGACCTATTAACTAAACAGAAAATAGACAGTTTACATACAAGATATCCAACAAAAAATCTCTTTGCAGACACCAAAGAGAAACATGAAAAATCTGCAATAGACATCAGCTAAAGTAAAAAAAAATCAAAATGATCATATCTTGACCAAATGTTGCAACTCGAAAATTATCAAACTTACTTAAATGTTTAAGGAAACAATTCTAGTTTTTAAATGTAAGCTTACTCAGTGCATTCATTAAGAGCGGTAAGGAGCTTTGAGAGTGTGTGGCTAGTGATTTCAAAGATAGGTCTACTACTATTCTCTTGAATCTCAGCAAGTGCTGCCACAGCATTTGCTACAACCATTGGATTGTTGTCAGATATCAAATCCTTGAGAGATTCCAGAAAACCTCTATCCTCAACTAACTCAGCATTTATGTCATACAGTTTGGCAACACATATGGCTGCTGTCTTGCGTACATATGGATCATCATCCTGTCAGAATATTAAAAAAATGACTTAGAAAAAAGAAAAAGTTGCAAAGCACAGGTCAAGTACAATAAGCCTGCAAAAGCCGTAAGCAAAGAGCAGATATTCCATTGAATATGAAACCTTAATGTTAGTACCAGCTGCCAGGAATATGCAATTGTTTTAAAAGACAAAATATTCAACCTTAAGACATCTCTGAAGGGGATCACATAGATATTCTGTGATTTTATCAACACGAATGCATCCCATTGTCCGCACTGCCAATGCTCGAATCAAAGGGTTTGGGTCCTGAGAATCCTGCAATTCATAAAGGTACATCAGAGATGCTGAATGCATTGTTATGGCACTGTTAAACACATAATTTAATATATCTCAGATGAGAAGGAATGAGACACACACAAACACAGACACTTTGAGTTTATTCAAAGCCAGCAAGTCAACTCTTTTACATTTAACATCCTCAACTAGGCATGAGATCCAAGACTTATGTCCATAATGCAGACACCATCTATGATATATGTCATAGATTGCACAAGTGCAAGGTTCTGCCAAATTAATACTTGAAATTTAAATGAATCACTGTGATGAACATGTCCCTGAAGGTGGCTGCATACCAAACCCCGCAATTAGTATGCAAATAACACTGATTCTGTCATTAAAAGCGACATAGAAATGTGGGGGGACACAAAAAAGAAAAAAAGAAACATACTCCTCCTTTCACAATAACAGTAAAAATTTTGATGTTAAGAAAATGTTCATGGTTATAAATCCAAAAGTCAGTGCGTTTGCCAAGGATTTTTTATTCTTTGCACTATGCTTGGGGGAGGGGAGCAGGATGCCAAATCTATACTCATAGAAACAACTACTTTTGAACATGGAATATTCAATATATAACTCTCACCTTCACAAATGTATTTACAGCCAGAATGGCTAGGTCTGGCTGACTTTTAGCATAATTTATGAGATATAAATACACAAGCTTCTTCAGCTCCAAATTTTCTGTTTGCATGCAATTCACTACATCAGTGAACAGCGATGAAACATCCTTCCCGACAGTCATAGCAGCAATCACCTTCTTCACAGCATCTTTTCTCTTATCCTGCATAAGGCAGAAAGAAAAACATGCCTTCTAATTATGATGCAAGTAGACATGCAAACAAAAGAAAATATTAAGAGATTATTAACCCTGATTTATCAAACCCATATGGCTGTCGGAAAATAATATTTAGCATTTGAATTAATAAACATCATTGGGATATTGGTGACAATAACTAGTTACTACAAATGCATTTCGAAGAAACAAAGTCAACAGGGATATTAATAAGAAACACAGATGCTCATACAAATCCAAAACGCACCCGTCTTTATACAGAAGAAAGCTTCTGAAACAATTTCTATTTAACTATATTCTCAATCAATTACAACCCTCACAATTACGTGTAACAAACATAATTCTTATTGCAAAACTCCACATAAATTATTTCACTAATCTAGTTTCAACACTTGTAAATCTCTATTTGTATCCAATCCTAAGCTGCTTTAAAACATCATATCCAAGCTACAGCTGATGCATAAATTCAACAGCCTGCAAATTCATATTGAAATCTATACCCATTCATAGTAAAAGTACTTCCAACTTCTACTCAGAAAACCCAGCATGCAAAATCCCATAACAATGCCAGTGCTTTGCAGATCTAACACTGTTTCATACACTGATTATTAACTTACAATCAAGCAATAAAAAAAAATCAAATTTAAATTCCTATAATGGCTTCTAATCAGAGTGACACTCTAAAATATTCAACAGTTTCTTTTCATTTCTCACTGAGTAAAATTATAGTCCACATAAGACTCACACTCAAACATCAAAATGTAACACTTCATTCTAATCCTAAATAAAGTCAAATCGCTACACCAAGTAGAATTTCAAAATTTATTTTCCTTTTCCATTCCAGCGTCTTCTGATCAACCAAAGAAAGAAAAATTCGTCGTAACAAACATACGATCAACATTCGATTCATAAGTTTCCGAAATGCTAAAGTCCAAACTACGAGACAAAGTAATAGATCTGCTAAGAAAGCTTATCAATCAGCAACAAAGAGAAGCTAAACTGTCTTAAATCGAAGCCTCAGTTAATGCCGATCAAAGATCAACACGGAAACAGGCACAAATATAAAACATAATTACTTCTTATTGATTAATAAGATAGGGAGACCTTGTACTGAGAATTGAGCTCCTCTTTGAGTTCAGGAATTTCACCCTTCTTGGTCGTGGAAAAATACTTTGAATCGTGACCGCTCATCTTTAATTCTCTCCCTCTGCGAGCTCTCTGCTTTGGAGTCTTCGACGATGAACAAATCACGAAAAATGGTGAATGGTATTCTTTTGATAAAGAGTGACAGAGGGATTCGTTTGGAAAAAAGCTCTGGAACGCTTGTAACGAGTCTTTACCCGCTTTGCCAATATATTAATTTTAGACCCCTTGAGTACAATAAATGACAATAATGCCCTCGGCCACTATAACTATTAAGAAATGTCTACGTCTGGTTTACACGATCATTTATACGACACATCTGGTTTGCTCGATAATGCTTTGGACTAGCCCGAGAACGTCTAATTCAAGTATTTTTGGGCCGAGGAAATAGGCCAAGTTGGATAAACAGGCTTACATCAACAGATCGCCCCCAGAAAAGTAAGAAGTAATGATATCCAGATTCCTAGTTATTGGATCATATGTCCCTATGCCCAAACATAGCCCCTTTCGATTAAGATCATATGTCTCTGTGCCCCGTTAAAAATTAATCGAAAAATTATCACAAATAACCACTATTTAACCTCCAATTTGAAAAATGATAACTATTCAAAATATTTTTAAAAAATGACTAACTTCAATTATCCTTATGATCAACTTTCTTTCATTAAAACCTAGTCATTTTTTAAAATTATTTTGAACCATAATGATTTATGAAATCAAGAAGCAGATAGTAATTGCTATTAAAATTTTCTTTTAAAATTTACTTGTACAAATTAACATGACAATATTTTATTATTATCACACTAATCATATTTTTTATTTTTTAAATTTTTTATCACTTTTATAAAAATATAAAATATATATTAATAATATAATATCATCATATCAACTTTATATAAAAAATTACATACATAAAACTAAGAGTTTTATCTCTTATCATAATTATATATGAACAGTGAGGAAGAGTGAGGAACACTGGACCTATTATTATTTGTTTTTATTATCTTTTTTACTGTTTAAATAGAAAAGAAAGAAGTTATGCGATTTAATAATAATAGGATCGTGCCTTATTCAAGTCACATATTTCGCACTTATCACTACAAAATTAGATTCAGTTCGATTTCTACAAAAATCAAATCGAACTCTAAATATATAAATTATGAAATGGAATGGAATTGAATTTAGTTCGACTCCACCTTTGGTTATTGGATAGTACTTCACTTTGTTTTTGAGTTTCAGTATTTAAAGAATTTCATATAAATCTCTAAATTATATGATAATTATAATAAATAAATAAATTTTAAAAATTAGAATATTTATTTTTATTTTTATGTATATTTGTGTAAGTATTATAAAATTATTATTTATAATTTATAAAAAAAAAGACTATAAAAAAATTTATAATCAATTTGAGTTTGTATTTGATTTTAAACCGAATTCAAATCGAACCGATTGTTTAAAAACTGATTAAAATCAAGTTTATTTTTAAATTCGAATTAAATAGGTCAGTTCGATTCGATTCGATTTAATGAGACATTTTTTTTCAACCTTACATAAAATTATTAAATCAATATAAATACATCTAGTAGTTATCTTTAAAAACTTAAATTTTCATCGTCAAACTTATATTTTTTAATGTATATTTTAATTATATCAAATCAACAGAGTAAATTTCATTCTAAAAGTAGATTTATTTGACATAAACGAAATATCCTGTCGATGTTTGTAGAAATACAAAAATTTGGGGATCCCAAAATTATCCCATTTTTAAACAATGAAGTTGAATGCTTTCTGGTCCCGAAACTAAAGAGAAAAACCTCCACCTGTCAAAGCAGCAGACAGCACCGCCTTTCAGCAGTATAATATAAGGAGGGAGGTCTCCTGCGAAAACCTTCAGTCATTTTGACAACTATAACCTCCTTGTTAAGGAAAAAGAACAACCTTCTCTCCCCTTATTTCTGTCGTCCTTCTTCTTGGGCTAGTAGTCCAACGGATTGTCAATACTGGGCCGATTCGATCCGATAATCAATCCATATCATAGTTCAGAATCCATTTTTAAGTTACAGTTTAGTGGGTATTTTATCGTAGAATGCTACCTTAATTAGACGTTTGCGAATTTATGTGAAACAGATTTATATTTCTCAAAGCATTGCTGATAAATCCTCATGGACCACCACCACCACAAATCCCAGTACCGCGGTGGGTGCATTTTCCCTCTTGCAATCATGGATCATGATTTTGTTTAATCGATAATAATACATATTGATTTTACTATCCTTACTAATTTTCCAGGTGATAAGGGTCGACCTAGCAAAAAGCCTAAATTTTCTTCAAAGGTTTTCATTAGTTCCTCCCGTTTTCCAAATTTTTTGAAGTTTTGATTTATACATGTATGTATTTGAAGGAAATTTTAACAGAATCAAGCAATATATGCAGGATGAATATCGCGGCAAATTCGTGGAAGACGATGACGCCTATTACAATGAAGATACTGAGGATGATTATCGTGATGGTAGTTTCTTTATTAAATCTTAGTTGGATTTGAATTGAATTGAATTGAATTGTTTGTTAGCTAATGAATGATTATATTTCAATAATTAAAGGTGAAGGAGAAGAGAAGAAACGCGATTTCAGCAAACTAGAACTGAAACCTGATCATCCTAATCGGCCATTGTGGGCTTGTGCTGATGGACGAATATTTCTGGAAACGTTTTCTCCATTATACAAACAAGCATATGATTTTCTCATCGCTATAGCTGAGCCCGTTTGCAGGTATTAAATTCAATTTGGTTGCTGCTAATTTGCAATATGAATGCTTTTTACATGATTAATAAAGTTACTTTATATTGTTCTAGGCCGGAGTCTATGCACGAGTATAATTTGACTCCACATTCGTTATATGCTGCGGTGTCAGTGGGACTTGAGACTGAGACTATCATTTCTGTTCTGAATAAGTTGTCAAAAACAAAATTACCCAGGGAAATGATTGACTTCATTCATGCTTCAACGGCTAATTACGGAAAAGTGAAACTCGTGCTTAAGAAGAATCGATATTTAGTTGAATCCCCATTTCCAGAGGTTGGTTATGCTATATGGGATGGTTATCTATTTGGCTTAAGGATATTTAGTACTAACTTTGATCATGATGCATGCAGGTGTTGAAGAGGTTGCTTCAGGATGAAGTTATATCGAAGGCAAGGATTGCTACTGAGGTATGTTCCTAAATGTGATTTAATTCATTGGTTGTAGGTGTTTATATATTGTTTATTGAATAGCTTATGGTGATATATGTCTTATCCTATAACTATATGGAGTAGTTTTTAATAGCTTCTAACTTGAAAATATTTGGACTTTTTAACTTTTAAAATATAGTTATCCTCCTTACCTGGATTTTTTTCCCTTTCACTGAGTTTGTTTCTCGATTCTATCTCTGTCCTGTTAAGAATTCACAT
This sequence comes from Melia azedarach, assembly GCA_028052125.1. Classification (NCBI taxonomy): domain Eukaryota; kingdom Viridiplantae; phylum Streptophyta; class Magnoliopsida; order Sapindales; family Meliaceae; genus Melia; species Melia azedarach. Next base: position 1,468,227 of record CM051401.1, on the reverse strand, counting down.
GGAAGTGATGGATTTACAATTAGCAAGGCTGCTGGTGAAATTGCAACAGGTCATGATGGGTTGCTAAATGAAGCAGAATTGGCAGCTGCAGCTGAAGAGAAGGAAACTCATTCATTTGAGATTGATCCTTCCCAGGTAGGTTTCAGTGTATGCTAAATTTTTTAAGTTCACCTTGCACCAGTCATGGATGGTCCAACTGCTTCATTTCTTAGACACATGCTGGCCAACATTTTAAACTTTGTTCTATTTTGAGTGCTTAAACATCAAGACCACTCATTATTATGATTTGGAGACTCCTTAACTTCAGTCTATTCTTGTTTGGACTCAATGTGTCTTGCCAATACATAATTGTGGAGAGTATCAGAGAATATTTCCACTTGAAGAAAGTTTAGCTTTTGTATGTAATTGTAAATGGCTTTACAGAAATTTGTTTATATGAGTTAATTTTTTGCTGGCAGGTTGAGAATGTGAAACAACGTTGCTTGCCAAATGCTTTAAATTATCCAATGTTGGAGGAGTATGACTTCAGGAATGATAATGTATGTACAGTATTCCAACTTTATAGATTTCTATGTGTAAATTTTATAAAGAGTAGCTGGTTGGTCGAGCCATTATTGTGGAGTTTATAGACCTTTTGCGTATCTATAAACTAAAAGCTCCCTTGACATGCAGGTGAACCCTGACCTTAATATGGAACTGAAGCCTCATGCTCAACCACGACCATATCAAGAAAAGAGTCTCAGCAAAATGTTTGGAAACGGTAAGGTTATCAGTGGCCATAGACATTTGATGGTGGCAATGTGATTTGTTCATCAAAATCTGTAGACTGCTGTGTCATAGTGTAATTCCAAGGATAGTATCTTTACTGCAGTTTATTTTCAAAAATAGGGGCTGGACACATTCTTTTAATTTTTACTTGTATACATAAATCTTCAGCCACTTGGGTAAGAGAAACTGAAGAAAATTTATCTGTCACTACTGTTTGCAGTGTGATTGATTGGGAATTTTCCATTCTCATGTATTATGCCACTGAAACAAGGTTCTCAGTGGCGTCTTGCTTTCAGTTTTCTGTCTTAATGACTTTGTTGCATACAATTTGTTCTTCTGTTGGTTTGGGTTTCTACTTGATTGCATAAGAGAAAAATGTCTTTTGGAATCATAATATAATTGTTTGATATGCAGGTAGGGCCAGGTCTGGCATTATTGTTCTTCCTTGTGGTGCCGGAAAGTCTCTGGTTGGTGTCTCTGCTGCATGCCGCATAAAGAAGAGTTGTCTTTGTTTAGCAACAAATGCTGTTTCTGTGGATCAATGGGCCTTCCAATTTAAGTTGTGGTCCACCATACAAGATGATCACATTTGCCGTTTCACTTCTGATAGCAAAGAACGATTCCGCGGCAATGCTGGAGTGGTTGTGACAACATATAACATGGTTGCCTTTGGTGGTAAAAGGTCTGAAGAATCTGAAAAGATTATTGAAGAAATTAGAAACAGAGAATGGGGACTGCTTCTCATGGATGAGGTATTAACATGATCCCATGATTCACGTCATTCTATGTGTGTAAGTTAAGTGCACATCGGCATAATAATCATATTCATTATTTGTGAACATACTATTCATTACATTCTTTCCTTCAGGTCCATGTGGTTCCTGCTCACATGTTTCGTAAAGTTATCAGCCTTACTAAATCACATTGCAAACTTGGGCTTACTGGTATGTTTCTAGTAATATTATTTTTTATGAACATTCAACCGTGATACTTTTTAGTTGAGAGTGCAAACCTTTTTGTAAATTGCAGCTACACTTGTGAGAGAGGATGAAAGAATTACAGATTTGAATTTCCTTATTGGTCCCAAATTGTATGAAGCAAACTGGTTGGATCTAGTCAAAGGAGGATTTATTGCAAATGTACAGTGTGCTGAGGTTTGGTGTCCAATGACGAAGGAGTTCTTTGCTGAGTATTTGAAGAAAGAAAACTCCAAGAAAAAGCAGGTTTGCCCACTTGAAAATGGCTCTTTATTAGTGCTATAAGCTGCAAATCTGAAAGTAGTTATTTTACTCTTCTTTTTCTTTCATTTTCCCATCTACCACATATATCTCTTCTTAAAGATGTCTCCTTTCTTTTTCTTAATGTGATAAGTAAATTTTCCCATTATTTTATAGATAGGTGATGATTGGCTCAGTCCTCTTTGTTTATGATTAGTTCTATTTTATTCTTTACTCTCTTGTCTCAAGTTTGTGTCACTTAAATGTTCAGGCCCTTTATGTGATGAACCCTAACAAGTTCAGGGCATGTGAATTCCTTATACGGTTCCATGAACAGCAGCGTGGTGATAAGATAATTGTTTTTGCTGACAATCTATTTGCACTCACGGAGTATGCAATGAAACTTCGCAAGCCCATGATCTATGGTGCTACCAGGTTGTTCATACACCAACTGCTTTTAGGCCTTCATTTTTCTTGTTCTGTTTCACATTATTAACCTCCTAATTTGCAGCCATGTTGAGAGGACAAAGATTCTACAGGCTTTCAAATGTAGTCGGGAAGTGAATACCATCTTCCTGTCAAAGGTATGAAAATGAATCATCATTTTTTTCCAGTTGTTTGGAAATGGTGTGACTCTGTTCTCATTAAAGGAACTTGGTGTTGTTTCGTGTGGTAACATCTATGAAGAGTGTTAAAATTTATTTTGTTCTTGAGAAGTCATATTCTAAATTCAATAGTGGTTAGTTTATGATATTCTTTTGTGCCATCTGACCTATAATAAAATGTTATGTCTCATCTGATTGGGGATATTAAAAATGCTTGTCTGGAAGTTACGCATCTATTCTAGTGGAGGAAACTGATTCTGCTGTATACAGGTGGGTGACAACTCCATAGATATTCCCGAGGCAAATGTGATCATCCAGATTTCTTCTCATGCTGGTTCAAGACGTCAAGAGGCTCAAAGATTGGGTCGTATTCTTAGGGCCAAGGTGAGTTTGCCTGGCTTCAATAGTACTTAGCAACCAGATGGATTTTATGCATAACATAATCCATAGAGTTTACATGTTTGGATGAAAAACTTGTGAATTGTGCATAAAGTTTGTTAGAATTAAAATTAGACTTATTATTAGTCTTTTTCTAGTTTGTTAAGCGTTCCTAAGTTTATGAGGATTTCTAGTTTATATTGCTCTATTATTTCAGCCTATATAAAGGCATGTTTATATACTTAGTTAATAGTTTTAGAAAGTTCAATATAATTTTATTTTCTTTAACATGGTATCAGAGCAGCGCAAAGATCTTATCAGGAAGCCCAGTATGGGTACTGTTAGGGGGTGGATAAAAATGCCCAACCGAACTGAATCGAACCAAACTATTCGGTTCGGTTCGGTTTCAAATTTAAGTTTGGGTTCGGTTCAATTTTTATAAAAGCTGAACCAAATTTGATTTTGCTCACCTTAGGTACTGTAGTATGAGTCGCAAACAGTAACAAATGTTACTGTTAGCGTTTACTGTTCATAATATACTGTTCACGTTTATTATTCACGGATTATTGTTCCATCAGGAAAATACATTAGAAACAGTCGAAGATGTGGTAAAAGACAAGAAGGTTGTTTTTTCTACAATTGTACTAATCATTTATTTGAAAAAAGTTTGGAAAACCAACATATACAAATCAAAGTTATTTTATCCATAAAGACAACTCTTGTGAACTTGCAGCTTTTTCCTTTGGTAATTTTGAGAACTCTCGTGTGCCATTATCAAGAAAAGCTAGTTATCAGTCTACTCCAGGTAACTAGCTAATTAATGGATCCTCAATGAGGATTAAAAATACATTTTTTTCTTCTTATTCTATCTCTTGGATAATTGATTATGGGGATCATCTTATATGACTGGTAATAACTTTGTCTTTAGTTCTTATTCCTCATCTAGTAAATCATCTTCTGTAGTATTGGCAGATGGTTCTAAAACTGATGTTGTAGGAATAAAGACTGTTTTTGCCAATTCTACTCTTTATCTTTCTGCAGTTCTCCATGTACCTAAATTTCCTATTAATCTTTTATTAGTTAGTCAAATCACTAAAAATTTAAATTGGTCTGTCACATTCTTTCCATCTCATTGTATTTTTTAGGATCTTGGTACAGGGAAAACGATTGGTGGAGGACGGGAGATGAATGGAGTATATCACCTTTCTAGTCCGTTACAATCCTTTAGTTGTGCATTATCATCCTTAGTATCTTTAGGACAATGGTACTACAGACTAGGACATCATTCTTCCCAAATCCTTAAACGAATGAATCTATCTGGTATTGTCAATTCTAGTATTGAGTGCGAGTCTTGTCAATTAGGTAAATATCATTGTATCTTTTTTCCTGCACAAGTCAATAAACCTAGTTTGCATATTTTTCAATTCGTTCATTCTAATGTTTGGGGCCATGTTGAATTTCTAATTATCACAGTTTAGGTATTTTCTACCATTGTTGATGATTGTTCTCGAGCCACATGGATATATCTTTTAAAAGAACGATAAAAACTTCTTGTTATATTTGAATAATTTTTCAATGAAGTACAAACTCAGTTTGGTATGTTTTTTCTAATTTTTAGTTCTGACAATGCCTTAGAATATTGTCACTCTACACTTTCTGAATTTTGTAGGAAACACAGGGTGATTCATCAAACCTCATGCCCTTATACTCCCCAACAAAATGGTGTAGCTGAAAGCAAAAATAGTCACTTGTTAGACATTGCTCGAACAATTCTATTTCATATGAAAGTACCATCTAAATTCTGGGGAGACGCAATTCTTACTACCTGTTATCTAATAAATAGGCTTCCATCTTCCGTTCTTAACTTTAGAGCGCTATACAACATTTTATTTCCTGACAAACCTCTTTTTTCACTTCCACCTCATATTTTTGGTTGTGTTTGTTTTGTCCATATGTTTAATACTCATGTCAAACTTTTAGCTTGGTCTGCTAAATGTATTTTTCTAGGATATTCTAGAACTCAAAAAGGTTATAAATGTCTAGATCCTATTTTTGGCAAAACTTACATTAGTGCTGATGTCATCTTTTTGGAATCTACTCCTTATTTCTTAGAAAAGGGATCTAGTTTAGAAACTAATCTTATTTCTCCCATCGCATCACTTTCTCATTCTATGGATCCCATTGTACCTATTCCTGTACCTGCTATTCCTATAGAGAAACCTCTCCAAAGGTACGTACGAAAAAATATCGTCAACAGTTTGATCAACAAGGTAAGAGTCTCGTTTAGATCCCTTCTCTACCCAAGTGACGACCTCTAATCAAGATCTTCTTCTATCAACTGATGATTTAGATCTTGATCTCCCTATTGCAATTCGAAAAGGTAAACGAATAACTGCTACTCAGTATCCTCTTGCTCAATTTGTTTCTTTCAATACACTGTCATATACTTTTCTATCCTTTGCCTTGTCGTTGTCTACTATATCTTTGCCTAGAACATCTGAAGAAGCATTTGCACATCCTAGTTGGTGCAAAGCTATGGAAGAAAATATGATAACTCTTTATAATCGTGGCACTTGGGAATTACAGAAACTCCCAGATGGTAAAGAAGTTATAAGTCGTCGGTGGATATTTGCCATCAAGTATTACCTAAATGGTACCATAGAGAGATTAAAGGCTCGATTGGTAGCTGAAGGTTTTACTCAGACATATAGAGTAGATTATTTTGAAACATTTTCTCCAATTGCTCAGCTTAATTCTGTTAGAGTTCCTATATCTTTAGCTGTTTTTCATGATTGACCTATTTTTCAACTTGATGTTAAAAATTCTTTTCTATATGGAGATTTGCAGGAAGAGGTTTATATAGAGCAACCTCTTGGGTTTGTTGCTTATGGGGAGTCTAACTTGGTATGTCGGTTGAGAAAAGCTATATATAGTCTTAAGCAATCTCCAAGGGCATGGTTTGAAAAACTTAGTGGTGTGTTGACATCTCTTAATTTCAAAAGATGTCAATCTGATCATTCAGTTTTTGTTCAACATATTTTGTTAGGAGTAGTTATTCTTGTGGTGTATATAGATGATATTTTCGCTTTTGGGAGTGATTTGCATGGGATTGAGGTAGTGAATAATCAACTGAAGAAATATTTCCAAACTAAAGACTTAGGTCAACTCAGATATTTCTTAGGCATTGAAGTAGCAAAAGGAAAGGAAGGTCTTGTGTTGTCTCAAAGGAAATATGTCTAGGATTTATTGTTGGAAACATGGATGTTAGGATCTAAACTAGCTAATACTCCTATGGAACCAAACATAAAGCTTGATGGTGAAAATAGTCTAAAGTTTGAGGACAAAAAGAGATATAGAAGCCTTGTGGAAAAATTAATTTATTTGACAGTAACAAGACTTGATATCACTTTTGCAGTTTGTGCTATAAGTCAATACATGGAAGAACTAAAAAAGATTCATTGGGAAGCAGTGTGTAGAATTCTCAAGTACCTCGAGCAGACGATCCGAATGGGAATTTTTTACAAAAAAGGTAGCACGTTAGATATTGTATGCTTCTCGGATGCAGATTGGGCAGGATCTAAAACTGACGGATGATCTACAAGTGGCTATTGTACATTTCTTGGTGGCAACCTAGTGACTTGGAGGAGTAAGAAACAAAATGCTGTAGCTAGGTCCAGCGCTAAAGTAGAACGTTGGGCTATGGCTCATACAGCTTATGAACTGATGTGGATTAAAAATCTTTTGAAAGAGCCTGGGGTTAAGGTGAAGAGTCTGGCTATAATGTATTACGACAATCGGGTGGCTACTTATATAGCTAGCAACCCAATTTTTAATGAGAGAACTAAACATATAGAGATAGATTGTCATTGTATTAGAGAGATTATTGCTTCAGAAGAGGTTGTTACTCCATATATTAAGTCGGAAGATCCAATTGGAGATATTTTCACTAAAGCGGTAGACAAAGGAATCTTTGTGTATCTTTGTTCCAAGCTAGGCATCACTAATATCTATGCTCTAGCTTGAGCGGGAGTGTTAGAATTAAAATTAGACTTATTATTAGTCTTTTTCTAATTTGTTAAGGGTTCCTAAGTTTATGAGGTTTCCTAGTTTATGTTGCTTTATTATTTCAGCCTATATAAAGGCATGTCTATATACTTAGTTAATAGTTTTAGAGATTTCAATATAATTTTATTTTCTTCAACAAAGTTGAATTTCTACAAGAGTCTTATGTGATGATGAATTATATTGTGAAGGCAGAGGAATAAGGCATTGTCAACATGGAAGGAAAAGATTTGACTTGTCAGATTGTAGTGAATGTTAATGGTTCTTATTTGCGATACTAATTATCTTACTTAAGTTTGTCTTATTGTTGTGGGCTACTAAAATGACCATTCCTTTTTAAAAAGGTAATATTTCTCAAAATTTACAATTTCTTTTGAGGCAACAGGGTAAACTAGAAGATAGGATGGCTGGAGGTAAAGAGGAGTACAATGCATTTTTCTATTCCCTTGTTTCAACCGATACACAGGTGTGCATCTATCCTCATCTCAACTTTTTAACATTCAAGCCACATATAACTAATGTAGGCAGTAACGGTTACCTATAAACTTACCATATATGATGTGTCTAAACTTCATTTTTTCTTTTCTGATCTTGTCAACTAAGTAATCCTCTATTCTTTGCAGGAGATGTTCTACTCAACTAAAAGGCAGCAGTTTCTCATTGATCAAGGTTATAGCTTTAAGGTACATCATTTCTCAATGTAATAACTGATAATTGTTCATGTTTATGCGTTGATCAGTTCTTACAACTGAAGTGATTCAGTATGTGCTGAATATGGATTGTAAATATATAAGCATGGAGTATGATATGAATTTGAAATGTTTCACCAGTGAGGAAGGATGAATTACAGATTGGCAACTAGAAATCAAATAAAAATTTATAGGAGGTTTTGATATCAGAAATATTTCATTTCCTTACGGTAGTGGAAGATTGTTGAGTGTTGGCCAAATGTTACAATCTGCTTTAATAGTGCTTGGAAAAAAAAAATTTACGTGTGCGTGTAGTGTAAGAAGCTTCTCCTTGATGGGGTCGCTTCTTTGTTGAGCTCACGTCATGCGAATCATTTCTTCAGCAACTGTCTAAGCTTGTACATGATGCCTCTGTTCTGCAATCCTGTGAGTTAATTGACATTAGTATCACCGTACACGATTCCTGCTGGTTAACCCAATAACTTTATTAGTGCATCACATTTGGATTGCAATTGTGTCTTTGGCTTCTAAAGTGTTCTTTTGATACAGGTGATAACAAGTCTGCCTCCACCTGACACGGGAGCTGATTTGAGCTATCACCGTCTGGATGAACAATTGGCACTTCTCAGCAAGGTACTTTTCCTTTGCTTTTGTTTTAGCTTGAGGTTGATGCTTCATAATTTCTTACGTGTTTTTTTCACCTGTCAGGTACTAAGTGCCGGTGATGATGCAGTTGGTTTAGAGCAATTAGAAGAAGATGCAGATGATATAGCCCTCCATAAAGCCCGCCGTATGGCAGGATCCATGAGTGCAATGTCAGGTGCACACGGGATGGTTTACATGGAATACAGGTATGATTCCTGACTGTAGGTTTGCCACAGGCATAAAGCAAGCAAGAACAATTCTTTGAATCCTCTTTCTTGATTGTTTTTAATTGCTTTCTCTGGTTCAGTGCTTCATCATCTGTGAATATATGATAGCAATCTATTTTCCTTTTTCCTGTTGCAGCACTGGTAAGAAACATGGTCAGGGCATGAATAAGAGCAAGCCCAAGGATCCATCCAAGCGGCATTATTTGTTTAAAAGACGCTATGGCTGAGATTAAGGTTGTCGCCTAACCTTGCAGAATGGTGGCTATTTTTACTCTATACACGAAGCAAGTTTTTACCAACTGTAAATAAAATACCGGAGCATACAATCATAATATATCTATGTTCTTTGTCGGTGAGTTCTTTTTAATTTCATTCGTAAGTTTATGACTAATAATATTTGCTTATTTAAAGATATTGGACACCTAGGACCACAATAATATTGCTTTTGGTATTCGATATGATTAATATTTTAATATTATAAATTATATGTATAATTTATTGACATTATATTTGAAATTTATTAAAAAAATTAAGAGTCTTGATTAAATTTAGTTGGACTTACACTCATAAAAATTTATTTTCACTTTCTAAAACGAAACTTTCATGTTTAAGTTTAAAAAATTATAGAGCTCACAAAAGTAAAGTCATAGATACCTCCACTTTCATAATATAACGTAAATTTCTCTCTTTCGATTTTATGTTAATCTTATGGTTAAGAACTAATAAAAAATCTTGATATTACTTTTCATTTTAAACAAAAATTTTACGTTAATAATAGTTTATGTCTGGACAATAATTTAAAAAAAATAATAAAAGTTAATTAAAGAATTCATCAGATATGTCATAGTTTATGATTATCAATAAAATTTTCTTTTATATATCAAAATTACTGATATATTTTTTTTAATAATTAGTAAAATTAAAATAAACCAGTAAAAATTCAATTTTTTTCTCTAAAATTTATGTTTTTCTTCAATATATATCACATAAAAACATTGAATGATTCACTTCTTAGCAAAATTAATTCTCATATTTTACATATAGTGCAAGTTAACAAGCAGAAAAGTGAGTTTTCCCATCTTCTCCTCTCACAGTTCTCCATTTACCATACCTTCTCGTCTCACAACCCCCCTACCCTTCACAGTTTGGCATCCTTCTTAGCATTTCAAAAACTCACATTACATGAGTAAGTGATGGGAATTTCAAAAATTATTGTAAACTGCCTATCTTTTATTCTTTCTTTTGAGACCGAAAGTTCTTCTGTTTTGGAATATTTGCCTTCTTAGATTTTCCTTGTTCTTATTTAAATTAGATAAATTTAAAACATTAAATATTATAATTAGATAATTTGCCTTTTCAGATTTCTCTTTTCATTTTATAAATTAGATGATTTCAAAATATTAATTTTTTTAATTTTAGATTTTAAAAGAAGTAAAAAAAAAAAAACTTTATGATTTCAAATAGGTATAAAGGACAAGCTGGAATTTAGTTCTATAATCAGGAAGCATCTTAACTCGACCTCGATTTCACCCAAACAGGGACGATTATTATAAGGGTCGGCAAAATCGAGTTCAGTTTCAAAGATCTAAACTAAATTTAATCGAATCGAACAAAATTTCTATTCAATTTCACTATTTTATTATTAGTTTGGTTCCACGTTTCGGTTCTATATCGTTTCTCAATTTAAAAATATTTTTATTTAAATCTCCAAATTATATAAAAATTATAGAAAATTTTTTTTAAAATTTATAATAATCTCTCCTACATTTATGTAAATTTATATAAATTATTATAAATTATATTCATTAATAATTTTTATAAATTTTAAAACTTTATGTAAAATTTTACATTCAATTTAGTTTGTTTGGTTAAACAAACCAATCGGTTTAAAAATTGATAGAAACCAAATTCTTTTTATAACTGAATCGAATCGAATTGAACCGAACCGAACCAAATTATTTAATTCGATTCGGTTCAATCTTTTTATGCAGGCCTAGGTATTACGGCCCCGATCTATCCTTAGCTTGATATCATCCCTAAATCTATTTTATAGGCCAAGTCCAAACCGGACTCATTGTATATAAACCTCGAAATACTCATATGTATACATCATTTACCCCAAATTTTAAAATATAAATTTAATATTAACAATGAAATTCGTTTTTCTATAATCAACGAAGAAATTCCTTGTAACGAAGTTTTTCCTTCTCTTTTGCCCCCTTACAAATTAAAATTGTCAAAATGTCATAATTTATGTACTTACCATCATCAAGTAAAGTAAATATTTTTTAGTTTAATGTTTGTAAGAAAGAACTCTATAACTTTTTCTTTATATATATATATATTAGATTAAAATATTTAAAATGTTAAAAGTTCAACAATCATAATGTTCATATTTTGTTGGTAACTTATTTACTACCCTCAATAATAATACCTTAATTCCAAGCATAATATATTTCATTCACATGATGTTAGAAGTAAATTTCTTTATTTCTTGCAATTTTGTCCAACGGAGCCCTTGAAGGAGAGGTTCTGCCTCAATCACATTCAATTCAAAGGAGCTTAAATTTATTATTAGCACATTGCATGCAAGTGCAACATCCAAAATTTCAGCCGACAATATCTTAGAGTGGATAGTTTAAAAAATTGCACCAAGTTGTAATAAAATCATGAAGACTCGTGTCTCTCTTCTTCTAGATTAACAGTATTCTCGACAATTGATTTGATGTTAAAACGTAATTTAAAACTGACCAAAAGGAGTTTAGACCACTGCACAGAATTTATGCTGTAATTCTTGCGCCACAACTACAGGCCCTTCAGAAAAAATTCATTCACTGTTACTGACGTCTGATCTTACCCCCCAAGTTGCGTTAGGTAAAAGGTTAGAAATTCAAGTTGGTTGCAGCAGCAGACAGACACTTGGGAAGATATGAAATGAAACTAAAACCTGTCGCTATCTGGAAGTTGGTAAGAGACCCCAGCACCAGCAGAAACCCAAAAAAAAAAAGAAAGAAGGCACTTTATCTTAATTTTGATAGAAAGAGAGTTGAGTTGATGGAAGCCTTCTTGGATTCTTCACACGTTGGTAGGTTATATTTTTGAGCTATTTTATTTTTCTGTCTTGCAAAGACCTAGATAGGTGACTTTAGCTAGCATTTGACTGCTTTAGGAACATTCCCGGTGCTTTGCTTTTATATTAATTAGCTAGCACTCGATTATGAAAGCACTTGCATTGAAATTAATGCTTTTATTACATCTATTGGTTAGAGAAATCAAAGGAGAAAAAGAAAAGCTAGCTACTCTCCCCCAGCAAAGCAAGGATTCACTTCACCAAGCCAAAATTCAACAGACCATTACTGCTCATTTGTATTGTTTAAGTTCTGAAATGGGCAATTAATTAGAAGCATTAGCAGAAGCAGAGAGTAAAAAGCAAATTACGATACTCGTAGCTTGAAAAAGACATCACTCCTACTCGTAGTGGAGACAAAGCAGACTAAACAATTATCTGCTAGCAGTAAAGGTGGACTCTGTACCCCAATCATATCAAAGTCTTACATATAATACAATTCGATTATAAATTCCTTCCTACATCCTGAACAAATTAAGAAAAAAAGAATACATTTTATTTCACTAAAGCTTAGGCTTTGTTTGGCCCTATTGTTTCGTACCTTTCCTTTTCTTGATGAGTTGAAATATTTAGTAAACGCTCGTTTGTAATTTTACTTGATAATTAACGCTTACCAATCACATCACTTACAATTGACACTTGATGATTTACAAAAACATCAATCCTGAGTTAAAAATTGTTGTCTATGGAATTTTTTTAACTGTTGCTCCTTGAAAGTATAATTAGAAGTATAGCATTACCAAACGAAGCCTTAATGTGTTTGATGTCTTCAACGATAAGCCTTGTGCAACTGCTTGTCTATATATATATATATAGGAGGTAGATATTGTTATTCTGATATGATTGATGTGGTTTTAGGGTAATACATATATTCCCTGCAGTGTATTAAAAATGTTCTGCGACCGGATCATCGATGCCGCTAGCTGTTTAATCACTGTAGACCTTATTCTTCATCAAAAAAGAAAAACCCTTCAAAGTTTTCATCTCTTTCCTTTTTTTTTTTTTCTTTTTTGGATGATTCCTTTTAGCCTTAACCAAAAGTTTCATCATCAGTGACATAGGGATCTTTCTTGTCTGCTACATGGAAATTATTTAAAACACAAAAGCCAGTCCACTCAACAATAATCAAACCCATTGTTAAACCATTCGTGCGTATACTTATGGTATTATATTCTATTTTATAATCGAAAGACAAATCACCCAAATAATATTTAGAACTTGGAATTTTTTATGTACCAACAAGAATATATTTTTCTTGGACCTGAGACTACAACACAGAGTTGGAGAGAGTCGACAGCTTTTCTCCTCACTCATTTTCCTCTCGACATCTTCTCAGTTGCAAGAACTTTCTTTCTTTTCTTTTTTTTAGGTTTTTTTTCTGGGTATCTTTCCAATAAGCCTACGGATTAATCATGTAATAATCTATAGCAGTACAATGATAGGATATTGAAGCAGTTTTTAATACTAATTCTTTCGATATTGAGTTGGTCAAAAGTGAGTGTTTGGAATCATTGTTGGTTGGGTGCTTCATGTATGATCAAATATTATAAATATGCTTTTGCTTACTGCTCTCCCCATTAACTCTTTGCTGTCTATCGATCATCTTATTATTCACATTTCTTTCAATACAGTAGAAATGATTTTTTTTCTGAGTGATAAAGTTATCACATTATGATAGATTTTCAGACCAAGAATGAATTTTTAGATTGGAAAGATTCGGTCTTTGTTTTCCCTTTTGTGACCCTTCTAAGATGCTAAATTGTTTCTTGATGGGTTTCAACCAGTCTTCTTTTTTTTTTTTTAATTATAAAAAGTATATGATAAATACTTATTTTTATTTTACAAGTCGTAATTTAAAAAAAAATTACATCACCTCAATTTCAAACAGTACGGATTGATCTAATATAGACTTGTTAATCTAAACAAATCGAATAGGCTCTTTGTTAGGTACTTATTCGATAAGATGTATATATCTATTTTATAAAAAAGATGGTCAATAATTGAAAAATATAAGATTGAAGATGCTTAGCTTGAAGAGTTTGTATATATCTATAGTACAATACGAACTTGATAATGAAAGCATCTTTTTGTAAATCAAATCCACAAGCTGTCTCTTGCGATGATTTGCCATTCTTTCTGCTCTGCCGGGTGCATAATGTTGAAGATATGTTGATCATATCATGTCAAATCAAATTTTCTATATGAAGTGATCGAATCCTGTAGATTTGGGTTCCTGCCTTAATGAACTTAAATATTGTATTCCTCCCGGACAAAATGCTTGCTGATAATAGCCATCCTGACACATGGGAACATCACTTCGTATTTGGTTGATTTCTTCAATTCTTTTTACTATATTTCTAGAACAAAACTTCCATGGCTTTGAGAATATTATTGTACTTCAAAATCTCAGCGGCTCAATCCTAAATGTATTTTAGATTTCTAAAATTTGGAAGGCAGAGTATAAGAAAAGTTTACTTATCTTTTCTATTCATAAATCCTGAGAAAAACTTGGTTTGAACAAAAGAGAAGAAGATATTGGAAAGATTATTGCCTGCTAAGGAGTAAGACAAGCCATCGACACTCGTTAAAACTTGAAAATTCTTTGCACTTTGTCATCATTAAGACCTTGGATTTGACACCACTAATTAAAAGGAGTTGAAACATAAACTACATATATATATATATATATATATATAGTATATTATATATGAACTATCCACCAGCCCTGGAAATGCTTTTGACTGCTCTTTCATTGGAAAATCAAAATCTCGCTTCAACATCAAAGAACATTTGCTCTGTTTTTATTCTTTTATTTTCCAAATTAGGGCATGAATTGAAGCAGTGTCTCATCAATACAACCAAAAGCAAAATCTCTATAGCCAGGAAAAATAAAATGATTACTATGAACAATATGCAGCATGATTGTTCTCGTATATCCAATCAAATTCCCAGAAAAATGAATAAATTAGAACCCAATTCGGTCTAGTCATCATATGATTTCTTATAGTCAATGTGTGGGCGGCTCTCAATTACCTTTGTAATTTCTTCTTTCGTTCAATCAATTGCCGCATAACAAAGAAAAAATTTACATGTGTAGTATCCCTGCTCTCCTATTCATGCCTCTTATATTATCTAATATTTTATTGTTCCATTGCTTTTTCCTGTTGCAGCTAGTAGTCAATTAACTTCTCATACAAGCTAGAAATCAACAAAACAGAGTCAAATACTCTGTTTCCAAAAGAGTTTTTGTAATATTTAGTTGGAACAGAATTTACAGAGGACTCCGTGAATATACCAGAGATTTTAAATATTTATTTTGCAAGTTGATAATTTTACAATTTGCGAGTTGCAGGCAAGATTTTCTGAATTTTAAGTGAATTATTTTATGAATTACTGAGACAACATGGGCAGAATTTTTTTTTCATATACTATTATATTATGCTAAATAAATCATGCCGAACAGCTCTAGTACCAATGGAATCTAAAATCAGATATTAAATTAAAACAGCAAAGAATAAATTGTCAGTTTTTTTGTTTTCCCTTACTATTGTGCTTAGAATCACACGAGTATTTGATTCTCTAAAAGAGAAGAGAACCAACACTGAATGACCTCTCTTTTCACATTGATTGCATTTTGAAGCTGCTTTTCCTTCCTTGGAAGGAATTTTTTGGTCCATTTTCCATGTAATTTTTTTATGATAAAAGCAATTTTCTGCAAGCTCAAGAAGTGTAAATGCAATTTTCTACCAGGATTTCTTCAAGATTGCAAGTACTACAAAGTCAAAGAGCTTTTCTTGAAGTGAAGTCATTATTATTGCAATTGATTACCATATATACAAAAGACAACTGAGAATGTTTTTAAAAGAGAAAAAGAAGCTGCTAGCCAGCCTACAACTAACCCAACTGAAAAAAATTTAATCTTGGCGGCAACATGTACAAACTTATTATTGGAAGCCTTTTTCGAAATGCTTAGCTCAAAAAAGCACTTTTGGGTTTCATGTTGCATTTGCATGAACCTAAAACATCCTAATAATAAAGAAGAAGAAGAAGAAGAAAAAGAAAGCTGCTTCCGGCTTATCTCAGAAGCAGCCATAATAGTGAAACTGCTGCTGCTGCTGCTGGTGGCCAAAACTGCTTACAAAAGGTCCTGATCCTCTCATTGTCCCCACAGGATCCTCTTCTTCTTCTTGCAACCCATCAAGCTACAAGAAGCCATTCAAATAAATCATTAATTAAAATTCCATAATCATTTTAATAATCACATTAAAGAAACTACTGGAAATATCGAAATTATTTTTTAAAAATAACCTCCATCATATGTAATAGTTTATATATATATATATTACCCAGAGCTCATCTTCGTCTTCATCTCTGGCTGAACCTGCAGCTTTGGGAATCTCACCAGCTTCGTCGTTGCGTGCGAATCTGCCACGTATGCGAGGTCGGTTGTCGGCTAGTGTTTTGCGGCATGCATACTTACATCCACAGAACGAACCAGAAAAGAAAAAAAAAATTCTAATTAATTAACTAAATATAATAAAACCATGCTCCCATGAAGATTTTGACATTGATTATAAATTAAGTACCTTAATTGTTTTGTTGAAGTTCCTTTGATTACGTTTGGCTCTGTACTTCAAGATCCTTTCTCTTCTCTCTTCTGCACTGTAACGCCCGACTTTAAAGTTTGCTTCCTCCATCAATGAGCTCTCTGTTGCTAAAGGACTTGAAAAAGACCTCTGGGCTTTATGTGGTGTTCTTATATTCTTGAATTGAAAACCAGAAGAAATAAAAGAAAATTAATTATAGTGAAAGTGACAAAAAAAACAGAAAACAGTGTGAAAAAACGGGGGATTAAGGTGAAAAGAGAGTAATAAACTTTACTTGTAAATCTCCCGTACTGCAAACTCTCCTCATTTGTCCAGCGAAAAAGCTGTTTTCCGGTGAGCTTAAACCTTGGTTATGGAAATTCGGAGACTCCAAGAGAGCATCAAATCGAGGTTGGAAGAGAAATCCAGGCTTGGCTTCAAAAGA
Source organism: Melia azedarach (assembly GCA_028052125.1). Lineage (NCBI taxonomy): Eukaryota > Viridiplantae > Streptophyta > Magnoliopsida > Sapindales > Meliaceae > Melia > Melia azedarach. The sequence continues at coordinate 1,451,478 of CM051401.1, read as the reverse complement.
ATTGCTACTATAGCTTCTCTGCATGTACTTTGCTACATTTTCAACACCGCTATAACTATTGGGAACAAAAGTTTCTTGAATTTGATTGTAAGAAGAATCAAAGCCTACAAGAGAATCCTCGCTTTTGACCTCCGTAGAATCCAAACCTGAGAAATCTTGATACCCATTTGCCAGAGGCTGCTGCAAATGGGTGGTCTGACAAAGACTTAAATTTTCCAGCAGATGACTTGGAGGTGAAGAAGAGAGGAGAGTATTCGCAAATTGGTCAATTGAAGAAGACGATTCATCAACTGGGATTTGGTTGTTCTTTGTCGAGCTGCTGTTGTTTGAAAACGCTTGCAGAACATCAATGGAGGAAGAGTCACAAAAAGAGGACAAAGATTCGCTGAAAAAATTAAGGTCTCCTCCATCCGAAGAGAACATCATTTCTGAGATTGAATGTTGGCGGTAAATAGAGTTATCAAAAACGTAAAGATCTGAAGACATTGAAAAAATTCTCCGATTGAAACAATTGAAAAACCAAAAGAAAATCAGCACAAAGAAAAAAAAGAGAGAGAGAAGCTGCTGCTGATGCTGCAGTTGGTGGCGGTAGCGTTTGTTTTCTGTTTCTACACAGACACTAATAATTTTTTCAAGCTATTTTGGCAGTGTATTTGGGTTGTGAAACGGCCACAAAACACAAGTGACACTTGGGTCTCTTATTTATTTAATCAAGGCTTGACATTAGCTGGAGCAAGAAGACAAAGAAAAGCCATTTCTCGTCTCTCTCCTCCAAAATAAAAAGAGATTTTCAAACAACAACAATGGAGACTAGTCCGCTTCTGCAATTCATATAAAAAGGGGATCTCTTTTCACTTTGGCCCCTTTACATTTTATTAATTAGCTGTAAACCAATTAAGAAAGATTTCCTCGCATTTCGGGTCCTGTACTTGGTTGCAATGTAACTCTAAAATTTGTCTAAATATTTTATTACTTTTGAAAAGATCTTGAATTCATGTTGCCATTTGTCTTGAGAAATATCCAACATATTTAGTTTAAGTCTGTTCATTTTTCATAAAACTGATCGAGTGATTGCTGATTAAATTGTAAAAATAGATGATTTTCACAAATTACATTATTATACTCATATTTGAATGATATATACAACAATAAATTAGATGAAATTTTTATATTCCCATTTATATAGGCTTCTTCCTGTAATTAAAAGAATATCATAATGTAGTAATGAGATTGAGATGGAAATTGAAAATGATCGTTGGAGTGCTTAAATCCTATTTATAATTATTATTTTCATTTTTCAATTATTATATAAGAACGAAGAGCCAATTTACTGGGGGGTGATTTTAAAAGCCTAAAAAATAGTTCTAGTTGTAATAGGGTTACGATAATGAATTGTAGATTTGATACTGTAATGTTAAATGAAATTTTGTTTTGGAAGAAAAGAAAAAAATTGTAGGTAGTCATTTCGTAATATCTAAATTAACGCAGTCATGTATTTCGAGAAGGACCTACGAACATGTATTGAATATTATAAATAAATAAATATATATATATATATAATTGATTTGAGTCATCGAGACGTGATTGTCATCAATCAACTATACTATACCAAATACTCAAAAGATAAATTAATTAATTAACTAATTAATTAAATGTAGTGTTACATATATATATTTATATTTATATATATGTACATATCAATCTTGTTAGCTTTGACATTGTGCGTGAATTTGAATAGCTACACCCGGGTTGCAATCTCATCTAATTTTATCCACATGGTTTTGATGACTGTTTAAACAGAAACGGAGACGACAACAATAAATAGTAACTTTATATAAATAATCACAATTTATATCCTAAAGTGATTTAAATCGTGTTAATAATGTCTAATCTCAGATTAAAATAACATATATAATAAATCACCAGTTTTTGTAAAAGAAATTTATTTATTTGGTCAACTATTTTAATACACGTAATTAATTTATGAATACAATCAGACGGAAAAGCATATGCAATGGTTCCTCCGTCCGCGTAACTGTAACCGTATGCTAACATATTTAGCGTTGACCCGGTCATTGCCAGATCAGCCAACTAGAAGGAGCGCCAATCAAAACGCAGCCTTGTAATATAATTTTCTTTTAAATAATATTTTAATTTTTCCAAATTTAAATTGCTATTGGCGTCAGTCGCCGGTTATCGGCCTAGTCTCCTTGGAAGTCTTCGAATTGAATGGGACTCGTAAATTGGAAGTTTCGCCAAAACGAACCGTCGTTTTGAGAGCTTCTAATATTTATCATTCCATTCAATTTTTCAAACGCCTTGTCTGAGCCAGCTTCATCCATCAAAACCAATCGATCCGGTTTCGCGAGTTTGAACCTCGGTGGATTCTGCAGCAACCATGGGGACCTCCGGCGATAAAATTGATAAGATGCAGCTCCGCCAGAATTACCAGAATCTCTGGCATACCGATCTCATGAACACCATTGTACAAGACCCTCCCTGTACGTATATAATATAATATATATATGTATAACAATTGTTTGTATTATCAATGTTTTTGTTTTGCGTGTATATTTTTGTGTTTCTGATTTGATTCCCTTTTTCATTGACTTTGCAGATTGCATGCTTTCGTGCTTGTGGTGAGTAATCTGGATCTGTTCTACGTTATTGCGGTTAGGGATCTGTTAATTTATCAGCCAGATTTTATAATTTTAGGTTTTGGAGTAATGTTAAGGCATGAATGAATTTTCAAAAGTCATCTATTGTTGCTTCTTTTTCATGTACATTAAAAAAAAAAAAAAAAAAGAGTTAGATTTTGTCAGCTTTCTTCGTTTTTCACAATTGATATATAGGTTGATAAATAGAGTAGCATTTAAATTTATAAATTGTTGAAAAATTCTTGAATAATTTGTATTGGATAAATTTGTGTAATAACTTCATAACCTAAAGCTAGAAAAATATGCCTTTAGCTATTAGCTTAGGTCCATTCTCAGCGCATTTGGAACTTGGTGATGTTTGCTTAATGCTATAATTCAAGCTTTGTTTGGAGAACATTTGTTAGCTGATTTTCATGTCATTTGCCGACATCTGATTTATATTCATTTATATTAATTTGACTGTGAGTGAATAATCTTCTTTGTTGTGATATATTAGTTGATTTCCTTGCAATATGTTCAATTTTACCTCTGAATCAAATACTGGAATAATTATGCATGAGTCATGAGTAATGTTAACGTGATCAGATTTGCATCATTTACCCCTTCAGGTACCAGGATTGACTGACCATACTGAGAGTTTTAAGGGGTTTGAATATCATTTGGACTTTGCTCATCCTTTTGTGATTTTTAACTGTGTTTATTGTTGTCACTATGTTTTCTAATGTCACCAATTAAGTACATTCTTTTGCTTCTAAACAACTGCTTTAATTTTTCATATGCCAAACAGCTGAACAATCATAATTCTTTCTTTGGAGGTGAACAGTTTCCACTCAATGAGTTATGGCTGCTATAAAATGGATGCAGCGTAGATAGTTCTTAATCCATATCTCCAACAATGGGAAAAAAAAAAAAAAAAAGAAGGCTTAGTAACTCATGTATGTTCTGTTATGCTTTTGTATTCACCATTGACTGAGGCCTGTAAGATTGAATTGGAGTTTTATGTTCCCCACTATGACTTCCAAATATTTTTTCATCCTGGATGTTACAGTTTCACTTGTGCTTGCATGCAATCAAATGAACAAGTCTAACTTCTTGCTTTGAGTTTTAACTTTTTAATACCGTCCTTCTATAATTATTCATTTACTGATGTTTGGTGCTTTGGTTTTGATTGCATTTTGAATTTGCGAGATATATAGTTCTTCTTTGTGTGGCAACATATCTGATAACCTTTCTTCTATTGTAGTGGGCCATGTGTATCTTACCTGCTTCGGAAACGAGCACTTTACAATGACATGTCCAGGTCACTGATACTTCTGATACCCTCCCCTCCCCCCCCCCCCCCCCCCCCCCCCCCCCCCCCCCATTTAACTGTAATCTGAACTGACGTACTGTGGAATATTTTGGTGTAAATGTAACACTGTCTTGTTTGTAATAGGTATGTTTGTTGCGCTGGTTATATGCCCTGTAGTGGCAAGTGTGGAGAAAGCAAATGTCCTGAACTTTGCCTTTGCACTGAGGTATGAATTTTATTTTGCTTTGATTCTCAGTGGTGCTGCTTTAATTGGTCTTGAGTTGATGTGATCCTTCTTGGTTTAAGCTCTACCCTAGAGTATTATTGAGATCACCGGAGAAAAGCAATACCACGACATAGGACCAAACTGATGTTGGAAAGGAATTGGAAAAATGGCTGTTAATACCATATTGTTTTCATTTCTCTTGAATTTGCAGTTATCAAAATGACAATCAACATTGGTTGTGGATTCTTTCATTTACTACCTTCTGTCCTTGAATATGCTAGCTAACCTTGTCAGTCTCTAGTCTATACACTATACGGACTGGTCAAGCCACTTTTCCATGTAACAAAGGAATCATCTGGGTATGTTAAGAGACAATTTGCTATGAGTTCTGGGCAGCTCAAAGGGGATAGGAATTCAGTTTTGTTATGTCTTTAGATATTATTGTGCTAGGTTCTTTAATTTAAATTTCTACTAAACACCATGTGTTTTTGAGCTCTACTCGTATCCAGTTTTATGGCCAAATGATTCCTTACCCCTTTCTTTTGGCTTCTAATATCTAGAAGATAATGGTGCCTTCACTGGTTCACTAGTATACTAGACCTCCTGTCTTTAACTCTTCAATAAGCCTTTAAAGCACATCATGCTTTGCCATGAGAAAAATTTATAATCTCATGGACGGGGTTTTGCTGTTTATATCTGACATATTGATTAATTATAAAGAGGCTCTGTTTTTTATTTTTATTAACACCATTTCTTTTTACCTTCCAGGTTTTTTGCTGCTTTGGGAATTCAGTGGCCTCTACCCGCTTTCTGCTGCAAGATGAATTTAACATCCAGACAACTGCCTGTGATAACTGCATTATTGTAATGTTCCTAGCTATTATATACCAACTTATTATTGTATGTGCACTACTTTGAGATCTGTTAAGCTCCGGTTTTTCTTCATTTCAGGGTTTTATGTTTTGCCTCAGCCAAATTGCATGTATATTTTCCTTAATTGCATGCATTGTTGGAAGTGATGAACTTCGGGAGGCTTCTCAGATACTAAATTTGATCGCTGATTTAGTTTATTGCTCGTAAGTGTTTTCTTTATTCCCACAGTGAAAGATCTTATTCAAAACGACAGAAATACCCTACTGACCTGCTATATGTTTTATTTTGCAGGGTTTGTGCCTGCATGCAGGTATGCAAGTAATTCAGGTACTTGCAAATGGAACTAGTTTAATGAAATATTTCTTGACATTTTAATGTAATCATCTGCAGACACAGCACAAGGTTGAAATGGACAAAAGAGACGGCAAGTTTGGTCCACAACCGATGGCAGTTCCCCCTCTTCAACAAATGTCTCGCATTGATCAGCCATATCCTTCATCAGTCGGCTATGCACCTCAACAAACATACGGGTATCCACCACCTCAGAGTCATGGGTATCCACCTCCACAAGGCTATCCATCTGCTCAAGGTTATCCACCTGCAGGTTATCCTCCGCCTGCTTACAATCAAGGTCGTCACCCACCTCCTAGCTATTAGGTGGTGACCTATAATTCTTTGTCAAACCTGTGGGATACTTTTGCTGTAGTGCATGTTGGCTTGGGAAATGTCAAACCTGTGGGATACTTTTGCTGTAGTGCATGTTGGCTTGGGAAATGAACCTATGAGAATTTTCGAGTTTTCAACTGGGGTACGAGTAAAGCTGCATCTTCCATACAAGTTTTTACTTGCAGACAGGCGATTGGTACAGTAGCATACTTGTCTTAATATCACCATTATTAACTAAGAACTCATAATTACTCTGTGTGTCTATTCTCATACTTAAATTTTCTTTATTTCTTTTAAATTTTACCACGCTTTTATTTGCATTTGCGATAGGAGTAGGTATAGTGATCTGTAATGTCGAGCAGCTTTAGTCTGGAAACACTATTGGTAATAGATATTACTTAAGTGACCAATTAGAGTGTGATTTGATTGATTGCCTACTTCATTCTCGGGTCATTCTCGTAGACATCAAGTTCTGGCTTTCTGGTATCCCCTTTTATCACAACATTCTTTTTCTTTCATTTATATCTCACTATTAAGGGGGCCACTTATAAACCCAAATCCAACCAACCCAACAACAGGTATGGAAATTCTTATCGCACATCGTACTATCACCTGACGTGATCATATTCCCGTCTCCATTTAGTTGAGAGTTCGTATCTAATCTTGAATTCAATTCCCAATTCCATTGACTGAGCGGCGACGGCGTGCGTTTGTCGCCACCTCTTTACGTACGCGATACACCACACTAGTACTCGTTTTAGAATCTCAACAAAACCGAACATTAGAAGTTCCGTAATGAAGCTCCAGCCACAACGGAAAGTAGCATACATAACAGCGCCTCAACGTTAAAGAAATTTAAGATATTTTATTATTTTTTAAAATGATATAATAATTAAAGGTTAGTGTCGTTTAGAGAGCTACATTTCATGTTAAATTTCTCAAATTTATTTATGCTAAGTTTATCCAATTTAAATTCAGAAATTTCTCACTAGTTCCTCTATTTTAAATAATTAAAATAATTGCAATGTATCATAAATGATTGCGCTAAAGTATGTAGTTTTACTTCTGCAAACTAGTTGATCAAACTGAATTGAAAAAAAAAATTAAAAAATATATATAAGGGCGTGAGTATGCTAGACACTCGTGATTTGATTGATTGTATATGTTGGGAAATTTAATAAAAATTTTACAAAATAAAAAATAAAAATAAAAAATTAGTGAATTGTACATATGCTAAGGAAACTAATTCTCCCCTTTGCCATTGAATTTATATATTTTACTAGTTGCTGATAAGCAAATCCCGAGGGTAAGTTGTTTGACCATTCTTATACTTGAAAAGCTAATTAATTTACTCGATGCCCAACCCAATAAATAATTAACTTATTTTATGTTTGCCCCTTCCGTCTCCCTTCGTAGCCAAAAAAGAACGCGGGCCCCACTCATACGTAGAATTGGTGTGGAACTTCCTCCAATTGAAAAGAAATCTTAAAAATATATAGATATAAAAATTAGGTGGTCATTATTAGGACTTTTGTACGAAAAGGACTTGATCACCGCGTGGGCTCGTTCTTAAAAAATTCACACGCGGAGTCATCTACGCCTCACCACGTGGCATCTCCTTAGTATTCCACGTAATAGACTTTTTATTAGGTGTAGCACAAAATCAACGCAGTCATAATATGGGCCACATATAACTATTTTTTTTTATAAATAAATTAGATTGTAAACATTAATTAATTAGTATTTAATTAATAATTTATTGGTGATTGAGTTGAACCTTAGAAGCCGTTGCACCCAACGCACCTAAATTTGTATCATCATTAGAACGTTTTAATAAGAAATTGCTACGTTAATTTAATCGTGTTTGGTCTTTTGCTATTTTTTGATGACACGATTAATTAGAAAACACTTTTTCCATTCATTCGTTCTTCCATTTTTAAATACATAATTATTAAATTTTTTAATTATCTATTTTCATATTAAATACTTCTACTTTTGAAAACTAAAGTGTTTGATAGATCCTAAGTTGAGGTTTTCACTCAAATTTTAATATGTTTTTTTTTTATTAATTAAAGTTATTGAGTAGTAACGTTTTGAATTTATGTTGTAATAGTAGAGATTTTTGGTTCGTAGGATGAATTGAAAGAAGAAAGGAATCTATTAATTACACCACTTGGGTGTCGTCGACAATGCCTTCTTCAGAGATAATTTCTCATCACCATTTATTATTAATTTATTATTAATCCTTTCTCTTATATTAAAGAAAATTACTTTAAAAAGGAAAAAAAGAAAAGAAAAGAAAGCTGGAAAAGATGACCAGAAATCCTGGATGGCATCACATCAAAATTTGCTTTCATGATGAGATTCCCACAAGTTAAACCAGTAACATTATTAAAACAATTACCAAATTAACTCCATTCCATCTTCACTATAAGAATTTATTAACCAAAATATATATAAAATGTGGAATTAGTCTATATTATTAATTAATTTATGTTCCATCAATTAGATCCAATACTACCCCACAATTAATTAAAAAAAAGATCAAAAATATCACACTCAAATCGAATAACGTGTTGAGAAACCTAACCAAGACACTCAAAATATACCATGAACCTAACAAAAAAAAATATATATATATATATATATGAGATCCAAATATTTATATTCTTAACCCCAAAATTAAGAGCATAACTTTAAACTGTACAATAACATATAATACTAATATTTGCTCAATTTTCATAATTTTTTCCCCCGGATCATTTGCTTTTGTATATACACACCAACCATTCCAACAACCACTAAAAAAAAAAAAAAAAAAATCCAGAAGAGAAAAGAAATTTTGGTTGTTTGTTTTCTTTTTTTAAATTTTTAACATAAAATCTATAAATTCGTGACCTGAGAATACTCGCCATCGTAAAACTCAGGGATCCCAGACGCAGCCCAAAGTCTCTCATTGAAAGTCTCCTGCATATCTTCGGGAATAAACGGCGTTCTACACAAGGGGCACGTTTTCTGGTCGTAACCCATCCAACGGTCGAGACAGCTCCGGTGAAATATATGTCGACAGTTTGCTAGCCGTCTGATCTCATCCTGGTCTTCAAACTCGTACAGACAGACAGCGCAGCTGTCTGGCGGGTCGACAAGCTCGGAGAACTTAACAACCGGCAGGATTTCTCGGATGAGAAGCGCTGAGACAGAAAGTGGAGCAGGAATACGACTGGTCGGGGTGTCGGGCCAGACAATGTCCGGTTCTACAAATTCCTGAAGACCCAGATAGCTGAAAAGAACGGAGATTAGTTTTCTGACGAAACCCAGAAAGTAAAGCGTGTAAAGAAGGAGTTTTGGGAGGAGAAGAAGCTCTGTGCAGGCCACCGGAAAACCCATGGATTTGGAAGGAGAGACAGACGGAGGAGGAGGAGGAGTTTTTCTTTTAAAGAGTGAGAGGAGAGAAATGGTGAGTTTAGTTATATAGAGAGAGTTGAGAGTGAAATAGCAGCGAAGAGTTTCGGTTTTTATGGAGAACGACAGCAGAATGGAGTAGACACGTAAGAGCGAGATTGTTTTGCTTTTCCTTTTTATTTATTTATTTATTTGGTTTGTATATCATTTTGCTGAGAAAAAGCATGTTGATCAATCTATTGTTTTAACATTTTAGATATTTAAAAATAATAATGTATATTATATATTTACAATAATTTTAAGAAATGGTATAAATTAATTGTGGATCTATACTATATTGTATTTCAACCAACAGGACCTATTTTCATAATTATAATACGATTATCTACTCCTAATGTAACTTAGTATTAATTAGACATTTATTATACACCGATTTTGAGTGATGGTTAATTAATCGTGAATATTTATGAATGTTTGACTGAGTACTAACAGGAAAGTGGGGACCTGCCTTTATGTACATACATAAATCTAACATCATGTTGAGCTTAGATTTTCCAATTTCATTGTACAATATTCATGACATCTTATTTAATATCTAGAAATTCAATTAGGGTTGTTCTTTTTTTGGAGCAATTTGTTGGCAATGACAATAACACTTGATTATCTCTTTTAAATTAAAGTCACAAACTCACATTTAATATTTGTAATTTAGTGTATAATTGGATATTGTTGTCTATAATACAATTTTAGATTTAAAAGTAAAGAAAAGTAATAATTGGGACATCAGAATACAGGTAAATGTGGCTATTAGAAAAAAGTTAATCATGGAATTCTGAGTACTAGGAATAAATAAAGCACTCGGTTGCTTGCTTGGTGATGATTGTCTTTGTAATTTAGAATTGCAATATATATGTATGTATAATTAATTCAAAAAAAAAAATTGCTTTGATAATTTTTCATAAATAAGTGTAAATGAAACATTGTTAATTAAAATCACATTTAAAAATGATTTTTGTAAAATAATAATTCTTTTGGGTGGATATATATTATGAGTTTCATTTAGAAGAAAGATATAGATTTTACAATCTTTTCTGATTTGTTTTCATCATTAGAAAGATTTGAAGCTCAATCTCCTTTTCATAAAGTGAATATTATGTTAGAGATTAACAAAAATCTCTTTGGTAAACAATGTGAATAACTTGGGATCATTTAACAGGGTAACACTTTAGGTAACTATAATAAATACTCAAAAGACTGTGAAAGGATGATTTTACGGAGAAAGAAAAGGGGTATTCAATAATTAAATGATGGATGGACCAACAAGAAAAGAAATAAAAAAGAGAAGAGGGTTGAAATGTACAAGACATAGGAAGTGGGGTAAATTGGTTCCACCAATAATCCAAAGGGAAGGGAAGCCCACAAGGACAAGTTCTTGATTAAGATTTGTAAGAAATTCATTGAATTTTGATGTATGTGACACATCATGTCATAGTGTCATTGTCCCATCTTAAATGGGGGGTGCCATCCCACTAACATTAATTCAATTGGCCTTATATATCATCATTTCGAACAATCTTGGCCTCCTTTCTTTTGTCTTCTTTAGCTTACATATGTCTATTGATTATGTCTTCGTGGGAAAATAATTAATGTTGTTAAATTCACTTTAATCCAACGGATTACTAGTTTTCAAGCTAATGATGGTGGTTCACAGCCTAGAGTTTGGGAGTTTTTGATAAGGATATATATATAAAATACTTCAAAAGAAAATGAAAATGTACACGTTTAAACAATAGAAGAGTTCGTTACATAACATTAAAGGAGGGTGGCAATTATTCGAATCATTTATTTTGTTTCACGAAAAAAGAATGGGGGAAAAAATTTCAAAGTTTTTAATAGACTCTCACATGATATTCGCTCTTGTCACTAAAAACTCATTCCAAATCTTGTGGGCATGCGTTGAATTCGAGTCAGGATTAAAAAAGAAAGGGTAGGGATGGGCATGAATTGATAATAAATGCTGAAATCAAAGAATGAAGCATCGTATTAGGAGGGTTACACTTACACTCAAGAGAGGAGAGCCCTAGCCAAGCAGTCAAGAAATTAAATAGTTTTAAAAGAAAGGCATAGCATTACGTGGATAGGGCAGGAAGAAAAGTGATGCTAATGCGTATGGTTATGGTTATGGTTATGGTCGATCTCGATCGGCTAGCTCCACCAAGCAAGCACTTAGATTAGGGCTTAATCTGCTCTGACAAAATGTCCAAATACCGCCAAGACAAAATTTTGGTGTTGGCCCACCCAATACAAATTTATTTTATTTGTTTTTTAATTATAATAATTCATAATGTGGGGGCAGCCATCCCATCCCATCCCCCACGACCGCTATGTGCGGAGCGCTCACCACCATCTTTGCTTCCTCACTTGTCTCATTCTTTGTCTCCGTTTATTCCATGCCTCCTCCCACCCTTTTTCTTGTTTTAATTTGCTGTAAATTAATACCCTTTTCAAAAAACTAGGGCATGGTGAGTATGCATTTAGGCAAAGCTCTCTGGCATTTTGGCCTTATTTGGGACATATTAACAGGTAGGCCAGCTAAATCCAACCAAGATATCCTTCTCTCTTTTCTTTTTTCTTTTTTTACCAAGTAATTAAACTCTATTTTACAACACTTGCTCTTTTTATATTTATTATATATCTTACCAAAAAAACTAAAAGCATGATTTGCAGGGGATTAATTCCAAATCTTGAACAGTTTTTGTAGACAATTCTACCAGAATTTGTCTGCCATTATATATATATATATATATATATATTATTAGGATTAACTTAAGTGATCGGAGAATCAAATTTTGTCTATTTGGGCCAGCTTAAATTAAATAGCAAAGCAAGCGCATGCTTGCTTCCAACTTTGCTCGTCAGAATTTGTCAAATAAATGAATCGCCCGCCCAGAAATAACCTTATATTATTTAACTAATTAAGGCAATTAACAACGGCATGCAACTTGCGTTTGTAAATCTAAGCTAATCTAATCTAATCTAATCTAATCTAATCTAGTGCAAGATGGTTAATTTTTTTTTGACATGTGAGAGAGCATGTTGATCAATGTTGCTTCTTTGGACTGACAACGACCACGTGGCCTTCTCTCTTTCCGTCCCTTTTCTTTTCGCCTTATTTTCGGAAAAATTCCAATGACTAGTTATTCATCGATCCATTTTTTATTTTCTTTTTTCTTCATTACTGTCATGTCATCAGTTTGCTATAAACAATCAAAACTCAGGGACTTAACCGTTACTCTCCCAAACAAAAAGACCGATGTATCATCAACCGCAATAGTACCATGCCGTATTAGAAAAATTAATCAAAATTTAGGTTATATTTTAAAAATAAAAAATAAAAAATTATTACCTGTTACGAGAGAACTCAAATCTGTATGTATATTTGATAATGAAGGAGATTTGCAGAGATTGCTGGAGAAGAGAATATTAAAAGAGGAAATTACAGCTATGCAATGAGATGTAAAAACCTGGAGGAAGCATCTGTTGTCCCCCCCTTCGTGTTTTGTAAAGCATAGTGGTTTACAGACAAGTGATTGTACAATTTGTTTGGGCTCGGACAACTTTACTGTACACTCACGTTCTGTTTTGTTTTGTTTTGTTTTGTTTGAGGTACAATTTCTTCAAATCAAAATTTTTAGTGTATAATTTCTTAATTAATTTGGAATATATATATATATATATATATATATATATATTTTGAATGAAGGTGACCTTATAATAATAATAATAATAAATCTAAACGACGAACCAAAAATTAAAAAGAAAATTGTTTTGTTCATACATATCTCTCAGGCCTCTTACAACCATGAAAACATTATCGTCTATGTAAATGTAATGGAGGCAAAGTTTCTTTCAACTTTGACTCTTGATTTGGATTGTCTTCCCATTGTCTGGTCTCTCTCCCCAAAGGCTTTATATCTATCGTCTTTTCTTTGTCTATTTCATCGTGAGTTTTCATAAAACTACACCTAACAACGTATTTAGTTTACATTCTTTTCACGAGTCTTTTCCCCCCATCCGTCAAATGGGTAGATAGAAAATTTATAGGAATTTTTTTCTTTTATAATAATAATAATAAAAAAATTGATAAATATCAAGTGCTATTTTTGAGTTAGGAGGTTGCGAATTTAAAATTAAAAAAAATCAATAAATAAAATAATGATAAAGTTACAGTTTTATTAATACGTCTCGATGAGGTTATTTTGATTAATTTATATTTTTTTAACATATAATCAACCAGATATAAACACTGCAGTAGAAGAGATTTCTATAAATTTTTAAACTTGTATCTCTATTTATGAGTTCCACACATACTCATAAAATTATTATATTCCTTAATAAGTTGACTCCTAAGTTCTAGTTATCTCAGTGTTTCGCCGTCAATCATTGCTTTATCAACAAAATCTAACGACGGAGACTAAAATAAATAAATAAATAAATAAATAAACAAATGCATATATGTATTAAAACATTTTGAACGGGAATCTAGTGATAAGGACTTGTATATATAAACAAAGAAAACGATATAAATCTTATTTTATATATGTTGATTATGTCAGAATTCAAAAACATTAATTTGGGTAAATTTAATTCTTCCTATATATATATATATATATAAATATCATTAGAAATAAACACGATGTTAATGTAGTAGTTGGTAAAATTTTAAAATAAAATTGATTGAGAGGGGGAATTGGAAGGAAAAGCCAAAAAGAAATTGCGAAGGGGAGATTCCCAGATTGATAAACCAATTAGCAGAAAGAAGGACATAAGGTCAGAATTGTGGGTCATGTAAGCATGTGGGTATGTCTGGTGTTTTTGTACCTAACCCATTCCCCTTCTCCCGAATCAAAACTGCAAGTAATTTTAGCTTCATTTATCGAATCATATCATGTGACTCTTTGCTTTGTTTCCACATCAACACACTCTTCTCTTCTCTTTTCTCTTTTCTCTATGCTATTTTGTGCAAATTTGGACTTCTATCTTAGGGGTCAAAGTGCAAATATATTTTTCTACTTTTGTGGGTTGTTTGTTTCATCCAACACTCTCTGTCTTAACTAGAGCTACAATTAGTCATTTTTTTAAAAAAATAAAATGCAAATGATTCTATTAGTGAGATATTAACGAACAAACAATTACAGACCCTTTGTAGTTGAGCACTCACTCACACTTCTGGAATCGATAGAGTTGGGTAAAATGTTTAAAAGCAAGACCTATTAATCAAAAGAGACGTGAAAGCTAATATTATTTTAAAGATAAAGATAAAATATGCACGCGTTACATTTTCTTTAATTTTATAAAATGCAGCTTAGCTTTGCTTTGCGCCGTTGTTGCTCAAAAGCGTCTTTTAGATTAGACAGATAATTGTTCATCATTATATTTAACAACTTGATTATCTATAATAATGTTTGTTTTAGTAGTCATGATGAATAAATTAAGTCGTACGGAATATGGGTGGCTTGGAATTTAAGAATTATGTACTTAAATTAAATCGATCCCCGTTTTAATGGATTTGGGCCCAAATATATAGACGTTTTAATGTTGGAGCCATAAGCTTTACGTTTATTCATAAAACATTACAAGCTATCGAATCAATGGTCCACTAAAACCAAGGAATTAAAAATAAAAAGAAGAGAGACTTGTTGCTCCGGCCTTCAGTTTCAACTTTAGGGAAGGGAATTAAATGAGTTGTTAAGGAACAGCAGAGAGCAACAACAGGTCTATCAAAGACCCAACAGAGGCCCAAAATATTGTTAGCCCATTGAAAGAGGGGTGCAGTGAGCATATAACCGAGATGCTCAAGGCAAGCCCATTCTGTCATTTGAATTGTAGAATTTTGACCCGCAGAAGTCTACGCTCGATTTTCTAACTATACACATACATTAGCCTTACTGAGAAATTCAATGAAAAAATAGTGGCAATGTGCTTATGATACACACACATCACAAAATCAAATTTGAAGACGTGAAGATCAAAACTCATGATTTCAGCAGTATCATAATTACCATGCGAATGGAAGCGTATCATATTTCCTTCACAAAGATGCAACTGCATTAACTGTTGTCGGGCTATTTTATAAACCTTTTTTATATTTTATCCAACGTAGGCCACCCCCTATTTAAGCATTAGTGTCCACATATATAATTCCAATTCATTATATGTACATGCTTAGGTTACACTACTTTTTAAATTGATAATCATACAGTACATGCTTTTAATTTTATTTTACTTGGAAGGAATAAGACAAATGGATTTTGGTTGGGCTGGCCACGTGTACACGAGAGATTGGATTAGATTATAAATCACATGATCCCCTGAGGCCTATGCCTGCCCTTTTTCATTTATTTATTTAATTTTATTCGCAGAATTCCAAGGGGTATAATAAATACATTATAAAAGTGAAAATGCTCAGCAAGACCGTCACAAAAAGCTACGAAGAAAAAAACAATAATTAATTATATAATCCAACCTTGCTTTTGTTTTTCTGTCAAATTCAATAAACTGATTTGAGCGCACCCCCTGTTTCTCTATCTTCTACAGGAGCCACCCCCATTAATAAATATTCTGTATATTTATTTATTGTTAAAAGCTTTAGGGCTTTCAGTTTTAGGTGTGAATGCTGAGGGTTTGGGGAATTCTGTTCCTATTTTGTACCAAATAAATAGTCCTGGTACTTTAGTGGTCCTCCTGTTCTCGTTGTCCAGTCTCCAATGGCATCTCAAAATGTTATCTTCTCTTCAGCTTTTTACCAATTTCATATTTTCTTTACCTTGAGAGTATTTGGTGAGGGAGAAAAGAATCACGTGATATTACATGTTAAAAGTAAAGTGTCTGTGAATTTTAATAAATCTGAATACTTTTTATTTTCAAAATTTAGTAAAAATTAATACTATGAAATGTACCTAAAGGTGTTTAAATTCAAAGACTTTATTTGAATATTAGGGAGGGTTACCACGCCTGCAAT
Source organism: Melia azedarach (assembly GCA_028052125.1). NCBI lineage: Eukaryota > Viridiplantae > Streptophyta > Magnoliopsida > Sapindales > Meliaceae > Melia > Melia azedarach. The sequence goes on along the minus strand of CM051401.1, from coordinate 1,435,342 downwards.
TTTTATTTTATTATTTTATTCTTTTTGGGTTTATAATTCTTAATTTATGAAAGAATGATAATTATAATCAAGAGTTAGAAAATGAAAAAGAAAGAATTAAAAATAATAATGAAAATTTGTTTGAAGAAATACATAATAAACCGCTGACCACTACTTTAATCTGTAGCTAAACACCAGATGATTAAAATTTTAAAATAGTATATAACATATATTATCTGTTATTTCTTATAATTTAGTAATGGGTCATTCATTCATTGACCATAATTAAGTATGGTTGTTAACAGAGAGTGCCCCGATCAAAGAAGGAAAAACAAAAAATTCAAAAAGAAGAAAGAACAACTGGCACAAAATGCAATCCATTCCCGCCAACAATGGAAGTAATGAGCAACAAAAGACATCACTCCCACGCCATGCACACACATTGACATACACACTGACTGACTCGCAATAAAAGAAACCGAGGGAACCGAAATTTATATGTGGGGCTTAGCCTGTTTTACGCCTTCCCCTGCTGTTTGTTCTCGTTCTCCATTTCTCCCTTTTTTTTTTTTTAGTGTCCTTTTGTTTAATTTTATCTTGTTGACGAGAAGTATCCCAACGCTTTATCTCATCCGCGGAGTCACCAAAATCAGAACAACAACAACAACAACGCACATTAATTGCTCTCTCTTTCTTCTCAATTTATCAGTCGCAATTTTGATCCTCATTTGTCTGTCTCGAAACCACCACCATTTTTAATTCCCATTTACTCGTCAAAAAATACAAATTCACTACTAAAAGACAACACACGCATTAACACAAACAGGTAATAGACATTACATTAAAGATTGATTAAACACATTTCATGGCAACTACTACTACTACTACTACTACAACAACTTCAGTTGCACCATCATCAACAACAACAACAGCGCACCTCAAAATCCAAACTCAGCCCATTAAGCCTAAACGCCGCAAGTACCGTGAAACCACTATTTCCTCCTCCGCAACTGGGCCCACCGTCGCCAGCAGCATCACCACCACTTCCACGACAACAGCTGCAGCTACAGCTACTACTACTTCTACGACGACTAGCACTGATTCTTTTCCAAATAATCAGAGCCGAAAACTTGAGCCGGCTACGATAGTCTCGCCTGACAACTCCTGGTGCTGTCCCGCATCCAAACCCATTCCCTCTCCGCCGCCGCCGCCGCCGCCACCTCTGCAGAGACCCGTTCGTAGTGTTATTAAAGAACCCGACCCGACGATTATACCCGATTCACCATCCACGTTTAGGATCCGATTTTCTCCTGGCAGTCTATCGCCGGTCATGGATTTTACGCACGCCGGAACTCCGCCTCCGACAGGGCACGCATCAGACTCGGCATTTCCTTCGAGTTTTAGCAAATTTAACTCTGCTTTGACGGCGGGGCTTCTAAACCCGATGTCTCCGCCGCCCGACAAAACCCGATCCAGCCCGACGCTTTTCGAGATGATGGCGAGCGAACCCGACATTCACCCGAAATCCCAGATCCCAAATGCCCACAATACTCCCGTATTGTCTTCGCAGAAAACAGCTCAACAACACCACCAACCAACGTTCGATACCCAGCAGCTGAAAATGCAAAGAATATCAGATCTTCTGTTGAATAGAAGTCCGGGTAACCAGTTTAATGAGTCAACGTCAAGTGATATAAAACTGACATTGAGTTCGAAGGATGGAATTAGCGTGTCATTGAACGTGCACAGACAGATTCTTGTGGCGCACAGTAGATTTTTCGCTGTAAAGTTGTCGGATCGATGGACAAAACAGCAACAGAAAACGACTCTTCCATACATTGTGGAGATTGCAGATTGTGATGACGTTGAAGTTTATATTGAGACTTTGAGATTGATGTACTGCAAGGATCTTAAAAAGAAGTTGATGAAAGAAGATGTTTCAAAAGTACTTGGTATTTTGAAGGTATGTTCTTTTAACTTGAGTTTTTTAATATGAGATGAAGTTATGTAGATTGTACAAAAACTTGTGTTTAGGGAATATTTTATAGTAAAGTGTTAAGGATTGTCTGATTGCTTAGAAGCTGTTTGTTGGATTAGGAAGGAAATTTAGGATTTTGAATTAACAACTTTGAAATTTAACACCGGTGAAAAATTCAAAGTGCTCCGCATGTAATAGGAAATAATAGTTAATGCTTGTGAAAACTAAAAATCCCGAAAATTTTAGGATAATGTGTGCTGTTTCTTTGCTTGTTGACTATTTTTGTGGTAACCAAATGGAGGGGGGGATTGAATTGGTTGAGTTGTATTTTCTCTTTTCTCTTTAGGTTTCTGCTGCGATTGGGTTTGATGCGGGGGTTCTATCTTGTTTGGAGTACTTGGAAGCTGCACCATGGGCCGAGGATGAAGAAGAGAAAGTGGCTTCACTGTTATCAGAGCTCCGACTTGAAGGTGTGGGAGCTGGTGAAGTTTTGAAGAGGGTTTCGGTTGAAGTTACAAATGGAACAGAAGAGGGTAGTGATAATGAGGAAGTGCTTCTCAAGCTTCTCCATGTAGTTCTTGAAGGCAAAGATGAGAAGGCTAGGCGTGAGATGAAAGGATTGGTCTCGAAAATGCTTCATGAAAATTCGTCTCAAAATGATCTTCGAAAGGAGTCATTGTACTCTGCATGTGATGGGTGTTTGCAATTGCTTCGTGACCACTTTCTTCAGGCAGCATCAGGGGATTTGAGGGACGTGGGTCAGATTGCACGGCAGGCCGATAACCTGCATTGGATTTTGGATATCTTGATCGATAGGCAAATTGCAGAGGACTTTCTAAAAATATGGGCCTCTCAATCTGAAATATCTGAGGTACATTCGAAAGTTCCTGCAGTTCACAGATATGAGGTTAGCAGAGTTACTGCTAGACTGTTTGTTGGCATTGGAAAAGGGCAACTGTTGGCTTCAAAGGATGTGCGGTGCTTGTTCTTACGGACATGGTTGGAGCCTTTTTATGATGATTTTGGGTGGATGAGGAGGGCATCAAAAGGCCTTGATCGACACTTGATTGAGGATGGTCTTAGTAACACAATTCTCACTCTGCCTTTAGCTTGGCAACAGGAAATTTTGCTTGCTTGGTTTAATCGATTCTTGAACTCTGGTGAAGATTGTCCAAATATACAAAGAGGGTTTGAAGTTTGGTGGAGGAGGGCCTTTTGGAGACGTAGTGGTGAGCAGGAAAGACCACGGCAGTTAAGAATTACAACTGCAACCATTGAGAACTCATAGAAGTTATCAAGTCCACCATGCAACATATGATGATTCTCCAAGGGGCCTATTACGTTCTTTGGATTGCTATAATCCCAATTTCACATTAACTTTTTGTTTTTCATCTCCTTCCTCTCTAAACCAGGACCTGAAATACTTCACAGGGTTTGGGTTTTCTACAAGTGGATGTATGTGTTTATTTGACTTCATATAACCTGGTTTAGTCTGGAAGTAGACATCTTTCTCCAGGTGCAACTTCCATATTTTTGTTGCATACAAACTCAATAGAAGTTCTTGTTTTGTTCATTTGGCACTTGAAAAGAGGCTCTGATACTTCTCTATGGCTATATGGGATTTACCTTTTCTGTTAGGATGATACATTTCCTCTTATTATCAGCTTAAGCAGAGTCTTTCTTACTTGGAGTTGAAAAAGGATGTTCGGGTTAATTTGGACCTAATAAATATTAGTGAAGACGAGCTCAGATGCTCCCATGTTGACACCGAAGTTTGAAGCCATCTGATGTGTTGATCAAGTCTAATTACATGTTACATTCTCTAAGCCTCGGAAAATCAAGTTCAATCAAAAGGGCAGGTGAGTTGACGCATAATCAATGTAACTATCATTGTCATTATTCGTTATAATAATGTCATTTATCGGGTTTGGAGGGTCCTGGATAAATTCTCTTTGTTGGCTATTTGCAGTACCACACATGATGGGAGACAACCTACTATCTTTTTTTGTATTCTTCTGTTATCTCGAATGTTATTTTAAGCTTGATTTCACACTCATCAGTTCTGCCTATTCTTAGATTAGGCATAAATTATCAAGGGTATTAATATATTTTTTTAATTGCTTCTTTTTGTAAGCTACATGCTTGATATTAATAGATGTGAAAATCGTTTACAAAATATTTCGAGTTGTCTTTCCTTATGCGTTTTCGCACTGGCTAGCTGTATCTAGGTGTAGAAATCAGTCAAGTATTGTTTTATTGTTTGAGTGTAGAAATTGGTTTCTCTCGTTTTGCTTTCCTCTATTGTTGTTATCCAATTATAAGATTTGTATGCTCTGTGTAATTTATGCTGCATTCTTTTTATGCTACTTAATTTTGAAAGCAGAACCATTACAAGTTTTTACTGAACGTTTTCATTACTTGGGACTGATCATTTTATGCTTGATAGTGATTCCATTCTACAATTAGCTGTGAATTAGAGCTCTACTACTTGGTATTATTGTGCTCTTTGCTGCAAATAGAAATGGGCGATAGCCAAATACTTTACTGCTGTGCGCAACAGCTCTGAGTTAGACCTAAAATTCCTAGCACTTCAATTTTAAATATATTTGTAAGTTGTCACTAAATTTTGTGGCTTCTGAAGCTGTTGGAATTGAAACTATGTGGCTGCAAACCCTGTGATGTGATGATACATAGGAATAGGTTCTCTGGTGTTTTCCTTCTCCAAATAACTTCCAATAGGTTCTTTCTCTTGTATGATGGGAATCATATTCTTTTGCTGTGCTCCAAGAATAACTTCTCCTGTGGTTTTCTAGTGAGAGCATGTTACTTCCTTTATCTAAAGAATTTGGGATTTTAACTTTCTACAAAACCATTAGCTGTTGGATTCTTATCCTTTTCTTGCTTTCAGTTTTCGGAACTTAGGCCACACTTATTTGCAATATCAAATATCTGGTAAGTGTGTTTTCTATTTTTAACTACGAAATTTATATAGTTTTGAAAATCCTCAAGTACTGTAGTATGAGATCTGTTTAATAATTAAAGATGTATGGGTTTTTAGGATTAAAAAGATTAGGTTGGGGAAAGCATCATGATCATAAATGGAAAATCCAAAATTGCAATCCAAGAAGACTCGCCATGTTAGGTTTGGCGAACAAATGCTCAAGATTTCTTGTTTGGACCATTCAATAGAATGTCATTTTCTAATGGTTTCAACAAAAGAAGGTAATACAAATGCACCCCACTTAAATATTCATTTTTTTTTTTTGGGAAAAAAGAAAAATTGAAACTTTGGTATAATTGGGTGTCAAGATCACCGATCCAAGTAAGTGGAAGAGCGACATCGTTGTGTGGTTCATTGTTGTTCGGTAGGTTTGAGTTGTATCCATGAGTTTGTTGCACATGTTTCCCATATTTTTTAAAGGGAAAATGTCCGTTTCTTTCTTGATTTTTGAATTAATATTTTATTAATTTTTAATATTTTTTTAATATCTTATCATTTTTTATTTTTATTTTTTAAAAATTTAAATATAAATAGTTATATCAAAACTAATTGAACCGATTTTTTTATTAAAAAATAAAAATCAAATTGCGAAAATTCGAACCTTAGAAAAAAGTGAAACAATCTTATCATTATATCAATTGACTTTTATTAATTTTTTTTCTTATTTTCAATAAATATTTTATTTTCAAAATATATAATGAATTCTCTTTAAAATAAATTTTTTTTATTAATATAATAAAAATATTTTTATATTTATAAAAATATTCTAAAATATTACTAATGATAATAATTTAATAATTATTTATAATAATTTTAAATTTTTTATAAATTTCTATTATTATTAAGAAAAATGAATATAATTTATTGTAAAATTAAAATTATTATTAATTTTAAATTTAATTTTAAAAAATTTATAATTTAATGATATTAAATAATTTTAAATTCAAAATATTTTAAAATTTTAATGTTTATAAAATTATTTTTAAAGTTATAAATTTTTATATTAATAAAATTTATTATTAATAGGATTTATTTATATATATTTAAAATGATTATTTATTAAAAATTAAATAACTTATCATAAATATGTATTTGATAGAGTGATAAAAGTTCAAATTTATTTTGATCAGGTTTAGGTTCGAATTTATATAATGTTAATTTATTTTATAATTTAAAAAAAATTGATAAATCAAAACTCAAGAACATAATAAGGTATTAAAAAAATATAAAGAATAATAAAGTAGTTGCTTAAAACTCGAAAAAGTAATAAAGTATTAAAAAAAATATAAGAAATAACAAGGTAGTTGCTAAAAAAATGAGGGGAATGCATTCTCTCTCTTATGCAATCTAATCAAAGCATAATAAATAGGAAAATATATGATTATCTTGCTTTGTAAATCTATCAAAACTTTCACAATCTCGTTCTCAATTTGTCATATACTCATGCCTCGTGGAACCTTTAGATAATTTGTTGTTATAATTATTTTTTAAATTTCACTTAATTTTCATAAAATAATAAATAAAAATATATATTTAATGGTTTGTAAGGAATATATATATTTATTTATCTATATTTATTATTATTAATACTCTAATAATTACTAATATATACTTCGAAATACAAATAATATAAATAAAGGAATATTATCATATATCTTTTTTGAAATTTGGATTTATATTACTTACAGAGAAATAATGAAGTTTGTATCACATACATTCCTTATGATATTAGTCAATTGTTAGTTGACCGTTACATTTAGGGACAAAAATATAAAAGAAACAAGATTTTAATATTTGCTTTACTATCTGAACTCCAACAAATCAAAGAAAACCCTATAATTCGTTTAAAAACCTCGAGTCCATAAACAAATTTCTTTTCGTTGAGCTGTACACGAAACCTTCGGAGAATAGATTAGACAAACAAACAATCTTCAAATATTGGTAGGATAACACGAAGACTCGTGAAATATATGACAATATATTTTTCGATCCACAAGATTGAGATTGAGGGTTGTTGAATTTATAATAAAGTTTTATTATAAAGAGTTAAGGAAGCAATTAGTTCAGGTATGGTATGAGGTCGGGCTGAGGCTTAGAAACTCAAGGTGCCCAAAAGCGGATGAAGGTGTTAGCAAGTTGAACACGGTGAAAAATATAGGCTTTTCTAGAAGAGGCAGAGGTACGATTAGGGATGGGATCTTTTGTGTAGAGATGATGGATATATTCGAAGAATTAGCAGTTCAATGAGGATGACATGTCGTAAATTTTAATCTACGATTTAACTCACAACCACCACATTAATTTTTTTGATTTGAATGTATAAAGAATTGCAAAGAATGATGCAAAGATGGAAACTTTGGAATTGAAATATGGGCAAGGAGAAGGAGAAAAAAAAAAGAAAGAGAAGAAAATTTGATAGGATTTGGCTTTTGGTGATTGGAGAAGAAAGGAGTTGCAAAAACAGTGCGTTTTGGCATGGTGTGAGAGACATGTAGATGGATTAAAATGGTATTGGGATGCGGGTAAGGTTGGTTCAGATAGTTGAAAAGTACAAATTTTTTTTAATTATTTCTCATTTTATATCTTTTTAACTTAAATTGATATGGAAGTTTATGTTTCTAATGCTTCTATCCTTATGTATAATCACTTGATCTTCATGCTAACTAATACATCAATATAAATACTGTTAAAAAAGTGTAATAGAGGGTATCTAAATAAATTCATTATTTTGGATTAGCTGACTAACACTACAGAAAATGTATGTAATACAAATTTTATTTTATTTTATTTTTTAAAGTAATATAAATTTAAATTTTAGGGGAGATATATAATAATATCCTTATAAATAAATTAACAAATAAAAAAACGGATGTTTAATTGAAATCGTAGGTAAAGAAGCAAAAGTAAATGATATGGAAGATATCAAAGCGAGGGTAGGGAACCAACAGTCATAATCACGAATTGGGCCAACATCCGGAATGGATTGTTGACTTTATGGAAAAGCCGAAACGCAAAGCGACCATCTACCAATTTTGTGCAGCGTTGGAGGGCAAAATCGGAACATAAATGGAAAAACCAAGGGTAAGATATAAATACGTGGTGGAATGGAAGCAATGGCAACAACACAACATTCACTTGACATGGTATAGCCATAGCACTATCTAGTAAGTTGACAGTGCAAAGCAAGCAAGCAGGAAAAAATATAAAAGACGACGAGGTCGAATTTCCTTACATCGAAGGAAAAGGATCGACTTCTTGTGTGGAGGGAAATTGCGTAGAAGGATCGAGATTAAAAGGTTTTCTTTAATTATTATTATTATTATTATTATTTTACTTTCTTTTAATAAAAATATTTTTGCTATAAATTTGATTTATCGCGAGAAAAAAAAGAGCGGAAGCCCTTACCAGTGTGAAAGAGTGTCTCCCATTGTAGCGGAAGACGGCGGTTTCTTGGAAGAGGTCATCTATCTGATTATTGTTGGGTGGTTTTGGGTGTGTATCAGGTAAAACGAAACGCTGCGTTTTTTATTTTGGGATTTTGCTGTTTCTTTAGTTGTTTGTTGTTTGGATTGACGGCGATAATGCGTGCCCGGAACCCATTGATCGAACAAAACAAGAGAAGACGTTAGGGTTTGATATAATCGGAGAATCATTCGTCAGTTTTTGAGGACTGTTTTCATTTTTCTCCTTTTTTTTTTCTGGAGTTAGATCTGAGAAAGGGTTTCTTCAGCCGTTCTATATGCGGAGAAGATTTGATTGGTGTGCAAACGCTGCGTTTTGGCTTCGTGGAGTCTTTAAATATTTTTATTTGGTTCTCATTGAAGACGCGCTTTAGATCTAACCCTTATACTGGGTTGTGTTTTGAGAAGTTATTTCTGCATTTCTTTTATCTACTTCATCAGTCGTGTGATTGAATTGAATTGACGCAATGTAGGAATTATAGAATTTCAAGCCTTGGTACAGGCACCATCGTGCTGGCAAAATCTACTTTCAACTCATTTTAGAGGTTACGGAACATTTTTGTTGCGCGTGATTGATCACATTTACTTGATTTGTTATTTGGGTTATGTTTTTGCTGCTTCTTTTATGGCTTGCTGATGGCATATGTTGTCATCTTGCTCTAAAACTTATTGGGATTGTGGTCTTTCCTTGATGTATCGCAATCGAGTTGGTTGTTTTATTGGGATTGTGGTCTTTCCTTGATGTATCGCAATCGAGTAGGTTTTTGAAAGGAATAAATTTTAGGCTCTTCAAATCAAGATGTGAAGGGTGCTATATGATTGTAGCCAGGTTTTGCTGGTTGTTGATAAAAAATTTAATTGATCGTGCTTGATTTTACATCTCTGTATTTCTTGCTTGGCTTTGCTAGAAATTGAAAATATTGTTCTATCTGTCTCTTCAAGTGGCTTCGGCACTCTGGGAGTATTGAATTTTTTGAAACTAACTGTGAGAACTGTTTCAAGCCAGGTCTTGCTCCAGCAATGATGATTGTAGGTGGTATCATGTATCTTGTTCTGTGTTGTACTCTATTACAATTAATGATGGGCGTCGAGGAATCCTTAGTATAATTGATATCTCTACACTGCCCTTGCTTATGTATTGTAAATGTGCCGGACATTGTGATTTATTGTTCTCATATCAACTTGCAGTTTCACATATTTTCTTGCTCTGGTTTTCAGCTGCTATTTTGAAATAAGCAGAAATCAAGCAACAACGGCAGCCCGCAAGACCTGTGGTGGAAAGCCGTTGGGTGATGGGAGAGGGTCACCACATGATAGCATGCTGGGCACCTTTAGTTTGGAACATACCAACCTTATCAACTCTGGTTTGACTTGGAAAGGTTCAAAAGGTAATAGGAGTTCATCAAGGCAGGCTGAGAAATCAGTTTCACGAAGCTTAAAAGCTTGTAGGGAGCTTTTCAATCAGAATTTGAAAACTGTGGACATGCCTGTTTGTGAGTCCGAGAAGGTGGAATATGAAGTCTTCGTAATTTAGTTGTAGCTATAGTTCTAATGTGTGCAATGTGATGTATTTAAGTTATGACTTGACGCCACCCTTTCTTTTTTATTTGCCAGCTTGGAGTAAGTGTTCTTGGGTGCCACTTTACTGAGAAGGCAGAACATGTTCCAATTAAGAAGAGAAGATTTGTGTATAGATCACCATCTCCACCACCTAGAACCCCATCACCACATCCTGAGAAGACTGATATGGTCTTGAAGATCAAACCTGGGGTAATTGATCGCACTGCTTCAGCAAATGACTTGGGTCCAATTGTTGACAAAGAGTGTTATGTTGATGAGACAATCTTGGAGAAAGAAAAAGTACAAGTTAATGAGAACGAAGACTTCTCGGGTATTTCGATGCTCGCAGCGGCTGCATGCAGTAAGGATTTTGGAGGAGAAGAAGGACATGTTGAGTATGGTTCAGGAATTGAAGAAACCTCTGTACGTGACAGCCCCTTTGAATGTGCAACAAATAGTGAATCGTTGTCATTGTCAAAGAGAGTCTCTAAGAATGATCTTAATTGTGCTGAAATTTCAACTAAAGGAGCTGTTGTGCAGGATCATCCAATGAATTTGAAGGATCTCTTAAGCAGCAAAGATAAGGGAACAATTAGAAAACAGGGATCATCTTCACGAGATGATCGATTGCACTGGGATCTAAATAGAGCAATGGATTCGTGGGAACGTCTTTCCGAATATCGAGTTGCAGATTCGAACACTAATGTCACAGGTCGCAATGCTGAAGATGTGGATCATAGTAAGCATTGTGATAAGATGAGAAATTTTAAATGTTATGAATTGCCCAGTGACCCAGGAGATAGCAATACTGATGCTGCAAAGGACCTGCCACCTAGTGATTTTAAAGAAGTGTCTCATGAAAGGAAGCAATTAAACATTGAGAATCACAAATTGTCTGTATCTGCCTATTCTGAGAGGTCTAATTACATGGAAGAAAACTTGCTTTCTTCTGAGCTTGATCATGCAGGGAAGGCGGATCAGTTGGAGGGACAACAACCATTGCATAGTCAAGAAAGAACCGTCAATGGTGCTGGATCTGTCATTGTTTTAGCTGATGATGCTAAGAAGCTTTTAGCCTTAATTGATGACGATCAAAGTATTACAGACCACACTGTTTCCTCTGCATTCGGTAATGATGACTCATCATTACATGGTGTTGTCAGCTTATATTTGTCCGAAGATAACAAGGTACCTTATAAATCACATGATCATAAGAGCAGCTATGCTGCTACTGCAGACATGTTTACTTCCTCTAGTTCTCAGCTTGAGAAGAAAGAGGTTGCATGTCTGGTACCTTCGTCTTGTAACACCACTGGAGTGGTTGGGGATGGTTTAAAGGAAGCTGTTGCTGATGTTAAGGAAATTTGTGGTTCACTAGCTGGTACAAGTTACCCAGTGGATATAATTGCCTTGGAGGCAGGTCAGACACTTGAGCCTGAGTGTATTGACAATTTGAGAGAGAACCAATCTTGTTCTGCACCTCAGAGTTCTGAGATACCTACCTCAGCTGCACTTATTAAAGATCAACCTGCATTAGCTGTGGATTTGGAGGTAGAACATGGAAAAGCTTCTGTGCATGGTAGTGTTGAAATGGATGCTTTAGTGCATACTATTGGAGAGGAACCTGCAACCAAGTGTATGAAAAACTCTGCGGAAATGTTGCAAGCCCCCTCTGTTCATAGTTCTCATGGTCTGTGTAGAAGCAACTGCGATGATCTTGTAAATAGTTCTGATAGGATGATTGTAGAAGAGCCTTTAGATGATTACAATTCTGATATTCCCCATGATCATGCCCATGTGAAATCAAGTGACCTAGAGGTGGATTATGATTCTCAGTATGAGGACGGCGAAGTGAGGGAATCAATTGTTCATACTTGGGAAGAATATGATGGCGAAGACATGGAAGTTGAACATGTTGACTATGGATCTGACAGTGGTAATAATTTGAGTTGTGAAGCTGAAAAATCTATGAAGCATGCACAAGAAACTAACTTTCAATCTTGCTTGAGTGGCTCATCAGGATCTGGTAAGGAAAGATCATTTAAAGGACAGGAAGGTATGGACGAGGTTGAATCTGGCAAGGTTACTAGAGATGCTGTTGCTAGGGAAGTTGAAATGGAGAAATCAAGTCTATCAGCTGGTTCAACCATGAAAATATCCAGGTGGGATCACAGAAAATTTTCAGATTCAATGATTGGACTGGGTGATGGCAGCAGTAGGAAGAACCTTGCCAGTGACAGTATGGATGTAATGGCTGCTGAAGGTACTAAGATGAGAATGGTGGGATCAAGAGAGTTCAGGAGGGAGTTGCGGTCACATACTGAAGGACGAGCATTGCAGGATCAATATTTTAAGAAGGGGCAAACTTATATGCAAGGAATCAGGTACTGTTTAGAAAACTATTCTAACTTGTTTAATTTAAGTTAGCTTTGGTACTCAGTGTACATTAGTTCTGGTCATCCAATCTTTGCTGAGCTCTTTTTGATTTCTTGATGCAGTGACACTGATAACACTTATCCTAGATATGAAAGGGTGTCTGGATACGTGGAACCTTTTGGTAGGGTAAGATATACTCGGCATGCTAGAGGTGAGGAAGGTCATCATTGGGTCAACTCTGCAGACAGTCACAGGGGCATAAAGCGCTATCGTTCACCTCATTATCATGTTCCGGCATCTTTCCGTCGACCAGGGCCTGAAAATGGTCCCATTGCCAGACAAAATATGGATGCTTCATCACTCAGTGTCCATCAGCGTCTTATAAGAAGTGGGTCGCCAGCTGATGATAGGTATGAGGCTTTTCGTTTGCGATTGGGTTTTAGACCATCTAGAGAGCTGAGTCCTGGTAGGCGTATGACCCTGGGCAGGGGTAGGTCTCTAAGATATGGTCCTCGGCTGGATGGGAGAGGCCTTAGGGGACGATACCATGGTTCCCTGCCTGATGATTGCTCCGGGCCTTCCTTGAATCATTCTCATCCTCCTGTGAAGAGAGATAGAAGCTCTTCTCCCATTGAAAGAAGAGGCAAAGACTCTGCACGTAACTCCCATTCAAAATCTCCTCCAACATCTAGACTTTGCTCATCTGACTCTGGCAATCCAAGTTCAGCACACCGAAGTGAATCCCCTAGTTTCAGATCGGAGGTCAGAATGCAGAGAGGAAGATCACCTCATCAGCGGTCTGGTTTTATGGCTAGTCGTATAGTAAGATTCCCGAAAATGCGTAGAAATCATGGTTCACCACCTCGTAATTCCAGATCGATTGGTAATTCAAAAGATGGCTTGGTTCATTTTAGGGAGCAAGCCAGATTTGGCCCACGGGAAGGAAGATTTGACTTCTTGGATCCCCCTAGAAACTACAGATCTGTGCATACAGGAAGATTACTGGAAATGGAAGGAATTGATAGAGGACGACCGAGGTGTGATGGAAGTGATGATAATAGGGAGAAACATGGTCATAGATTTGGGCTGGTTCCTCCTGCAAAGCAATATGATGTGGACGGGGCTGTGAAGCAATTTCCTCGTAAAGTTGATGAAGGTTTTGTAAAGGGTCAAAGTTCTCGTTACGTCGATGGTGCTGATTTTTATGGCAGAGGGAGTCCTAAGCAATTTGGCAGGGGAATTGAGAGTTTCATGGGAGATGGACCAAGAAAGTTTAGAGAAGAGAGAGACCCGTTCATTCATCAGAGAGATGGAAAATGTAATGCTAATCCAAAATCCTCCAGAATGCGGGAAATTGATGATGATAAAGCTTCCATGAGAAGGCCTTCCTGACTCTGTTCCTGGTGGCCTCTTTTTTGTTCCCTCTTATTCGGTGCATCTGCAGGCAGGTACACTGGAATATAATCTGTTACCTGATGAATTAGTTTTCATTTACAGAAGGCAAGCACATATATCTTGCAGTTCCCATTACCATCACTTGATGGATTTGGATCTTTTATTTTGTTTTTTTCCTTTTAGAGTTGTTGATGAGAGAGAGATCAAGTGGTTACTTCTTACTCCCCTTGATTTAAAATATTTTTTTTTGTGGCCAACTGGTGGTGAAACCTCTTTGCTGGCCATTCAAAATATGATCAAATCAATGAAAAGTCAATTTTTTTCTATCTTAGTTTGGCAAAGGCAATTTTATGTTTCTTGTTTACCTGTTATTATGCCTGTTTAGTGTTTGTTTTTAACCATTATCAGGTTGAGAAATTGTGGCTGTTTTCAAGTAATATAGGCATTGAATCCTTATTTTCTGTCCTTCATGGAAAAAGAGTACGGTCACGTGAGTTTTAATCTGGGCTATTAATCATGATTATAAGTTGAAAGTACATTGCACTGGACTTTGGCAAATAATCTGATGTTTCTTTATTAACACCTGTGTGCATTGGCGAGTTTGTAACAACTATTAATATAAAAATGACCATGAGCAGCAACTTGCTCCTAGTTTCCTTTGCTATTCACTCCACTTTCTGCATTTTTGGTTTATTTACGAAATTCATATTATGGATATAGGAATAGCTGTAAAGAACATATTGAATCTTCTGTTGTATCTAATGATAGTCAGAAGGTATTCATATTGATTTATTTTGTTATGGTCAAATTGGAATAACAAAGCATTTGCTATATCCAACTTATTTAGAGGATGGTTGAAATAATGTCTCAGTTGAGCGATGGATGCTCTCATGGTGAAGAGATGTTGCATACATAGGGATGTCCAAAGAGAAACAGAAAATTTGATAAACCAATCATATCTTTCAATTCTATTTCTCAGGAAAAAGAGACAATTTGGTATAGCTACCCCTGCTTCCCCAGTAAGAGGAAATAGATACAGAAATTATGATTGAAATTTAACTATACAATCTAATCATTTTCAAGATTTCTATAGCTGTAATTGGACAAAGTATTCCACCCTATGTAATAGGATATGATTCTGCCTGTTGAAGTATTGTCTGAGCTTGAGTCAGATTCTTTGTTCTTTGTCTGATGAGCAGCTAGCTAGCACCTTGCCTGAGTTGCCTCTGCTTGATGGTTGATATGTTGGTGAACAATAGCTCTCCACCTTTTTATGTGTAACATTCTTCATCATCGAAGTGTGTAAAGAAAGAATTCAGCAACGGGCAATCATAATTTATGTCTGTCAGTCTTGCATATTTTTGCCTTAAATTAAGAAAGGGAAAAAAAAAGGGGGGAACCCATGTTAGCTCCAGGGAATCTACTTATAAGCACATTGAAATTATCAAGGGACGGTTTAATGTTTTCACCATTCTTGATCAATCAGCATTTCATTTGTCAATCCAATCTCTCTTAGCTCTTCTTTGGTGTGATGCACTAACAAGCTGTACCTGTAGATATATAGAATAGAATATTAGACAGATAGAAAGCTTGTCGATCCTCTCAATATATGAGGTAGAGTACCTTCCACCGTAACCTTTCTCCATAACAATCATGTCTCCATTTCCCAAGTTATTGAGTCCTTCAAATTGCTCAACAGTCCATTTGTACCATCTCATCAGAAATACACGTAAGGTTACACCATGCGAGACTATTACAATGTTCATATTTGGACTTCGTTGTTCAGGCGGTTGAAATCGTCCATGATCAATATCTGCTCTGAGTGTTTCTCTGAATCCTGTTTGCATTCATTCACAATCGTACGTCAATATTAATTCTTCTGAGAGAGAATTGAATTAACAACAAATTAGTTTAAGGGCACCTGTGATTCTATCATAAACATCAGCAGCAGATTCACCATTGGGAAATCGGTAGAAGAAACGACCGTAACGCAAACGAATAACTTTCTCTACTCGCATTTTCTCTCTATCCTGGAAGTTCCCTTTAATTCATGAAAATAGAACAGGAAAAATGAAGAAAATAAATTAATATTTGTTGCTAATCTTGAGCTTGAATGGTATCAAAATCTCGCCTACCAAAATCTTGCTCACGAAGTCGAGGTTCTTTAGTCATGCCTGCAATCCTTGAACGCTCAAATGCACGTCCCAAGAACTGCAAAGTTTCAAGAGTTCTTCTATAAGGCGACACGTAGAAGTAAACCTGCCAATCATCAACTCCGTCTTTCTCAATCATTTCCCTTATTCGTTTTCCACATTCTTCAGCTTCAACCTTGCCTTTCTCTGTAAGTGCAATCTTTGGATCAGCAACTCTTGTATAAGCACTCTCGTCAACATTTCCTTCACTTTGCCCGTGTCTAACCAAGATTATCCGGCGAGGCCTGGGAGGAGGTACAATTTTTGGATCCATATCAAGACTTTTACCCGAAAATGTTGGCTTCCCGTTGCTAGAAAATTGAATGGTTTCTGTCATATTATCACAACATTTAACTGGATTAAAACTTCCCCATTTTCGTCGGAGAACTGGCTGGGATGGTGCTGGTGTGAAGAAAATAGTGGCCATTACTTGGGAAGACCAAGAAGATAAGAAATTGGGAACAAAGGCTCAGTTTTTGTCATCTTTGTTATGTGGCATTGAACAACTGACAGTTACGTTCTAGTCATGCATGCATATATTGATATTAACATTAATATTAGCCAGCCCAGGACAAAACATAAAGGATGTGTTAATGTTATTAGTAGTGGTTCTGAAGACATCTGAGCAGTAGGAAATATTTCCAGCAAAACATTTAAATTGCTGTTATACCATCTGAATCAATAATATGGACGTTGGTACTTATGGGACGATGATACTATATATTCGGGAATATTCGCGATAATATTCAAGACCATAGGTACATGTTCTTGGGCCAACTTTGTCCAAGCTATTGCATTGAGGACCCTAAATCTAAAATGGGCTTAGCTCCTTATCCCAATTCACACAATTCTTTAATGCTAGAAGCAAATAGCAAACAAGCAAGTAAGCGAGAGCCAGACAAACAAAAAAGCCGATTCTTAAAAGACTTGGAAGGAAGCAGAGTCGCTTCCGCATTACAAAATTTCGTTCAAAGCGGTTGAATGGTCTGCAGAGTTGTTTTGCTGGCTCTTTTAAAATCATAAGTTCTCAGGTGGACCAAGACAATATTAACCTTTAAATTATTAGGTATCATTCATTTATTACAATTATTTATTATTTTTTGGGTTGAAAGTATAACAATCTCTAGCGAATTAGAGTCTATATATGAATATTCGTACACAATACATAATTAAGAATTTGACCTAAATAGATGTTGATTTAGTTCATGATTGAGGTCATGCATGAGTCATTTTTAAGGAACAAGTCGATGAAACCCATGCTATGTACCACCATTATTAGTATCCAAGTCCAGTCTATAAATTCATGATTGGGTAATAGCTTATTATCGGGTACTAACTTTTTTATGACTAAAGTTTCTAACTTTACCTATAGAAATTAAGTTTGGTTCCAACTAACTACTACTACTAATAAGAGAGAATTCTACCCAATACACTCACTGACACAACACTAATAAAAGTTGATGATCGAATGCTGATGATGCATGCATTATTAGAAGACGTAGATTAGATTAGTAAATAAAGTTATCAAATGCGGTGATAAAACATTTTTGGGATGGCAGTTTTCATTCTTGCAAATGAGGTTTAGAGATACGTAGAGTTGAAACTATAAAGAATGGTACATAGAAAATGGCACCACAAACAATATGTGTTTATTGTCCTTTAGTTAGTATCCGTAGATATATACATATGGACACAAGAATTGGCATTGCCCCTGCTTAGAGGGAAAGTGCGTTGAGTGGCCTTGCGGGTAGGCTACAGCCTATAGCTAATTGGTTATCATGAAATAATGACAATATTGGCATGGCTTTCAGCAAAATCTCCAAGCTAGCATGGCCAACTATTTTTTTTATTATTATTATTACTATTGCACATCAAACATAAATTAAATATAGTTAATTTAAGTTAATTAGAAAAGCACTTAATTCCAAACAGCTGACTCTAGGGTCAACTAAAACTGTACGTAAGATACTTTTTAATCATAGTTAAAGCACCAAGGTTACCTAAAAAGTCGGTCATTGACAATTAGTGGTACAATACAAGGCTTAGTGATTAGTGACATATTGATTAGTACTACTATGTTCATTTCTCTATCTCTCCATGGAAATATTAAGGACTTAATATCCAAGCAATTTCACAACCTTGTCCCTAACTTAGCTATAAATATGTAGAATCTAGGATATCTTAATAAATTAAGTAACGCTGACCTTTTAAGAATCTTAAAACCAATATTGACTTTCCACCTTCATTTTTTTTTCTTTTTTAGAAATAAATAATGTTGCAAAAGAATTTTTTAAAAGAGTATATATTACTCTAAATTATATTCAATTTTTCAACAAAAATAATGTTTTGTCATATAATTATCTATTACGCCATTTTATTATCCACTTGATGAATGTTACATTATATAGAATGATAATTTTAAAATAGGTGGTATTATTTTGATTCATCAAAATTCTTTCTTAGAATTTTTTCAAAATATATATATGATTGATAATTTTTAGATTATTAAGATTATAAAACTATCGTATTTTTCTATATTATATATTTAACCATACGCTATTAATAATAATAAATATATGGTGCCCAATTTTAAAAAATTAAAAAAAAAATTCGTAATCATGATAGAAACATGACTCTAACAGTGATTGGTGGATGGAATGGGATTGTCACCAAGATCCAATTTCAAGTCTTCATAGCTAGCTAGCTAGCCAAAGAGTAAAGAGAAAACCAACTGAGTAACTAGGGTTAAAAAGAAAGAGCATCAATGAAAAGAATACTAGAGAAGCTACAAAACAAAGAAGCTCTTTATAAATTTAATGTAATTAAAGCCTTTAGAACGAAATTAAGTGAATCAGAGGTAATATATATATATATATATAAAGCCTTTTATTAATGAGTATGAAAACTGACGGTAATTTGTTTTACATCCTACCATTACATTGCATGCTTCCTCTCTCCTTCAATTTCCTATATATTATTTTTTAACACCGAAGAAACAGTCACCAATTTGTAGAATATTAGAATAAAAAATCATACATACATCAAAATACACACGAAATAGTAGCTTTCAATAGATTTTGTCTCTTGCAGTAAAGCGCCTTAATTAATTAATTTCTTTTTTATATATATAATATATATGTGTGTGTGTCGTCCAATGAAAATGCCTAGCCAGGTTTATAAGAAGCTTCTTGTGATTGACAACTGAAAACATTAGTATATTGTAGTAATATTAATTAATTAAGCTTACGTGCAAGCTTAATTACTTCAATTGAAAATTAATTATAGCCAAATATTAATTAAGCTTAACGATGAGACTGTACGCCATAGGGAACTATAGAGGAAAAATTATATATATATATATATATATATATATATATATATATATAAATAAAAACACGCGGTATGTTTGGGAAACAATGTTACATATTAACGACAGATGGGAACTAAAGACAACAATTAAAAAATAATTATATAATTTATATTATACTATTTTATTTTATTTTGTTTTGGTCTTTGTCATATGCATTGACTTTAGTCCTGTCGGTGACTCATCATCTTCCGTGTTTGCGAAGGAGATAGAAGAATTAGCATTCCAATTTGGCTTACAATATTTCTTCCATTTTAATTCCTAATTTTGAATTAATTAATTCGGCAGCTCAATCTTCCTGTTTGGATTATTCGCTATGTTACTGTGTAATCTAGAGAAGTTAATTAATACAACAGGGTTAATATTATATGTGTTTAAATATAATTTTTGTGTTTTATACTTAATTAAATTTCAAAGTAAAATATATAATTAAATATTATATATATAGTGATTGTCCGAAATTAAATCATCAAAATGAAGAGGAATTATGAATGAAACCCTCTTTAACCTTTACATATACATATATGTGTGTGTGTGTGTGTGTAAAGACAGCAAACAACAATTAATTACAGGATAATATATGTATAACAAATTGGAAAACGAATAGCATGAAAAGACTTGAAGGATAACCAGAGAACAGTGTACTCCATTTGTTTTTCTTTTCCATACAAGTCAAGTTGGGCATTGACTTGTATGCTCAGTTGGACCCTCCAGCTTTTGATGATGAGGAAGCACGTACATCCCTCTTTGTGTTGTGGATGTCCACTTTCAAATTAATTTGGTCTACCAAACGATCGAGCTAGAACTAGAAGAGTTTACACAAATTAAAAATGCGTATTTTTTCCAAGGCAAGACTTCAAATTAAGGCAGGCCAACAAGAGAAGAGAGCGGCAGTCTTTTAATTAGGAGAAAATTCAACAGACAGCCAGTGTAAAATTTATTCATGTCCTTTTCAGTAATTATTCAATAAATTAGTAATTTTCAAAGTCTCGAGGCTAACTTCCGGTGGACCTTAATTAATTTAAGGAACATTTTGAGGTATATAATTAATGTAATATATATAAATATATACTAGTCCTAGGTCTTGTTTATATACGTGAATCGGGGCGTACACACTTGCATAATTAATTATTTGCAACCATAAAATTATATATCCTTCCTTATTTATGATTGAAATTAATTTCTCATGAATTATATTTTCTCTTAAAAAATAATTAATTTCTCCAACTTCAAATAATTATTATAATTATATGCTCCAAAAATGCCGGTGCTTTTAATATCCCATGTGTGGCAAAAAGAATAAAATTAATCAGCGTACGTCAGAGTTGCATGCTATAACAATATATATGGATCGTATGCAATTATTTTTTTCTTTTTAAATGAATTAATTCTTGTATACAATTAATTAATAATAAATTATAAATGAATGAATCAAAGAAGTTAGATGGGATTTATGATTGCAGATAAAAACAGAAAAAGAAAGTGAGAATGAAGAAGTAGAAAAATTAAGAATTAATTATTGGACCACACACGACACAAATGGCCTACTTTGTTTTGATCTTAAAATTTCCAAAGAGCCCCACCTATCGAGAACAGTATTGCTTGCTTGCTTCGTCGGGTTACCGTAGCCACTAGCTTAATTGTTAATTATTAATTTCAGAGGATTTGCAATTGATCTTGCAACTGCTAATTAATGCAAGTAAGTATGTATGCATGTATGTATACACATATGCATGCGCACTCACAAGTACTAGTACAACCACTTTCACACGAGCACTGGCCAGCACTTAAAAAAAATAATAAATTGGTGTTGTACATTCAGTTAATAACATATAACACTTTCCTCAGGTTGTTTTCTTGCTTAGTTGCTGACCCTACTTTTGTTCCTCGTGTCATTTTCCCCCTCTTTCAGTGTTGTAAAAAGCTCAAAAGGTACCAAAAGCATTAGAGAATTCAAGAATAATTTCTGCAACTTGGTAATAGTGTCCCCAAAAAGATTGTATGCACTGATCAGATGATCGAGTTATTTACATCAGCAGCCAACAAAATTAAATATATATTAGTTTATTCTCAGACATTCCAATAATGTTATCACAAACCAACCAAAGTTTACGATTTAATTCGAAAATGATAGTATATGATCGACGGAATTGCCGTTTTTCCGAATAATGTTGCTATACAAAATACAAAAAGAATGACTCAGATGATGATCAAATTATTATTATTATTATTATTATTATTATTATGATGGAATAAAAAGACATCCATGTCTTGCCATCCTAGCTACATACTTCTTCGCATTTTTTTAATCATTTGATCTTCAATTAACCTGCAGAAGGATAAAGGCCAGATAAAAGCATGAAAATATGTGCATATATTTATATAATTCAGGAATCAAACAATATACAGTTCTTAATCATACACTAAATTACTCTACAACACACATATTCTTTTGGAGTTACGTATTATATGTATATATGGCTTTGATCTACTGCACGCACCTCTGCCCTTTTATTTTATGTGCCAAAAGGAAATTGATGTAAAAAGGCAAAACAAATTGGTGTTCCACTTGTATGGTCCTGATTATATGAACAAATGGGCTACTTAACGCTGCTTCGAATTCCATATTTGATTATTAAATTGAATTAATGCATATCATATCATAGGTGTCAACGCTGCACTACTTTTTATTGATTAGTGCAACTGCCAATATAAAAAAGCAAAAAAACTAGCTAGGGTTTGCAAGTGATCAAAATAATAACGTAAAGTAAATGTCATTTTCAATTTTCTTTTGTCACCATAGTTAATTTTCAAACTTACCTTCCATATAATTAATTAAACTTTTTGTGAGTATGCCCCATATTTATTTGACTCTCTATTTTTAGCTTCTCCCACATGAATAACTACGAAGCAAGCAATGTATATATATATAAATAGGGTACCTTACTACTTAATAAAAAAAAAATGCAGAGGAACTGAAACTTATAATTAGGTAACGGCCGGTTTTGGGGTGTTTGATCGAGATCATGATCAAATCTCTTCTTTCACTTTCACTTACATTTTTAAAGAAGAAACCTAATAAGTTCCTTTTTGTCTCTTAACTGCCCTCATGATTTGTATACTACTTACTTGATGCTTAATTATATATAAACAAATCGATCATGACCGTTGCTTTGATGGATGATGGCTTCTTCTTCTTTTGATATCTCTCTCTCTATAATAATGCATCATCTTGACAGTCCATTCAACAAAACAAAAATGGGGTGAAGATTTTGATGTTCAGTTTTTAACGGCCATGAAAACTAAAAGGTTCACATATTATTATATATATATATATATCTGTGTGTGTGTATGTATTTGGAACTATATAATTATTCATACCATTCTGGCCCACCTTCAGAAAAATTTTCCATGTGGGTTGTCTTTATGTTGTATAATTTATAATATAGCACGCTCTCTGGCCAAGTGGCTATTTGTCCCAGAAAAAAGGTTGGATTAATAAACAAGAAACCATCGAATAATTATTAAAATCACTCCTAAAAGCATACAAAATTCATACTCCCACCACACGCACACTTGGACTAAATCATCAAAACCCTAATTTTTGAATGACGATATATATATATAGCGGATGATATAATACTATAAATAATTTATATTCCCTTTGCCCACAGAACTTTCTAGCTAGGGTTGGTTTACGTACGTAGTATTATATATACATATTTATCATTGTACTATAAAGGCGTACAAGAAAACCATACAGGTCCCTCTATAATTTACTTGTTGTCCAATGTCCAGCTTTAATTTATTAAGTTTTATGAGACAGGAGGTTTTGTCTTGGATTGGATATATGCATGGTTGGACAGTACTACAGAACTATTACTTAATATCTTCTAAATTAATTAATTTATATAATGCATTAAAATTGAAAGGAAAAAAAACGCGACACAGAAAGAGCCACAGAGGTCCCAAGGCTTATACATATGCCCTCCTACTTGCAGGAAATGATAGTGTCGGCTACGTATACACCGGATTGATTCGCTAAATTTAGAAACAATTTGAAGCAACCCATAAGAACGTCTCTTCCCTATGTCGATATAAACCCTAATAAACTACACCGTAACACCTCTACTTTTGATGCATTAATTCTAATTGATAAGTATTAATCTTTGTGATCTCCTTCCTCTTCTTTTAACTTTCATTTGGTCCGAAGAACTAGACAGCTGATAATACAGTTAAGACCGTACTGTCGAAAGTACAGAATACACCGCTCGTCTTGAAGGGAAGCTAAGGCCCCCACCCTCCAGACATAATGAAAGGGCCAGAATTTACCAATCAATCAGACCAAAACAATAACTGACCATGAAACCACTCGATCTTGGAAATGTACATATATATTTAGGGTTTCAACTTTTCAATTCAATAAAACTACCACAACAGCTCTTTGCTTGTTACAGTCTGGATCCCTATGTTCAACGATCTGCTGATGAAATCACCTTCAGAAAAGCTGCATAAATAGCCTAGCTAGGTAAGCGCATACACTGCCCATTTTATACCCTGATAATACAGCTAACTTCTATAGCTTGGTCCCCTTGCAAACCAAAAAGAGCTCATTGGACCACGCTATAAAAATTAATCCACATAGTTTCAAGTTTCAAGCCAAATCTCTGAACTGTGTACACTGCAGCCATACATCACGCACTGCTCAAAAAATGTGTGATCCTTTTCACACACACAGATTACATTTCCCCCCCGACTTTTCTGGGTGCTAATTCACCTAGAAACAACTCATCATCATCAAAAAAAGCTGTTTCCGTACGATTGGCTTTTGGCTTCAGATTATTAAAATTAATAATAATTTAAATATTTTTCTGTAATTTTTATTGACATATAAAATCTAACGAAAGTTACGTGAAGTGGATGAACTATACTGTGAAAGTCGCTAAAAACTGGGAGTTGTACTGTGTATTATTGTAAGATGCGCAAGGGTGCGTAGTGTACAATAATTAATTAATATTATTTTTCAAAAAAACGTACAAGCCGCTAAAGCACAAAATTGACGACGTCAGCGGAGGTGTAACGGGGTAAAAGGAGAGAAAATTTGGCAAGCGGCTTAGAAAGCTTCGTTATAGGACCACCTGCTTTTAACGGACAAAAATTTAAAGCCGTATTGGATTGGACAATGCCCACCCTCACGTTTAGTTCGTGTAATTCACGTACTTTTTCACCTTGTTTATTTTATGTTTTTAATAATTCTTTTTTTATAAATTATTAATTTCTCTTTTCATAAAATAAATTATTAGGAAAAACGTGTGTGATTGTTGTTTGTTGATTATTACATTTAAATAATTTATTGAAAATCACTTATGTATTTATACATACATCAAAATATACTCTTTTTTTCATGATTTCTTAAATATGGGTTGTTAATTAATATTGATAATAACTTGAAAATGAGAAAATTTTACAATTAAATACATACATGATAAATTTATGATTCATAAAAATTATTGCTTTACATTCAAATAAATATTGATAATCTTACAAGTAAATTAACTATACATATTTTTAATTTAAAGTTATCAATAATCATGTCAATTCTCGTTATAATATATATATGTATTAATTTAGACAACTAATTATAAGATTAATATGATATGTATACGTAACTAAAATTAAAATTTCTTAAGCTTAAAGAAACACATGTGGCAAGCATCACTTTTTGGTAGGATTTCTACCAAGATTCAAGTGCTCTTGTCTATTAATTAGAATATATATATGTATGTTTTCTTCAAATAAAACGAAAGAGGGTTAAAAACCCAATTTTTTGAAATAGAGATAAATGTTGAAATTAGTTTTTACAATTGTCGAAGAATAGATAGAAGTATAAATAAATATTTTTAAAAAATTAAAATATGGTTTAAATTAATAAATAATATAAAAATGATGTAATTCTGTTGTAATGGTGATAGAAAGAAAGGTGCGCGTGAAGTGAGCATATTTTTCATCATCTTAAATAAAAAAGAAAAAGTGGTCCCAAAACCTGTTTAGAGGGAGAGGGAGAAGGAGATGGGTGGAGTACTTTAATACACCAATTAATTAGAATTTGATAGGAAATATTGGACCACCTCATCTCATCTCTCGCACAGTCCCTTGTTTTAGGAACAATTTCTTTTTTTTTTTTTTTTAAATAAAAATAAAAACATCATCCAGGCGCATCTATTCTTTCCTTTCTTTCGCATTCAATTTTTTTTATTTATTTTTTATTTTTTCTGATCATAAGCAAAACCAATTTGTACTCTTAATTTAAGCCCCACAGCTCACACACAAGCCACACTGAAATCCGTCTGAAAAAGCCTGGTTCCAACTCCTACTTAGGAATGCTTTTTTTTGGGATTCGTGCCGTTTTATTATTTTATTGATTGCATTTTCTCAGTTGTATGATTGTTGTTAGAAATTAGGGGATGTTTTAAGAACCGATTAATTAAGAAGGAACACATCATGCGGCGGCTTGTCGTACGTGTACCAGGCAATCGACGATCATTATAACTTTCTGTTGCGTTTGGTTTGGTTTGGTTTGGTCTTCGAGTATCATCATTTATCAATACTTTTATGAAGTAGGGGATATTGTCTTTTTTTCTACTTAAAATATTGCTTATTTTTATTGGTTTATGGTAATTTTTAATTGTTGGGTATGAAATAATTGAGGGGATTATATTATATTCACTTGATTTTCTTACTAGGAAGTCTATTTTGGATGTATTTATATCATAATATTATGCATTGACCCACTTGAGCTATAGCTATAGAGTCTACAGAGAGAGAAGAAGAAAAAGGGAAGAGAAGAGACGAGCACACAGAGAAAAAGAAAGGCCCTATCATATCGTATTATATCATATATCAAGTGATGATCATGGCTTAAGGTGGTCATAATTGTTCGTTTCTCTCTGATCTTCTTCTATTTCTGTGGAGATATATATGTGATCTCTCTTCCTAGGTTTGTTCTTACGGCACACCTGTTTCGCTTATTAAGAGCACATCCCTGATATAAAAAGAAAGAGAAGCTCTTTTTCTCCTCTTTTTCTTCTTCATCATCAGCTTCTTCTTCTTCTTCATCACCTCTGAGCAAACTCTACTTCTGCTGAACCTTCTTCCATAACTGGTAAAGCTCTCTTTTTTTCTCTCTTGTATTAGGTTTGCTCTTTAAGAGCCAACATGGTCAAAGAAGGTTTTCCTTTTTTAATTAGTTCCAGATATATATCCAGCTATATGATCTTCCTTAGTCTGCAAATTTTTGGTTACTGATCTTGTCTTTCGCTTTGTTTGATGCTCAGTTTTTGGGTTCTTTTGTGGAGTGGATCTTGATGGAATTCTTGTAGCAGAATCAGCAATCAACTACTCAGAAGATAGAGGCAAGAAAAGAAGTTAAACAATCAACAGTCACAAAGGAAAGAAATTTGGAATTTATTTACATGGCTACTAGGGAACTCTGTGAAGATAAATCAAGGAACATCATTTCATCTGGTGGCTTTTGTTACTCGGATGTTTCATCTAGTAACCCAACAATTCACCAAACTCATATGGTGAACCAGATCCAAGGTTTTGAATCCAACCCAGAGATCTTCAACTTGACTACAGGGATGGAGATGATAGGGTTTTCAAAGAATCTACAGCAACACACTGACAGTAACACTGTTATGTGGAAAGGTTTCTTCAACAAACCTGGAAATAATCCCGGTCCTTCTTCTTCCAAGACGATCAATGACTCAACCAATGATTTCTATCAACATGATCAGTTCAACAAACCAGACTTCACAACAGGGATGTCTGAGACAAGTGGTGAGAATCTAATAGTTGGACCAGACTCAGGTGGCTGGCAAGAGAATAGATTACTTATTGACGATTCTTCTTTGAGGTGTGTATTTCCTTGCGAAGGAAATGAGAGGCCAAGTCAAGGTCTTTCACTCTCTCTTTCTTCAAGCAATCCTTCCAGTATTGGTTTACAGTCTTTCGAACTGAGACAAACCAATCAAAGCAACCACGATCAACAAGATGATATAAGGTTTATTGGCTCAAGTTCTAGAGATGGTTTCTTTGGAAAATCTGCAGCAAATATCCAACACCAACAGCAAATGATGCAAGATGGGTTTTTGGGAAAAGCTGCAAGTATCCATCATCAAGGGCAGTTCCAGCTGAGGAATTCAAAGTACTTGGCTCCTGCCCAGGAGCTTTTAAACGAGTTTTGCAGCCTGGGGACTAAGCAAAATGATGCATCAAAGCAAAAGCCCCTTAAGGCCAAACAGTGGGAAGATGAGAATGCAAGTACTTCTTCAAGAAAAACAGCACTTAACTCCCTTGAATTCATGGAACTGCAGAAAAGAAAGACAAAGTTGCTTTCAATGCTGGAGGAGGTATACATGAGTTTCAATTTCATTTCTATTCCATAAAGACACCTTTTTTTCCATCTTTTCAATCAACAGAAGGAAATACAAAAACATGTTTCTTAATCCATAATAGTGAAAAATTAAAAAGTTACGACTTTTACTTGCTATTCATCTGTTGGGTTCTCCGAACCTGTTTCTTGAACTAATTTGGCGACTTGGGGCCTCCAAATAAATGCCCAGATCGCGACAATCTTTGCTTTTCACGGCATCTTATTTTCATTTCATATCTCAACGAAGTCTGGGGAAAAAAAATCCAACTTATATTTTTCACTCCTATATCTTTTCTTTCTTCTCATGTGTGTTTAGGTGGATAGAAAATACAGGCACTACTGTGATCAAATGAAAGCTGTTGTGTCTTCCTTCGAAGCGGTGGCCGGAAACGGGGCGGCGACAGTTTATTCAGCTTTAGCTTCCAAGGCCATGTCAAGGCATTTCAGATGTTTAAGAGATGGAATTGTAAGTCAAATTCAGGCTACCAAAAAGGCCATGGGAGAGAAAGATCCGGTTGCGCCTGGCACAACCAGAGGCGAAACGCCAAGGCTGAAAATTATCGATCAAGCTTTGAGACAACAAAGAGCTTTCCAGCAGATGAGTATGATGGAAAGTCATCCATGGCGACCACAAAGAGGCTTGCCTGAACGATCCGTATCTGTTCTTCGAGCTTGGCTGTTTGAGCATTTTCTCCACCCGTAAATCTCTCTTATCTTTTCTAGCCTTTCTGATATAAACTACAAAGTAGATTTTGTGAGAGAACGAATACTTTTTTATTTCAGAGAAAAAGAAAACAACCTTCGTTTTTGTCCTAGTACTGTAAGTTTTCATACGTAGAGTCTCAATCATATTGCTTGCAAAAACAACCCAATCTTTTGTTAGTTCTACCCACCACTATTCAGATTCCATGTTTCAAAATCTGTCATATTATTTCAATCATTTATTTTCTTTCCCAAATATTGCTAGGCCCTCTCTCTGTTATTTTTCAGTGGATTTATTTCTGTTACATAGGACCCATCTCCCTCTCTCTCTCTCTCTCTCTCACGTACGACTAGTAAAAACAATTATTCATATTCGTCCTGGCTCTTAATTTTAACACTGTTTTTCCATGGAAAAAACCTTACGCAGGTACCCAAGTGATGTTGATAAACACATCTTAGCCCGCCAAACTGGTCTTTCAAGAAGTCAGGCACGTCCACATCTCTTTGCCGTTGTTTATTTTTTTTCGTGAATTAACTTATATTATCAATGAAGCATATCTTCTTAGGATCCATAATTTAATCTAATATATACAATTATTATATGATATGCATGTCATCAGCTAACATATTTATATATATCTTATGGCTTTTTGTTTCTACAATATCTGCTTGAATAATAGGTGTCCAATTGGTTCATTAACGCAAGAGTGAGGTTATGGAAACCTATGGTGGAAGAAATGTATTTAGAAGAAACAAAGGAGCAAGACAACAACATGGCTTCTTCAGATGGAGTTACTGATCTTGATGACAACGGCCGGCCAACTCAAAACCCTCCTGCTGATCAAAAACCTTCACAGGATCAACTTGTTCGAATTGATTCGGAATGTTTATCTTCTATTATCAACAACACTGATAAGAATGATCCTAAAACTCCCAAATCCCTTCAAAACCACCATTTGCACCAGCACCAGCAGAATTTTGGGAACTTTGGGGCCATGGAATTGGATTTTTCATCTTACAATCAGCACTCCGTAGGTGGAGTTGCTTATGCTAATCATGATCATAATGCTAATCAGAATTTCAATGGTGGTGGAGTGTCGTTGACACTAGGGTTACAACAGCATGGTGGAAGCGGGGTGAGCTTAGCATTTTCTCCCGCATCACAAAGTTCTCTATTTTACCCCAGAGACCACATCGAAGATTGCCAACCTGTTCAGTACTCACTTTTAGATGGTGAAGGACAGAATTTGCCTTACAGGAATCTCATGGGAGCTCAGTTGCTTCATGACTTGGCTGGATAGAAGCAAAGTCGTTCATGATCAGGCGGTCCGAAGTTCTTATCAAAAGATGGTGATGGTATATAGCTTAGGCATAGATAAATTAATACTCGATCCCATACAATCTATATATACATAAATTAAAGCTACACTTGGGTTAAATACACTATGGAAAATAGTTCCATGGTTGGTTAGTTTTGCATTTCTCTCTTCTCTTAATTTTGAACAAGATGTTTAATTTACTACTGTTAGGTTAAATTGCTAGTGATTGATGCAAGGTTACACAGATATTTTCTTTCCTCTTTTCGTTTGAATCTATTTTTCAAAGATTTAACTATAAAATTATGATCATCAGTGTGGTAGGCCTGGCCTCTCTTTGGCCAAGCTAAGTGATTGAGTCGTTTGTGGCTCTTATTCCGGATTGAAGTAACATTTTTCTTTGCTTTTATTATTTAGGTAATTTAATTTTTCAATGAAGACAAACTAATTTAGAAGCACAAATTGGGTCCTTAGTTTTGGAGATTAAGACAATTCTTACAGAAATTACGGAATATCGTGATCATTTCATTGCTGTGGTCCATAAATTCAATTTCATATATCTCTATATATATGAATTGAAGATGATATTTCATGCGCTCGAGAGTTGCTGCCTGCTTTATGATTTGTCAACTTTGGCATGGTTTATGCTGCTGCTTTTGCTCATGAAAAGGTGCCTTTATTAATTGCCTTTTTAACATAGCGTGAAACCCTCTAAGTTTGTTTTTCTCTGATTTTTTTCTTTTTCATTTCAATGAAAAAGATTTTTCTGGTTTTGTTTTGGACCATATAGCTCAATATGCGTGGCCTTCTCTCTTTACCAAAAAAGGATCTATACTTCACATAGCTAAACCGTATTAACTGCATGCTTCATTCTATAAGAATTTTTTTTCTTTTTATTTGTTTTAATAATAAAAAAGTTCTCGTATGTATGTCTCTATTTATAATGGTATTTATATATTTCAC
The DNA here is from genome assembly GCA_028052125.1 of Melia azedarach. Classification (NCBI taxonomy): domain Eukaryota; kingdom Viridiplantae; phylum Streptophyta; class Magnoliopsida; order Sapindales; family Meliaceae; genus Melia; species Melia azedarach. Next base: position 1,404,618 of record CM051401.1, on the reverse strand, counting down.
TCAATCTCTGAAAAAGATTTAAAGAATAAATTAAGGAGTAGCATTTTTAAAAATGTCTGGAAGCATTATATTAATAAGGAAGTCTAGTGAAAGATTATATCTTTCATAATTAGTACAACTATTAATTAATTTCGTTCCTTTATGACCAAATCAAGTTAGGTGAAAGGAGAACTCCATGAAAAGCATGCATGGGAGATTAACTTAAAATGAGAAGCATTGATTGAAATAGAGTAAGGTGTAAATTTGATTATTTTGCTTCAAAGGATTAATATTGCGTTACTGTAGAAGAGTTGTTGCGGAGATTAACTACTATGATAGCAGTACTCTTGATAATTGCTATGATGTTTTAATCATTTGCGAATAGTAATTAAGTACGTAATGTGTGCCGAATTTTGCCTATTCTTTGGATGGATGTGACATCCATCCTTAAAAGCAATATTGTTGTTCTTGTTAGCTCGCTTACAGTTATTCTTAGTATTAATTTTCAGAGAGCAAAAGGAATTATGGCATTTTCTTTATTTAGGTATCTTATTAATATTGATATTTTCTCAAAGTTCTATGGGGAATAGTTTGAAGGGCAGCTAGCTCAATTCTACATGCATATCCTCTTTATGGTGTGTTACGAACTTTGGACGGCAATGGGACAGGTATAGTGTGTGTTAGAGTCTTCTCCAGACTCATAACCGAATCTAATCTAGTCAATTTAATGTTCTCTCGTAACTATTTCTATATATACCACATATATGGCTGGCTATTCGTATATAGATTATTTAAATGGACGAATACAGCCACTACTTTATTTATGTACTTGTATACCCGATTCACTTATATCTCCATTTACTCCTTTCGTTAAAAATCTAAATTTTAAAAGATCAATAAAAACTAATTTCTACACTTGCAAGGTTAAGGTGTAAGCAAATTTTATACCATGACATATTCAAAATTAATAATTTATATTTCAACAAATAAAAATAAAAATCTAAAGAATACATAATTTTGAATATTATACGTCCGTGTGTGTGTGTGAGTACGAGTTTAAGTATGCGGATAATATTAATCCTACTTACATATTATATTTGATTATTATTTATAATACTTATGCTTTAAATAAGCATTATGTAAATTAATTATATTGTTTGCAAGGGTTGGTTTGTACGTATACTTTGTATCACCATGCATGCCGATACTGAGCAGTAGAATCGATGGAGGAATTCTTTGCACTGTAAAACAGGAGAATTACCCAAATCCTCGAACTATATTTGACGTATTATTTTGCTCGACTTACAAGATTAACGGGTTTTTAAGCTGATGTTGCAATAGTTTCAGATAAGGAATAACGTACGTTCCCCCTTCAATTGGGTGCAGGCTACGAATAGGATGTGCTAGCAGCAGCCAGCAGGAAAGACAAATAAATCCTAAGTTCATTTGATTTGATTTGATTTGATTTGACTTCCCATTTGCAAATGTTATTATAATTATGATTACAGTTCTCAGAAACAGTTGTACCGCCACTCGGTAAATCCTGCTGGAAAACATCAACAGCTATTGCTACGCTACTATATAGTTATATATACTATTATTCTGCATTATCTCTCAATTGAAACGGTGGGGACTAAGCGTATTCATAGTAACATAACACTCCTGTTAAAGTAAATTGTCACTCTCAAAAGGGCTGAAAAGCAACATATTTTCTATTAAACTAATTGAGCCCAGAAGTCTAGGCAGGCCTAAGTAAGAGGTCCTTTTCATTTCGGCCTACCAACAATTACCTCCAGTTGCCTTCATCTTATTGGATCTTTCCTTCAATCTCCGTTGGGCTTCATGTCTCCCCTCACCGAAATTCCCATGAAAATTTCTTTTATTTTATATTTTTATTATACATACATACCCTTAAATACGTGTGCCGACACTTCATAAAATCATTTTCTAAATACCTGACTCAGTATGGTGACTAAACTAATTAAATTTATTTACAAGAGAATAACTATTCAACACCATCTGCAAAATCAAGCAGGAAATCTTTTGCAATACTAATATATTTTGTATGCTTATTTAATAAATTAAAATACAAAATTAACTTGTTTAACAAGTTTTATTGTACAATTTGGATGAACCGAAATGCATACGAGTTTTTCTCCAAATTAAGAGGAGATGGATCATACGAAACAAAACAAAATAGAGCATTCCAGAAACTGAACTTTAATTCAACCACAGCCATTAATGGCTTTTAATTTTTGTGGTACAATATGGACCGTTGATTAAGAAATGCGGGACCCATCACTCTGATCCTCGAAACGCGGAAAACTTTTTCTCCGATATGTGTGAAATAAAGCAAATGGACCGGCCCCGCTCGTATTTCACCTGCCTAGAGAAATTACGACTCATGCCTCAAATCATAAAGGCAGCATAAAGGCTATGATTGCTCTCATGCCCTACAACCATTGGAAAGTAACATTTTAAAAGTCACCAACCGGAGTAATTTAGCAGTGCCATGAATATGTCGTTTTTGTGCACCGACACTTTTTTTTATTATTGTTATTAAAAATAAATAAATCAATATCATTGCTTGATATTTTTAAAAATATATGCATAAAACAAAAATGAATAGCAGCAATTCGCAACCTCAAATATTTTGAAGCAAACACGTCATCAGTATTACCCAAATTTCTCAGAAATACTCTTAAAAAGGAGCGAATTTAAACCCTCTAAATTTGTTACCGCTTCATCAATTTCGTGAATTGAACTCAAACAACCACCAATTTAGTTTTATAATATACTGACTGGGTCAAACATAGTCTAAGCTATTGAATGAACATACATTATTATACAATTCCCTAGTGCTTGCGTGCAGGCACAGTAAATTGCATTATCTATCATACATTAATAGTAATTAAATGGGGTTATGGACCTTATGGGTTGGTGATAATATTTATTTAATATTGTCGGAATCATTTTAACATTAAAAACAAACATGAGGGCAGGTGAAGACACCTATTTTGAAAAGTTCCTGTCAAGCATCGACAAAACATTAAAGAAATAAGCAATGATTAGGGCAATTTGTATTGCATATTCGATCCCAAATCGACTCTCTAAACACGATTAAAATATGTAAAACACACAAAATTGGACAGAAATGTATTATACGTGTCAAGTTTTTTATATTATATTACTCAGATTTATATTATTCGTCTGATTATCATATAGAATGAATTACATGCCAGGTTTCAGGCTCATAGATTATACACTTGCCCAGGATTCCAGAGAATAAGGATAAACAATACAGTACACCACGTTGCTCTCACATGTATCTATGGTGGGAACGTGTGAGCTACAAATTACATAAACATATTTCTTGTATTCTGACTGACGACGGTTGTTCCTCAATCTACTTTGAATTCCACTTACAAAATTGGAAATTTGATTGAATAATAAATTAACGAAATTATGAGCAAACAACATGCATGAGAGAAAAAGCTAACATCCTAACTAAACAAATTGTAAACTATACTTCGCTGACCTCACCCGCTCTACATATCCCCACGTCTATCTCGATGCTTCCTTTTCCTTTCGTCTTAGACTTCAAAACTCTGCAACAGTTTCTCCTTGGAGACTGCTCAAAAACAAAAACAAAAACAAGCAGCCAAAAGAGAAACAGTATTAGCTAGATTTGCTTTCAAAGAGAAACCCGGTTAATGGGAAAGAAATTAATAAACTTGAAGGACTTACTCTGTCCCACAGATGTGGGTCAGGTTTTTTGTAAACTACTATTGTGTCAAGGTCAGCAGGATTAGCCATCTTCCATCTGCATTCAGGGTGAGGGACGCGGTGCCGAGTGTACTCGCTCACCGTTTGGTTCATTGTTGAATTGAAAATTGCTTTTGACATGTAAAATACAAAAGGTTTTTGACACTGGTTTCGGCTAACTGGACGAGTGTTGAATGCATACGCTGTGTAATCTGCTCTCCGGTACCAATTCAAGAATGTTCTCGAAGGCATTTCCATCTCGCGTGGTGAAAATATTCCTCGAAAAACTTGAACGGCAAAGCCCCATGAAACTGAAATAGTCCAGGTCCTGCGTTTGTCGTAGCAGATGGATTGTTGCATGATTGCTGCTGAATCGAGTTTCTTAGGCACCATCAGATGCTGAAGGGCTTCAACCCTCGTCATATTGGGAAAGATGGGTTCAACTACGTCAAGGTGATGAAGTGACACCAAGGGTGTAACGGGGTGTGCAGCAAGGAGTCCAAACAAGTTTCCATACACATCATACTGATAGCAATTCACCAAGAATACACTGTTAGCATCAGTATAAGAACCATTCATGACTTTGTTTAATCTAGACATAAGATGGATTGCATAGTTGAAATAAAGATCAAGGACAAGAATAGACTATAGTCCATAGATACGGCAATATACCCATCTTATTTAAATGCCTTCCCAAAATTGCATCACAAATCTAAAATTTGAAATTGAAGGCACTTTCTCTCTGTCCCTCCATTCCATAAAGACTTATGTACATCTTAAGCATAAAATTCACAGTAAGTAATGCATCTACATCTAAATGTAACATCAAAACTAATGCCGCATGCACTTCAAACTAATTAAAATTGTGATAATGTTGGTAAACCAAACAAAAATTATTATTAGCCATCCACAAACTTGTTTAATTTATGCCAAATTTGTATGCCTCATAATTAAGAAAGGAACAATTGTATAACTTAATAGCTGACTATCCGAGCATGGGCTAGAGCTCCACTACAAATAAAACAAGCAAAGCATTAATTCATCAAACACCATAATTCAACTGAAGGAGCGTGAAACTACGCGCTACAAATGCTCGTGGGTATTAACATTAGTTCAAGTTGTGAAAAAACGGGGTCCAAGAGTTACCGACGGGCAACATTGAGCTAATCACACGCCTGTTGAGTTTGGACCCCAAAGCTCATAGACCAATCTTACGGCCTAGAAAAGAGAACGCGATACACAAAACAGAACCAAGCCAATCGACATCTGTGCTGGAATTCCGCGAAACGTATAATAACGTCATATCGGGAAAAATCAACACGAAAAATGTTACTGCATACGATTTTAAAATCACTTGATTAACTACAAAACAATAACAGTGAACTTCTGAGTAACCTAATTAATCAAGTTTATTTAATGAAAAAACCCTCGACTCATATCATCCAATATATCGCGATATTATTTCTCAATGAAGATAAAAAGAGAGTGGCTTCTAGCTTTCTATTACCGGACAAAAAATCCCCGAGTTACTCCTTAAACCGAGAAAATAACCAAGTAAAAGCCAAAAAGATAAGATTAAAAAAAAGGGAAAACGGAGAGGAATGGGGAAACAGTGAGTGAGTGACTGAGTTGCTAACCTGGTGAAAACCGAGTTCTTTAGTGAGTGGAACACCGAGTTCAGCCATACAAGCTTGCATTCGATCATCAGAACCGTACAGTCCTGGGTATCTGTGTATACATCTATCTTGCATTTTAACCAGCGCTTTAGCCAACGGATAGCTTATAGCAAAGCCACCGCCGCCGTAAGCCATGCCGTAAGAGAAAAAAATATTTTGCAAATGACTTTCCGACAAACTACCTATGTAGTAATACTGATTGTGATCGTATTTTCTCAAAACCCTAACCAGATTCTCTGTGATAAAAACAGTGTCGTCGTCTCCCATCACAAACCACCTGACATTTTTAAGCCCGAGACGGAGCGTTTCGGACACGATGCGCGAGATCCGAATGGCCGACCGGTGTCCCTGCTTGTTCGTGTAAGGAAACTGAGAAGTGTCACTTGAGATCTTTGTTGGCGGCAAGTTATCGGTTGTGTTGGTTTTCACTACGCTGTCAAGCCAAACGACACCCCGCATGTCGTCGTCTGGTCTATACCATATCTTGATGTACTCTTTTCTTTTGTCCCACAGTTTAGCTGATGCAGCGATGCCGAACACGATGTGGTGGATTTCAGTTGGCCGTTCTGTTCGTGTTTCTTGGGATTCGCGTCGGTGAAGGTGGTAGTGGTCGCTAGCCGTTTGATTCTGAATTAACAGCTCAGATGACTTGGCTGTGACGTTGTGAACCATTGCCGTCGATGTGCGCTGAGCGGTGGAGAAAGCTTCATCCTCGCAGGCGCGTGAAGTGGAGACGAGCTTGAGAGTGTAGACAACGTACGTGACTGAAACGAAGAGGATGAGCCAGACCATGAGTTTGGGTGCGGGTCGGGTACTTGACCCCGTGCCTGGAATGGGATTGCCTGATGGGCTTCTCATCTGATCCCAAATTGGTTTCTCCAAATCCTTCTGGGTTTTCATTTTCCTTTTTCTTTCTGGGCGTATATTCTCTATCCCTATTTTCTCTCTCGCGAATGCCACAAATTTACAGCTTGTACATTGGTTTAACGGCGTTAGATTATGAAGAATCTAAATAGGTTGTTACTAGATTTTGAGAAACAGAGCTCAGATGCTGGGACCAAAATCTATTTTATCAAATGTCAACTTGAAAAGAATTGAAAAAATATAGCAGATTTGGTAAAGTTGCCTAAAAGTGAAAACTCGAATTTGAGATCAATGTAAGAATGAGAATGCCCGGAAGGGAAAATGTAGTAGGATTTGAAGATTGAGAGCTAGATGATAGGGGAGTGCAGAGGAAGAAGACGGAGAAGTTGCAGAGAGATAAAAGTAAGGGCAAGCATTGGCATAGCTGTCGGATTTACGGCCTCTATCCGGGCAGAGCCACGCAGGGAAATGCTTATGTTTAATTGTATATTTAGTGCTGATTGCGAGGGAAAACTTTGATGTGCTCACTCATACGTCTTCAACGTGTGAGTGAGAGAAATATATGATCATAAACGATGAGATTTGGGCGTCGGACTTGACCCCACTCAATTGACTTTTTTGGGCTGTTTGTTACACAAACTTCCGGTTGTGTTTGAGGAGATGACTCCACGTATAAATTTGTCCTCAAAATATCGGGTGACCTGACTGCACTGCACCGACTCCTACCAAATACCAACAAAACGACGCGTTTTAAGCTTTTCGCCGTTCTTTATCTTCATTTGCTGCAACGAATTGCCGAAATCATGCCCAGTATTAAGTCAATTCATTCTTTAACAATTTATCATCTTCAATTTGTGTAGGCAAGTTTTAAAAAAATGTGAAAAATAGACAAGTAGGGCAAAATAGCATGGTTAATAGTTAATGGTTTTAATTTTACAACGGAAGCTTGGTAACGACTTTTGTTGATTAATAGCTATTTTTCAATTACTATTTTTTAATTTTGGGGGTGTTGGAAATGTATTTGGCACAAAAAAACAAAAATGCTGAACTGAGTGCAATTAAGCAAAACACTTAAGAAATTAAGTGGCTGAAATTCGTGGGGTCAACAAATTTTGCAAATAAAAGCAGTTTAATTGAAGCTAATCAATGTAGACATTGTGTTGCATGAAAAATGCAAGATAATAAGTAACGGGTAATGTGAATCTTACTATGTCATGTTGTCATGCTAATCATTATACTTATCCTTAAATTTAAAATTATACACGTATTATGTAACTATACGAGAACCAAACACTCTAATAAATTAGACTGTTGAATACTAAAATTATTTTTTTTTAGTCGGTCGGGTTGTTAAAAAACAAAAGAAAAAAAACATGTACTTTAATAATTAAAGACAACAACACTGCCACTTACTCTGAGTAATTTTACGAAATGAAACAAAAGATTTTGCATTTAATCCTTAGTTAAAAGGGTATCAGATCTAAATATTGACAAAGAACATTTATCTTGCTAATTTAACTTTGTGGGATCAATAAAATATATGCTAGATTTGTCAAAAGCCAACTACCGCATCTAGAAAACAGCACTAGAATTGATGATCATAACAAAGGCATAAACATTATTGGACCGAATGAGACTGATATTCTGAAGCTAAAAAGGCTCGTTTCTTATTATATAAGGTAAAACTTGAAAAAGTTCTCATTGTCAACCATGTAGTGTCAAATAAATAACAGAAAAATAATAATAGTAAGTCGAAGAATCGTAGAAGAAACAGTAAAGTATTGTTACTTTCCCAAACTCCGTCTCAGTTTAATTGAATCGACTCATCAGCAGTCCACACCTGCATCAGTTTCGGCTAATCTTTTGAAAAGGGCTGGCTGATTGCTTCGAATGTCGTTATCGTCAACAAAATTCAGCATGATTTCCCTTATTGGGCCGAAAAAGTGCTGGTGTGAAGTGTGAATCCACTTTCATTATTTGTCCACAGACCCAGGAGAACACTGTCTGCTTCTTGCACCAAGTGTTCTCTTGCCTTATTATGCTTATTCATCCACAATTTTGCTCAAAATGGCAACCATTGCAGGGATAGAAGGTGGGAAGTAAGCTACTTTCATAATGAATCTCGATCTTATACTATATCAATTTTATGCATTTAATTGTTCGAAATATATATATATATATATATATATATAATTCGTTATTAATTTCCCATCACTGGAACAAATGTTAAAGATCTAATAAGTGCATAATTGGATTACAATTATCTGTCTCTATTGGGAGGCACGTCGTAGAAATACCGTTGGAAATTTTCTCGCGTTTTCTGCACTGAATCTGCAGAATTGACAGGGGCTTAGATGGTAGTCAGTATAAGAGAAGACAACACAAGCATTTCGTATATGAAAGTACACGCGAACGCACAGGAGCATTGCAACAATATTATTTCTCTAATACTTGATTTTTTATTGGCCTAAGTGGAAATAGTTTCGATGTTTTGGGGTAAAGTAGAAGATTCATGCATGACAGCCAATCCCCTTCTTAGTGAGAGATAGAGCTCAAACTAGACCATTCCATTCCGTCGCGAGTTAAAAATTTCCTTGGTTATCCTAAGGGAGAAAGAACCAAGGGTTCAGAAGGCAACCCCTCTTCTTGGAGTGGCGTAATCGTTTAGAAAATAGAAAATTATTTGCCAGATGGACAAAGAATGTGTACTGATCCAAAAATTTTAGCGGTAGTGGGCGAGAGATTGATCCGTTAGCTCTGCTAATTTCAACAGGTTATGTGTCGCATTATGATTAGTTTCCCGTCCATTAGTGGTTTTAACATTTAACAACGGGCCCTTTTTTTTTTTTCAAAATAATTTTGTTAGTTCTTTGATTTCGTCAAAACGACGCACCTCAGAGACCTCACCGTTACTTCCCGCGCATAACGTCTTCCTTTTAATTAAACCTCACTAGAAACCCGAACAAGAGGACGAAACTCTAGAAGAAAACCGTTTTCAACCATGCATGAAGAGATTCACTCAATCAATATGTCGCCAGAAACCCTCTATCAAAACCTTAATAAACCAAAAGAATCACTCGCAAGCACTCAAATATTCCCTTTATCTTCCCTCTCCACTTCTCGCAGATCAAATCTACTGCCTTTTCATAAAAAATGGCCATCCTCTGGACCCTATTTTGTCCACCACTCTCATTTCTCACTTCACAAAACTTGGCGACTTTTCTCGTGCCTTTTCATTCCTTTCTGACACCCAAAATCCTGATATCATCACCTACAATGCTCTCATTTCTGGGTTGTCTCGTTTTCATTTATCTGCCCCCGCTTTAAAGCTTTTTGGTGGGTTAAGGCTCCGGGGTTTGAGGCCCGATGTGTTTACTTTGAGTTCTTTGATTAAGTCTTGTGAGAATTTACAAGAGAATGAGATTGTTCACGGGGTTTGTTTGAAACTAGGGTTTGATGCTGGGGCGTATTTGGTGAGTGGATTGGTTGAGAATTATGCTAAGACTGGAGACGTTTTGTCTGCTGAGAAGTGTTTTAGGGACTGCTCAAGTGTTGATAATGTGGTTTATACTGCAATGGTTTGTGGTTATGTATGGAATGGAGCGTTTGAGAAGAGTAAAGATGTTTTTGTGGAGATGGGCAGTTTAGGTTTAGAATTGAACGAGTTTAGCCTAACGGCCGTGCTTGGAGCATTGTTTGATGCAAAAGAAGGGGAGCAGATTCATGGTTTTGGTGTTAAAGTGGGTTTGTTGTCTGGAGTTTATAATCATTTGAATAATGCGGTTACGAACATGTATGTAAGGTGTGGGAGAAAATTGGACGCTGTTAAAGTGTTTGATGAAATTGCTGACCCGGATGTTGTTTCTTGGGCCCAAAGGATTGCAGCTTCTTGTGATGGTGCAGAAGCCTTTGAATTGTTTAAAGTTCTGCTCTTTAATGGGCTTGAGATGAATGAGTATACAATGATCAATATTTTGTCAGTGGTGGCAGGGGAGAGGATGTTAAGACCTGGGAAGCAAATTCAAGTATTTTGTTACAAGGTAGGGTTTCTGGAGCTGGTTTCTGTTGGAAATGCCTTTATATCCATGTACGGGAAGTGTGGGCAAGTTGATGACACTAGGCATATTTTTGATGATATGACTTGTAGGGATTCTGTTTCATGGAATTCCTTGATTGCTGGCTATTCTGAAAATGGATTTATTGGTCAGGCTATTGAGATGTTCTATCATATGCGTGAATCATCACTACAACCTAATAATTACACTATGGCTAGCATTCTTGAAGCAGTGTCTAATTCAACATCTCCAATGCAAGCGATGCAAATTCATTCACATATGATTAAATCTGGATTCTTGTCTGATGATTCCATGATTTCATGTTTGATAACAACATACAGTAGGTCCAGTGTAGTATGTGAATCAGAAAGAATATTTTCTGAGGTTGATAAGAAAAATGTGGTACATGTTAATGCCTTGGCTAATGCTTTAGTGTATGCTGGTTGTCACACTGCTGCACTGGAATTCTTCCAAACCATATGGGGCTCATACCCTGAAGTGGACAGCTCAACTTTCAGCATTATCCTTAAAGCTTGTGGCGCTGTAACAGATCTGACACAGGGAAGAGCAATTCACTGCCTGGCACTCAAAGCCAGATTTGATCAGGATACCTTTGTTGAAAGTGCTGTTATTGACATGTATTGTAAATGTGGAAGCATAGAGGACGCAGAGAAAGCTTTCAGTAATATATCCACGGACAATTTGGTTGCTTGGAATGCCATGATAATGGGGTATGCTCAACATGGTTGTTATCATGAAGTTTCTGACCTTTTCAACAATATGTCCAAATTTGGAGTAAAACCTGATGAGATAACTTATCTTGCGATTCTTACTTCATGCTGCCACGTTGGGCTAGTGAGAGAAGCACTTAGTTACTTAGATTGTATGTTTGAACTTCATGGAGTGATTCCACAGTTAGAACACTATGCCTGCATGGTTGATTTATTTGGTCGAGTAGGACTTGTTGAATATGCAAAGAAGACCATAGATCAAATGCCAGTTCCACCTGATGCTCATATATGGCAAATTCTTCTGTCAGCCTGCAACATACATGGAAACGTTGATCTAGGTAGAGTTGCAGCAAGTAAACTTCTTGAGCTTCAGCCTGATAATGAATCTGCCTATGTTCTTCTTTCAAATCTCTATGCTTCATCTGGAAAGTGGAATGATGTTGAAAAAGTGAGAAAAGAAATGAAAGAAAAATCGGTCCGCAAGGAAGCTGGTTCTAGTTGGATTAATGTCGGAGGATCCACACATCACTTCTATGCTGGTGATACTTCACATTCTCGGGGTAAAGAAATATATGCTGAGCTAACGGTATTATATGAGCATATGCTAGCATCTGCAGAAACGAATATGTATTTCCAGAAGATGTAAAAACTACTGGTTAATTCTAATCAGGTTAACTTTGCCATCTGTCAATCATATAAGCTGTTGCATTTGTTCTTTTACCTTTGCAGTGAAGCCATTATTTAGTTACTTCAAACTAAAATCTGAGAATAAAGAAAGAAAGGGTTGTTGTGGTACAGAATTTTATATAAATTAAAGTTCCAAATGCTCTTGCTTTTAGGCAGAGGCCTTCTGCCTTTGAAACTTGCGCCCAATCCTGTGGCTAATTGTAATATTTTTTTTCCTCTCTGAGATTTGGAAGCTGGGTTTTGAAGTACAGGTACATTTGGAAGACTAAAAGAAAATTGATGTACAATCGAGAGATGGGAGGTGAAGATTTCTTTCTGATCTACTAGGGACAAATCAAATCCGTGAAGGTGATTTTGCAGTTGACTAATTATCTGATTGTGAACACGTGTGGTTCGAGAATAAATGGAAATCTTGTCACATTCCTGATGATCTCTGCATCATGTTATAGAAAATGGCCGACGACAGAGCATGCCCAATTTTTATAACGGTTGACTTGCCAAATTATTAATCTCGTTTATAGAGACAGGCTTAGAAGGTTTGTGTTCAGGGAGCACAATGTTAGATAAGAGCTGTATAGATATATTAGTGGGCTTATTTTTTACTGATGAAGTTAATAGCTAGATTATTTCTGATATTCTGCCACTCATCGTTTCTGGACAATCGAACTCTAATTGAATCTGTATTCTAGCCTCGGCAAATTGAATCTCTATTTCTGGGATTGGGGAAGTGACCCAAAAAATAATGCACTTTGTATCGCAAAAATTTTGCATCCATTTTGACATTTGCCAAACTAATTTCACTGCGGAAAGCTACAAACTTTCTTGCGTTTACGCCTTGATTTCTCTATCACTTTCCAGTAAGTCTCATCAAATCTTACTAAATATTATCTTCTAGAATTATGCTAAATTTGGAAAAAGCAGTTAAACCTCTGTGCTTGAATAATATGCACTAATGCAAAATTCATTATTCATAACCAGGGATTGGAATTCTGAAATGTAGATTTTGCTCAACACTCCAGAATGTTGTAAAATTTTAGCTTTTGGCGGCTGAATACATCCAGTATCACTTAAAAATAAAGCACAAAAAGGATGATCAAGAAGAAGAAATAGTGGCAAAGAAATTATAAATCCATTGAAAAGATGATATACAGTATACAATCTCTAATGTTCCCTCAAATAGGTTTGCCCGTGGGCAAGCTGCTGGCGATTTAAAGAAGCTTTAGATATCACAGAAACAATGGATTGAAAAGCGTTTGCTGCTATCCTCGATTTTACCTGCCCCCTTTTCGGAAGAGGCCTTGAACTCCTGAAACTTTTGCCGATTGCACCAGCTGGAATATCTCTAACCTTGGTATTCATGTTGTAAACCTGAGGTATGTACTGCTCTTTTCCTCCGAGGGATTTCTGCTTTTTCAAATGTGGATATATGACCAATTTGCTTCTGCTCAGAACTTATATAGCAATGCCAACATGGGATTTCAATACCAGGGGCTCAGCCTATTGATCTGGCACAAGGGTGAAGGCTAGAAACAGGCTTTTCAGATTGGCGGAAGTTGGGAGGCATGCCAGCGAATTTGTCTTGCTGTACAAGATTCTTTTCAGCTCAACTCTAGACAAGTTGAATTTGTAGGTTTATTTGGTGACCAATTGAAAATATATGAATGATCGATCATGGAGCTTGTCTGATCAAGAACACGTGCGGGTTCCACAGGTACCTAGGCTCTACTGTGGGTCCTGGCAAATCGTTTCAGTAATTTTTTAGTGGATAAATAGAAGAGGACTGCAAAATTCAAAGAAAGGTAGAGATTATATATTTGTTTTTGTTGTTATTGCCAGACAGATTGTGTAAGATTGAATTCATTTTGGGCAGGTCTCGGGGAGCAGGAGTCATATAGTGACTATTAATAGACGATGTTCTGTAGTTGTCCGCGTTTTCAGGGAAACCTCCTTCTTAATTTCAAATTGCTGTATTAAGACCAACAGGATTAGCCGGCTTGCTCTATTTTATGACAGTCTGCTGCTGCATCACATGGTCAAGTAGTCTCTTCTCCAGGGAGAATAATAATACCATATGCACAGAGGATAAAGAAGAGAGAGAAGGTGAGGTAAATGATGATGCAATTGATCATCATCTCTGTTTACTTATTCATCCCCTCAATTGATCTTCAGTAGTTTGACTTCCATCGTGGTTCCAACTTGCAAATTATGGAATCTTGTAAATAGAATGAATTATATTAACTTTGCAACTGTTATGTTGTTACCGTGTTTTTAAAACACAACAATTAAAATATTTAATAAACATCAACTTTTAATAAAAATGATTAATTTCTCACATATATTTAATATCAAACAAAAAATATATATTTTTATTAACATTGACTATTATTTAACCCAAATTCACGTGTACTTAATAAGTGATCAATTTCATTTCACATCACTTCTATTCCATAGATGGTGTAGACTTTCTTCTATGAGATGTAAAAGAATATGCCCTTCTTCTCCTTCTCCATCTCTGTTGCGTAATGACTAATGTGCTGCTGAATTTTGATTTATTTATTTATTTATTTTGGAAGGATCTGTGCTGCTGAATTAATATGCATGATATTTTATGAGTAAGATTCTTTAATCTAGCAATTTGAAAATCTCAAGTTTGTCAGTGTCTGCATGGGTAGAATACATTATTTAATTAGGATTATGCTCCTCAAGATCAACCCGCCAGCTATTCTCCAATTATATTAATTTGAAGAGCACCGTAGGGCTTAATAATAATAATCAATAATATTACTGCGATTTCTTAATTCAAGGGGCTGGTTCCAACGAATTGTGATATAGGGTGAGTCATACCTCAACCTCACAATAGGGCTGAATAATCTTGCTGGCTTGTTCCCCTAACGCCACATCCTACTATAGCCCCTCGAGTCTATCTATTACTGTTTTATAATCGAATCAATGTGTTATCTTTATTCTTAATCCATCCTCAATTGAATTGAATAATGTTAGGTTTTTAATTGATTGTAAGATGTTAATAATAATAAAGTTATAAACTTCTGTAAGAATTAAGAAACTAAATTTCCTTTATTTGAAATCTTATACCACCTTCTAAGGAGTAACAAGCGGGAATATTAATGGAGTATGGACAAGAACTATTCCCCTTCAGTAATAATGATTAAAGGCTGCATTGCTATCAAAATCTTCATCAGAAATCCTTCGATTAATTTCTTTCCGTCTACCGAACACACCTCTGATGAGTGCTTCATCCTTTTCTTCTTCTTCTTCTAGCCGTGCTCGGCGAGGCCTCAAGCACTCACAATTGCACGTCTGGAATTCACAGACTGCAGCTCCCCGAGTGCCGCACCTTTTATTCTCCGAATCTTTCATCTCTTTCACATCTCTCTTCTTTCTTTCTTTCTTTCTTTGTTTACCATAATTGCGTTTTGCTCCACCTTCCACTCGTAATCTAAATTCTGCGGATCAGTTTCTACGGTCAACTCAGCCGAACAGTTTTTGCACTTAAAAGTGGAACCCAAATACTTTTGATTTCCAATTCCAGATACTTCTCGTCAGCTGCGGGTCCTTTACGATAATTAAACTTGGTTCCTCTGTAGATGAAGTCGCGGCAAAGTGTTGCATTGGATGTCCATGGGGGGTAACATAAACCTGGCATTCTTCTGTCGACTCTCGTGTTGCAGTATTTTCCCCCCAAAGTTTTGAAGGGTCAAAGTTCGGAGGGTGATACTTTTTTATTACCTTTCTTTCCCCTATCAATTATAAGAACAATAACTGAGCAACGGAAATAGAGTAGGCATCAATATGGGCCAAAATAACTAAAAAGAAAGTAAGTCAAAATCCCTTGTGCATCGAAAGCAATAGCGAATATAACGCGATTACAGTAGCAATAAATTATCCTAATCTTGCTTGGATGAGGATGAACATTAATCGGACTCCAATAAAAATAACACATCAAATCATGAATGGTATGTTCTGCTTTTTGGCAACTTCTTGTTCACAATCGACGACCAAGGCCATTTCTAGTTTTATATTTCTTGAGCAATTTCCTAAAAATTTAGCCAGGAATTGGATGTGAAAGCCCATAGGCTAGCCCACAGATCACAGGGGAGTAGAGATTCTTTGATTTCATGCCAAGGCATTAAACATTGGGAAGCCGAGAAAGTTAAAGAAAGCACACAACTACAATCACTGATGATTCCTCTTTAAATTTTTCAAGGCACAAAACACGTTAGCTTTATTCTTTGCTCTACTCGGTAATAAATGTTCCTATATGTTAATAACTCCTTTAATTATTAGTCTAATCTCCAGTACCATTTAATTACCTTCCAATCTCCTCGTTTTGAGCAGGCAATGGCAGCTACCATCCATTTCTCAGGGCAAGCCCTTGGGCAAAGATTTTGCTCCAGAGCAGGAGGAGGTATTACCTTCAATCCTTTGTCCTCAAAAGTATCATATCAACTTAAGCGGAATGCAATGAAGATAGAGCAACAAGGAAGTTTTATGAGAAGGGAGTCAAAATGCAAACCTTTAGTAATTGCGTCATCAATGGCTGACGGAGATTTTGAGCCTAGTCCAATTTCGGCATCTGACACAATTAGAGAGTTCTATGCATGCATCAATAAGAAGAACTTGAACCAACTAAATACTTACTTCTCAGACGATTGTTGGTTTGAGGATTGTTCCTTTCCTAAACCATTTCAGGGGAGAAAGGTATCTCTCTAATCTCTTATCGAATTTTCTGTACTTAATTCTTAGCTGTAAAAGTAACTTAAAATGAAATACTACAGGAGGTTATGAATTTCTTTGAAAAGCTTGTGACAAGCATGGGTCAGAATGTGAAGTTTAGTGTTGAACATGTCTGTGAAGGGGATGAGTTCACGGCTGGGGTAAATTGGCACTTAGGTAGTGTCTTCTGCCCTTCTCTCATACACATTTGTAACTCATTTCAGTTATTATAAAAATAAATAATTTGTACAATTTCATGAATGCAAACGCATCTTCTATCTTGTGACAGAATGGAAAAACACACAAGTTCCTTTCACTAGAGGGTGCAGCTTCTACGAATGCTCAATAGAAGGAGAAAGACTTCTAATAAAGTAGAATCCGAAAAGCTCTCTATACCAAATAACAGTTTTGTTAAGAAAATAAGAGTCTTCTACTAATCAACACTTAACATGCAGGAAAGCTCGGGTTGTGATCGAGTCCCCAATCAAACCAGGAGGCATTGTGCTGGTAATAACCATGCCCCAGCAAACCACAGAGCTTCCATATTAAAATGCCGAATACCTAGACCGTTTATTATCTAATACTTTTTTTTTTTTGGCGTGTGTTATTATGGGTGTCTCCATTTGAGGAATTCAGACCTTGTTCAAGAATGTAACTTCATTGTTTGATGATTTCCCGAAGGCTGCTGAATGTACGTTGATCTAAGTCATTAACATTTCAAAATCCAGAATCTTATAAATAACTCATAAAATCAGACTCAAGTAGCTGAAATATTCTCTTCTGCAGGGTTCCTAAGCAGTCCTCACAAGATACTACAGTTGCTGGTAAAGATTTACACCATGCTTTTGGCTCCTTTCATTAAACCACTTGTAGCTGGCTACATCAATATCTGGAATTTCATGAGTCGATTACTTGGATTAGCACTCGGCATTCTGATTAAAATTCTAAAGATCTTTTTTAAGTAAAGAACACTTACTAAAGTTCTTCATAATCCTTAGCTGCCTGAGCGATAGTTCAGGTGGTTTAGGACACGCTTGAAGCTTCTAGACTATCGTGAATGTAAGTAACAGTAAAAGATAAGGGTATGGTGTTTTATGACTAAAGTTTCTCACTCCCATAAAAAATCTTTTAAATTTAAAAAAAAAGTTCTTCGTAATCCTCAGTACCATATTAGAGAAAGCAGCCTCACATAACCTATCAGTCAGTCATATTCCCCTTTCAGTGCTTCACAATGGTTCCAGCAATGGGAGAGCGACAAACGGCGAAGAGGATGGGGGAGGGCTGGTGGCCTGCTGAAAGCTACAGGATATTGGCATTGTATCGAATTAAAAAGTAATTGAAAATTTCTAATTGTTCCAAATTTATCAGATTAAGAGTATTTTGTAGCTGTTTTAGTATTATTATTTAATCTTACAAACATAACAACTAAAATGTTTAGTAAACATCTAGTTTTATTAATTAATTCTAATCTATATCAGCTAAATATTCAAACAGATCCTAAATATCTGGTGCAACGAACCAAAAGACTTTAAAAGAAGTTAAAAGTCGCCCTTTACAGAAAGCAAAAATTATGTCCGATCTCAGCCTCCGTTGAACAATAATAAATATTAATTAAACTTTGATAAGGGTCCATTTGATAAAAAATTCCAAATAAAACTTTTTAAAATAGATTTTTCACAAACTTTTTAATAAAAATTTATTAATTATTTAATTATTTAAAAAAATTCAATTAATTATTTTGATAAATAAATTTTTAATATTTTATTTTTAAAAAATAACATAAATCTTTAAAATAAAATAAAAAATTAGATTTTTTTATTTTTAAAAAAATAAAAAAAATTTATTGTCAAAAACTTAAATTTTTAAATTTTTTAATAAAAAAAATATATTTTTTAATTTTTCAAAATTTTTTTATAGTGTTAATTAAAGGATATCAAAAAATTTGATTAAAAAATATTTTTGACTAATACAAAAGTCAATCCAAACGGATATTAAATCACTAAAATTAATAGTTCAATAATGAACAACCCTTTTTACCATATTAAATTACGGATGAGCGCCCAACTTTTTTTTAAAAAAAGAAAATAGTGGAGAATCATTCAATTGACAGAAGATTAAAAAAAACATATAATAATGGCACATTTAAAAAAATCAGGCTGCAATAAGGTAGCACATTAAAAGAAAAGATCAGACTCATATTTGAAACATAAAAAATTTCAGCATGCAATTATTGGAGGAAAAAGAAAAAGGACTCCAATAAAAATAGTTCAATAAAATCAAGAATGATAATCATGGATGGTATGTCCTTGTCTTGTTTGTAGATTTCTCGAGCAATTTCATGAAAAATTAACCAGTGACTTTTAAGAGGTCCGGAGGGCCAGACCTTAGAAACGGATAAGAAAAATCTTTGATTCCAATTCATACGAATGGCATAAAGAAATTGGATAGCCAAGAAAATGAAAGAATGCACACAGCTAATCCGATTGATTATTCTTCTTTTAATGTTTCAAGGCAGAAAAAACACAACTTTATTTTTTGCTCTGAGCCGGTTCTATGTCAACAATCATTTATTAATCTTTAATCTTCAAATACCAAAATCAGCATCCAATCTCCTCGTTCCAAGACACCAATGCTTGCTTCCATCAATTTCATTGGGCCAGCCCGACAGCAAAGATTCTGCTTCAGAGCAGTGGAAGGTATTACCCTCAACCCTTTGTCCTCAAAAGTATCATGTCAACTTAAGCAAAACACAATGAAGATAGACCGACATGGAATTTCGATGAGAAGGGAGGCGAAAAGCAAACCTTCAGTGGTTGTCTCATCAACAGATAACACCCAAATTGACCACAGTTTGATTTCAGCATCTGACACAATTAGAGAGTTCTATGCATGCATCAATGAATTGAAAAGAACTTCAAGCAACTACATACTTGCATCTCAGACGATTGTTGCCTTCAGGATTGTTTTTTAAAGGTAACTCCCTAATCCTCTATTGATTTCATTAATACAGCAGATCAGACCATACATTACTTCTTGGCAGCGAAAGGAATTTAAAGTGAGATGCTACAGAATTTCTTTGAACAACATATGACGAGCACGGGAGAAAATGTGAAGTTCAACATTGAACACGTTTGTGAAGGGGATTAGTTCACGGCTGGAGTAACTTGGCACTTAGGTAGTATTATCTTCCATTCTCTTGTCTATATTTGTGCCTCTTTCTGATAACAAACTATTCATCTATGAGCAATTTCATAAATTCAAATGGATCTTCTACCTTATGGCAGATTGGAGAAACACACAGGTTCCTTTCACCAGGGGATGCAGCTTCTATGTATGCTCTATAGAAGGTAAAAAGACAATTTATAAAATAGAACCTGGAAAGCTCTTTATACCAAATGACAATTTTGTTAAGAAAACAAGAGTCTTCCACTAATCAACACTTAAATATGGAGGAACACTCAGGTTGTGATCGAGTCACCAATCAAACCAGGAGGTATAGTACTGGTAAGTCAAACCTCCAATAAAAGCTACAATATCAAAACTCAGACCATGTTGAAGAATTTGACTTCAATGTTTGATGATTTTCTGAAGGTTGCTGAATGTAAGTTTCTAGGTCTAATGTCATTGACATTTCAAAACCCAAAGTCTTCATATAGAACTTACAACATCAGATTAAAGTAGCTTACACACTCTCTTCTGCGGGGTTCCTGAGCAGGCCTCACAAGATATTACAGTTCGTGGTAAAGATTTACACTACGGTTTTGGCACCATTTGTCAAACCAGGTATAGTAGGCTACATGAATATATGGAATATCCTAGCTTGAACACTTGGCTAAGCACTCAACATGCTGATTAACTATCTCAAGATCGTTTTCAAGTAAGAGAACACTAACAAAAGTTCTTCTTATGCCTATGTACATGAATCCAATAGTAGATAAAACGGAACCACATCACCTATCAGTCGTCATCCCCATCACAACTCCACCATGTTTCCAGCAATGACAGAGCGACCAATGGCCCAAGCACTGGTGGAAGAGGCGGTGGCCTGCCAAAAGCTACAATAGGCTCGGCCTTCTCCTTTGTGATTGACGCTCCTTCCTGTTGCATCAACATTGACTTGTTTCTTTGGAGTTGAAGTGGCCACTTTGCCTGGTTTTATTAATACATTGTCCTGATGTAAAAAATTATCATACAAATATAATGATAAAAGCATCAAAATTCAAAGGGCGGGAGCCATGTACCCCATGATCCTTTGAACGGGTAGATTTGTTTCAATTTGTATTTTGCAGACAACAATGCACCAGTTCCCCGCATGTAACCTGTACTTATTGTATTGCTCTTCAAAAAGCAAACACTTAAAAGACAGACAATATAGCAACCCTGCAATGTTAAAAAGTGGAAAACATGAAGACAGAATCTAATTAATTCATGGTTATGGAACCCTAAAACAAGTTACATTTATGCTGCTGCTAATTGTTGGATTTGAAACTTCAAGCCAGTTCTATCCGAAGTCACCAACCAGTAATGTTTTTAAAATTTCTGCATCTTATTTGTTACTCAATTTCAAAAAATAATATGTAACATCCAAGAAACGCTCTCTGGACAGGCTGAAAAATTTACATATCCTAAAAATTATAAACAAAAAATTACCTATGGAAAAAAAACTTATAAATTAACGAAACATAAAAGAGTTCACATGGACTGATAGTCTGCTACTCGAAAATTAACCAAAAATTATCGGTTCTTTAATGGAGGAACATTATCTTAGAAACTACTACTAGGATCACGAATAGAAGACGAGGCGAAAGAGACTCCGATTACCTGCGATTGTGGAGCAAGCGAAAGAGAATGACGCCGTTGCTTATTTCTTTCTAAATTGCGAGAGTGGGAAAGTTCAGGAATTTTCAAGTCGACTTCTAGAACCCGACATATTCGGCTAATATTATGCCTACGTGTCATCATATTGGGCTTTAATTCAAATTCATAATTAGGCCATAAAATTGGAACGAGCCCAATTCCTAATTTAAAAGTTTCGGGTCTCGTAGACCGCTGCTGCTATCGTTGCCTTCCACGTCTCATATAACATCATGTCAATTCCCACCGATACAAGCTTTAGACCGTAGTTTGTCTCACTCTTTGATATTTTGCAAGGTTGTTATTTCCTTGCACGTATTCACTTCCCAGTCGTTGAAGTCACTCCAATTTTAGTGACATTTTAAATAGAATATAAATCAAAATTGTCATTAATTAATATTAACAAATAAATCTAATTAACTTATAATTTTTAATAGAATAATAATTTAAGTTAATATATTATTTTGATGTTGTATCAAGTAAAAATATAATATATTTTAATTTAATTTGAATTTGACTAATTTAATAATTATTTCAAAAATTAAAACTCTAACTCAACCTATTAGTTAAATATATTACTCATTTAATAATTGTATTACTTGTTTAATATAGTTTTAAAATATTTATCATATTATTTATGTAAATTTTTAAAAAAATTATTTTAGATATTATAATTATATTTTTTAAAATATAAAAAAATAAAAATAAATATACTGAATTATAAATTATTAAATAAGTATTTAAATAATTTACTGTATCATAAATAAATTTATGTATAAAAATTTAAATTAACCCGAGTTAATTATTAATTATATCATATAAAGTATTTCTTAATCATATCATTTGAACTTAATTTGAACTCAGTCAGTTACCGCCCCTGATCTCTAACATGAATATGCCCCGACTGTTGAGGGTTTTGTGGGCAATGACAGAAGCAATTACGCATGTGTAATTTAGGTACATATAAAGAGACCGCAATGAAATGGATCACCCACGACACGAGCACTAAACTAAACTAATATTGCTTTGCATATGCTCCACGTGTCGGTCGTTAAGCTTCCATGTTACCGACCCAAGTCTTCCGCATGCCTGTAATAATATTCTTTTCCTAATGGTTTGGACCACTGATTTCGGACACATATACTAGGAAGTTGATTTCTTTTAGCGATTTAATAAAGGCATTATTGCAAAATGTGATGAAACGCGGAGTGTAACACATCATAGTTACCTAATGACATTTTTTAACACAATAATTTGATGACAAGTACACTTATTTTCTTGTTGGCCACAATGGTTTTGTTCATAGCGCAGTGTTAATTGCGATGTGAAACGATTTTCATTGTTAATAAATATTTTCTAAATTCGGAATGGGCTGTTTTGATTGGCTTCATTAGTCAATGATAACGTTCGCATATTCTATTCTAATCTTGCATTACTTAATAGCAACCGCCATTCCTTTCAAATATTATTCAAAATGTACATAGCTTTTTACACCTAACTTATTGATATTGAAAAAAATATGTAATATTTTTATAAAATAAAATTAAAGTATTTTTATGGATATTTATTATGAGTGGATGATTGAAATAAGACTTATTATTGACATTGACTCAAAATACTCACAATTTTATTTTCAAAAGAACCTTCATAATTTGTAAAAGACTCATCCTTCTTATATATACTACATGTTAATTTTGACTTAGAATAATTTTTTCATTCGATATATATTTTAATTTTTATTAATAAATTTTTGTATATAATATGATTTTATCAAATAATCATAGGAATGATAACTATGATCTTGTTTTTATCTAAAATTACGAACTCTAATAAAATATCTTTTAAATTGTTAAAAATATACTATTACATAATACTCGTAATTTTGTTGGATAATCTGTACAAACACAATTTCTTAATAATATTTTATTAGGCACATATATATATATATATATATATATATAATAACCACTCTTACAACTCACAATTGCACTAATTTACATATAAAAACACCGTATTAAAACAATTAAGTGAATTTAGACATCCACGTATCCCTCTAGTTAATTCATCGTGGAACGTCCCTTGGATCTCTTAGCCCATCTTCGTATCTCCTTCTCTAATTCTTCCTCGCCTCCCACCTCTTGTACTTCCTGCAAATGCATATGTATACAGTATATGCATGTATTAATTAGTAATACAGAGAATAAAAAAGAAAAAGAAAAGAGATTTTATTACCTGAGGTCCCAAGAACAACCCGTATGGCAATCCATTGAATTTTTCAGAATGATGAAGCTATTGAGTCAAAAGAAGAAATTTAACAATGAATCCCCGTAATTGTTAAAATAATCAGATGCATTTATGGAATAACAACGTACTTGGTGAGCTGCAGCAACTTTACGTAAATAAGGGACGTGTATGATCGGCCCCACTGGAAATCGACGGTGGACAAGACCATCGTGAACGAACATGTAGGCCATCCCAAACACTGTAATTCCTAGACCCTGTGTTAAAAGTTAAAAACAAACGTGTCAAATAAACAAAGTTATAATTGTTAATTAAAATCTAATCCTCCAATAATACATAGAGCCAAATCAGGGCGACTGACGTGTTAAAGTCTTATGCCGTAAATGAAAATGACGTATGACACGTCATCATCTTTAATGATAAACAATCGATTTTATTAATAGAGAAAAAGGAAGGGCAAGACACGCACAGCTCCGAAGCAGAGTCCAGGGACGAGGCCCTTGTTGAAGAAACCGTAAGAAAGCAGAGCAATTGCTGGGACAGCGTTAATTATTGCAAATACGTCGTTTAATTCGAATGGACCGTCTCTCGGCCGATGATGAGACTGGAAAACACCAAGAAATACAACATAAAACGACAGTGGATTCAATTAACATAATAGAGATGGCGTCGATTTCAAATTGAAAATTAATCCGTAATGAGAGAAAAATGTAGGTAGCTATAGCCGACCTCATGCATGTGCCACAATGAAGCATGCCATAGAGCTCTGTGAGCCCACCGTGCCCAAAATTCCATTCCCACCTGTAATTTACAGAGCTCCCGAATCAACTCCTAAGTTGTAACACAGGTAACATAATTATAAATTGCCCATTTAGGACAAGTTTTAACTTACAGCAGCACCAACAGAGAGAGCAAATGTACCGAACATTTCTAAAAGTTGCAGTTCTCCACCCTACAAATGGAAATTGAGCAAAACCCAAATCAAGAAAGAACATAAAGCAAAAGTTAATCACTTAATTGAACCAAACATGTAAATGCAACGTAATTAATTACCTCCATTTGCCATGAAAATCTGTAATAAACAGCTAAAACAGCCATGGAAGAGATACCAATACTAGACATGATTGCAGCAACGAGGTATGCTTGTCTCTCTGTTTTTTTTCTCGCTTGTTTCTCTTCCACACATGATAAAACTTTTTTCTGATTCTGTTTTTTTACAAAGTCTTCCTTCTCAATTTTGATACTATCTTCGTTTTTCTCCATCACAGCCCATAAGGTCAAGCTCCTCTGTTTCTTCGTGTGCGGTGCTAGAGTTGAAACCGAGGGAGGAATCATCCTTATAGAGGTAGGTTTTGCAGTAAGGGAAGTATAACGTGCAAATAGATATGTCACAACACTTGAATTTGCCGAAGTAATTCCGGTTGCCATAGATTCTCAGATAAAAAAGCTTTACTGTTAGTTTAATGGTATATGGAATTAGAGATACCAAGAAAGATTGAAAGAATCAGCTTCAGAACGAGATTTAAGGAAGAGGCGGAGAACAAAAAAATGAGAAACTATAATTGCTCGATGCTTAAACAGAGGGGAGCTGTGTAAGGACGTAGGTCCCAGTCTTTTCAAGTTTTGGTTTGCTCATGTTTTTGAACAACTTAAAAACAGATGGCGTTATTTACTAAAATGCCCTTTGTGGCTTCGAGTCCACAGAGGAAGCGAAGCGGTCCATAGGCATAGGTGGTTAGACTTAGACGTCGTATCGTAGTATATTAGTAATTGAAGCTGAAGGAGCGAGTTCAAACTCGTTCTGTTTTGTCGTTATATATGTACTGAGACCAGGCAAATGCTGGCAAAGATTTTGACGTGAAAGAAAATTGGAAAAGTTAACATTAATGAGGAGGTTATGAGTTTTGGGGTCACTTCCTAGTTGTTGATGGTGCTAAAAAAAAAATGTTACCATAGTTAGTAGCTACTTTAAAAGGAAAAATAGTAATCAGACAAAACAAAAAGATTTACTTGTTTCATTTGATTTTGAAAGCATTCCATCACCAGGAAAAGAAAAAAATAAAAAAGAGACTTCTTGACTTAAATTTTCTCTCTTGATTTGAGTTTATACTAATTTTAAGAATTTTTTGGCATACATACATTATAACCATTGTATGAATGTACTGACTGACTGACTCATCCATCTTATTTATATAAAAATGTTAATCTTTCTGCAGTCCAAATTTATTCAACTACGTGGGAATAGAATTGGATCGGGTACATTCAGAAACAGAATTGGATCGGCAGTCTTCTTCGTGAAAAGCCCGAATTATTGATTTTTTATTTGGCCACTTTCGGCGAACGGACTTTTGACAGCAGTTGTCAAGAAATATGGTAGCAGGCCAAATGGTCCAAACTTTACGGCTTAAATAAATATGACAGCCCTGCGGATATAATTATGTTCATTACCCTTTTTGATTGTCTCATTTCAATCTCAGGTGGGTTCTATTCTGGAGACAGTCCGGAGATTTTGTGCCCGCGTCCAAACATCTTCACGGGCAAAATCACTAAAATGCTACTGTCCCCAATTTCAATAATCCAGGCCGGTTTTCGCTATCTGTCCAAAGCCCATGTTGAGTAATGAGCCTGATGGGACTTCGATGGCAATAGAGGTCGTCCTTGTCAAAATTTTACGAGACAAGTGCATAATGAATACATACATTGTCAAATTGGGGGAAATACTTACTTCGTTCAGGTTGCTTAATTGGTTAATTATGAAATATGTTAACTGTTATCAACTCAATATTTGGAGTTCAATTTGAAAATTTACAAGCTGCAGTCAAATATGCATCCCCATATTGCTTTATCAATCGGGAAATTAGCAAAAGCATGGTGGGGGTGATGGGTGGCTCTGTGGGACTAGGCGGTATATAATTTTAGCTGAAGTCCGTAGATATAGCTAGGCTTCCCCTT
Source organism: Melia azedarach (assembly GCA_028052125.1). Lineage (NCBI taxonomy): Eukaryota > Viridiplantae > Streptophyta > Magnoliopsida > Sapindales > Meliaceae > Melia > Melia azedarach. Next base: position 1,378,080 of record CM051401.1, on the reverse strand, counting down.
GAAAACTATTTGATGGCTCGATTTGCAATGAAGCATTATGCATGTTCTATATACGTACCTAACTATACAACAAAGGTGGAAATACATGTGTCCGACAAAGAGGGCACAATAGAGGCCTTCAAATATCTCTTTTGCTCTTGAGTGTGATCCATATCATCGTCAACTCAACTTCACTTCCTTTATTTGTTCTAGACTAGATCACCTAGACCCTAATGAATATCTCTATAATTCTTACTTTCTTATCCTTATCCCATTATGCTGTTATCACTCTCTTGGAATTTTTCTGGAAAATCTGTATCAGGGTGCCCACGTTTCTTTTTCTTTTCAGGAAAGGGGAAAAAGGATTTATCATGCAAGCTCTACTGTGTTTATCATTCAGTTTTGAAATGCATTAATGGAGATCTAGTATGTACTGAGTTGTAAACAGCTAAAATCTGAAGATTGCAAACTGTTAAATGTGCTCAATTGCTTGAGGCACAAATTAAAGCAAAAGCAAGTTCATCTTTTAAAAGAAAAGGAAAGAAAAAAGCTGGCAGTTAGGGCAACTTCTGCATATAGCAAGTATACATGTGCCAATTAAAGACATTAGACATATACAAAAACATGTTTTCTAGCGCCTCTCCAATATTTACTATATGGAGGAATGATATAACCCCGGGCCATAACCCAATTAAAGTATTTAGTACTTGAAGTAGACCAAGTTTTTGAAGTCATTTTGTTGTTGAACCCACTTTCTGATTAGTCTCCTCTTATTTTCGAAACTTTGTCCTTGATATGCAACAAGAACCATATGCGCCTGGATATATATATATGATATCCACCATATATCAAAAGTCTATATTGGTTTGAAAAAGAAGTAGGCAGCTGAGGAGAATTTCTCATTCTTTCTTTATAGTGTTATTCTAGATATGCCTTGAACATACATGCGGTCTCCTTTATTCTTTTACCATATATGCATTTACAAAGTTTTACCACTCTAGCTCAAAGTATGACGAAATTATTAGTTGTTTTCTTACTCTGGGGTTTGTAGAATTTCCAGGAAAGTAATGTAAAGCTAGCTTTCTGTTGAGATATTATGAGCTTGGAAGCAATTTCATTAGTGAAATATACATATATATATATATATATCGACAAAAGCAGCAAGGCTAGCTTAATTGAATAGGGTTTCTCAGTTGAAAGAGCTGAAAACTCCTTTGCGAGACACATTATACTGCAAGCAGCCCCACTGATGAGCTTTTCAATGGCCTTAAGATACACTTGTTGACATATATATGTCATTTGAGGGCCACAGACATCATTGTTAGCTCCATCAGCTACTTGCAAACAGTTTCAAACATATGGGGCTCTAAATAATTGACTAGACCTCGACAATTTCATGGCTAGTTCAGTCCTTGCCAACTCTCCTGGACCTAATATAAAAAGATTCCTCATTTAATCATGTGAACCTATAAGTTATTATTAATTTCGATTTGTCATAACATATCTTTTTCTGGTTAATCATGACTTGAAGGATCTTAAGAGCCTCAAGTTGTACAAGATAGATGACACATTTTTTGAGGGATCATATGTACATATAGATTAGGATAATTGTTAATCAGAAAAGTTGCCACATAAACCATTAGTTGAAAGAATTCCTTTGGCCTACCGGCTCCCTCTCAATCCAGCTATATCTATCTGAATTGAACTACGTTCTTTCGTTCCTCTTCCCTTTTTATTACAATTCACTGATGGGTCCAAGTCTCAGCAGTAATTTGGCCAGCCAAACTATAATTCTCCTTTATTGTTAAAGTCATCCACTAATTATCTTGATTTCAACCCCAATTAAGCTCCCTCTTTAATCTTTATCTCTTAATTAATCAACATAATTGCGGTTTAGGCCCAAGCCACATAAGCCTGTCGTGGTTGATGATATTTTGTTAATCTCATTATAGGTTACAGTACACCACAAATTTGAGAAATTTTGTTCGTACTTTTTTATAGTGAGGTATAATCACCTTTATATCCTGACGTGTTGGATTGCTTTGATTTGATTGTAAGATGCAAGATCGTGAGTCCTGTCGAGATGGATGCCTCAGCACTCCAGCAAGCATGGGGCCAATGTTAACCGTGTATTACGTAATAATCTGTGTGCTAACAGGGGTTAGTTAACTGACTATTTGTCAACAGTTTGAAATTACATAGCACTAATTCTAAATTATATGTGGTTAATATTACTTTTAATTGCTGGTTTTAAGTCTTTCTGATTTCGACCTTTCACCAACTGATCCGGCGGCCAAGCGACAGTTGAAGAGTCATTTGTACTCTCTCCTTGCATGGCGCTAATGTATCAGCTCAGAAATATTTGATATAATACTGGAGTTCTTGAAATTTATTCTTTTATAAAGTAGTTGGAGAGATTGGTCAAGTGATACTATATCACCATGTATAGAGCTTGAGCTGTGCATTTTATTAATCTTTATTAAATTCTTGTCCTACAACAGCAATTATAACTGCTAAAGTTTTCACATATACGACGATTTACTTACATGATTTCTAACGTACAAACACTTTGTCTATGCTTTATTACAAGCAATGAATTGGATTAGTGTGATTTGTGAAGGAAGCAGATTATACCAACTTGTTTAGGTGTCATTTTCTTATACCTTCTTAGGAGGAAACCGAAAGTTTAAAATTAAAGTACACAAAAATCGTTATATTATAGATATTCATTCTTATTGCCTTTAGATGACACCTCAAACAAGCATTCCCCATCATCTGAAAAATTTATGTTCAAGTTATTACTTCTAGACCAATCCACATATGCAAATAAAGTTTTTCAAAATATGTACTTGGTACGTATATTAATTAATACTTGTCACTGTTACTTGGGGGCTACAAATATCGATGTTATAATACACAACAAAGGTACCTAGTTAATTAACAACTGTAATTCGTATGCATGACAAAAGCATTAGATAAGCTTCATTTATGACGGAAATTATCCTTACATTAAAGCATGAGCAAGGCACAATATTTCAATATACACATGAGCTAATTAACATATTTAATTCATAGGATGCCCCTTTATAGCATGCAAATTGCAATTCACTACAGGCAAATATTGGGTCTAACTGCTCAATGATGAGCATAAATGACAACCAGTGGCATTTTATATATATATATAGCTTCATTATCTATCTACATACATACAATTAAGCACACTATATATTAGGGTTTACCTTTCCTCTCCTTTGCAGTTTTTGATTAGCAGATCTACAGGCAACCATGAGTAGAGGTGGGAGCTACGGCGGTGGGCAGAGCTCGTTGGGCTACTTGTTTAGTGCTGAAGAGCAACCAGCTGCACCTCCGGCCTCACAGACTGTTAGCGTGCCTCCATATGGCATCGATACTACCCCAGAGAAAACCCCGGATACTCAATCTCCAAATAAACAAAATGTCTCAAACAACTATCACAGAGCTCAAGGACAGAACACAGGAAACTTCATAACTGTGAGTATTACATTGATCCACACTTATTTGTGCAAGATGTGAACTTTATTAATTTGCACAGTTTTCTTGTATGTTGGTTTTGGATTTTTCACCTAGTATATAATCTTTCTTTCCTCAGGATCGTCCCTCAACGAAAGTCAAATCAGTTCCTGGTGGAGATTCCTCACTCGGTTACTTGTTTGGAGATAAGTGATGTTTTCTTCTTACTACTTTCCCTGTCTCTAATGAGGGATTATTTTTATAGCTGCTTCTTGTTGGTGTGATTTGAATAACATGTAAGAATAAGGGATTCAGTTCTCATCAGTCTGTGATGCTAGAGGGATCGATGCATGCTTCTAGCTAGTTTATATGTGATGTTTAGTTTTCGCGTAGATATGAACATGGATTTGACGCGTGATGCAAAATAGTACAGTCTATGTATGGTTTGCAGTCTGTATTATGTCTTACTGTCTGTAACGGGAACAGCCGTTTCTATGTGTCCGCTGTGAATTCATAAATAATTATAAATTATTTAAGTCCTGGGTTTGTGTGGATTTTTTTCTCTTGACCAGATATGGAAACAAAGGTAACACATGAGTGAGACTTTCCATTTTAGTTCATTTCATGCTCATTTCAATCAATTCAGACCGAGTTATTATTTTTAATACTTATTCATTAATCAATTTCTTACTTTTCTTGTACTCCAGAAGACTAAAGATTTGTGATTTGAATAATGTTTTAGAATTGGACAGTGGATTGGTCTCAAGATGCCAATTAGGGTCATGATTTCTGTTGATAATCTAAAATAAGAAAAAAGTTTCTCTATTGGCGTACGGTTTAATATCTGAAATGGTTGCATACATTGTTTTTTAATTCAGTGGAATCAAGTATACTAAACAGACACTTTCTATTAGAGGGTTTTTTTAGTAGTTCTTTGCAGACCATAAATTATGATCAGTACTTCCTTTAATGGGTAAAGCTACACAATTTTAATCAATGAGGCTGGTTTGTCTTCCTTTTGCTTTTCTTGGTCGGGGAGAATTAGAAACAGGATGTTTCTTTGTGCAAGCCGATCCTTTTCCTTCTTTTATCCTATTCTTTCATTTATTGTTTGTTAGAGAACCCTAGCTACCTAGTTCATGAAAGAATAATCAACTTTCACTGTGATAAATTCTCTTTCTTATCTCTAATCTCTTAACTCTTTGGCATATATGCATGGGTATATCGATCCATTCATTTTCTTTTCTTTTTCACCTTTTTAATTCTCTCCTCATGAAGAAGATTGAGCATTCATTCATTGGAATACTGGTGCCAACCACAACACCAGATAGTTCATAAAATTGTATAGGTACTTGTCATGGACTAGTACTATTATTAATCGATTAGATGATTGCAAGATTACACGAACAGTACTCACTGAGAATACTGTAACAAAGACAAAATGTTAAGGGATTTTCATTGCATAATGAATTTTCAGCCGAATAAGGTTGGGAATCAAAGCATATAGAATTTGTGTAATTCATTGATAGAAACCTATATCAAGAAGATGAACTAATCAATATCTAAAAATAGGATCTCAGATCGAATGACACTCTTATTTTTACTTAATTAACTACCAGTTGCAAGCCTTTGAAATATCATACATACAATGAAAACACATCTGCCTTAATTACGAATTTAAGCCCTGAAAATAACAAGTTTTGGAATGATTCTTCCCTTAAGTGAACTATTTTAAAAGCAGCGGACTTCCTTAGAAGCCAGTTCTTTCTGATTCTGTGTATACTATATATGTTGTCAGTGTCAGCATCAGACATGCATATTTTTCAGATTGCATTCCCCCATTAATCTGTGGCCTCTTCGATTCGTTTTACTCCTATATATTCGTGGCACCCTCATATATATAGGAAACTCCTGCTTATATATATGATTCCCCTTCAACCCGTTTCTAGTGCTTCACACAGAGTACCGTTAGTTCCAAAAGTGCTGCCCACAGTATTTCATGCATGCTTTCTGCAGTCGACGGTGCAAAATTCAAATATACTAATATATGATTCCCCGAAAGGAACTTACAGCATAGCTTGACTCGATGGAAAATGATTTTCTGCTGAAACAGAAATCCGTATTGTCTCTTTCTCTTTTCTTTTTCTTTTGGTGTGTATTTCCTCAGCTCCCCTCCTTTTTTTTCATGACGGCATGCTTAACTGTTGAATAGCGTGATGTGATTTAGTGCTTTCGCTTGAAGACAACATGCTTGCATATATAGTATACTCTCTTACTCTTTCTTTACTTGACTAGGCACAGAAATAATCACCGGAACACCAAACTGAAACATTAACATACGGGAAGTACTGTCGACCATAACAACCATTAATGTCTGCCATAAAGTTTAAGAGAAAGACTGATAATTCTAAGAGATCGGGAAGAAGTTATTAATTATCAAAAGATTAACTGAATATTTGATATCTAGTGCTTTTATTTTTATAGTAATTGTGGTTTTAAAGCCACCTCACTTCAATAAGAATGGTGAGATTGTATGGTACGTAGGAAAGGGTTATATAGATCCATTGTTAGTAATCTGAATCGGATTCACATTTGTTCTGGCATTCGGTTCGAAACCAAAAGCACAGGTTGCTGGCCTGCTAGGCTTATTCTTCATCACCCTGCAAGTGTTTGACCTTAGAGATTCATAGAGGTTTTATGATAATATATACGCGAGCTCGATCACTTGCTCATCAGGCAATTAACAATGACGTAAAAGTTTTGCATGCACATGGAGTATATATATGCCTATGATTGCTGTTACGGAAATTGATGTATAATTAATTATTTCAGTAAGAGTTCCTTCATAGTTTCGAGGTTGACCTGACGGTATCGGAGAGCAGAATGCCAACAGCTATTTCTTCATATATTGGAGTTATGAAAACCGAACGTCTTCAGAAGACGGGTCTTCTGGTAGTTGAACTTACTGCTCCCACTCCAAAAGTCGTCCACCGACGATCAGGAAGTAATTAGGCCATTGCCCAAACTGTCCAAAGCCAGATTGTGTTGGCCTTTATTTCTACTGGTCCAAGGCCCAATCTAGAAGTAATTAGGCCATTGCCCAAACTGTCCAAAGGAATATAAATTTATAGGTGAAGCATAAACTTTGAGCTGGGCTATTCACTAAGCTCATATACAGCCCGAAAGTTTTATCTAACCATTGTTGAACCATTCGACTATATGGGCTGAACCTTTATTCTGGCTGCGGATATTATCGAGGTGGGTTGGGCAATTTCCTAGTCCGTGCCATTATCCCTCGTGGGAAGTAGTACCAACCAAACTGGGTTATGTATTCTTGAATGAATTCTTGAACTAATTACACTTCTTTCTAGTGGACCCAAAATATAGCCTTTTTTTTTTTTTGGTTTCAAGGGTAACATTGCAGCTGCAGCTACAACTTGCGAGTCTCAAAATCAAGATAAAAAGGTCAAAAAAAAAAAAAAAAAAAGAGAGACCATCACTATTATAGAACATTTCAACCAAGATAGATGTTAGAAAATAAAAAAAATGGAAAAATTGCAAACTCAGCCCCATTGCGCTGACCCAAGCTCCATCATGGCTTGTGGTAATTGCGGTCGTCATCCTCCAAGAAATTACGCATGCGATTTAGGGGTAACAGTCAGCACATGGGTCTAAGACTTAGTACAGCCCCATTAACAAACCAGAATAAAGCGTTTGTATTAATGCCCATTAGCCAATACTAGAAAGTGGGACTCGTGGAAAGCACTAAGAAAAGGACTACACGGCAAAGCCGAAACCACAAACGGCATTGTCAGTCACAAACAGAGCAAACGATTATTTTACTATATTATTTCCATGATTGATTCCCCTCGGGAATGATTCTTCGAGATTTAGTGCATATTTCGTTAGTCTCTTTCAATAGAGCTCCTTGTTTGTGAGACCCACAAAGAAATGTCATAAAAATTGCACAAACTGAACGAGTGTTATTTTATTTGTCTTACATCTCATGATCAGTTGGCCCGTGAAAGGCCGGCCGGCTGTGGCTAAATGCAAGTTTTAGTTCACAGGAAGCAATGTCAATGCCTCCAACAGGTCCTGACAAAGGCACCGTGATGCTCGGCCCCAGCTTTTTTACTTAGCAACTTCTTACTCAGAAAAAGTTAGCAGTATCCGACAAGTTTTCTGTGATGTAACTCTGCATAGTTTTGTTTGTACCATTTGCTTTCCCATTGTTGCTTACAAGGAAGGTCACAACTGCATTATTATATCTGTAAACGAATTGCTTGTAAGAGATGTGAAACATTGTTTGTGTATTGGGTAATTTAGAGCCCACAACTGCATGCTACATGAACTGTGTATTTTTCTTTTTCCAATTGCCATATGGGTGTTTATTACATCACGCATGAAACTTCTCACAGTTTTTTCTTTTTTTTTTTTAAGGTCTATCCAATAAAACAGGGTAAGTGGAGTAGAGTGGATAGCGTTGTGGTGGGCGTGGGTGTGCTTTCTATATAGTGGCATTTTGGATTCAATGTATCATATCCTCAAACTTTTCACATGGAATTCACTTTGATACTTTTTGTCCAATTTTTTTATAAAATTTAATTCGATAAATTAAAAAATTTAGTAATTTTATCAGAAAGTGATCTAAATTTCTGCTATTAAATATATTCGAAGAGATAAATTTGTTCCTCCAACAAGCATCAATGTTTATAGGTAAAATTGTTACAGAATAATGGAGTTAAAACTTTTTCATATTCTTCTTGAAGGTAAGAAGGATGCAAATACTTGTAACAATATGGGATCTTCATAAAGTAAATCATTCTTCTCTCATAATCTTTATGCTGTGGAAGATATTTTAAGGAGTGAAGCTGATTATATTCAACGGTGTGCTTTAATTGTTCTTTTTCTCAATTTCATAAATTTTATTTATTCTGCCCAGGTTATATACCGAAAAGAAAATAATTTTTGAAATCAATGATGTAACCTTTCTCCATTCATAAATTGCGTATAACTCAATGTGTCAATGATACCGTAACGCATTAGTCTTATCACAGTTTCAAATCGTTATTTCGTTTTCCTGCTTCACCCACTCCCCATAAGATAAACTTCAACGTAAACCGAACTCTTGGAGTATTTTTCACAATTTCCGGTCTCCCGTTATAATATAAATATAAATCCGCTGCTGAGTCTTTAGACTATTTCAACAAGCAAAATCCCACCTGCCATTGTTTCCATGGAGTTTTTCACAAGTCTCAGAACCACCCAGGTAAACATGCTTCTATTTTATTTATCTTCCATGACCTCCAGGAGTAATATTTTTCATATTCTGTATTAAATTACGCAGGTAATTTATATCATAGTATTGCTTGGTGTTCTCGTTTTGTTGAACACAAATGGAGTCGAGAGCAGAAAAGACCGAATTTCAGAGTGGTTTGAGTACTCTGCAATAAGTTGCAGAGCTCACAGTGCATCGTTGGAGGAATTCGGAGGTGTTGCTGATGGAATAACGTCGAACACACATGTTTTCAAGGCAGCAATTGATCATTTAAGTCAGTTAGCACCGTATGGTGGAGCCCTACTCTTTGTTCCTCCTGGAAAATGGTTGACTGGAAGCTTCAATCTCACCAGCCATTTCACTCTGTATCTTCATAAGGATGCTGTTCTTCTTGCTTCTCAGGTTAGGAGTTCCTCCAATCTCTGTCTAAACCTTTACAAATAGATTATATCCAGAGATTTTTTAATTCCTGGTGTGGGATTGAATTATAATTATTTCTTTTTCAAGAAGTATAGTTATTATGTCAAGTTTTCCTGCAAGACGCAACTCACGGTCCTGATGTTTTGGGAAATGCTTGTGGAAATAAACCAATAAATGTAGTCAATATGTAATTAATAAATCAAAGTAAAGAAAGAAAGAAACGCACAACTAAACAATTTTCGACCCGTTATGTAATATGAGCTGCCTCGTAATGAACGGATTCCTATTGTTTCAGCCATTAGTGCAGGTTTTGATGCTTGAGTACTGCCGCTAGTTTCTTTGCTATGTTCTTACTGTGGTCGATAAATGATAATTAATATCCTGTCTTCTGACGAAGGCTGAAGCTTGATAATCTTCTAAAATATGAATATAATTGTCACGTTTTGATAAGTCTGCTGAATTGTTTATGGAAATTTGATAATTGAATTAGGATGAGAGCGAATGGCCTGTGATTGAGCCTTTACCATCATATGGTAGAGGAAGGGACACAGAGGGTGGAAGGTATAGCAGCCTTATTTTTGGAATCAACCTCACTGATGTCGTCATAACAGGTATCAATGCATACATCACAATTAAACTTTTTCCAGCTAAGAGAATTATATATAAGTTTTAGTTACGATTACATAAAAGTTTTTTTGTTTAATTTCAGGGGAAAATGGAACTATTGATGGTCAGGGTGAACCCTGGTGGCAAAAATTTCGGGCTGGAGAGCTAAATTATACTCGTCCTTACCTCATTGAAATCATGCACTCAGAAAATATTCAGATTTCCAACCTTACCTTGATCAATTCTCCATCCTGGAATGTTCACCCTGTTTATAGCAGGTGCTTACTATACAAAAATATGTGATAAAATAATAAGTAAAATCTTTGTTTTCGTTCCAATATTTGTTGTTCTCGAATGCAGTAATGTTGTGGTTCAAGGCATAACAATCCTATCACCAGTTACGTCACCCAACACAGATGGTATTAATCCCGGTGAGTATGCACAAGTTATAAACTTCCTTGCCATTTTCTGAGAATTCTGAATTACTACCAAGACAGTAAAGAATTAGTAACAAGCTATTTGCTGTTAATTTTCAGACTCCTGCACAAATACCAGAATAGAAGACTGTTACATTGTATCAGGAGATGACTGTGTAGCAGTTAAAAGTGGATGGGATGAGTATGGTATTGCATATGGGATGCCTACGAAGCAGCTTGTTATCAGACGTCTAACGTGCATTTCTCCATTCAGTGCTGTGATTGCTCTGGGAAGTGAGATGTCTGGTGGGATCCAGGACGTTCGGGCAGAAGACATCACAGCCATCAATTCAGAATCAGGGGTTAGGATCAAAACTGCCATAGGAAGAGGAGGATTTGTAAAGGACATATATGTGAGAAGGATGACAATGAAAACAATGAAATGGGCATTTTGGATGACAGGAAATTATGGCTCTCATCCAGACAATAACTATGATCCGAATGCACTTCCTGTCATTCAGAATATCAATTATAGGGACATGGTTGCCGAGAATGTAACAATGGCTGCTAGACTGGAGGGAATTTCTGGGGATCCCTTTTCTGGAATTTGTATATCAAATGTGACAATTGGGCTGACAAAGAAGCCGAAGAAACTTCAGTGGAACTGTACAGATGTTGAAGGGATTTCGAGCACTGTAACTCCTAAACCGTGTAATTTGTTGGCGGATCAGGGACCGGAGAAGATCTCGTCATGCAATTTTCCAGAAGAGAGCTTGCCAATTGAGAACGTTGAAGTTCAAACGTGCTCCTGCAACGCAAAATTGTGATTCGATTCGTTTAAGGATTTCATTCCTTAATTCCGTTGATGTGATAATAAATCACCAAATCAAAACTCACAAACCAAAACTTATTATTTCGACAGAAAGCAGTGTGATAATGTATCATTCTCACTGTTAAGACGTGACTCATTTCTACTCCACCTACAACTACAAAATTAATTTTAATTAAAAGTCTGCGATCAATTTGAAAATCTCCATTTTTTATCATTCTTTTGCTACTGGATTTTAGTGAAGCAACAACACAATTATATAATCATTGGGTTAAAAACAGACAACATAATTAAATAAGTGAGATCAAAACGACAGTGAGATACAGGCAAATAGCTCATAATATATAACTATATTGACCAGCTCGAAAAGTTTCGAGAAAAACATAGGGAAATCAGATCCAAGAACTACATAATATCCACAATATTTTGCTTGAAGCTCTAGAATTCCAAACTTAGAAAAGCATTTACCACAGTTTCCCTTCAAGCGTGATTGAAGCTACTTTGCTGATTTTGCAAGTGCCTAAACTAACAGGCAATGAAGCTCTCATGCATAATTTTGGGGTCCCCAGCCCTCCAAGAAGTTATTAAACTCTTGAATATTACCCTCACTCCAGTTTTCAGCTAAAATAAAACAAACTTTTATGTTGTTCCTATTACTATCCTCCACTCTAGAGAAGGGGGATGAAATTACATTGTATTAGGGAAAAAGAGGTGGTTCTGTATGAATTTCTACAGCATAAGCAAAGCACACTCCTAATAAGTTGGGTCTGGGTTGAACTTCACTGACTCCTTCCAGATGAGCTCCTTAATGTGCTCTTCAGTGCATGATGAATGCTCGAAATCAAAGTTGAAAGGCCTGGAGCAGATAGGCTCATCGTTGATATCATGAAGAGACGACAAATATGGATGACAAAGTGCCTCATCAACTGCAAACAGACGCAAGAAGGTTATCTTTTGAAAATTTTTGACAGTTAGAAAGGGAAAAGAGAGAACTTTTATGCCAGGAGATATGAAATCTTTCATCATACCTGTAATACGTTTGTTGGGATCAAACACAAGCATTTTCTCCAGAAGATCAACAGCCCCAGGAGACTTGTTGGGAAATCTAGTTGAAAATTGTTGCTTTCGAAAGTGTGGAAGCTGTCTAACATATCTTCTAGCATTATCACTTCGGAGAAATCCAAGGCTGGCGTCATCCGGTGAACCTATCAACTTTTAATACAAAAAGAAAAGAACAGGTGGATGGTGTTCTGAGCATCAGTTTATTGAAAACAGATACAGAAGCTTACTCTATTCTTAATACCAGAAACGCACAGCATTCTAGGAGGATACAAGTATTAATCTTCCTTGAAAAAGAGAAGGCAGAGGAGGTTGAAGAATCATGAAAGCGAATTTATAAAGTAGTCTGGGTGGTGATCGTGTAAAATAGGAGGAATGATGCTTCAGCACCAATAAATCTTATCTAACAACATCATAAATCATACCTCAGTAATAAGTCTCAGCTGATGGACATAATCTTTCCCAGGGAACAAAGGTTCTCGGGTCATAATTTCACCAAGTATGCAACCAACAGACCAAATATCAATTGCAGCAGTGTACTCTGTACAATTAAGAAGCAACTCTGGTGCTCGGTACCAACGAGTGACAACATACTCAGTCATGAAATCTGTTTCGGATGTTGTCCTTGCCAGTCCAAAGTCTCCAATTTTAAGGTCACAATTTGCATTGAGAAGCAAGTTGCTGGGCTTAAGATCACGATGCAGGACACTGGCTGAGTGTACATATTTCAGTCCTCGTAATAACTGATATAAAAAGTACTGCAACAGTTTTATCAAGTATCAGTTTCATGCTCAAGTCCCGGCTCTGCAATGTCTTAAAACAAATTATTTGAAACATGTAAAATTATACTGGTAGAGTAAATGCCCAGTGAAAAAGTAAAAAAAAGAAAAATTATTAAAACCAGAACTTTTTCAAAATTAGCACATGGAAATCATCCGTTTCTCCTCATCCATACCTTATAACATTAAGTCAAATCTATCATAATCACTATATTAGTATAGAGTCAGTTTTTAACCACTGTTTTACTTTCCATGTTTAATTTCATCTTACTCAGAGAAAAGGGCAAAACTAAAAGTAAAAAATTACTATATGAAGTTAATCTTCAAGAGATCAAAGAAATTTAACAGAAAACAAGATGCAATAAATGCCTCATACAAGCTACAGTGAACTTAAATAAAGAATTCCAATGTAAATATTTAAAAGCCCTAAAAATCACTGTTAGTGCCAAACCTGACAATGATCATCTGTTAGTTGTTGGTCAGAACGAATTATCTGGTGAAGATCGGTGTCCATTAATTCATAAACAATGTATACATCATTAAAAGTATCCTTTTTGGGGGGCCGAATGATGTCCTTGATGGCAATAACCTATAGAAGTACAAAAAAGTGAGTGGTAATAACAAGTCACACACAAAAACAGAAATCTAATCCAAGAGAATGTTTGTACTTGTTAAAGATATTTGAATATCTGATTTTGGTAAAAAAAGTCGATCTCAAATTTAATTGTTGATAAGAGTAAGAGAATTTGGCATTAACCATCAATAATCACTAAAATGCTACAGTTGACAACATTTATAAGTCCATACTGCATGTCAAATAGCTCCCCAGTTTCATGCCATGGTTTCCTTTTTATGAATTTTTTGAAGCAAAGAAAGTACTAATGATGATTTATAAGCCCCTTTCTATAGCTTTTACCCACATTTTATGCCACAGATGCATTTGTTTGTTAACTAAACCCATTCTGTGCTGTACTAAGATAGTGTTGGTAGATATGATACAATGCATCCTCTAGATCCAAAAACCTGAGTATTTAAAATTTTCATGTCTTGAGCCAACTGGCTATGGCCCGGTTACAATACTTGCTTGTAAGTAAAAAATAAACCACAGAAAATATTTACAAACAAAAGTAGAGACTACCATCACAAAAGATACTCATGCAATGCCCAAATTTTCAGTGTGAACCCGGGTTCATGATACTTCTACTAATCACAAAGAGACCGAGCTTACATTTTCATGATCCATGTGGCGAAGAAGCTTAATTTCTCTCAGCGTCCTTTTGGCATCTATTATGTTGTCAAATGCATTTCCAATCTTCTTAATGGCAACCTCCTCACGTGTCTCTGAATTTACAGCAGCACTGGAAAGAAAGCAATCATGTTATCCACCTCTATATTCAACATACATCACTATAGAATAAAAAAAACATCAATATACACTCTCTGAAAACATTAGAAAAGTTCTAAGCAGCAAATTAACAAATAGCAAGCCACAAAAAATATCAATTTAAACTAGAGTCACCAGGATGATATTATATCTGTGTTCATATATATAGCAGTAAGCTTTTCTCCATGAAATCATTTAAACATATATATGTGTGTGTGTGTGTGTGTGTGTGTGTGTGTGCACAGCAGTAAGCTTTTCTCCATAAAATCATTCAAATATTCAGAGCAAGCATTCCATGTTTTTCCTTCAACATTATCGATAGAGAATAAACAAGAAAATCAAAATAAATCTCATAAAAAACCGAAAAAAACAAAAATTAATTAGTATTTTATCACTGCGAAAGTTTCAACTACAGCGTTGCGTCAACAAATGCACCAAATTAACGATAACAGTTTCTTTTGCTGCTCATGTAGCTTAGCAAGAAGCAGAAATCTATTATGGGGCACAAGCTTTTAATCACAACATAAATAAATCGCAAATTACATAATAAAAACGTACATTTAAATCAAATAAAACATCAGATAGCCAGAATAAAAACACTTCATTTACCTACGAAAAACCCGTTACGCTTCTAAGCTACGTGTATCAACGAAACGATCAAACAAATATAAATACCCGGAAGTATACAACAAAACCAACTCAAGAAAATAAATAAACAGAGAACAACGCAAACAGGAAAAAGCTCACCAGACAATTCCATAGGCACCTCTGCCGATGGGTCGAATGGGAGGAACGTACTTGCTAGAAACCTCAAACAAGTTACCATAAACATTGTACTGCACGTATCTTCCTCCATGCGTGAGCACTCCTTTAACGTTGCTAGTTTCGCCGCCAGAGCTCGAATCCCTCGTGGTTGCAGCCATTTTTCACTTAAAAGAATAAAAACCCAGAACTGGGTTCGCTTTTCTGTTTTCCTTTCTTCCTCTCTGCCTCTCTTGGTTCTGTTTTATCAGAGTTTGTGCTGTGTTTGGTGGAGCATTTGCGTTTTCGAAGGGAGTGTGAATGTGAAATTTTGAATGCGAAATAACTCAAGCTTTTTGATCTAAAATTAGTTTGAAAATCCGTGAAATGCAGGAGACTTTTCTTATTTTGCTTTTGATTATTATTATATGATTTAATAAATCTCCTACATTTGCTTCCACGTATTGATCTTTTCTGCACCAATGGTAGCGTGCCTCGTGGTTGGATAACTCTAATGTAATTACTCCTCGACATTTGTGAACTTAAAATTGATTTTATTTTATGATCATTCTAACTTTAAGGTTTTGATCTACTCTAAGTCAATTGATATTCTAGATATTTAATATCATCTCAAAATTAATGAAATAAATAATGGAATTTTTTTAAATTAATTTTAATAAATAATTTTATTTTCATATTATATGGACCTTTAAAAATGATTACAATACGAGAATCTTCTTGCATACTTAATAATTTATTACAGCAAATATCAGCCAACCACTGCAATTTATGATAATAAATTGGATTGTCTCTGAAAATTGAATACTTTCCTAATTAAGAATCACATGTATTAAGCTCACTAAAGTAAAGGAAAAAGAAATCTACTTTTCAAGGTCTTTCTCACCACTCTTTCTTGAACAAGGCTTCACGATTGTTCTCTTTTTGACCAAAAATGGGGTTTGAGGACTGTGAATTATATTGTCAGTGGGAAGAGTTAAAAAGTTTATGAATATTGTTTATATATATATATATATGAAATTTGAAAGGTAACTTGGTTGCTTGCTTGCTTCGACATCAAATGATAGCAGAACCACAAGGTGCCAAAAGTACGCCAACTTAAAAAAGCATATTATGTTCACCTGTTTTTAGGCCACAGGTGGTTGTGATCACGGGATGTATATGTTTGCTCACTTTCATATGTATTCCAATCGCTAACCTCTCTACCCTTATCATCATCTATGAAATGAACTCCTTTTTGTTTGCTTGGCCGATACAGAAATGATAGTAAGTGGGTATTTACTATTTAAGCCATACTTGGCTTATTGGCTAGCATCAAGTCGATAGGTACCCCCACTAATTAACACATAACTAAGAGAGAACTAACGTAATGTGATCATAACCAGAACAAAAAAAAAAGAACGAATGGACTTTCGGCATATTGTTAGCTGATAACACAGCACAGCAATCTGTTAAAAGATTGCGTGCAAGTAATTGATCGGCCAGAATGTTTCAGAGACACAAGAAAAGGAGCGGAAAGAAATTTGATTTGGACCATACTATGGATCCGGCTGCATCTCTGTCTAATGAATAGTTCTCAGTTTACGAAGAACCGATGTAGCCCAATATTTGTGACACTTCGTTTCATGCACTCTGGGCTCGCCTGTTTTATCTGGGCATTCGTGGCCTTCTTAAAACCCAAAAAAGGGAAGCCCGAACTGACGAGAGACTGGGCTTCTTGTGTCAATCAATGTGGTTGATTGTTATCGTACAAAAAAAAAAAAAATACATTAATCATACGATTGTCACCACATGGCCAACTAAGGCTTTTAAACTTTATTTATTAGTTTTTAAATTTTAAATCTTAAATGTAAGCCATCCTATCTAGCACCCATTAAATTCTAATAATCAGAATTTTGATGATGTCAGTTCAAAATTTGAACACATTCAGCTGTCTTAAAAACAATGCTTCCAAATTAAAAAAGAAATTAAGAAACAACAGATATCTTCCTGCAATTTCAGAAACGACAAATATCCTCCAATGAATTTGAAAAAAGCGACGAATACCCCCCTGAGAGTAGTGTGCCGTCAATTTGACGTTAGATTTCGAAGATAATTTTGTAATTTGAACGGCAGAGACCACAACACCCAAATCTTCATATTCTTCCCCTCATCTCCTTCATATGGTAGTGGTGCTTATTATGAAGGCATTTAAAGCACCCAAGTAGATGGATCTAAAACCTCCATCATCCATTTTGAATACTGGGGTCACATTTATTGGTAGAAGTTTTGAGCTCTTCGTAGATGACGATTGGAGGGACGAGACTTGCTAAGTGGTGACAATGAAGAAAGAGAGTTGTTGGGTCTCCTAATTTTGTGGTTGAATTGAATCTTCTATGAAAATAGCTATGCCAGTTGAAAATTCAAGCAAACAAGCATGGTTGATTTGAATCTTCTAAACTGGATTTTTGACAAGTTTGCATTCCTATGGACAATGGCTACAATCAGTGGGAGTTGGGGGAGAGAATAAGAGAGCTGAAGTTAAATTTGAAATGAAGAAGAGCAAAATTGAGGTTGTTAATGGAGATAATAGAGTGGGAAGAAGAACATTTAATGTCAAAAGGAAGGTGGCCACAACTTGGTGAACAACTCATATTAGGTTTCGGTTAGTCTGTTGATTTATATTATATGAAATAAAACATAATGCAGTTTTTAACCGCTTTTAGTGATTCTAAATAAAAACTTTTTTTAATATAAAACTATAAATAATAAAAAATAGTATGTTGCTGTATTTATAAATCAATTTATTAGGTATATAACAAAAACATAAAATGGATTTCCTAATTTTCAATTTTTCACCGATCTTGTCACCTTGACACTCTGATTAACAAATACGACATCGTTAAAGGAAGAGTCCCGAATGTCCATACCGTTTCAAAATATATCTGAAAGGAGGAAAGAAGAGTCTAGACCCCGCGAAAATCGATTCCAAAACATTCCAGTTACTCGTTCAGAAAAGAAGCTCCCAGAACCTCCCCTCTCTCACTCTTTAACCGCTATAAAATTCTGAACCGCATTGTCGCCTCTCCAAACTCGAATAATTCAAAACTTGACGCGTCTCTTCTTCATCTTACTCGCACACAAGACAATACGTTTCTAGTACTTCTGCAGCCGTCGTCGTCGTAGTCTTCGCTCGCTCCTACTGTTTCGTCGTCGTAGTCTTCGCTCGCTCCTACTGTTTCTTTTTATCGTTTTGAGCTTTGGAATCAATGGCGGACGTGCGCATGGGAGAAACTGAGACCTTCGCTTTTCAGGCCGAGATTAATCAGCTTCTGAGCTTGATCATCAACACTTTCTACAGCAACAAAGAAATTTTCCTTCGTGAGCTCATCAGCAACGCCTCTGATGTAAGTATAAAATCCACTGCTCTTTCAAAATTCAACTACATCGAACTCATTATACGTGAATTCGTAATACGCTTAGAGTTCAAGTTGATGATTCTTTTATTCTGCGCGTGCTCTTTGTATTTCTTATGCAAGTGTATATTGTTTGGTTTGGTGGGATGATGGGGTAAGAAAAATTCAATGTCAAAAGAAACAGCAGATTTTTAAGACGCAACGGAAAATCAGGGAGATTAGATTTTTTCATTAATATTTTTTAAAATTTTCAGTAAGTGCTTCAGTTCACTGAAATTGAGTTTTGCCATTGATTTACCCAGGCGCTTGATAAGATCCGATTTGAGAGCCTAACGGACAAGAGCAAGCTCGATGCTCAACCGGAGCTTTTCATTAGGCTTGTTCCTGATAAAGCGAACAAAACACTCTCGATTATTGACAGTGGCATTGGCATGACCAAAGCAGGTAGGTTTGCTAACCAGCAATTTATAAGAGAATTGGGGATTTATTTTTGTTACTATGCTAATTCTTGTTGTGTACTTTAGATTTGGTGAACAATTTGGGAACAATTGCGAGGTCCGGGACAAAGGAGTTTATGGAGGCGTTACAGGCGGGTGCTGACGTCAGCATGATTGGGCAGTTTGGTGTTGGATTCTACTCTGCTTATTTGGTGGCTGAGAAGGTCATCGTGACAACTAAACACAATGATGATGAGCAGTACGTTTGGGAGTCTCAGGCTGGTGGATCTTTCACCGTTACAAGGGATGTTAGTGGTGAACCTCTGGGAAGAGGAACCAAAATCACACTCTTTCTAAAGGAGGATCAGGCAAGAGTTCTACTGTCCGACATGATTATAGCATGTTTTAATGATTTAGTATATTTATGGTAATGCAATTGTCTTTCTTGGATGTGGTTAGCTTGAACCTGAATGTGAGTTTGGTTTATTTATTAATGAAGTCGAAAGTGTTAAATAAGGTTTTATGTTCACCTCAAAATCACAGGTATTGAAAATGTCCCTAATATGAATGGTTCTGTGCACTTTAATGCAGGATTAGAATAAAATGGTAATATCTGATCAATGCATTATGCAAATTAATTATAGTGATATTGTGTTACGTTCAGTACTCAGAAATTGTAGGTACATTGCTTCTGCTGTAAGGAATCTACTTAGAATGAATTAGGATAATGGAATTATGCATTGATTCGTCATATGAATGTTTGAAATTGAACTAACTATTGATTTGTCATATGAATTTTTTAATAGAGATTGATGATATCGTATTTTGACTAAAATGATTATTTCTTGTTACTACAGTTGGAGTACTTGGAGGAGAGGAGATTGAAGGACCTTGTGAAGAAGCACTCCGAATTCATTAGTTATCCTATCTACCTCTGGACTGAAAAGACTACAGAGAAAGAGGTCAGTGATGATGAAGATGAAGAAACAAAGAAGGAAGAGGAAGGAGATGTAGAGGACGTTGATGAGGACAAAGAGAAGAAGGGCAAGAAGAAGAAGATTAAGGAGGTAACCCATGAATGGCAACTCATCAACAAACAGAAACCAATTTGGCTGCGAAAACCTGAAGAGATCACGAAGGAAGAGTATGCTTCTTTCTACAAGAGCCTCACAAATGACTGGGAAGACCATCTTGCTGTGAAACACTTCTCTGTTGAAGGACAACTTGAGTTTAAGGCTATCCTTTTTGTGCCAAGGAGAGCCCCTTTTGATCTTTTTGACACCAGGAAGAAGATGAACAACATCAAGCTATATGTCAGGAGGGTGTTTATCATGGACAACTGTGAAGAGCTTATTCCTGAGTATCTTAGTTTTGTGAAGGGTGTGGTGGATTCTGATGATCTGCCACTAAACATTTCTCGTGAAATGTTGCAACAAAACAAGATTCTCAAGGTTATCAGAAAGAACTTGGTTAAGAAGTGCATTGAGATGTTCAACGAGATAGCTGAGAACAAAGAAGACTATGCCAAATTTTATGATGCTTTTTCCAAGAACATCAAATTGGGTATCCATGAAGACAGCCAGAACAGGGCAAAACTTGCTGATTTGCTCAGGTACTATTCGACCAAGAGTGGTGACGAGATGACCAGCTTAAAGGACTATGTTACAAGAATGAAAGAGGGCCAAAAAGATATCTACTACATCACTGGTGAGAGCAAGAAGGCTGTTGAGAACTCCCCATTCCTTGAGAAACTCAAGAAGAAGGGTTATGAAGTTCTGTTCATGGTGGATGCCATTGATGAATATGCTGTTGGTCAGTTGAAGGAGTATGATGGGAAGAAACTGGTCTCAGCCACCAAGGAAGGGCTAAAACTTGATGAAGACGAGGAAGAAAAGAAGAAAAAGGAGGAGAAGAAGAGGTCTTTTGAGAACCTGTGCAAGACTATTAAGGAAATTCTTGGAGACAAGGTGGAGAAGGTTGTGGTATCTGATCGAATTGTTGATTCTCCATGCTGCTTGGTCACGGGTGAATATGGATGGACAGCTAACATGGAGAGGATCATGAAAGCTCAGGCTTTGAGAGATAACAGCATGAGCTCATACATGTCAAGCAAGAAGACTATGGAAATCAATCCTGATAATGGCATAATGGAGGAGCTCAGGAAGAGGGCTGAGGTTGATAAGAATGACAAATCAGTGAAGGATCTTGTGCTGCTGCTTTACGAGACTGCTCTGTTGACTTCTGGTTTCAGTTTGGATGATCCCAACACATTCGCTGCAAGGATTCACAGAATGCTCAAGTTGGGTCTGAGCATTGAAGAGGAAGAGACTGCCGATGATGATGCTGAGATGCAACCGTTGGAGGAGGAAGGAAACGAGGAGAGCAAGATGGAAGAAGTCGACTGAGTAGAGGAAGGCTACCCAGTCACAAGTGCGTTAGTCGATAATACAGAGTAAATATATAAGCGGGGTGTGAGTGGATTATAGTGTTCAAATCTTTTGATTTCTTCTCATTTTGAGTTTTAGGTGTTATTCTATGCTTGTCCCTGTGTGTTTTTTGTCTCTAGTCGGGTCGTCGTCTCTGTCATGGTCATGTAATAGATAAGTGCAATGGACAATAAAAATTGATCTGAATGTACTTCTGAGATAATAACAATTGATCATTGATTAGAATTTACATATGCGTCATAAAGTTTCTGTTGGTATATAGTTCTAATGTCTGCTACTGTTTCGTTTCTGTCATGGTATGTAATAGGCAAGTATAATGGACAACAAAAATTGATCTGAATGTACTTCTGAAAGTTTCTTTTTGGATAATCTGAATGTACATATACTTCATAAAGTTTCTTTGGTCTATATTTAAGGAATATTATTATATTATTCTCCTTAATTTTAAAATTATATTATTTAAATAGAAAGAATTAAGATTATATCAGTTATCTTTCTTATCATTTATTTAAATAAAAAGAATTAAGATTATATCAGTTATCTTTTTTATCATTTAAGTAAGATTGTCAATTGACTATTAAACATAAAGGTAAAAATATAAAATAATATATATTTAATATTTCTTTTCTTTTAACAAATCAGGGTTATTTTATCAATTTTTTATACTCAATAGAGACGAAAATCTTTTGATGATCTTACAATTCTCTTTCAAAAAACAAGAAAAAATCTTGCAATTCTAATTTTATTTGCTTAATCTAATATTCATGAACACTCAAATATGGTTCTCTCTCTCACTTCACCACTGTATATCCCCAAATCCAAATATAAAACCCATTTTCAAAATTTCAACCTTATCGATCGAACAGTTAGATTTTTTTATATTTGGTGTAGTTGAAGAAATTGTCGAGATTAAGCATTTAAGCAACGTTTCTAATGATGGCCGACTAGTACAAGAATAATTGTTGAATCTGCTAGTGTCTTTGGTTAATGGTAATGATGACAGACAAGATAATAATAGTGGTTATAGATGCGTTGGGAATTGATGGTTGGTCTTTTCTTTGTTTTATGTCTGTAGATTTTTCTTTTTAGTGAATTTCAAATCTTAATAGTGTAACAGATTAGTACTTCTTTTGAGTAAATTGGAAACCCTAATAGTGAAATTAAAATCGCTATGAAAAAATCATGCGATTTTTGGATAATTACTGACAATTTATTCGAGTTGAAATGTTAAATAAACTAATTTTTTTTATTTGTTTTTTTAGATAGCAATCTAGATTGTAGCTGTTGTAGATTTTAGAAATAGAAATGAGTTTAAATATTTTTATTTTTTTGTTTTCAGTGATACAATTTTAGATAATGAAAAAAAATAGTGTTTGATATAATTATTGCTAGTTTATGGGGTGAAGAATTCTAATTCTAGTTTTGCTTTTGTCTAATCTTTAATACTCTGCTTTGAGATTGAATCTTAGGACCATGCGCGTAAGAAGACCATTTTTTGTTGGTCGTTGCTGTCGTGGAATGCAACCTACTGGCTTTCATTTCTTAATTTATTTGTTTATTTATTTATTCTCTTTGCTGGTATTGAACTAAGTTTGTTTGTTTGGCATCTAAGGAAGAGTGTGGTTGTTCCCAGAAATTCTATTGGGATTGGTTGCCTCTATTAAATATTGTTTGGGATTACTTCTGCTGGTTTTTAGGTTTGATTTTCTTCTTTGCTTTTTTAATAGGCTTGTTAGGCTCTTTTATTTTTATTATTTTTGTATTATTTTCTCTTAATGTTTCTTATTAATAATGTTATCCGAAGCTTTAGGATAGAGGCTATATATTAAAATGAAAAAAAAAATGACTGTAGCATGCTTACTTCTATTTATTATTCATGTAGGAAGAAGTATATTGGGTATTTTAGTAATTATATACTTAAAGGTTAGTTAATTAACAGTATAAAGGAGGGAAGTGATATAATCTTAATTCTTTCTATTTAAATGATACAATTTCAAAGTTCAGGGGAAGAATGTGATAATAACCCGTAATTCTAACGCTGTTACTGTTAAGATTGTCCAACAACAACGAATTGTTCAGACAGACCCAGACGGAAAGAATCTTTGTCGGGAATAAGTGAGGTGAGCAGCCTCGAGTAAAACTGTCTATACCAGAGGCTTATTAAAACTGTAAATTGGGAAGTGCATGACTCACCATTAACGCTAGAAAGGCGTTTGTCAGCATCACACTTACTGGGCAAACCTGTTGCTCGGAACGCAGCACTGAGAAAAGCATTATCCATTTTCTCTCGGATGATAGATTGTTTGTATTCTTATGATGCTTTTACGAGGAAAGGTGATTGTAGATTGTCCAATTTTGCAAGGATGAACAAGGAACTCTTTGCAACTATGAACATGAACATTATATAATATAATTGCTTGGAATTCCATGAATATATGCCTCAAACGTCCGGTTGGTACCAGTCCATAACGCTCAAAATCGAACCGCGAGCCAATTAATGAATAAAATTCAATGAAGCAACAGCTGGTACCTACCCAGAAGGCATTGCTCCGCCAGCAGTCAGTTGTGTTACTGTGACTCCTTCACAGTAACACAGGACGTGGTCTGAGGTCTCTGGATTTCATTACTATGTTGGCACCAATGCCAGCCTGCTCGAAGTTGAAATCACTGCAGTAAGGCGAATTCATGTATGCATTACAAGAAGGAGCCATATTTACTTTCAGCTCTTATTGTCGTGTAGGAGAGTAGAAAAACTTCAGAGAAATGGCTATCAAAGATCTTGATTCATGGAAACCACTCGAGAATTCAGAGAATGAATTTTAGAGGGGCACCCAGCCAAAATACAACCACATACGTCAACATCCTTTCTGGATGTGCCCCGTGCAGATACAGGAATATCGGAAAAGGGCATTTTAGGCGTACCACACTAGACTGGATACTTGGGAGACCAGCCATCATAAAATCACGAAATTATTCCTGCTTATTCAAGTCGATCGTTTCCAAAAACATTTCGTAAAGGGTTCTTGCAACAGCAAATGGCGCATTTGTTATTTATATCTCAGTCCGCGATTTTTACATATGTCAGCAAATTTGTAGAATCAACATTTTCAAAATTTATTATAGATGTTGGAACATGTCTCTATTGTTCTTAAACATGTAAACCCCAACTCTAGCGCAAAATCAATATTGCGAGTAGATTGGAATACATGAGGCACAATTTGGGCAGAAATGAATAGTTCTAATGTGGATCCATCCAAACAGGCAATAAATATATAACAAAAATATCCCACTGCTAGTAGTCCCAAAGAAGAAAGCAATCAAACAAAAACTGCTATAAACTCTAAAAAAGTGCCGTAATCATATTCCGTTGAACCTGTAACCAAAATTCCTAGAACTCTCATGGCGCATAAACCATCTCTCATGGAAGACTTGAGCTTGCAGGACCTGCACCATAACCACCACCACCACCACCGCGACCGAATCCAGGCCTTCCACCAGGACCCTACAAATAAACAAATGAATAATGAATACAGAAATAAGAAAGGGAGTATTTGAGGTAAAAAAAGAAAGAAATAAGAAGGGTTATCAAGAACTCAAGATCTATTAGTCAAATAGTAGAAAAATCCATTTGACATTCTTTTTTAGTGATAAAGTTCTACTAATGAAGAATATTGAAGTTGTGCTTACAACATATGCAAATTTTAAGCTCATATTTTTTGCCTAACTCCCCAAACTCGACAATTTAAAAGTGTGCTATTATACAGTCAACTAAGTATGCTGTTTGTCACTTTGAAGAGCCTTTGTGGAAATATCCACAATACAAAATCAAGCTAAAATACAAAACAAAGGACCAGACCTACAATCAGATTTTTGGTCTAAGATAAACAGCCCTTCTAATTATTAGCCATTAAGCTAGAATACTATAAACACTATACTTGAATATATGGCAGGACAAATAAGAGTCAGCACAAAACTGCTAAAGCAGAAAAAGTATTTCAATCTGTAGTTCCTGATTACAAGGGCAGGAAGATTACCCTGAAAGAAGGTTGGTAGTCAGCAGGAGCTCCACCCTTGTCACCAAAATCACCGCCCGGTCTGGGACCTGCACGGTACCCATCACGGTCACCGAATCTCCTCTCTCCATCAAAGCGAGGTGGGCCACTATTGTGCAACCAGCAGCAAAAACCAATTCAGGTTACAAGCAATGCATTGAACCAAGCATACCAAAAATTAATAGACAGCATTTACCAAACAGCCCAAATCAAGTACAAAAGTTGAATATGCAGAACTAAAAATGAAGCACTATGAAGTAATAATTCATATATGCATATAACCTTAGCAACAAAAACACAGCAACATTAATAATCAAAAATGAAAAATCACTAACTAAACCACAATAAGAACTGGAACTATACCGTGGACGATCACCCCCAGGGCCACCAAAAGGTCGAGAACCAGCAGGCTTGGCTTGTTTCTTCAAAGTGGCGGGGACAATTTCAGAGGGAAGATTGAGGTAAGCTCTGAGGAATTCAATGCCTTCATTTGTGAGGTACCAGTAATAATGCATCCAAGCAAAAGTCTCGCGGACGTACTCCTTCGACTTGAAGCTCTGCATCAACTTAATAACCTGTAGGTTCGGGACATCGATTTCCGGGTGCTTTGCCAAATTGTAATCCTTCTTGGCATAGCATACACCCTCTACCAAAAAAAAAAAATCAAGTATTTATATCAAAATCTCAAACATTCATCTCCCAAATACAATATAAATATTAACATTCATTAAATATAACATGTAATAGCTAATGCAGGTCAAAATAACATACCTTGGAAGAGGTACTTGGAGATCTCACGGCGATTCTTCTCTGGAATGATCTACGGACAAAACAGTAATACAATTAGGCAGATGATATACTGTTGAAAAAGTTATAGATCTCCAAGGTTTTTGGTTCTTAGATCTCTTTCCTTTCGGTTTTTTTTTTCCTTAGGTTTCTCATTAACCAAACAAAGAGAAACAAACGGCCATACAAACATCGGAGATTGAAAGCGCGGAGACTTACCATGATTGCGATGAGGAGGAGCTTCTTGCGAAAGGAGGCGGCAAAGATTAGCAAATCTCACTCACTTATCGCTTCTGTAGCAGAAAAACCCTACGTTTTTCACGGCGTTTCTTATAGATTCTTGTGAGGTCTCATTTTGGGTTTTTGGACCAAGCTGAGCCTTCAATTTCAGTTTCGGGCTTTATTGCTTTGTATAGCAATTGGGCCCACATATAAAACACCAGTGTATTGCTAAATACAGCAGTCTGTATTTCTAAGAATACCCACAGCTCTTACAAACGTTAGTGGGTATAATAACACACGGATCCACAAATATTATCAAAATCACACTAAAGTCATACTGTATGGTTTATTTTCATTCAGGTTCCTTTTAATTTTATTAATACGGCATTAACTAAACTATTAGAATTAAAGAGTAAAATAGAATTCTAGCCGAAAAAGTTTAGAATAAGAGGCAGAGATATTCTTAACTTAAGAATCCATGTAGCTGGCATGAAAAGGAAAGACAATCTTAACTGAATATTTTGGTGTTTATCTAATCCTCGTTGTAAAGGTGTAATTAATACAATTGAAATTGTTCATTAACACTCGTTAAACAAAATAAAGAGAAATGGAAATAATTTAAAATATATATATATTTTAATGATTTCATCAAATTCAAAACCTTTTATCATCATATTATTAGAAGGTATAAGCTGGTATGTTCTCCATGACTCATTGCTGCATCAATTTAATTAATTATATAGATATATATATATATACATGTTGCTCTCGTAGGAAAAGATACTACGAAAACATGAAGACAAGCCATCAGATTTCATTTAGCCTTGGCATTTTCTGTAAAATAATAAGTGAACTCTTAGATATAAACCTGTAGATGGTACGTTCCATAAAATTAATTTTGTGAAAGACGAGAATGGAAGATTTTCACAAACACGTACGTGTTATTTATATTCATCAAGTTGCACTTAGCAGTCAGCAGTAGTGTGACACACAAATAACTAATTATCTGTAGCAGTTGCTTCATAAAGTGGAAAAGTTTTCTAAGCCTCGATCAGGATACTAAGACTAATTAATTAACCTTCAATTTCAAATAAGCACAGCATACCAACTAAGAATTTTATTGAAATAGAGAGGTTAACACAAACAGTTTCCCTACACATATAAAAGCTGTTCGATTAGATCATTACAACTCTTTCACAGGTGAGGAGCCATTTCTCTTCCGTCATATTCATATCAATAATTAACTTCTATAATTGATTTTGATTCGTTAATTATGATTTGCCTGTGCCTAGCTTTTCCATTCGGCCATTCATAAAAGTAAATGCATATATATATATATATATATATATAGCACAAAATTCTGCTAGCTCCATGTAATATTGGGAAAACTAGTGTCTAGAACCAATGTGGACATAAATAGCTGTAAAGTGATGATGGTTGCTCTCTAATTATTATGCTTATGTACATGATAAGAAATTAACGGCACAGAGGAGTAAAAATCGATCTCTTGACGATTTGGAACCAAAAAAAGGTTGTTTTTTTTTTTATAATTATTATTTGGTATGAATCAGAGCTTTTGACAATTTAAAATTTTCGTTTCAGTGAACTCTAATTTGACAACAGCAATTAAGGTAACTGATGATAACACTTCAAATGATATAATATATATATATATATATATATATTCTTCACGTGAAGGACAAAACTGTGATATAAAAATTATAAAAATTTACTAATTATTCACTCGATAAATCCAATATTAATAATACATTTAGGTAGGATGCGTTAAGTTTTAAATTAAGCTTGTTACTATTACATGATGCAGTTTTTTAATTGGGACGTACGTGAATAATAATGGGATGGCCGAAAATCAAGATACAAGTTGTAATAAGTGATCATAATGAATAGATATTGAAACTCAAACTGCAATGTCAATAAATAAATATGACGCATTAATTAAACAGCTAGGATGGATTTTATGTAATGTAATCCACACGTGATGATGATATTATACACAAATACAACCCATATTGTCAAATACAGGGATTGGTATATAATGCTGTTGCTTAAACATCATCATTTGAAAATTTGACAAGTAGAACATCATCATTATTTTTTCGAAAAATATTGATCATGGAACATGACATATACAACCGAACTACT
Organism: Melia azedarach; assembly: GCA_028052125.1. Lineage (NCBI taxonomy): Eukaryota > Viridiplantae > Streptophyta > Magnoliopsida > Sapindales > Meliaceae > Melia > Melia azedarach. The sequence continues at coordinate 1,349,580 of CM051401.1, read as the reverse complement.
TGCATACGCATATTACGTACGCGTGTCCCTTGTAGCACAATTAATTTTTCTTACAGACATATAGCACTCTATGTTTTTCTGTTAAAAGAACTGATATATATATATATCATGCTATCTATATATGAACAATTGCCAATATATATACTACTCTCTTCAAATGTTGGGGCCAGTCGTAATCAGTGAAAAAAATTTATTCTTCTGCATGTCCAATGTCACAGACAACTGGGAGAACAAAGATTTTTATGGGAAGCAGCAACTTGCCAACATACTCCATGAACCCACATGCAATTTTAAAATTAAAATTTCCCAATTTGGTTATACTAATTATTAATCAAATTAAATGTCTTGGAAAAGTGAAAAAGCAAATCCATTAATTACTATGATTGAACACCATATGACAGAAACAGTAAAAAGGAGTAAAGGGATTATTATCTCTTCAGATTCAGAATCAAACTTTCCTCGTTGTTGCATTCGCTTTTATTCTTTCCTATTTTCTTCCCAAACACCAAGAAAAACATTGCTTGCATACTTTATGTCAAATTTCCTCACATTTCACAACCTCACCAATCAAAGTCACAAAAAGCAGAAAACAATAAAACAAACTGTTTGCAAAAGTCTGGAAGATTTAAAAGCTCTCCCTAGAAATCAAAGAAATTAAAGTAGGGAAATGAGGGGTCAGGGTACTGTGTTTTCACATCATTATAATAATTTATAAAGACGAAGGGAAAGAAGAAAGTGTAGCTCCCGTATTTGATGAAGCTGGTGCAATTTCTTCCCCACCACCAAGTTGTCCTTCAACATTTTCCCAGCTGAATAGAAAACTTGAATGCTGTGATTCAACCCATTCATTTAACTCTTGCCTCTGCAAGCAATCAAGTGCTATCTCTCCTTCTTCGTCCATGCTACAAGATTGTACATGATCCATTGGGACCATGGATTCCATGTTTTCTATCAATGGTGGAAGATAATGAGTTTCCATGCCAGTTGTAAAAGAAGTTGAAGGAGGGAGAACTGCTTGAACTTGATGCTGGTTTGGATTCCATGTCTCATTATTCAAGCTTGCTGATTCATGAAACAACTGATCCGCTCGTACATTATGATGATCCGCAATCCCATCAAGTGGAGTAGGATCGAACATGAAAAGCGGACATGGGGAAGAAAATAGGGTTTCGTGAACTGGCGGTCTTGGTGTTAAATCTTGATTCACTAAATCTAGTTGGCTGGAGGCATAAGTTATTTGGGAATTATGTTCAGTTGTACTGCTTGGTGTAGTGGTTGTCGGAGGAGGTGGCGCCGATGGCTTCCGAATCTTCTTTTTGATCCATGAATTCCAGTAGTTCTTGATTTCATTGTCTGTTCTTCCAGGCAAATGACTTGCAATATGTGCCCATCTACAATTCCCTCATGCATGTTAGAAATTGAACAACAATATAATATACAAAGAAACTAAGAGATAATTGAACTAATACAATGCAACCAGCTAGCTTGAGTGCTTTGCTTTAGTGCAAGGAAGGGATGAATGATTTAAAATGTGCCTTAAGAAATTAAAGAAACTGTGAATATAATAAAGAGAATGCACATGTGATTTCAACTGAAAACTGTGTTAACAACCTCTGATTTTGCCTTGATAACCTCAAGATGCCTGATAGCTGCGTTTGCAACTAATTCAACAGTGAGGTTGCTTCGGGCCATTATTTTATATAAAAGTCTAGAAACCCATTTCAGAACTTCAAATTGAAGTTTGTTTAAAATATTTTTAAGCAACAAACTTTTAATAATTAAATTACTGGAATCCAAATCACCAATCCTCCACAATGAACGGAAAAAAAAACTAATTAACTAAAATGCTAGTTTACTATTGAAGTTCATAACTGAAAATTCTTCAAGATTTTGGGTGCAGTAAGTGATAAACTATGGTGGAAAATTGAAATAAATATTACTTGAAACAGAAATAAAGTAGAGTTGTGCCGTAAAGAATTTGCTCAAAATCAACCTGTTTCCTACAACACTATGAAGGCTAATAATCAACTTCTCCTCCTCAGGAGTAAACCTTCCTCTTCTGATATCCGGCCTCAAATAATTAATCCATCTTAAGCGACAACTCTTACCACATCTTTGAAGACCTGTAAATTAAATTAAGTTGATGATGATTAAAATAAAGTAATTAATACAACCATCACTTAATTAACAAATAATTTAAAGCTACAGAAGATAAATAGAAGAGGCAATAAGAGCAGCGACCAGCTTTTTCAGGCACTTCACTCCAGCAGCCATAGCCATGAGTAGTGATGTATCTGATGAGTTTTTCATCTTCTTCAGGAGACCAAAGACCTCTCTTAACCTTCTGTTGATTGCAGCAAGAGTGGTGACCCATAATTAAACTTAATTAATTTCTCTTCTATCTTCTTTGATCTTCTTCTTCTTCTTCTTCTTCTGTTGCTCTCTATGTCTCTTTAATTTGTGATTATATTTGTATATGTGCAGAACTGAAATAGAATTTGCAACAAAGCGAAGATCTCTCTCTCCCCATTTAAAAGTAAGAGAAGTACAAAGGGGAGCCGACATTAAAACCGTATGGGGTCCATATAGGGACCCAGATTTTCATCTAACCCTAAAACGACGTTTCATCGGCTTTAATTCTCTTAGCTAAGAGTAACTATTTTCTACGTACACTTTGTATTACGTAACCATTTTCACGTACCCCTCCTATCCCAAACTTTGCCGGTTGTTTCCGGAACCTCTCTTTCTCCATATCCTGTGTCTAAATCGTGACACGTCGTCCCCTCAAGCACCGTGGCATCCAGATATGGAAAACCCAGACACACACATATATATACAGCCTATTTCTTTTAAGGTCTATGCATGGATCGATGTTAGGCAATTTATTACATTGATGAAGGAAATTAATGTTTACTTAGAAACGTTTCTGATGTAGACATAAAACTGTTAATGATCAACTTGTATTAACATGGGGATCAAAGAAGAAAACTTTTCCCTCAAATCATCTCAGCTGTTTTTTATCAACTGATTACTGTTTTTTTGTTCATCTCAAGTTATCATTTGTTGTTATGATTTAATTACAAACACCAAAAATATAAATGTATATTGAACAAATCGTGACACAGTCGTCATATTTTTCTACAGGAATTGCGAATGTCTGCGGCCGGGCACTTTACGCAATGTGAATTTAACACAAATCAATCTTTATTTAGTATGCCGACAATATTTTATATCAAATTAACATTAGCTTTGATGTAAATCATGACTGATTTGCATAAAATAAAATGCAAAAATTCACAAGAAAGAAGGATTATATTATTTATATACAACATGATTTTATCGTTTAAAATATGTAGACACATTCGGTGTATGAAAAACTCTCTTAAAGAGAAAAGAATGTCGATATTTTTGCTGCACTTTACCTTGCAATTTCTTTGGAAGTTTTTATGCATCATTACCAAGTGATCATGCATTTTACCTTACAGAAACAGTCCCCGAAAAGCATCAAGTTCTTACTTTATTAAATAAATAAAAAAAAATCCATTAATCGTTCGTCTCTTAATCAATTACTAAAACAAGTTGCTATGTATACTCCGATATTTTGTGTTAGTGATAATAATTTTAATTAATTATGTTCTCGAAAGAGCTAGTAACAGTATATATAAGAAGATTGTAGATATGCAACCCCAATTCGTTTAATAATTAATTAATTAATTAATTAATTTTTCACAGAACGACTGTGCTTCTGTGCAACAACAAAAAATATTCATATTCAGTTAATAAGGAGACATAAGGAGGCCTCATGAAAATGAAATCACTTAATTTGGATTTTTCTTCATACTTACTTAAAATAATAATAATATATTCATTTCAACTATTCAGACGAGAACCCGATTTATATTATTTTATTTTGGTGATATGGGTGACGGTGGCATCACGTAACGCATGAATTCAAATCATATTCTTTGTGAAAAATAATATTGCATTAACAAATATCGATCATTAGACGGTGAGAAGGACAAACAAGTAGTTTTAATTTGTTGCTTATGATTTAATAGTAATACATTGAGTAATAATACTCTTAAATTAGTTTGACTGAATTTTGTCTTCGCTTAATTAACAAGAAACTATAATATATGTTTATTGTGTAGGAAGAATTTCTATACGTAGCATGTGTTATGTCACTCAATCCAATTGGTTGTTAAGATACAACAAATCCTTTGATAGCACCATATAGAGTAAATTTCTGACTCATCACTTGGAATTTTAATTAAGGTATCTTAAAAATTAATCATAAATTATGCATGAGATACTGTACTCATCATCCCACCTATTCAACATCAACCCAACTTTCCCTATTTATCATTTATTTATTTATTTTTCTTTTATATTATTCGCAAATTTCAATAATATTATTAAATCACTCAATTTACAACATTCTATATGTTGTTATTCTTGATTACACAACCTTTGAAATTTTTTTGAGTAACCCATTTCTATTTACTCAAATAAAAGTGTTAATTAACAAAAATACCCTAATTTTTCGAGTGAATTAAAACTCTTAAATATGGTATTTCTACTCTCAATCTAAACATGCTTACAAGTAAGTGTGTATAAGGAGGCCAAAGGCATTAATTTCTTCAAGTAGACTCAACTACGTACAACAAGCGTAATAAAGAAATGTATGTATATTTGAAATATCAACCTAGCTTGGGTTAAATAGCCGACAATATTAATGTATAGATAGTCATAGAAAGTTTGATATAATGTTTTAAACGTTGTGATATACGTAGGCGGCTATATAAATGGATATATGAAGAAGAGAAGAGAGTTTAGGGGTATGAAAAGGAAAGGTTTCTGTTTATTGATGCAAATCATTCACCATATTTGATGTGAAGATACAGAGAAGTGACTTTTGCTTGGATGGATCGCAAGCTTAGCTAGCTAGCTAAACTTTGAAAGTAATATACAAATCATTTATAAAAAAGACCTTTAGAAGGAATTGAAAAGGGGAAATGATTATACTTAGCTTTAAGGAGGAGCAATGGAGTGGCAAATTGGACCTACCATTTTGAAAATTAATGAATTATGGGGCGATTAATTAATTGATGAGAAATAATATATATCGAGGGACTTTCCTTTTAAAAGCATGGTTGGTTAAGTTATTAAGTCATGGATGTAATATCTCTACCATAAACTCTATGATTAAATGTAGTCCTCATGTTTCTCACAATGGGTTTTATGTCAATTAATATTATTATATCTTCTAATCTTCATTGTGACTTTTGTTCATTTTTGCCCCCACCTTAAATCTTCTCATGGACCCTTCTCGAGTACTTATTCTAATTAAACAATCATTAAACCTCACATGGTCCCATTCATTAGAAATTTGGCTTTAATAATTTATTTTAAATTTTCTTTATCTTTTTACTGCGATAGTCACGGCAAAAAATAATGAAAATATTCTCAAATAATTAAATATCGAAAACCACCTATTAAATCTAATAATTAAATGATTTACTTTTTCACATATATTTAAATTATTTTTAAGAAGACATTAGTTTTTTCTATTCAAACTATGCATTGAAACCATCTTATCTACACCTTTGTAGCAGAGATTAATATTTTACTGAAAAGATGCCTGCAATTGTAATACAACTAACGTGTAGAGAGCTTACTTTTAAGAAGGAATTGTTGCCTAAAGACCTTTAAAGAAACTACACATATGGAGTTCGAACACATTCCCCCCTCCCTCCACAAGGAGGGAATGAGTTCTGCCGTTTCGATGGACAATTGTTTATTTTATTTTTTGCTTTGGTCATAATTAACCGTTATGGAGCTCGACCTTTAACCTGGACTGAGTTAGGACAAACCAATATAGCTAGTTCACGTTCTAAATAACCTAGAAAGCCCAAATTACAGCACTTTTAGACCCAACCTAGAATGTGTGGGAGTAACAACAGAACACGTGTTTTGTGTAAGTGTTAGGTTTAAACGACGCCGGATCTAAGTTACTAGATTAGGCTCGTGAGAGCAAGGTGAAGCGAATTGAAGAAAGTGACGGCCTTACGGGGCATGGAATCTCTAACTGTGTTGACATTTGACTCCCACCATCTTAAAGGTTTTGGACGTATATACAATAAATTTTGTTGGCATGGAGTGGTATTATATCTGAAAGGGTGAAATTTTTTTTAGTCCTTAAAGTTCGACTAAATATTTTTGTAAGTCTTAATAATTTTTAAAATATTTTTAAAAATCTTAATTTTATATAAAATATCTACTATACCCTTATACATAATATTTAACAAAAAAAACTAATAAACTTTTAAAATTTAATAAAAATTCTAGTTTCATATAAATTATGTTTATGTAAAATATATTTATCAATAAATAAAAATATTGGTCATTATATAATATCTTGATAAAATATTTTTATTGTAATTTATTGTAAGAAATTAAATAATAACAAATTACATATTTGTAATTACTAAAAAATTAAATACAACTAAAACATAAAGTATTAATTTATTAATAAAATTTAAATTTATAAATCTATTTATTTTACATTATAATAAATACTTATAATTATATTTTATTTATATAAAATATATATATCACAAATATAATTAAAATAATAAAATTAAAATAATAATAAATAAAATTTATAATATATTAATAATAATCATATAAAATATGTGTTATAAGATAATTATTTTATTTATTTATTAATATATTTTATATAAATATAATGTATCTTATAATAAAAATTTATTAATTTTTTATTAAATATTATGTATAAGAATATAATAGATATTTTATATAAAATTAAAATTTTTAAAGATATTTTTAAAATTATTAAAATTTATAAAAATATTTAATTAAATTTTAGGGATTAAAAAGAATTTTATACTATATAGAACTGCCGATCTAATATCGTCATTAAAAATCATTTTAAAGTAACCAATCAATATTTAAATAATTTCCCATTATGGGTTACAGCATTGCGTTTGCCCCAGTCCTTGTTGACTCCATTAGATCTATCCTCGCCCCTTTCGATGATTAGAACTAGTTACACTAAATAATTCAACAATTAAAAAATGAATCATCCGTGACTAACATGACTTATTAAATTAATGACATTACATTTTTTTTTAAATTAAGGTCGTTAGATAAACAAAACGAGCTTACTCGTATGATGTAGCCATAGATCAGATGTTTGTCCATGTTACAATTATTTGGATTGATATTTTCATGTGCCGTTCTTTTATTTAACATCTAATAATAGTCCGTGTTAACCTAATTAGTGACTTAGTGGAGTAATTAACTAAACTATTGCAGCATAATCACAGTCATAAAATTTGTCATTTGTGCATTAAATTTGGATCAGTCTAATTGTCAGTTCATACACAATCAACTGTTCCATTTTTTTTGCCACTATCAGCGCGATCGAGTGGCAATACGGTGAGGCCGAATCTGATGATAATGATAACACTCCAAACGATGTATAAAATAATAAGAAAAATTATTGCCAATTAATTAATACCAAGGGACGATTTAGGCCGGCTAAAAATCTCATCCATTCTTTTTAAAGTAATGCCAAAGGGGATTTACTTTAGCCAACACGAGAACTTGTTCCAGGTATGGTCTTGTAGTATTACATATATAAATCATGTTGACTTAAGCAAGCAAATATTCCATCAAATTTTGATTCCACGTGGTGGCTTACATTTCATTGACAGTCAATTCAACTATACTGACATAATTAGCCTTTAAATTTTAAAAGTTTTTTAAGTCTTTATTTATTTCTCTATCATACATTGCGTACGTAAAATTGCTTTATATGAAATAAAAATTAAATAAATTGGTAAATAAAAAAGTTTAAAAGAGATAATGGGCCAGAAAGCCTGGGTCAACGTGGCCCATGATGATCAAAATCCACGTTGTCTCATTCGCCAGCTGGGTTTTGTGGGATCCACCATTATGTAATTTTTTTTATCTTAGGAGATACGACTGATGAGGTGGACGGCCGGCAAGGGGTTGTATGGAGGGGAGCATTTGAAGGTCAGAATATCAAGCGGGTGAGAGCAATTGTGATCGTGCGTAAGCGTAGTAGAGAATCAGGAAGACTCGGTCAAAGATTTTACTTTGTCCAAATTTTCTCTTTTGGCGCTAAGAGAGTGACCCGTCTATCTATCTGGCCATGAGCGACTCGTCAAACTCTCGCTGACTAAGCAACTCGCCAATTCTCAAACTTCTATTTTACGGTTACGGTCATTCTTTTACAGCTAATAACGAAATTGCCATTTTCTGTTTCTTTCTCTGTCGAGTTGGCATTTCAGGCCTTCTCTATTAACTTTTAATTTTCTATATTTTATATTAATTAATATGACAATGATATACTACACTTGCTTAATAATTTCAACGTATCAAGTACTATTATGATATTGATTTTACTTGTGTACTAAGAAGCATGTTGTTATGGGATTATCCATAATTATATCACTTAAAAAATTACAAATATTTTTAATTGTCATTCTCCTAAATTTTAAATTAGTTAATTAACGTTATGCCTTTATGCCTTTATGTTCAAATTTTTCATACAATAGTTATAATAATTTTTTTAATAAAATAAAATTACATATTTTACATATTATCTTTTTCATTATTATTAGTGTCAGGTTTGATCAATATGTTATGTCTCGCTCAACACTTCCTATCTGTAATACTGTTGAGTTTTGTAATCGACAAATTCTTTACGGAAATATGATCATTGCCTTCCTATATTTTTAATCAATTAATCAAATTACATCTTAATTTTAAAAAAATATCCGTTACATTCTGTCGTTTAGTTAACTGACAAAAAAATTAATGTTTTGAGGGCAAATAAGTAATTGGATAAATTTAGTTAATTTAAACAAAATTATTTTAAAGACTTGATTTTTTAATTTTTTAAGGATTATTTATGTCAATTTATAATAAATATTATTTAATATTATTAAAATATTATTTTATTTAAAATTCATATTTTATTTTCAAATAATTATTGGTGCGACTTATATTTTATAAATTGAAACTTATTTTATTTGTAAAGATAAAAATTTAAGATATTTTAATAAATTCAATAATTTTTCGTTAATTAATTAAATGATAAGATATAATAAATAATTTTTTAAAATTAAAGGGTGATTTAATTAATTAACTAAAAATATAGGAAACAATGTTCACATTCCCAATTCTCCATAAATAAATGGTAAGTGACAACTTCAGTAATAATGGTATCTAATTATGGGTAGTTTGGGGAAGAAATGTAAAATGCAGCCAAATCAGCGTCGACGACAAGGAAGAAGAACCGGTCTCGTCCTCGACAAGCTATGTCCACGTATTTTTGCCCCCATATATAACTTATTAACAAGCCCCCTTATCTTATACCTCTCCATTTTCTTCTGACTTGTTCTTCCTCTTCCTTTCATTTCTTCCCTTTCTTTCCAATCCTACCTTTGCCCATTCAACACTATTTCTTCATTGAATATTATATCCAAAAACAACAACAACAATGCCTGCAACAGATTACCAGGGTTCGTTCCTGGGCCGAATTAGTATTCGCCGAAACCAAGTCATGTCCATGGAGGGCAACCACGAGCAGGAAATCGAAGACCTCGAGATGTTTCAGAAACACGTCGCTGATCGTTTCGCTGATTTATTGTCTCCGCAACCTTCCGAGGAAGCCCCAGCCCAAACCCTCTGCTCCATTTCTTGGATTCGAAAACTCCTCGACGTGTTTCTCTGCTGCGACGCTGAATTCAAGGCTATCTTAATCATGGGTCGTGACCCGTCTCAGATTATTAAGCCGCCTCTTGATCGTTTGATCCCCGAGCTGCTCGATAGAGCTGTGAAAGCGTTAGACATATGTAATGCAATCACCAACGGGATTGAGGCTGTGAAACACTATCAAAAACTGGCGGAGATTGCGGTGACGGCACTGGAGCAGAGACCGTTCGGAGACGGACAAGTTAAGCGGGCAAAGAAAGCGTTAAATTCGCTGATTGCTGCAATGTCTTGTGAAGACAAAGACGGGAACAATTATACGAGGACGTGGTCTTTTGGTCGGCGAGGGGCTGCAGCTACAAGTACTAAATGCACAGGTCAGTTAAGATCTCTTTCTTGGTCTGTGGGAAGAAACTGGTCTGCAACGAAGCAGATTCATGCCATGTCAGCCAATCTCGTGGCTCCACGTGGAGCGGAGTCTTCCGGTTTGGCTTTGCAGGTCTATATAATGAGTACTATTTTGGTTTCCGTGATGTGGGCTATGGTGGCTACGATTCCTTGTCAAGAGAGGACCGGACTGGCTACCCATTTTCCTGTGCCTAAACAGTTATCTTGGGCTCATAGTATGATCGCTTTGCACGAAAAGATTGGCGAAGAGTGGAAGAAGAAAGAGAAGAAAGGATCAGCTGGGTTGCTCGAGGAGATGCAAAAGCTGGAGAAGTTGGGGCAATCTTTAATTGAATTCACCGATAATTTTCAGTTTCCGGCGGAGGATGAGCGTGCGGAGGAGGTGACTGCTCAGGTGGCGGAGATGGCGGAAACATGCCGGAGAATGGAGGAAGGTTTGGTGCCTTTACAAATGCAGATTAGGGAGGTGTTTCATAGGATTGTAAGGAGCAGGGCCGAATTTCTCGACGCGTTGGATTCAACTGGGAAAGTTTCTGCAACAGCTATTTGAGAACTTTGTGGAAAAATGGCATCTTTCTGGCGTTAAATGTAGAAATTTTCCCGAGTCATTATGTTTTGAGCCTACAATTTGGACCTGGTTAAGAAGCATTTAGCCACTAAGATAGGGATCAAATATTGCATTTCCTAGTGTGAAATGTACTCGTTTGTTTATTAATTTATTTATTTATTTAGTTAACTCTTTTTTGCTCAACTACAGAAGGTTTTCTTCCGAGAGAAAACAGAAGTGTACATATCCTTAATCATATATATGTATTTTTTTCTGTATTTGAAGATTAATATTAATGGGATTTTCTCAATTTCAGAATGGGATGTATGTAATAATTTTTATCAGTTTCGAGCAAATAGATGTGAATATATTCAAACAACAAATGTCAGTAACAATTAACAACTAGTTGCATCTTTCTCCTTAATTGTTTGAGTTTGCTTTCTTTATTGTCACGTGCAGGGAATTTTGTCGAAAATCAGCCCGTGGCACTTGAAACAGCTTGCTGTACACTGCCCAAGTAAGTCCTTTTTAATTCAATATCACTTTGTGTTTGGTGTGTGAGCTTGATTGGCCGTGAGGTGTGTGTAATTGAAGCTCAAAATAAAAGCAATTTGAAGAGAGAAAATGGACGGGAGAAGATGCAAAATTGGAAGAGAAAATGATGGATTCTTCTATATCATTCTTTACACAAACATTACATTTATATATTATATATACAAATGAAGAGCCATGATCTAATTACACAACTACTATCAATGGCCAAGAATAATCCATGTATATATATTTACACAAAATAAACAAATATTTTACCTACTACCACTAACCTAAAATTTGAACTTATTGAGTCACACTACTAAACAAGTCATGTTAAATTGCTGAGTTGCCTTACATATTCTATCTAATATTATTTTTCTCTTATACTAGTTGTGGTAGGAAATTAGGCATGCTCTTAATACGTCCCGCTTAACCTCGCACACTCTTTATCTTGCCTATTCTATTCGCAGTATACTATTCACGTGGGTACTGTTTATCCGTGAATAATTATTCTCGGTCGAATGGATAGGTAAATCTAAAACTGGTGTGCATTGGTCCTGTAAGTTGTGTGCTCTCGTGCTCTTACATTTTTAACAATTTCATTTCCGTTCTGGCGGCCCTTGACATTATACACACTTTAAACTATCTTTATTATTATTTATTCAATTGTTGCGAAGTGAAAAAAAATGACGTGAAAACAGTTTTTTTTTCAATCCATTTTTTTATTTTAATCCGCATTTTCACCTCATTTTATAAAAAATTTCAACATAAAAATGATTTTCCATCTTCATTTCGTTTTCAATTTTTCTATTTATTTATATTACATAAAATTTAATAAAAACAGCTTGTGGCTTAAAAATTAGGCATTTTGTTTTCACACGTACCCTTATTTCCATCAGAAATATAACGATTTGAATACCAAGAAACAAACTTTAAGACAAAACTGGGGGTGGCAGGACTGCACGACAGTTGTTATGACATAACTAGTACTTGTACAGATCGTTGTCCATCGTTTAGTATTTAATTATCCTTTCCAGTTTCCATGTGCATACATATGCTAATGACAACAAAGTGATCTGTTAAACACAATTAGTCCCTCCTTTTCTTCAAAATGGTAGCCTCCTTAATATGGTTTTTAGGTTGGAAGTCTGTAGTTTTGCTTTGAAAATGTGTTTTGATTGGAGCCAAAGACAGGATTTGTTAGTTGTCCCATAAATATAAATGCTTTATTGACTACTAATTTAGGCGTCGTTATATAATTGTTCAAATAAAATATTTAAGAATAAATCTTTTATTCGTAAAAATTTTGTAATTAAATTTTGACCAAATAGTTTATTAATTTTAATTGTTATAAATAATTTTTTAAAAAATTTAAATAATTATTTTAATAGATACATTTTTTATATTTTATTTTATAAAAATAAAATAAAATAAAATATTTTAAATAATTTTATTTTTTTTAAAAGTAAATGAGTTCTAAAAAAAGTAAATTTTAAATTTTTTTAAATAGAAAGAAATTTTTTAATTTTTAAAAATATTTATATTAAAATAATTTTTATTATTAATTTTTTTACCTAATAAAAAAAAGTTAAATTAAAGACACTTACTTGTATTGGCTTCCCATCGTACACACATGTAAAGTCTAGTCTAGTCCACTGCTTTTAATAATCCGATGCAGATCAGCTTAAGCCGCAAAGCTTGTCAGAATTTTAGTAGGTCAACTCTTGAAGTAAGACATTAACCCAAATTATTAAACCAACCCAATCACGATTATGGGCACCAGACTGGCCAACAGAAGCCCAAACTTGGCCTGCCGATAAACGACGTCAATTTACGCACTGCGCCTTTGCCAAATCAGTCCCACCGACCTGGCAAAGTTCTTTGAATGGCGAAATGACACATAACAGGATCGACTGGTCAGTCTACTTCTCCAAGTTGAACACAAAATTCTCTCTCTCTCTCGTTTTACGTCACGCCCTTTCGCTCTCTTGTAGAGCCATAAATTTTTCAATAATTTATTAGTACTATTCATTATTATATAACTAGAAGCAGCCAACTCCCGTAATTTTCAATGTCTACAGGTTCAAATCCAATCTCCACTCACTCGTTGGGCTATCTTTACTGTCTTTACAATCACTAAACCCTAATCCGTTTGTATTACTTGTGCGTATATCTGCAGCTCGGAAACTAATGGCGAGCATGTCGAACTCTCTGTCACTCAAGCACGGGCTCTCCCTCTGGTGTCCTCAGTCTCCATCCCTCAATCGGATTCATCTTTCTTCTTCGTTACCTTCTGCTACAAATTTCCAGCGAAGAAGCTTCGTTGTCGCATCCTCAGCTTTTGCAAATGAAAATCGAGAGTTAGTGTTTTTTTAAATTTTTTTTAAGGACACTGTGGATGTTTGAGTTAATTTCGAATTTTTTTTTTTAAGGTTTGTGATCGTTGGTGGTGGCAATGCCGCGGGATATGCGGCGAGGACTTTCGTCGAACATGGAATGGCCGATGGACGCCTCTGTATTGTATCTAAAGAGGTTATTTCATCGCATCTTTACTTCATTGATTGATCACGAAAATTTCGTGCAATCAATATCAATCTAAATTTCATTCTCGAGCAGTTTTGTTTTCCTTCTGTACGATTGATTGTGAAATTTTGGTATTATGGGCTTAGTAGGCATTTGATTGGACGATAATTTTTTATTCTGAGCAGCATTATTAATGTAAGGTTTTGGTGATTTGTTGGAACTGATTTGGCAGGCTCATGCGCCTTACGAGCGTCCTGCTCTGACAAAAGCTTACTTGTTTCCTCTGGACAAGAAACCAGCACGGTTACCTGTAAGAATTATCAATTATGTGCTTTCTATGGGTTATGTTAATGCTTAGAAACTTGTAATTTTGGTTGATCCTTCATTATAGTCAGTTAGATAGGCCCTGTTTAGTTTAACGAGGTGATAGAATTAGAGAGCTAGTTCATCCACACTTGTAGCTATCACTCTGCTTAATTTGTGTCTTTAATGTGTACGTTATTCATAGTAGCACTTGTTCTGTTTTGAAATTGTTGTTATGTATGCTTTTCTAATGTCTTGATTTGATGTTATCATAGGGTTTTCATACTTGTGTTGGTTCTGGTGGAGAAAGACAAACTCCGGAGTGGTATAAAGAGAAAGGGATAGAGGTATTCTTTATGTGTTTCTTAATGCTTAATCTATAAGTTCTGTGTTGGATTTCCTTGTGCTTAAGGTTTTCATGTTGATATTTAAAGCTGAAACAAGTTAAATTTATTTGGCTCTAAGAGAGAACCAAGAACTTTAGGAGTGACTAATTTAAGAGATAAAATTGTTCTCATGAACTTTCTGTATAAAAATGAAACCAACACTACTAAACTTCTTGGAAAGTATACACTATGGTTTGGCATGCACGTAAAGTTTTGAATGCACTTTTATATATATCTGTCCGATGAATTTTTCCTTGTTCATTTAAACCAAACTGGTTTTTCATGTTTTGTTTAGATGTATTATGAAGATCCTGTGACAAGTATTGATATCGAAAAGCAAACCCTAACAACAAATTCAGGCAAACTACTCAAGTATGGATCCCTTATAGTTGCTACTGGATGTACAGCCTCAAGGTACCATAAATATATTAGTTTATTAAACTTCATGTATTTCTCCGCTATGAAGTGTATGGACTAATAGGTACAGCCTCAAGGTACCATAAATATATTAGTTTATTAAACTTCATGTATTTCTCCGTATGAAGTGTATGGACTAATAGGCTTGAATATAAGAAACGCCAATGTTTTGGCCCTTTTGGTTTCAGATTTCCAGATAAAATTGGAGGAAACCTACCTGGAGTTCACTATATCCGAGATGTCGCAGATGCTGATGCACTGATTTTGTCTTTGGTAATTTTAGTTTCTTTCAACTTGGATATGATATTCTAAGAACTCATGGTGGTGTTTTCAGTTACAGATTCAAGTTTCTATGATTTAATATGTGAATGAATGTATACTTTGTACGTGAATCCTAAATATGCAAATGGGTTTTAAACGACTGGTGAATTTTATCTCTTTCTCCAGCGCACAATTATGTGAATGGCTGATATTTTTAGCCTTAACATACTTGTATCAGGTTCACTTTCATTTGGTGTTTTATAAACGAGCCTGGCATTTTCTATTCCATTTTCTAATTTTATTTCTTGATTGAGGAATTCTGGATATGTCACTCCTTTGAAAACCAATAATGCATAAAAAAAAATTTCTTCTTAATATTAACCTATTAAGAAATACATTTATTGCTCCTGAGTGACGTCAAAAGCATCCTCTGCATTACATCCTTGTTTTCTGTAAAGCTAAAATGAGGTTATGAAGCTTTGGATATATTCAAATGTAAGTTCTCATGATAGAAATCGCTGCACATGAAATACTTTAGCATGCTAATCTTTTGTGAATTAACATTTTATAAATCAAAATATGTTGACTGCAGCTCATGGAAATGAATATGTTGTATATTGCTTAGTAGTTCGGAGAGTACTACTTTTATCTTGTTGTAATGGAAATTCCTAATCTATTTTGTAGAAGAAGGCAAGAAAGGTCGCTGTTGTTGGTGGTGGTTATATTGGCATGGAGGTTGCTGCAGCAGCAGTTGGTTGGAAACTTGATACAACAGTATGCATCCACTTTTGACGATGCCATGATTGCTGGATATGTTTCTGTACAGATATTGTACAGTTGCATTGATGAAAGATTGTTTTCTATAAGCCTTTTGACATGTTAATCTTTTGTTTATATTTTTGAAAGTAGATTATATTTCCAGAGGATCACCTCTTGCAAAGATTGTTTACTCCTTCACTTGCTCGGAGATATGAAGAACTATACCAAGAGAATGGTGTCAAATTTTTAAAGGTAGTCTCTCTCTCTAATGCATGCACACCCATGTAGCTAGTTGGAAGTATATAACTTTAGCCATATGCAATAACTTTTGTCTCGTTTAATCATTTTGTTACCAGGGTGCTTCCATAAAAAACTTAGAAGCAGGTTCTGATGGACGTGTTACTGCTGTTAAACTTGGAGATGGATCTATCATAGAAGCAGACACAGTGATTCTTTTGACTTATGTTCAAGAAATTTTTTTTTTCTTACATTAAATTGTCCCTTTACATGGAATGATTAGTTTTACATATTGCAACAAACATGTGAAACTACAACAATATCTGTGGTGCCTGTTTTTTCTTCAGAAGGTAGGTTGGAGAAGTTGAGAAGATGGATAACTCATTTCTCCTTCTTTTGTCCTGCAGGTTATTATTGGTATTGGAGCAAAACCTGCCATTAGTCCCTTTGGTAGGCTGAAATTAAATGATGCTGTTGGTGGAATACAGGTGATCATAGTCAACAAATTTTCTGTTGTCGTTCAAAATCTGTGCATTGCTTACATGTATTTGGAACATGCATAAAGTGTGGTGCTTTATGAACCTAATGAACATACCAGATATAGCTAATAGATTTTGTCATATTGGACTTTATATATCCAGGATATTGTTAGCAAGGTCATAGCTCATAACTGTTAAAATTCTTATTGCCAACTGGAGTTCATAACATTCACACTTAATTTCACACGTCCATTGATGTACTTCCCGAATTTCAGGTTGATGGTCAGTTCCGAACAAGTGTGCCTGGAATTTTTGCAATTGGAGATGTAGCAGCCTTTCCATTGAAGGTACGCTTTTGTCAAATCAAGCAGCTCTTGCTTCCCCCCTTCCGAATTTAAGTTCTGAAAGGACATGTTTTGACCAAACAGATGTATGACCGCATAGCACGTGTTGAACATGTTGATCATGCTCGTCGATCTGCACAGCATTGTATTAAAGCATTACTTACCGCACATACTCACACGTATGTCCAATTCTTTCTATTGGGACTTAAACTCTTTTCCAGTCTTTAATTATCCTGCTCAAACATCTCTGTTAATGATTCCATTGCTGCATTGTATCCAGGTATGATTATCTTCCATATTTCTACTCAAGGGGTTTTGAGTATGAAGGAAGCCCTAGGAAAGTGTGGTGGCAGTTTTTTGGAGACAATGGTGAGAATCCCTTATATATGCCTTCTTGTGTTACATCCTTTGAATTGTTGTAATTGGATTCCTTTAACAAATTTCGCTTCATAAATTACTATTGAAATTTTATTGTACAGTTGGAGAGACAATTGAAATTGGAAAATTTGATCCTAAAATTGCTACTTTCTGGATAGATTCTGGTAAGATTAAAGCCTTCACTCATTCTGTCTTTCCCATCTTGGTTTTCCCTTTTACTTTTAGCAAAAGAGCTGATTAATTCATTATCCCTGATCCCAGGTAAATTGAAAGGAGTTCTTGTGGAAAGTGGGAGTCCTGAGGTACTTTCTTGAATTAACATGGATGTCATCTAATAATTAGTTGGAATAAGATATATGTTTTGACTAGATAATTGGGAAAAGATGCGTCAACCTAATTGTGTTTTATGGAACACTTTAGAAGCAATGCTCTAGTATAGGAATGAGCCTTGACACACATAAAAAAACTTTAAGCATGTGTCGCATTTTAACTTTGATAATTTTTTTTTAGCAGGACATGCAATTTGAAAAATGAAAAAGAACATTGAGATATTTTCTACATCATCTATGATGTGTGATTAGGAGAGATGGAATAAATAGATAGAGAAAAACAGAATAATGTTATTCTATTATGATTTTGTCATTCTTCCAATAGCTTGCGGTAATTTTGCATGATTGTACTTTTTAATTTCTGTCTACTAAATTGAAAAATTAATGCGGTATCATAATATTCTAGGAATTCCAACTCCTTCCTAAACTTGCTAGGAGTCAGCCTTTTGTTGATAAAGCAAAACTTCAACAAGCATCTTCAGTTGAGGAGGCACTAGAAATTGCTCAGGCATCCCTACAGGCAGAAGCTGCAGTTTAGGCTAGTATTATGCAACTGGCTTTTGAAGTTGCCCAATCCCCATCGTCTCCTACATATTTTTGTTCATGATTACATTGCCAATAATCTTTCATTCCATCTCCAGGAGTTTAATCCTCGTGACGAACTCCTGGAATTTCATCTTTGATTCCATCTCCAGGATGATGTAGAAGTATGCAGAGAAAGAGAGTTTAAAGGCCACACTTTGATTTTCAGGTTGTAGATTTTGCTTTTGGGGCGTTTGGAGTTTGGACATTCGCTTATGATGAAATAAATCCTTTGTTATCTATGTAATGAATTCCAATGAATATTAGCCAATTGAATTTCTCTGAAATAAAATTTTCCAATACGAGGAAGCGTTAAAGCATTTGTAGCATGAATGCATTACCTGACCAAGACCAAATTTTGTTGGGATTAATTAATTACCGATGTTTTTGTTTTCCTGCTTTCTCGCTTTAGAACTGGCATTAACATGTAGAAGTCTATTCTACTCCCATACTTGAAAGAAATCATACCCACAATCAAATGGTAGTTAGAGTTTGAACGTCTATCGTTGTGAGTAGGGGTGATAATTTAGAACACGACACGATTATTTGATACGAATTTAGCGTCATTAAACAGATTTGGATTTAAAATCTTGATATGAATAATATTCGTGTCGACACGATTATTGTTCGTGTCGTATTTGTGTTTGACATGTAAGACACGATTATTCGTTTAAGATACGATTAATTAAATGAATAATTAAATAATTGTGTTTTAAACAAATAATCGTATCTTAAACAAATAATCGTATCCTTAACAAATATATTTTAATAAATTTTAGAAAAATATGTAATATAAATTTATTTATTATAAACAACTCTTAATATAAGTATTTAATTATTAAATATATATTATGTTGGATAAAATATATTATTTTTAATATCTTAAGAACCTCAATGATAATTATTAAATTAAACGAATTGTGTTGGTGTGTAAAACGAATCATATTTTAAACGAATAATAAGATCTTAAATGAATAATCGTATATAAACGAATCGTATCTAAATAAACGGATCGTATACAGATTTAAAAGAGTTAATACGAATAATAAACGAATCGTATTTGTGTTAAATGAATATTAAACCAATCGTATTCGTATTGGCCTAAAATTCGATTCGTTTATCCGAATTGCCACCCTTAATTGCGAGTCTCTAAATTTCTATGGCCGTTTTAGGGAGACAACGACTGTCATAAATGAAAGAAATTCTACTCACGTGACTAATTGTAAAGTCTTACTACGAGTTTGTAGTAATGTTCGTAAATAAATTTTATATATAGTTGTTACTATCATGACATATTTTAAATGTTCAGATTTTCAAACAATTTGAAATTAGATTTGATGAAAATTTTCAATTTTCTATAAATTTTTAATAAAATATTAATAGATCATGCGCAAACACACATATATATATATATTTATTTATATTAAAAAAATTAAGAAAAAGTTAAATTTTTTTAATATTAAGAAAAAGTTAACTTTGAAGTTTTCGTAAGAATTCGTTATTTTTAATTAAATATTTAATATCATAAAACAACCTTTTATCACACATATTGTCAAAATTATTGGCTCTGAGTAGCTGGCCAAATAACTAATCACCTTCTCTCTTTTTTTTTTTTAATACAGAATATAAAATTCTTAGGTACCTATCATGCTGGCGTGGCTTATCAGTTATCATGCTCGATTCGTCCCAAAATCAACCCTATAATATAATGCACCGCAGAGAAACAACACCGACTGACTTGACTTCATTTTAAGAACGATCTAAATTTATCATCATAATCTGTTCATTTCATCACAATTAGAGGAATATTAGATTTTATGATTGAGTCCGTGCAATCTGAATCCATATTTCATAATCACCTAAACGCCACCGTTCTGTACTAATTTATTTATTAACCTTTTTTTTTGCTTTATGCTCGCTCCTCCACAAGAGCCTTTAATCCTTAACAGATGGCATCGTGTCTACCCACCGCCTCACATAAAGAACCTGATAGTGATTATAAACAGAACGTTTGAATGAACGGCTCTCATGTATCGCCGCCCTAATTAAAATAACATGCACCAGTAACCTCTTTAATGTCCTCTTACCCTACCTGTTCACAGACTTCTTTTTCTGATCGGCGTCAGTTAGACTCCTCGCGAACAAAACGACGAGAGGGAGGGTAGCCAATTTGACTGCATGACGTGTCACTCATATTAAATGAACGACTTGTCGTTTTTTTTTTAATAATGGTAATTTAGGTTACCGCATCCTGACGAATAAGAAAATGTATGTATGTATGCTTTGAAAGAAAATTCTAGAGAAGGTGGATGAAAATGACTGTACGGGGGGGAAAACTTGTAATATATACAAATCTAAAATTAAATTAAATTGATCAAACTCTATATATATGTGCGTGTGTGTATGCATGTACGTATAAAGAATGACAATGATGAAGCTGTCGAAATCGAAGTCCATGGTTGTCTTAAAGAAACTAATTTTAAATCACTTAAAAATTGATTAGGTAACTATTACCGCAAAATTGTTTGATTCTTTCAATTATTCATAGGTATGGTTGATCTTACTTTTTTTAAATGATTTTTCTATTAGGAGAGAGTAACATACTTGACATTAAATTATGAAGTTGACCTGTGGACATCTGACGGTTTCGACGCGTTATAAATTAGTCCTACGAATATATTATTTTATGTGCGCATCATCAATATCTTAATCTAAGCCTTAATACGGTAGTACTCTCACACAGTTCACTCCAATCGGGACTAATTAGTCTTCAGGGTACAATCAGATAAAGCGCACAGTTTTTACCTACCGAACCAGCCATTACAGAAGAAACAAACCCAACAATCACACAGACAAAAGGACTTGGTCTCTCCCATCTCCCCCGTCAACGATCGATAGTGTTCCTTGATCAGCAAGCTATAACTATTCATGTGGTTCCTGTAATTCACACTGTTTTTGTTTGGCTTGTTTAGTCTTTGGGTTATATATAGTTGGTAATTGACCCAGCGGTTAACATTGTTAAAGGGTCCCTGAATCCTACAGCAAGAATAGTCAGAGTTTTCCCTTTCTGATATTCATTATTGTTTAATTTATTTTCTTGGTATTTTCCTGCTTGTTATATATTATCATCTCTGCCTCTCTCTTTGTGTTTGTTTATTCATCCCTCTTTTATTTGTGAAAGTCTCCATCTTCTTCTTCGTTTCAAGTCCAGGGTCAGAGCTTTGAAATAAACCATGAGTGCAGCGAAGGTGAAATTTCCTTCTCTTAATCTAATCTTTCTATCTAAATCACATCAGTTTCTTAGCAAAATCACGAGTCTTTCTTAAGAGCTTTTTCTTTATACCATAAGAATTTGTCCTCTGTTGGTTTTCTTCTAATAATATTATATATTGTAAACTCAGTATCATTTTCACCATCTTATAATCTTCTTTCCCATATCTGATTCATATATATATATGCTTCTGTTTTCTTTATTTATTTATTTTATTGATTTGTTAAGGACAAGTGAGCTTTGTTATCTCTAACTTTCTAATATAACTCTTTTGGTTGCAGAAAGTGGTGTTGAAATTGGACTTACACGATAATAAAGGGAAGCAAAAGGCCATGAAAGCAGTTTCCAGCATTTCAGGTTAAAACTGACAAACTTGGTTGACGGAAAATATGCAGTCAATGGTTATTTGGGCTCTTTTTGATTTCTCTTTGTTTCTGTTTTCTAATATGTCGTGGCCCCTGTTTTGTAATTTCCGCAGGGATTGAATCCATATCCATCGACATGAAGGACAAGAAACTAACAGTGATCGGAGACGTTGACCCCATTTGTGTGGTGAGCAAGCTGAGGAAAAAACAATGGTGCGCAGAGATTGTTACCGTAGGCCCGGCAAAAGAAGAGAAAAAAGATGATAAGAAGAAAGAAGACGACCAAAAGAAAGAGGAAGAAAAAAAGAAAAAAGAACAATTGGAGCTTGCTAGGGCCTATCAAGCTTACTATCCTTACTGTCCCAGACCTTATTACCATGTGGTCGAAGAAAATCCTAATGCCTGCGTTATATGTTGAAAGATATTGAGGGATTTTTCCAGACAAACGACCGAGAATTGCTCAAGATCTTCGTGCTTTAATTTGCATTAATGGATTGGTAATGGGATTGGATGAAGTCCAGAAGTTGAAGCAAATCGGAGAAACCCGGAGAGGGCTCTTCTTTGTATAGTTGATGGTTTTGGGTGGTGTTGAGATTCAATGTGTAATTTTACCCTAAAATGAATATGTGTCTACAATTACAGAGAGAATAAATGGATTAATATTTTGGGTTTAAGAGTATTTAGTTAGTGGTACTAGTCATGTACGCGTGTACCAATGTTAAGAGATTAATTAATACTAAACAGTTAATGAACTAGCTAGTTTCTAATTAAGTTGACATTTAATTTTACAAGAATGTATCTTAATTTATTATATTTATGGTTTTTGTGTAGAACTGTTTTTACTTTTTAATGAATATGGAAATTGTTTTTGGTAAATATTTATTTTTGTTTGATATTTTTATATTTATTAACTTCTCAATTACTCGCTCACTTATATTTAATTAATTGTTGGTGATATTAATTCTAAACCGTAACTATCTTAAAATTCAATATATTTTGTGTTTAAATTAATACAATTAATGGATCATATATATGCCAATATTAATTTATATCACAAAATAATAAATTAAAATGTGATGCCCACAATCCTAGAGCTGACGTTGGCTAAAGTGTCTAATTACATATTTAATTTAGGTGTCTGCTGTGAGTAATTAACAAATATTATTAATTTGTTTAATTAAGGGGCCGATGAGGTGCAAGTTTTAATTTTAAACCCAACCCACATGACATGTACAGTGTACTCGGAGCTTTTATCTCAATTCTGACTAGAATCACGACCTCGGCTAAGATTATTTTTTTCTATTAATTAATAGGAAATATTATGATAGATCAACAAACCCACTAAACCATATATTAATAAACAAATGAATTACAAAGTATTAATAGGAAAAAAGGTTTACGGAAAATATTAGCTACCAATTCCGTTCACTTCTAGAATTAATAGACTTGTGCATAAAAAAATAATTACTACTTTTGATGATTTTATTCTTATACTTGATATATTTATTTTTTTATTAATAACGTTTAAATTTATACTCACAGTAATAATTTTATGACTTCACGTATCATATTTTTATAGTTGAAATTTTATATGGTAGATAGACAATAAATAAATATAAGAATATTTTTAGATTAAACTTATTTGCATATTTGTACTGACTGTTAAATTAAGATTATTATAATTAAATTTTATTTAATATAATTGTCAAGCTTTAGTATCAAGTTAAAAAAAATAAATACTTTTAAAAGTTTTAAATAATTGAAATTAGGTTATTTTTAGTGTTAAATGGAATTTTTTTTAAAAAAAGCACTAAATGATAAAACTATCGCTCTGGATCGGTTGATCCATATCCATTCCTCCCTTCAAAGTTTTAATGCAAACAGCAGGGTAACGATAATTGATTGTCATTATCAGTACAGTGAAATTTCCTTTAATAAATATGTAAATACAAAATCGTAAAACTTAGGCTATAGATTGGGGCGAGAATGAAACATATGAAATGGCTTTTTGAAACATAGAATGGGCATTTATGCCTGTCATAAATTCCAGGCTTAGGCTTTAGCTGCTTCTGCTCACTGAAGTGACGAAAACTCCAAACAAACAAACACAACGTCGTGACTTGGACGTCGGGAAAGAAAAGTATGCAACATATTGGTAATTAAAAAAGAAAAAAAATGAAAAGTTGGTCAATCAATCTAGTGAAATATGTTAGGAAAAAAGGCGATTTCTATAAGGAATAAGTCAATTTGTGCTTTCGAACAAGTCAATTTCATAAGCATAAATAAAGCTGCTCGCTGTTTGTAATGAGGTAGTTGGATGTCTTGGGCTTTTAAGGAGGCCTAAGATTAACAACCCAAATAGGTTCATTAGCAACTTGCACAAAGTAATCATACTATTAGCTAATTACAATAACACTCATTTCAAATTGCAAAATAATATTTGTTTTCTTCTTCAAAAGGGGGTCAACTAATTGGGGAACTGCGAGTTGTTTAAAAAACAAGCTTTTGATGATAACATACTCTAACAGCAGCAATTAATGCACATCGGTAATATTATTAGATGTTCTAAATTGTTATTCTTAATACGGATGTGACTGCATGATGTATTAATTCAAGGCCTTGAAAAGAAAACTGCAAGTTGCTAAGTTAAGTCTCCGTGTTACCGAAGGAATTAATAAAATTGGTCAACCCCGTGGACGAGCAAATTGATAATCTGTTGACATATATTTTATTTTATTTTTAATTATATATCATAATCAATACTATAATTAGTTAATTTTAAAAATAATTACAAAATATAACAATAGTTTATTAAATCAAATCAAGTTTATTACATAATATAACAATAGCATTTTGAAGGAAGCCTTTTGTTCTTGTAAAATGCTGAACTGATATCTTCCAGGCTTCATTTCATGAGTTATGTATCAATCAGTTAAACCGATATTATATTTATAATGTATAATGCTCTTCTGCCTTGCATTAATCTGTCTGGCTAGTGGCTACCATTAATACATATAGGGTAGTTCAAGCAGGCCTATCTATAATGCATAATCCCACCCTTTGATGTTCTGTAATGACAATGACTGTTAATTGCAAAATTAATTAAATTTACAAAGAGCATGGCGGCAACACAATAATGTTACATAAATTAATCCACCGGCTACCATTTTGATTAATATTAATTAATTTTCTGATACCAGGAGACCTAATCAATATCCCTCTGTTCTGGTTCTTTGTTATTAAAATTTTTTATGTTACCTAAACAAGATGAAACCAAAAAAATTAAAAGAAGACGACGACAACAGGAGTATCATCTGATTGTGATATCTACTAAACCAAAGTTCTTCACGTAATTAAGATCTTGTAATTTACAGGGACCATATATAAGATATATATAATCCTAGCTCTAGCCAGCTACATAGAGCTAGCAATTAATACGTACCCATAATCCTTATCCATTATTTCACAATCTTTAATCTACAGGAAAGCGACAAGGCAATAATATATATCTGCCCACCGAACAATTTTCGAATACTACTCTTGCCTATATAAATTAATTTTTACATAAACTGATGTCTACTCTCATATACATACATACATACATACATATATGTATTTTTATTTTATTTTATTTTTTTGAAAAAGAAAATTACAAGAATATATACAAGGCATGTGATAACATATTAGCTATTGATGTTAAAATTTATATGGAAAATGGAATACAAACTCCAACATACGAAATTTCTGTAAGTTATCCGCAGTCACAAAAAAGTAAAATATTGTGTGAAATGGAATGCCGAGGCGTTTCCGACGTTGTATCAACCCGGTGACTTTGTTAGCATCAATACATGGCATTTCTGAATATATAAGAAACCGATCCTAGCTATTTAAAATTTTAATTTAATTATTTTTGTTATTTATAATGACAATAATTCAGTTGACCGACTCTTGATTTTGTGGATTATTACAAAATTTCTCTTGCACGCCCAACTGAGATCTCATAATTTTGGCCGGTTCAGAGTATGTATATATATATAGATTCTCTCACTCTCAGTGGTATACATGCTAAATTAAAGGAAAAAATATTCCTTGCAGAAGGTGGAGGGCAGCTATAAAGGCAAGTTTGTTTCATTGATACCGATGCGATGAATGAATCTTCAATATGGAAAGTAGAGATAATGTATATTTATTGAATACAATAGTCAACTCACAAAATAATAAACATTTTCCACCAACATTTTGTTTGTGCCAAAAAAAAAAAATAATAATAATAATAATAGTGCGCTCAAGCAAGCGCACAAACACAAGCATGCATGCATGGACCATAAAAAATCCCCATATGATATGGTGTAGAACCTAACCATAATGATGGATTACAATTCTGGTACCTTTCCAGAGGAAAAAATGCATGAAACTTTAATTACAATCAATATAAATCAACTTATTCAGAATTTGAGAAAAAAAGAGCATCAATTAAACCTTTACACTTGATCGGAATTCGGAATGACCATTAATTGCATGCGGTTGCAATATTGTTGTAACTAACTTATTTGCAATTAAGTCCTGGCTCGAACAAGTGGTGATTGTGGAGACATGCATGGTGAAGCCAAGAAATCGTCCATTCTTCGTGATGACATGCTGAGTCGAAGGCTGCTTTGCCAGCAAAGTTTCTTCTTTGGCACTTTGGCTTCCTTGTTTTTAAGCATGAATGTTCTGATTCTTGATATGGCGACTTCCATGGTTTGGTCATCCATGTTGGCAAAGCAAACTCTGAACCATCCTGGATTTGGGCAGTGAAAAGAGGAACCTGGAGAAACATTGAGCTTAACTTCGTTAATAATCACCCGCCACAGCTCCATTTCTGCTTCGCAAGTTTGTTCCTTAAGCAGGTGATGCAAATCCATCCATAAAAACAGCCCGGCGTTGCTCTTTAAACACCCAATGCCTACTTGGGAAAGTCCCCAAGTGAACGCATTGTGTCTTTCCGCTAATCTTCTAGCACTCTCCGAAATGAATTTCTCCACAAATTCATCGTCCGATAACATTTTTGCTATTAGATGTTGGGTTTGTGAGGATACAAGTCCAAAGCTTGACATTTTGCGAGCACAACTTACTACTGCATCGTTGTATGAGTAAATAATGCCAACCCTAAAGCCAGGGAATCCCATGTCTTTTGAAAGACTGTAGACAATGTGGATGAGATTGCGATTGCATTCAATTTCCTCGATTATCTCAGCGATGCTAATGAAACTAGGCTCATCTGTGAAAACTGTGGCAGCATAAATTTCATCACAGACCAAGTGAATGTTCTTTTCGTTAATGAAGCTCACAATATTCCTTAGTGTTTCTCTGTCTAAGAAAGTTCCCAATGGGTTTGATGGATTGGTAATGAGCAAACCCTTTATTCTGATGTTGGATTCTTGAGCTTTTCCGTATGCAGCTTCCAGGGCTTCTATGGTAACCTTGAAATTGTTAGAGCTGTCACATACAACTGGAACAAGTTGTACTCCTGTTCTCCATCTCAAATCTCGATCAAATCTGCACAGAATAACCAGTCTTTCAGAAAAATCCAAATGTAAACTTCATAATGTCATTCTTACAAATAGCACTATAGCTAATTAATTGTATTTGTTTTCTGCTTTTCATCATAATGGTTTGTTTACGTTAAACAGTTCCATGCATCTTCTCAATATTGATGTTAGAAATTAATGCAAAAATCATCTATGCGAAGGAGAGTTAGCTTAATTAGACAAGCTTTTTATGCATCTACCAATTGATGCTTCATAGTTTCTATATCGGACAGATGCCTAATTGGCCAGATTGGCCTGAATCTAACTAATGGTCCAAAAAGCTGATACTGGTAGTCAAGTAAAGGTGGGCTTAGATTTTCCTCAAGCAGTATTCAATTATTGTTTACACATGGTTTCTGCAATCTGTGTTCAAGAGAATCTGTATACTTGATTGCTTGAACAAATTTGCTGTGCGCACGCCCCCACCAATAATACAAGTTTGTCCTAGGGCTAAGGATCTGACAATAGAATACTGTGCTTAGGATGATGACATTCAGAACTTACTTTTGAGAATTGTAATTAGGCAGTGCATGCATTTGATTTTGACTAAATTAATCAAGATTTGCTCCATTAATCTAAATCTCCTTTTTCTCCCATTTTCTTCCTGTTTGTGGGTGGGTATCGGAAAAAGCACAGACACAGACTCGGTTCATTGTATTCGTTAAGAAATAAAAAAGAGAACAAGCTAAAACCCAATTCATATACACGCTCATAGACCATGTAATCATGAACGAATTTGACCTACAATATTCATTATTTAATCTTTAATATTTTAGAAAAATAAAAGCAGAAAATTGTATAGGAAAATGATGTATTACCCTGGATAATATGGAGTAGGCACTAAAAATGCATCGCCGGGATTGGCCAAACAGAAGGCAACCGTCTCATGAGCTCCAGTTGCTCCACCACTCATAACAATGCGGTCGGGATCGAATGTAACCTTATTCCCTCTCACTTTTCTCATAAAATTTGCAACAGCCTGTAAAATACAACACTCTTACTGTAAATACATACTTATTTGTAAAAAATTCATTGTAGATATGTGAATGGCTAAGAGTTTGTAGGTTGTGCATACATTTCTGAACTTTGGCAAGCCGTGATAGTCCTGAAAGATGGCTATATCTCTGAATTCATTTAAGCCTTCAGCTGTGCAAATTGAGGCTTCTGGGTTATTTATAAGCCACTCTTCGACCGCATCATGGCAAAGCTGAAATTTCAATCCAGATGAAAGTAATTAGAAGCTGTGAGTTTTGCTAATATAATTACTTGCAGAAATCAGCTAGAACACAGATAATTAATTAATGAATGTCATTAAGTTTAGTAAATTACCAGGTTTTCTGCTAAACCCATCTGGATAACTCCCTGAGGATTCTCGGTGTGGTGGTAAGGATCACTCTCGTAAGCCTTCCACCCATCAAAATATGGAGAATTTTCACCATGGCCGTTGCCGGTTGCAATCTTAGACAACAACTCTTCTTGGTTGTTCATCATCATCACCATTTTCTCTGTTCCTGAAAATTCTTTAAATTCACTGAATGAAGTGTGTGTGTGAGGAGATTATGATCAATAAATGCCTAACACACAGAAGAAGCTTGCTTAATTGTACTGAAAGTAGTGAGGAGATTGCTCTATATATAGAGGTAGAGGGGGGGGACAAAAGGCTGGCTTTTTTTATTATCGTAATCGCTTATGCAACACGGTTTTCGTACGGTGATGTTTGAACTAACACCAGCACGAGTTACGTAAGTTGAGATATCAGATGCACCTTCCTTTGGGGGTATATGTTGTCTGAGATGGCTTTTCTGTTTTGTTCTTGAAAACTAGAAATTTAGTCCAACTAGAAGTTTCCCAGAAGATCAATTGTGCTTCTTTGAATAAACTGGTGAGAATTGGTGGGCTGGTTGAATTTAATCTTCAATGCTGTTTACTAATGGTGTTTGGAGAACTTCACTTTGGTCTCTAGCTCTTTTATAAGGTTACACTTTGGTCAATTTTTGGCACTGTAACAAAAATCCTAACATTTCATCATTTGTTTCACTTAAATGCTTAACCAAATTATGTTAAATCTATCTAATGGTGAAGAGTAGTCAAGTAATTTTATAAAAGTACTCACTTAACAAGAATTAAAATGGGATAAAAAAAATAAAATGTTAGGAATGTTTGTGATATAATATCAAAATTATTAACTATAGTATAATTTTATAAAATATTAAAGATTAAAGTGAAAATTTTCCAATAGTATACTGTAGGACTTGGTAGCATAAAACGCAATGCCAGTAATTGGTATTCTATGTAAGGTGAGGTCGACTCTATTAAGTTATTGTGCAATTGTCCAATTATGTGATGCCATCTATTGTTATATCCTATAGTCTAATAATGTGGGTCTCATCTAAGACTTTTTGACCTTAGTAAAAAATTATTGTCTACCTATTCTATTCAATTCAACATTTTTGATCGCAGTGTATTGACTAGCATTCTAAGACAGACAAGTTGAAGACATGTAGGGACATGTTACAATGTCGGAAAATAAAATTGTACAAATATATATATATATATATATATATATATAGAAAGTATACATTCAAAAGTTTTCATGTAGAGTATATAAATACGTGTACTGAAAGGTGCTGCATCAATGAGAAATACATGTTGTCCGACAACTAGCACATCCAATTAATGTCGTAATAATTTATATATATATATAATAATAATAATAATTTTGCTGGTATCTACATCTTCAGTCGAAGGACAATGAGTATCTTAAAGTAGGTGAGCCAGTTCATAAATTGGCACTATATATATATATATCTGTCTTTATCATCGCCACTCGTTTTTCTTTTGTGCCTTTGGAATCTTGCTCTTTCATGCATAGTAGACTCCCCTTGTTATCTCCACGTATAATACTTTTTTTTTTTTCATTTTTATTTTGAAATATATAAAAAATTCAATACAAATATAATTAATTTTAAAATATTATTATTATGTGAGTGTATATAGGAGATAAGAATTCTCTCCGCCGCATACGATTATTTTGTGATAAATGGGAAAACCAAAATGCATAATTATTAATAAGCCCAAAACAAAATGTGGAATTGACTGCAAGTGGTAATTGTGGAAGACCTGAAAGTGGCCAAATTTTCAAACAAAAATAGCAAATTTGTATTTATGTCAAAGTAATATACTTTATTTTCCTTCACATGGCCTATATATTCATATTTTGTGGTCCTAATCTAGAAAGTTCAAACGTTGGCCCCATTTTATTATTGTGGTTAGAAATTAAGCAATCAATTTGGCTTGAGCCGGTACAGGCCAAATAATATTAAGCTTTGACTGCCTACCTAGCTTCCCTTTTTTATTTTAATCATTTTTTTCAACTGAATTGAATTAGACCATCCTCTAATTTAAAAATAAAAACATAACAATTAAAATGTTCGTGAAAGACTTAATATTTTTATTTTATTTTATATTAATTATTATAAATTAGAAGTTTTAATACCTCGGTTATGAAAGTGAAAGCTAAATTTTATAGAGGGTGGCTAAAATGATAGGTTTTAAAATGAGATTTTTATGGTCAACTAGAAATGTTGAAGCCTTCAAGGGTTTCCACTTGGACCCGTTTGTCTATTTAATCTTCAATTTGAAGTTGAAATTTTAATTTTGTCAAAAGTCATAGTCAGAATTTCTGACACGTGGGCATACGTTGAAACTTCTAATCTCGTACGAGTTCACTCCAATTTCTTCCTCTTTGAATCGTTCCGACTTGGATTGACTTGTTCTGGTTTCTCCGGGACTTTCTCCAGTCAAAATGTATGATTCAAATTTGATTAGTATATGGTAAAACTATATTAAAAATACTTTTTTTTTTCTTTTAAAGGAAGAGAATTATACTGCCCTTTCTGACTTTTAAAGGAGTCCAAAGAAATAAAAAAATAAAAAAAATACTTGCAAGTTGTTAAATCTTGATATTTATTAAATTAATTATTCTAATAATTTTAAAAATATTTATTAAAATTATAATTTATTATAAAATAACGATTATATTTCTATTTAGCATTAGTTAACTAAAAAAACTATTTATATTATTAAATAATAATAATAACAACATTAATAATAAGTATTATTTTATGACATATGGATAATTAATATTTAATAATACATTATAACTCAAACATAATTTTATCTATTTTACAATATATATACATTAAAAATTAAATAAAATAAAGTATAAATAAATATATATTTATATTATAATTTAAATAAAATATATTTATGTATAATTTAAATATATAATAAAAATATAATATAATTTATAATTAACAAGTATATCAATAAATATTATATTATTAATTTGTAGTAAAATAATATTATTTTATTTTATTAGTGTATTTTAAATAAATAAATTGTGTTTTGTCGGATTTTAAAAGTTCAATAATTATTTAACATTATTATTGTATTGAACTATAATGGTTATTAAATTAAAATTTTAAAGGAGCATTTTTAAAAATTATTACAACTTATAAATTCTCTACTCACAAAAATTTGTACTGACGGGGCTGAAAGTTGTTTGTGGAATTTCCACGGTATAAAAGCGCTTTCGGAAAAGCAGAAGTTAGAACCAAAGGCATTAACTATGCACGTTGGATCTAGACAATATTTTGATAAAGGCATTTGGCCAGGTGAGCAAGTGATTAATTCAACAGCATGTGGTAATAGATTGCATAATATCATTCAAAGATTTGCTGCCCCCCTGTTTTTAATTTAAGAAATATGTGCTTCTGAAGTTGCAGAGAATCATTCCAAGTTTCAAGCACATTTATTGAAAATATTTATTTTGATGTAAATTTAAAAAATGGAGGTCTGTTCAAAGATTTCTGCAGCGACAAGATTCACATTGAAAAGGTTGAAAACGTGAGTCGGCATGGGCGTTTTAAATCAGAAGAACATGAATATAACATAAAAGGCTGCACTAAAGAAAAAAAATTTGTATATATAGGTGCATCCTCAAAACGACCACGTAACATAACATATTTGAATTCAACTTTAGAAAAATGGATATTGACTACAGGACTCTGGCAAATAATTCTCGTTGCTGTTCAGACCACGCCATTATTATTCGAGTATGAAACAAGCATTCAGTGGTATTCAAATTCCAATTTAACATATCACTCGCCACGACTAAGTAATTTAATCTCTGTAAGCTGTATACGACAATGCTAATGGTATACAATTTGCTACATCTTAGACAATTCAACAAGGACTGTTTTTACTTCTTCATGAGAAGGACCACGGTGTGAGCTGCAATACTCCGGTTTTCACCGAGGCTATCCACTTTTTCATGAGTTTTCGCTTTCAGATTTACAACGGCGGGGTCTGCCCCTAACAGCTCAGACAAGTTGCTTCTGATAGCTTCCTTGTGTGGGCTTAGTTTTGGTCTTTGAAGAATCAAGGTGGCATCCAAGTTGCCAATCTCATAACCTGCTTCATCCATTAGTCTCACCTGAAATGGATCATATTAACACCTGATGAGCTACATTTAATTAATCCACTGATTAATTTAAATTGAATGGGTCAACAGTTTCTAACTTGAGAAGAACCTTTAAATGAGGAGTCATGAGAATGAGCATCCAATATACATGATGAATTAAGTGAAAATAATTCAAAAGATGGATTTATGTCTATCAAGTGGGGACTTAGACAAGCATGCAGATTTGAATCTTTTCATAGTTCCAGTTAATTTTGAGCTCAGGAATCAAATTTCTATCCTCTGTGATTGGGTTTACCATATTGCCATAATACAACCTAAGCAGAAATTTCCCACCCAATATAAATTTTCTAAGCTAAGCCATTTCCAGAGATCCTAGTTTGGTTGGACTTGTTATGGACCTAGCCAGCCTAGTTGGTCAGGTCTCTTGCTTCCCCTCATCCAACCTTGGAAGGGGATTAATTTAATTTTTGTTTGTGCAGGGTGGGGTAGGGTGGAATGAGGTGTGTGTTGACCTAAAACCAAAAGAAAAATGGGCCATGCCTTCCATGTGGTATGGACAGGACCTAGTTTTAAGGGCCAGCAAAGCCAATGCGCTGAGCTTGTTAGATCCATATCATCATTCAAGTTGTTTATATCCGTATTCAGATCTACATAACTAGTTCCCATCTTTACAATTATTTTCCCCTGCTCACATGTCTCATGCTTCTTCTACTGTAATCTCATAACCCTGTAAACTCATCAGTATAACTAACAACAAAAACTGATTGCCAGGGGCAGTTAGAAGATCAAAATAAACTTTTATTAATTGCGTCCAACTCACAGATGATTACAAGTTATATATTTCAGGTTCACCAAGGATTCCTTTCCAAGGAACACATGGGCATTTTCTACGTATACAAACATAAAGTAAAACAAGAAAAGAAATCTTTGAGAAGCATTGTATTGCAATGGATGATAATCAATTAGCAAAATTTCAAAAGTTTTACATCAACATAGACCATTGTAAACTTTCCAGGCAGTAATCTTTCATATGAAGATATCAGCACCTATAAGCTTATGCCCTGGTGGAACACAGACATGTTCCTTTCCAAATTGGCTTGCATGACCTAAACTCCTGGTGTTATGCATTCCAATAGCACCAGAGAGTAGAGAGTAGTGCATACCACAATGAATCCTTAATTAAAATTAAAAAATACTACTTAAATTTCCCACTGTGAAATGACTAACGGCACAAAACTAAACAGTCGGCCATGATAGTTAAAGCTAAAAGATATGTTTCCATTTCTTACAGAAAGTCTCTTTCATTCTTTCTCCCTTCAACTACAGCAAGATTTGAAGCTCTATTTTCTTTCATTCTCTTATACCCTTCAATGTGAAAGTTCCTAAATATAACAGATTTGAAGGTATAACATAGAATTCCCATATCATTACCGTTAACATAACAAGCATGCAAATTTGAGGGAAAAGAAAAACACTCACAGCTTCTTTGATAAAAACAGAGGATGGAGCACCCTTCCACTTAGGATCAGAATCAGGAAATATCTGACCAATATCAGGAAGCCCCAATGCACCCAAAATTGCATCCACAACACAGTGAAGCAAAACATCACCTAAAACAACAATCAAATTCATTAGAAATTATATCTTTTTTCGGTTGCAAAATGTCAAAAATATGATACACACCCAAATTAATAAATAAATAAATAAATAATGAAATTCAAAACGAGAGTGCTAGGCAGAATAATTTCAACAAAATCGTAACAATTACAAATTGATGAAATATTTCGCGATATAAAAATGGATAATTATGTGAAACATAATTACCGAAACGCATCTTACCGTCAGAGTGAGCTTCGCAGCCTCTATCGTGGGGAATGTCAATTCCGCCGATGATCAGAGGGTAGCCAGGTTCCAATCTGTGAAGATCAAAACCATGGCCCACACGGAAAGGCAGCGACTTAGATTTGGACGGTTGGATTGAGGTCGACGGTTCGTTGACTTCGATGGAAGTAGTGGCGGCAGCTGACACTGAGACTGAAGCTGAAACTGAAGTACGCGGTAAACGGAGTTGTTTGGTCGTTAAACTGAGTGAAGAAGGAAAGAGTGGCTTGCTGGTAATTTTGGTGTGGATTGGAAAGGAGGTGTACAAGTGAGTGGCCATCGTCGCCAGCGGCTAATTCTGCGGAGGACACACTGTTACAAGCTCTTTATGGAATGAATTTGTGGTTCTGTTTTATTTTATTTTATTTTAGTTTCCTCTTCTATTCAAGTGAATTGATATGTTTGACTAGGGACTATTGAGTAACGCCCAAAAAATAAAGAAAAATTAAATCGCTTGGTCCTTTTCACTCAAATTTGAAATTAATTTAGTCCAAAATATTTGATAAGTAAGTTATGAAATGATTGATGATTCGTTGGCCTGACGTGCATGGCATTTTCTTCTAATCTCTGCAATTATTCCGTCTGAAGAGATATTGAAGAAATGGATGGCGATTCGGAACCTTTTCTTTCGATTGTTGCCATTTTGATTTCTTAAAAGAGATTTCACCAACACACCGCCTGTATCCAAATTAAACACAGAAAACCCATCGCCACCTACTGCAGAGCCTCATATTTCAATAGTCCTTGCAGGCTCCGTCATTTCAAAATGCAAATTTGAAAGAAATATAAAGCAATACTAATTTACTCTTAACACCAAAGTTTGCATCTTTTATTCCACCTGACAAATTCTACCGCACGTATAGAGTGAAAATACTCCGGCTTCAATTACATGCCCCTACTGCATTGTGAAATACTGATAACAACTTTGTCTGCTAAACTGGGAACTAAAAAGTAAATTCTTATATTACCAACGGCCATACAGTACAACATAACAAAAGTGCTTGAAATATTACATGTAAAATCTACTGCAGCAAGGTTCATGCAGACACCCAAACCAGCACATGGAGTTAGCATCAGTCATAACATAAAATGATATCGGCATTCAGCATGGGAAATAAATGAAGTATTGAATGATCATGCTGCACCTTTTATGGGATCCCCTGGGTAAATTAGATTTGTACACGCAAAACCAAATGTACATATCTGACTCAACAGATTACAATAGAGCAAGCAACTTGCATTAACTTACAATTTAACACATATATGACATGATGATGACATCTATATACATCGATATGTAAACAGTTGGGCGTCCAAGTGAAGCGAAAAACTAAAGGAAGGTATAAGCCTCAAGTTGTTTGCATACATCTTAGTGCGAGGTAGAAGCCCTAAGTTGCTTGCATCCATGCTCGGGTATTAGATGTTCTGAGGCGGCTCTCTTCGGTCTCAACTGCAACATGGAAGACAGAAGCAAAAGAAGTGTCCATAAACTCACTCTCTTGCCATACAATAATACGTACTTGCCGACACAAGAAGCATCTCAAATGAATACTAACCTTCTCTTCAGCACGCTGATAGATATTTCTCACGAGAATATTTTTGGCTTCAGTAGTAATCACTGAGAAAATAGTGTTGTACATGTCAGTTATACATGATGAGTTTGTTCCATGTTAAATAAAATCATGATATGATAATGCACTAAGTAGGAAGCTGTTACAGCAAAAGCACATTTTGCCCTTTTTTGATATGATGGCTGCAGTGACAACAGATGAACAAAATTTAAAGTCCATTGATAATAACATTTTAAGTCAAAATTTAAACAAGAATTTCCTATTGCTACCCGAGTAATCGTCATCTCTCTGTTACACACAAAATCTTTCCATACATATTTTTGTCTTTTCTAAAAACCAACTTGACATGTCCATATGTGGCCGCGTAATATCAATATTTTCTAATAAAAAGGTTAGCATGCAAGGAAATGCTGGCATTTGATCTAGACAAACATGTCCAAGTTCAAGAACATCAATAAAAGCAAACCTAGGCAGACAATATTTACACATTCAAAAGATACAGCGAAAACATATAAACCACATATAATATCAACACATGGTGAGATTAACTGTAATATCATCAACTAAGGTTACCATATTTATGCTACAAACAGATGATTCAAAAGGCCAGGAATAACCCATCTGAGAAAAGCTCAGAACTAACAGTAAGGTGATATAAAGATCCAGTCAATACCTTGGTCGGGTGGCGGAAGAGTACGGTTATGAGTTGGGCGATAGGTGGCAGGTGTTAATTTCTACACAGGCATGAAAAAAAGGAAAAAAGAAATTATACATGAGAGAACTCAGTTCACTTAACGGATCACAAATTCAACTACAGTAATCTCTGCGCAAATTAAATATGATTATATAGGTTGAAAGGGTAAGGCATCAAATTTCACGTTGAATCAATATGCCATGTAATGTAATGCAAAGCAGTAACAAGTTTCCAGGTAATATTGTCTTAGGTTATTTAGTAACAGTGGTCATTCCTTCATTAAAACTTGTAGTAACATTGAAGACAAAGCAAGAGGCAATTTTTGTGAAAACTGAAAGAAGAGCAATTAAGGAGCAGAAGAACAGAAAATAGAAGTCGAAGGAATAAGACAATGAGCAAGTAAAGCAGCTCTATGATTCGCTTGCTTTTAGCCCTTCCTATTTTTGTCCTTAAATCATCAATTCTTTTTAACTTTACAGCTTTATGGTCATACTTCATCAATGTGCCCGTTATTTCATTACGAATTAAGTTACTACCAAGTGCCAAATTTTTCTTAAAGAAGTTAATGTCATCAATTTGCAAATATTTCTCTTCAATCTGGCTGGGATTCAGCATTTCTGAGTAATTATATGAATAAATTCTCAGCAGCAATTTCTCTTGGTATCATCCATGAGCAAATTCTCAATCAATATATTGGCCCTCTTGACAGTAGTCAAAAATACAATTTGCCTTAACTAAATTAAATAATATACAGAAAACAGAATTAAAAAGCTTACAGAGGAGATATTAAAAAGCAGCTATTTTGTTTAAACTGGCTAACAAATAGTAATGTGCAGATGAAAGATTGAAGCAACACACTGTCTAGCAACACCAATTAAATGATTTATGGGAAAGGATCCATTATGCCCATGAGCAGCACTTTAAATAGAGTAATGACAATTGGAATGTTTTTATAGTGGTTCTGAACCAGTCCATACAATCTTTAGATTCATTTGACCATGCTTTATTTGGCCTTTCCGGTAGTTACTGGCAACTGTCAAGTTAGTAACTTTCCCATTGGCAGCTTAAGTTTCCTTGGATAAGCATATAGAAATATTCACAATGCACCTTCAGTAAGAGATTTTGATAACTTCTGGTTAAAGTCTTCTAAAAGCTTTAAATTACTATTAGATTTTGTAAAGAAAAAAAAAAAAAAAAAAGCATCATCTAGGTGAAATCTTAATCCCGATACATCCACAACTTCCTAAAAAATTGAAGATCCCCTAATACGCAAAACATTTGCCTTCTGATGTCACAGTCACAAATTAAAAACCATAATCAACCTACTAGATATGTTGCTGTTAAAACCATTAACCAACTGCCATTACTGTAATAGCAGTGGATTTCATCCGAAGAAGTCATCCCAAGCCCAGATGCATCAAAAGCAAAATACCTGAACTGAACTGGTGATTAAAAACAAACAGCATAACATTATCCAGCAATAACAGATTTTTAAAATGGCACATTTTGTTTTAGTTTTCATACACTGCAGGAAGCATAAAATTAATGAGCCGAGAACACACAAGATTTAATTATAGCTCTGGCCGCATTAGTTACCAATATAACTTGCTTCTAATTTCCCCATTCTTTCAACTATTAATCAGACTCCAACAACCCACACAGAAATACCCAGAAACTAATCTAAAACAAAGCAGTTTATTTCACTACTCAAATTTGAGCAAATCTTGTCCGGATCATTTTGGTGGTGTTTTGTTTTCTCTTTTTCATGATTATCAGTTTAATATGAAAATTAAAAAAATATATATATATATAAAGAAATGGTTTAGATTTAGAAAAGTTACAGTACATACAGATGGATTAGAAGGATCAGAAGGACGAAGTTGGCTGAAGTTGTGAGGGTCAAATGAGGGCCAGTCACCGAGCATAGAACCCATTTGCAAATGCCGGTTTCTGCACCCTAATCTCTAGAGCCACCAAACCAGATAGACACGGAGAAAGGAGAAAAGAGAGACAAGGCGAACAATGACACGCACGACTCTAGAATCAGCTTAGCCTTACGGGTATGCATGATAATTTTTGCTATAACCCCCCTTATATACCTATATGGCGCCCTTCTCCATTTACATAATTGGCCCGTTTTTGTCCCAACCCACTTTATGGTGTTTTTTTTAAGTTTTTACCCAGTAATTTAAATACACATATATCTCCATTTATCACAATATTTTATAGATTTAAAGGGAAAGTTTATTTTTAAGTAAAATTTTAGAAACTGCTATAAGTTATTTCTATGAGGAAATGCAAAAAGTTTGTCATGTTAAAATTTTCTAACAAATGTAGCTTATGTTCTACCAATTACTTTAGTCACAATATTGGTTTTAATTGAATCACAATATCGATTTTAATTGGATGATTAAGTGTTGGTTATTTTATTTGTTTTCCAAATATGATATTTAAATATTTAATTTTTATTATAATTCGAATACTTCATCCATAAAGAAATATCCAAAGATCCTAATTCAAATTTTATTAGAAATGCCAATTATAAATTAAATTTTCGAATGATAGATTTAAACAATTAAAACACAAAATCTTTATCGTAGAAACTTTTTAATTTTTGAATTAAGATGTCTTAATTTAAAAGTTTTGACCTTTAAATTAATTTAATTTCATAATTTGAAGGCTAGACTAATTATATTATACATAATACATATGCAGACACTGTACACATGGTGGTGTAAAAGTGGACTTAAAATATTGATTTCATTAACAAAAAAAGAAAAAAAGAGAAATTATTAGAGGACATGCATTTATTTTTCTTGTTTGTTTACTTTATATATCGTATGAAATTGGATGGGGACTTAAAAGTCTTATGTTAATTTTTTAAGGAATTTAATCAGAAATGATCACATTTTACTCTTAAAATTTAGAAATAATCACCTTCATAATTTTCAATCAAAATTAACCACTTTCATAAATTTTAGACCAAATTACCCTTTTAAATGTATAAACATTTTGTTTCGTTCGAGAGTATAATGCACTCAAGAGTACAAAATTGTTCGCTCATAACTGCACTCACGAGGAAGGCAAATTTTTCAAATAAATGAAGAGGGCAGAATTTGCCCATGTCGTGAGTGCTTTGTTGCACTCACGAGCATGACTTACCAGTGAGTGCATTATTGCACTCACTAGCAATCCCATTTACTAGTGAGTGCATTGCCTTGCTAGTGAGTGTTTTGCCTCAGCTTGTGAGTGTAAGGCTACACTCACGAGCTGGGATAAAACGCCCCAACTCGTGATTGCCCCAACTTGTGAGTGCAGGTAGTGGCACTTACGAGCGTGGCGTTTTCGGCCTAACTCGTGAGTGAACTCACGAGCGGAGCATTTTCGCTCCAACTCGTGAGTGCATTTTGCCCCGCTCGTGAGTGCACTAACAAGCGAAACATTTCGTCCTAATTCGTAAGTGCACTCACGAGCGGGGCATTTTGTTCTAACTCGTGAGTGCAGTAGTTGTACATTTCGCCCCCGAATGAGAGAGATATACCCCACTCGTGATTTAACTGCACTTACACCGTTTTTATATAAAACTCGACCTTTTTCTGACTTTTTTCGAATTTATTCCATAACCTGTTACATGTAATTTTAATCTTCTTCAATCTCCATCTACCCCAATTATACAGTTAATGCATTAACTGAAAATATTAAATGTTAACTTATTTTTCTACAATGATAAATGGCCGAAAATACGAAGACGTGAGAATGTTGCTGGAAGGAGGAGATGATGAATGTCCATTGTAAGTATACATATGCGATCCTATTTGAAATAGTTTTATAACTAAAAGGGCAATTTAGTCCAATAAATAAAAATGTGATCAGTTTTGATTATAAATTATTAGGGTGATTATTTTTTATTTTGGAAAAGAAAATGTGATTATTTTTGATTAATTCCTATTTTTTAAATAGATCAATTTTATAGTTATTTGAGAATATAAGGGCAATCGAGGAAAAAAAATGGTAATTTTCATTATTTTGGGAAAAACCAATGGGCAGAAAAAAATAACATAAAGTTGTTATTTTAGATATTCCCCCATTTTTTTCAAAAAATACTAATAATTTTAAGATTTTGCCTTGACAGTATTATTTTGCGGTAGGTGATCAAAATGACAACTTCCAAATAGCATACTCACACTCTAAATGATACAGCGTAGCGGATGAAGTAATATGCGCCGTCAGATTAATCTAAGCAATTTCTTCGACAAATACATGTTTCGTAGCCAATAAAATCCAACCGCCAAATAAATGCGTCCCCACCGAACGCAGAACCCCTAAGAAACATCCAGCAATTGCTCTTTTCCTCTTAGGTTTTTGGAGCTCGTTTCCCAAACTCTTTCACTCCTCGACTTTCAAACCGAAAACGGCTCTGGATCGTCGGCCAAGCAAAGAAGAAGAAAAACGAAACATGGCCGCGCCAGAAGCCCCTCTGTGCTACGTCGGCGTAGCTCGGCAATCTGCTGCGTTCCGCCTCATGAAACAAATGGTACACCTTCGCTCCATTTTCTCTCTTTCGCTGTACGTGTACTATATGTTCATTTTATGTAATTTTTTTGATCGTATGATGGGGGTGCGTAGGGATGGGAAGAAGGAGAGGGGCTAGGGAAAGACAAGCAAGGGATCAAGGGATATATTCGAGTGAAAAACAAACAAGACACAAATGGTATATTTTATTTTATATTTCTCGTGTCATTTTGTCTGTTTATTATGTTTTCGATGTTATGATTGTTTTCTTGGTTCAAATTTATGCTTTGTTTGGCTGTTCAGAATTGTTTAGGGGAGAAAAAAGCGCATGTTAGATACGTGATTATTATTAATTGATTATGAAAGAGTAGCTTCGCTTAATTCTGCAAAGAAAATTTGACCTATAGGTTTTAATTCTTCCAAACAGTTTGGAACAGTATGTTCGGTGAAACTTGGCATTTACACTAATTTTCCATGAAATTGAAATACATTAATTCATAAAATTTGAACTGCATGATTAGTGTTTAGCAGATTCTTTAATATAATTCATTTTGTTTAATTTATAACAGGTGTTGGTCTAGACAAGCCAAATCCATGGGCATTTGATACAGCACAATTTGATAGTATTCTTAAGAGACTGAAAGTGGTATGTTTTATGTTATCAATTGTTTGATAGTCATTAGTGACCAGTAGTACGTGTAACTTCTGACCTTCTTTCTATTTGTTTGATTGACAGCAAGCAGTGCAAACTAATGATGAAGGTATAGGATAATGATAATCAGATGCTCTTGGACTTAATGTTGTAAATTAAAACTATAGTCTGAAAATTGTTGCCTTTGTAATAGCAGTTGAGAAGGACGATTCAGAATTAGAAACTGGGACTGATGGGTCTAATGATGCTCAGAAGCAAACCGTCAAGGCTACTAGAGCACGAGGAAGGTTAATGCAATTACATTGAAATCTTTCTGTTTGTGCATTTTCAAATGTCCGTTGCCTTTTTTTCTATCCACTTAGACTAGAGTTATTTATTTATTTACTTTTCTTATCCTTAGATATAAAAAAAGAGAAAAAGGGAAGCTTGTCCATGGATATTCTTCAAAGGATCTTGAAGGAATTCTCGTAAGTTCAAACTTGCCTGAACTTCTTTTGATTAAAACATGTGCTAGTTTCCTCCTCTAGATGTAGCTTGTGTATATGGTTATGAAATGCAGTTTGCACAATCTTGATTTAGGATTACATTAACTTTTATGTTTCTGACTATGAGGTGAACTTTTAACTTGCAAACAGCCATGGAATTTAAATTGGTTAATTCATTCGTTATTCTCTCTTTCTGTTATTGTGTAATTATTCCCAGACTATATATGATGTGTGGTTGCATGCTGTAAGTTGATTTTAGTCACTGCTTATTTACGCTGGGTAGATCTACTGTAGGTCAAAAAGGTTGAGGAGGCGCCAGAAGTAGATCGTAGCGTAGATGGCATGCTGGAGGTAGTGGAGGCATCTGAAAGTCAAGACTATTGTGCTGAAGGTAATAAATACCTTTAGATACGAAGTAGTTTGTTTTCCTTGGTTTGGAGAGTATTATTTAGATACTTACAATAAGTTGTAAGTTCGACGATGTAAGATTTGTTTGGATACTTGTAAGAGCCTATTTTGTTCTTTTCTTTTAATGTTGTCAATTGAGGAAAGTAAGACGTGCCTTGAGCAGCATTAAGAGTAAAGGACTGTGTCTGCTCTTATCAATTATCTAAATTAACACAAATTATTCTGATGATGGTCGTTAAAGCCTATCAATATTCCTAATAGCTTGTATTTCATGTTGTTTCTTGAATAGCTTTGGTCAATTGTTGTGACAGGAAACAAAATGGAAGATGTACCTCCAGATTGGTGGGGCTTTAAATATGGATTTGTCTCAGGAGGTTATCTTGGAGCAAACTCTACTAGAAAGAAACGAGTCAAAGCTGAAGGTGATCAGAGGAGTAATGAAAGGACTACATTTTGTGAAGATGACCAAGAGAATCTGTACAACTTAGTTCAAGTATGTGTCCTTTGCCAACTTCTTTCTTTGCATATCATAAGTTCAGCTGCTTGATTATCAATTTTATGTATGTGAAGGAGATATTTGCAACTGACTCTGTATTTCCATGTTATAAAACTGTTCTGTTCCACCAATACATTTGAAAATGGAGTAAATGATGGGTGTTGTTAGACATTACTGATATTTCAGTTGATATGAACATATACTCTTGAAATTCTGCTTAATAAGAGTAGTTTGCTTACTGGAGCTGGACAAAAATTTAGTGTTGTGATAGTGGGCAGAAACCTATTACAGACTGAATTGTTGACTCACCTTTTCCTCCACAAATTTTTAGGATAAATCCACAACTGGAAAGCAAGGACTTGGCATTAAGGACCGGCCCAAGAAAATAGCCGGTGTCCGCTTTCAGGGGAAGAAGACTTCCTTTGATGATAGTGATGATGAGGAGTCTGCCGATGAACCAGCATCTAATGATGAGCCATCTGCTGAATTTGGTGTCCCAGTGAAACGAAAACATGAAGACTCATTGGAGATAGTAAACACTGATGAACCCAATTGGAAGGTGAAAAAGTTGTGTAAGAAGCTTCTTCGACAGGTGCGTCATCATGCATTGCAATCTCGAAAGGGCACATTATTTCCACTTCTAATTGACTACTTATTTCAGGTAGCCGGGGAGTCATTAAAGCTAAAACAACTGAAAGGTCTTATTGATGAACATTCAACATCAGTCTTCTCCAACTTCTCTTCAAAGGAAGATGCTCTTGCTTACTTGAAGAAAAAGGTATGAACATCTAGCAAAAACCTATTGGCAGAGTCATTTGTCTATCTGTTCATAATTGAGGGTCTTATGCGGACACATGAATTTTGCATCTTATAAGGACTTGTTCTGATTCTTATTCTTCCACCCAATAGCCTTTAGAATTTTGTCACTCAAACGAGTGGTGATCAATTAATGAGGAAGGTCATTGAATTATGTTCACTTTATAAAGAACTATGCTTCATGTTATTCTTTTTTCTGTTTGGCATACATGAGTTGGTTGTGACATTTTGAGTTGTCAATGCAGCTAGAAGGTAGTTCAAAGTTTATTGTGAAGGGAAAGCGAGTCAGTCTCATATCAAGAAGAGGCTGAAAATT
The DNA here is from genome assembly GCA_028052125.1 of Melia azedarach. Taxonomy (NCBI): domain Eukaryota; kingdom Viridiplantae; phylum Streptophyta; class Magnoliopsida; order Sapindales; family Meliaceae; genus Melia; species Melia azedarach. The sequence continues at coordinate 1,304,806 of CM051401.1, read as the reverse complement.
TTTGTTAGATTTTCAACATCACATATCGGTCTGTATATTGCAGCAGAGATGGGATTAGTCACGTCCATATATCATGCTTTTATTGGATTTGTTGTAGCAATTATTTGGACTTTTTTAATTGGTATTTATTCTGCATTTTACTTGGTTGATCAAATAGAAAATAATCTATTAGCATCGATGGTTGTACAAGGCTTGTATCTTGAACAACAATTTTGGTATGATTTTGCTAGGAGGGCTGTGTCAAATGGTTGTCTGACGGCATCTAAGTGTAGTATCTACTCTGTTAACTGGACGTGTAGAGGCTCTCGTGCATTGCAATTTATAGTTACATTTTATTACTGGATATTTACTGGATTTTACGGAACCAAAAATATTTATGGTTGAGCTTTATTAACAATCTTAACAGCTTGTTCTTGTTCTATTTTCTTAATTGTGTAGACAGTTACCGCTATAAAAAGATATGCTGCTTCTGGCTCATGGCGCTGTGCCTTCCTGCATGGTATTTTCAGATGTAGTTGGTCTGCACTATCTTCTTTGCTATGTACTTCCCCAAATGATCATATCCATGGACGTATAAGGCCTCAATTTCTGCTCTCTGACCACTCTGAATCATCAACGCTAACTCTTCTCTGTAATTTTCCTGTCAAACACCAATTGCCATATATAGGTTTTCGATTGATCATACTTTTCGCCTCAGTGGGAAATAGGAAATTAAAAAAAAATGAATTAAAGCTGTGAGTACTGCATAATTTACCGGTAGGAGATCTAAGGACATCAAGCTTCTCGCAATTTGAAGGTCCCGTTGCTTCAATGGAACAAAGGATTGTTGAGGAATCAGCTGTACATCACCTCCCCTCAGTCCCAACCACTTCACATTGCAGGCTGATGGTGGGGGAATACAAAAAATCGTGTAGTGTTAATGGCTATCTTACAAGCAAAGAGCAGTACGGATTCATTTCAACATGATATGCAAGCAAACACCATATCTGTATGCTTCCAGTCCCATCCCGAGGCTTCCGAACTTGAATGTGCATAATATAGCTAGTCCGGCAGGATTCCTTGAATGATTAGAGTCTATGTTATGAGTACGCACCAATAGATTATTTATTTTATTGATAAAAAACAAAGGTCACATACCAGTCAACGAGAGCTAAAATTGGCAAGTCAGGAAAGGTCCTGGTCAGTCGGTGAAGGAGAAACCTATATGTTGGCCAACCAAAGAACAACTCGAGAGTTAAACTAGTTGCTCTTTTAAGCTGTGAGATGTTTCCTCGCCAGCAAATTGCATCAAATGTAGAGATTAGATATTAGCAAGGTCATGAGTTACCTTGTAGCAATATCTGGGTATCCTTTGGCTGTGATAAGAATGCTTGGAATCTGATTGAATACATGATCCTCAGCCAACCGCTGGAAAACTGCATGCTGCACAAATCCATTTGTTGAAGAATACTAATGTCCAGAAAGAAGGAACAATCAGAAGTTTTTAAGGTTGATAGAGAACTAGGACAAACACATTACCTTTTCCACCACAATAATATACCTTGCATCTGTCCTCATTACCAACTTTTCTAATATGTTCAGGTCTCCAGAAATAGCATAGCCCGAAGACCCACATGCCGAACAATCAACCGCCTCATGATTTGGCTCCTACATGTTTCAAATTCCCCCCCAAAAAAAGAGGAAAATAAGCTAGTGTACTTCATTGAGATACAGAGAAAAGCACAGATCCGATATGATACCATAAGCAGTGAAAACAACTTAAGAGAGAGAACTCTCAAAGGTAGCTATCCTAGTTTATGATAAAATTTGAGAAAAAAATTTCCGGTTCATTGAACTTGAATTTCCAAGGCCTAGCTGTGCCCTAACGATCAATCTTCCCATTGAGTTCTCCACCTTTGGCACAGCTGACGAAATGAGGTAATGAAGGCAACAATCTCCAGTGCATCAAAATAATTGCAATGGTGACAATGAATTGACAATCAGCAACTTGCAAGGAGTACTAGATTCTCTCTGTCACTCATTGAATTGAAGGCCTATATAAGACATTATGTAACACATAATGAAAGAAAAAAAGATGATAACGTGCCTGCAGCAACAATCGCCCAGCAACAAGTCCTCGACTGGCTGCCATAATTCCAAGACTGTAACGGCTACACCGAAGCAATGCTACAACATCTACCCAACAATAAAACAAAGGGACTCTATCAATTGAAGCAAAATGAGAATTCCCAGAAATTAATTCATTAGTCCATTATTGGAGAAAAATGACCTTGGATTGTCCTATTGACTTGCAACTGAGAAGTGAAATATTCTGGTGAATCACAAATCAACTTATAAAATAGTTCCCTCTGCGTGACCCGCTTTTCTTGCGCCAGAATCTCAAAGCACATCTTCATCACTTTCCACACTTAATTAATAAAATGTATTAGTTGATTTAAAAGGCATTGGTCTTGAAACATTTCTAGAGAAAAAAATGAGAAAAGATTGTGACCAAAACCTCTAACAAAGGCTTTAGCTGCATTGGCGTTCGTCAAGGACCTTGTACAAAAGGAATGAGAGAGAAAAATCCATGAAACATCAGTCAACAGTCCTTGACATACACGACTGTTGCTCGATCTTCTATTGATCTGTCCATTTCACCAGTTGAAATTACTTGAAGAATATTAACGTTTTCAAGAAACCTGATATTTTTTTTTGGTTGCCCAGCAAATGAGTTATGAAGGACAAGATCATATTAGAACTGTGAATATTCAACGGTAATCAAATTATATACTAACTTAATCCACTAAAAAGGCCGAAGGATGAATATTGCGAGATTAGAAGTCGAAATTTTACCAAGTCCCAGGCAGCATTAAACCGAACCATAAAATTAAAATTGGAAATTGTTTTCATATAAAATATTACCAAACAAAGCTGAAATGTAATACCAGAGGGAGATCAGAGATCGCAGGCTCGGGAGAGTTTAAGATCTTGAGAAAATTGATTACTGAAACTTCGATTCTCGCTCGAACCTGCAAAATCAATTTAAACCGAATAAAAATAAAATAAAATAACAGAGATACGACATCGTGATGATGATGAGAACTACCTCCCGCGGAGATAAAATATCGGCGTAGCAGAGTTGTTGATCGGAGAAGAACCTTATCGAAGACTTGCTCAAATCTTCCATTTACTGCCGAGGGATTGGCGCCAGGGTGGCTCTGAATTTGAATATCAAAGCTAATTGTCTTTTTCTGGTTAATACATTTCTTTCTAAACGTGGAACGACTTCGCGTGATTGCGAATTTTCCCAGGCTTTGCATTTAAGAATTTTAGGCTTGGGTTTAGAGTTGGATTGGGCCTAACTCTCAGTAGTACAATTACTTCCTGGCCCCAATCCAGAGATTTTAGTTTAAAGATATTATTAACAATTTTTTCTTAAAAAAAAAAATTATCAGGCTTTAATGAAATAAATATTATAATAATAATTGATGAGGAGGAGAAAGAGAGTTGTCTCCATCGCCGAAATTCTGAATGACGGAATCAAACTTGGACTTTGAGAAGTCGGTTTGTTGCAGTCCATTATTCCTCCTCCATTGGTTCCTACTAACTAGTTGTCTGTATATTAAATTAAATTGTAAATTCCGCGTGATACAGTCCCCCAAACCAATTTCAAGAGCTTTCGACATTGTCAAACTCTCCGTAGCTAGCTGTTGCTGCCTATTCTACTAGTGCTCTAGACTAACACTCCATCTCCATAGGTAATTGCCGTAAAGAGCTGCACAAAGGACACAAACTACGTATCCTCATAGAATCATAATAGTCGGTTCGTGGTCCAAGAAACTCCATCATTCCACAACTCCATTCCCTGCTTTTCACGTTTCTTTCTTCATACAACTTGCTATGGTATAGTGTTCTAAAGTCTATTTTCAGATTCAGATTTGAAAATTTTTAAATTTTAAAAAATTTATTGTTGTATCATTCAGAAGAGTCCGAAATAAGGCCATGGAAAGTAATCTAAGTACATAGTGATAGCTAATTAATGGATCTCTAATCTAATTTGTTGATGTATTGTTGATAAAGATATTCTCTAACGATGTATCTGTTGTACATACAGTTAATTTACATTTTGGGTATAACTGTAATGGTATTCAATTCAATTATTGTACATAATAACAGATTGCCTGTAATTCGATGATGATATAAATTATAGATTTATTATTATTGTAATATTTATGCAGGAACTTCAAATGAATGATATATATATGTTTGTCTTGAAGCAATATAATAAAATGGAAAAACAACGTGCTCCTTTTCTTATGGATGCTCCTCAACTAACCAAATATATACTTTAGAATACTGTTCTTTACCACATTTTTATAAAATAATTTAATAAAACTTAATCATATACACTAATAAAAATCATCAAATAAGTCGATACGTATAATAAACAAATATATCCATCATAAAATTAATATTATTAAAATAATTGCATTACAATAAAAATATCCTAAATTTTGTTGATCAAGTTGCAACTTGCAATGAGCAATTTGACTTTGGTTATTGTTTTTATTTTATTTTTTGACTTTGAAATTGTTAGTCATCACACGGTTTCTAAGAAGATTAATATAATTAGAAAATAAAAAGATCTCTTAAAACAGCCAAATAATTGAGGAGAAGAAGTGGGAATTCAAGAGCATGTATAAAGATTTGGTTATTGAAAGGCTTAAAGCGTAAAGCAAGCCTATACTTTATAATTTTAGGTGCATGGACACACAGTACAGGGGACCAAATAGTGGCTGTGGCTGTGGCTGTGGCCGTGGCAGTGGCACTACTCTCGCGCATTATCCAAATCAACAATACATATGCATGCATGTCACTGCCTAACCGTTAACAACTCATTTTAACCCTCTTAAATACATATTCATTAAATAGTTTAGGTATAAGCTGCATAAGATTCATATAATATTTTGTATTTTCCCATAAAAAGAGAAAGAAAGAAAAACACTAATCATCATATCATATTCTGTATTTTCCTAGGAAAGTAAATAAAGAAAAAGACTCATTATCATGTCATTTTTAGTCCACACGCGTGAAAGATTGTATTGAGGGGAGAAATTGTATCCCGGAAAAAAAAAGCTAAATTATTAACAAATTTCCAAGTTTGGTAGGGTTGACTTTCAAAAAGTCAACCAAATGGGAGATAGAAATCTGGTTTAAGAAAAAGAATTAGATTTCAATTAAAGCTGCAGCTCTAGAATTCATATATTGTTCTCTTCCAATATATATACAAACAAATTAAACCTTGCCTTGAATATCGTCCCATATCCGTTTACATTCTCTGACAATTTTTCTAATTCTCTTCTTATATATATCTCTGCAGAGAATCGTTCGTTCTAATTTTTTATGAGTGATTTTGTTTGCATGGACTGGGATTTGCAAGCAATAGTCAGAGGTTGCAGCAGTGAGCTTTCCACCCCAGTTATGGACATCCCACGCCGACAATCTTGTTTTCCTCCTCCGAGTCTTCAACAAGATGTATTTTTCAAATTTCCTGATATCTGCGAGTCCACAACAATTTTTGATGAACTAGAGCAACTTTACAAGCCCTTTTATCCGCAAACCACAATCACCAGTACTACTTCCATGTCTGTTCCTTTAGAAGTTAAAAAGCCAAAGAAGATGCGAAAGCCGCGGCCTGTTTCTATTTCTGCTAATGGTACTATTAATATTGATGAGGCAGCGCAACCAAAGAAAGGGTTAGTAACTTTCTGCATTCTTGCTTATGTTTATGCCCGGGCTTCCATATTAAGTTTGCGTAGCGTCAGATATTGATTTGAAAGTATTTTGATTTTACGTGTTTTTGTTTTCAGCAGGAAGAATCAACAAAAAAGAGTGGTGCAGCAAGTAACAGATGCTCTTTCTTGCGATATGTGGGCTTGGCGTAAATATGGGCAGAAACCGATCAAGGGATCACCATATCCAAGGTAAATTAAGCAATACTTGCTGTTTTTATAGATAAATTTGCTTCACACATATACTGATCTTAATCTCTCCGTACCATTAACTTATTAGTTTTGTTTTGCTTGAAAACATGAATGCAGGAGCTATTACAGGTGCAGCAGTTCAAAAGGATGTTTGGCAAGAAAACAAGTAGAACGAAGCAGTACAGACCCAGGACAATTTATCATAACCTACAGTGCTGAGCACAACCACACCCACCCAATACGGCGAAGCTCCCTTGCCGGAAGCACCCGTAGCAAGACCTTAATGCGGAGTACAGTTCCTGCTGCCACGAGCCAACCAGCAGATCAGGCGCAAACAGTTCTTTCTCCAATTACCCCTTTGGCAAGATCCATTGAAGATGAATTTGTGCAAGAAAACATAAAAAAAGGAGAGGAGGGAAACGTGTTTGAAAACGGTGGAGAAGAAGTCATGCCCGATTTAAGTGATGAATTGTTTTCAAGCTTGCAGGATTTGGAAGATCTCTTATTTGATCAATTTACAGAAGACATTTCTGATGATAAAACTTGGTTCATTGATGAGTCTGCAACCATACCTACACAGGGCTTGTAATATTAATTATCAAATTGAAAATTTTACAGTGCTTAAAATAATCCCCAATTCCAGTTTAACAGTTTTAATTGTAGATATGTGCATATATAATTCCAATTTCGCAGAAGTGCTTCCTGTATAAGTTAAGCAACTAATACTTAATATCAAATGTCAAGAAAGTCGGTTAAATTCACCAGTTTTTCAAATGCTGACAAAAGTGGTTTTGTAGTTAATGCATTTTTCCTGATAATTTGTCTTAGATTTTAACTTGTTTATGTCTTGAATGATCAACTTGGATTTTCAGGAATTTTTTAATGTGCAAGTGTTACACCGACTAGCCGTGCCATTAACTGTAAGCAAAAACGACAGCTAATTAATTAAATTATATTTGATTATTTAAAGAGGATAAGCTTTAATTATGGACCTAACACGGTGTACTTATGTGATCAGTTAGCTCCATGTATATTTCTTGCAAGTTTTAAAGTAACTGCGTATTATAAAATTAAAAGTTATTTTGTACTTTAAATTAAGTCGTACAGCCAACAAGAGAGAGAGATAAGGTTCCATGCAGTTTTTTTCGTGAGAAAATGGGCCAACCAATACATTGTCACATTTCATTTCTGTCCCCTCGCTAAATAACAAGACCACAAACGAGGATACACACACACACATATATGTATTATTTATTATTAAGAAGGCAGACAAGAACCCTAAGTTTTCAACAATTTCACCAAATAACGATATGTTTTTAATATTCGAAGAATCGTTATTCTCAAAATTAATTAAACATAAGGATGTATAAAAGGTTAGACAGTAATCATTCCTGTACTTGAAAAGTACATATTCTTACCTTTCGATCTTAGGCAAAGTCCATAACTATATCTTCAGCCGGCCACTTCATTTCATTAGTTTCATTTGATTTTATTTTTAATTTTTCGTTTAATAAATTTTTTAGATTTTTATTTTTTATTGAGTTAATTCGATTTTTTTTTTAGTTAGTATTATTTTATTATGTAAAAAATAATTAAGATGGTCTATTTTAGTAATTTTAAGTTATTTGAAATTTTAGATGATATCTTCGTTATTATTATCATCTATAAATCAATTATTTTTGTTATAAATTCTGTTTATTTATTATTGATATGATAGCAGGATGTGTAAATCATTTTTTACATATATACTCTTTATACTAGAATTTACAAATTCTCATTAAAAAAAAAAAAGATGTTTTGTACTCTCAAAATAGAGTGGGGTTCGAAGTTACTGTAAATTCATTTATTTCATTGTTTTCGGTTCGTTAATACAACATTTTATTTCTCCATACAACACTGTTCAGTAGAGCTTTTGCTAATTACAAACCTGAAGACCTTGTTTAATACGCTAATTACACATTAATCACTTAAATGTAGCTAACCATATTAGGGACCTTAATAGTCTGAAAGAAAAGCAAACATTCTTGTTTGGTTTGAGCAAGCAAAGCAGCCACAGAACCAACAAAAGCAGCATTCATGTAAGTGGTGGGTTCAGCATGAGAGTAATCTGATCTCAAATCTTTGAACTCGTCATTTGAATCAGGACCCCCAACAATTGCACCCACATGGGTATTTGGATTTGGTTTGCTAGAATAATAATACTTTGAGTAGCCATCGTTGCAGCCAACTTTGGCTGGGAGTGTTCGGATTGAGGGAATTGATTCCCCTCTGTGATGCATCTGCATGGGGAATTTGCTGCCGAAACCTGTCATGTAGGACATCTTCATGGGGTTGTTTCCTAGTATGTAGTCCACCTGAAAGTAAATTAATGTAAAGACATATGTAAATGTTGCAGAATTCTTAACTTGATTGGAGACTAAAAGAGATTTACCTGTGATTTTGCGAAGGCACTGATTTGAGAGGCAGAGAAATGCACTGAGCCGCATTGGACTCCATTAATATGAGCTGTATTCAAGGTTTTGGAGAAGAGAAATAGCACCATGGAGGAGGTTGTAGCATACTGTAAATTACTACTATCTCTGATATATAGAAGCCCACCTACCAAAAAAAATAACAAACAGAAAATCCTGTCTAGTAAAATGCTAATATCTCTTATTAGAAGCTTTGATGGTATATATGAGCGAGAGATATGTACCGGGAGTTGTTCTAATCTGTACAGAACTACTTCCTGGCATCAATGCACATATAAACGATTCAATGTCTGTCTTAAACTTAGACAAATTCTTCTTCCCTCTATAAAATTCCTGAAAAAAAAAAAAAAAACTGTTTCTTCCTTTTCCGATTATCCGAACAAGTACAATGTTGTATCGTAGCTGATAACTTTACTTTTGCCAGCAACATCTGAGCTCCGGCAAATTTGTTGTCCCAACTGAATTCTGACACTGCCCGACTCCATCCTTGGTTGCTCAAGACATAGTTCAAGTATTTGATATCCCCACTTGCTTTGTATAACCAAACCGCAGCCCACAACAATTCATCCTTATTCAGAATTCAGAAGCAGTAAGCTCGTAGTGAAGAAGAAACTAGGTCGAACTGATCAAATGTAGAATCAAATTTCAACATGTAAATTCATATATATTTTACCTGATAGCCAGAATAAGAGCAGTAGAAAGGGCAAGAAGCCTGGAAAGATCCCCTATATTTGTCCGCAAATTCAAACAACTGTACTTATATATATATCAATTAGGAGAAAGGCGTACATATTATATTTTGCCATGTAGGCAGATGTAATTAAATTGATTAGAAATGCACTCTTACTGATTTTGATTGGCTTAAAAGCGTTGAAGAGTAGTTGAAATCAGATTCTTTGAAGACAATTGAAGCAGCAGAAAGAGCAGCAGCAGCTTCAGCTGCTGCTTCAGTGCCTGGTGAATCAGATGTTATCTTGTATAGCGTTCGAGGAGTATCCATGTCTTCCGGCCGTTCCCAACATTGATGATCACCATTTCCATCTCCCACCTGTATATTAAAGTAAAAAAAATCTCAAATTGATCACTCCTTGTAAACCTGATATATCTTGACAATAAGATTTTTCAGGTTTTCTCATGCGGCGTTTTCACGACACTTCGACTTTTAGTTATTAATTAATTTGATCTTTCTGCAACTATGCACAAGAAAGATATAGGACCTGAGTGTACAGAGTGGTGGGGGAAGTGTGAGCTCGCAGAATGAATTCAGTACCCCATCGAATTGCACTGCCTAGGTAGCCAAGCTGATTGACTGAAGAGATTTCTCTTCGGTACTCAACAGCAGCCCAACTCAACAAGCTGACTGTAAATGCCATGGGCCATCCGAACTTGACATTATCACCAGCATCATAGTAACCTCCTACCAAATTTACCTGCACACAACCAACTTAAGTATTAATCAGCTGTAAAATTAACGAGAACAATTTCCTCTTAAAATACTTTAAGCCAAGATTCAACCACTAGTCTTATATTTCTTGCTTTCTAATGATTTAAAATTAATTAACTATTCTTAGATTAGCTTAATATTCTTCTCGTGTTTGTCAAACCAACAAGAGATAGTTTCCTTTTCATTATCATTAATTTTATATATAACGGCAACTAACTAACAAGAATAATATATGCTTGACATTTGATAATACATTATCAGGCTTGCCATCAGACAGAGCAGAGTCTCCCCTCCACTTCACTCTCTGGCTTGCCGGCAACCTCCCCGAACGTTGCCCCTCAAAAAACAAGATTGACTTGCCAAGTGCATCTCTATAATCATAAGCTTGGGAGCAGAAGCTTTCATCTTCTATGGCTAGCACATTGTGACTAGTCAAGACATGTGACAAGACAAGAACCCAAATCCAGATTCTAGAAATTTGAACTTGCCCCATATTTTGCAACTCCATAGCTGCTCAAGTGCTTTAATTTGTGCACAGCTAGCTTGTTGCTATTTATAGAGCTAGTTTACTGAAATGCTTCCGAAGAAGTTGCTAAATTTTACAAGCAAAAATTCATGGGCATTTTGGCGACTTTTGATCATGTGAATGTAAGGTGACATGGCATAATGGACATTGCGTGAAGTGATGATCCTAAGAGAGCAATTGGAAATTCACAATAAGTTGAGCGATAGAAATTATGATAATTAATCAAAATAGGAAGATACTGACACCCACTCCCCGACATCATTAGTTACTACTACCACAATTTTCATTTTTCATCACATAAATATAAACTAATTAAAACTCTTTTCAGTTTCGGAATCAACAAAAATTGAAAGTAAAAACTTTGTGTCGTCCAAATTTGTCTATTCTCTTTTCCTGTAAGATTATCTGAAGGGAATTTTAGTAAAATTCAGCAATATTTAGACAGGTGGTAAGAAGTGCTTAGTTAGTGGATGATATGATAATTTAATTGAAGGATTACTCAAATGAAGTCTGTCAGTATAGTTATACTATAATTATTGAGAAACATCAATATATTCTTTTGGATGGAAAGTTCCATTGAGGATCACTAGCGAGTAATAGTAATCGAGCCAAATTCCTAATCGAAATCCTATGTTAATTTGTAACACCAAAACTTTTGTATTCTTTCTGTTCACTTATTGCTTGAAGGCCCATACCATATCCATATACATACAAATAAAAAACGCACATGCTCAAGCTCCTGAATTAGGAACAACATTTACCCATCTTTTGCAGAGAGCACATCCTTTTTCTATTTAGAATGTTATCAAATTATGAGATAAATACGTCACCGTCTTTTTTGCATTAAGTTTTTGCATCTAAGCTAGAAAGAAAGGACACGCTTGCTTTTTCGTCTGGGTTAGATACAGATATGATGATTTGGTTTGTCCCCATTAAGTTTTCGGGCTAAATGCATAATATGAAGCAGCACTCCACATTCTTTATTAGTGTTTATTTTTTCTGGTACTCCATTAACTTTTATCTTGCATCAATACATGATGTTGAACTGCATTCAACCAAACATAATATCATATGTCACTCCACGCACGCATCTATTATTAATATTATAATATGATATCCATCTTAATTTCGTCGACCACCTTTCGTGAATGTATCGAATTTCGAGCAATAATAAATGACACGTAGGTACATATAATCTAATATAATATTAAATTATAAAAGAACGTGATAATTTGACAGCTTTTGGATAGAAAATAGATGAAAAGAATATTCGTGAAATCGAAATAATTGCAAGCAGCATTCCAACTTATTTCAGTTACATTTTTTCCGCGTTCGAAAATGAGTATGGGCGTCGAAATAGAACAAGTCTTATTAATTGTTTTTTCTATATTCGTTATCGCCGCGAATCCGAAATCTTGTATAGTGGTGATTTGCCTATGTGACGCCACATATCAACCCTCTAGTAATGTTCTTATCTAGGAGTTCTTCCTTCGGCTCTAGTTTTAATCAGTTTATGTAGGATCGTTCCATTAACATTCGAAACTCTTTGACAACCTTTTTCCCAACTATTATGCTCAAAATGTTACCTATACCCTTCAGTTTAATGCTATACCTATATTGGATAGTTCAAAAGCCTACAGCTCAAGTTGTCTCCCGTTCTATTTTTTCATGGTATAATATAGGCAACAATTGGCATTACAACAGTTGGAATTCAGAGTTATAAAACAACACCATTTCATATATTTCCAACAATATTTTGAATTAAAATTTCAGAACTTAAAATTATCACTCATTTTTGTGGAGTCATTTCCATTTTAGGTCATTTAATCAAATCTCCTACAAAAATTGATGAAAAAATACAGAGGAAGTAATCCAAATAATATTTCATAAACTCTGCCGAACAGTCTTGGGTGTGTTTAAAGGAAGAGGGTAAGAGTAATTTTATTTATTTTGCAAATGATTAGAGAAATCCCATTCGACGGGTAACCAAGAAAAGCCAACACAAGAAATAACCGGAACTTTGATAACACTATTATGAGCAGTATCATAGTTTAAAATTTTACTGGTAGAAATTCTACAAATAAATTAAAAGAATTTGAAAAACTCAAAATTAATAATTGAATTGCTACACTATTGCCGGCACAGGTACCTACTACTGGTAAAATACTGCAAGAATAAGAGTTGAATTGTTCGTGCTTCATGCTTCAAGTAGGGAACTTCTCACCATCTGGGTGGTGGGTGGGAACCAGCACGGCGGATGGAAAGTTACAGAACAATGATAAAAGCGCAGGTACTAAGCAAAAATCCATAATACACATATCAATTCTGTCTACCTAGAGAATACTATTCTTCTCGAGTCAACTGCAACCGAAGCTGCGCAAATCAAAGACCTAAACCATAAGGAAGGTCTGCAATCCCACACATTAAAATCTGCACCACAGGATGGTCATAACAGGAAAGTGCCCAAGTCTACGCCATGTCTCATAAGTAATACCTTACGGTTACCAACCCATTCCAATCGGTAAGAGAGGTCAAGATTATGAATCAATAATTTCAAACTGTCTGCATAACTCAAACTCCTAGCATTTTCCTACAAACAAAGCAAGAAGGTTATGCTTCTGATGGAATAATAATTATGTAGTTACACAATGTGCATCTAGAGCTACTTCCCAACACAAACCTCAAAAACTAGGAAAGGACTGTGGATGATAGGGCTCCCAATACTGAAACAAGAAAGACACCAGAAAAAATGGGGAAAAGGAAAACACAGGACAAAAATAAGCAGCTCCGGATATTTTGTTTACTTGTTTGTGAGTTGTTACGCACCTATCAACTTAACAAAGGCAACTCAAGACAGTCTCTTCTTCAATACTAGTGCATATCACAAGTTCCATTTCTAACTTTAAGTTCTCTTCTTAATTCAAGGTCATGTCTTCTTTCCAAAGCAAGAGATGAATATTTAATAAAGTTTATTATCTGAAGAGTTTGTAACAGGTTCATGAATACTTATTAACAATTCTACTTTTTGAAGGTTCAAACCTTTGAATAAAAATCCAGCTTGTAAAAGATATGGTAAATTTGTAATTATCAATAGTTTGAATGTATACACCATGGTTCTATATAGTAGAGCTGAATTCTAAACCATACTTGACAACTAACTTAGACCAGATAGCATGTAGTCTATGAAAATCATTAAAGTGTCAACAAACAAACTTACTTGTGGATTGGCCTCTCTATCATGTCCCATTATGTTTGCCATTACGCTAGACCTAGCAGTTTTAGGTGAAAATCCTTCCCATGGAGGAACGAATATCAGTTTAGTGCATTGAACAGGAACCAAGTTCCGGCTCAGTTTCTCCCACCATACAGATCCCAAAGACCACCATCTAATCATCAAACCCAGCTCCGAAAAAGCAACCAGCCCCTGCCATTAGTAGGAGAAAGATGTGCATCACATACTGGAAGTCCGTCCCTTGCAAATCAATATTTCTGAATAACTTTAAAGGCTACAAACTGCCCATGCTATCCATGAAAAGGTGACATACAGACGTTTTAATTTGATTGACAACATTGTATGAATTTCAGAGTTTTTGATAAAGTAAAAGAGAAAGATATCTAACCGAACTAGAATTAAGGACAAAAAACAAAAAAATGATGTCACGAACATAAAATGATGTCTGTGAATAGCAGACATAAAAATGATGTCACAGACATGAAGAAAGCTTTCATGGCATAAGAAAACTGTTCATTTATGGGGTCTCAAACTAAATAGAGGTACCTCTCCATCCGGGGAAAAAATCAGAGCTGAAATTGCAGTGGTTGCCACTGTTTCTGATGCTCCTGCTAGCAAACTTGGAAGTCCAGGTGGTCCACTTGCATCCAAAACCTTTATTTTTGTCACACTACATTGGATATCAAAGATACACCAAGTTCAAACAAAAATTTACCTCTTGGGTTATGCCAAAAGGGAGATACAAAAGGAAGATGATCAAAATAAACCAATTATATATTTAGCATTCTGAGAAAAGTGTGAAAAAGATACACCTGGTACATGTCCTAAAACTAAGCACAAAGTAGTAAACTTAAACTTATAGTGAGAAGTTGAAGTAGTTGGTCACGCATATTAGCAGTTCATCAAACCCAATTCTAAACGTAGAGGAGAATTTTTTTTTATACCTTTGCATGTCGTATACCCGAATGCAAGCATTCTTCATGTCTCCAATTGCATCACCAACAGCCAATTTTGTTGATGTGTCGTTGAGGGCTACCATAGGAAATACACGCACAACTTCCTTTAATGCTGTCATGGAACTTTGGAGGCAAGTTCTCCGAATGACCGAGTTTCCAGGGTCCATAGTTTGTAAAATGAAGTTAACCACCTGCAAATCTGTCCAAATGTCACATAAAGATAACCATGGTTGCAGCACTGCAAACAACTGAAGTATACATATGAAAATTATTTGAATTGAAAAGCAAAAGGAAAAACAGAAGCATTTTAACTTTCGGGAATCTAAAATAATATAGTGAAATCACAAGAAAACGGATAATCAAAAAGGATATTAATTAAAAAGCAAGAATTCATGGAACGAGTTTTGCTGAACCATTTATCCTTCATGGTGCCCACTGATGGAATTTCTACACCATGCTTCTTCATATGCTCTCTAATTTACTTTAAATCAGAGATGGACTACATGTCACCAAATTGGAATTGGCTTTACTAACCTTATCAAGGTACTGAGCTATGCTTCTTGGAGAACCACGCACAACCCTGATGACAGTCATGAGAGATACCTGGTGCACAGGTGAATCAGAGGCAGTAGACCAGATTTGGCTTTCTACAACAGTTAGAAAACCTAGAATATCAGCCGTTGCTAGACTTGGAAGAAGATTTCCGACCAAAGTCTCCCGAATTGACACTGGTACAGCTGGATGTTGACCAGCTGAGTTGGCCGATGAACTACTTACACACTCTATCTGGAAGAATATATCACCAATTAAACGAGGTATTTCAGAACCAATGCATGCCCTCCACGTATTCTCCATACCTTCCGCAAGAAGCTCTGCTGCAGTTGAACTATATTTCTCATTCATTGCCATAACCAACTTCATCAAAGGATGAACAACCAGCAGGGCAAGAGTTGGTTTCACAAGGCTAGGGTACCAAATAGCCAATGCTGCTGCAACAATTATATGAGATGTCATTGCATCTTGACTTGTTCCCCCAACACAAGATATCCAATCTTGCACTTCAAATGATTCTAACCATGCAAGTACTTTAGATTCCTCAACCTGCGAAATTCCTTGTGTTTCTGGTGACAAGTCAGACTCTGATTCATTTGCAGCTATTCCCTCTATGTTTGAATTGTCATGTTCATCATCTCTAGTTGTAGATAGTGACCTCTCATGTTTTGCATCAGCAGCTACTTTTGGACTACATAAAGGGGTTGGAATTGCTCTTGAGGCAGCACAGTGAAATAAAGAGCGTGCAGCCATACGTACATGTTCACTTTCATCTTGCCAGAAACCCACTAATAGCTGTTAAGCAAAAAAGAGACAATGAGAATAAAACACAGAAATAACCATACTAACTAAAATATAAGGAATCTTGCCAACTACATAATTTTAGATTATGAAAAGAATGAGGTAAAAATTTCTGACAAACACTTAGATCATAAAACAAAGACAGCCAATATCATATAATTAGCATAATATGAGACCTGAAGCAAAGGAGGCTTTATATCTGGAAATTTTTCGGCAAAATTTCGAGTATAGAAGGCTGCTAAAGCACTGCAAACAAGACCCATCAAATAAAAAGTCAGCAATATAAGCAATAAAGAGCACGTCTTTAATAAATGAAATAAATCAAGAATGCTCATCTCAAACACGGAAGTAATATTTAAGGGTCCACTGCAGCATTGTATTAACATTATAGTGGAGGATTATGGAACTATGAAATACATAACAGCATCAAAAGAATAAACCAAGAGAAAACAAATGTGCTGTCACCATTGCAATATAGGCATGTGAATTGCAGTCCTACCCTACAGTGTCCAGCTTTGAAGTTCTACTCTACAGTGTCTGGCTTTGAAGGTTCCTAAACCTAACAAATAACAATCAACGAGAAGGAATATTCCTCATTTTCCATTTAACACATTAACTTAAGGAGTCATAACAGAAAGCAGTTAGTACATTAGAGACCACGTTTGAACAGTAAAATTGATCCATAGCATTATTACACCAAGAAATTGATGTAATCATGATAAGAATTTGTTCCCTCACTGACTTCAATATCAGCCACAAGTTATATAGCCACCAACTTTCGATGGAATAATATCGCATAGCTATTGATATTTTGCAATCATACCTTCCTGACACAGTATTCCCGCAATTCCAGCTTCTATTCTCAACTCAACTAGTCCTAAATTGAAAGCCAAAATAGAAAAAGAGGAAGGATAACTCTAAACCTTAGCAGGCTATAATAAATGGGAATATTAAATGAGACAATTATTAAGAGAGTAGACCAAGCACATGCGGTGCTTCTTGGTAAAAGGTGTAATACCTGCTAGCTGCTGAACTAGAGGGAAACAAGCTAATCATGCGCTGTGCAAGGGATACCATTGTCAGTGACCTCATTGCACAAAACTCTGATGATGATTTCCAGAGCTGAAATAATCAATATCTCAGATATTTGAAATCAAGTCAAATAAAAAAACGATCCAAAATCTGAAACAGTCTATAATATACCTCAAGACTAGCTTTTGTACCAGGAAATGTCAAAGTCAAGGACCCCTTTTCCCCTTGCAACCCAGAAGCTACAATAAAGTTTCCTGGTCTCTTTAGCTTCATGTCTGTTATTAGCAACCTATCAAGATCACTGTCTACATTCCACAAATGCAAAAATGACAAGCTAAATCGAAGTATATATTCTTCAAGTAATTTAATTGGGGTATGTTCTTCCATAAGATCAGACAACATCCCATGCACATCAGAGCCATTGTCAACAGGTACAGAGTTGGGGCCCGGAGTCTCAGTTCCCTGTCTCTTTATATTGAAAATTTCTTGCTTATCACCGTTCTTTCGCCTGGACTCGTGTGCCTGATAAGGGAACATTAATGATGCAAGGTCAAAACTCAAGGTGGCAATTCCAGGATATGGGCAAGAGCATTTGATCGGTTGTTTTTTCCTTTGAATACCAAATTGAGTGTTTGGAGATAATTTTCCTGAATTTCCTTTACGAACATGAGCTTGGGAAGTATTGGGCTCGGTACTATTAGAAAAAGCGACCCCTCTCTCATCATTATTTAATCGAGATTGAGAAAAGCTTCCATCTTCATGTGTTGGAAGAAGTAATGATGAAACTGAAGTATTCCCATTCAACACAGAGCCAGAAATGGAATTCATACTGATGCCTTTACAGAAATGATCAAACATTGAATGAGAAGCTGTTCCACGAAGGATCCGCTCTCGAGCACCAGTTTTTACATCCCAAATGAATAAAACATCAATAGCATCAGATGATCTTGAATGTTCCTGGCAGAGGCATGCAATATAACCCCTTGGGCCATCCCAAACAACTTTTGCAGCATAATTCGGATGTCCAGGAAACATTCTCTCCACCCTCAAAGTTTCAAGAGAAGCAAGAGCAACAGAGAAGTCATCCCCAACTGACAGAAAGCAGTCACTCCACGGATGTTCAGTCCGAGGAGGGGAAAGAATTATTTGGCGCACTGGAGCTACATGGTGGTGCATGACTGTGATAAGATTCCCAGTGACCAGATCCCATATACGGATAGTGCAATCCATGCTTCCAGAAATTAAAACCTGATTGAAACTCCATCCTTTGGCAGTGCCCACCATCCGATGTGCGGCCAAACATAGTACAGCACCTGTGTGCCCCAAGAAACATTGTCTGGATATACGTGAATCCACTTCTAGCTGAGAACTTGTGCCAGGAGAATTAAGCCCCTTAACGAAGTCAAATTGCAAAACCTCTATGTCACCGGTGAAGAAGCCATACACAATAGCGTAAGGAGCATAGCAATTTTCTGAAATAACCATGGAAGATGATACAATCTTCCTCTTGTGCACTAAACCATCACTTCCACCATCTACTTGTCTACGATCTGCATGATCTAAACAAGAAATAGTGTCTTTCCAAAAGGTCAAATTGATCTTCTCACTGTAAGAGCCCTCAATTTCATGAAGCAAGGTAGAGTTATTAACCCAATCAACAAAAGAAAAGCCTTCTGCAACCCTTGTGCACTGCTGGCAGAGATTTCCATGGCCACCATGATTCTGACATAAAGACCAGACTGTGACATGGGGTCTCCATTGGGAAGCTTCTTCAAGATGAAAGCAAACTGACTCAATACGCAAAAGATAAAGGCTCATTTGAATGAAACGAATGGAATATCTGACATCAGGAGGATAAGAAGCAGCTGGAATCTCACAATGAGGTTGGCACTCAAAATTGTCATTCATATATGATATAGCATAAATAATTGCAGACCCTTTATTATTCCATGCTACAAATTTTTCTAAAAATGTCCTATGGGTTTCACTGGCATTCCCAGTTTTCTCAGTATCACCACTTTTAAGAAACATGCCCCCTGTTGCATGTAAGTGAGTAGACTCACCTTCAAGACAAAAGAGATTGTCCACAAACGCAATTTCTCCAATTGTAGCACCATTTCCCAACAGCCTAAATATGCAGCAATCTTTTAATACAAGAGCAATGATATTCCCACAGGTTGCAACTGACACAAGGTGTCCTCCCTCAACTACTCCATTTGCCCAAATAGCCATATCCAAATTTGAAGAACTTTTATGCAATCCAGTCCCCTCCTCCCCTTCTAGGTGAGACTCCTTTGATATTGGAACCAATTGTAGCCTACCAAATGTATCAACCATCAGTGCAGAATGCCTCTGCCTGTCCTCACCCAATGAAACAACAGCCATAAACTTCAATGGTCCAATAGATAAATTGCCGTGAAAAACCGTTTGAATAATGGTAAGACCATAGGTATCAACTATAACCACAGTGCACTTTGGGTGTTTTCTGCTTTGAACCTCTTTATCCTCAGAAACTAAATCCCCTTCAAAGGAATCAAAAGAATGATGGTGAGATAACTGGGTAGCATCAATGAAACAACATCCGACACATACATATCGCGGGTTTGAGGGCAGTGTGCAAATAATTGAAGGGCTTCCAACCCAGGGAGGCAGTTTTCTTCTTCGTCTGCAGTGTCCACTGCTTCTGCTCCAAACGCACAAAACACCATCAGTACAGGCACTTATTAAGGCACCATTACCTAAGGAAGAGTTGTCCATGACATTACTAGAATTTTCTGTCTTTCCATCACCTGAGACCACAGCAGGATAACAAATGCCAAGATCGGCTATTGCCGCAGAATGGCCACACAACATAGCAATCGGTTTGGTTTCCTGTGAAACAAAAATTTCGCTAGATGTGTTCTCAAAACTTAGATGCCAAATTTAAATGTCATTTTGGAGACTAATGACAATAGAATTCAATTGGCAATCATAGTGACTAACAAATGCTGAGAAACAACCAGCACCGCCTAGTTTGATGGCCAAGAAAATGTACTGAAACTCTAGCATTACTTGAATTATTTACCTTTATAGGAATGAAAGGAAACAACAAAAATACTAACTAAAAGTATCTACTAAACTTGGACTACTGAAACTATATAACCCATGTTGAGATTTTAAATTTATTTTTAAAAGCAAACATAATACCGCTAACATATGACTTAAACTTCACAGTATATTTCTGTTTTTTCTTCCACATTTTCTCAGCAATCAAGTGGAGTAATATCAAATTACCCATCTGAGACAAAAGAGACTAAAAACTGATTTTATATTCAGTTAAATACAGAAGTAGACTTTACAAATTAGAGGAACGCATTCAGCTTAAATGCAACCAAATAACTTGCTTGGTCGCCGACGAAGACAACCAAAACAAGGCCACAGCACTCTAAATAACTGAACCTAACAGCAAGTACTGAATTATGCATAAAACCATTTAATATAAATCATACAGGAAAACTAACAAACAGGAGGCCGACAATTGATATAATACAATAGAAATCCAGATAGAAACCAAAACAGAGAGAATTTAGTTGAATTACCAAATTGTAAAGAGGTTGTGAGTCGGAGAAGGTCCACCAGAGTATGGAACCATCGGATCCACCAGTATAAAGAGTCGGCGGTTGGCTCAGTGCCGCGGTGGCCGTGACTCGGTGAGCCGGAGGCGTGCCAGACCATATGCATGCCACGGATCGGCACTTCATTGGCAGAGTTTGTTAGTACATCGAACTCCCGATCAAAATTCCAATGGGCGAGTCGGCCTGACCGAGTTACGTTCTGTATACTTGAGCTGGCGATTAGGAAGTTTACTTCCGGGTAACTCAGCACGTTAAAGATCGTGTTAACATTGTTCTTCGACTTGCGACTCAGTGATTTTAGTTTATGAAAGCACTTTTAATTTTTTTTTTCTCCTCTCTTCCTTGTCCCTTTAACAGAAATTCAGGGAAAAGTCCACATGCCTCCCTCAATGTTTGTAGAAATTCTAATTTAACAGAACATTTATAAAACAACCCACGTACCTCTCTTATAAAATATAAACTTATTAAAATACTCTAAATTTATTTTAAAATTATAAAATAAAATTATTTTGATTTAAACCATTATAATCTAATCCCTTACTATACTAAATAAATTTTAATAATATATTTTTTAATTCATAATATATAATTCTTTTATAAATATATAAATAATAAAATTTATAATAATTACAATTATTTTGCTACTATAAAAATTTATAATCAAAAATAATTTCTAACTCTTTACAAAAAATTTAAAATAATTTTATAATTATTAAAATTTTTTATTATAACTTAAATTGAAATTATTATTATCATTAAATTATAAATTTTCAAAACAATTATCATTATTAAATTTTTTTAAATAAAATATTTATTTTATTTAACAATTACTTAAAAAATAATTTTTTAATTATTAATTTAAAATAATTTTATTTTATAACCATTTAAATTTATTTTTTAATAATTATTTAAGAATAATTTTATTTAATATTTAATAATAATTTTAACTCAAGTTATTATATAGATTTTTTAAATTAATAAGTTTTATAATAATAAAATAATTTTAATTATTATAGAAATTATTAAATATGCATTATCAAAAGAGTTATTTATTAAAAATTAAAAAAATATATATTTAAAATGTGTTTGGTATAATGGTTAAAGTATTGTTTTTTTTCATTAAGATTTGGTAATTTTATTTTTTAATTTTAAAAAAATAGATTTAAAATATTTTGATAAATTTACTATTTATAAAAGAGATTTGTATATTTTTTCACAAACTTTCTATTAAACTGAAATTTCTACAAATTTCAAGAGAGATACGTGGACTTTTTTCTATTAATAATAATTTTTTATTTATACTGTTTAATATATTTCTCATGAAATTTTAGACTTTATTGAATAAAGAGAGAGGATTTGACTCTAATATTATTTAAATTTGTTAATCAATCCTTACAAATAAGGAAAATTTTATAAAATTACTTGAGAATTTTACTCTTTCAAACAAACCTATTCCACTTCTAAATATCTTCATATTACATGTTAATTTATGGATTTAAATAAATATTAAATAAATTTAAATTAAATTTATCATTAATTATTAATTGGTGTTAAAATAGTACAACTTATACTAGAATAGAAATATATAAAATTCAAATTCCGCTTACATAGAGTTTGATTTATTTTTTTATATATTTAAAAATTTTAAAAAATTAAAAAATTGAGTACTTATATTTTTATAATTTTATAAATAAGAATATAATATTTCATATGTAATAAGAAAATCTCTAATTTTATTGTAATTATTAAAATATTCTTTTAAGTGTTAAGTTATATATGTGTTTTTTTCATAATATACTAAATATAATTCAATTTTAATTATTTAAATATGTTAAATATTTTTTATTTAATTTAACACTAAAACTTTAAGAGGTAAATTTAAAAAAAATTATGTTAAAACTTTTTATCTAAAATTACATACAAATATTTAAATCAATTTATTTAAGGATAATGGTCATTTAGGTCCTAAAGGTTTAGCTAATTAACCATATAAATTCTAATAGTTTCAAAATTTACCTTAAAAGTCCTAATATCTATAAAAAAATATATTTTTACAATAATACCTTCGTTAGTTATTATATTTAAGTATCTCAAGTTTTTAAAAAATAAATATGTTTACCCTTAACTTTAAAAAAAAAAACTAATAACTAATTATTTATAATAAAAATAAATATTTTATTTTGTATTATTACTTGAAATTATTAAAGAACATATAGAATTACTATAATATATTATTTTTATCTTTTAATACTTAATATAATTTTATTTTTTAATATTTAAATTTAAAAATTATAATAATATTTTAATTATTAATTATTTTATTTAAAATTTATTGTTACTTTGTTATTAAAAAAATAGTTATGACATAAAAATTTATAAGATATTTTTTAGTATTAATTATAAAAAATAAATGACATATTTTGAAGATTTTGACAAAATAAACTATTTAATATTGTTAAAATTTCTAATATAGAGTATTTAACTTTTATAATTAATAATAAAAAAATTATATCGTAAATATTTTTACAAATAAATTAAAAATTGTATATTATAAATTTTAACTATGTATGACAATAAATATTATATTATAAAAATTATTATAATTAATATTTTAAAGAATTTAGAGATTTTGATAATATTATTATATATAATTTATTTTTAATTATATTATAAAAAAATTACATCAAATTTAAAAAAAATAATTAATTAATTTTTTAATAGTTTAAAAAAATAATATAGAGATAAAATATTTATTTTTATCATAAATAATTAATTATGAATATTTTTATTTTTTTAAAATTAAAGATATTTTTATATTATTAAAAATTTAAATAAATATATTTTATTTTTAAAAATTTGAGAAACTTATATATAGTAATTAATAAAAATATTATTATAAAATTATTTTTTTATGAATATTAAAATTTTTAAGATAAATTTTAAAATTATTAAAATTTGTATGATTAATTGATTAAAGGTTTTAAGACCTTTATGATTATTATCCTTTATTTAATTATCATTTAAATTTAATTATTAAAACTGGTTAACTTGAAACTGTAATGACTGTACTTGGATTGTGGACGTCTCAAATCAAATCACTGCTTCAGAATAGAAATCTCTAGAAACCAAGAAACCTTACTGGTTTAGGTATCGGAATAGTTTCTCCCTATATAATACACATGTATAAGATTCCCCTTACGCGCTTGATTTTTCGCTTAAGTTGAGAAAAGTTCGTATTTTTATTGGGTTTTGTAGCTTTCATTACGCTTGTAGCAGTGACAATGGCTAGTGAATTCGCTGAGAAGGCAAAAGAAGCGTTTTTAGACGATGAGTTTAGACTCGCCGTTGATTACTATACAAAAGCCATTGACTTTGACCCCAACAACGCCCATCTTTTTGCTGACAGAGCCCAGGCCAATATTAAACTCAACAACTTCACTGGTAACTGCTTTTGTTTGTTTTTCTTTTTCTTTTTTTATTGGCTCAAAAGAACACTTTTGGCTGTCCCTTAACGTTAAAGTTTTTTTCTGTTTTTCGTTTCTGCAATTTTTTGGTCGGTTATGATAATGTGATTGACTACTGTTAATGTTTAATGTGAAATAATGTTGAGCAGAGGCTGTTACCGATGCAAACAAAGCAATTGAGTTGGACCCAACAATGGCTAAGGCCTATCTGCGTAAGGGGTGAGTGTTTTCTGCTCTGGTGATGTTATTGTAATTTTAAATTTATGTTTGTGTTCATTGTTGGTTTGCTCTTCCTATAAACTCTATTATTTTTCCTTTTACCTTGTGTTGCTAGCATGGAACTTGAACTCTAAAATTGGAATCAAATAGAATTGGAGATGCCGGCCTTTTCGATTTTCCCAGAGAATAAGACAACCTTAATGTATTTTATAGTGTATTCGTTTATGGTTAGTATTTAGTAAATTCTTGAGAAAAATGTTATCTGGGTAATGTGAAGCAATGTTTGACACATTGCACTTATGGCCGTGTCTTTGGATCCTGTGATTGACTTTTTTGTGTTATTGGAGTGGACCACTTTATATCAATTACTTGAGATTTTGATTGCTGATTTTCCAATTCTATGTTACAGCACTGCCTGTTTGAAGCTTGAAGAATACTACACTTCCAAGGAAGCTCTTGAAAAAGGTGCCTCTTTAGCACAAAATGATTCAAGATTTACCAAGCTGATTGAAGAATGTGATAAGCATATTGCAGGTATGTGTTTATTCCAGTTTAGACTATAGAATAACTATTTAACTAGTACTGTAAACATTGGTCAGGAAACAGACCTGAACATTTAAAATGAGTGCAGAAAATTTTGGGACGGGGGTTTATAAATTTTATTATAGACATGTCTATCTGTGAATTTGATGTACTTTAGATGTCTGTTCCAAAGAGACCAATGTCCTGGCCAAGCCCTTGACATCAAATTTCCCAGCAGGCACTACGCCTTTTCCAGAGCCAATCTCATCGGCCAAGCCAAAATATAGGTACTTAACAGTTTCTTTCATTACTTTGTTTCCTTAATTTACTATGCATTTCACTGTTATTAATAATTTCTCTGACATTTGTAACATTCACTAGCACTGGCATTTCTATTGCAGTAACACCTTTTGTTACTGTTATCCTAGCTGTCATATAAAGATATTTAAAAGTTGTTATTGCACAGACATGAATACTACCAGAAGCCAGAGGAAGTCGTTGTGACTGTTTTTGCAAAAGGAATACCAGGAAAATACGTGGCTGTTGATTTTGGGGAACAGATTGTACGTTTAACTTCTAAATCTTTTTATTAAAAGTCATTCATTTAATTTTTTGCTAAGTTTCATTCTTGTTTGAACTAGTGAGTAGCTCTTTTAGTTTATCTTAGAATAATTGGCGGTGCTTATTATAATGTAATTATTTTTACTTTCTTACAGTTGAGTGTTACCATCGATGTCCCTGGTCAAGATCCTTATCATTTTCAACCCAGATTGTTTGGAAAGGTGATTATGTAACACATTTTTTCAATAATGCCTTCATCGATGGCTATCATTCTCTTTTCCTTTTGTTTTAGTTTGTTGCCACGTTTGCTTTCCACTCCTGTACAATTTCCGCACCTGCATGTGCAGAAAAAGTTGTTTTTTTTTCCATTTAATGCTTTTCGTATCACCTTTTTGCTCCATGTGAGTTTATTGGCATGACTATTTCCCTGGGACTATTAGACAACTATGACTTTGCAATTCTTTCCAGTTAGTAAACTTACCGGTGTTTGTTTTCTGGAAAAACAGATAATACCGGAGAAGTGCAGATACGAAATATTGTCAACAAAAGTTGAAATCCGTCTTGCGAAAGCTGAACTTATTAACTGGACTTCTCTTGAATATAGCAAGGAAATTACAGTTCCACAGAAAGTAAAT
Organism: Melia azedarach; assembly: GCA_028052125.1. NCBI lineage: Eukaryota > Viridiplantae > Streptophyta > Magnoliopsida > Sapindales > Meliaceae > Melia > Melia azedarach. Next base: position 1,278,811 of record CM051401.1, on the reverse strand, counting down.
GTACCATTAGGTAGGCAACATACTCTTATAACTTATATTGAAATTTGTGAAATTTCAATCATTTGATGTTTTATGCAATGCATTATAAAGAAAACATTGCCACTATAGATAGAACAATAGTTGTCTTACATCCAAAATAATCTACTTGATAAAAGACATCTTTACTGTTTCCTTTCTAGCCAATGAGTTTGCTTATGGTTTCATGTATCTGCAGTTGCATCTCAGAGGCCCACATACCCCTCTTCAAAAAACAAGAGAGACTGGGACAAGCTGGAAGCTGAGGTGAAGAAAGAGGTATCTCAGCAACTTACTTGATTTATATTAGACAATCTTATTTAAGATTGTCAACAAAAATAAACCGGAAAAATGTAAAAGTAAATTTGTTAACCAAAACAATAACAAAAAACAAAAAATTATCTGCAATAATACCCTTGAAAGCTTTTCATCGCTGAGAAAAGCCTTGACACTATTGGCATGTTTTATTTTTTCAGGAAAAAGATGAGAAAATAGATGGTGATGCTGCTTTGAATAAGCTGTTCCGTGACATCTACCAAAATGCAGATGAGGACATGCGAAGAGCTATGATGAAATCTTTTGTAAGACTCCTACGCTTTTTTTTTCACCTGTCTTGTAGAATCTATGAAATCTTTCACTTACATTAGCTTGCCCTGTGCTGTTACTTGTTCCCTATTCATAGCATACTGATTAGCCAGCCAGATTGTGCCATTCACCCAGGGCTATTTAGTTTTGCTCAAGGGTCAAGCAACAATGAGAAACATATAAATGTTTCGCGTTGCTGAGAAAAATCTCATCATTCTTTCATCTGGTCTTTGAGCTAGGGAGAATGTGCTATTTCTTTTGGAACTCACTTTTTCATAAGTTCTTTGGACAGTACTTAAATATGTTTGAAAATTGGTCCAACATTTGCAGGTGGAGTCAAACGGGACAGTACTTTCGACGGACTGGAAAGATGTGGGTTCAAAGAAAGTGGAAGGTAGTGCTCCTGAGGGTATGGAGATGAAGAAATGGGAATACTAGTTGAGCCGGCCATTGGTGTCCAAATGTTCTATTTCTAACTTATTGATTTTTTTTTTCTAAAAAATACTCCTTTCATGTTGTATCAGTAATCAGTTTGTTGATACTTGCTTATGGATCATAATTCTGGAAGGTAAAAAAATTTCTCTATCTTTATTCTGGGCGAGGATGGGTTTGGGCGGATAACTTTTTGCACTATGCCTAATGTTTAAAGGCTGGCAGGCAGGCAATCAGGTTACTGATTGTGTAGAACCGGATTGATAGTAAATATTTCATACAAGATATCATGATAAGGTGCAAGGGAAAATTATTGCATACCAACCTTGCAATTTTAGTTATTTGATTATGTAGTCACTTCTCCAAGTTTATGAAAATGTTTGTAATAACGTTGGTTAAAGTTTTAGAAACAAATCAAACCTTTCCACCAGATTACATCGTATAATTAATTTTGTTAAAGGCTTAAAAGATTCTATGTTGGCTTCGCGATAATGTAACATGTCCGAGTCTTTCATCTACACAAGTCGTTTTGGAGTATATGAAAACTCTCAGACATCACTCGAAAAATATAAATATTATTAATTGTTTGATGTCATTTTTAACCAATTATTTAAAATTGTAAAATTTAGATTAAGGTTTTACTCGGTATTATCACTCACTTGGGTCTTATTCTCGTCGAAAGAAGACTGACTACTGACTATGCGGTCAAATATTCAAAGAAAAAGCCGAGTTGGTCGGCTACGCATGACTTATCTACAAGCTCATATATTTTATATATTCAAGGCAATAAATTGAAGTATTACGACTCCCGCCCAGGCCAATCCATCATTAGAGGTAATAAACAGAAATTGTATCGACAGTAAACATTACAGACCATTTCTCTCCCTATAAACGAATTGGATTAACCCCGGCATACTAAAAAACAAGAAAAACAAAAACCAGATTAGGTGTACGTTGTGACTTTACAGAGTGACCGTGTTAAACAAAATTGGTCATCCTTTATACACATATACAGCAACATTGTCATCATGTGCCCACTCTTCTCTTAGGACATCACTGCATCCCAAGAGAACGTTCAGGCAGCATACCAGAGGCTCCATTCGTGTTAGTGGGCTCAGTAGTTGGATTAGTTTGCAACTGAGGAGCATGGGAACTCCTGCTATTTCCCAGAAATGCCTGCAGGTGGGGCGGTATGCTAGAAAGGTGAGAAGCCGGATTTGATTGCGGTCTTGCTGGTTGAGCTGGTTGGGTTGGCCGAATCATCAACTGGCTGAGAGCATCATATGCCTTACCAGAGAGGCTTCCTCGCATTCGACCTGTGGGCCGCCAATTTTGCTCTGATGGCAAATCCATCAAATTATCAGACGTAATTGCTTGCACCAACCCTCCCATTTTGGCTCTTTGCTCCCCTACCGATGCCCCAACCCCATCAGCAGTCACTGGGTATCTAGGCCTTGCACTAGATGCTTGAACTTGAACAGGGACAGTTGGCAGCTGTCTACTCATCTGGGTTGCAGATCTAACTGCTCGAGGAGCAGCGGCAGCAATAAGCCTAGCACGCTGGCTACTTCCGTTACCTGCTGTGTGGCCAAGCCCAACTTGTGCACTTCCCTGTTGAGTTGGAGTTCGTACGAGAGGTGAAGATGATTGAATCGTGCTTGGAGACTGGTTCCTCAATGGAGGCATCCTGAGATTGAGAGCTTGCTGACGGAGTAAATTCTGGTTTTCAGCTGAAAGACCAGAAGAGACTCTGCCAGTACCTGGTAGCAGAGTTGAGCCTTGATGACCAACAACCTATTGCACAAAATAATTAAGAACAAGATTCAAATTGTCTCTAGAAAGATGATCTGAAAACATAAACCAAAAAGAAAGTGGGAAAAAGGAAATGTTATCTAAATTAAACATAACAAAAGGGAAACGCAACAGATGAACGTGCAGAACACACAAAACTGCCCAAGGCCAAAACCAACCTAGATGGATAATTGTCAATATCCAAGTCAACTAGGGGTTCAAAATTGAACTGCAGTAAACAAAGAAATCATTACTAAGATCAATAAAAATAAAACTAACCTGTGTTGCCAAATGTTGCTGTGATGGAGATGAAGCCATATCTGGCCCCAAAAATGTATTTGTGTGAGATCTGGAGAACTGTTGCTGTTGCTCCATATCCCTAAAACCATTAGAAGGAAGGGAAGAAGCATCGGGAGAAAAGTGATTTATATTAGCTCCTGATCTTTGTTGAGGAGATGATGTCTGGGATGGAGCTGGAAGAGCCTGAATTGCTATTGGATTTCGGTTTACATATCTTGGAAGTGATGAAGACCTCCCATATTCATAATTAACAATTGGATTCACAATTTGTGTCGGTTCTAACTGCAGATTACTGGGAGCAGAATATGGAGTTTGCATTACAGAGGTTGTTAGATTAGTATAGCCAAAAGCCTCCGTTTCTCCATTAAGTGCAGGAGAAGTGGAATCAGTTAATACAGGAGAAGTGATCAAATTGGTTGAAGTACGCTCAGGAATGCTGCCAACAGTTTGAGCATCTGCCCTGGCACCAGAGGAAGCGGACCCATTAGGATATAATAAGCCAGACCAGAAGTCATCATCTGCAGTAACAACATTTTGATTAACTACAACTGTATTGTTCAACTCAGACGGACTAACTAAATTTGTATCAATATGTTGGCTTTGAAGATTTGGTTTCCTGTCTTCAATTTCATCAATGGTCACAGCATCCATCTCGTCGTCATCATTTGTAAGATCTAAAACAACAGGATCGGAATTTGTAATGCCAGTAGACTCTTGCTGCTCCAACACTTTTTTCTCACAACTAATGATCTTATCATGTGCCCGATCCACATTGTCATCATTTTCCATTATAGCTTTCCATGATCCATCTGCGGAGATAATTACCTCAGCAACATTATCTCCAACCTCTCTCAGGACCTGGGAAGAATGATGACAGGTTTAAAATAATGAAATAATGAAATATACCACAGGGAAAGTGCAAGTGCATAGCTACTTGCCTTAACCATATTCTGATCAATACGAATATCAGCATAGCAGACATGCTGATTACAATGTGGACAGCGCCAGGACGGTCTTCTTGAATTTATATCAATGTAGTTTCTAAAATCAAAGCACTACGGCAAACAAAAATTACACAAGGAAACAATCAAACAGAAACAAAAAGGTAAAATAATAATTTGCACCATTTAAATTATCATAGAGAATTTCATCATAGTAGTAGCAAATCTGGAAATTTTATAATTATCACAAATAAGATTCCAAAATCTTCACAAAATTTTGCATGTTATACAGATATACTAAGAGATATTAAAAAATTCCACTTTAAGTCTACAAAACGATGTTTAATGGCAATGAAAATAGTGCACCTCAAGCACATGCACACACATTGAGAGTAGTGGATTGATCACCAGGTAAACAGCATCCAAGATCTAGTACGTGAAAATTTTACTGTAATCTCACTGAAGTAGACACATATTATAAATCAAAACAGAGTTCTTAAAGGCTGGTTACAAACACAATACATATCCAACATCCCTAGTAAAACACAGATCCAAGTAATGGAATAACAGTAAATATGATCACAGTTCCCAACACAATTACTGCTTCCCAATAAACCTGTCATGCTGTAAGGAGTACTCACCTGAAGATGTTTGCATGAATTTCCTTTGACAGGAGTTCTTATACGTGTATAACTGTCAAGATGGAGGAGCCAGTCAATCAGGGGAATATGAACAATGTAGCTCGTAGAAGACCGAATGGAAACATCACATGAACAAACAATTGGCAAGCAACCAATGTGGAGAGAAGGTTTTAGGCCACTTAATGGATGAATGAGGATCTCGGGGGAGAAGGGAAATAAAGTAGCACACACATTTCTTTTCCTTCCCAAAGCTAGGGCACTTTCACATTGGGTAGCCTACTATAGCTGTTAGATGCAATATACCTAGTAGAATTAAAATTAAACTTAATTGTATACACTGGGTTTAGTTATTTTAGTTCCAGTAATACTATTCTTTTCCTAATTTATGTTATTTGATTATTTTAACTTATATAAAACCATGTCTATGTACTTAATTTATATAATATTGTCATTTCTTTAATATGGTATCAAAGTGGGTTCGATTTTAAATCTAAGATTCATATTAGAAAAGTTGTGATAGCAAGAATGTGCTACCCTAAAAGGTGACGACGAAGCATGTTTAACCTTCTATCAAAAAAATATATAGAAAAAGAAATTCTGGAGACACTAATTCAAGTTACTGTTCTCGGTACTGTTTATATCTACTTTAACAAGAATACTATCCAGCTTCCATTCCTCTGGAATTTGCGTATTACTCATGGATTCTATCTATAAAACCTCTTTTTTGGCCCTACTAAAAAATCCTCACTATTACTCGCCTCATGGAAGGCACTAATACTACTCGCCTCTAGGCACTACTACCTCACAACTGCTTTGGGATTTTTTTATCTACTTCTTAACTGCATTGGCTTCCAAACTCAAGTTTGTGCTGCCATCTTGAGTTTGAGTGTTAGAATTAAAATTAAACTTTCACCAAGCTTAGTTTAATAAAAATATATTTTTAATTCAAGTAATATAGGTCTCTTTCTAGTTTGTTCGGGATTCCTAATTTATGTTATCTTATTATTTTATCCTAAATAAAAACATGTCCATGCACTTAGTTTGTAATTCAAAAAGGACTAAATATAATATGTTTTATTTTCCTTAACAATACCCACAAATTGAACTTGTAGACTGTAGTCCTGTCCATATACTGTAAACATTGGTTACCCTACTATCACCATCAGATCCAATAAGACCTACCTATACAAAAATGAAATTGAAGCCCAAAGCACATATAAACATTAATCAATTCTGTAGATATTGGATTGTGAGCCATACAAAAGGTTAAACTATTGTATCACTATGCAATTCACAGTATGTTAAAAAAAAAAAAACTTGTATCATAGCATACCTTATCGGACAATTGAGTGATATTCTCGATGGCCCCTCAATTATGTCGGAGTCTAACACATCAAAAGAAATGAGATTAGGAAATATAAAAGCAAGAACAAATAGTGAATGACTACAGTATCCAATATGACATTGCCATGATGTAAAAAGCTTAATGGACTAAAGAGTCTTATATCCTTTTCTTCCCTCTTATGCATACCTGTATCTTGCACAGTAATACCAGACTGAACATAATCTTGTAGCACAGGAGAGTCAAGTGATGATGTCGTACTCATAAACGCAACAACTATAATATATTTACCTTGACAATGTCCACAATATCTGTCAGAGCAATATCACAACAGAACTGGTATGTATAGAGATAGAAACCTATTTTCAACCATACCATTGAACTGGCCCACTGCTTGAAGAAGATTCGTTCCATATTTGAGCATTCCAGACACATTTGTTGGCAACTGTGGTCCAGTGTCCTGACAAACAATAAGAAACACACAAAGAAATGTTCAATTATGCTTATCTTTACACGAGCTTCAGGTGCTGCTCTATACATAAACTTATCCAGGAACTACATGTAATTGTACGAACCATGAACACATTAGTTCTTCTCTCGACTCCCTTTCCATTTAAAAGAAAGCTACAAATGTTTACAGAGAGAGATTAAAAAGCCGAAATAACTCTACTCAATAAAAAGGAAATTGAGAAGAAAAAGAAACATGCTTCATACTTCACTTGTTGAGGACTTATAATGCAAGCAGATGTCGCCAATTTATCTGTTTGTGCTACAAATAACCGCTGCAGGCAAAATGGAATAGGGAACAAAAGTAAGATATAAATGTTTTCCATAATCAATGTTTCTAATATTGCAGAAAAAAAATATAAACTATAAAAGGGTGGACTGAAAAATGTAACGTTGACAAGATATTTGAAACATATATATCAGTTGAGATCCATTGCCCACAAAATGGCTCCATTATGCAGACTCCTATGTTTCCCAACAATGACTGTATTTGACAACACAACTCTAAAACACTAGACACAGAAGCGCAGTTATATGATGCACCCACTACTGCTAATTTCCAATAGCAAATATTACACTGCATTGTCCTACATTCTTCTAAACATGATCAATTGCTTGTGGAAGGCAAAATATTGCAGAGCAATAAGGTCAGCATTGCAATGACTTTCAAATAACAATATATATAATGCAACCTAGAAGGAATGATCAACATCACGCTGACCCACTCAAATATTTCATAAATTATACCCTAAAAATAGAAAATTAGCAGTTCTAATGCTGAGACAACATGAGCACAATAGTAAGATGGGTTAGCATGATGTAGTTCATAAATAGAAAAAGATGCCAGGAAACAAAAAAGAATCAGACCATACATCAAGAAGCAATGAGGCATTCATGAAGAAGATCTCCTTTACCAAGTAGTTGCAGCAATACCAAAAAGACAGTGGGATTACATACATAAAAGAATATTTCCGACTTTGATCCACTGGAACAGTATATATTCAACCAAACTTTTAGTACATGTAATTAAGCTAAAATTAGATGATAACAAAAGAAAAAAAAAAATGATTCAATGAAATCCCACTTAATCAAGTATAAAGGGATTTTCCACATTGCACTTTATACAATTTTAAAAATCTAATTCGAATGAGAGATGCTTACTATTTTTTCTTGGGGAGAATGTGGTGGATTCTTTGAGATATGGAAATCAATCAGGAATGCTCCATATCCAGGCTACATAGCAACAAACATAGATTAATGTATGCTTCAAGTATTTTTTGTAGGAAAAAATCATAAAACAACACAAACCCCCTATTAACTTATTAAAAATACGGTTTAACCCCTGTACTTTAAAATCCATAACCCCCCATTGCATTCTGGTAGTTTCTCTACATCCCGCAACAATCCAAATAAATGAATGAGTAACATGTAATGGCATTGGAAAGCACCTCTACTTCAAGAGAAGCGAGTATTTGGCCCATCTTCATTAGGGGATAGAACCTGAGCACAGAAAGGGAAAGGATGAGCTTTCAGATAATCCTTCATGATAAAAATCATTATTACCTGTGTTTCCTTGAAACATATATAGACACTCCAAAGACATTCCATATTATAGTGTTGAAAGAAATAGCAAAAATTATGACTTCCATGTTGTAACACATCACTATGATGCTCTCAATTTGCGATTACCCTAAAATACAGATACATCAGATTGACATAGAATCTAATTGAAAAATATAATAGCTACAATACAGTCTGAAAAAATATTAATATTATCATTATAAGATTCAATAATGCTCCTAGCATCTGGCAAGCTTAGAGGTGAAGTTAATAACAGCCCTGAATTGTACTCCAATGGATAGAAAACATTATTATTATTCGCATAATACCTGAGTGGAAATCTAAAGAGAGCCACAAGTGGCATGTTTAAATTAGTAAAGACACATGAAAGGAGTTTCACTATTATTGCTTAGTCATGAAAGTGATAGAAGAAGCCAATACGACTACTACTAGCAAAAAAGAAATCTGAAGCTGGAAGAAGAATTATCCATGTTTTACGTAACAAGCCCAACATTATTCTGCAAATATCATTTATAGGGAAAATTTTAACAGAATAAAATTGGTCCAAAACACTCCTACCTGCCCATGATTGTTGAAACATTGGAAACCAAATTGCTTGGCCCAGCATTAATATCTCCAGGATTTAAGAAGCCACTTCCTATCTAAAAATCCAGAAACATGATTATAGCAAAATCAACAACATACATATGCCATTAATCTCCACAAGAAAATAGTCAGTAGCAAACCTCATTAGCAAGAGAAAGAAGTTCTTGAGCCTCCTGAACTGAAAACCATCCAAGTTTACAAGCACTCTACCATCACAACACAACATCAGTTAAATATTTCATTAATAAGTTATCTAGAAAATTTTAGAATATTCAACGTAGGACTTTGGGCCATCCTTAAAGACATCTTAAGAGTACAAGTAAGATAAAAACATAAAAGTTAACTAAAATGAACTTCCCTTGCATTAGGTATTTGACAGCAGAAATAACGAAATGACAAAATGACAAATAAACAAGGAAAATAAAGGCATTTGAAGGAATCACACAAAGAAGCACAAACAGAACCTAATTTTTGCAGAGTTACATTTGATCCATGGAGCATATGTACTGTTCAAAGATTCAAAAGATTCCTATCCAATGTCCCAAGTTACCCCAGAAGATAAAAATTATAAGATCCATCCATCTTCCTCAGAAAAGAGACAATCACCATAGTCCAAACCAGTCCCCGAATGGGAACCATGCAGAAGGAAAGACTGCACTAAGTCATTGGTGGAAGTTCAAAATTGCAAGCAGCCAAGCAACATCAAATCTAAATTGACTCAGCTTATGTCTCAATCTTAAAGAATGGCAGGCATTTAAAATACCTTAATGGAGAACATCAGCACCATGAGAGCTGCTTGATACAAGAGATCATTTTTCTGCCCGCATACCTACACAGCACTCAAAAATAAGTATTTGAAATTAAGTTATCTGTATTTAAATTTGATAGGGATGCAGAAACTTAGAGATAAATCAAACTAACTTTTGTAATCCTCATAGAGACCAAAAATGAATCTGAAAGAAACAAGTAGATGATACTTTATACCACAAGGACATTACATCAGAGACTGGATGTCTTTATTAAATGAGACGGATAAGTAGAAACTGCCTTTCAAGTAAAAGAAGAGACAAAAAAATTGCGTTTATAGGGATAAGCACAGCTTACAAATCACTTTACCAAAAGGAAACAGCAGATATTAGTAATTCAGAAATTAAAAACTTGAAGATCATAACAGGACATATTAGCAATACGTATATAAGATGAAAATGAATCTGATGTCATGGCGCCAAATGCATACTTTTAATTTTACAAATCATTCATCAGTCTCAAAAGGCATCCACTTTACAGAGAACATATAGGCAGAATGACCAAGATTAAGCAGCAAAAGAAGCTAATAGTATCAACCATCTGAATATGGATGAGATTTTCACTTGTGAAAAACCAGATGTGGATGCAGTTCAATTTCGATTTCATGGATTAAATTGCATGTGCATATTTCATCATAATTGAGTGGGGTAACATGAAACCAGAAGAGGTAAAATCTTAAGGTATTTCTTAAGCACACTAAACAACTTACCGTTTTCAATATTACAGGTAACTCCCGAGCTCTGGGAGGAACTTCATTGTTTGCAACTGCAAAATCAATACCCCTGTATTTTCAAAGTGAATCAAGTCATGCATAGCAAAGAATAGCATTATTTTTATCCGGATAGAATAATATGCCAGGCAATGGGTCTCTATTACAACAAACAAAATGCTTCCATTAGATGATTTTTAATGTGTTCCCTGCAAAATTGTAAAGACTCGTCAGAATTGTGTCTATGTAGACGTAGTAAGGTTTTTGTTTCTTGATGCCCAGTCAACAAGGAAAAAATTCCAACCTATTCAAAGATATACCAACGAGAAAAAGATAAAGATGGAAATCAAATTAGAAAAATTAAAAAGAAACAACCATAAAGCAATTTCACACTTCATGTAGAAGGATTAAAATTTTATTTGGCACATAAAATTAGGCTTAGTTTGGGACCGTTGTGCTTTAGTTGTGTGCACAAAACTAAAGTGTTTGTTAAATGCATCTAACATTTAATGAGGATTTTTCCCACTTATTTACATCCAGTGATTTCATCCCACAAAAGCTTCAAACCCACAACATCTCAATTCCAAACATAATCTTAGAACTTGGGAACTGGAAGTGAGTCAAATTGGAAAGGCTGATTCTTGATTTCTGAAGAAAATAACGTCAGATTCCAAACAATTTGAATTCGACCATGGAATTCCGTACGACCAAAAATTGAAAGAAAAAAGAGAAAGCTAAGTTAAAGCTTGATATTGAGATGTTAAAACAGAGAAAAACTAAGTAGTAGATGTCAAATATTAATGAAAATATGGCTTGAGTGCCACTAAAATTAGTGTTGAGGAACCATTTTTCAACTTTACTTTTCAAACACATCAGAAATACCATCAACCAAGCCTAAATCCACCTGAACTTGTACAATTTCAGCAAACAAGCAAGCAAAACCAAAAAAAAAAACTTTCTAGTCTACTCAATTAACTCTAAATTTTTCCCACCATAGGCTACTGCAACAACACAGTAAATTACAAAACAAATAGGGATTATGGTGCTTAAATAGAGATGTCTATGTGCACACGTGTTTAAATGGACCTTGCAAGGGAGAGGCAGAGGCTGAAGAATTCACTGATGTTTTGGCGGCCAGGATGAAGAACATAAGCGGCCAATCTGTCCATAGCGGTTGTAAATCTAATGGAATTCGCCCACGATGCCGAAATCTTCTGCCCCGGTCCTATGATCAGCGGCTGAAGCGCTCCCCCAGCCACCGCCGGAGGAATTGCCGCGCCGCTCATCTTTATGTCTGATGGTGTAAGAGTGAATAAGGGGTTTTTTTCTTTTTTCAGAAAACTAAATTTACAGCGAGTGTACGGACGAGTAGAGTAATTTCACGGGTGTACGTATTTACACCGTTTTTTAATGGAAATTGATGACAGGGAATCTATTCACGATGGGTTTGCGTTATGCCAGAGTGGGCGAGCCGCAATTTTGGCCGTGGTTTGTCGGCGATATAGCTTGTGGCCGAAGAAAATGAGTATCAATCAAGTGAAAATCATTTTACTCTTGACACGTAAGACATTCACACGTGGCAGCAGATCATTAATCGCAAATTAATTTTTGCGGGAGGATTTATCCATTAATTTATTTGAAATTTTCAGAGTTCAAATAGTTCAATATTTCAAAAAAAATAAAAAAATTCAAATAGTTTCCCAATTTTTATTTTACGTACTGATGTGAATTTTGTTAATTGAATAATGAGATGTTTATTTTTTTCCTTAAGGATATATTAACTATTTAAAACAAAATTTAAGATAAATTAAAAATATCATTAAACTTATGAAAGAAGTTAGTTTTGGTGTATCACAAGAACCTGTTAAAATAAAATTTATATTTTAAATCTAAAATTTAAAAATCACTCCAACTTTATTTAAGTGGTCAAGAGACTATAACTCTACATTATAGTTCGACCTTTATATCTTGTTAGTTTAAGAGAACCCACAAGATAATTTTTCATAATTAAAAAATATTCACTACATATAAGTCTTATTGACATATTTTATATTCACAAATTATATATGTAATATTAAAAAAAAAAACCTAAAATTTTAATGGTGAACACACTCAAGCCAACACAAAAACAGTAATAATTAAGTAAAATGCTTAAAACTAAAAAAGTATGACAGTTCCCACTAATAAAGCAAATTAAATTTGAATTATTTAAGGGATATTTTCATATGTAATGTTTAACTTCTGTAATTACTTAAAAGCCCTCAAATATTGATTTCGATAACAGCACAGATCTACCTATGTTTACATATGTTTTATGATTATGGCTATTTTGTTCTAAAATTTCAATTAGATCTCTTAACTAATTGCTTTGTATACATTACATTCGTGGACTTCTCTTAATATTATGAAAACTACTTCCAATCATCTCAAATATGGTTCATGAGTTTTCTTCCTCCCAAAACTCAAATCGTCAAACAAACAGGAACTATCACTCTATTCGTATTCCGCCATTAGATGCATAAATACTCTGAGATTAGTCATCTTTGGTTGCTGCAAAAAGAAAAAAGAGACAACAAAGAACGCTGACATTAGATCCTTTGGTCCCTTTGACTTTGAGTTGGGATTTTCTCTGGCTAAAAAATTAGTGAGAAGAGAAAGAAATACATTTATCCTTAGATCATTTAGCAACCGGAATCTCTTCACAAGACCTGACTCCGGATCTGTCCTCTGCATCGTATTTTTCCATTTTTATTGGTATGCCTCGCATAATCACCGACTCAATATTCTCTAGGCACAATAGGAGCTTTGCCTTCCATTCACTCCAACTCACTTTTAGTTTTGGTGATGGTTCATGAAAGCATATAAGAAAGTTTATTTTTCGAGCAGGAAATATTGAAAAATGTCCATTAAATTAATAAATGGTTAACTATCGGTCAAAACTAACCTCAAGAAAGGAAAATTAACCTTCTCCCAAACCTTTCTGCAAATGATAGATTTCCAAACCTCAGATGAGGCATCTAAAAATATCCCATAATTTAATAAACTCAAGAGTAACACCAACCAATTTTTTAATAGCTAAACGCGGCTCAAAATATAATTCAACTTAAATTTTACACAACAGATCAATTTCGTTAACACACTAATCAAAATCCCCCATACACATCTCATAAAAGATCAAAAACCTTTTCGTGATTTTAAAATTAGATAAATTATGTGTATATTTTTGTTAAAAGATTTTGAGGAAGGTAAATAAAAACCTTCATTTAAAACAGGTTAGTTAAAAAAAAAAAGATGTATATCCGAGTTGAAAACAAAATGCAACCTGAAAACAGAAAAACAAGGTTAAATCTTGGGTAATCGCAATCTTTGCATTTGATTACCAAGAAAATTACCCAACTGCATACCACATAAGATGATACTGTTCCCATAAGACAAAAAGTTGTGCATCTACACCAATTGCGATTTAGCATAATCAAGTCGGAATTCCCATTTTACATAATGAGAAACCAAAAACCCAAGAGTTGTACTGAGAGTAATGACTCAGCTATTTTTCACACACTGTTCCAGAAACTCTTATGTCTTCTTCACATTTCACCTTAAGTTGCCAAAATAGCTTGAAAAGTTGACTCTGCAACCAGTCACACCAAGCCAACAAGTTGATTCCGAAGCATACAGAGCTTTAGATATGAGCTATGCACTTCATCCTTCAGATCACATGGCTTGGGTGTCAATCATCCCTTCCCACCCTGAAAAGAAAGTCGAGGATTTAAAGATACCATGCTTCAAAACTTGACACATTTTATTGCTAATACAACATCTAGGTCCATTTATTTGGAGCCCCTCTAGATCATGTAAATCTAAAAAGGCAAATGCCTAAGGTATTAGGATCAACTTCATTTTGAGCATTTCATACAGATTTTAAAAGCATTGGTATGGTTACAAGTAATTTCAAGAGCATGTTTGTTTTACCGCTTTTGAGATCAAACTGTCTGCACAAGAAGGCTGATGAGTTATATAACTACTAAGCATTTTGTTGGGAATTTGTTACCTTATGAGGCGGAGTTCCTGGTCTCAAAGTATTGTTGCCGAATCCAACTTTTCCTTTCTTCTCAGACGCCTTAAGGATCTGAAAGGAACATGTCAATGTATCATCCACACTCATCATGGCACCAGCATTATCAAATTCGCCACAGTAATTTGGTGCAGAGAATATGGTCACCAGCTGCCGCTTTGCAAAAAACTCATAACCATCTTCGACAACCTAATGAATCATGTAAAATCGTTGAAGAAACTTTAGTTCAAGAAACAACAGAGACATGCACAAACTTATGCACTCCAATGCATGCCCATGCGGAAAGAAGAATGCAACCGATGATATAGCTCAGTTTATCCATTTGTATTTCAAGTAATTAACATGCAAAATGGTGTAAATTCACTTCATTATAGGGCATTCATAAGACTTGTCACATAAATATAACAATGAAACAGTTACAAATATTTTTAAATAACCCAATGTCCAATTAATAACAGTGGGATTCAGGCAACACAAGTTTCTAAGAAAATCAAGCAAAACAGTTAGAAAAACTGATTCAAGTTTTATTACCTGGTGAGCTCGACAGATAAGATCAAGGTCATGTTTCTGAAGGAACTCGGCAACCTTGTCAGCCCCAAAAGTGTAGGATACACCCCTGTCATTCTCTCCCCAGCCCTCAATATCTTTGTCAGGATCAGCCCACAACAAATCACAGAGCAGGCCCTGATCTGGTACGTCAACAGGGCGAGCAATATTCCTGATCTGATCCAAATTTTTCAAATCAGGAGATAACCCACCATGCATGCAGAGAATCTTTTCATCTATAAGAGCAGCAACAGGCAGACAATTAAAGCATTCAGTAAATGTTTTCCAGACACGAACATTAAACCTCCTCTTGCACTCATCATAGAAACCATAAATACGGTTGATGGAAGCACATTCATGGTTGCCTCTAAGAAGGAAAAAGTTTTCCTTATACTTGATCTTGTATGCAAGAAGCAAGCATATTGTCTCTATGCTCTGCTTACCACGATCAACATAATCCCCGAGGAATAAATAATTTGCTTCAGGTGGGTAGCCACCATACTCGAACAACCGTAGAAGATCCGAAAACTGACCATGAACATCTCCTGCCAAAACAACATATCGACCTTATCTGTCAACAATGTAGAAGTACACAGAGATTTAAAACCACTGAAAGGTATGTACTGTTATGTTCACATTAACATACACGTATGAAAGTTTCACGCATTCTGTTATTGTCAGGCATAAGCAAAAGGACAATCAGATCACAGGTAATGAGTTTATATATTAATATCGTTCTGCCCACTAAAATAAAAAGGTTCAATGCATCCTCATATTTTCAAGATGTCGATTTAGTGAGCTGGCTAAAGTAACTTACCTCCTTCAAACCCCCACTTCTCTTTCCACCAGAACAAGCCCCTCAGACGAAAAATTCTAGAAAAGTTTCAGCTTAGCAAACAATAAAGAGTTTCCTGAAAATTTATCTTATATCTCTCTTTACGTAACTTAAACATTTAATTAATCAATGCTAACAGCATTACCAAAAGTTCTTAAAAATGACCATCTGCTTGTTTACATTCTCCTTGCAAGAGTCTGAATTCCCAGCTTTATTATCTTTCAATTGCATATCTCTTACTTATAATATACTCTTATGTAAATTTTCCTTTAAAGCTCAGCTTCCGAAAGATTCCAAATATTGTTACAACTTTTTCTTATATGAACAACAGTGATTACCAAACATTATGCTGATATGTCTATGATCAAAATGCCCCCATACATTTTAAACGTATAACAAATGAGCAACACAGCTCATCAAAGTGAACAAGCTCCAGCTTACATCATTTAGCGAGTAGTCTAAACTCTTTTATGGGAATAATTGTGAAAATAAATGTGAATTATCAGCATATCTATAGACTTCATTCTTCATTCCCTAATCATGTCTATTTAGAGCTTATTGCGCTATGTTTAAGTGGAATTGACCCGTATAATAAACACGCCAAAAAGAAACTTGGATTTACTTTTCAAAATAAAGAAGCTAAACCAAGCTCACAATGAAACCATGAGTTGCTGGTGAACAACTCTGTTATATATAACCTACCTAATATCTTTGCATCTTTGCTAAATGGACAAGGTAACTGGATATAAGAAAAGATAAGTGCTGCAACAGGCAAAGAATGTAAGAGTACAGAACTTCCACAATATGCACAATTACAAAAAGATGATTCCCAGGTCAAGGAAAAATGCTTCCTTTTAATTTCTTAGATACTTTGTCTTTTTACATTTTGGTCGTTGCTCATCTTCACTTACTTTTTTCCTTTTTTCAGGGTCAGCATCATAATAACTAGAAAATATTGTGTACTAGGGTTGCATGCTCTTATGTATTTTCCAATTCAGCTTTTAGTATCTATCAGCAAAAAAAACAATTCAAGATACAAGCATAGGCAATTATAGTCCAAACAGAGGAAAGAAACTTTCAGAAACAGGTACTAGAATTTCCACCTGAAACCAAGGATGGGTCGTTGTTTACTTGTAAACAGAAAAAAGATATACAGTGCATGATTTTATTCAATCCTCTTTTCTGTCTTTTTTGTATGAAGGCGAGTACGCGCAAAACGACAAAATGCCAAATTTCAAAATAAAGCAGGTTATCTCCAAATAAGGTAGTTAAATTGTTAAACAGACAAAAAATAATAATAAAGGGTTTGATGGGAAATCGCGGAAAATTGATTCGTTATTACTCACCCACTGGCGAAACATTTAATCAACTGTCATAGTTCCAAGCCGACTACAATTATTAATTAATATTGAAGCCAGAAATATGACTGCAGAACTACAAATCATGCATGAGGCAATCATCTTGCAACAATGTGGTAAATTAACAGGCACAGCATCGCATTGATCTTACCTGTAACATTAACTATCAAGTATGCAAGCAAACCTACTATCAGAGTTGTTATCACTCACCAATTCCACTCACTGAATGTGTGCTACTTTACCCATCAAACTAAATATCTCGGTTATCATGTGCTTTTATGATGCTTTAATCATCACCTTCAAAATATTCCTAAAAAGAGTTTCAATATCATCAACACATTATCTGCATATATTTTATATTTTTCAAATTATTTTAATGAATCCACTGTTTTACACCTTTGTTCTTGTTGCTGCACTTTCATTCATCACCTCAACTAATTCTCTTACCAATAAACAAAATATAAACACACTGGCATCTCCTTTCACATACAAACTCTAACAAATACATTTCAGAATTCTATAACTATCCTGTGCAAATCAAGTACGCGAATTCACACAAGTTCAAAATTTAACAAATAAACAACCAAAACAAAATTCATATTTAAACCACATAAGCCAAGTAGTACTATCATAACAGCAATTAGGAACTCAATACGAAAAAATAATAATTTTTTTTGTTTCTTTTACCACAAATCTTTATCGGAGCTTCGAGCTCGAGGAGATTAGGCTGGCTAAGGAATATCTCCTTCGACACGCCACAAAGCTGCCTTATTTCAGCCTCCGTGAGCTGCACCTGCTTCGTCGTCCTCCCATTCTTAGCATCAAGAAGCCGTCGTATTATATCGTCGAGCACACTCTCATCCATCAAAACAAACAATTACAGAATGCTTAAATTAAAACCCTAAAAAATTTCTGTTTGTATACTAAACAGATCAGGTTCTGATGGCTTTAAACCGATTATTTGATTAGTAATCATCTGATTTAACAGATTCTGTTGACGGAAGAAGGGGCGTGCCGTTTAATGAATGGAATCGCTGGCGGCCATTTCCCGCTCGGTGGAGTTGACGGAGTTAAAGAGGATAGATGATAATGGACTACTTGGTGTTATGTGGCGTTTGGTGGGGACGTAATAACATAGAGAGCCCTAGGAAAAGTTTTGTGAACCCTATCTGCAACACTTGGGGAGCATGCAGATTGCACGTGCGTGTGGGGGCGGGCTCTTGGTCAACCGAGGCGAGTATGTATCGTGTATGTAATTCGAAACAAACTGTTACAACCTCTATTTGTAATCATGCTGTCATGATAGATAATTTTTGCGGAAAGTACTATCTAGATTTTTTTATTTCTTGGTTGTTAATTATTTGGATTTTTTTTTAATATCGAAATTTTATCCCACGTATAGCTCTGAGCGTATGATGCCGCGTAAGCACAGGCCGGTGGCGGTGTGACTCACACTTTTCTTTTTTTTATTTCTCTGTATTATTGATATCATTTCAATTTATAAAAAATATTAATATTAATAAAATTATAGGATATAAACTATACATCTCATTTAAAAATAATTCATTAAGTCTATTATTTATTTTTGAATTCTTTTTTACAAGTTTGTGTCACGTAAGGCTAAAAGAGTGATTAAATAATGATTAGTAATTAAAGTCAATAGTTAATATCTCTAAATTTGAATTAGTAAAAATATAACAGTTCGGAAACTTAAATTAAAATATAAATTTCTATTTATTCATGATTTTAGTTTAATAATTTTAGTCTTGACTACTATACATTTAATATATTACTACGTTGATTTTTTTTTAAACCAAAGTAAAACATTAAATAGTTTACATAAAATCTAAAAAGTTTAAAATATTTTACACAAAATTTTTATTTTTCATTAGACTATTTGTATCTATATGTATTAGAATCTCAATTTATATATATTCCATAAGAAGGTGTCGAAGAAAATAAAAATTGATTAATTTTATTAAAATATTTTAATTTTTAAATTTTAGAATTATATAAATAGTTAAGCATTAAAATATACTGTACAATTAGATTTCTTTTAGTTACTACAATATTTCTATTTAATTGACCATTAGAAAATAGTTAAATATCTAAAATAGCCTCATTAATGAAACCTTAACCTACTGTTGATTTATTTATTCAATTTTTTTCTTTTAAATATTACATTTAGGCTAGTAAGTTGAGAGTTTAAAAAAAAAATGAATAGATAAAAGGATGATAAGGTTGAGTTTCATTATCGAGGTTATTTTAAACATTAATTTTTTTTAATAGTAACACACTATCAATTTGATAAAAATATTATAACAAGTAGGTTTATATAAATTTCTATAAACATTATCTCTATATATGATATTCACAAATTTCAAAGGAGATATGTGAAAAATACCTTATGTAATAATAGTATATGAAAATCTTAAATTATTTTAGAATAATAATGATTGCATTCCTAAATTTTACAAAAATAACAAACTATAATATGTTTTAATAATTTTAACAAAACAATTTTTAATTTAGTTATTTCACAATTTCATGCATCTCCTTATTATTAATGAAATTATTAAAAATAAGCAAAATATAAATTATGTATTGATTTACTATTTTAAAAAACTTCATGAATGAATTATTTGAGTTACAAAATTTTATCAATAAGTTGTGCATGCTCTATTTAATATAGTTATTATATAATTTTTTATCTTATTGACATGTCAACAATTCTTGTGCCATAACGCTAACCAATTTGTGAGAGAATAATTTAAATATTTATTAATATAATTTTTGAATCATTTGAATGTCTGAATTTGGATAATTTATTCGTTTTTTACTTTTGTCCATCGTATTTATGAAATGATATAAATAAAATTATTAAAAAATTTCAAATTCAACCAAAAAATGAAAATATTTTACTTTTTACTTAATAGGAAAATATTTTAAAATTATCATTTAAATTAAAAACACAAACATACTTAATTATTTTAAATTAAGCATTTAAAAAAGAAAGCACCTTAATATAATTGTACAATAAAATTATATAAAATCATATAATTATGATAAAATTTTAGACAAAGCTGTTATTTACTATCCTAATATATTTTTTAATGTTGTTATTATTTAATTTTCTAATATATTTTTCCAACAATAATTGTACACTTTTCAAGTGATACTCAAAATTTACCAATGATTTGTCATTAGATGATGAAATTTTACAAATTTCTAATTATTTATTAACCATGACCCATTATTTGATTTATAAATGACCATGAATTATGATGAAAATTTTTAAAATGTGTTGTATTGTAAAATATTTTTTAAAATTTTTGTTCTTTACTCGGGATAAACATCTTTTTTTTCAGTTTTTCTTAACTAGGATAATACATTTTATGGATAGAAATCCAATATTTATACTTGTACATAGCCAATAAATATTTTACTTAACTTGAATACATTGGATATCATTTATAATATTGCTATATTTTAGAGATTTTGGTACAATTTTATTGCAAGTCCTCGAACTTACAATACCAAATCCAAATAGCAAAAATTATATCTATTCTATTAAGCTTAGGAATTAAAAGATTACCAAAATTTTTACTTCGTTAAGTTTTTAAATTACGGTGGCGGTTAAAATTTGGATGGGACAGAAACTGACGGTGTTAGATTATTACGAGGGCAAACCTGTAATTGTGCCATGAAATGACCAACTAGCTAATTTTACTCTGCCGCTCCTTGTAGGTTTGCCGGCCACTCAGAGCTGCACACGTCAATCATATGGATGTAAGTAAAGACCGCATTCGTATACATCCAATTGCAAACGATAGACAGTAAACGTGGAAGATTACTACTGGTTCACTACTCAACTCTACTACATGGAAACATAGAGAATTAGTTCTTTATTAGCGGATAGCGCCACGTCAGTAACTCGAAAGGGCAAGAAAGCCAGTGATTCTGGATGAAGCTTGCTCCTATCCCACCGGAATATTCGCTACCGACGACTTATTTCTCAAACACCATCTTCTTTTCCCGAAAACTATAAATACTTATCATTCTTAACAATTTTGTGCCCTAAAATTTACATTTCCTCGTTTCGCCTCCATTCGAGAGCCGCCTGCAACCACCATGCTCTCCATATCCAAATACGCTCAATTTCCTCAGTCTTTTTCGCTCCCCTATTTACTTTTGAGTTGTCATTCCCATTCGTACATTCCAAAATTGTTATAGATCGTCGAAGATGCTTGCGAGTTGCAGTCAATTCAACAGTCAATTAGGTGTTAATAGTTTATTGTTGCTGTAGTGTTGCGAGGTGATGGATGCGGTGGAGCTAGGCTATCCAGTAGATGTTCCAAATCTTATGGGATCTGAGGGGTTCGGTAGAGCTAGGGTTACAGTCAACGGGGTCGAGACGGCCGCTGCTGCTTGTGAGTCAAATAATCGTGTTTCGATTCTTGTGAACCCTTCGATTGAGCGTTGTAGCACTTTCCTTAGACAAAAAGGTTAAAAGTTTTTTTTTATATATTTAATTTGTACAGTTTGGCTACAATTTATCAGTCAGATTTAAGCTTTCCGAAGTCTGTTCGGAGCACGTATATTTTTTACTCTTTTCACGAGAAAATGAATGTTAATATATTTAAGCATTTAATCAGACCATTGAGAAATTTCTTAAATTGAGTTTTGAGTTGTTGATCAGTTTTAATGATTCTATTTATGGATTATTCATTCCCAGGTTTCCCTGAATTACGACTGTTTATCCTAATTTGTTGATTGTGAAGTTTTTAGCTGAAATACTAATGGTTATGATTCTTTAGTTATCAGTAGCAATATGTCATGTTATTTCCTTGAAATTTTAATTTGATTCCAATGTTATATACTGCTCCTAATTGCTTATTTGTGAATTCTCTTTTTCACTTTAACTCTGCTGCTTAGCTTGAACTCATGTGTCAGAGAAAATGATTTGGCAGGTCTTTCAAGGACTGATTTGGAGTCAGATTCATGGGATAAGATTCCAGAAACTGAACTTTGTAAGCATGAAAGTCAGCTGCCTAACTTTTCAGTGGAAGACTCTTCTGAACAGCTTCAGTTTCATGCTGGGGATGCAAATTGCCCTTCCTTGATTTCTAGGTCTGAAGTTGTGCAAGTCCAACGGAAGGCAGGAAAAGTGCCGAGAAGTAGTACTAGATGTTCCAAGAGACCAAGGCTGGCTCAATTAGAAGATAATACGAGTTCAGCTGGAGTTGATGACATAAAGGATACTGATAAGTTAGGAGCCTTTCATACTACAAAATGTAATTCTTTAGGTAATACCTTTTTTCTCCTCACTGAAGCTATATAAAGATTTGATGTAAACTGCACGTTCATCTAGTTGAAGTATTCTCTCTAGTTGGACTGGTCTGTGAATTCTACTTTTTGCATTGAGGATGTGAATCCAATTATTTTTTTTTCTTCCATGCCAAAACCTGAAGGGGTGACCTGAAAAATTCAACTTAAATTATTAAGTGCTAAGACATTGCTCCTGTGGCAGTATTCCTTAAATTAATGATGCATTGACAGTCATCATTTACTCTCCTGTTCTGTGATATTTATTTTCTATTGTTTTAGATATGATTTTTACACTTTTTTGAGTTTGAATAGGAAAAAATTTTAAGTTGCTGGATTATGGAATTGTACTTGGAAATCAGTCAACTGGATTGGCGTATTATGCACCTATTTAATAAGTGAGACAAATGCCAACATTTATGAAAAGCTTCTTTTTTTTGTTTAGTTTAGTTTAGACTTCTCTCTGTAACCAAGAACTGTAGAATATAGTCATATCTTTTCAATGTTTACTTGCACAAAAGATCATTTAGTATGAAATTTTATTTTCATTTAGCTTGGTCTGCCGTACAAAAAAGGCTTCTTTAAAAGTGCTATTACCTATGGTGTTTCATGGATCTTCCATTGCCAAACTTGTGAGGTTTGTTGGGCTCTGTTTATTAATTTGAAAAAGTGAGTTTATTATTTTGTTTGTCAAGTTGTTCTGTTCAGTTCTATTTCTTTTGAGTATAATTAAGATGCTTTGTAAGATTTCAAGGTCCTTCAGATGTTAAAAAACGCTCTTTATTAGCATTGTTTTTGTGTTTGTAGTGACAGCCTTTCTATTTTTCATTTTCTGTATTATGCATTGCAGAGAAAACACAAATGGTGAAACAAAAGAATAACTCCAGTGGCAGGCGAGGTGATAAGAGAAATTTCAAAGTTCCTATGAAGGCCAGATATGATTCTTTCTCCACAAAAGCTGGTTTGGCGAGCATTGGTTCAACTGCAGGAGGGAACAACTTTTTTGGTATGGCATGAAAGCAGAAATCAAATATATAGACATTTTTGCTATGAGAAAGGGTGATTGATTCTTATGTATG
This sequence comes from Melia azedarach, assembly GCA_028052125.1. Lineage (NCBI taxonomy): Eukaryota > Viridiplantae > Streptophyta > Magnoliopsida > Sapindales > Meliaceae > Melia > Melia azedarach. The sequence goes on along the minus strand of CM051401.1, from coordinate 1,255,360 downwards.
CTACCTATTCATGATATTAATATGTGCACCTTTAAATGTCAATGTCAGGAGGATATGGCCTGAAGTCAGATTTTTATGATATTACACAGCATCTTGATGATTTATCATTGAAAGACCTCCTTGGTGGAACTTATGAGTGTCCGAGTTTAGGCAAAGACAAGGGTAAAAGGGCAGCGAATTGGAATGGGAATTTTCTGCATTCAATTAGAAAGGCATGCTCTATCCTTCCGATAGCAAAGCCTGCTCAGATCCAAAATTTTGCTGAGACAGATAGCAGCATCAACAAGAAACTGCTCATATGTACACAGAACTCCATTTCTTCAGTATCTACTGGTGATAAAGGGCACTCGTGCACCACAAATTTGTCTCACTGTGACAAGGTTAGTCATGAAAAATGATTTTAAGATCCTGGATAGATAGTGCAAGTTTATCTGTGGCTCAACTGCTTCCAACTAAAATGATTTACAAAGCTTTTTCTTTCTCTTCCTGTTCTTTGATGCAATTACTGACGTGAGTCTTCTTCTTTTGTGTTTCTTTTGATATATGTCAAATTAATCTGACTTGACCACCAGCAAGAAATCTTTGAAATTGTTCATGACATATGTGAATTAACCCAAACCATTGCGTCATTCATAAATCCACCTGTGAATGCACCATTATGTTTAACTGTCTTGAGTATCCTTGCCTTATACATGTCACTGGGCTAAGACTAGAATATAGAGCACAATTGTAGCAGTTGGATTGCACTCCATGCAATTCAACGGGCCCCTTGATAGCAAGATGTCCCCACTTCCCAAAAATAGATCCCACTTTCCAATATTTATTACAGCTGTTATAGACAGCCTCTTTACTGTAGTATAACTTGTAATTGTTACTTTTCCATGATAGATAAGTGATTTTGACACTAATAATTAATCATCCAGGAATCCTGTAGCAAGACTAGAACTCCTGTCAATCTCGCTGATATTCAGTTATACCAACCTAAAAATATTTTGGAAAGGATAACTCTTCCTCCACCCAAGGACTTGGAGGCCTTGCTTCTGGATGCAGCCAAACCTTCTGCACCATCATCCAGAAGTAGTTCTGATATACGCTCAGGCAAGCAAATTTCTCGTCGAGCTAGCTTGCCACCATTTCCCTGGTCACATACTTTTAGTGGGCAATCTAGAACCAATACTGACGCAGCGAAGTTTTTAACAAGTAGGAGTACATGCCAAGGTCGATGGGCGAAAATAGCAAGTACCGTGACCTCCCTAGGGACTTCAGCCGACTGTTTTACCAACTTGGAGTCACTCACTTATGATCAGAGTCTGGTTCCTGCATCTACATCTATTAGCCGTCCTTGGTGTGATCAGGGTTCATCGTCTCTTGAAACATGTTCTAAAGCTTCTGGTGTTAATCTAGGTACGACTTTCTTGAAGGCTAGTTTCATGAACTTTTGTACCCTTAATGAAATTTTAATTTGGGTATTTTTTTTTATTTTCTCTTTTTGTTTTTGAAATTGCAGAATCTGGAGTCAACCTAAAGGCTCAAGTAAATGGTACGTTTTTTAATTGTTAGTAGCCTTGTTTAAGTTGTATTTAGAAATACTGCTATTTTTTTTTTAATGCGTATGCCTGCGCTGTATTTTTTTCTCCCTTTGTGCGTGCATGTGCACATCCACATGCAGGCATGAGATTTGATCTCTTCTTGATAATAAAAATTGGTAGGCTTCTTGTTGTTTATATTCTGTCTAGTCCTTAACCTAGTTAGACTAGATTAAGATTTATGACAGCCTGATCGGTGATTGCTATGATTGAAGAATGTGCTATGTCTAGCATGAAATTTGTTACATAATTAGTTGCAAGGCCTGGCAATTATGATGGCCATGGCTGTGGCAAACCCAAGCTCTTTATACCAATCGATTTTGTATGCACTACAATACTCTTTAGAAGAATTCAAATGATTTAACTGCATCTGCATTTGAAATGTCTTGGTGAATTTGCTTTATCTGCCTATTTGTGATGTGCTCTGTTTGTGACAGATGCGCACTGTCCAACAGTTTTAGCTGCTGCTCAAACACTGTGTGACATTGCAACTCAATCCTTGAGGAGAAACCCAGATACTATAATGAGATGGCCTAAGAAGCCTTCGCAGAAGGCTATAAGAGGCCGAAAGTCTAAAGTATTTGAGAAACCTGAAGAAGTATTTACAACACAGATTTCACAACTGGTGTCCCACAATCTGGTGGTGAGAAGTGGTACCGACCAGATAACTTCCTCTAAGAGGTTCAAGCTCTCTGTGATTGAGGACAGACAGGATTTCAATCATATCAATGGTGTTAGGAAAGGACCTATAAATTGGACTACTCCAAGATCAAGTAGATCATTGCCCAACAAAACAGTTAGGGACTCCATTGCAGAAATGAGACATTCAACTGCTGACATTTTGCAGCAATCATGTATGATGCCACCACCTGCAAAGGTATCGGATAAGACTTGTAACAGTCAACAGAAGTTGCAAAAAATAATGCAGCCAACAACAGATTGGGATAGAGGAAAGGACAGTCTAGATTGATATAACACTGTACGATACGATTGTTGTGATTTTATCAATTGCCTCAGTAGGAGGATTACAGGCATAACTGGTCAGTTTGTATATATTGCTCTGTAGGTGGGATAGTGTTGTTGTAAGGTTTAAACCAGAGGTGGGAAACGGGGATTTGTTGCAAAGATTCCTTTAGGAGGTTGATAGAATCTTAATGTTGTAACATTAAAAGGACAGTTGTAGAATATACAGTAGAGAATTCTTTGCCCTGTACAGAGCATTTGAGGAGGCAACAGATATTTCAGTTTTCTTTCTGTTTCTGACTGCTCTATCTACAGTTTGTTTAGACAGCTGATAGCGGGTGTTCTTGCTAATAAAACTAGTAAAATCCTGCTGCAATGAAAATCTTTCTAACGTTTGAGATTGAACAGTTTTATTTGTAATATTTGAGATATAAAATGACGAATAACTCTCCAGAACCTGGGGATGTAGCTCAGATGGTAGAGCGCTCGCTTAGCATGCGAGAGGTACGGGGATCGATACCCCGCATCTCCATTTATGCTGTTTTCCTTTTTAGAGCGGCTGTTTCTTTTTTTCTTTTAATCATTTTCGAATTCTAAAAGTGTAATAAACTAACAATACCTTTTCATTCACGATCCCACCCGACATTTGATCGGTGGCTTTTCCTTAAACTATGTGCTACACTGTATACACTACAAATTCTTATCATGAACAAACACTAATCTTTGTCCTTCATTTATAACATACACCCCACTGCCACAAGAAAGTTACGTTTAATCTGAAATTAATTGATCATAAATCTAAGACTAAGAGAACATTTGATCCAATAACAAAACCAAAGCCATTGCAAAAGCTGGATCAAAACCAGGCTGTACAATCAACATAAACACCTCAACCCCAAACGAAATTCCTCCAATGGCTGCTTCCTTCCTCTTGATTTCTGCAACAACTCTCCTCGATTCATCAAACACTTTGCACGATCGATTTGCATAGGAACCTTCCACTGTATACGCATATCTTTTATTTGACGCCCCATAATAAACATACGCCAAAATATTCTGACCCGATTGCAGAATGTTCATCTGCTTTTTCACACAACAAATCGGCCTCTTCGATAATTTCTTCCTGATACAATCATCCACTTCCCCTTCATAAACATGCCAGCTATCTACAACCGTAAGCTTCTGCAAATCAATAACAGCTAGCTAATCAAAAACTAAACGTAACCCACTTAAGTTCTACAATCGATATCTATTTTGAGATTTTCGAAGATCACTTCTCAGTTCTTACCTTACGCCGGCGCATTGTGAGGACTGATTTCCCACTGCCGTCCATCAGAATGAGCTCCTCCGGACGTCCAATGTAATTGTCAACCCGAAAAACAAGATTTCCTTTAGAATCAATCACCGTGAATCCATTACAACTGATTATGAGCGATTTTCTCCACACGGTTAGCGACGTGCACTGGTCGTCAGTCTTGATGAACTCCGGCGGATCAGGCTGTTCTTGGTGGACTGATCTTGATAAAGATTTCAAGAAAAGAAACATTTTCATATGCTTCACTTCAGAACTTTATGAACACTTTTTAATTAAGAGGTTAAGGAATCGGATATTTATAGCGTGTTACTAATGAGATGATAAAGAATTGAAGCCTTTACCTAACTGGTCATACTCATACGGCTGGTCTTCTAGAGACATTTAATTTGATATATATGGGAGGGAATAGGGATTAAACAAGACAATGATACGTTTCGACACTTGACTATGTAATTGACGTTGGGAAAAGTGACACGTGTGCGTCTTTGCAGTCTAAGATTCCAAATTTTCTCTTCTTTCGAGTGTGATCAATTAGGTCTGTGTTTGCTTCGGAAGAAAATTCATAAGAAAGTGACAAGAAAAGGGACCATAAAAACTGGGAGGGAGGGTGAAGTCCAAGAGAGAATTGCTGTAGTTTTTTCCGTCACAATTTCCCATATTACTCTAAAAACAAACCATTGTGACGATTTGCAAAACGAAGTTAAAGATAGTTAAAATATAATAATTAAGCAGTTTAATTAGTGATTAATTAAATATTATTGGCAAAGTCGAATGAGTATATATCTTTTATTTAAATGGTAATATCAACTTTATGTAGCATGCAGGCCACCCAGCCGGGTAACATTGCTCCCAAAATTCTGTACGTATATACATGGAACTTAGGACAAAAGCATACGTTCAAATAATAACAACTGAGTTTCATATATACATCAATAGTATCGCAGACAATTTGAGAAGATGATGCAGCATTTTTTATTTTTTATTTTTATTTTCCTTTATATAAGTATTATTAGTTTAATCTTTAATGTTAAACATATGATATGCACAATAATTTAAAGAAATTAAATTAAAAGAAAAAATGTTCAGAATATATTTATTTAGAGATTGCATATGTAGAAAAAGAAGAAAAAATTTATTTGGCCTGAAATTGTGTAAGCTACAATGCAGATGATAATATTAATATATATGCAAGAAAAGAAATTAAAAAGAAAATAAGTTTTAAAGGGGAGAAAGTCAATACATGCGTGGTCTTAGAAAATAAATTTCAGAAATTAAATTAACTACGTGTATGGTTTAAATGGTTCGTAAGATGAAATAATTCTGACTTATAATTAATTAATTAATTAAGGTCATTCTATGCCACGAGTGTCGCAATAAAGTCCACAAAAAGAATCTATTTTTTCAATGTTTTTGAAGAAATCAGTCGAAAGATTTTTTATATTTATTCAATGTTAATTCATATTAAAACACTAAAAAGTCTACAAACTGTTTGTTTCAATTAATTACAACCTCATATATTAAATTTGCTTTTCATACCGAAACAGCTAGATATGAGCAGACTAAAAATCCATAGTTATATGCGTGATTAATTCTCTTCGGACACGTCTCCTTTTTAAGAAATAGAAAGAAAATGGTCTAAAATCAAAATAAATAGCCAATAATATACAATAGAATATTATTAATCCCTACTTAGTAGTTGAACCGACTCAATTAATTAACTTTTACCATCTCTCGATGAGCTAAATTTTGACTGCACAGGTAAAAGGTCATCGAAACATCTAGGGACATCCATCCGATTACTCCATACACTTGGATTAAGCAAAACAAAATCTTTACAGTGAAAAGGAAGATCCTAAATAGGCTAAAGGCTAAGGCTGAGGCTCAATTCAGACACATGCGAAATTAATTAGTTAATAATTGACGTGTCGTTTTCTTAGTGGTTATTACATTGGAAGTGATCTTAATTTGTTGCAATAATAAGCCGCCGACCGACCATGACTATTTGGGCATCACCTTTCTTCTTTTCTTTACCATCTCTCCCTTTTTCCTCCACTTTCAAACTTCTGGTTCTGCGTTCCTTTCACTTCAAACTCCACCATTAATTAATGAACTTTATAACGCTCTCAGACAAATCGGCTGATTATGATTATGCACAACCAATCTAATTCGTACACGATCAGCTAGCACCTCTTTCTACAAATACTTTATAATTACAAACACGCACAATTAGTAGTATACTTGCATGACTTAATGAGCCTAATTAAATTTAAAATTTTAATTAATATATAAAATGGATACGTATATATGCTTACAATTAAGATGCATGCTCCCCGTTTATTCGACATCACGTCCCTGTACTGTTGAATGGTTGATTAAATGAATTAACAAAGTAATTAAACACCCCACAATCGTTTTCTCAAAGTTAGGACGAAGATTCTTGCAAGATATATACATGTGTATGTGTGTGTGTGTTCTTAATTGATTTCCATAATCCTAACACAACAATCAACGAAGACATCCTAAATTCGGACAAAAGCATTTTCTTCAAACAAAGAGGGAACCTTTATACGGCTTTGATTTGTCTTCCTCTTTCTGGTTTTGGAAAACAAATTAAAATAATCCCCATGAAATGCTGATTGAGTATCCTCAATGGACACGCGGCCTTCTTAACTACCTACCTACCAAATCATACGTCTATATCTATTCATGGTGATGGTGGGTCCATTGTTGATATTATTCTCTGCTAATTTTAGAAGAAAAAAAATATCGCAGTTCTAAGAACAAGGTGTTAACTGTCAAAGCCACGTGCACAATTTCTAGAAGTTGGTGAGCATGATCTGGCAGATTGGTATGCAATATTGTTTGGTTTACCTGCGCTGACTCATCATCATCATCACCATCATCGTGTTCTTCTCTTGGTATATAGAGGGTGGTGGGAGAAATTCACTCTCACTCTTCTAGATCTACATACTGCATCGCGCGGAGTCCAATGGTCAAAATTAAATTATTTAATTAGTAGTGTACATGTTCTTTTATTGCCATATCTGAAATTGAGTAGAAAGCTGAGATATTTGTTTTGTTTTTGATATTATATATAATCTTGTTGATACATATAATATAACCTTTCTCATTCTTCATGTGCTCATACTCGACGTGCTAACTAGAAACTAATCAGAATATACTTCTGCAAATTCAAGTATCATTATCATACCTATTTCTTAAATGATATAGACAGAAATGGTAAAATTTTTAACGAAAATATTCAATTACCAACTGTGAAGTATGCTCGATTATATACATGGGTTTCTTTTAGCTAACCAGCTTATTGGATCTGCAGTTCTAATATCCGTGGCCCGTGGGCTTCATAAGCTTTTAAATACCATCATCTGTATAGGCCTAAACAATAAATAATACTGCCAATTTGGGGAACAGTTGCAATAATACGGGATCAAGAACATTCATGTCTATTTATTTGTTTCTTGGCCCAGACCCAGAGCCTCCACTTCTGAATGTATATTATCTCAACGCGTTTTTATAGTTTTTTCATGAATTTCGGTACGAATCACCGATCTTCCTGAGGGTTGACTTAACTAAGTTAATGAGCTAAATGAAGTCAAGCTACTTAGCTCTTGGCGGTATTGACGCCAAGAGTTGACCTGTCGATTAATTTCATCAGGATTCACTTCACTCATTTGCTCTATTTGCTTTTCCATTTCCATGCGTACTTTACACGCTACCCTTTTGTATTTGTGGATGCATGGGCTTCAAGCTTTAAAGACTGGGCAATAGTGAATTTGGCCCAGTCCACAGACATCACATATTTCGCGAAACAAAGCACAATTTCTTCCATTATAAGGATTTTGACTTAACAATGAAATCCCATCACCGTCCAGCCTGATGCGTCCACCAACCAAACTTTCGTCGACAAAAACATATAATTTAAAGTTTATTAAACAACTAATTCTCTCCCTTTTTTAAAGCAAAATCTATGCATTCCACTAATCAAAAACCGAAAACAAGAAAGCAGTTTCACACACAAAACTCCAAAAAATAAAAAGAAATATGTTGTATTGTAAGCCAAATGTAAATATGTAGTCTGTATATACTCTCTACCAAATCCAAAAGCAAGCCATATTACATTGTCTGCCAATGCCAAAATCATGAGGCCAAATTTAAGCCACTTGTTTTCTTATTGGAAAAAAAAACATTCAACAGCAGAAAGCAAGCAGCTACTAGCTAAGTGATGAAGTGGATTCATGATTTCAATAATAAGTTGCTTTAACATTCCCATGTATAGGTTTCTCCAAAGCCGTTGAAGCTTTTGCTTTAATTTAAATATGGATTTTTGCTTTTCCAATCTGAACGACACCTGCTACGTGATATACACATATTTATATGTATAATTAATATGATCAGATTACTTATTATTTTATATTAACTAAACATAAAGCTGATGGCTGATTAATATTTTCAATTAAAAAATGAAGTATGTGCTTCGACATAAATATTATATATGTAGAGATAGCTCGGAAATAATTTTCTTAATTAAAATGTAATTACATTCTTCATATATGTGTAGTCAAAGCTTACTAATATTATTGTTCATTTACGTTTTCTTTAATGAATTATTATCATACGAAGGGCATAAAAGAATCAAAATAGTCTAATTTTAATGGCTGAATAAGTTGGTTTTGGATCCATAACTTGAAAATATTTTGAAATTATTTGGAAGTAAAATCTAATATTCGCAATCATTTTAGTACCATCTATCACCGAAAAAGCAACAAGGAAAGCAGGATTATTGGTCCACAAATACAAAGAAATAAACGGGCGTAGTACTTTTCATTTACCAGCTGGTGTACGATCGAGATGAGTGATTTTTTGTTACAATCTGAATATTAATATTGTACAAACCATAAAATTTATACCTCGTCTCCTTTTTTTATCTCGCTTTCACATTTTTAAATTTCAAATTTGGACTATTTAATTTTGTATAAAAAAAATATTATTGGGTAAACGAAGGAAGAAGTGCATTTTAAAAGGAATACGAAATGGGAGACTTTTTGTTAGAGAATCTTTTTACAAAGTCCTCACCTACTACTCTGCATCAATTGCCGTATAAGGGAATGATGCGAAAAATTAATGTGATCAATCGTTTTACGTTGAAATTAAATATATCATTGACGTATGAACCAACCCTAGTCAAGAATCAAGATTGCATACATATATAAATATAACAAGCTAGCAAAATTAAAATTAAAATTAAAATTAAATTTCTTTTTTCTTTTTCTTTTTCTTTTTTGGGTTCAGTTAATTACAGCTAACTCTACCAACCCTCCAGGGAAAATTATGGACTGTAACCGGTGAGACAACGACTAGCTTATTCACATGAACCGTTGGTTATTTTGGGATTCCTTGCAAATTTCTAATTATTATTGCTTAGTTTCGTAGTAATAATATTCTCATTTTACTTGGGTCTATTTTTGATAGAATGAGAGGGCGACCTATACTTCTTTTTCGGCTAAGCAATCGGGTAGCTTTCAGGAAGCAGTTTTGTTGCGGGTGTTTTCTTATAGAGACAGTCAAGTTACGAAAGGTAAATATACAACAATATTAGGTATTATCATATGTATATGGATCGGACTTCAAATTATTATCTCTTTATATCGAAGTAAGAGATAGGCAAGTAAGGAATTGGTAAAATCTTGATTGTGTTATGCAATTGGAGCACGTATGTGGGGAAGAATTAATATCAAAAAGCAAGCTGTGAGATTACGAATGAGCCAAAATCTGAAAGGGCATGAATAGTTGTTAGTGGGATTTGCTTATCTCATTCCCAATGACATGTTGCATTCTTGTGCATGAAATTCGATTGTGGTGGACCTTAATTCATTTGTGATCCTGCACCTCTCTAATTAAATTTCTCCACTCTTTTATCATTTTTCTCAGAAAAAGAGATGCATTACAAGGTCAGATCGATGTGACTGCAAAACTTTAAAAGAGATTAGAAATAATACCCAAAATCAAAACTCTTGGCAACAATACTTGCAATAAAGATCGAGAAACGTATAAATTTCCAAAAAAGAAAAAAGAAAAAAACATTAATGTTTCTTCATTTTAATTGCTTGAACTGAGTGACCTCGAATGTTGTTGCATAGCTTAATAATTTATCAAGATTCTTCAAAGTTTACACAGTGGAGAAGACCGTCTTCTATTGTTCCCACGCCTAGAGGCGCCGCTAATTTTGAATATATTAACCTTTTTGTTCTTAACGCGTTTTTATGGTTTTTCATGATGGGATTCTTAGCGTTATTCTGATTTTCTGATGCCCTTTTCAAAGTTGATCATATATAAAGTTAATTCTGATTTATATCGGTCTATCATAAATAATCTTAATATGTTGGATTTAATTAAAGAATTAATGAATTATCTTGATATAAACATATTTTGTGAAGAAAAAATAGATGGAAAAGAGCCAAAACCAAGGCTGCCGAAGCAACCAAAGCCACTGCATTTTACAATACAAACAAACACGTACTACAGAACAAGAAGAAAGTGATTCTGCCTAAGGAAAAATTTGCTCAAGTATTATTATTAATGAAAGAAAATGCATCCCCATTACAAGTGTGATTCTCATACGAGAAGAGTTGGTGGGAGATTGACTCGTGTGAGAGGACCAATTTGTCTGTGGGCTATCTTCATACGCAAAGATCTTCTAGAAGGTCACCCCTAGATTTCGAAGATATATATTGCGAATTAAATAAATAAGCAAAATATTTTGTAGATGAAATTGAAAAACTTTCCATGGATTTGCAAATTATTAATAAATCAGAAAGCTCTTCAATGTGTAGCATTATGCACCACAGGCTAAAATTGGAGTGACAAATTAATTGTATAGCATTGTTTTGAACGACAGTTTTTCTATGTGGGGGATTAAGAACATGATATCTTGTTGGATTTTGTCTTTGAATTGGTGAAGAAAATGAATGGTATACACTCAATAGCATTCGTGAAATTAATTCGAAATCGAAAGCATATCTTTATCACCATGCATAAAAATAATTATGTGCAATATTATTTTGCAATGTGACGACTTGTTTGATGGGTTTGCCTCGCCTTTTATAGACTCATTTTGCCCCACGAATTAGTTTATCAAATCTTTGCTTAGTTAATTAATGAGCTTGTTGGTGTGCGTGGTACATTATTTCATGAGCCATGATATTATAAAATCAAGCATATAATTAATTAATTAATTAATTCTAGAAAGATTTGTTAAGGAAGCACAATATTTATAAGTTGAAAGCCATCCGTTTTTACAGTCAAACATAATTGATGATAATATTTCTTTACCCCATTTTCAAACAAATTAATGAACATGGGTTAAGCTAGTTTTTGACCTAATAAGTACTGTAATTCTCGTGAGAGTTGAATCTTTAACTCACTTTAATTATTACCATGCATATAGTCTTTATCGTGTAGAAATTAGTAATCAAGCAAAATTTAACAGACAGATTAAGAAAAACTTAATTTCCAGCATCCGTATGAAAACATAAAACGGCAGCACAGACAGACGGACAGAGTCACAGAGTATGGTTTGAAATTTTGTGGAATGAACGATTGAGAAATTTGTCTCGTAACACATATTATTTGTTTGGTGGCCGGAGTATAAGAAAGAATAGGAATATTAAAATTTCAGCAGGTGGGTAAACTGCTTCAATTTTGCATAAATAAATATCTTCTAATCATGCATACATTTGATGTATTTGATGATGTTAACCTCGTCTCATGAGATCAAATTAACAGTCTCTCATTCTCGGTCAAACAATTACCAAACTTGAAAGCAAAATAAATATATTACATATTTAATAATTAATATGTTTCGGCTGCCGGTAAATAATTAGATTATACATGCATTAATTCATATTTATAGTGTTAAACAGCTGCTAATTATGTAGTGGGATTCTGATTTATTTAATTTAATTTAATCAGTTAGTAACGGTTGGTGGAGATGTCTATCAAGTTGAAAATTCTTTCTTTTTTTTTTTTTATCCCACGAGTTGCAGGATTGTTTACATACCTTCCGGGATAAGTTAGGTTTCTGGTAGGGAAGATACATCAAGTATTTTATTCAATAATATATTATTAAAAAAAAAAAAAAACTCTCGTCAGCTTCATATTTTGTCTTTCATATGCGATGAAAATAATGTTTGACCCATTAAACTGTAGTTTCAAATTTAAGATACAACAAAATTTAATCCACTTACAATATTTAGTATAAGACATTCATCTTCATTCTAAAACAATGTTATTTTATATATCTACTCAACGTCTTTGCATGCCAACATGAAAAATGATAATAATAATAATAATAATAAAGATACGAATATTATATTTGACTCCTTCTAATTAAGTTACTTTTAAAATATATAATACTTGTTTCAGTTTGAACACATGCATCTGTTAAGTTAGATTAATTTCATTGCACATCTTTTTTTTAATATTCAATTAATGTGTTGTTTAATTTACGTTTCTGTTTAAGAATCTCTTCTTTCCTCCAAAGTATTATAATCCAGAAAATATTCTTGTTCTCACTAAAAATTTTAGTCTGTATCCTAAATGTTTTTTTTTTAAATGTGAAAAATTCCCACACGATTCTTGTGACCAAAGATCAAACTAAAAAATGAAAAATTGAATCCTAACCCTAAAAGAACACAATTAGATTATAGAATATAAACATAAAAAATTTATTTATTTTTAAAAAATACTGTTCAGAACATAAACAAGAAGTAAAACCCTTTGTGCCAGTTCAATATATATGACTTTATCAAGTAATAAAATAGTTAAGAAGAACCATCAATTGCTTTCTCATATATATATATTGCATGTGAAACCAATTGGTTAGTGGTGCATATATATATATATATATATAACGTCTTTATGTATGTATGCTAATTATAAATAGTTAAAGCTAGCTTTCCCTAGCTAATAAAATCAAATGTCCACATAAATTAACTATATATAATGAATGATGCTTCACAAATTACAAATATGTGTGTGTATATATATATCTTGGTGGAAAGCAGATTCCTTACAATTAATTTCGCCGGAACTGGAAATTGGAATGACACATGCACAGATTATTACGACTATCAGACTATGTGAATGTGATTATTATTATTATGAATCGTGAACTTTATATATATTAAGATCTAGCTAGCCATTGAAACATTAATTTCAACGTAGATTTTTAGTAGGGTTCGTTGCAAGAAAGGATTTCTAATGTGTACACGATGAGATCGTATTCTGTAGGTAGCTAATTTCTTGTATTTTGATTTATGCTTTAAGCTAAGTTCTAATATTCCTGGTAAAGTAAATAAATAATTGTGTACCACATTTAGCACACATTGTTTACACTTTATATGCTTTGTCTCGGAATGAAATTAACTTTATAGGTCTTCCATTAATTATTTTAACTTTTTTGACAAATTAAATTTCTCCCCTGTGAGGCCAGTTGACTCGAGACGATACGTGGCCGTCGACCAGAAATTAAAGCAAAAAGAAACAAAATCCTAATCATACCCTCTCCCCAGTCCAGTCCGGTCCCTCCCCATCCCCAAATCAAAATGTGATGTCAGCATAAATTTGCAAAAGTTTTTAAGGACTAAAATGAAAATCTCCTACATAGTTTCCCAACTCCCCGATTTTTAAGTCCTTCGTTCTTCTTGTCTACAGGTTCGAACGTTTACTCGACAAATTACGAAATAAAATAAGGACTCAGGTCCTCGTCTTTCTTGCTTTCTATTCTATATTCATTGGGTTTGGGTCCATTAATTCCATATGTATATTTTCTCTTGTATGCAAATAAAAATACTTTTGTCTTTTTCCTGCCTTTTGGTTTCGTCTCTCAAAAAGCTTCACCACAACCGCGTACGTGTCTTTTCTCTGAGATTCCCTAGCGCGTTCTTCGATTACTCCACAATATAAAAGTTTCAGTCCCACCCTCACATTCACAGAACTATAAACCGAACCAAACTAATCATCCTCACTTATTCATTCAACACACTTCACACACTCAAGCATATTTGTACAAACAAATGAGCGGCCACGCAAATCACCAGCGTCGCTGGGCATCCGACACCGTTCCTGGCCAGAAGCCGGTGCTTGGTTCATCGGCGTCCTCACCAGGAACTGAGTCCTACTCGGCCGATGAGTACGTTGAAGTCACGATTGATCTTCAAGATGATGATACAATTGTTCTTAGAAGCGTCGAGCCAGCTGCTAAAGCCATTAACATCGAGGATGGAGCAGGAACGGAGACTCCGTCATCGGCTTCGAGATCGCCGACGATGAAAAGAAGTTCGTCGAGTAAGTTCAGACAGTTTTCGCAAGAGTTAAAAGCGGAAGCGGTAGCGAAAGCGAAACAATTCTCGCAGGAGTTGAAAGCCGAACTGAGGAGATTCTCTTGGAGCCACGGACACGCGTCGCGAGTGCTGTCGGCTTCGTCGTCGGCTCAGAATGGCGGTGGTGGCGGGAATGGAATTGACTCTGCTTTAGCTGCTCGAGCTTTGAGAAAGCAGCGAGCTCAGCTGGATCGGACTCGGTCCGGTGCACAAAAAGCGCTTCGTGGATTGAGGTTTATTAGTAATTGCAAATCCACCGGCGTCGACGGCTGGAATGAAGTTCAGAGTAATTTCAGCAAGCTTGCTAAAGACGGTTTCCTCCACCGCGCCGATTTCGCTCAATGCATAGGTTCTTTTAATTTCATTTTTCATTAACATTTTCAAAGTTTTAATTGATGTGACAATATATAGATAACTTGTTTTTCACAGGAATGAGAGATTCAAAAGAGTTCGCATTGGAGCTTTTCGATGCTTTAAGCAGAAGAAGAAGGTTAAAAATCGATAAAATTAGCAGAGAAGAACTGTTCGAGTTCTGGTCAGAGGTTACAGATCAAAGCTTTGATTCTCGACTCCAGATCTTCTTCGACATGTACGCTTCCATTGAACAAATATATTTTGTTAATTAAACTTTACGCTTGTTCATCTTAATTACATTTCTATTCCTATAGGGTGGATAAAAATGAAGATGGAAGAATTACTGAGGAGGAAGTAAAAGAGGTAAATAATTCTGTTTTAATAATTTTAATTTCATTTTCTTAGTTAGATTAGCGTAATCAAAATGTATTAAATAACATCCTAAAGCCGCTATCCATGAATTAGCCAACACTCTTATCGTTTTTCTTTTTTTGATTTTTGGAATAAAAAAATAATTGCGCCGACCTTTACATGATAAGAGAAAGCAAAAGCTATTGGATTTGATTAAGTTTCTTGTAGAAGCTTACTTGGTATTGGTATTATAATTTACAGGGTGTCATTTAGGTTTTAATAATCAACGTTAGGCGGGGATTCGGTGACCTTAAATTTCATGAAATTTAAATACTAACTACTCCAATATAAAAAAATCAAGAATTAAAATCAAAATGATTTGAGTTTATTCAGTCTTTGACGTTACCCATGTTCTCTTCAGTTGGCATCTTATCTATAATTAGATGCATATTCAAGAGATATTGTAGAGTTCAAAGTTTGGACAGATGGCATATCTAAATTATTTTGATTTTTATCATAAAAGTAATTATCACGTTTTCCAGTGGGGTTGGTGGGGGCATTTTAGTCTTTTCATTGTACTGAATTCAATAAGTCTTCAACGCATGGAATTAGAATATACTGATATATTTTTCTTTGCTTTGCCTTTTTTTTTTATTCTTAAAAAATAATTAATAGATTATTATGTTAAGTGCTTCTGCAAACAAGTTATCAAGATTGAAGGAGCAGGCAGAAGAATATGCAGCTTTGATAATGGAAGAGTTAGATCCTGAAAGGCTTGGATACATCGAGGTGGGTCCGCTAACTAACGCAATTGTCCTTTTTTTTGGTTTTTATATTTTTATTTGTAATGGTACAGTAATAATTCCACGATAGCATGTTTTTTTCGGTCTATTTTAATATATAATTCAATAAATTGATGCATGCATTTGTTCTAGACTATCATAAAGTAAGCCTGATATAATATTTATTTTTCCTTAATGTCATATTAGTTTTATAATTCGTATCTAATGGGGGCAATTTTGACCAGAATATATATTCACATTTTATTAATAGTTATTCAGAGTTAAGGATTCTTTCTTCTAAAGTCCACCGTTAGGCCACAAAATGACCAAATCTTCCAACAATTGGGCTAAGTTTTGTTGGTTCACCTGCGCATGAAGAAAGCATGGAAGCAGAAACCAAAAAACAAACATCACTCTTACGTTGTTAAACATTTTTGGGTAGTTGAACAGTTTTTGTATATATGCTCTACTATAATCTCAGTCAACATAATCTTAAAAAAATTAAGAGCGTGGCTAAAATTAAATACTTTTTTCTTTTTCCTTATTTTATGTCAAAAATACTGTAGAATGTTTTCATAAATTCTATGGTCCTGAGTCCTGACAAACGAAATTGGGTTCCCATGTGAGTTTCCGTTGAGTCCCACGTATACGCGTCATGCTCACTCAAAACATGAGGTCGACAGAACAGCCATAATTCTAAATCATGCCTGTTATCTTTTACTTTGCAGCTATGGCAATTGGAGACACTTTTGCTACAAAAGGACACGTATTTGAACTACAGTCAAGCATTAAGCTACACAAGCCAAGCTTTGAGCCAAAATCTTCAAGGTTTAAGAAAGAAGAACAGAATCAAAAGAATAAGCACAGAACTGGTTTACTATCTGCAAGAAAATTGGCGGAGGCTTTGGGTCTTGTCATTGTGGATTCTGATAATGATCGGATTATTTACCTGGAAATTTTTCCAATACAAACAAAGAGCAGCTTTCAAAGTGATGGGTTATTGTCTTCTCACGGCCAAAGGTGCAGCAGAGACGTTAAAGTTCAACATGGCTCTAATTCTTTTGCCTGTTTGTAGAAATACAATTACTTGGCTTAGGTCCACCAGGTTGGGTTTCCTGGTGCCTTTTGACGACAACATCAACTTTCATAAGGTGAGTATCTATCACCTAATCTTCTTCTCCTTTATTATTGCTTGTTTTTTAAGTTTATTTCTGGGTCCCATTCAAAAGTCTACCATCAAAGTTCAAAGTCAACATGATGGTTAATCACAGCCATCGATATGAAATAGAATCGATTACAGTCACTTTACACTTGAACAGTGAGTATTTGACGCGCACTGCCGATACACGTAGCAAAATTGACAACTAAACGGCTCTCTCTTGAAAATTATAGAATGCATGACATTACTTTTTATAACTTAGAAAAGGAATTCAAGAACTATGAGCTGCATATATCAAAACTTAGATCCCTTCACTCTGTTTTAAAATTGTTGCCCCGTTGAATGCTGATACAAATGATATAGCTGGTTAATTTAGCAAACGAAACCCATAAAACTGGATTGCAAATACATGTGCTATCAGAATTTCAGGATTAAAATAAATGAGAACATTAAATTTGTTTGCCATTTTTCTTACTCTTGATGGATGTTTGCAGACAATTGCAGCAGCAATTGTAGTTGGTGTTATTCTCCATGCTGGAAACCATCTTGCATGTGATTTTCCAAGGCTTATAAACGCTTCACATGATGACTACGAACTTTATCTAAGCGACTTTGGGAAAGATCAACCCACGTACTGGGACCTCGTCAAAGGAGCTGAAGGTGTTACAGGAATTTTAATGGTGATCTTTATGGCAATTGCATTCACATTAGCAACTAGATGGTTCAGACGAAACCTGATTAAGCTTCCTAAGCCGTTTGATAGGCTAACTGGTTTCAATGCTTTCTGGTATTCACATCATTTGTTCGTCATTGTCTATGTTTTGCTCATCATCCATGGCGTATTCCTTTTCTTGGTTCACAGATGGTACAAAAAGACGGTATAATATTGAATTCTCGTCTAATTGTTTGCTAGTATCTTCAAAAGTATGCAATTCACGGTATTCTTAATTCCTCGCTACAGACTTGGATGTATCTTGCTGTTCCAGTACTTTTATATGCTGGAGAAAGGACCTTGAGATTCTTTCGCTCTGGCTTCTCTACTGTCCGGCTTGTAAAGGTGAGTTTATATTTTACGAGTTGAATATTAAAGTTTGAAAACTGAAAACTGAAAAACTGTTTTCATTGAACATTGTTTAGGTTGCCATATATCCTGGAAACGTTCTCACATTGCAAATGTCTAAGCCTCCACAGTTTCGGTACAAGAGTGGACAATATATGTTTGTCCAGTGCCCTGCTGTGTCTCCATTCGAGTGGTAAGTTACTGTCACAATAAAATTTCTTCACATTACTTTTAGGAGAATGTACAGAATGTTTCAGATATTGTACTGCAGGTACAATACAATTACTAAAAAAGGCTTGAAATAATTTTGTTTCGGATACTTACTGCTTGGTTCTGTATCCCAGGCATCCATTTTCAATCACCTCTGCTCCTGGTGATGATTACCTCAGTGTTCACATTCGGCAGTTAGGAGACTGGACACAAGAGCTCAAAAGGGTATTTTCTGAAGCATGTGAACCTCCTGTTGCTGGGAAAAGTGGGCTCCTCAGAGCTGATGAAACGACAAAGAAAAGGTAGAATATATAACTTATGCTTTTAGTTATACAATTAACTAGATTATCTTATCTTCTGCTTTTATTGAGCAAAATTCTCATCTGGTAACAGTTTGCCAAAGCTCTTAATAGATGGGCCTTATGGTGCTCCAGCACAAGACTACCGAAATTACGATGTCCTGCTACTTGTTGGTCTTGGGATTGGAGCAACACCTTTCATCAGCATTCTGAAAGATTTGCTTAACAACATTGTCAAACAGGAGGAACAAGCTGTAAGTATCTAGTGCTCCTATGCTTAATTTTGGCATTATTGTGATGGATTATAGTTTCGTAATCCTTTCAGACCATATCATATCTTAAATTTTTGGCTACTTGTTCTTTAGGATTCGGTATCGGATTTCAGTCGGACATCTGATCATAGTGTTGGGAGCAATGACTCCACTACTCCCAACAGGGTTTCCCCGAAAAGGAAAAAGCTGAGGACCACCAATGCATATTTCTACTGGGTGACCCGGGAGCAAGGTTCATTTGATTGGTTCAAAGGAGTCATGAACGAAGTTGCAGAGCTTGATCAGAGGGTACTAGGCGACATTCATTATATTCACATTGCAATTTCTGTTTTTATTTGAGTCCCTCGATTTAGCTCTGCATTTTTTACTTCAGGGTGTTATTGAAATGCACAACTACTTGACAAGTGTGTATGAGGAAGGCGACGCCAGATCAGCTCTCATCACTATGGTACAAGCTCTCAATCATGCGAAGAATGGAGTAGACATTGTTTCTGGCACTCGGGTAAGTAATAACTTTATAATGACTGTCATTTTCGTCCTCTGTCTTTACAACACCTCTTCTTAACCTTTTTTTTTCAATGAATATCTTTATCACAAATGTCATTAATATAATAATAATAATAACATTATTTTTTTTGTCAATGTCAATGGTTACATATTGTCATTCCTATAATGATGATGATATCTTCTAATGGCTCCGAAATTCTGTCACCAGGTGAGAACCCATTTTGCAAGGCCTAATTGGAAGAAGGTTCTCTCCAAATTAAGTTCCAAACACTGTAATGCCAGGATTGGTAAGCGGTCTCTATCATATCTTGAACAAATGAGGGCCTTATGTTGTCTTCCAATTTCATATCATTTCTCTTTTGTGGAGCAGGAGTTTTTTACTGTGGAGCACCAGTCTTGGCCAAAGAACTCAACAAACTTTGCTACGAGTTCAATCAAAAAGGCTCTACCAAGTTTGAATTCCACAAAGAGCATTTCTAAATAATTCTGAAGCCTGGGATTCATAACATATATACCTTCTGTTAGAACGTCTCTCTAACTCCTTTACCATCATCAAACGAAGGAAAAAAGAAAAAGGAAATTCCTTCGTAAAGCTGGAAAATAAGAAATTTTTCAATAAGTCAGGAGGTAGAAAATCATGATCATTGTACAGTCTTGTAGAAAATGAAAAAAATATATAAAAAAAAGAAAAAGGATTAGTGTACGGATTATATATATATATATATACACACACACACACACTACTAGACACCAGTCAGAAGGTAAAACAAAAAAACAAAAAAACCAAAAAAAAAAAATTCTGGTAGTGAGGTGGCTGGGGAATTCAAAGGAAAATGACACGCTGGAGGGGCACTTCAATAGTGCGTTACAGCTACAAAAAGAGAGATTGGTCTTCGGCGATTCTGGATTGGTGGGGAAGAATACAATTTTTGAGGTGGGAGTCGGGATTTGGGATGGCCTTATGATCTCAGAAGCTTTTTTGGAGTGGCCTCGGGGAATCCTTCTAGAATGTGAGGGTGATATATATATATATATATATATATGTATGTATATATATTTATTATTGTTCATATTTTCTCTCTGAGCAATTTATTATTCTTCTTTTTGGGTCATATAGATGTGAAAGAAATGCCTAGTATGGAATGTTGGTTGATGATGGTTGATGGAACATTTGAGCTATCATCGGAAAGCAAATGGCATCATTCCATATGCATTTTAGAATTTGAATTCGACTACCCAACCTTTTTTTTCTTTAATTAATTATTTGTAATAATAGTCAGCCATTTCATTAAATCAAATATAAATAACAATACCATAAATATCTAACTTATGACAAATATGAAGATATATATACAGACAACTGATTTACATTAATATACAATAATCAAATCATTAAAATCATTGACGCACAAAGTTTTTTGAAAAAAAACATTTAGCTTTTGCTACTTATGAAGGAACTTGTTGATTGAGGGGGTATTGAAGTTCTTACCAACAACTATACAAATAAAAATCGATAATAAGAAATCAATTTATGGATAAAAATCATTAATCCCTTGAATATTTTTATAATCATCGTAACGACAATTCTATTTTTCACATAATTCTTACACTGATATGAGAAGCAAAAGAATCTGTAACTGAGAAGTAAAATGAAAATGAATCATGTATATATGAAAGTTTGATTAGATGTTTAAGTAGTTTTATGTTTAAACTTGTAAATATACAGAAAAAATAATTAATTAAAAAAAGGCCGTAATAAGGCCATCTTTTTGTCAATCTTGGCCTTTTGGGCTTTGAGAGTGCTCAAAGAAGGAGCTGGACTTGTTGGTTCGAAAGGTAAGCATACTTAGAATCCTATATTGGTGTACTTACTAGTTCTGTTTAATCATCGTAAACAAAATCGAACTGTACAAATTCCCATTACCAACCCAAGCCCGATATTAATCCAATGAAATTTCAAGGACACCAAGCTTGTGCTTTGACTGTACTAACAAAAAAACACCCTTTTCTGAAAAAAAAAAAAAAACATGTGCTTTAAATGCCTCTTTTCCATTAAACAAAAATAAGAACATTGAAGCAAAGCGCAATAGAGCATGGTCGCTTCTGCAAATATAACACATAAAGCTCAGACTATAGCGCATCAGTTTATACGCAAACGTGGTGGCACAAGTAGTTGTCTTAGATACATCTATTATTAATTGTTTATTTGATTTCCCGTATGAACAAGATTTATTAATGATATATTATTAAGTTCTAATTAATATATATAAAAGATTCATTGACACGTATCATAACTTGAAATAGAAAGTTAAGATTGTAATTTAGAATACAAAGATCAACATTAAATTCAAATCTTAATTTAATGCATTTCAAAGGATTGAAAAAGCAATAGAAAGAAAGGAGTCCAGGCCAATTGTTTCTGTTCATTAATTATAATTTGATTACTATAAATAATTAAATTGCACCATACATACATACATACATACATACATACATGCGTAGAAAATGTTAAAAGTATTCATATGCAAAAGTTTCGGATATATTTGAAACTCTTTCATTATAGTTATAATCATTTTTAAACATAATTTGGAAGCAATGTAATCTATACATATATATATGATCCATCACAATTTTCTCCAATGTAAATTAAAAACCATCTAAGCATTTCCAGCGCCACAAGTCAAAACAATAAGGCCCCTATTTTTAATAACAATCCAAATCTAAGATAAAATAATTAATTTCTTTTTCTTTTGTACTAAATAGAAATATTGTGCTTAATTTGCATAGACACACCTGAAATACAAGTAGAACCATGACCTAGTAAAAATCCCGTCTTAGTCTTTCCCTAAATATAATTTATTAATGAAATTTTACCACGCCGTCGCACTAGTGACAATTCCTTCTTTGTCCTTTATCTTTTGCAATATTAAACTTTAATTAATAAGTTTGACAGTATATCATTAACGTCCCAAATGTAAATGTTTCCTATTGTCTCTTTCGCTTTTAGAACCAAATTATGTTAAATTCATCAAATATGATATTACACTAACCAAAAAATTCATATATAAGACCCGTTAAATAATAATATTATGTAAATTATATAAACTAAAATAATATTACATTACATTTAACTTATATATATAAATTATAAACTTTTATTTATATAATAATGAAGCTATTTTAACAATAAAACGCCAAAGATATTTAAATAAAATGAAAATTTAGTCTTGCTTTCCAACTAGTTTAATGCATTTGATAATGCTAATAGAATTAATTGTAGTTATCAGACTAAATGAAGTCAACAAATTAATACCAAAAAAGAGACCAAAATGAGACAAACGAGAAATACTGGGGATATGTGTTATATAACGTCAAACGAATTTCCCGAAACATAATTATATAAAATATTGGGTCCTAAATTAAGTGTAATTCTCCCCCACTAATGAATATATGCCCCTGTGACCTGCAACAAAGACCTTCTCAATGGCTGGCGATTACTGACCAGACTACCTACGTTACGTATAATTCAACACGCTTAATCTTTCTGCCTTCGTGATCCCTATATAAATTCTAATTCTAATTCATAACCCACAACTCTTAAGCATCCTTCCAGTAAACAAGACTTAACCCTCGTCCAATATATCTTCAAGAATCAAGAATTAATAATATGGCAGAAGAGAGTCCGATCGCGCCCCTGGCACCCACCGGACCTCACCACTCCAGAAGCGACGAAGAATATGCTCCTATCAAACGCAAACCCTTGAGCCAAGAAAAGAGCAGCAAGTGTCTAGTTTACGTTCTTATCATAATCGTCTCCATCAGCGCAATTCTTTTGGTTCTTTCATCAATTTTCCTGCGCGCCAATACTCCCGACGTCAAACTGCGGTCGGTGACGGTGAAAAATCTCAGTTACGGTAATTCAACGTCTCCGTTTTTTAACGCAACGCTGGTGGCGGAGTTAACGATTGAGAACGAGAATTTTGGTTACTTCAAGTTCAAGAACGAGAGTGGTAGCGTTTCGTACGGAGGCGTGACGGTGGGCGACGTGAAGATACGAGAGGGACGCGTGAAAGCGAGGGGGACGAAGAGGGTGAACGTTACGGTGGAGGTGAGATCATCAAATGGGTATAGTTTGGGTTCCAAGAATAATCTGAGCAGCGATGTAAATTCTGGGATGTTGAAGCTGAGGAGCTATGTGAAGTTGCACGGAAGTGTGAATTTGTTTGATGTGTTGAAGAAGACAAAGACTCCTGAAGTGAATTGTTCCATCGATCTTGTTTTGAAAATCCCAGAAATAGAGGATTTACGATGCAGCTAGCTAGTTTGATTAATTTCATCTTTAGTTCTTTTTCTACTTCTGTTTCTATATATAAGTGTTTTTGTGTTTTGTGTTTTTGGTTTGAAGGATTGCCAAATCGTGTATATACATACACACATATATATATATCTGTATATTTGAGTAAAATGTTGTTCAATAATGGTTTCCTAATGTTGTTCTATATATCTTTAGAGAAATCAAGAAGCATATACAATATACATCCCTCGTACATATCGACTTAATTTTGTATTTTTCTGTTATTTGTTTCACGAATGAATATCGAATCATCATCTCCTATAATTCCTAACAAGCATTTTACTGTTAATGTTTCTTTTAATTATTGATGCCTTGGTGACTCAAGGTTTTAATGGTTCTTTTTGAAAGGTGTAATGCTACAATAAATAAGGAAGTTGAAAACCTTTACTATTTATTAAGAAATCAGGAGAGTTGATTGGTTGTTAAATTAATGTGAAACTGAAAGAGATTCATTGCTTCATTATTAGATGCTAAGAGTGGGCCGGAGAAACTGATGAGAAATGTGATGGATGGCTTATGGCTTGCACTCGCACACCCGTTAATCTTCCCCAATCCCCACTAAATTTAATTTATGTGGCTGCTTATCGCATCAACCCAACATTCACAAATTAATAGTGTTAAATCACTCCAGACATTATTTTTCTATAAAATAATATTATTTAAGTATCAAGTACACGTGAGAGAGTAAAGATTAATTGGTATAATTTTTCAACCGTATTTTTTGAAAGTTTTATTTTCTTATACCCAAAAAAGGAAAAAAAATACGTAGTTATAAGTAGAGCTTGGTAGACTACTAAGTTGACAGTATAATGTATATGGAGTTAACATTTTCAGTTGATATTCTACGAAAACTCTCTCTCAGCAGATTTTCTGGGCTTTCTATCTGGATGGCTCCATCGTTAGATATGTGGTGTGGTCCCATCCCAATTCATCATTCATCAGCTGGACCAATGGCGCAGTGGCCCAACTTCAAATTAGTAGTGGGTGGTTGGGCTGGCATTTTTCTTTGTTTTTGAATAATGTTGTTCAATTATAGGTAATTTGAATGTCGATAGGGATTGAGAACCGGAAAATGATAGAAAAATGGTAATAAAGTAATGAATAAATGAGGCTGAAATTGATAAAACTATCTATATATATATATATCGTGACTAACAAAATATTTCACCATCCCTGCGACTGTATATATATTATATTATATTATATATATGTTGGACGACATTTCACTGACATGTTTCAGTTATCCCAAATTTTTCCTCACCCACCACTGTTTTCGTCGTCAAATTCAAAGATATTGAAGAAACCATAAGTAACACTACATAGGTTGAGACGAAATGAGAAGGAAAATAATCTATTGGCCGTGCCGCCTTTCAATATTTTATAAGTAATAAGACAATCACATCCGAATCCTTACAGTTTTATATTTTCATAAATAAAGAACCTTATTATTCATTTATAAAAATAGGTCCTTGACTCTAATCGAAATAACTGAAATACTTTTACCTATTCATTTTCTGAATACCTACAACCGAGATGCAAAGTGAGCATGCATTATCAAATCAAGGGTGATTCTGTTTTTACTGTTAACTTTTTCAATACTATAGGTGTTATTATTTGTTAAGGACTTATTTGTTTCAAATGTAACTCTTGACTTTATTTTTGAAAATAAGAAAAACCATGGGAACCAAATATTTTCTCTCCTTTTTATAATGGTAGAATTTTTGAGAGTGCGATATGACATCATCATATATTCAAAGAAGCTTCCATATATGAATATATTTTAAGCGCATACTATTCGGTAGTCAAGCCCTGCAAACGCGTTTAAGTAGAAAAAAAATTCTGCAATAAGACTGAGAAAAGTTTTCACTTGGGCATTACGTCAAACACTATCGACAATAATACAAAACAAAGAATAAATCTTTCCTTCCCATTTTCTCAAATAATACTGCATATATGAGTACGATTCACCACTAATATATATGAAACAATAAACCCCGGCCAGACCGATCGAAGTCATCATTATTTGACAAGGTTTGTCCATGGCTACGAGGGAGCAGGCCAAGCCCTTAGCCCCTTCCGCCCACCAGTTTTACAAAGATGAATTAGATGAAGTCATCTCCAAGCAGTTCAAGCTGCGTCGAAGAAGATACATCCAGTGCTGCGGCTGTTTCACAGCGCTTTTATTGATCGCGATGGTTATAATTATAGTCCTCGCAACAGTTATTCACGTTAAGGACCCGAGTATCAGGATGAATTCCGTGACGATTCAACATATGGAGTTTTTCGATAATCGAACTATTCGCTTTGATCGGAACATCACGCTTTTAGCTGATGTGTCTGTGAAAAACCCTAACATGGCTACGTTAAGGTATAGTAGCACCACGACTACTATTTATTACGAAGACACGTTGGTGGGTGAGAGTAGGATTCCGCCGGGGTTTGCGAAGGCGAGACGGACGCTTCGGATGAATATGACGGTGGATATAATTCCTGAGAAATTGTTGAGCGTTCCAAGCTTGAGCACCGATCTATTTGCATATAAAGCATTGAATATGAGCAGCTACACAAGAATTGCCGGCCGGGTAAAAGTACTCAAGATTTTTAAGAAATCCGTTTCGGTGAAGATGAATTGCACTATCACGTATAATTTTTCAAGCCAGGCCATTCAAGATAATTGCAGGCGACGAGATTAGCTAAATAAGTTAGCTCAAGGTATACACATACTGTATTATTTTCTATTATATACGTATGGTTAATTAGATAAATTTACGTTTGAATGTATTACAATCAATGGTAAATTAATTGTTATAGCTTAATTTCGTCCTTAATTATACGGTTGATTTATGTATAAGAATAGAAATATCTCTTTTATAAATTATTTGGTAGTAATTAATTAATTAATTAATTAATTAATTAAGAACAAAACAATACATATATATATATATATATAACAGACAATTAGTTAATTGATTTTGGCGATCGAATTCAAAGACGCATGTGCTCAGACCATTAATGCTCTATTATACTCGATGATATCTATTCTTGGATGATTTTAATAAACAATAAAATTTGGTAAAACTAATTAATTTATTTTTAATTTATAATTGTTAATGTTAAAGTATGCCGATGAGACTACATGATGCGTGAAAGATGTGTTGGCATTAAGAAAGACTTTATGATGTGCTATATGTCTCAAAAGTCGTCCATCGACAAATATTTCTTGGCTCTTGCTTGGACTGCCAATTTTATAATTTGGAAAAATTATGTATTAGAAAAGACTTCAAATTCCACGATGTGACCTGATTGCTGCTTTCCTTTGACTCGGTAAAATTTAATAGTTAGACTTAGTCCCGCATAGGAAGAATATAGGATAGCTAAATGCGCTCATACAGACGACAAGTTTGCATGGGCCCTACTGAACAATTTTCCAGGCCCAATTTGTGCCAGGATTTGGTTGAAACCTATTCGCTTATACGAAGGCAAATGCATTACACGCATGATGCATAAAGCAAAGCTTGAGATAAACCAACATACATACATATATATATATGCAGTGTTACAGCAACTTAATACGAAGAAGAAGCTTCGGATTCACATACATAATTTAGTATCGACTCCGAAAGCAGGGCCAATCTGTTGTTATCCGTATTCGATCGGAATGGATGTTGGGGGGAATTTGTTTATATATAATAAGACACATGCATGCATGCAATCAACTAAATACTTTTGAACTCTCCGTCCCTCTTAGCTTGCATCCATATATAACATTAAACCAAAAAAAAAAATGGTGCATGAATTTTGCCCTGTTCATTACTTCTCGCCCCGTCCCGTCCCAATCCCAATCCCAATCCCAAATGTATTATATATATATGATGCATGGCACAATAAGACTATGCATGGATCAAATCAAACATTTTTTTTATGCCTTCCAAAAGGAAAATATATTTGGTCCGTTCATGAATTAGTCGTCTTGGAATCCGAATATTTTGTTTTTTTTTTCCTACCTTTTTTTGGTTTCTCTGAACAAACAAGCAAACAATTAATCCTTGGCTGCTTGTCAATGTTACGCAAGTGCAGGCTTTTTGGTAAGGAATCTTTTCCCTAGTGCAGTAACAATTGCCAAGATCGGCTAAAATGTTGCCTAATTAGTGTTTTGAACATAGACAACTTTGTATGTCACATCCAAATTAGAAGACAAATTAAAAGGATAATTAATTGTTTGTTTTTAGTTGTGAAGTGAGGGTTGTTACATGGAATGTAACTCTGTAATGAGAGACACAATTCGACATTGAAGATTCGTTGCTGTCCAACGATGTCATTGCTTGCCGCATCTCGTCTTGCCAACTTGATCCTTTTACCTACAAAATGTCATACATTTCAAAAGAAAAAGAGAAAACCAAAAAAAAAAAAAAAAACTTGCTTGTCCAAAATGACTTGATTCTTAGGGTTGACACGGCTAAATTACCAGGGTGTTGGCAAATACTTCTCATTTAGAAATTGAGGTGTTTCTGTTGTAGCATTTTTTTGACTTACCTTTACCATTAATCAAGTAATTAATTTCATTCGATTATAATCATAATGTTAAAAACATAGTAGTTGGAATAATGTCGAACAAAGCTTTAATCACAATGCTTGTGTCAAGGACTGAGGGGGAAGAATCCAATCCAAATCCCACTGGCCTCTCCAGTGGTCTATGCCATGGTAATTACTACTATTTAAGCACAAAACATTGTGAAAAAAAAGGAGACATATAGAAATAAAACACGTTGAAAGTAGCTTTGGTTATTATAAAAATAAAGAAGGTAAAAACTGAAAACGTTTTCAAAACTGATGACATGAGAATCCGACTACTGATTAAAACGACAAAATTAAATACCGGTGACCATAACGTAGCAAGGTAGCAGCGCTTTTGTAGGACCCGAGTCCTGGCACAAGCAGACAAATTGAATCTCCGACGTTACCTTCACACACACAGACTCTCTCTAAAAAATTGGGTGCATCATCAACTCACTGGCCTGATCACTCCTCTCGATTTCACCACTCAAAACATAATAGTAAAAGTAGACCCACCCCCCACCCATCAACACTTTCCGAAAACACACAGCAGCACTAACGAAAGAGAATACATTGAATAAGTTTTGTTTTTTTTTTTTTTTAATCTTTCATTATTATGCTTTCATTTCAGTAACTAAGAAATGACTAAAGAGAGCGTAATTTCTTTTTTTTTTTTTTCAAAATTTTATAAAAGAATTATTTTGACATGCTTGATCTGACCCATCTTCTGTTCCTCTCTCTTCCTTTAAGAAAAGGAAATTTCTTTTTGTTTCATTTTTTACTGTTTTGGTCTCCACTTTCCCAACTTCGCTGACCACTAAAGACGCCCATCTTCTACTAACTATCTCGCTTACCCATAAATAATCCAAAAAAACTAAACCAGTTACTTCAATTAAATCCGTGTATGTTTATTTTATTCCAACTTCGAATAATTTTGAAATGAGCCAATTATTTATTGGGGTGGGGAAAATGAAATGCGGTTGGGTACTAGCTTTTGAGAGTTAGATCGATACAATAAGGATCTGATGATATTCTTGCATGAGCTTTACAATAATAATAGAAATTGTACAGTGCTTCATCTACTCGATGAACACCCAGACAAACAACTTTTTCTTCTTACCCTACCTACAACTAGTCCAAAATTAAAAATTTAATTAAAAATTTAAAAAAAAAAAAACAACAACAACAACAACAGAATTTACACAGAACAAGATTACACTACACTGACAATGATTTTATCATATGAATATCAAATCATAACCAAATTTTCCCGCTTTTTCTATTCTCTATGGCTCAAAGCTGCCATCTTTTCCTTCGTCTGAAGATTTTCTTGATAAATCAATCGCTGATTTCTGATGAGACGGATCGCTAACCGACCTCGGTAACATGGAAGACTCTGAATCTGTGAGATATAAGCACCAATTACTATTTCGATTAAAATGTTTATTCAAATCTTTAAAAATTAAATAAAAGGAAAATTTTAAGTGTTTACCTCTGGAGGCATTGAAGGATCTCTTGCAATGCAAGATGGCGCTTTGAATCCCATCCTGTTGCTGCAGCAGCGAATCGTCTCTCCTCGATATAACAGGTTGAGGCGGCGCAGCCGCCACAGCCGACGAAGCCGATCGGCTTTTCCCCAAATGTTTACACACAACTCTAAGCCTTTCTGGAATATTTGCTTGCTTTTGACTCTTCACCTGAATTTCACCGGCCTCCGTCTCCGGCAGACTCTTCTCAGCCGTTGGTTTGGGTGGACTTGTCTTTTGACCGGCCGGCGGCAAGGTTGACTGGACGGATTTCGTACCGGAGCCCAAGCTTAACTGACCGGAGAACTTCAATTTCTCTCCGTACCGTTTCGAAACGCGTATGTAGAGAGGCTTAACCTTTTTTAAGTATTTCTGCATGACATCTTTGGAGAATTTCTTCTCGTCGGGAGCTGCTGAATCTTCAACATTCTGCTTCTGCGACTTTCTTGAGCTGTTGTTGTCTCTGGTGAACAGAGACACGATAGGAACTTCTTCTACCTTGAATTTCACCGTGAAAAACTTGCTTTGCTTTTCTTTTTCCGTTTCTTGTTTCAGTTGCTGTTGAAGTTTGGGAGCAGTATTGTCATGAACGGCGTTAGCGGCGGCTACAGGTGCTTTATCTGACTCTTGTTTTTCACTCGCATTTTGTTTCGATTTTTTGAAACCCAACATAGAGACTCGAAACTTAGTGGCCGATTTCAACAGAGAGACTGGAAATTGCGGCGGCTTGGAATTCGGCTCGGCTGAGTTGAATACCAGAGAGGAAGGCTCAATAGGCACAAGTCTCCCTTTAAAGAACAAATCATCCGACGGAGAGAGCGTGAGATTCGGATCCGTACGGTCGTTGCCGCTGGAATTAGAAGAAATCGTGAAGTTAAACTCTCTCTCTTCTTCGTCCGTCCCATCATCTTCTGAGACGTCGTCGTTTCGGTTTTCTTCGTTTTCGTCCGCATCGGTTGTTCCATCATTTTTAGCATCATCTTCTTCTTCCTCTTCATCCTGAAGAGCAAACTCCAAGTCAAAAAAGGGGCCGTCATCGTCTTCATCATCGTCAGTCTCCGCCGCGTGATGAGTGACAGCTGTCACGATAGTAGTAGTGGTGGTACTGCGCAGACCACCACCACTCTCACCTCCTCCGCAACCATTAGCACCACCACTGTTCAAAAAACCGCCTCCGCCGCCTCGCCAGTACTTAAGCAGACTGAAAGCTTCCATGGTTGGGAGAGCCAGAATAGTTGCTCGTAAGCGAATGAATGAGTAGATATTAGGTTTGCCTTTTAGAGTGAGCAAAAGGGAAAGTTAAGTAGAAAGGAGAAAAAGGAAGCAACGGTGGTTTAGGAGAGCGGGGCCTTAGGTTAATGGAGAGTGCAGAGTAGTACTGAAATTGGTGACAGAGTTAGCAGAGATGGTATGCTTTTTTTTTTTTTTTTTTTTTGAGAGAGAGAGAGAGAGAGAGAGAGAGAGAGGCGTTTCGCTTTTAATTTGTCTGGTAATGTAATACGTGTTTGCAGTTCAGTCATGTGAGTGCAGTCTGCGAGTCAGATATTAAGACTGACGATTGAGTAATAACTAGACATAACAGTACTACGTACACTCTACGGATACATACCATACAGGTTATATGAAATTACCGCCTCCTCTGCCCTTAATAAAATACTACATGGACAATTTCTTTTTGGATTAATAACATTCGCGTCCCCAACGATTTTGTTTATTCGGCTAAAAATGACTTTTAGGATTTGTTTTATCATACTAATTAGCATTTAAAAATATTTATTGGTATATCTAATAATTTTAGGAAAATAAAATATTTATACGAATAAAATTAACAGTTGAAGTGATTTTTGAATTAGATACTAGTGATATATTTTATGAAATTAGTACTTAGGGTTTATATCATGATTCCTAAAATATTTCCAATAAATTTTAAAAATTTCACCCAAATTTAATAAAAAATTTATCATTTTTAACAGTTCTTTCTTTTTTAATTAATTATTTTATCATTTTTTAGATTAAAATTTAAAATGATTTATATAACAAATTTATTTATTTGATCTCTTTTTAGTAGTAATATGACAAAAATAATAATTATTTTTCGAGATATTTATAAAAAATAAAAATATTATTATTTAATTAATATTTTATTTTTAGTATATTTATTTATACTTAAAATATTAAATATAAATATATGAACAATACATAAATATTTATTATGTCTTTATTTATTTTTATATTTTTATTTTGTATAATATTTTTTATTAAAATATAGTGATGATAGATATTAGTTTTATATTATTTAATTTAAAAGTGTTATTAATTTTATATATTACTTGATTTGAAGATATTATAATGTCGTCTATATTTAATAATTTGTTAATATCAAAGTATTTTTTAATTATAAATTCAAATATTTAATTTAAAACTAAAAATATAACATAAATACTTTTGATAATTGTTAGTCAAACGATAGTTTTTTTTTTTAAATCTACTAAAAAGTGTTAAAAAATATAAATGTTAAGTATATTAATACTTTTTTTTAATACTCTTAAAGGAAACCTAAAATTTATTGAAATACTTTTTTATTGTATATTGGATTAAAATATTACAAGAATTATTTTGTGAGGAGTTACTTATTAATAGAGATATTTATGTAAACATATTTTCTCTTTCTAACTTAAAATTTTTTAAGTTCATTAATATTTGATGCCAAGTTAATATTTTTTTTTAAAGGTAAGGAAGGTAGGGTATGCCCCAAATCATTTCTTTTATAAATCTTCCTTACCACTCCTAGAACTAGGACAGTGTTTTGAAATTTGAACTAGAGCAAACAAACAACACCCTTAATTATCCAAGCCAGCCCTTGGGACAAATGCCAAGTTAATGTTATTAAATGGCTGGGTTGATATAATTCATAAGTACATTAAATTTGTTTCATGCATACAGCATATTCTTTAATTTTTTTTTTAAAAATTACTTTTATTTTAAAAGATTGTTAGTTAAAATTATTATTTTATTTGATCTTTATATCATTATTATATACAATGGATATTATCATATTTCTCCTTTAAGATTTGATTTTATATTATTTGAAGAGAAAGAATGTAAATTATATCACATTCCTTTTATAAGATATTAGTCAACTAACTTTTAATGTTAAATTTACTTAAATACTTTTGATAATTTATTTTTTATTAAAAATATCTTTTTAATACTTATTTTATCTTATTACGTGTATTATTTAATTAAAGTGTACAAAATAATTGTAAAATAAATATAAAAAATTAAAAATTTAATTAAAAGTATAATTTTTTTCAATAAGTATTTTTCAAATGAATACTCATAAATATATATATCAAAAGACAAATAAATAAAAAAAAATTTATTTTCTTTTTATTGATTGTGTACAAAATTAAAAAAATAAAGTTTTATTCTTTAAACAAAATAATAAATATCAAATAATAATATTTTACGCATTTACTCTTACAACTAACGGTCAAATATAACTACAAGAGATATAAGTGATACATTTTTTATAATTTGTAACTAAGTAATATAATTTAAAATCTTAGAGGGGGAAAGTGATAATATTCTTTATATACAAAAATTTGTAATTGTATTTTAAATTTTAATTAACTATTTATATTTTTGTGTGAGTCCGCATGTCAGTTCATTACGTTTTCGTGCTCAAAATGTTAGGATTAGATAATGCGACTTATTCCGCTGTTTTTGCGGAATGGTTTGGTTAATTTTTTAGCTCTAGTAGGTAGGAGTTAATTAGATATAAATAAAAAAACTATCCCTTCATTTACAAAATGTAAAAACTCAAGGATCCAAATATTATCATTTCATTTCCTTTCAGTAAACTACGTGGTTTTTATTTTTTATTTTTGGATCAAAATTCGACCAATGGGAATGAAATTACTGTGACATGAGTGGGAAGAGGAAAATTCCTGGAAGTGGAGAGAAAAGTGAAAAAATAATTGTCTTGGTAGAGTGAAAGTGAAAAAAAAAGTTAACATTTACGGTATGCGGTGAAAGGTAAAATTGATTAAAATAATAGAGTCACGGGGCGCACATGCCGGTGGGGGGACCTGCAACTATTCAATAGTTTTCGTATTTCCTCTAATAAAAGCTTTGACTTGGAAGATTTTCAGTCTCGAAATAGAGAAAAAGGTCCACACATATAATGACTGCAAGCGAGAGACGGAAGAAAGACTGATACTCTTTCCCTTTCATTTTTTTTTGAACAACTGGTTTGTGCATATATAATGTACTTACTATACCCCCATCCATCACCTGACCTTCGCTGATAGCAACCGCTGGATTGATTGTGTGAAATTTGATCCTCAAAAAGAGATCTAACGACCACCCAACCCATCCTTCGTCTTCTGCAACTAGTCTAACCACCGGTGCCATTTAACCTGTCAACGTGGCTTCATTAAGGGCAGTGGACCTGTTGTTTTAAGGGATAGAAGATACTTGTAGAATTTGAGATAGATATCAAAATATTTTAGAGATGAAGATTTTGGAAACTTCAACTGAAAAGGGATAGATTGAATTCCAAGGCAGGGGGCTGCCTAATTCAATTATGTCCCCAATAATATCCAGCAGCTCATATAATAGAAGCAGACGGTGCCAACCCCAGCAAAAGCTTAGCTGATTTACAGAATACCCAATTTCCACCATCATACGGTGCGGATTGGTTTAGTGGTTCAAATGAATCTAACCATTTTTTAATTGAAAGGAAGGAGATAGTGATTGGGCAGGTAATTAAAAGTAGACGGGTTTCGAATCCATTATTATAAAACGCAAACTTTTCTAAAGGATAGTATTCTTTCAAGAAAAGTAAGTCAAAGACTCTACTCCCTACTACTACACTCTGCTGCTTGCTTTGCTTTTCCCAACTCAAGCATATATTTGTGCACAGATTGGGATACGGATAACCATGCAACTTATAATAAGAAGCGTATAATCGATTCGATTCGATTCGATTCGATTCAATTCAATTCGGTTGGATTTTGATTTTATAATATTCTTCTTTTTATCTTGCTGTGTATCGGCACATTCGTGATTTCAACTATATCATGATGTGATTACGATATTGCAGTTTAGAGAAACCTATCATAAAATAAAGTAAAATAAATAGCATGATTATTTAATTTTTAGCGAGAGGAGAGCAATAAGCCTTTGCATCTTATCCATTTACAAATTGTCTGGTTTTGTTCATAGGTAGTAGGATCCTTTAATCTTGAAACTTTGCCCCACATTGACCATAAAATTACACTGAATGTTCTGAAAAGAATATTGGTTTTGTCTTATGAAAATCATCATCATTATTGTAATCACAAGTTTTGGCATTTTTTGTGCCCATTAACTCGCTTTCTTTTTTGAGGAGTGTGGCCCACATTTCCTTTTCTTTTTTTTTTTTATCTTTATTTAATTTATTGTCGACAACAATAAGCCTCCCCCCTCCACTTTATTGTTTCGAGCCGCAATAAATTTTTTTTTTCGAGGTCCGTCCGTCCCTCTTTCAATTTTTCTTCCACTTCCTTGTTTTTAATAAGATGTGCGTTGTTTTTTGTTTTGATTTTACTTTTTCAGAAAAAACATTATTAAGAAACAATTAATAATGACGGTAATTAAACATAATTTTAAATTTAGATTTTTGTATCCTCCAACTACATCACATTTTTGTATTCGTTAAAGCGAATTTGAACCACTGGCTGGTTGGACTATCCAAGCACCCGGGATCATCTTCTATACAAATACACTTGCTTGTATAAAGATCACTAGAGTAGAAAGATTTCTGTAGGCATAGCAATTGCCATTCCCATCTTTAGCAGCTAAAAATGCATCTTAGTAAGTGAAACTCTTGTCCATATGCTTTTTTCCCTCGAGCAGTCAATTGAGACTGTTGGCGGAAGTCCATTCCCAACAACGTTAAGACAAAGATCTGTTTTCACCAACTTGATCGGAGATCTGTCGCCGTCGTACCTCCACTGAGTTTTATTACTGCCTGCTGTAACTCTAGCCCCGCTCTCTGGATGAAAGATTGTGCAGGATTTTGTTTGTGATTTTGGATCTGAAAGTGACAAGTCCGACGTCAGTATCCTGTATTGTTGATACACGCGTAATATTTTAGTTAACAACTTATACCATGACCTTGGTTCGACTTTTGTATAAACAGAAGCCTTTTTATAAAGTTTGGATTTCTGGGGCGTTGCCATTGGACATCCAGAGCTCCGAAAGTTTCATCAAGGCCCATTTTTCCTTGCCTTAAATAATAGCTTCCTTGAAGAGCCCACAAAGCCCAATCCAAGTTTCTCTCAGCAGCGTAAGCAATTAAGCAAGTCATGGAAACATTGCCAACCTGGTTCTCAGCTCTTTGGTCAAATCCATATTCACCCAGAGACACAGGAACTGGGTTATCACCATAACTGAGAAAAGCAGAATTGTCAATAAACATTTGATTAGTCTTGTTCCAAATTCTATTCAATGGTTGATTTTTCCAGTTTCCTTTATCCTGACCGCTAAACGAATAACAGTGTGTCTCATACACTATCTTGTTATCCAAGCCTAGTGCCAACTGTCACGTGGCGATTCTGCGGAATGAAATCAGCCCCGTGCGGCACTTGAATTAGCTTGCCATCACCATCCAAGTAAGCCTTTTACCCCAAGATACACTTGTGTGTGAGTGGGTGAGTTAATTGTGCCGTGAGATATGTCAATTTGGTGCTCAAATTGGGACATAAATGGAGGAGAAATGGAGAACGTGAGATGCAGAATTTTGGAGAAGGAAATGAGTCCTCCTCTTTCATTTACAAACTTTACAATTATATATGTACACATGATAGAATCCAATTGGCCACAATACATACATGGGTGAAGATAATTGGCTAGGAGGAAATATCTCATCTCCCACCTCTTCACACATTTGGACCAATAGGAAATTTACAACCAAAAAGCTAATTACATGGATTAGGCCATTTTGGGCCTAACCAAAGCCTATACAAGTTTTGGGACCAATCCAAGCAAAGCTGCCCATATGGTTGCTGGACCAAGCTGCCTCACATGATAATGGACTGCCCCAACTCAACCATGAAGCTCCCAACACATCCAACTCTCCCTTGCAAGCCACTTAGCTCACGGGATACTGTTCACCCGTGGCACTGTTCATAGCGCGAACCATTCTGCTTGCGCGCTTGAGCGTCGGAAGGCATGGCATCCATGCCCGCGTGCTGGAGCTTGTACGCTGATGTGCCTCTGCGTTGCAGCATTCCCGCTTGCGCCTCGGCTGCCCGTGACACCCTCCCCCACCGGAATGCTTGACGCCCTCGTCAAGCTCCGTCTCGAGGACTTGAGTTCGGTCCACTGCGCTTCGCTGCTGCCCGCATTAACCGGCACCAACTCTGCGTACTGCATCATCACAGATGCTGCGGATGCGGAATGTTGTCGATGCCGGGCGGTTAGGCATTGGTCGGCTGGCGTGGTCAACTACACACCCTCGCGGAAGTCATTCCGGCAGTCTCCGTAACATGCCTCGACATTCCTCTGCACTACCAAGCCTCGGAGTCGAAGTACCATCTTCCTTGCGCTGCGACAAGCAAGTCTCCGCTCCCCGCACAACCTAGAAGGTCGACAAAACTCGGCTGCCCATACGAATCCTCTCGATCGGCACCTTGTGTCGCTTCCCCGCATCATGAATTCCCATGCATCCGTCTTGAGAAACCCATTTAACATATCCTCTCCCGGAACTCATCCATGACCAGCACCATGGAGTCCGTAAATGCGTCGAAAGCTCGCTGAATCAACTCTCGACACCCACTGCATCAATCTCCACTTCACGCTAACTCGCTCTATCATCGAGGAAGTCTAAGCGCTTGTGTATATCACCCAAGGAGATCTCCACTCTCGCCAACCTAGCGTCAAGGGAGTCTATCATTTCCTTGGACACAACTCTCTCCTTTCCCATTCTATTTGAGCCTTGAACACACCTCCGTTCCACTTGCACAATTTTTGCACATCACTAGCCTCACTGCCCTTGGCTGCCATGATCCGTTCACAACCCAACTTGCCAACACAACACAAATTCAACAATACTTGCACAACCACCAGCAAGCCACAATCCCAAACACCATCACAGCAACACCCAAAGACTCACAAACCCCTCCAGAAATTCCAGCCACAACACAACAGCCACAATTTCTACCATAAAGGGTTCCTAGCTAGCATAACCTTCCAAAATCAGTAAAGGAAAGTTGCAGAAATGCTCACCTCACCTCAGAACACAAGCTTTGCTCTGATACCAACTGTCACGTGGCGATTCTGCGGAATGAAATCAGCCCCGTGCGGCACTTGAATTAGCTTGCCATCACCATCCAAGTAAGCCTTTTACCCCAAGATACACTTGTGTGTGAGTGGGTGAGTCAATTGTGCCGTGAGATATGTCAATTTGGTGCTCAAATTGGGACATAAATGGAGGAGAAATGGAGAACGTGAGATGCAGAATTTTGGAGAAGGAAATGGGTCCTCCTCTTTCATTTACAAACTTTACAATTATATATGTACACATGATAGAATCCAATTGGCCACAATACATACATGGGTGAAGATAATTGGCTAGGAGGAAATATCTCATCTCCCACCTCTTCACACATTTGGACCAATAGGAAACTTACAACCAAAAAGCTAATTACATGAATTAGGCCATTTTGGGCCTAACCAAAGCCTATACAAGTTTTGGGACCAATCCAAGCAAAGCTGCCCATATGGTTGCTGGACCAAGCTGTCTCACATGATAATGGACTGCCCCAACTCAACCATGAAGCTCCCAACACATCCAACTCTCCCTTGCAAGCCACTTAGCTCACGGGATACTGTTCACCCGTGGCACTGTTCATAGCGCGAACCATTCTGCTTGCGCGCTTGAGCGTCGGAAGGCATGGCATCCATGCCCGCGTGCTGGAGCTTGTACGCTGATGTGCCTCTGCGTTGCAGCATTCCCGCTTGCGCCTCGGCTGCCCGTGACACAACGGCTTTCCCTTTAAAAAGCTAAGGTGAGTGTCAATCATCCACATTTTGGCGTGTACGGAGTATTTCATTTCACATTCCTTGACTGATATATTTGTACCAATCATCCACCTATACAGTAGTACAGTATATAATAATAAAATCGCAGTGCATTAGCTTTACGTAAATGATTGAACTACATGAAAATGTGATCTAATTAACACACCTGTTGTAGAGGATTAGAAAACTTGGCTACCAGAGTTAAACCCCTGCGGCCATTCATCAGGATCAAAGTATTCATCTCCAAAAATTCATTCCCATCAGTATTAGAACAGCACCATCCTGGTGTGCTGATATGGTTATCAAGCAACACCATAATTCCCTGTGCTCCAAGTTCATCAACAACTGCTTCATAAGCTTGAACGTGTGTCATGTTCGAGATAAAAGGATTGTTATTGGCAATTCCTTTGCTTGGAGTCTTGCAGGACCAAAGAATCGAGAGTTTGTTCGACGTTATAACTTGACCATAGTCAGCATGAGTGAACATGAAAGTCGCCCAGGTGAGACGAACGCAGTTGAAACGCATTTTAGCCAACTCTCCCACGATTTCTTTTAAGTGTCTTTTGTTAAGTATATTTGCAGACTATGGACTAGAGTTCTAGGACCACAGCATTTGATTTGTATGATCAAAACCTGTAGATGTATATATTTGGCAAAAGAAAATCCAATGCAACTATTAGCTGATTTTAGCTAACAAGTAAAGGTGTACGCTCGTAATTACTATATATATAAAAAGATGATGATTTTCCTACCAACTAAGAAAGGTTTCTTATGAACCAAAGAATTCTTCTGTGAAGCTAAAAAGTAAAGTACAACATATATATATATATATATATATATATATATATATATATATATATATATATCTGTGTGCTGAATTATGTCTATGGTATTCTTACATATTTTACATAAAATCAGACTGAAGACGTGTTTATGACTTATTATTTATGATGTTCCCTGTTATGACCCATTTGTGATTATATGCGACATATGAAACAGAATATATACTAACTCATCACCAGAATTCTACTTCCGCAAATACAAAATCTCGTTAACAAACCTACGTAAAGCGAGTTGGGGTTTTATTTAAGATTCATTCAATTGCAGACTGCTACACCAGAGTATACATTAAGGTAAAGATTTGAAAGTGTTTACTACTGTGAGTATTGATTCAGCATTTTCTAGTCTCATCTTTAACTTGAAATGAATCATCCATCTTTTTAAGGGTAAATGACATCTGAACTCCCATTTATTATATAAATAACATTTACACCTTTACTTCAAAAATAATTGTCAAACACATATTTTATGTCAATTTTTTCATTAAAATTAAACTCATGTTGATCCATTTAATAACAAAAATACTCCTATAACTCTTATTTGACTAATATAATAGTATAAATAATATTTTTTTTACAATTTTTAGTTGATTTTTTAGTTAAAATTTTGAAAATATATTTTTTTAGATATTATCTAAATAATTTATAAACAAGGGATATTGTATTTTACCCCCTAACTTTTGGAGAAAGGTGATATACCTCATGAGTATTGGAGAAAGGTGATATACCTCATGAGTATTTGAGAAAGATAATATATTCTCTAGATTTTGGAAAAAATCTAAGATATCTCTTAAGATTATTATTTATATCTTAATTTGACTATTTTATCTTTTTACTATTAAAATATCTAAAATAATTATATTATTTTTTTACTTTATAATAATCAATATAATTTTATTGTAAAATTTAAATTTAAAAGTTATAATAATATTTTAATTATTAATTATTTTTTCTTCAAAATTTATAATTAAATATTTATAATATCTAATTATATATAATTTCTAAAATATATCATATTATATTTAAAAAATTATGTATAATTAACTATAGATTTTTTATAATATAAATTTGTTGTCAAAATTTCTTAAATTTTTATATAATTATACATAATTTTGATAATATTAATTATACATAATTTTTAAAATAAATTATTTTAATAATATAATATTTTTTAGAAAATATATAATTAAATATTATATAAATTTGATAATAAATTTGAAAGAAAATAAATAATTAAAAGTTAAAATATTATTATAATTTTTAAATTTAGATGTGATAATAAGATTATATTAGTTATTATAAAATAAAAAATAAAAATAAAATAAATATTTTAGATATTTTTAATAATAGAGGAGTAAAATAATTAAATTAAGATTTAAATAATAAATTTAGAGATATCTTAGACTTTTTTTTAAATTTTAATAGAATATATTACCTTTTTTAAATACTCAAAAATATATCTCATTTTTTTTAAAGTTACGCGTAAAGGAAATAGAATATACTTACGATTTCTTCTTTCACTGTTTTGTTTGCATAACCTAATAAATTTGATTAGCTACTGTCCCATCATCTCAGCACAAGGAAAGCCAATTTACTTATATAAACTAACAAGTAATAAGATTATGTTGAACAATGATTTCCATCTACGTCACATTTGTTAAAGCAAATTTAAACCACTGGCTCTGCGGATTTTCCGAGCACTCAGGATCATCTTCTATACAAATACACTTGCTCGTTAAAACAAGACTAGAGTTGAAAGATTTCTGTAAGCATAGCAGTTGCCCATTTCCATCTTTAGCGGCTAAATGCATCTTGGTTAGCGAAACTGTCGTCCATATACTTTTTTCACTCGAGCAGTCGGTCGAGATTATAGGCGGAAGTCCATCCCCGACAACGTTAAGACAAAGATCTGTGTTCATCGACTTGATAGGAGATCCGTCGCCGTCGTAGCTCCACCGAGTATTATTGTCGCCTGTAGTGACTATACCGCCGCTCTCTGGATGAAAGATTGTGTAGGATGTTGTTTGCGAATTTGGATCTGAAAGTGACAAGTTCCACATCCGTATCTTAACTTGTATTGTATAGTTGATACACACACACACACACATATATATATACTGAACAAAACATACCATACCTTGATTCATTTTTTGCATAAACCAAAGTCTTTGTATAAAGTTTGGATTTCTTTGTTGGCGCCATTCCTCATCCAGAGCTCCAAACAAGTCCTCATGCCCAGGTATGCCTTCCCTCAAATAATAGCTTCCTTGCAGAGTCCACAAGGCCCAATCTAAGTCCCTCTCAGCAGCATAAGCCATTAGACAAGTTATGTAGAAGTTGTCAGCCAAGTTTTTGTTTGTCTGATCAATGCCGAATTCACTCAATAACAGAGGAACTGGATTATCACCGTAAGTGAGAAAAGCAGATTTGTCAATAAACGATTGAGTAGTTGTGCCACAAACTAGATTCGATGGTTGATTTATCCAGTTATTTTGGTCTTGGCTAAATGAGTACCAATGTACCTCGTACACTATCTTGTTATCCAAGCCTAGTGCCAATGGCTTTCCCTTTAAAATGCTGAGGTCAGTGTCAAAACTGAGTCCCGATACAAGAATTAGAACACTTGGGTTTAATTGGTTCACTATTGATACTCCGTCGCTGACGTAGTAGTACCAATCATCCACATTTTGGCGTGGACCACGCAGTTCATTTCGCAAGCTTATAGCCACCACCTACAGTAGTACAGTACAGTGAGTGCATTAGCTTTATGTAAATGATTGAATTACACGTTCAATGCAAGGAAAGGAAAATTTCATTTAATTAACACACCTGTTGTTTAGGACTAGAAAACTGGGATACCAAAATCAAACCCAGCAGCCATTCATCAGGATCAAAAAATTCATCTCCGAAAAATCCATTCCCATCAGTATTAGAACAACACCATCCTGGTTTGCTGAGATGGTTATCAAGCAACACCATAACTCCCTGTGCTCCGAGTTCATCAACAACTGCTTCATAAGCTTGAACGTGTGTCATGTTCAAGACAAAAGGATTGTTTTTGGCAATTCCTTGTTTGGCGTCTTCCAAGCCCAAAGAATCCAGAGTTTGTGCGACATTAGCTTGACCATATTCATCACGGGTGAACATGAAAGTTGACCAGGTGAGACGAACGCAGTTGAAATGCATATTAGCCAACTCTCCCACGATTTCTTTTAATGGTCTTTTGTTGAGCCCCTCTGGTAGCATTGGTTCCAGGTGAGCGGGCCAGTTTACGCAGCTTAATTTTACCCTTTTCCCTGTTACTGCATCTACAATCCATCTCTTGTTTGTTGAGAGAGGCAGTGAATAAGAAAAGGAAATGAGTGAGAGTAGGAAAATGGCCTGAAAAATTTTCTCCAGCATTTTTCCTGGTGACAAGCCTCAAATATTTTGGTAATTCACGGAGTAGTGCAATAATTATAGACTGAAATTCAATCCGAATACTAGCTGATTTGACCTACCAAGTAAAAATGTATGCTATTAATTCTATAAAGACAAGATTATCCCACCAACTAGGAAATGTTTGGTCATGAAGCAAAAGAAGAAATGGAATGTATCAAGAGTTTACTAACCAAATATACAGTCCCCTATCCTTTCAATTCTTTTATAAATTAACCGGTATTTCGCTAGTATAAGTGGAATTAATTTATATTTATGTATTACTTTCCTTTTTAAAAAAAATTAGTAAATTATATTTAGGGTCTCTTTTTTATATGTTCTGTTAAAACATAGCAAGAGCTTGTTGCAGAATCAAATAAATTTCATCTCTATCAAACATAAGTAAAGGCAATTTAGATGTAAACTAGCAAGATTTATATAATTTTAAACTAAGATATGTGTCATGAAAATTTCCAACTACTTCACATTTGTTAAAACGAATTTAAACCACTGGTTTTGTGGATTTTCCATGCAGTCAGAATCATCTTCGATACAAATACACTTCTTTGTCAAAATCTTATCAGAGTTGGAAGATTTCTGTAAGCATAGCAACTGCCCATGTTCATCTTTAGCAGCTATATGCATCTTGGTTAGTGAAACTGTATTCCATGCACTTTGTTCGCTCGAGCAGTCATTCGAGAGTAATGGCGGAAGTCCATCGCCCACAACCTTAAGACAAAGAGCTTTGTTCATCAACATGATTGGAGATCCATCTCCTTCGTAGCTCCACCGGCTCCGCCGCCTGTTATCACTAGCATAGAGTTCATTTCTTCCGTCTGCACTAACACAATAGCCGCTCTCTGGATGAAAGATTGTGTAGGATGTTGTGTGGTTTGCATTTGGATCTGAAAGAGACAAAGTTCCGCATAAAATGGTTTGTTAAATTAAACTGAGAAATTTAAAACCTTAATCTCAAATTTCTGTAGAATTTTTTATACCTTGAGTTAATGTTTGCATGAACCGAAGTCTTTCTATAAATTTTGGATTTCTGGGATGACGCCATTCCGCATTCAGGGCTCCGAAGGTTTCCTCAGTCCCAGCTTGTCCTTGCCTCAAATAATAGCTTCCTTGCAGAGCCCACAAGCCCCAATCCAAGTTTCTCTCGGCAGCATAAGCCAATAAACAAGTCATGTAAAAATTGTCGGCCCGGTTTACACCTCTCTGATCAAATCCAAATTCGCCCAGAAACAGAGGAACTGGGTTATCACCATAAGTGAGAAAAGCAGAATTGTCGATGAACGATTGAGTGGTTTTGTTACAAATTCTATTCAATGGTTGTACTCTCCAGCTTTCTTGGTCTTGACTAAATGAATACCAATGTACTTCATACACTATCTTGTTTTCCAAGCCCACTGCCAATGGCTTTTTCTGTAAAAAGCTTAGATCTAAATCAAAATTTAGACCTGATACAAGAATTATCACATGCGGGTTTTCTTTGTGCACTCTTCTTACTCCTTCGCTAATATATTTGT
Source organism: Melia azedarach (assembly GCA_028052125.1). NCBI lineage: Eukaryota > Viridiplantae > Streptophyta > Magnoliopsida > Sapindales > Meliaceae > Melia > Melia azedarach. Next base: position 1,210,811 of record CM051401.1, on the reverse strand, counting down.
ACCAATCTTCCTCATTTTGGCGTGAACCACGTAGTTCATTTCGCATGCTTATACCCACCACCTACATAATAAAAATCACAGTGCAATTAGATTGAATTTGAACATGTCTGATGCAAGAAATAGAATATTGATTTAATTGATCCACCTGTCTTTTGTGCCTGAAGCGTTTGGCTACCAAAGTTAAACCCTGTAGCCATTCCTCAGGATGAAAATATTCGTCTCCGAAGAAACCATTACCATCGGTATTAGAACAGCACCATTCTGGTTTGCTGATATGATTATCAAGCAATACCATAATTCGCTGTGCTCCAAGTTCATTAATAACTGCTTCATAAGCTTGAACGTGCGTCATTTTTAAGATGAATGGATTGTTTTTCGCAATGCCTTCCTTAGCGTTTTTCAAGCCCAAAGAATCAAGAGTTTGGGCAACTTGAACTTGACCATAACTAGGACGAGTGAACATGAAAGTTGGCCAGGTGAGACGAACGCAGTTGAAATGCATCTTGGCCAACTCTCCCACGATTTCTTCCAAGGGTGTTTTCTCCAGTCCTTCTGCTAGCATTGGTTCCAGGTGGGCAGCCCAGTTTATACAGCTTAATTTCACTCTTTTCCCTGTTGCTGCATCGACTATCCATCTCTTGTTTGCTGAGAGAGGCAAAGAGTAAGAAAAGGAAAAAAGTGAGAGTATGAAAATTGTCTGCAAAGTTTTCGCCAGCATTTTTTCTGGTGAGAAGCCTAAATTATTTTGTTAACTCAAAAGAGTAATGCAACATTTATAGACCATGGAATAGAGTGATAGGACCTCGGGATCTGATGTTTATCAAACCTATAGATATATCTGGCAAAACGAAATTCAATCCAATACTAGCTGATTAATTTAGCAGATCAAGTGAAGATGTATGATAATTATCCCACCGCTAAGATATATTTATCTGACGAATGAACCAAAGAATTCATATTTGATGTTAAAAAATAAGAGATAAATCCCTATCCTAAAGTATTATTATCCTGAAGGGTGATATTCTTCCATATTTCACTTTGAGACCAGATTGTATATGAATGTACGATGAAATATTAAATGCCGGTTTGGTTTGATTTTTTCATAGTTAAATTTTTTTTTTAATAATAAAAATTATTTTCAAAATTTTAGGTCATTTGGTTACCATCGAAAAAGAGTTTTAAAAATTAAAAAAACTATTTTTCTTATACTAAAAGAAACTCAATATTTAAATTTTTGGCAGTATAACTTTTTTAACTTTTTTAAAAAGTAAAATTATTTAAAATATTTTTATTTTATTTTAAAAAATTTGTATTATTTTTTTAAAATATAATATTAAATATTTATCTATTAAAGTAATTATTCAATTTTTTTTCAAAAGTTATTTGTAACAACGAAGCTTATTTGGTTTGACTTTTTTATTAGTTAAAAGAATTTTTTTAATGATTATAGCCATTTTCAACATTTTTTGGTCATTTAGTTGCCATCAGAAAAATGATTTTTAAGAATTAAAAAAGTTATTTTTCTTCTATTGAAAAAAGCCCAAAATTTGAGTTTTTGACAATATAATATTTTCATCTTTTTTACAAAATAAAATTATCTAAAATATTCTTATTTTATTTTAAAAAATTTATAGTTATTTTTTAAAAATATAACAATAAATATTTATCTATAAAAAATAATTATTTAAATTTTTTCAAAAATTATTTATGACAACCAATCGATTAATAAATTTTTATTAAAAGTTCTATTTAAAAAACTTTTATGGATAAAAGATCTACTCCAAACTCTATTTAAAAAGATATATCAAACGTACTTAGTTTATAATCCGTATACGAAACTAATTACAATTTTCATTGCCGGCAAAGTCCTGTTTATGGGTTATGTAAGTTATAACTAAGGGAGAACAACGAGGCGGGGACTGGCCGGGATGCCCATCCCCGTTTATGTTCAATAGACAAAACAGAAATTATGAACTCAACAGCAGGGCAATTAATACTGCCGTTGTTATAGGGAATTCAAAAGACATAATTTTTTCTTTTATTAAAAAAGAAAAATTAAATTATAAGAAAATCCTGCTTATCGCTAGAAATGGAAGTAATCGCAGTGGTATATGTGCCAGTCGTTCACGAGATGCACAAGAGCTCCTCCCCTATATCATGTAATACATAATGTCACCTAGGGAAGTCAACATTTACCTGAGCTAGGTTGATTATTGAGGCAGAGCATCTGAGAAATTATTGTCTCGCTTTCTGACAAGAGGAAAAATAGTGTGACAAGAAAACAGGATTCTCAGTTCAGAAATGAAGTGCAATGATACTTGATTTGGGTTGCATCAAGCCTAAATTGCACTGCTACAGGACCTTAGATTAAAACATCCCCAAGTAACATTGCCTTTTTGAGCAGGGAGAAAAACTAAAAACCATAGAATAATGTGCATATAAAAATCATACCTAACCATCTCATAAAAATCCAGAAGAAAAGAACAGGGAACATCACATCAATGTTCCAATATTGCATCAATTATGCGCACTACGTTGAGCAATTTTTCAACGCAGTTGTTTAAAGAAGAAAATCACTTTGTATATAAGCTCTTGAAAAGCAGAACTTGTTAGCCACATCAGAAAAATAAATCTAATGACAAAAAAGATATCTGAGAATTTGTGTGGCAGTCCACTAGTAGCAAGTTTGAAAGCAAAAATAAGTAATCACTAACTGCATTATTATGTGACATACACTCTTAAATGGCATCTCTACCACAAACCCAAATGGGAAAAAAGAGGAATGGAGGTCAATCTAAAATTTGCAATCTGCCCTAGTGTTGTATTACAAAATTATGACTGTGTCATGAACAAAACGAAACACATATCTTCACTTGCCATTGTTCGATTGAACCTGGACTTCATTCATTAATCGCAGGTTCACAAAATTTGAATTAAGGTAGTTATTTTGATTTCTTTTGATCAGAAACCCTGCCTCCCATAATCTTACAAACAGGCTCGTCTTTTGACCGAATGAGTTTTAATGCTGGATGAACCTTAAGGTCTCCTGCTAATATTTTCTGGTCGACATCCAACTCACTAAGATCTACATCAATATAAGGTGGAACGATTTCGGCTGGGCAAAGGAACTTAACAGTCCTCTTGATAGTATTCAAATAAGACCCTGCAAAAGTTACATCCATGCTCCAAAGGTTAGAGCAACAAACATCAGTTAGATCAACAAGACATAACTTAAATATAGGGAAACTAAATCAATGACTAAAACCCTAGTAAGACTTTGAATAAAAATTATGAAGGGAGCAGCAGGTGAGATGTATTGTCACTTGATCATGAGACTGCTAACACAGTTATGTATAAGAACACAGTACACTATAAGTGACAACAATGTAGTTGCTAAACTCTGTGAAAGGTTATAAACATCTGATTTCATGACTAATCAACCTAAGCTTATACATTTCTTGATGCCAAACTTTCACACAACCCAACATCATCTAACTTGCTTAATATGACTAACAAGTTTAATCACTTGGAACACTTCTATAGTTAATTACCACATTTTAACTAGTTTCCTATCAATAACTCCAAAAATGAACTAGATTCAAAGGATCAAATGGACCACATTCTACATGCTGTTCTGCGAAGGCAGTCAGATATGTTTGAAAATAAATGAAATAGTCCATAAGAGAAATGACAGGGCTGAAGACTTGAAGGAGACAAGTATAGGAGAAAGCAATTCAATTTGGTCGGGTTTCAGGCTACAAAAATGATTTTGACCAAATGAGGGATCTTACTTAAGGAGGGATGCTTCACTTAATTTCTGGTTAAAATTTTGACCAAATGATTCTAAAAGGACTTTAAAAGAAAAATAAAGGTCCAAACGGAAGTATATAATCCTTTCTTTACACTGGATGGAAGCCCAAATTCATATGTAATAAAGCTCAATTTCATACATATCAGTGACGGTACCAGGACTATGCAAATTAATCGATAGCAATACTTACACTAAACCTCGATACCATAGAACAAGATCATGATTAGAAAATAACAAGCCGGATATTGAAACTAGTGGGAACAAACTGAGAACACAGATGGCAAACTTCACGCTCTACTCTAAATAAATTCATATTCTTAAACAAATGCAACTTACTTATATGTACAATTAGACCCAGCACAAACCTAATGTTTCACAAAAGACCAGACTAATTACATTCAGAATGCAACTAAAGCAAACAATTCATGGAACGAAAAACGAAATTATCATTAAATTCTAACAATTCATAAACGATTCCATTATTGCTCACCTTTTCTTAAGCCAGGGGAAACATCTTCTCCTCTGTAGACAAGAGGAACATCAATCTTCAACAAAGTTCCCGGAGGCGCCCTTAGGAACGTCACATTAAGCGGTGCATCCGTGCCGGCATGCAGATGTAGCTGATTCATTAGCACAAAATTGAGGAAAATATTCGAGACGATATACTATGAAAAAAAAAAAGAAGCCACCCAACCAAGGAACGAAAAAACATACGTTTCTGGGTAAGACGCGAACTTTTTCAATGATCTCACCGGAGCCAAACTCGGACCTAACTTCAAGATCAAATAATCTAGACAAGAAAAACGACCGACCCAGCTGGGTAACAAGCTTCTTAATCTGATTATTCTGAACTGAGATGAGGCGTTTATTCCCTCCGTGTTGGCCGTCTTCTTGCTCGAAAACGATGCTGGGTACGCGTCCAGCCTTTCTCGCCTTGACGGAGACGTTCGTGCCGGAGGAAGCGCGAGGGATTGCGAAGATGGTTTCGTCGTATTTCGGGTCGGGTCTAGGGAACTCCTCGAGATACGTTAGTGGGGCTGACAAGTCCTCGTGGATAACGGCCACCGCCGCCGCCTGAGAGAAGTGACGGAGGTGGAGGTTTAGGGTTTTGGTTAGTATATAGCGGTTGATCAACATTGTCATTTTTTGATCTAGGAGAGGGTTAAGGGAGGTTTTTGGAGGTGCTGCGGGTGCGCTTAGACTGAGGTCCGGTCTTGTGCTGGGTGGGAGCAGCCCGAGTCGGGGTTTAAGACTTGTTTGTGTGCATGGATATTCTTATCTCGTTATCCAAACAGCTCGGTATTATTTTTATTTTTAGTTTTATTTTGTTGCATATCATTATTATATGGGCAGAAATGCTTTAGGTTGGGTTTAGCATGGGCCATCCCGAGCAAACCCCAAATATTTGGGTTGTTTGAAAATCAGCCCAACTAAATCCCGATTAAACGTTTTAATTAATACTAAATTAAACTAATTTTATGTTTTTTTAAAATTATAATGCCAGGAGTTTAGTAAAGAAGAGAACAGAACCAGCGCAGTGTGCACATGGCACCCAGCGCAGCGTGCGCATATTCGTTAAAATATACTGGCAATAAGCCCCCGGGTGACTCATCTCACAATCCATTCTATCCATTTAAAAACCGCAGCCCTAATTTGAATGACGTAAATGTCCACTATCCACGTCAAATAATGATAACACAAAGAGGCTAAATCGGTCAAACTGAATAAGACAATGCATGCGAAATTAAGACCATGATTCCTCCGATTCTTGAAGCTGAAACTGAGAGTCTCTCAAATGGACTGCCTGCTCCTGTTTCCTCTGTCCTCTCAGGAAACAAAAAATTTAGCTCATATTTCTTCTCTCAGATGAGGTAATTCCAATGCTACCCCACCAACGTTTTCTTATTTACCCTTTAGAGGAATGCTTTCTTTCTTCTTCTTGTTGTTGGCTGCTTTCTGCTTTTCGCTTTCTTTATATATTATTATCTTTTTAATTGTATATGTTTGCTAGGGTGTTCTACTCGATTACTTAGCAATCATAGGGAATTTATGTGTTCTGAAATATTATTATCTATGTGATTGATGGTGTTAGTAATTTTACCAAACTTAATTGAGTAAGCTTGGTGAAGTCCTCTGGCACTCAAGTGAGTTGCATCCATGACGATTGGAGATTCTCGAAAAGGAAAGAGAAAGATTGTTAGATTAATATTTTGAGTGGAATGAGAGAGGCATGTAGTGCTGAATCTTGTTGACAAGTTTGTCTCTGAGATGCCGTAATAGAGAAAAACACTACAGGAGATTACAAGGATGAGATTTTGTTCAAGACACCAACGTTTTTAAGCTATGATCATACAATTTGTGTTAATATGATTTCATTTGGGTCTAGAAGCTATAATTGGTTATGGCTTACGGACCCCCTGTTAGATCTCTTCATGCAGTTCTCTTTTTCTAACTCTGTTGTCTTGTGCAATTCTCTTCGTGCAATTCACTATGAAATGTTTAGATATGTCAATGTTATAATGTTTCTAAAAATTGAAATCAAGATTAACTTTTGGTTGGGAACATTGAATTGCAAGTTGAAGTGTTGAACTGCTGTAGGTATAATTTACTACTAGACAAAAACAATGTACATGTGCCAGATTATTTCCTTGAAACCAATAATGCAAATGAGATAGAAGGCACTGAGAGCAACTAAGTATATGAGAAGCATTTCTTCAACTACAACCGTGATTATTGTGAAAAGGAACATGCATATAGAAGGGATAATGGCAACTATTTGAGTTGGGAAAAGAGTCCAACCATTGCTTTGAAAGCATCATTTTGCAGTGATGTTGCGGAAGATGAGAAGTTGGGAGATGCATTTAAGGGATGTGTAGGATCCTAGTGCAGCCATAAAAGGGTTCTGAATTTTTTAGGGTTGTTGAGCAACTTGTCTTTAACCTTTTTAGGTAGAATTATTTAATGAGTAGCCTTGTACTTTAATTCAAGCTCTTAATATTCCCCACCTCTCCAACATACGAGGACTGTTTTTCTTCATAGAATTGCTTTGTGTCTTGCCATACTTCTAATTATTTCGTCAGTGATTATATGGATATGAAGCCAAATGAGCATGCTTCTGATAACTGATGGCAATTATGGGTATCATGTATTCCAAATTCCAATGGGTAGTTTTGAAAATCGACAATGGGAAGTGATGCAGAATAGGGATCTGATTGGTACTGCTAGTATAGCACATTCCAACTATCATTTGGGAGACTTTCAGTTTGGCTGATTCTAGGGCTCCTCACTTACCTTTTTTCAGTTTCCTAACTTTCCTCATCTTGATAGAGATATATAGATCAATATTGTGGGATTCTACAGGAGGCAAATCATGCACCACGTTGGGTTGCTGACTCTTACATATCTAATATGCCATATGAAATCTTCAGTCTTTTTGGCCTGTGGATCACATGAATGGAGTATGCAACTGCTTAGAACCATTCAAATATTGAACATGTCGCATTACTTGTTCTGTGCCGAATGCTATCTTCTGTGTTTTGTTTTGTGTAGTTTATGAAACACCTCAAAATTGTCTAGCAAACAGGACAGATAATGGTTTACCTGTTATTGATTACTTTTAAAGCCTTTAACCCCTTTCACTTCACTTCTAAGGAGCCAACCACCATCAAGACCTTTGTTACCTGGCACTATCAAGTTGGTTGAGTTGATTCAAGGTAAAACTTACCCACCATTCCATGTAATATAAACCAGATCTCCATTCTCATATAATACAGTATAAAACATGAGTATAATATTTCCATCTCTAGTCATCTTTCCTTGATTTGTTTCTCTTTTCTTAGATTTACTCTTCATCTACATTGAGGTGAATTCTGTGGTGAGGTACAAGGTGAAGTGTCATAGTGTTGGGGTGTATTAAACTATAAGGACACAAGAAGGATGTTCCTTAATAACCACCAGCTAGAGGTTCCTCAATTTTACAATCTTCGATTTCCAGTAGCCGTCACTGTTTGTTTGTACTTACATTTGATAAGATAATGTCTGCACTTTCAAATTCATAATAAATTGCACAACTTTTAGCTTGCTGCAGAGTAAACATGCGTAATTTCCCTTTACTGCATATTTTCTTTTTAGTTAGCTGGAACCAGAGTAGAGACAGTAGCACTGAGTTTTTATCTTCTTTTATTGGTCAATATTTGCTCCATTCTGCCTTTTCCTTGTTAAAATATCAAAGGTTCTTTCTTTGGCCTTGGGGAATGGAGCTTTGAAATATCCGGTGTGTTCCCCTTTACCCTGCCAATTGGGTCTACAATCCTTACTTCTTGTGGTTGTACTCATGCATCTCTTCACTTTTAATGAGTGCTTCTGTCACATATCAGCTGGAGGTAGGGTCATCAAAGTCATACCCAAATCCTCCCAATTTTCATATTTTGATATTACTCTTGAATTCGGGATTAGACATCGTTGGTTTTTAAGATAAATTTTGAGGGTGAAATGATGTCTTCTGTTATTTGTAAGCATTAGTTTGTCTGTCTCTCCACATTTTGTCGGTTTTAACCTACAAGTACTCGATGAAATCAATTTTTTTATCCGGACCCATTTCATATTCTTTTCGTGGCTGTTTTAGAGGCAAAGGCTCATTCAATCACATAATTGGTGGGGTTCGCTTCACTTTTCGATGTAAGTTCCATGTGCATGGTTAGGTTGTAAATAGGGATGGGTCCAAAATGTGTGCTAAGCTTGTGTTTACCGGATGGGGGAGAACATAGAATTGTTCAAGATCATCCCATGGCCATAATTCATTGCAAGAAATGTCTATTACTAAGCTAAGTTGAAACATTTCCAATCATAGTTTATCTAGTAACATTTATATATTCTTTTGTGTATGATTAAGATCGTTTCTTTACTGTATTTACATACTTGCTAAAGGACCTGGATCACGTATTTTTAAGCCATTCAATCAGGGGATTAGGTGTTAACAACTCTTCTCTGAAGTAAGAAGGATTTGACTTCTGTGTGGGGAAGAATTCCTCCTATTTATGACATCTTGAATCTAGATATTCAGGCCAAGCTCTGTTACAACAAATTTGATTTTATAGTAAGGGTGCTCCTAGACTTAGCTATGAAGTATATAACTAGACTTCTATTTTGTGGCATAAGTTGCCATGATTGCTCATTTCATGTCATGGTGATGCTGTTCACATACCCATCATTGAAACCCTAAAAATTACGTGTCCATATGATATGACCTGATCGTTTTTCATGCCATTTATTAGTTATTAGTTATTACTGCTAACACGTTATACAGACGACATTTTCCTGCTTACTTTACTTAACAATTAAGATGTTTCTAGATATGTATGCATGCGAACCAAAAGTATGACTTGATTCTCAACCAGGTTTAGTACGTACAGCTGAGCTGAAAATAATAATTATATCGGTGGCTTTAGCGCCTCCACGTGTCAACATATCATTCGCAAATTTTTGTCAAGCCTACGCATCCAAATAATCACCGCTTTGCCTTTTGCCGCGTTTACAAAAATTAACGCAAAAAGAAATTTCAGCGCGAAGCGCGTGAAATATAATGGGAGTGAAATTCTCAACGCTATAAAACGTAGTATGTGCTCGTCCGTTTTTGATTTGTGTCTTTCTCCGACCCTCTAGACTCGGATCCAAACCTACAAACGGCTAAGATCAAATAATATTTTTCGACGGTCGAGATTAAATCTGTGGCATACACTATTTATCCCAAAATACTACCGAGCAGAGGGAGATTATTATTATTTCTTTTGTTGAGAATTCTCTAGTTTCTGTCTTTGATTTCCAAAAGTTGACGTTTCGAAACGCCGGAGCTAGGGTTACATACGGAGAGAGCGATGGCTGATCAAAAGCACGAGGACTCACCCGCTGAATCATCGATGGATAAGATATCGGAGAACATCCACGGCAACAATTCGTCGTCTTCTTCTTCTGACTCCGTTGATGATAAGAAATCATCTTCATCATCCTTGAAGGCCAAGGTTTTCCGTCTCTTTGGAAGAGAAAAGCCTGTTCACGTGGTTTTGGGTGGCGGAAAACGTATGTTCATGTTTTGAATTATTTTTTATTTTGTGCTTGATTCTTTTTTTTTTTCATTTCATTTCTGTGAAACTTCTAATTTTAATTATTATTTATTGCTCGTTTTGCATGCTATCGAATTAAAGATCGAGATAGATCTGACTCTGTTAATGGACAAGTTTATATTTCTATTTATTAGATTAATGTTATTCTAGCTAAAATATATAGTTAGGACTTTACCTTTTTCCTTAAAAAATGCTCAACATTATTTGTGATTTGTTCTAATAAAGTTCACTGTTTGGCTTTTTACGATAAATCCCACTAGAACCTTCTTTTTTCAAAGTTGATTACGCTTAGTAATTATCACTAATTCTTGATCACTGTAGTAGTGTTGCTTTTCTTCTTTTGTGGAAAATATTTTTCAAATTTATTCTTATTTTTTTGGCAATTGGTAAATGTTTGATTTTTTAATATTTTTATTTGAGGCCGTACCCAATTTTTATTCCAAACTGACAATGAGTCCGTGGAAGTTTCTTATGGCATGGAATTCTAATTAATATTTTTATACCTTCTGCAATATTTGTGGCTTTTGGTTCTAATTTATCTTTAATGTATATTCTATCAAGGCCTGAAGTTGAAATTTATGGTTGGAGGGAATTATGTTCTTAAGTCTGTATTATCATTTTATTTTCTAACCATGAATTAGATTTGGTATTTGTGCAATAGCGGCGGATGTGTTCTTGTGGAGGAACAAGAAGATATCAACAGGAGTACTTGGTGGAGCGACTGCTATCTGGGTTCTGTTTGAATTGTTTGAATACCACCTGCTTACTCTTGTCTGCCACTGCTTGATTGTTGGACTTGCGGTGCTCTTCTTGTGGTCTAATGCCACCAACTTCATCAACAAGTAAGTTGTTGATGCATTTGTTATTTGTTGTTTTTGTGTTTACATGAATTACTTAACATAAATTGTCCATTAGGTCCCCACCACGCATTCCAGAAGTTTATATCCCTGAGGAACCAGTTCTACAGTTGGCCTCTGCACTAAGATTCGAGCTAAATAGGGCTTTTGCTCTTCTGAGGGAAATTGCGTCTGGGAGAGATCTTAAGAAGTTCCTCTCTGTATGTTGTTTTCTTTAGTTGTAGTTTTTATGGTTGGTGAATGATGGCAGTGCAATTCTAATGAAAATTTGGATATAATGATGTTCTATTCTATTTATTTGTATTATGCTGAACCTTAAGTTGGTTTTGTCTCCTCACTGACTAGGTGATTGCTGGCTTGTGGGTTTTGTCTATTGTGGGGAGCTGGTGCAATTTCTTGACCTTGTTCTACATAGGTAAGGGACTGGTACTCGTGTTTGATAGTTCTCCCATTTTTAATTGAAGAAAACTGGGTTTTTTTTTTGTTCCCTTTTCACTTTTGGTTTTAGCCTGATGAGTTCTCTGTGTTGAAACAGTCTTTGTACTGCTTCACACTGTGCCTGTGATATATGAGAAGTATGAGGACCAGGTGGATTCATTTTCAGAGAAGGCATGGGCCGAGATAAAAAAGCAATATGCAGTTTTTGATGCGAAAGTCTTAAGTAAGATTCCTAGAGGTCCACTGAAGGACAAGAAGAATGCATAGAATGGTATAATACTTGCAGTCTCTTCTAGATTCTGACCCAAATTTGGTAGAAAGTGTTCTATTTAGGTGATGTGAAAACTCTATATGCCATGTTGGCTGGAGCCCTTTTTGGTTCCCTCGTTGTTCTGAGGTGGTGGTTGGGTTCACAAGATGGGATGAATATGGATATTTTATACTTGTTTTTGCTACATATGTGGTAGCTGCTTCCATGGATACCTATGAGTGATATTGTGGTATGTGTTATTGTGTTGTTTATCAGTTAGTGTATTGTACATTGACTTCCACATGTTCTTGCCCCTTTTTTTTACATGTGCTTCAGCTAAGTTGAGATGTGTATTTCGTCTAGTAATTTTGAGGCAAAATCAGGGTGGATTAATCGACCTGAGCGGGCGCATGATTGGCTCACGAAATGTTTGTTTTAAGATTTAGTTGCTATCGCATGAAAGATGAAGCAGCTGCTGTGAAGTAATAAATATAATTAGAAAAATGAGTAGCAGTCTATTTAAAATTTTGTTTATCATATACCATTTAAGTAAAAAATCTGTAATATTAAAAAATTTAAAATATTGCAATTGACGCAAGCAATATCATTCTTGAAATAAGGGAGGAATTCGAAGCTTCAGCTGCGGGTAGCAACTATTAAACAAATGCAATAATCTTCTTTTTCATCCCCCGTATTTGATCAATGTTTGCTTTTGGGTATTCGGACTTGGTCCTTGTATCCAATTCGTGTCACGAACATGTCTAGTGTACGTTTTACGCTCAACACCTGTTCTAGTTAAACGGTGGCCAAATTATGGCGCTTACACGTGTCCGTGATACTTGAACTGGAGGCTTGGCTTAAGATAGAAAGTCCTGTCTATTTTCTCAAATTAAAATTAAAAAAGGGAAAGTATTACGCTTACAAAATCAATCACTGTATATCTAGAAATGATTTCACCGAGACCAAATAGAACTAAAAACTTCAAATTTGAATGGTACAACACAACAGCCACTTTTCTCATAACATCGAAAGCATCATAGTACAAGTGTTTAGGAGATTACGATACAATCCACATAACTGAGATTCAACCAAAGTTGTTGGTCTGATTTGCAGCATTACCAACAACGAAACCATACCAAACAGTGGCTATTCTCTGCTTATTTCCCAAAATGGCGTAACAACATAAAATCAAACCCAATCTAAATGATTACACACACACGTTGACACATCCCTAACAAAATGCTGAATACATTGTTGTTGTACATTACGATCCTGCTGGTTTCCTATCCTCTTGTATTACTTCCCTGTCAATCTTTGTTTTCCCAAAGAGAGAGCTTTAGCCGCAGAAAATCTGCAATCTTCATGACATTTGGTAATGCTATTTGCGAGGTAAAGCTGTTGTATTAAAAAATCTTACAAGAAATAAGATAGCTGCTCCTTCTTCCTCGAACCCCCTTCTCCATACAATTCATTCCACTGCTTCAACTCACTCATTATGGATCCTTCGGCAGCAAAGCTAGCCGCAACCTGCAATCGAGAAAGCAAAAATAAGATAATCCAACTGGCAGTTTGGAAGAACAATGAATGTGAGAAAGAAGTTCTACCTGATTCTTTGCCTCTCTAAAATCTTCCATGTTTAGTGGCCTTAGAGTAATCACCCTTTCCTCTTTGGTATCTTGTTTCGCATCCGATCCTTCTTCTTTGTTTTGCTCTTCTGCAGCTCTCTTCTTCTTCTCCTGCAAAGAGAAGTTGTTTATTAATGTAATCAAGTATTCTCATTAACATTTACATTCAAGAAGGAAAGAAATCAAGGAAAAATAGGACACCAACCAAATCCTTGAGTCGTTCTTCTTGTATTAACTCTCTGACTGGCCGATAAGCAGCTGTTGTGCACAAGTTCTATTTGGAGCACAAGCATTGCAGTTAATAACACCTAATTAAGCACAAAATTAAATAACAATAATGATGAGAAGAAGAAGAAGAAGCACAAACCTTCAGATCACTTCCAGTGTATCCTTTCGTCATTGTTGCAAGCTCCTTGAAGTCTAGCCCTTCGTCCACTCTCTCTTTGGTCAATAAAGTTCTCAAAATCATTTCTCTGTTCTCTATGGAAGGAAGTCCTACCATAATTCTGTGTAATTGTGCAAAATCAACACAGGAGAATAAACAATTGCTACAATAAAATTGGTTGCAAATTCGTGTAATCAAGATATAAGATACAACTACTAAAGTATTGTACCTTCTCTCAAAACGCCTGATAATGGCTTCATCAAGGTCAAATGGCCTGTTGGTTGCAGCAAGAACAAGAATGCGCTCACCTGGCTTTGTCATAAGTCCATCCCAATGAGTCATAAACTCATTTTTTATCTTCCGCATTGCTTCATGTTCCCCAACTCTTGTTCGCTGCCCAGAGCATGCTATCAACCTCATCTACAAATATTATAGTCGGGGAGACCTTTGCTGCCAGCGTGAATAAAGCTCGAACATTCTTCTCATCTTCGCCAAACCATTTAGAAGTGATGGTAGACATGGATACATTAATGAAGCTTGCCCCAGCTTCCTTGGCAATGGCCTTGGCCAGCATTGTTTTCCCAGTTCCAGGAGGTCCAAATAGCAATATTCCCCTGCAAGGCTTTAAAAGTCCTCCTGTAAAGAGATCTGGTCGTCGTAGAGGAAGCATCACTAGTTCCTGGAGAGATTCTTTGACGTCCTCCAAAGCGCCAATATCAGCAAATGTAACGTTGATCTCATTTGATGGTATGACCTCTGGCCTAATGCGTTTCTCAAATTCATTGTCAGGAGGAACTTCCTGTTACATAAAGGTATTCTCTCACCGACTTTTCTTTATTCCAAGAGTTTAAAATTTTTCCCGGATTTCAAGTACAATCTCAGAAAATTTATGATTTGCGTTTTCATATCCAACAGATATCAACCATAATACTAAATATAAAAACAAGCCTCACTGGAGCTTTTGGTGCTGCTGGCACTGAATTGTCATCATCTGTCTTCGCCACCGAAGCTGATTTTTCTGCTTCACTTTTGTTCTCAGGTTTCATTCCTTCAGCTTCAGCGCTCGGCTTTGCACTTACAGTCTCTTTCCTTCCTGCTTCCTGTCGATTACAAGCATACACAACTCACATTATTATTCTACAGATTTCAGCTCCTTCATATAGTATAAATGGAATGTGTAGTACAAAAACCTGAGATGTTTCAGCCTGTACTTCCAACTTCAATGTATCTTTTCCGCTGGCTTTGCCTTCCTGGAACAAACTCAATCCGTGGGACAAACTGTTTCATGTACATACATTAGTAAATGTAATGTATATGGTTCAGGATCCAGAATCAGGAAAAAGTAAAAAAAGAAAATAGGAAAGTACTAACTCACCTTTTTGATGATATGACTAGTTTTCCATTTCTATATTCCGTATCCCTGTTATTCATTAGATGATAGGAAATTGCTGATACCACAATCTCTTCGATGTAGTTACTAAGAACCATTGTGTCTGCGACATTGATTGAATCCAGATCATCACAATCAAGGTCATTTGCCGAAAGTACTTCCATGATATGGTTTCTGTTATCTTGTGCTTGGATCATTTTCATATCATCTTCCAATTGAGACTTCCAGCTGACAAGATGGTTTTCATCTTCGGGGGGTCTGATCTCAATGTTGTAAGGGAAAATGGCTGTTAGCTTCTCATCCACCTCTCTTGAATCATTATTCAGATCTACAATGCGTGAACCGAGTATCAATACTGATCCAGACAGTTTGTTCATCATTTTCTGAAACAAGTTATATGTCCTCTGCGATCTAAATAGGAGCTTCTCAATATCTCTGATATATAGGACAATGGGATTGGTTTTTGATACGTAAACCAGAACCTGTAAAGCATTTGAAAATTTAAAATCACCGTTTTCGTGATCCCCTATATTATAAGGTAATTTACAAGGTTATCACAAAAATTCAGAGTTGTACGCGTCTGATTGTGACGCAATGCATTCTAAAACAGCATTACCTTGTAAAGAGAATGGATCAGAAGTTTCTCATCGAAAGACCAGCTGCTTGTGCGTTTTAGAGTACCTAAAAAAGGAAGAAAAAGCCTAAGAATCAGAAAAAGACGGACTTATAAGAAACGAAACATCTTCCTCCTCCAGGGGCATGCGCAGTTTACAGAGAAAGAAACTAAAACCCCAAAATGCATACAAAATCTAAAATGCTGGCGTCTAGTTAAACATTGTTGGTTGTTGATTTGAAGAATAAAGTAGCATAGCAGAGTAAGACGCAGATGGAATGCCAGAAATGATAATTCAGAGGCATGCAGACTACTTTATTCTGATAATTTAAGAACATGTCAAAAATGCATTTCCTATTTTTCACTTCTGCACTACCGGTGGTAGTACTACATTAACAATGCCATAAATCTCAGGTGAAAAAAAAAGGGGGTAGAAAACGAAACGAACCTGTATTTGAAGGGGATTGTGAAGCAAGGTTATTTATGTTAGCTGAGGCAGAGGCATTTCTACGAAGCATAGGAGAATTACAAGAACCTTCCATTCCCCTGAACAGCAGGGAACAAGGACAACATAAAATTAGAAATAAATTAATAAATAAAACAAACCAAAGATTCAATCAATCTGCATATTTCCGAGTGATAAACAAGAAAAGTATCCATACTTCGATGCAATATCCACGCCGCTGCTTTGCCTCCGTAATGTGCCTGCAATAGAAATTATTGGTCAGAGCTGCGGCAAGAACCATAAATTCTATGAACACTAGATAATCTAAGGGGAAATCATGTCCTTAAACCAAGCATTAACTATAGCTAATAACTTCCTACATCCTAGATCCTATGTATAGTAGCAAGCTAAAGTAATCAAATCAAAACAAAGAAAAAGAGCAATACAAGTAAGACCTTTTGGCAAGGAATATTCAGGTTCCCACTGTACAAGTTATTTAGCCTATGTATAACAAAGGAATATAAAGCAATTATGTTTCTACTATACCTTTGGTATCTTCCTTCTGAGGAAGGATCGAAAATGAACCAAAAAGGCCAGACAGTCGCTCCAGAGTTGATTCTGAAGTGGATCTTTTGAAAGACTATAAACAAAATATCACAGATTTTAAAAAATAAACAGCATGAAGTTGAAGTGGTGATCCACCTAGCTCCACATACAAACAAGAGGATTATGTCCATAATTATTTAGGAAAGGCTTACAGATTCTTTGTTTGTGCTACCATATTTGCTTTGAATCTGCACCAAACAAACCCTTTCAATTATAAATATAACAACATTGAAAAACCATACTTACAAAAGAAAATGATGCAAATGTGCATACTCACTTTGAGAGAAAAATCAGTTACATCTAACAGCAGCAACTTTGCTTCAAAGAAATGGGCTAAAGCCTTGGCCAGCATTTGTTGGTAAAGTTCTTCAAGTTAAGAAGAAAACGCAATAAGACTTTTTATCTCAAGAAAAAGATAGCAAGCATACAAGAAATCCATGTCAGTTTTAGACAATAGATAACCAAACACCTGCAGGTCCTGAAAGCAGAATAGCCTGACTAGCTGGGGAAAGATTCCTCGTATACTTAGAAACTTCAGCATGTTTCAAATGAACGTAAGCAGCACCTGTTAGCAACTCCCGAGTCTGCTCACTGTAATCAATCAAGAAGACAAGGACATCAGAGAAAGCATAAGTAAGATTAATTAAAACAAGAAGCAGGACCAAAGAGTTATCATCTTTTACAGTCATCAAAAATATTTTCGGCCATTTCATAGAAATTATACTCTTTCCACGACATTCCAATTGAAATTCTGAAAGTGCATAGTTTACACTTATAGTTGAGAATCAAAGTACATAATTAGAAAAGGATAATTTCTGTTTACTTCATAATTCAATATCAATCCCTTTCTCAGGATGCAACACAAAGCTAAGAAGGCCGCAAACTAGCCTTGATTTTGTTAACTACTTAGATTAATGGAAAATCATAAGTACAACACAAGTAAATGTTAGCCTTTGGAATGTATTCTCAAATCCTGAACTTTTGTTAATTACTAGTCTTTGCCTCACAACACTAAGAAATGTATGTTTGAAGTTTTAAACTGGGTAAACGTGAAGTCGTGTTACTAAAACAATTGAATGCTGTCGAAATAAATCTCTGGCACAAGTCATTACGGAATAATAATTTAGAAAGGACAAAAAAAAAGGGAGCTACCGAAATATATCAATTTCCAAGAAGAGTATAATGCTGTTCCAGCGGACGGAAAAACATCCAAATAAAATAAGTATATTATTACCTGCTAGAAAGATGTAAAGAATAAAAAAGTGGTAAGAAACAAATGAATTCGATGCATAATGAGAAAACTCAGAAAACTGGTACACGGTGAGTTTAATAAAATAATACGAATTATGGAAGGGGAGTGATTCAAGATCAAGCCTGCCAAAATATCCCAACGTATTTATATATGCCCTGCCCTGTATCTAAAGCCACAGAATCCCAAACAACAATATAATGCCTTTTCTTTTTCCAATTTAAAAGAGGAAGGAAAGGATCAGTAATTCTTTAATTTTACGTAAATTTTGTATTCTGATTTTAATAAAATTTTAAATATAATAAAATAAAAAAGTGTACAAAATTAAAGAAGCTGTTGATCCTTTTCACCCAAAAAAAATATTTCCAATGCTATTACGATGAACAAAGGATATTGTAATAAAAAATTTCACAGAAAAAGACACGTCCATTCCCAAGGCGGAAACCAGGATCCAGGGGCAACTTAAACATTCAACTTATAATAAAGTCCCGGAAACTATATGATTAATCAAAACAAAAACGTTGAACAACTAAAGCAAAAGGAGAATGCCCAATTTCTTGATTTTTATTTTTTTCGAATTTATCTTTCAGTTCAATTAATTTATATTTGAATTATAAATAATAAAATTGAAAATATTTAAATTATTAAATAATAGAATCAAAATTCAAGAACACAATAGAGTATTTAAAAATTAAAAATTATAGAAGGTGATGAGAGGTTAAAAAAAAAAAGGTATTGGGCATTTTCCCCAAAGCAAAATGTTATATTTTACACTGTCACGTTAAACAGTAGTTACTGCTTCTTACGCAAAATTTACATAAATTTGGGATCTTACAGACCAAAATTATTGGAAAAAAAATGCTAATAAACGTGAAACAATGAAAAAGGAAAAGAAAAAAGTACTTTACAGTAACTGATTAATACTTCTTGTTTTCACAAAACAAGCAAAGTATTTGCATAAACCAAAAAGAAAAAAAGGGTTAACTTTTGTAGTTAAGTAGCAAAAACAGGGTATGAAAGAACCCTGATCTCTGTAAGAAAAAAAAAACCAAGAGAAGTATTGACTGCCAAAAACAATATCATTATCAAAAGTATTTCACTCACTTCCGAAAATAAAAACTATCACTAGTTGAATCCAATATAAGGAAAGCAGTAGCAACTACATATATACATAACGGGGCAAGGAAATTTGATCTGACCTGAGATAGTAAGGGAATTCGTCAAACGTAACCTTGCTTTCTCTGCCATCAACAACCTGTCGTAGTAATTCTTTCTCCGTCTTCTCCGGCGTGACTAGCGTTTGGCAACGGATTTTTTCCCGCCCATTTGCTCATCGTTTGCCCAGATGCGAACCCAAGCCCTACACCCACCCCGACTCCAACTCCCAACGCTGACAACAGTACGTGTTTCTGCTCCATCTCTTTTTATGACAACAAAAATCTCCCAACTTTTAAATTCCTACATACATTTATTAGCCTGAGTTTCGTCCAATAACTAAAACGTTAAAACCTTCAAATAAAAGAAAATAAATTCAGACAGTAAGCGAGAAATAAACTTTTTTTGAAAGTTTCTGTTTCGCGAGATTTTATACGGTGGTTTGTGAGTAAGGAGCGAAACAAACGGATCAAGAGACACGTAAGATGTCGCCGGAAAACAGTCTAGTAACTACCAGATAGTTGATTCTTTTTGCTAAATCACAGGGCGGCGGCTGAGGAAAGGAGGAGGTGGCGGTGTACGTGTACGTGTACGTGTTCCCGCTTTTTCAGGGTTTTTCTCCCTCAGGATTTTGAGTTTTTGAAGACAGAAAGCTGGCGAGTGTTGAACGAAATTGCTTACGTGTCAGGATTTGGTGGTTTATGTTTCGGTTTTGGGCAGTTTTACAGTCCCACTTGACTCTTGACGTAAAAACATTACAAAACAAGATAAATAAAACGTTGTATCAATGTATCTGCTGCGCCGAAATACGAATCGGATAAGCTTTGCTTTAGTTGTATCTTAGCCGTTCATTAGACGTGGGACCAGCCCTATATGATGACGTTTTGATTTGATTGTCCAGATGCTGGGAACTCATGTAGCTACAGATTTGTGCACTCAGAAATCACTCTCTCTTACCTCACCAAGAAGAAATGCAAGCTTCATTCCAAAAATCTCACCTGTTGCGGACAGAATATGGTACTAAAATAGAGATGGCGTGGGTATGGAAAAATGGGGAAGCAAAATTTGGCAGAGAGATATAATTCATTTTCACCTACAGCTGTAGTTACACGTGAAATGGAGACAGGGGGAACAGGAGAGCTAATTTTCACTGGAGAAAAGTATGGAAGTTTGGTTGAATCTTGGACCCATTCGGTCTACTCAAATTTGATGATTAATCATAATGTTGTTTCAGAATTCAGACACTGATGATCACTGAGTGTAAGAATGCAACACGGAGATGAAGGGCCCGCTGTGTCTGTCGACCCCATTTCACATACCTTTCATTTTGTGTACAAACTTCGCGAAAAGCAAACCCAAAACAAAGTATGAGTTGAAAATTCAATAAAGAATATGTTCAATAAATGTGTTATTATGTGGTATACACGTAGAGCCATGATGCATTAGTGCATCATTGGTACCGAGAATGACATGTCGAATGGTCTTTAGAAATCATTTCTGATGTATAAAATTGAATTGTGTTTGGAGACATTCGAGTAAAGAGTTTCTTTCTGGCCAACTTTGTTCTAGAATTTGGAGCAAATTTTTAATGTTATTACACTTTAGAAAAGCAGTCGTAGTGCATATACATTGTTTTTTATTTTTTGGAAAAAGTGGATCGCGTATTATGGGAAAGTGGACGTAAGAAGATGTAGACAGAAACCAAATGCACTTCACTTATGACAGCAACTTGCCTACCTACATTAGGATTAGGATCAGGATCAGGATATTTTTGTGGGCGTAATTTTTATTGACGAACGAATAGGTATTTGGTTAAATGGAAGCTAAAAAATAAAGCCACCACTCAAGTCAGGATGGCCGAGTGGTCTAAGGCGCCAGACTCAAGTTCTGGTCTTCGAAAGAGGGCGTGGGTTCAAATCCCACTTCTGACAATAGATTTTGACTTTTGTGTCTTACAACCTACTAAAGTCGGAACCTAGTTCAGTCCAATCGAACCCAGCCCATGTACAATTAATTTTCTAAACTTATGGCCCGATCAGTGGAGGTTTATAAGTCCAAGTTTGTGAAAGGATACTGGTCTAGCTTCCAAACGAGCCAGCCCCATTTTTAATTAGTTTGTGTAAATAATGGCCCAAAAAAAGCCTGCTCCTGGTTCACTTTTCAGCCGAGAACAGACTATGTAGAATTAGTTAGCTACAGGCCCGTTTGGTGGAGCTTTCGAGTTCTAGATTTTGGTATTTACATGTATCCTCTTCGGCCGGTAAGTATCATTTCAGAATCACAATTTCATTGCAGTGTAATCGTCAATAAGAGCATAGAAGCTAAGCAAAATCTGATAAAAAGTTATTTATTTATTTAACATGATGAAACAGAGTTGTCAAAAGTTGGTACCAAAATCTCTACTAGGCCAAAAAAAAAAAGGGACTTTTTTTTTTTCGGTATTCCTGCTCCAGGTATAATCAATAGCATAAAGAATGTAATGGACTAATTCTTGTAACATTACAGGTGAACTGGTACTTCTCTCTCTTTCATTTGGTAGACCTATACACATCTTTGAGAACGTTTATCAATCAGCATTCCTGCCCGGAACAAAGCAACCGGAGCTTAAAGCGCATTTCCCTTGATTGGCTTGAATCACAGCATCATCAAAATCAGATCAACGAAGCACTGAACTACTTGTTACAAAACTAGAATCTATCTCATTAAATCTAAGAACACAAAGCCATTCCAGAGGCTATGCAAGAGCATAGAAGGTAACAGATTCCTTGATCTTGCAAATACAAGACCCATCACCATGCCGAGAAATATAAGTGGTAGCATTCTCTGTACATTGAAATGCGCTAGCGCAAACGCAACTGAACTCACCAGTATTGCACACCATACAGGCATGTACTTCGTCAAGGAAGGGAGAAGGAAACCTCGAAAGACTATCTCCTCCCACACAGGAGCACATACTGAAACTACTATTGCATATAATGCCATTGCAACGGGATCCCTTGCCATTATTGATTGCTCAACACTTGAGATGGTGACAGGTGCAGAAGGCATAAGGGGCAGTAGGTTGAGGTTGAATTGAGAGAGTCGGTTGACTAGAGGAAACATTAGACATCCCAAGGCAACATCAAGCTGCCACTTTCCCCTCAAGCTAAATGTAAACCAATCAGATGGAAGGGGATGAAACCGAGACAGACAGCGATGGAGGATAGCAATTCCTGCAAGCCCTTCAGTCACATCAGTCACAAGGCTGAATAAGGCCTGTCCTCTAAATGTTAGAGATTCCTTACTGAAACCTGCTATATGGGCTGCAAAAGGAATCACCCAAGACCCTATAAACCAGAATGCAGCAACCCAGAGAAGCATTACCTGCATCACAATATACAATTACATTGCCAGCATTATCAATTCCAAAATTTCAGTAGTGGTATTGGGGAAGAGTGTCTATCTAGATTATATTTGAATAGTTTAACTTAAAATCCAGGTGAAATATTTGTTGGTGCTATAGGTTGTTTTGTTTCTATTCTTAAGCAATATCAGCATATCATGCAATAGATGAACACATTAGAAATCTATGCAGGTTTAAGTATTCATTAGACAATCATCTATTCCAGTTCTATCTTTCAGAATGATGACAAGCAGATGAACACTTATCATTGTCATCATCTTTTTTATTAGAAAACAAAGATTACTATAGTTATCTTCTAGTTCTCCTCTGTCATCTCTGTGTCACACGTTTTCAAATTGAAGTATGAAAACTCATTCTTTGAAGTAAATGACAGCCAAAAAGCAAGTGACTGCTTGCAATTCCCAATGATATATCACCATCCTACATTATATTGATGCAGAGAAGTCGAACACACTTACTTGCAGTATGGTCTCTGCTGTCCAAGGTACAGTCCACCGGCTTCCAATTGCTCTCAACACTGCATCTGCGGCCTGAAATATAATCAAGTTAATTACAAAAAATCCTGAGATCTCTGTACTATATTTCAATATCTTAACAATACACTTTCTTCATTCCACGTTCATATTGAAACTAATGATTGGTTTCAATAATTTCAGAAACAAAAAGATGACAATACCATTTAACTGAATAAAAGAAGGATAATCAAAGATAGAAGAGTATGATTCTACGGTGTTCTACATCTAGAATGAACTCTATAAGAAACCTAGTTTTCCGATGATTAACCTGAAGCAAATCTGTAACTCCAACATTTAAAAAAATCAGTTCTATTAAGAAATCAAGATGCACAGTAATCTATGTCATCGCTGTTGGTTCAGCATGGAGATCTAGACTGCTGCCTTGAAAGGTTGATTCATAAATCAATTAACTGATAAAATCTAAGGGTTAACTTATCATTGTTGCAAGATCACCTCAGCACGAATTCCAACTGGCAAACAAATTCAATAAACAACTCATTCAACATGAAGCTCAGTGGTCCCGTGTACAGCTAGTCTATGGACTAGTGTAGCTAAAATAATGCAACTCTCCTAGAAATAACTTACAACTGGAAAAATTCCTGAAAATTCCTAATACAAGCATGATTAGAGACACCACAGTGGAGTCTTAGATCACCCAATACACTGACCTATCTGAAGTTTCAATTGTTGTTCTTAAAACACGACACTGATAGTATAAAACCACTGCACACGTTAACAGCACCATTCTTTATGGCACAAACCATTTCAACTATAACAGTTCTATTAATAATTATTGCACAGGGCAGTAAGTTCTACACGGTACACGGACTGACTAAGAACAATACCTAAATATTCAACACCCACAATATAAAATCAAGTAAAGGGAAAAATTTGAAATTACCTCTCGAAGAGTCGAACCCCGATCTCTTTTAACTGAGTTTGACTGATTGATTTCAGGTTTCACTGATTCCTCTTGCAAAAAATGATCTAGGTATTCAGGCTTCGAGTTTTCTGGTGATAATTCCTCATGCCTAAAACATGAAATTTTCCATCTCTACAAAGCACGACCAAATTAATAAAATCAATGCGAGCTACTTAATTAATAAATTTCCAATACTTGCAATAAAACCACGCAAACACCAATGGATTATTATGCCGACTCCTCTTCAGATAAAGCAGAGAAAATCATCAATTTTAAAATTTCAAGTTTCCTCATAAGGCAAGTAGAACCTAACTCTAACTCAAACCAAGATTTCAAAAATTTGAAGAAAAAAAAAAATTTCAAGCTAATCTTCTGTTTGATTGCTGAGAAACACTAGAAAAGGGAGGAATCTAGTCTTCTAGGTAACCAAACTGAACTAGGTTAATTCTATCTCAACCTCAACTTTTTTACTAAGAAAATTGGTATACTTGACAAATACTTACATTCCTTGGGAACTTGAAACTGGTATCAAAGATCCGAGAAGTCCGGCTCAAAGAAAATGCACTGGGTCGATTAGAAACCCTAAGTTTAGAAAGAGAAGGTAAGAGAACTGGACGGCGAGGGAAAGTATGAGAGCAAGAGCTCAACATTTTGTCCCCGTTACCAAAAACCCTAATTGTTATTTGCCGTTATTTTTATTATTTGCATCGGAGGAATCGTACACTGTGATTTACTGCTTGAAAACAATGAATTTGGAAATTCAAAATCGCAAAACCCTAATTATTTGGAAGTTTGTTGAAACGGGGCAAACTTTTGGCGGTCGTTATCTTGCAGTTGAGATGAACTTGTGCTACAGCTACAGCTACAGCTACAGCTACTACTCTTCAGAGCGACGGAAGAATACAATACTTTTACAGGTGTGTTTGGATACTGGGATATGTTTTTTTCTCGTAACTTGGATATTGTTATTCCCTATATGTGATTGGAGGATGGATTAGACTGGATATGTTTAACCAGTGAAATTTCTCGTCGCTGTCGGGAATTTTATTTTATCTGGCTCGCATATTTGTGGTCTGCATTGAAAATTGATTGCTTGTTATTAATGATATTTTTCTTTCTTTAAAATAAATAAATAAATAAATTTCTTTTAAATTAGATAAAAAAAAACTAATAATATAATAATAAAGGAGTTTATAAGAAATTGGTATATACAGTGGCACTCTTTTCATTTGCATCAAACTTCTAATTAATCTTTGTTACAAGTGTTAGCAAATAATTCTAATTCCAAAAAGCTTTAGAACAATGAATAAAATGACTTACATTCACCTGATAGAAAAACGTTTATATAGCAAGATAAGAGAGGGATGTTTAAAAACAAAAATTCAGGAGCTTCAAAATTGCAGATTCATCCAGAATCAGACCCATAAATAATAGACAGGACAAACTTGGCAAAACCAAACAGAGATGAACCCTTGTGCCAGAATCACAAGTAAAATCACCTCAACAATCTATTATTTCAATGTAACATTTCACCTCTGCGTTATGCCAAGCTCGTAGCATCAGTCAGAAACGGATGCATATGGTCCATATCAAAACTCTGCAAAATTTTCATAGCCAGAAGATAAATCCTTGGATACTGTATTACCTATAAATTGAACTACAAATTGTAGTTCATACCAACCTCAATCAAACAGATGTGAGGTATATTCAAGACCACAGCAGGGGACCGGCAGTTTTTACGCAGGAATGAGTATGCCACATTGATCACAAACCTCTTCCAGAATGGTGCATTCCATTTTGCCTTTATACGATTGTGACCTATTATATATGAAACACCAGCACATTTTGCTTCTAAAAGCTCTAAGAGTTCTTCCTTTACTCGCCGATCTTTGTATTTTGTATCCAGCAACTTGAACTGAACTCGTGGCCTATAGCTGAGCTCGGGTGACTCCTGCTCATACATAGATTGCAACTTCTGTAGCGCATGTGATTTGCTGCTACTCCCAGTTAATGGGGGATTCGAACTGCTACATTCTTCTTTACCATCAGATTCCGACATCGTCAACCTTTTCCCAAATTTCTCAGATGTCCTCACAACTGCTAGCCAGCCATCCACAGAAGCATCTACATTGGTGAACCCTTCTGCTTCCAGTTGGATGAATTCTGCTATGCTCATCACAATGTCATTTTCAAAATCATCTCCATTGTTCGGGACATCTTTGTAGCCATTTCGAACAATGCAGCGGTACATACGGTAAGATTTAGGGCCAATCCGGCCGATGAGATACCGTTCTTTATGAGGAACAAAAGGAACAGGAACAGTCTTAACACAGATAAATACAACCACTTGGTAAAATGCTGGTAGGTTGGTCAAGAATTGAGTGAACGTGGGTGGGACCCCATTTGCCAACTCAGTGAAGATGAGGCCAATCCCAGGGACCCTAACAATCCCAAGACTTGGTCCCTGCGCAAGGATCCATTTCATGGATACTTTGTTATGCAGATCAAACAAATACCTCTTCCTGCTGCCATAATGCCACACATACATAATGAGCAGAAAAACTCCAGTGAACATCAAAGCAACCCATCCACCCTTAGGGATTTTCATGCAAGCTGACAAGAGGTAGATGATCTCAATTGATCCAAAGAATAGGATGAACAGAAGGGCAAAAATGAGACTCTGATTCCATACAAAGTTGATGACCAAAGATGTCAACCATGTTGTTACAATTGTCAGAGCCATGTATGTCATACCTGAATTAAAAGAGGACATCAGTTTTCAATTAAGAGAGAAACTGATCAACTACTTCTGTATTTCTTTATTAACCTCTAGCCAAGAAACATGAAGATGCACCTAACTAACAGGAGCAACCAAAAATGGATTCAAAAACTAGTCATCATAGGCAGATTACAATACAATTGATGGAAAGTATGCCCATACTCATATAAGCGACCCTTGAAGGTAGCTTAGATTTGACTTCAACACAATGCTATTCCATGGCCATTTCAGATATCTTTCTGGTATACTTATCAACAGAAAGAAGCTGTTAACAAATGCTGGTAGGCTACATGATTTTGAATGGATTAGAGAACTTTGCCTCCATCCAGATTGATAGAAGTCTCCACCTCCCATACAACCATATGTATGATTAAAGTAATTTTGGATGCAAAGAAATCAAAACATTCTCAAATGAATAACACATAATTCAGTCCTGTCTATTTTGAAAGATATACAAGGTTAGCAGAATATATTGGGAAGAAAATTGCATATACTTGGAAACAAAGGAATTAACAATGTTCACACACCCATAGGAAATGAGAACTACCAGTTCAATGTTTTTAAGTCTTCCTTGACCAAAGGCGACTTACCATAGGCATTAGCTATACGGTTTGTGTCTCGAAAACCCATTGTGACAGCAAGACTGAGAATCATAAGGACCCAATTTATCTCTGGGATGTATACCTGACCATGCATCCATCTTGATTTATATACAACCTTGACACGGGGGAAACATCCTAACGTGTAGCACTGTTTGACAGTTGCGAATGTAGCAGAGATAGCAGCTTGACTTGCAACAATTGCAGCCAAAGTTGACAACACAAGAACCGGCCAAAACAGCGGATCTAAAAGCAGTTCAAGAACATTTTTGTTTAAGAAAACAAAAATAAATGAAATATTAAAAGGAAAATAAATATTGAAGTGGTTCCTAGAAAGGCTATTACAAGGAATATATTCTCATTTCAACAATGATAGAGTATGAACAAGAAGTAAAAGATGAATTCAGAAACTCGAATTAATATTTATCTTGTTGAACCTACAAAAAGGGGATTCGTGAAGAATGAACTCATACCCTATCATTGGACAGTGTAGCTTCCTTCCTCTTTTTTTTTTCTTATCTTTTTTGGGTTATGATAATCCCCACCCCACAAACAAAATAAACTAATCCCCTTCCAAGGTTCGTGTGAGGGGTACTCAAACCCTTGAGAGTCTTGCTTCCATTGCAAGAGATCAAACCAACTAGGTTGTCTCCTTGAGGAACCGTAGTTTGCCATACCATATATCTAGATAATTAAGATAAATGTTCAAGCAACGGGAATATTTGACACTAATTTACTTGAATTCACAAGTAAAATTTCAGGTATTTTAAGAGGGCTTCAAGACTCCCACATGATATTTATCAAGAATCCCTTTAACACTATTAGGAGTAAAAGGCTTTAAAAAGCCTCTGATACAACCATCAATTGGTAAAAATGGAAGATGAGCAAATTTCAGATGGTACCTTAACCCTTGCAAAGGCTTACCTGGTATTGAAGCATAAAAGCTTAATGGTACAGCAGAAAATTTTTTTGAAAGAAATGCAGCCTGTCCCATGTATTGAAGCACTAGACATGGGAAAATGACACAGCAAAATGCAAGCTGCACAACAAAACAAGTTTTATAGTGTTCCTTGTAGAAACTAAAGGATATATATACAAATTAATCATCAAAACTGAAGCCCAGAGCCTACACTGGACGCCTCAGGAGCAATGAGAGATGCTACGAAAGAATCATTAAATACACACATCACTAAAACCAAAAGCCTCTGTGACTATCAGTTAGTGCATACCCTTATTGATCCAGCTGTAAATTGTCCAAGGTCTGCAAACATAGCTTCAGTTCCTGCACATGACATGAATATGTTTATTTGAATCCAACAATTCAAAAGCTTATAAACAGAACTTAAATAAATTCCAAGTGCCTTATTTACCAGTTATACATAAAAGTACTCCTGCAAGAGAAGTCCAACCATCTTTTCCTGTGTTTTTAAAGAACTTGTAAATATAATAAGGAGAAAGGGCCTGGTATACTCTTGGATTCCACTTAACGATATTATACATGCCAATAGCAGCGATGGACAATAACCATACAATCACTATGGGGGCAAACATGAAGGCCACCCTGTAGGTGCCGCGATGTTGCAAAACAAAATGGCCAATCAATACAAGACAGGCAATGACAACGGCCATACCTATACATTTGTAAAAGTGTTAGCATCTCAAAACAACTACATAATCAAAGTGGAAGATTCACATAGAAGAAATAGAAATACAGGCAAATATTCACTCTCAACTTTGTGCTTTCCCCTCTTACAATGTCTTCAGTATTTGGTGCTAAAAATATATCTTTGTTCAATTTAGGTTTGATCTTCTGCACTATAGCCATAATGCTCTCACCAAAACATTACAATATTTTTTGTGAGAAATGATTTAGTATTTATTATGACCGGTCAAGTACATTGCTCATTTCATAGGGATTAAGTTCCAAATTTCACAAGAATAAGGGGCAAAGAAACAAAATAAAGAAAACTTTTTCAAAAGAGCTGCACTCACTACTGTGCTTATTCTGTAATTGGACTTTCAGCCCATCAATGGATGAAAGAACTGCAAAAGTAAAGATATCAATTAGCA
Source organism: Melia azedarach (assembly GCA_028052125.1). Classification (NCBI taxonomy): domain Eukaryota; kingdom Viridiplantae; phylum Streptophyta; class Magnoliopsida; order Sapindales; family Meliaceae; genus Melia; species Melia azedarach. The sequence goes on along the minus strand of CM051401.1, from coordinate 1,181,580 downwards.
CAAGTGTTAAAAGGAATCATGTAAAAATGCATGAAAGGTGCAATAGAGGAGATTACGGGGTTAAACAAAAGAGATTTTACCAGAAATTGCTGGTGTGAGGACACCAGCACTAAAAACCAGGGCAGTGCCAAGCAAAACTATAAGAAGTAAACCAGTTTTTGTTTTCTTATGTCTCTCGATAAATACTTTGAATGGAGAAGAAGGTACATTTCTACTTGAGTGACCCGGATCATGATATGCCGTAAGGTCCTCGTCAGCTGCTTGATGATTAGGAAGTAAACTAATTTTTGCATGTCTACATAGGAGTGCATACAGAGCAAAAATTCCACCTGCAAATGGCCCCAATAGTCTTAACAAATTTATAAAAAAAAAGAATTAAGAAGAACTTTTATCACCTTTGAAAAACATACGAGCTCTTACCTTCACCATTGTCGTCTGCATTTAACATGATAATGACATACTTGAACAAAGAATGAAGAGTTAAAGTCCAAAAAATCAAGGAAAATGCTCCAAATATTACATCTTCACTTTGATCACGGTCCAATCTTCCAGAAAATGTACTTCTATAAACATAAAGAGGAGAAATACTCAAGTCACCAAAAACAATTCCAAAACTCTGATAGGCTAAAAGGAGAACTTGCTTGTATGTCCTTTTATTTTCAACCTGCTTCAACAGCAAACAACAGTCAAGTTTAAACAAAACCCCAGCAGATAATAAATAAATTAAAAACACACTACAATTCATATGCACAATAGTAAGAGCACATCATATAAGCGAAACGAACACCAAATTAAATCTTAATTTGATGATTTACATTATGTAATTTCTTGCATGCCACTTAATCGTAGTTATACGATCATCCAAAGCTATATACTTAATCAGAAGATAACAGCTATTACATCAGAAATCATCTAAAAGCTATTTACTTAATCGGGGTCAAAACAAACTATTGATCTTATATATATTTACAGTACCCAACAGCCAAATCGGTCCAAAAATCTACAAAAATTTTCGAATATTATACAGAATTTATCCATAAAATTGAAATTTCTTTAAAAGAATGTGAAAGTAGTACCATATTATCAATATCTGCCTGATGAACTGAGTGTCTTGAGATGCAATCTGATTTCTATTAGAGCGAGAAACTGACAGAACTCAATGGGATTTGTATTGTTTAGTATAGTTTAGCTTAATTCAGTTTATGGTGAGTTGAATCTGTCGAACGTTGTTATAACAAACTGATCCAAGCCTGTCGCGGGTATTTCTATTTCTTTCGCTGCGTAGATCTCCCTTCGGCCATTTCAGTGGAGTTTGGCCTGTAATAGCATTAATGATAGATAAATAAATGCCTTTGTGTTGACACTTGACGCACTCTAATTCGTTAAATAATAATTAAAAAACAATGTAAGAAAGATTATTATTTAATATTTATTTTTAAAACTATTACTTGCAAAATAATTATTGAATTTATAACAATAATAATTTAAAAAAACACTGTAAGACAGATTATTATTTAATATTTATTTAAAACTATTACTTGCAAAATAATTACTGAATTTATTAAAATAAAAAATACAAAATTTATATTCTAACCAATTTAAAATCCATTAAAACAGTTGTACTGTCTGAGAGTTTTTTTTAGACTTTCTTATATTATTATTAATTTGTGATTATTAAATGCCATATCACCTTTGTTGGGATATCAATTTCATACGTAATACTATTCTTTAAAAAAATTTATATTAATTATCTGATCATTTATAAGAGTGATTATATTGAATACCACATTATTTATTATATTTATAGTGATATAAATTTTGTATTTTAAATTTATAAATGTAGTGTTCTTTAAATGTGTTATTATTAAAATAATCTAAAATAAAATATCATTTCAGTCTCAATGAGAAATATTAATGTAACCGTCTTCTTCATATCCAAGTCATGTTATTTTGTTCATGTTTAAAATTTCATTCAATTAATCTCAATATTATATTGCCGTTCCAAAAAAATATAAAAATTTAATTGAAGAGAATTAAAAATCAACTATATTAATTTTTGAAATTTTACTGGATGAGTATCAATTCATAATTCTAAGATTTTGTATTTAATTTTCTTCATTATTTCAATATGAGTTGAATAAATATATTTTGTTAAGGTTTCAAGAATGTTAAAGAAAAAGAAAAACATAAGATATTGATGGAGGAAGATAGGGAATAGAAAACTTTAGAAAACGAATCCATATATATTGTTTTGTTGAATATTTTCATATATTAATTTATATGAAAGATGAAATTAAAGGCAATTTCTGACTCAATTTCACCAATTTAATATCAATAACATTCTTCTAAAATAATAGCAACATTTAGTTATGAAAATTAAAAATAATTACTAGTTTGTTAATTCTTTAATTTTATGGGTTTGTTAAGATGGTAGCCATTAAATAATTAATTCAGTGATCTAGTTAAGATGTTAAATCAAAAAGAATTTTTTTAGTAAAACAAAAACATTCTCTCAAGTGATGATCATCAGATACACGTACGGTTTTGAACTCAGTCTTAGTCTCACATCCCATCTGTTAGTGTTTATATTCTCCCTCTCAGCTGGTATTGAAGGCATCGATGATCTCTCATAATTTTCTTTCTTAAATTTCATTTTGTGTGCGAGAGAAAAGCTAATTAAATTTAAAAGAAAGTGTCGCCATGAATGGAGCACAAGGAAACAACAACAACGGTAACGGTAAAATGACTCGGAGGGAGATAGATGACATGAAAGAAATCATAAAAAGGCAAGAGGAGAGAATCCACAACTTAGAAACAAAAGCACTGCAACTTATAAACCTTTACTTCGCCTTCCAAGGAGTACTTGTAAACATGATACATCAATTCCATCAGGCTGAACTTGAAGAGAAGAGACATCGATTACGAGTTGATAATCAAGGACAGGCAGCTGATCATGAAGGTGAAGGTCAACTACAGGTGGGCGAAAATGATAATGGTAATAGGCCAAGGGGAGACTAGGTGAAAAAGTGGATACGCTGGGCCTTTGCTTTTATAGCTAGCGTCTGTCTTGTTTGCTGGTTTCAGTGTGGTACTGTGGTTGTATTATATATATATAGCTAACAATTTGCAGTAGTTTTAAATTTTACCCATAAAATATCAGGCTCTTACTTTAGTAATTTAGAAGAGTTGGTAAATTTTTAAGGTATTCCAAATCACTTGAACTTTTTTTTTAAATTTTAGATGAGAGTAAAAAAACTACTCAAATCTTTACTCTTACTGGTAGATAAGATAATAAATAATTAAGGTGGCGAGCCTAGGACCCGTTAAAACTCAAAAGCTGTGAACAGCTAGCTGACCACAATGAGAATGATTTTTCTGTGCTCAGTCATGTTAAAGTCAACTTTATGTCCCGCCTCAATTCTTTTTTTTTTTTTTGTGTGCTTTTCTGTGTTTGATGCCAGATAGACACACATATTTATATCCTAGATTATGGACTATACTAGTCTTCAGTCCGTAACTACAATGGACATTATTTATTTATACAGAATTAACTTGAATTAATAATTTTAGAATTAAAGAAACCTGATATCTAGGCCTCCTCAATGTACGTGATCTTCCACCCATCTGATTGCAATTTGTATTGAATAATATTATTGGCAGGACAAAAACAATTAAGGGTTCCATATATAATAAGTCAGCGTAACCTTGATCTCTTCGTACCTTCGTGGCATCGACGAGAGGAAGCATTTTTGCTGGAATATATATATATGTATGTATGTATGTATATGCGGGCCTTAATTAGATTGCTGATCGGCAAGATTGAGATTCTTCTTTATTATCAGAGGAGAGGACTCAAGCTGCAGGAATATATTTCCAGTTTATATAATGACTATCATTTGCTAAAAATTAAAAGGCTTCACGTCCATTTGTGAACTTGAAACGTTACGTTACTTGTAATTCAGTTTATTACAATCTGGCTCTAATGTTATCATCCATTCTCAATGATTATGGATTTGGAAGTAACATGCATCAGTAATATATATATATATATATATATATATATATATATATAAATGGAAGATTATGACTATATAATGAGGAAAATATGAGTGGCGTGCGTGAAGGAATTAACACGTCCATCCATTAATATTTGTCTACATTGTTCAAAAGCGGCAGAATATTTCACAAACCAAAAAGCAAAAATTAACATGCTTCTTTTTCTCACTTCCTTATCGGTAATATAGAACAGTAATAGATAATACAATCAGATGCATATAAGATAAACCTGGCATAATATAGGAACAGATACAAGATGATGGTGACCTAATTTAAAAACACAAGTGAAGAATTCGTATACACTTCCAACTAACTAAGAGCATACAATCAAATAGTCTATATACCCAACCTCAAAGCAACAAACATTCTCCTGATCTATCCTTGTGAAAGGGCAGATATAGACAAACACAAAATATTTGGAAGCAACCATTCCCCATCATGCTGGCCAAATTAAGATTAAATCCGGTTGAAACATTATCCAAACAGAATAAAAAATTTAAACATTTTACCGCACATGCGTTCAAGGCATATTGAGCCTATTTGCGCCGTCTGTTTCCCACCATATCTGGATTGCCTTTTCTCATCATGGCAACAAACTCATCATAGTTAATTCTTCCATCCTGCAAAAGAATTTGGATATAAATCATATGTAGAGAGCTGGAAGCAAATGTCATGATTTATTGTGTCCAGACTTTGATTGCCAGTAAAGAATGCTAAATCAGTACAAGGAGTAGTTGCTTACGTAAATAGTGAGCATTCATGGCATGGAAATGATGGTCTACTATATGAGAAGATTGGGTTAGGGAGGTGCAATTTAGAATAAATAGTCTTGAGCTCTAAACTCATAGAAGGGAGTTCTCTATAATTATATAGTGACCAACAAATTTGTAATCGTAAATGTATTTTTGGAAAGGAAAAACAGAAAGAACCTCTCATAGTCTACAATTGCATCTTCGCAAAAGGATACAAAAAATGGCAACACATAAGAAATAGTTTCAACATTCCAAATTATTTTAGTCCAGGACAACATGTCATAATAATAGTTTTTTTCCATTCAATCAATATTCACCAGGTCTGTATATTTATTATCAACTACAACGAGCAATTGACTACAATAAATATATGTATTGTTACATATACCATTTTTCAACTTGTGTTACATGTTTCAATTTTGTGTTAGGTGTTTCAAGTTTTGAAATTTCAAATTTTACTTAGGTTTCAAATTTTTTGTTAATGTTTCAACTTTTATATAACATGTTTCAAATTTTGTATTACAAAAAAGGTGGACGTAACAATACATCCAATGTATTGTAGCCAAGTCCCTAAAACTAACATGTTTCTCTTTTCATGTGCTGCAGTAGATCACAATCTTGAACATAAAATATGCAAGCAATCTGTGTGTGAAGAATGACAGTCCAAAAAAAAATTAATTGTGGCATATCCCTGCTTTTTCATGTTTGAAAAGTTACTAGTATATGAAGAAGAGAGAAGAAAATAAGCAACATACATTGTCTGCGTCAACTTCTGCAATGATCTCTTTTATTGTTTTTGCATCACCCATGTTATACTTCTTAAGGGCATGTTCCAGCTCTTCCATTGTTATGTACCTAAATTCAGAAGCAGGAAGCACAAAATTAAAATTAGCGCAATATAAGAAATAATCAGCAGTACTTTTGGATAAAAAGGTATTACAAATTGCTAAGACTATATTATTAACAAGGAAACAGGAAAAAGGAGTTCATACCCGCTGTTGTCCTTGTCAAAATATTCAAAGGCTTTGTATAAGTGTTCCTCTCTTTCCATTCTATTCATGTGCATAGTAGCTGTTATGAACTCAATGTAATCAATGGTTCCATTTCCATCAACATCAGCCTGGCAAAGTAACCAAGTTTGCAATTTTAGTTGAAACACAGAGCACAGTGGACAAGAAAATCTATGTAAAACGAAGTTTTAACCACTGATATCATCATCATTCACGATATTTCTGTCAATCCTCAATCTAGATGCATACATCTAAGATGGGGGCCGAGTTAACTGGTATGCACCAAAAGCAATCAATATGGTTAAAACTTCATGACCAAAACAGTCTCTCCCATCACAATATTATACACAAATTTTAGTAAAGCATTTCATAATAACCATTGCAGTCAATCAAAACCGAATCTAGAAAAGTTTAGAGGCATTACTGCTTCCATTAACTGCCTAACTTCAGATTCAGAAAGCTTGGTGCCTAACTTTGGAAGACCGGCTTTCAACTCTTCAAAAGTGATTGTTCCACTGTTATCTGTGTCCATGGATTTGAACATTTCTTTCAAGCCCATTATTTCCTCCTCAGAAAGATTTTCAGCAATCACCTGAAAAGAAAGAAAGAATTTTTATTGTACAATTTTGTCGAACTGGAAATGACAATTGGCAAGTTGATGATGTTGTCTAACATAATTATAGTGGCTGGAACTAAATGCTCAGGTCCTGCAGATATTTCCATCTACTTCAAGAGACAACAAATCTTTCAAAACCATTCATTATGAGCTTCACAAACATGGTATGCTGGGTCAACCAATGAAAAGGTATATTTCCACCAAACCCACAAGTTCACACTTAATTTCTAGGTCAAGAACACCTTCTCTTATTTATAATTTCTTCTTTACAGCAAATAACTCTCAATTGTCCAACCATAAAGATTAAAGGATATGCTGATTTATTGATAATTACTGAAGGAAAAAAATGGTTACCTTTAGAGCAACTTTTTTGAGTTTGTTCATTGCCCTGAATTGCTTCATTCTTGTTAAAACAGCAATATCAAGTGGCTTATCAGAGGCATCACCATCTACTCTCACCCATGGATGATCTACATTGCATTTTCAGTAGTTGAGCTTCATTTCAAATTTAATGAACACCAAGAAACTTCAGAAGATACAAAGAACAAGCAGAAAGTACAAACACACAAATGGCCGTGTTGTCTTCAGGATGAACCCGTTACTATTAGAAGCATTGCAATCAATTTTGACTAGAGAAACAATTAATGTCAATAAAGTCTTTCAAGGATAACAAAACTTACTTAAAACTTCAGCAGCTGAAAGCCGTTCTTTAGGATCAGAACGCAGCATCTTCTTCACAAGATCTTTGGCACTACCGGATATCGAGGGCCAAGGATCAGATGAGAAATCAATATGCCCCCGTAGAATGGCATCAAAGATACCCTGTTCATTTTCTGCATAAAAAAGAAGTGTAAACACGGAACCCAAAGCTAAGCTATTGCTGGGCAATGTGCTTTGCCGTTCAGCTTAGTTACAAAGTATTCCAAATACGAAAATCTAAGCACAAAACTTCACTGTCTAGGGATTCTGGTTTCTTCATTAAAGAAAAAATCTATACCTCCCCAGAATGGCGGAACACCACTGAGAAGAATGTATAGGATCACCCCAGCACTCCAAATATCAGCCTCAGCTCCATAACTTACTACGCAATACCTCAGGAGCTACATAATACGCACTACCAACAAGATCCTTAAAGACATCTCCTGCAATAAGTCACAAACTGTATAGTTCAAAATCATCACCAGCCGAATTTTATGGTGAAAAGGAAAATCCTCCACTATGCAAACTTCAAAACAAACACAATTGAAAAATGGAAGTTAAAACTTAAACCAAAAGAAAGTTTTAGATGGTATGCATGGCAAAATTTTGGCATCTATATGGTGCTAGCAATTGGTTAGCAAAAATGGAGGAGATGCCATACAAAGAGACATTTTAAAGTTGTAATTCCAGAAGGCCAAGAATAGAAAGCATGGAGATATACCAGCAACCTTTTTATTTGCTTTTCTAATTTTTACCCTCTTTCGTTTTGGATAGACAATGGTTCAAAGTAGGCTGCTTAGCATGACCCTAGGTTTTCTATTTTGACCTTCTGTATCATGCCAATAGGCATTACTACTGGTCAAGTAAACTATTTAGTCTTGTCTACTACATGCATCGTCTTTGTCTAAATACATTTAAGATGTACTTTATCAACTCTAAAAAGAGGACTTTATTACATTGCATCGCAGTACATATCAATGATTATATAAACTTCCATCTTGTCAATTTAAATTCAAACCAATTGCATTCCTACCTTTCACTTTGAGGATCAAATATTCCTAGCAAATCACCAGATCAATTTTAGCTAATTTATTTGGAAAACAAGATTCCGAATAACAAATTATGTCAAATCCTAACATTTTATTACACTACACACCTATACAAAATTTGCACAGGAAAAGACATCACCACAAAAATTCAAAGTCATCCGGAGCAAGAAGTTCCAATCACCTGGCTTAAAAAAAACTGAGAGTCCAAAATCCGTAGCTTTCAATGGGGAATCCTCATTAGTACCCAAGAACAAGAAATTCTCAGGCTTCAAGTCTCTGTGCATCACACCCATCGAATGACAGTAATGCACCACAGTCACCATCTGCCTGCACAAATTCGCAGCGGCTCTCTCCGAATAATGCCCCTTCGCTATGATCCGATCAAACAATTCCCCTCCCGCACACAACTCCATTATCAAATTCACCGAGTGCCTATCCTCATACGCCCCCTTTAACTCCACTATATTCCTGTCGAACTCACATTTCTATAAATCCGCAGACATTATAATTATTTTGTATCTTTTTTTTATAAATTAGTAAATTTTTACTTTACCTATGGCCGGTGAGGTGATGCATGATCTGAACCTCACGGCGGACGTCTTCCATATCATCACGGTTAATGAGTTTTCGAGTGGCGATAGACTTGCAAGCGAATTGTTGTTTGGTGTCTTTGTGAGTTACTAAATAGGTCACGCCGAACTGGCCGCGACCGAGCTCGCGGCCGAAGATGTAGGTGGACCGGACGTCCTCCATGGTCTTTCCGAGGACGCGGCCAATGCCTGAGGTGGTTGTTGTGGTGGGGGCGGCGGCGGAGGAGGAGGAGGAAGAAGAAGAAGCCGGAGGGTGGATTTTGAGGCCGTTGGAGTGGTGACGGGGCCCAGTACCGGCATCGGCGGTGGTAGTGGTGGTGGTTGGGCTTGTTGAGTTTAGCTGGGATTGGGCGGAGGGAAGGCCGTTACAGTTGCCCATTCTGGTCAACGCGGGTCAAGAGGGAGAGAACGCGACAAGGCGACTCAATTGGGCGTTGAGTTTCCTTTGGCTTTGGAAGTTTTTCTTGTCTGAATAGTGAAAGAGAAGGTTACGGTGTGAAATGACAAAATAGGGCTCTGAAAATACGTTAATTAATTGGCCAATACGAATAATAAAAAATGTAAAAATTGAGTGTCGTGAAGATAAAACTAATATTTAGTATTAGTTTTAATAAAAAAATTCGATAATTATAATGATGGAAAAATAGTTAATAAAAAGGGTCTCTGAATTCTCTGTTAATTAAAGACAAGAAAATCGTTAATCTTAATATTCCGATTTTTTATATATAGAATTTAAAGGTCTTAAATTAATTTAATTTTTTAAAAAACACGGACGTGGAAAACAGGGAACTGCCAGAACTCAATGTACAAGCAAAACTAAATACAATGGAGCTTTTCACACAATTGATTTACTTGTTGTAGTAATCGAGAATGATTAGGATACATGAACAAAATGATATGTGCCCTCACAATATGAGCTATACATTTGATGGAAAGCATTTCAGAATTCAGAGCACAAATTAAATCAGTCAGTAGTTGAATGCAAAAAATTGTACTACTAAAATTCCATTTAATAAATAGGTCAGCTTTGCCTTGCAGGACCAGCTTTCAACCCCCGAAAGAAGATTGTTCCACTGTTATGGGATTTGAGCATTTCCTTCAACCCCCTGTTATTATTTCCTCTTCAGAAAGATTTTCAGTACGATATTGGCTGGAACTTCAAAAGGATTAAACTACTGTTTTTCCTTTTCGAAAAAGCAACCAAACAACCTCTTAAAATCCAAAGATACATTTGGGAAGGGCATTTGACTTGCCCTGCCAATACAGAACAGGAGAGATGAATAATGGCGCCTAGCCTGCTGGGTCTATTGCTTGGAAGGCAATTAATTAAGTTCTATTTAAGACCGCCTCTTCTCTTAAGGCAAAACTGTGAGTGCAGTAAATAATTCATAATTTTTACATACTTGGTCACTCAAATAGTAATTCTCAATTTGCAAATGTTAATTAAACGAACCAGAATGCATGGCCAAGTGAAAGAATTATCAATAACACGTTACCTGTTTCCCATATCACTAATGCAATCAATGCAAGGCCACTATATATAGTACTGGCTGTTGGATCGTTGGAGTCTTAATTAACTAAATATCAGAAATCAATTCAGCTGTCTGCTTTGTTACACTTCCATTTTGTTGGCCATGCGGAAATGTTCAAACTGCTGCTGCTTTCTTGTGAACCTCTTAATTATGAATTGCCGCTCCAAGACCAAGACGAGAAAAAGCAAGTTTATGTCAATCGACTGTTTCTCCGGTATTACATGTACCCTGCACCCAGCATCACATACGGCGGATTCATCCACTCAAATGGCGCAATAAAATTCTGTATTTCTGTCAACAACTTTTTTCAATTGTCCTGACGAGAGTCTTTTTCAAGAATGAAAGGCGAGTTTATATCTGAAACAACCAACCATAATGGGCTTCGAAATTTCGTTGATTCCATAAGGTCCAAACGACAAACAATGAAAAATATGAGCCATAAAAAATTGCGCTTGCCGGGATTCGAACCCGGGTCTATTGCTTGGAAGGCAATTTTAATAGCCCATGTAATTTGATACTTCATTCTTAGTTTGTTGTTGCAGCCTGTTTATCCAGTGAAATAATTCGTAATTTTGCATGGAAGTATAGCTTGGAGTCCAATGAGAGAAGCCTTCTTTATTTCATGCACCTGTTTATCTTATCTTGTCATATCACATTTAGTTGAAATTAACCTAAAATTATAATATTTTCTAAAAACTATTTTGAGATTGAGATATTATAATAATTTTAAAATTATATCTTTTTTAAAAATGAAATAACATTTTAACTATTATGTTACAAAAGCATACCACAGTACCAAACTTTGAAGCTTAATTGATATAAGAGAAATCACATGAAGCTCTTATATCCAGCCACTTAAAACTTTATTTAATTATCACTTAATTGAAAAACTCACACACACACGTACATATATCATAAATATAAACCCTTTGACAAATTAATGTTAAATTAGCAAAAAGACTTGGTCATGGAGGGCTTTACTCGTGCCCAGTAATGAACTTGCATGGCCAAAATTGTGGAAGAAAGTAGGAAGGGATAAAGTGAAAAAAGGAAAAGGAACCCAAAAAAATAAAGTTAACCCCAAAAAATAATGTGTGTGTGTGTGTATAAACCAATTAAGGAATGTTCACACTGCATGTATACATATCTTAGTGCAATATGTAGGTAGGTCGATGTACTACAATTGCAATTAGCAATATATGCATGTACGGTTATGGAACTGATTAGCATGCATGTATATAGGTACGTGTGTGTGTGTGTATATAGAGTGGTCCATTTGCATCACTACAGTTCCCTGCGGTTACACGGCCATCATATAGAATATATAGTTGAATCCAGCTTTCAATCACTTAGGCATATCACATTCCAGTGCTTTTAGAATTTGTCGATCATTAATTGTTTCATGATATATAGATAGTACTATTCTATCAAAATTTTTCTTTTTCTTGGGCATTCTGTAGTGCATATCCAACTTTACACAACATATATAATAAACCAATTAAGAATTAATTCTCACTTTATAGTAATAGGGTAATGATATACACATATATCCATTATTGGGAGAATATTTTATTTACATATATATATATATATATATGTCAAGGTATTAATTCTTAATATTCGTGCATACATGATTAATTCCTAATTGAAATATATATATATATGGTCTCTCCTTTTTAATAAATTTGTTCTAACTGATCGATCATGTGATGTGACCACTGCATGCATTAATTTGATTTAATTTCTTTCCAGAGACTTAGATGCCATGGTTCGAGTACATATATATATCAAGACATTAATTCAATGTAGAGGATATATTACACACACACACACACATATATATACCTTAGGTTTCAACTTAGGGAGGCGGCTTCGAGTAGCACTGGTGGAAGAATATAGAATCAAATGCACGCAATTGTGTAAATATTAATCGAGCATTACGAAAATTCAATCATTCGAAATTTCAACCGGTAAAATAAATTAAAGTAGCAAATTATACCTTAATTTGAAAATTTTGGCGTTATATATACATATATATATAGCAATATAATATACCACTAGCTAGAACCATGTATATATATATATATATATATATATATATGCTGCTGCTGCTTTCTTCGAGCTGGCACATCACTTGGATTACTTTTAGTGATTAAAAATCTATTGTCATTATCTTCTCTCTCCATCCTCGATTTTGCCTCTTGAGTTACCCATTTTCCTCTTGTGAGAATTAATACATGAATTTTCCGTGGGGTTATTCCTAGAATATATTCTTCTCTTTTTGTTTTCAGATTTCTTTAACTTAATTTTTAAGTATTTATTTTCATTGAACGAATGACATTGTGAATGTTAATATATACATATAATTAAATGAACGGTTGTTATAATTGGGCAATCCAAATCAATCCCACATCCTGCTAAAAAGGAATTCCGGGCACGCAAAATATATATTTTTATCTAAAAAGAAAAACAATGAATTCATTCATGTAACATTATAAAAGTAGCTAGGAGAATAATTATGAAAAAGATCCGAATATATAATATATAGCACAATATCTCACAATACATACATACATGCATATATATATATATATATATATATATATATATATATATATATATATATATATATAATAAGTTTTTAAGGAATTATTACATGTGGTAAGAAAAGCATATATTTCATGAATAATTAAATAGATACCTAGCTATCTCTGGACTCAAGTTAAGATCGGGAAAGAATTATTAATTTGATATGTATATATCGATCATTGAAGGGTGAGGATAGAAAGGAGAGCAGCCATGAACCAGAGAATGTTGAAGATGAGGGAGTTAGAGAAATCTTCATGTAGAAAATATTTTAACAAGTTGTGCATTATTTGTCAGATATATGCAAATTTATTAAATATGATCAATTGGGGCCTCCCAGCAGTCTTATTCAAGGTATAATTCCCCTATAATCATATGAAGAAAGTAGCTGGGAAGGTTCTCTATAAAGTATAATCAAGCTTCTTATGATCAATATTAACATTTCTTCTTTCCCAATTTTACCCTTTCTGGTAATGCTGAGGAATTCATATACATATATAATTATAATTGGAATAGAAAAATAAACCACAATGTACGTAGCAAATCACTTTGTTACCTACCTTCAATATGGTAGATTTAATGAGAAAATGTGTGAGAATTAATTCTACTGAAACATCATACAGGCTACGTGTCATATATATCTAATATATTCTAAACTCTCTCTATATTGTTAAAGAGGAAACTATTGCAATTTAATTGATCATGTAAGCATCAATCCTCCATTTTATTTTTGTTGTGTAGTCTGCTAGCTGTCTTTTTTGCAAGTATTGTTACCATCCTCAACAATAAAATGAAGATATTCTAAAATTAAGGGCAAACGTGGTGATGATGCATTGCCATGCAAAATTTTATTCTAATTCTCCGTCCATGCAACATTATTGAAGTTAAGCATCTTTATCCTCAGTTTTTAGTTCCATCGTTTCTTCTATTATTGCATATTATTCTTTTTCTCTATATATCATATCATGTCATATCTTGACTACACATATATACTTTCTTCCCCTAGTTGCACCTACAACTAATAAGCTTGTACCCTTGTCTTTAAATCACAATTTCTCTTCTCACTCAAATCTCACCTTCAAACGCAACTGCTTCATTTTCTTCAGCTCCAGCCATCCTTTGTTCTGCTTAAAAAATTAAGCCCTTTATCTATCTAAGTGCTTCAATTTCTTTGAAACTCTTAACAATACGGGGAACTTGAAGCAAAGTGTGCTAACTGGGTTGGAAGAGTTTATAATTCTTCATTGGAGAATGAATGGGAAGAAGGCTTCTGTTGAGATCAACATTCCACCGGCTACCAAGACTAATAAACTGCAGTCTGGAAGTGGGAAGAACTTCGGTAGAGTCGGAGACTTTTCAATTCAAGCATGGATTTGGAAAGTTTGGGAATTTGCTAAAGAAGATAGCAACAGAGTGAAATTCTCATTCAAAGTTGGCCTAGCTGTTCTACTTGTGTCTTTACTTATATTATTCCGAGCACCTTATGAAATATTTGGCACCAACATCATATGGTCCATCCTCACAGTTGCCATCATGTTCGAATATACTGTTGGTATGTACATGCATGCACTGATACTGCATATATTTTATGCAACAGAAGAAAAAAAAAGGGTCATTCTTAGATTTAAGATATTGTTAGCAACTTAAACAATAATTTTCCATTGATATCTAATTGTTGTGACATTATTTCTTCAGGTGCAACATTTAATAGAGGATTTAACCGGGCACTTGGAAGCTTGCTGGCGGGTATATTAGCTATTGCGATTGCTCAGGTTGCTCTATCCACTGGCAGAGTTGCAGAGCCTATTATAATTGGCATTAGCATCTTCTTTATAGGTTAATTAATTTCTACACATTACAAGTTAAAAGAATTAATATTTTTTCAACGCGTCAATTAGGGCTGGGCAAGAGAACTGAAACCCAAAAAATTGGACCGAACCGGATTAAAATTTCAACGATTTAATTCGATTTCAAGTGATATCTAAGTCAGAATCGGATTTGATTTTTAAAAATCTAAAATTTTCAATCTGTTTCTAGTAATAGCTTAAAAAATAGGGACCAAACTAAAAAATATTTTTATATATTTAATCATCAAAACGAAATCGTTTTAAATAAAAAAAAATTAGAAAATATTAAAATTTGAAAAACTAAATCCTATTACACCATAATAGACCGATTCAGTCTAATTTCAAATATATTCGGTTTGATTCCGGTTCTAAAAAATAAAAATTCTAAAATTTTTCGGTTTGGTCCAGTTTCGGAAAAATTCCCGTGCCCACCCCTAACATCAACTATAAAGAAAATGAAATCAATTATTTATGATAATTTTTTTATTTTATCTACAGGAACTGTTACATCATTCATGAAACAATGGTCATCACTTGTACCGTATGAGTATGGATTTAGGGTCATACTTTTCACCTACTGTTTGATCATAGTATCAGGTTATCGAATGGGAAATCCAATTAGAACTTCCATGGATCGCCTGTACTCTATTGCCATTGGAGGATTTGTAGCAGTTCTGGTTAATGTGCTAGTTTTCCCTATATGGGCAGGGGAGCAATTACACAAGGAGCTCGTCAGTAGCTTTCACTCTGTCGCTGACTCTCTTGAAGGTAGTTAACTAATTATCTCTTACTGTCTTATAATTCTTTTCACTCCCTAAATATAGTTGAAAATGAGAAGATAAATGGTATGAAAATTGTAGAGTGTGTGAAGAAATATTTAGAAGACGAGGGGTTTGATCATCCAGAGTTTGCCAGCACTGTCATGGATGAGTTCCCAGATGAACCTGCTTATAAGAAATGCAAATCCACCTTGAACTGCTCAGCAAAACTGGAGGCTTTGGTACTTACACATTTCCTAATTTCTTTATTTGTTTTTAAAATATTTTTCCAACAATTTTCTAACAAAGATCTTGTCCTGGATGTTTCTGGTTCCAATCAATCAAAAGGCACTTGCGGCAAAATGGGAGCCGCCACATGGAAGATTTCGACACTTCTTCTATCCATGGTCAGAGTATGTTAAAGTTGGAGCAGTTTTACGTTATTGTGCATATGAAGTTATGGCACTTCACGGTGTTCTTCACTCTGAGATTCAGGTATTTTCCTCTTTCTCTGCATGTTATATGCGTATGCGAGTAACATCAACACTGTTCTGTTTAAAGCTAGCAAAGCATAGATATTAAATGGGATATTCATATTCTTTCACAAACATAAAAATACAAATATATATTAGCAACAAAGGAATCTAGCAAAAAGAATTCAATAAAATCATACATTAATGGTCCAGAATTCTCAAAGCAAGCGAATAGTTCAAAAGATAATTAATATATAAATCCGAGAATCAGCACAATGAGGAATTATACCATGTGTTTGTGCTTTCTAGTTAGTGTGCTTTCCGCGTATAAAACGCAATATTCATCGATGCCAATTTTATTCTTCACTCTCAAATCTCAATCTCATATCAATTACAGTACTACTGCCACAATATTATACGCATAAAACAGATTCCTATCCTGCTTCATATCAATTATTCTTGCATGGTTTTCTTCAGGCGCCATACAACCTCCGATACACATTCCAGACAGAGATCCAAGACGTCACAAGCCAGGCTGCAGAGCTGGTGCGCAGCTTGGGTAAAGACATTGGCAGCATGACAAGAAGTCTCAAAACTTCTCTACTGAAGAGTGTCCACAGTTCAACAGAACGACTCCAGCGCACTATAGACATGCATTCCTATCTCCTCACAACCTACTGTGAACCTCCAGACAACTCTTCCAAGCCACTTCCCAAACTCTCTTATACCTTGTCGTCCACATTATCTGACCTCTCGAACCAGCTGCAAGCCGATCTTGAAAGCAATAACCTCGAGAAAAACTCAAATACAACCCCACAAAACATGTTTTCAGGTACTCCTCCAGCAGCACAAGCAGAAACTTACCATGAAACAATGAGGAAGCAGTCAAGAAGGCTGCATTCTTGGCCATCTAGAGAGGTCAGCGCTTTTGAAGAGGACGGGGGATTTACTGCAGATTTTTTGCCCAGGATGAAAGCACTGGAAAGCACTGCAACACTATCACTTGCTACATTTACTTCCTTGCTTATTGAGTTCGTTGCCAGACTTGATCACTTGGTTGAGGCAGTAGATCAACTCTCCAAGATGGCTAAGTTCAAGAATGAGAATCTATAGAACCAGGATTTTCCTATAATTTATATATTATGCATACAAAATATATAATACCAATACTGTTTGATTTGGAATATACTCTGCTGTCAAAACAATAAAGTTCTTCCAGGTCAAGAAATTAAAATATCCATACCTCTTTATGATCTTTTCAATAGCTAGCTTGAGGAAGATCATGTGAGGTTAAGTGCATCAGAAATGTAAAAATTTCAAGAGAATAATTAAATAAAAAATTCAACTCATGATTCTTTGCAACAATCGTGCAACCCGTTTTATTTTAGATCATTTTCTGGAATATGTTTCGCACTCATCTATTTATTTAAGACTTATATACGTTTCTGAACAAATTTAAAGAATAGGGGTAATTTGATTTTGGTCATTAACGTTTCAAAAAATGTTATTTTGATTGGCATGTTTCATATATTAGATTAAAATATCTTTAATATTATTAAAAATTATCGCTTAAGTCTAAATTATTTGGGTTAATGTTATTTAGGTCTCTTGACTGAATTTCTGTTGATAATTGATTTTTAGTGAGGAGAGTTAATTTTCAGTTTAACTTAAATAATATTAATAACATTCAATTCGACTCTAAAATTTATTAAAGTCATCATATCACCCTTTATATGTTAACTTTCACCTATTTTTAACAATTAAAAGAGTAAATTCTATTCTTATAAATTTAATTAATAAAAAATAATTCTTTATTTTTTTCTTTCGTCTTATCTCTTCTTCTCTTTTTTTTTTCTCATCCAAGAGAGATTATAATAAAATTAAAATAGTTTGAAATTATTCATTTGATACTCTCAAACATCAAAAAAGAACTCAATATACAGTAAAATTAATTTATTCAAATTAAATTAATTTCATAATATTATAAATAAAAATCAATTTCATAATCTTGGTAATAGAATCAATTGATTAAAACTTCAATTTAAAAAAAAATTCCAAGACCCAAAAATCTTATCCCTATGAAAAAACCCCAAAATCAAAATTGTTCCAAGTGGCCTCTCATGGCCACGACAATTTCAATCTCTCATGGATCGAACAAAAAAGAAAATGACGAGAGAAAGAGACATACCAGGGAAGAAGAAGAAGAAAAAGAAGAGAAAAAAGAAGGTGAGAAGCGAAGTCAATGCAAGTATAATTGCAATTTGATTGTAAACCGCTGAGGTTAATTTGAATGTATAAAGGAATGCAATTATAATGCACAATTAATATTGCAAACAAGAAATATGGATTCTGAAAAATTGTGGCCAATAAATCACTGTTTCACAGATTTTTTTATTCGTGCCATGAAATATCTTAACTGCGTCTGCATTTACTAAAGCTTGCCAACGAAATTTGTCACTGATCATGAGAGAAAATTTATTGAATCATTTTTAATAACGAAATTAAGAATGAAGATAGGAATATAATATCAAAACATGGAGTTAAAAGCACAGGTTAATCGATATAATTAGTTGTTGTTATGGGAAAAATGTAACAGTACATGTGCTATAAGGTAGAGTTTGTAAGAGTTCTAGTCAACACACAATTTATTGGGCGAGATACACTACGAGTTGGGCTCCTTACTGGTTATCGCCAAAACATTCGCCAATGACAAGCGTCATCTCACACAACTGTATACCGCAACGTGTGATAAAAATGACGTGATAAACATAATAAACATAACCATATATCATGACACATGCAACAAGCGTAGCTAGATACCATAGCACACATAAATATACGAGAAAAAATAATTTTCATTCTCTATTAGGCCTTGAAACCATCGCACTTATTCTAAATAAACTCACAATCAAGAGCTCCACATTCCCGAGTGATAGAGGTGGGACGCCCGACTGCCCAAGTACCTAGGTGCGCTCGATCCACCTCTTTACGCTCTTAGAATATTCCTTAAGTGGCGTGATACACAACAAAATATCTCGCAAGGACCGCTCAAAAGTCAGCAGACAGTCCTTAGTCATGGCAACAATCAGGTTGCCAGTAGATGGCAGGCACTGTGTAAATAGTGCGTAAGGCCTAAGCGAAGGACCGCGTGCCAGCGAGGCAAATAAGCTTACACCACCTATTTATTAAGGTATAGAGCAATCTCCTTAATAGATAGGAGGGTTGACACGTGTCTATTGAGCTTTTTTTAAGGTGAAATCCACCTATTTTAGCCCGCCACATGGCATTTGACCTGGGCTACCAAGACCCAATGATAGGAGGACATGTGTAAAGGTAAGAATCTTAAAACTAGGGCAAAACAAATCATTCAATTAAGTTTGAGTATTCTTTTGTTTGATATAAAAAGATATTTTTCTCATTGTTTTGCAAGGGACAAGTCATTTCTCTTTACAATCCTAAGAAACGAGAGGTCCTCTTCCCAAGGAAGATTATCTCTTTTTCCTGCATCAACACACACAACCTCCATAGTCAAAACTCTATGAACATACAGAAAACCCAGCAAAGAACACCATGTTCATCCCTTTGAAGCTCCACTTTCGCTAACCTTTGACCTCATCTAAACCCCTCCTTATTTACCTTCTTCACTATCTTAGAATTTTCTTGGTTCTCATTATTTAGAGGGATATACTTAAACCTTTACCATTTTCTCTCCGACTTGAAGCTAACTTAAGCATCGGAGAGGGGTCGCCGAAAAGTCGACTTTTGTTTGAGCTCTTCTTTGTTTCGCAGGAAATTACGGACCAACTTGGTGGAATATTTAGATTGTTAGTTTCGGAGTTGAATGGAAGTGAGCGAAGCGATTATTTGATAAGCGAGTGGTATGTGCTCAGTCACTCATGGGGTCTCAGGAGGTTTCAGAGTTGTTAAAATGAGGTTTATGGTTGGAAGGTAGTTAGAGGCAGAGTATTTTGATGGAAAAGTGACGTGGGTGTTGTTCGAGTGTTTGGACATTAAGGGTTTTGATAATTCTTAATAGTTTGGACATTTGACTTAGCTTAGTATTGTGCGTTTAACTCGAGCCATTTAATCACCTCAGGTGTATCTATTTTCGTCTTGTGTGAGAGTGTAGGGTTTGAAAAATCTGCGCATCAACAACTGTGACAAAGCTTTCCAAATGGAATATAAGTCACTTGAAGCATTAAGAATAAATATATATGGTTATGACACTAATAAGAAACCCATAGTAAAATTGTTAAATTTAAAGAACAAGGCATCATGTGTGTATGCCATTACACTATACAGATATGGATTAGTTAATTAACGGTGCATTAACTGAACAATTAATATAATATAACATAAATTACATGCTAATCATTATCTTTTCGAATATGACAACTATAATATATTCTTCCTATGCTCCATCACAAGTTACAGGAAAAATCAAATTTCCATATTAGATATTATTACTTAACTTTTTATCACCAAATTTCCACTAGTCTGGTTCATACCATTTGTTTGTCCTATAAAATGTAGATAATACAAAAAAAAAATAAAAATTTTGTCCCTAATAAATTTTAATATTACTACTTACATCTCTAATATTTCAATGTACCACAATAAATAACAATGTACATAGCAAATCATTTTGTTACCTATCTTCAATATTAACATTGGAAAAGAAGAAGTGTTAATATTGATCATAAGAAGCTTAATTATACTTTATAGAGAACTTTCTTAGCTACTTTAATTATTTTTTTGCAAAAAATAAAAAGAAATAAAATATACATTTAATTATTTTTTCATAATAATTTTAATTAATTGAATGTTTTTGCAAATATACGTTCATGTATTTCAAAGGTCCCCACACCGCAGACGTAATGTATAATACTTTGTTCAATACTTTTGAGACACCTAATTGATTAGGTGTCGAAGAAGAAAAAAAAATAATTAAATAATAATTAAATAATATGTAATAATAATTTAAGCGGTGAGGCGGTTTATATATATATACGTTTCTTTGTTTCAAAAGTCAATTGAAAAAAAAAGAGAAATCAAACAGAGCATAACAGAAGCAAATTGAATTTGAGAGAAAGAGAGAAAAAGAAAAAGAAAAAGAACAGAAATCGTTCGTAGGAAAAAGAATTGTGCAGGA
Organism: Melia azedarach; assembly: GCA_028052125.1. Taxonomy (NCBI): domain Eukaryota; kingdom Viridiplantae; phylum Streptophyta; class Magnoliopsida; order Sapindales; family Meliaceae; genus Melia; species Melia azedarach. The sequence continues at coordinate 1,160,460 of CM051401.1, read as the reverse complement.
AAAGGTATTGGGAAGTTGAATTGATGTCCAGGAACTTTGTGGACAGTGAATTTATGGAATTAAAGTAGTTTTATTGTTGTAATTGTGATACGTATCAGGTTTTGGATTAGTTTTAATGGTAAATTATTGAATTATGTGTTTTAAGGGAGCAGTGCGGTGGTAAGAAACCCAGGAGACCCCGAAATTTCCAGGGATTGAGCGATTAAGCTGTGAAGTGGATATATTTTTAAAATATTATGAATTCATATTATGTTTGAATATTTAATATAGCATGATTGATCTGTTTATTAATGCGTTAGATTGCGTTGCGTGTTACGTAGTATTTAAATTATGCGTGATATTCAGTGGTTGCATAAAAGCGATTGTTTTATGTTAAAATATTGGTTGTGTTTGTTTGAAGCACCCCACAAGTACCCATTCCCCAATATTATGTAATAAGGTCTTTGGGACCTATGGAATTATATGTATACGAATGTGAGCTCCCCAGGCGATGATACGAGGCCGCTGGGTTGAGTATGGTTTTTCCCCGCTTAGGCGTTGGGATCCCGCCAAGCATGATATCCCCGGGTACTAGTTGGGTGTTGTATGAAATGTGTTGCAATCATATGCATTCTTCATGTGTAAGTGATGCTTGATTTATGTACGATTTTAGAATGTCGTACAATGGTTGTATGAAAATATATTTTCTTTAAAAACTATGTCCACTCACTGAGCCGCAAGCTCATTCCTTTCCCTATTTTTCCCATTTCTCCCCAGGTCTCGCAGGATTTCGTGCAGGGTGCAGTTTTGTAAATGAGGTTGAGACCACTCTACGCATGCTACATGAAACATTTTGAAACATATCATATGTGTATGTGAATATGTATATATGTGTGAGGAGACATGGAGTCTCAATGTATGTTAATGATGGAGGCCTGAGGCCATTTTCTTTTTCTATGAATGTTATTATGAGATGTCTATGAGAATTGACAGAACCCGCCCCGACCTGTCTCAAGAGTCCGGGACAAATCCTGCTAAATATTTTACAGTAGGTACCTATCTTTCTCTCCAATTGAATTTGCTTCTGTTTTGATTTCCTTTTCAATTTTCACTTATGAAAACGAAGCAATATATACATATATATATATATATATATATAAACCGCCTCACCGCTTAATTATATTATATATTATTTAATTATTATTTAATTATCATTTTTTTTTCTTTTTCGACACCTAATCAATTAGGTGTCTCAATCTTCCCCTCTTATGAGAATTTCGTCCTCGAAATTCATGTACCTGTCTGAAATAAATGCGGATATCGAACTCGCATCTGATCCTCACGCTCCCATGTAGCCTCCTCAACATTATGATTCCTCCACAAAACCTTGACTAACGGGATTGTCTTGTTACGTAATTGTTGCTCCCTGGAATCTAGTATTTGAACAGCTTCTTCTTCATAAGTCAAATTTTCTTCCAATTGTGCTGACTGCGAATCTAGAATATGAGAAGCATCAGGAACATATTTTCTTAACATAGAGACATGGAAAACATTATAGATGCGTGATAATTCTGATGGTAGAGCTAATCTATAAGCCACTTGACCAATTCTTTCAATAATCTCATACGGACCCATATATCGAGGACTCAGTTTTCCACGTTTTCCAAATCGAAGTATACCCTTCCAAGGAGAAACTCGCAAGAAAACATAATCACCCACAACGAACTTCAATTGTCTTCTGCGCTTATCTGCATAGCTTTTCTATCTATCTTGGGCTGTTTTTAATCTATCCCTGATAACTGAAATCTTCTCATTAGTATCTTGGACAATTTCTGGACCTACCAACCTCCTCTCTCCAACCTCATCCCAACAAATAGGTGTTCTGCATTTTCTACCATATAAGGCTTCATATGGTGCCATCTGGATACTAGACTGATAACTATTGTTATAAGCAAATTCCATCAGCGATAAGTGTGCATCCCAATTACTTTTAAACTGTATCACACATGCTCGAAGCATATCTTCTAAAATCTGAATGGTTCTTTCTGATTGCCCATCAGTTTGAGGGTGAAAAGCTGTACTGAAGTTAAGTTTAGTCCCCATAGCATTCTGTAAACTAGGCCAAAATCTGGAAGTAAATCTAGGATCCCTGTCAGATACAATGGATACTGTTGCCCCGTGTAATCTTACTATCTCATCTACATATAAACTAGCCATTTTCTCCATTGAATAAGTATTCTTAAAGGTAGGAAATGAGCAGACTTTGTAAGTCGATCAATAATTACCCAAACACTATCATGACCTGCGTTGAGTACGTGGAAGTCCCATAACAAAATCCATCGTAATGTGTTCCCATTTCCACTCAGGAATTGGAAGTGGCTAAGAAAGTCCAGCAGGTTTCTGATGTTCGGCTTTAATCTGTTGACAAATTAAATAACGAGATACAAACTCTACAATCTCTCTTTTCATACCTTGCCACCAGTAATGCTCTCTTAGAGTACGATACATCTTTGTACTTCCAGGATGCATAGCATACGCTGAACTGTGTGCTTCTTCTAAAATCTGCTTCTTCAATTCTGAATCATTCGGTACACATAGTCTGTTGCCCATAACTAAGGTCTCATCATCTCTTAATGAAAAATCAGTCTGTAAATCATTCTTCACTTCTTCCTTTAACTTAACTATATTTGGGTCCCCATTCTGCATCTCTCGAATCTGATCAATTAGTATTGGTCTGACTTGAAAATGAGCTAAGAGTGTCTCCTGCTGCCCCACTGCTAAATCAACTCCGAGGGATCTTAAATCAATCAATAATGGAAGACTTGTTACCTTCATGTGAGCAATAGAGCTTGAAGACTTCCTACTGAGTGCATCTGCTACTACATTTGCTTTACCTGGATGGTAGTCAATGGTACAATCATAGTCTTTGATTAGCTCAATCCATCTCCGTTGTCTAAGATTCAATTCTTTCTGAGTAAACAGGTACTTCAAGCTTTTGTGATCTGTATAAATCTCACAAATGGCCCCATATAAATAATGTCTCCAGATCTTCAATGTAAACACTACAGCAGCAAGTTCCAAATCATGGGTAGGATAGTTCAACTCATGTTTCTTGAGCTGTCGAGAAGCATAAGCAATTACTTTACCATGTTGCATTAATACACACCCTAATCCCTGTCTGGATGCATTACTGTAAACTACAAATCCCTCAATACCAGATGGAAGTGTAAGAATAGGAGCAGAAGTCAATCTTTTCTTAAGTTCTTGAAAACTTTGTTCATAATCATCAATCCATTCAAATTTCACATTCTTCCTAGTCAGCTTAGTTAATGGCCCAGCAATTCTAGAGAAACCTTCAACAAACCGTCGATAATATCCAGCTAGCCCAAGAAAACTTCTTACCTCTGTCACATTAGTAGGTCGTTCCCAATTAACTACTGCCTCCACCTTCTGAGGGTCTACATAAATACCATCGGCTGAAATCACATGGCCAAGGAATGCAATTCTATCAAGCCAAAATTGACATTTACTGAACTTTGCATAAAGTTGTTTATCCCTCAGTGTCTGTAGAATAACTCTCAGATGCTGTGCATGTTCTTCTCTACTTTGTGAATAGACTAGAATATCATCAATAAACACAATGACAAACCGATCTAAATAAGAATGAAACACTCGGTTCATAAGATCCATAAAAGTTGCTGGGGCATTTGTCAACCCAAATGGCATCACTAAAAACTCATAATGCCCATAACGAGTTCTGAAGGTAGTTTTAGACACATCTGAATCTCTAATCTTCAATTGGTGATAACCTGATCGCAAATCTATTTTTGAGAAAATTCTAGCACCCTGTAACTGGTCAAATAAGTCATCAATACGCGGAAGTGGATACTTATTACGTATGGTGACTCTATTCAACTGTCTGTAGTCTATGCACAATCTCATAGTTCCATCTTTCTTCTTCACAAACAACACTGGTGCTCCACAAGGAGAAATACTCGGTCTGATGAAACCTTTATCTACTAGTTCTTGTAACTGAACTTTTAACTCTTTCAGTTCTAATAGAGCCATTCTATAAGGTGCCATGGAAATAGGTGTTATTCCCGGAATCAAATCAATAGTGAACTCAACTTCTCTATCTGGTGGTAATCCAGTCAAATCCTCCGGAAACATATATGAGAATTCATTCACTACAGGTATATCTTCCAGCTTTACATGAACAGCTTGAATGTCAATAACATAAGCTAAGTAAGCAGGGTAACCTTTTCTCAACAATTTTCTGGCAGAAACAGCTGATATTACACATGATGGGAGAATTCGTCTTTCCCCACAGAAAATAATATCTGGTTCACTTGGTCTTATAAATGTTACTTCTTTCCGAAAACAATCAACTGTAGCACGATAATTCGCTAGCCAGTCCATTCCCAATATAACATCAAAGTCACGGATATCCAAAGGAATTAAATCTGCTTTCAAGTCAGAGCTACCTACTCTGATAACACATCCCCGTAATACATTCTCAGCCAATAATGAATCTCCAAGTGGCGTGGCTACCACTAAGCTATAATCTAATGGACTCAATTCTTTATCCGCATGTATGGCAAATGTATAAGATATGAAGGAATGTGTAGAACCAGGGTCTATCAAAATATGAGCATCTTGACCAAAAATAGTCAACATACCTGTAACAACATCTGGAGTGGCCTGTGCCTCCTGCTCTGTCAAAGCAAATACATGTGCATGTGTACGAGGACGACCTGGTTGTCCTCTTTGCCTATCATCAGTCCTCACGGCACTAGGCTGTACTACACTGACAGGTGTGGGTCCTATTGTCTGTGGTCTCTCTAGTCTCATCATCTGATTACCTCTGCCCTGAAAGTGTTGTGGCATTGTACTCTGTATTGCACTACTCATGCTCGGTGCTAAAGCAAGGCAGTCTCTCTTGATATGCCCAGGTTGTCCACAATGATAGCAAAATACTGTACCAGCCAAACACCGTCCCTCATGGTATCTCCCACAAGTCATACAAGCGAAACGTCTACCTCTGCCAGTACCACTACCCTGTTGACGACTCCCAGAATACTGAGCTATATTACTCTGACCGTATCCTCGTCCTCGTCCTCCAGACATCTTAGGATATGGTTGGTATTGTTGTCTTTCCGAATATCCTCTTTGTTTAACTTCTTTCTTTGATATCCCACTACTGCTGGCCCCACCAATTGACCGATCTTGGCTCTGATTGTATCTAGGTGGTTCAGTCCTTGGAATATCCACTGAACACTGCTCAACTCTCATAGCAGCCTCAACTAAATAGCGATATTGTGTATATCTCGACCCAGCTACAGATCTTCTAATTTCATTTCGCAAACCTGCTTCAAACCGTTTACATTTATCCATCTCATCTCGTATCACAGTCAGGAGCAAACCTCAACAACTCTGTAAATTTGTTTTCATAATCTTCTACAGTCATCGACCCCTGAGTCAATATCAGAAATTCATTCCTTTTTGCATCTCGATAAATAGATGAGAAATATTTATCATTAAATTCCCTACGAAAATCATCCCAAGTGACAGCTTCGTATCCTCTATATCTATTTAAAATAGATGTCCACCAGTAATATGCTCTACCTCGAAGCAAGAATGTTGCAAAGTTTACCTTCTGCTGATCTGTACATCCCATTACCTGAAATATTCTCTCAACTGTAGTTAACCAGGACTCCGCATTCATCGGATCACCAATCCCTTCGAATTCCACCGCACCCAGATTACGAAAACGTTCGATAGTGTTCTCCATTCCTGTATTAGGATTTGCTTGAGGTTGATACATATGTATAGGTGGTACAAAATCAGCTCCTCCTTCTCCTGATACTTCCCTTTCTTCCTCCTCAACTAAAGGTAAGTTCAGATCAACGACAGGTCTCGTGCTGGATTGACCACTCCTACGCATACTAACATTAGTTTCAATTAAACTATTAAATGATGCATGCAACATACATATGTCACACAATAGTCTACAGAATCAAAACCATGCTCTGATACCAAACTGACAGAACCCGCCCCGACCTGTCTCAAGAGTCCGGGACAAATCCTGCTAAATATTTTACAGTAGGTACCTATCTTTCTCTCCAATTGAATTTGCTTCTGTTTTGATTTCCTTTTCAATTTTCACTTATGAAAACGAAGCAATATATATATATATATATATATATATATATATATATATATATATATATATATATATATATATATATATAAACCGCCTCACCGCTTAATTATATTATATATTATTTAATTATTATTTTATTATCATTTTTTTTTCTTTTTCGACACCTAATCAATTAGGTGTCTCAAGAATGACAGGTATCTACTATAAAATGTTTAGCAGGATTTGTCCCGGACTCTTGAGAGAGATCAGGGCGGGTTCTGTCAACTTTAGTGGATCTTAGTGTAGACCGTAAGGTATCCGCTTTAACCGTTAATAATTGTTCTAGTAATGACCATATGATTCAATTTTGTTAAAGAAATTTGATAAATATAATTTAGTTTTGGGTGGGTCATTATTTCATGTCTGATGTATTATTCATATTTTGAATTTAATTGTTAGAGATAAAATGTCAATTATTAGTAACGCAATTAGTAAAATTCGTGATAGCGTTACATATTGGTTAGTAACAACTAAAAGAAAAGAAAAGTTTGAAAAAATTACTCATAAATTAGAAACTTCATGTACTAGGCAGTTGATGCTTGATTGCACAACTAAATGGAACTCTACTTATCTTATGATTTATGTTGCAATGGAGTATAAGACTGTATTTTCTAGATTAAGGTTGCTTAAGTCATAATATAGAAGTTTTCCTAGTAAAGAAGAGTGGGAATTGGCTGAAATTTTAGCAACTAATTTGAAACTATTTTATTAAGTTATAGAATTATTTTCTAGGACCACATACTCAACTGTTAATTTATTTTTGGAGCATATTTGTGAGATTAAATTGTTATTGGAGGAATGACATGCATCTCTTTTTGAAAAAAAATAGAGAAATGGCAAAAGGGATGTTGGAAAATTTGATAAATATTGATAGAATGTTTATGAAATTTTGGTGTTGGCATGTATATTTGATCCACGGTACAAAATAAAATTGTTAGAGTTTTATTTTTTTCAATTGTATCTCAATGCTTCTTTATGTTACCTTGAGACAGTTCATAATCTTTACCAAGATTTGATCAAAGATTACGAAATAAAATTTGAGTCATGTGAAAGTACTTCTAATTTTTCTGTAAGTGGTTTCATTCGTTCGCCATTGCCTTTTTCTAAGAAATAAGCTACACGTAAACTAAAGTTTAAAAATTTTGTGGATGCTGATGTAAATGAACATAAAAAGACTAAGTTTGAATCATATTTAAAAGATGGGATACTACCTGATCACAAATCTTTTGACATTTTGGGTTAGTGAAAGGCGAATCAATATAAGTATCCTTTGTTATTTAAGATTGCTCAAGACATGTTAGCAATTCCAGTATCCACAGTTTCTTCTTAATTAGTTTTAATGCAGCAGATAAAGTTGTAAACCTACATCGTAATTGGCTACATCTTAAAATGGTGAAAGCTTTTATGTGCATTTACGTAAAGGTACAAAACCTTTTTATAATTTATATTTATTATTTTTAATATTTTTATTAATTTATTTTAATGACTCTTTTTAATGAAGATCGAAGACTCATTTTAACTTTTATTGAAGATATTACAAGCATATTCGTGTAAGGAGACGTTGAAGATTTTGAAGAGGTGATAATTGTTTATAATAATTATGACAGGACCCGCCCCGACCTCTCTCAAGAGTCCGGGACAAATCCTGTTAAATATTTTATAGTAGGTACCTGTTATTCTTATAGACATCTCATAATAACATTCATAGATAAAGAAAATGGCCTCAGGCCTCCATCATTAACATACATTGAGACTCCATGTCTCGTCACACATATATACATATTCACATACATATATGATATGTTTCAAAATGTTTCATGCAGCATGCGTAGAGTGGTCTCAACCTCATTTACAAAACTACACCCTGCACGAAATCCTGCGTGACTTGGGGAGAAATGGGAAAAATAGATAAAGGAATGAGCTTGCGGCTCAGTGAGTGGACATAGTTTTTAAAGAAAATACATTTTCATACAACCATTGTACGACATTCTAAAATAGTACATAAATCAAGCATCACTTACACATTAAGAATGCATATCATTGTAAACAGTTCATACAACACCCAACTAGTACCCGGGGATATCATGCTTGGCGGGATCCTAACGCCCAAGCGGGGAAAAACCATACTCAACCCAGCGGCTTCGTATCATCACCTGGGGAGCTCACATTCATATACATATAATTCCATAGGTCCCAAAGACCTTACTACATAATATTGGAAAATGGGTACTTGTGGGGTGCTTCAAACAAACACAACCAATATTTTAACAGAAAACAATCGCTTTCATGCAATCACTGGATGTCACGCATAATTTAAATACTACGTAACACGCAACGCATTATAACGCATTAATAAATAGATCAATCATGCGATATTAAATATCCAAACATAATATAAATTCATAATATTTTAAAAATATATCCACTCACAGCTCAATCGGTCAATCCCTAGAAAGTTCGGGGTCTACTAGGTTTCTTACCACCGCACTACTCCCTAAAAACATATAATTCAATAATTTACCGTTAAAACTAATCCAAAACCTGATACATATCACAAATACAATAATAAAACTACTTTAATTCTATAAATACACTGTCCACAAAGTTCCTGGACATCAATTCAACTTCCCAATACCTTTTCCTGCACAATTCTTTTTCCTACGAATGATTTCCGTTCCTTTTCTTTTTCTTTTTCATTTTCTTTTCTTTTTCTCTCTTCCTCTCGAATTCAATTTGCTTCTGTTCTGCTCTGCTTTGTTTAATTTCTTTTTCAATTGACTTCTAAAAACGAAAGTAAAACATATATATATACACCGCCTCACCGCTTTAATTATTATTATATATTATTTAATTATTATTATTAAATTAATTTTTTTTTCTTTTTGACACCTAATGTTAATGTTTAGGTGTCTCAATCTTCCCCTCTTATAAGAATTTCGTCCTCGAAATTCATGTACCTGTTTGAAATAAATGCGGATATCGAACTCGCATCTGATCCTCACGCTCCCATGTAGTCCTCCTCAATATTATGATTCCTCCACAAAACCTTGACTAAAGGGATTGTCTTGCTACGTAATTGTTGTTCCCTGGAGTCTAGTATTTGAACAACTTCTTCTTCATAAGTCAAATTTTCTTCCAATTGTGCTAGCTACAAATCTAGAATATGAGAAGCATCAAGAACATATTTTATTAACATAGAGACATGAAAAACATTATGGATGTGTGATAATTCTGATGGTAAAGCTAATCTATAAGCTACTTGACCAATCTTTTCAATAATCTCAAATGGACCCATATATCGAGGGCTTAGCTTTCCACGCTTCCCAAATCGAAGTATACTCTTCCAAGGAGAAACTTGCAAGAAAACATAATCACCCACAACAAACTCCAATTGTCTTCTGCATTTATCTGCATAGCTTTTTTGTCTATCTTCAACTGTTTTTAATCTGTCCCTGATAACTAAAATCTTCTCATTAGTATCTTAGACAATTTCTGGAACCTAACAATCTCCTCTCTCCAACCTCATCCCAACAAATAAGTGTTCTACATTTTCTACCATACAAAGCTTCATATGGTGCCATCTAGATGCTAGATTGATAACTATTGTTATAAGCAAATTCCATTAGTGATAAGTGTGCATCCCAATTACCTTTAAACTGTATCACACATGCTTGAAGCATATCTTCTAAAATCTGAATGGTTCTTTCTGATTGCCCATCAGTTTGAGGGTGAAAAGCTATACTGAAGTTATGTTTAGTCCCCATAGCATTCTGTAAACTAAGCCAAAATCTGGAAGTAAATCTAGGATCCCTGTCAGATACAATGGATACTAGTTCCTTGTGTAATCTTACTATCTCATCTACATATAAACTAGCCATTTTCTCCATTGAATAGGTATTCTTGAAAGGTAAGAAATGAGCAGGTTTTTGATGTTCGGCTTTAATCTGTTGACAAATTAAACAACGAGATACAAACTCTGCAATCTCCCTTTTCATACCTTGCCACCAGTAATGCTCTCTTAAAGTACGATACATCTTTGTACTTCCAGGATACATAGCATACGCTGAACTGTGTGCTTCTTCAAAAATTTGTTTCTTCAGTTTTGAATCATTCGGTACACATAGCCTGTTGCCCATAACTAAGGTCTCATCGTCTCTTAATGAAAAATCAGTCTGTAAATCATTCTTCACTTCTTCTTTTAACTTAATTATATTTGGGTCCCCATTCTGCATCTCTCGAATTTGATCAATTAGTATTGGTCTGACTTGAAAATGAGCTAAGAGTGTCTCCTACTGCCCCACTACTAAATCAACTCCGAGTGATCTTAAATCAATCAATAATGAAAGACTCGTTACCTTCATGTGAGCAATAGAGCTTGAAGACTTTCTACTGAGTGCATCTGCTACTACATTTGCTTTACCTGGATGGTAGTCAATGGTACAATCATAGTCTTTGATCAGCTCAATCGATCTCCATTGTATAAGATTCAATTCTCTCTGAGTAAACAGGTACTTCAAGCTTTTGTGATCTGTATAAATCTCACAAGTGGCCCCATATAAATAATGTCTCTAAATCTTCAATGCAAACACTATAGCGACAAGTTCTAAATCATGGGTAAGATAGTTCAACTCATGTTTCTTGAGCTGTTGGGAAGCATAAGCAATTACTTTACCATATTGCATTAATACACACCCCAATCCCTGTCTAGATGCATCACTGTAAACTACAAATCCCTCAATACCATATGGAAGTGTAAGAACAGGAGCAAAAGTCAATCTCTTCTTAAGTTCTTGAAAACTCTGTTCACAATCATCAATCCATTCAAATTTCACATTCTTCTTAGTCAGCTTAGTTAATGGCCCAGCAATTCTAGAGAAACCTTCAACAAACCGTCGATAATATCCAGCTAGCCCAAGAAAACTTCTGACCTCTATCACATTAGTAGGTCGTTCCCAATTAACTACTGCCTCCACCTTTTGAGGGTCTACATAAATACCATCGGCTGAAATCACATGGCCAAGGAATGCAACTCTATCAAGCCAAAATTGACATTTACTAAACTTTGCATAAAGTTGTTTATCCCTCAATGTCTGTAGAATAACTCTCAAATATTGTGCATGTTCTTCTCTACTTTGTGAATAAACTAGAATATCATCAATAAACACAATGACAAACTGATCTAAATAAGAATGAAAAACCCGGTTCATAAGATCCACTAAAAGCTGCTCGGGCATTTGTCAACCCAAATGGCATCACTAAAAACTCATAATGCCCATAACGAGTTTTGAAGGCAGTTTTAGACACATCTGAATCTCTAATCTTCAATTGGTGATAACCTGATCGCAAATCTATTTTTGAGAAAATTCTAGCACCCTGTAACTGGTCAAATAAGTCATCAATACGCGGAAGTGGATACTTATTACGTATGGTGACTCTATTCAACTGTCTGTAGTCTATGCACAATCTCATAGTTCCATCTTTCTTCTTCACAAACAACACTGGTGCTCCACAAGGAGAAATACTCGGTCTGATGAAACCTTTATCTACTAGTTCTTGTAACTGAAACTTTTAACTCTTTCAGTTCTAATAGAGCCATTCTATAAGGTGCCATGGAAATAGGTGTTATTCCCGGAATCAAATCAATAGTGAACTCAACTTCTCTATCTGGTGGTAATCCAGTCAAATCCTCCGGAAACATATCTGAGAATTCATTCACTACAGGTATATCTTCCAGCTTTACATGAACAGCTTGAATGTCAATAACATAAGCTAAGTAAGCAGGGTAACCTTTTCTCAACAATTTTCTGACAGAAACAGCTGATATCACACATGATGGGAGAATTCGTCTTTCCCCACAGAAAATAATATCTGGTTCACTTGGTCTTCTAAATGTTACTTCTTTCTGAAAACAATCAACTGTAGCACGATAATTCGCTAGCCAGTCCATACCCAATATAACATCAAAGTCACGGATATCCAAAAGAATTAAATCTGCTTTCAAGTCAAAACTACCTACTCTGATAACACATCCCCGTAATACATTCTCAGCCAATAATGAATCTCCAAGTGGCGTGGCTACCACTAAGCTATAATCTAATGAACTCAATTCTTTATTCGCATGTATGGCAAATGTATAAGATATAAAGGAATGTGTAGAACCAGGGTCTATCAAAATATGAGCATCTTGACTAAAAATAGTCAACATACCTGTAACAACATCTGGAGTGGCCCGTGCCTCCTGCTCTGTCAAAGCAAATACACGTGCATGTGTACGAGGGCGACCTGGTTGTCCTCTCTGCCTATGATCAGTCCTCACGGCACTAAGCTGTACTACACTGACAGGTGTAGGTCCTATTGTTTGTGGTCTTTCTGGTCTCATCATCTGACTACCTCTGCCTTGAAAGTGTTGTGGCATTGTACTCTGTACTGCACTACTCATGCTCGGTGCTAAAGTAAGGCAGTCTCTCTTGATATGCCTAGGCTGTCCACAATGATAGCAAAATACTGTACCTGCCAAACATTGTCCCTCATGGTATCTCCCACAAGTCATACAAGCGAAACGTCTACCTCTGCCAGTACCACTACCCTGTTGACGACTCCCAGAATACTGAGCTATATTACTCTGACCGTATCCTCGTCCTCCAGACATCTCAGGATATGGTTGGTATTGTTGTCTTTCCGAATATCCTTTTTGTTTAACTTCTTTCCTTGATATCCCTACTACTGCTGGCCCCACCAATTGACCGGTCTTAGCTCTGATTGTATCTAGATGGTTCAGTCCTTGGAATATCCGCTGAACACTACTCAACTCTCATAGCAGCCTCAACTAAATGGCGATATTGTGTATACCTCGACCCAAGCTACAGATCTTCTAATTTTGTTTTGCAAACCTGCTTCAAACCGTTTACATTTATCCATCTCATCTCGTATCACGTCAGGAGCAAACCTCAACAACTCCGTAAATTTGTTTTCATAATCTTCTACAGTCATCGACCCCTGAGTCAACATCAGAAATTCATTCCTTTTTGCATCTCGATAAATAGATGAGAAATATTTATCATTAAATTCCCTACGAAAATCATCCCAAGTGACAGCTTCGTATCCTCCATATCTATTTAAAATAGATGTCCACCAGTAATATGCTCTACCGCGAAGCAAGAATGTTGCAAAGTTTACCTTCTATTGATCTGTACATCCCAGTACCTGGAATATTCTCTCAACTGTAGTCAACCAGAACTCTGCATTCATCGGATCACCAATCCCTTCGAATTCTACCGCACCCAAATTATGAAAACGTTCAATAGTGTTCTCCATTCCTATATTAGGATTTGCTTGAGGTTAATACATATGTATAGGTAGTACAAAATCAGCTCCTTCTTCTCCTTCTCCTTCTTCCTCCTCAACTAGAGGTAAATTCATATCAACAACAGGTCTCGTACTGGATTGACCACTCCTACGCATACTAACATTAGTTTCAATTAAACTATTAAATGATGCATGCAACATACATATGTCACACAATAGTCTATAGAATCAAAACCACGCTCTGATACCAAACTGACAGGACCCGTCCCGACCTCTCTCAAGAGTCCGGAACAAATTCTGCTAAATATTTTATAGTAGGTACCTGTCATTCTTATAGACATCTCATAATAACATTCATAGATAAAGAAAGTGGCATCAGGCCTCCATCATTAACATATATTGAGACTCCATGTCTCGTCACACATATATACATATTCACATACACATATGATATGTTTCAAAATGTTTCATGCAGCATGCGTAGAGTGGTCTCAACCTCATTTACAAAATTACACCCTGCACGAAATCCTGCGTGACCTGGGGAGAAATGAGAAAAATAGATAAAGGAATGAGCTTACGGCTCAGTGAGTGGACATAGTTTTTAAAGAAAATACATTTTCATACAACCATTGTACGACATTCTAAAATCGTACATAAATTAAGCATCACTTACACATTAAGAATGCATATCATTGTAAACAGTTCATACAACACCCAACTAGTACCCGGGGATATCATGCTTGGCGGGATCCCAACGCCTAAGCGGGAAAAAACCATACTCAACCCAGCGGCTTTGTATCATCACCTGGGGAGCTCACATTCATATACATATAATTCCATAGGTCTCAAAGACCTTACTACATAATATTGGGGAATGGGTACTTGTGGGGTGCTTCAAACAAACAAAACCAATATTTTAACAGAAAATAATCACTTTCATGCAATCACTGGATATCACGCATAATTTAAATACTATGTAACACGCAACGCAATCTAACGCATTAATAAATAGATCAATCATGCTATATTAAATATCCAAACATAATATAAATTCATAATATTTTAAAAATATATTCACTCACGGCTCAATCGCTCAATCCCTGGAAAGTTCGGGGTCTCTTGGGTTTCTTACCACCGCACTGCTCCCTAAAAACACATAATTCAATAATTTACCGTTAAAATTAATCCAAAGCATAATACGTGTCACAAATATAACAATAAAACTACTTTAATTCTATAAATGTACTGTCCACAAAATTTCTAGATATCAATTCAACTTCCCAATAACTTTTCCTGCACAATTCTTTTTCTTACGAATGATTTCCGTTCCTTTTCTTTTGCTTTTTCTTTTTCTTTTCTTTTTCTCTCTTACTCTCGAATTCAATTTGCTTCTGTTATGCTCTGTTTGATTTCTTTTTCAATTGACTTCTAAAAACGAAAGTAAAACATATATATATATATACACCGCCTCACCGCTTTAATTATTATTATATATTATTTAATTATTATTATTAAATTTTTTTTTTCTTTTTGACACCTAACGTTTAGGTGTCTCAAATTAAATTTTAAGAATTTTTTCAATATGATCTTAATATGGTTTTTATCTTTTTTTTTTAAGAACAAAGGAAGAAAGTTGAAAGAGTTTTTAAATTATTTGTATTTTGTGTTCCCAAATGTCCAAAAGGAAGAAAGTTGAAAGAGTTTTTAAATTATTTGTATTTTGTGTTCCCAAATGTCCAAAAGTTAAAAATTTATGGGGGTTACTTTATTGTAAAAAATTAAAGAAATTTTAGAAAGTTTGTATTTATTGATTGTAATTGATTATTTTTCTCTCTTTCTTTTTTGTTTCTTAATGCTGTTGCTCTTGATAAATTGATTTATTCTTTTTTTTTATTAATTTGATTATATGCATTCGAATTATTATTGTGAAAGTTAACTATTTTGGTTTTGTTTTCATTTGCTTGCGTTAATTAAATTGAGAAAAGAAGGAGATCAACACGTGATCAAATTAAAAAAGAAAAAATAAAATGTAATTGAATTAAATTGAAATAGAAAAAATATAAATTATTTTATAATGTATCATTAAAGAAGAATTTATATATTTTATAATTTTAATTTATGAATTTATTTAATTATTTTTTATAAAGAAAAATTGATAGGAATGTATTTTTTGATAACTGTAATGATGTTTAAAATTATTGTATTTGATTTAAAGTAGAAAAAATTAAATTAATATTGTAAAAGTAAAATTGGTTAAACGGAGGTAAATGAGGAGGGATTTTATCGGGTTGAAAACGGGACGGGTTGACCCGATCCCGTTTCATTTTAAACGGAGGCGGGTAGGTTCGGGAACAACATTAATGCTACTAAACACGTTTTCAATATTTATTTTAAGAACAGCGAAATTACCACAAAACCAAACTGAATCCTAAACGAGTGCTAAATCATAAATTATGAAAACAGAGTAGAGAAAATACAATAACAGAGTGAGAGCTTTATTAAGTATAATCAGAATGTTTTGACCGACTGACCTTAGAGATGACACTAGTCTCTATTCACAACGACCTGACGCAAACATAATATTATAGTATATAAGATATTTACATTAATAAAACACCAAAGACCTGATTCCAATGCTATGTTCTACTCAATTTTCCCCCAAATTGTGACACATGGTGTCAAAGTCCTAAATATTTTCACGATCGCTCCTACAAGCGATTGAATTTGAACTCCTAAACACCAACAGACCAACAGACTACACCCAAATGAACACAAACATCATGCACAGAAGCAAGAAAGACAGAGAAACAGACGCACATCCAGCTGTGCAGCATCCTGCAAGCATATCCTCCTTGGCTCTAATGGATCAACAGCTACGCCTTAGCTACTGCTTACTGTTCAAACCTGAAGCATCTACAGCATTGCACTACAAATAAACTTACATCCACCCCTGAGGCATGAGGCTAGACTTCCCTAGCTCCAAAGTGTCACCAGCTACAACTTTACTGCCGCTTGAGCTGACACCAGAACCACCTGCCAGCATTGCCATCAAACTTCCACCATGTACCCTACCTTCAGGAACATAAACTGACATGGACAGGACGTTTCCTTGCCCAACTGTGGTGCCTGCATTTGGTACTCCAATTATGGAATCAGTATAATAAGTTCTGCCTGCTGAAGTTCCAAGACCACTCCCCATCTTCATCATATCCACATTCATCTCATCAGCAGTGACAACCTCTTTCATCTTCTCAGGCTGGTTGAGTTTAGGATCCTGGATAACAGGTCCCAGGGTGAAACCCCCATGTACCCTCTTATCCTGCACCAAGCCACTGTGAAGCGCACAGAGACCTGTCTTGCCCCTTGCAAATGAGTTACAGGGACCAGAAGATTGGGGGCCATATTCTGAACCAGGATGGCCCCAAGAGCATCTTTTGCCTCCACCATGAGCCTTGCAAAAATCAGTGCTACCTTGTGCACTCTTGCCACACCCTTCGAACTTGCATCTCTTGCCCCCACCATGGCGGACGCAATAGTCAGTACGTCCCCTAGCACTCTTTGTGCACTCAGGTATGGCACACCGCTTACCACCACCATGTGCTACACAGAAGTTAGTTCCTCCATGCACACTCTTTGTACAGACCCCACCACCATGGAATGCACACCTCTTCCCACCTCCATGGCCCTTACAGAAAGGAGTGCTTCCTTCAGCACCCTTGGTGCACCCTGGAGCAGTACATCGTTTTCCACCACCATGTGCCTTGCAGAACATAGTGCTCCCTTGTGCCCCTTTTGTGCAACCTAAGGCTTGGCATCGTCGACCCCCTCCATGTGAGATACAAAGACCAGAGAGGCCTTCTGCACTCTTAGTACAATTCTCTTTCTGGCATCTCTTGCCACCACCATGACGGATGCACAACCCAGATTTCCCTCTTGCAGCTCGAGTGCAACCCTCATGACTGCACCGCCGACCACCCCCATGGGCAATACAGTAATCAGTACGTCCTTCTGCACTCTTCGTACACCCAAGGTATTCACACCGCCGACCACCCCCATGGGCTTTACAGTACACAGTCCGGCCCTCAGCTCCCTTGTGGCAGCCAAGTTTTTGACACCTTCTGCCACCACCATGGGAAATACAGCGACCAGAAGCACCTCTGGCTCCCTTTCCACATCCCTCAATCTGGCAGGTCTTTGAACTAGAGCTTCGCTGTTGTCGATAATGCTGTTGTGTTATCCCGGAAGTACAGGTGACTGAGCTTCTCGGTGTGGTTATCACGCTTGATGAGAGATCCGTAACACTGGCAGCATGGTCATCAGTTCTTGGAACATGATTGAAAAAAAAGCTAACCTCCTTATTTGGTGAAGTCTGCAATGGTGGCAAGGTAATCCCTGTTTCCCAACGGCAAGATGTTGAACCTTCATCAGCATTCAGAAGCCCACCATCCAGTAATGGCATTTCCATGCCGATTTGAAGTGGACTGGAGCTTGCTAGTCCACAGGTGATACCAGATTCAGCAGACCCAGTGGAGAGACTTAACATGAGGTCAACCTTTGGCCGCAGTTCCACTCCTTTCATGTTTGCATTAGCAGATTTTTTCGGGCTAGGTATCTTCTCATTGCCAAGATGGAGAGTGAAGTCCAAATCAAGATCCATAGAGGACTCCTCGTCACTTTCTTTGGCTGAAGACATAGTAGTACAGGCTGTTGCAGAACTTCCCTTGCTGTCCGACGAACTACATGATCTACCAAGCCCAAGAGATAGTGTAGAGCCAATTTGCTGACCCAAAGATCCATCAATCAAACTCCATTTCCTTTTGATTCCCTTTGAGGCAGACATGTAAGGAATCGAAGAACCGGGAGAATCAAGACGTAAGATAGTATCAGCGCTGTACTCAGCCCCAGCTCCTCCGACTTGCATTGAAATGCTCGAGGTTTTGAATGCATTTGAAGAATAATTAGCAGCAAAACCCAAACTTTGGAACCGAGAGTCCATTAAGTAAAATACCTGAATGCCTTTGTGATAACCAAACCTAGTATTAAAGAAAAGTTAAAATACAACAGTCAACCTGACTTCCGGAGCAAAAAAAGTTATCTACAAAACTTGGGTTAGACGTCTCTCAGAGCATGTATTCCACCCCCACTAACAAATCCAGAAGTATCACATCGATCCATTTTACTGGAGTGTATTTAACCCAATCTTTGGCTGATCAGTTGAAACAACCGAAGATGGAACTGAGTCGACTATATCCCTTCACAACAGAATCATAGCAGTTGAGCATCCTGCTTCACATGAAACGGCATAGTAAGTACATGATACTGTAGCCTAAATGAAAGTAACTGGAAGGAGATTTGTTATAACTAGGCATCAAGATATTTTGAAAAAAAAAATCAAACTTTCTCTTGTGCCACAATCACTCAACTTTTGAAGAGGTGACCATTCCATAATGTAAATAAAATTTAAAGGTTGAATACATTCAATTATTCAAGATAGAAACATATACATAAAACAAATGGCTAAAGTATAGATAACTGACAGTCAATCACAAGAAGCCAACTAAAACTTAGGTTTTACACAAAATCATGACCCGGACATATACTGGTACTACTGATTCAATTTTTGTGCAAACGCATGATTGCGCGTCATTAATACAGGGCCACAATCTTCAATATCTTGCAGGACAGACAGCAAGCTAGTCCATAATCTCAGCAGCTAGTTTCATGTACGTAATTTTTCTTTGAAAGAAGCATCAACATATAGATTTTTGGAATTTGCAAGAATGCACCAAAAAGAAATACAATATAAAAAACCAGCAAAGGCAGCAGAAACCCTTTGAAAGTTGGCAAAAGATTTGATAGATAATGTTAGAGATGACGGAAAAATTATATTCACTTTATAGAAAATCCTGATCAACATGCAGAACAAAAAATAAATAAATAAGCCTTTAAATCCACAAAATTTATCTTTTATCAACAACAGATGGCAATAGATTAACCTTTCAACTCCCACAATAAATGTAATGGTTATAAGAATGTTATAGTTAGTGTATTCCAAGTTTAATGTTTGATTTGAGAACTTTTAAGACCATAGTAATATTTTTATTTGAGAAATATCTTTTCCGCTTCTAAACCAAAGGAATTTGGTATAATTAAATGGCAGAACAGCATACTTGGAATATACAATCAAATCCTTGATTTTTAAAACAAGGGAGCATTTAATTTAGAATTCTCAATAACTGTAAAAATACCATTCTACAAATAGTTGGTTTACTGTCGTTTTGAGAATACAGCTAAATCATATTCAAAAGTTTCCTTTGTATCCTAACTTTTAGAGACTGTTTTGGATAGCAAATCAAACACCCCCGAACTAATTAATGGAGCTCAGGATAGAAAGAGTTCATAAAACTAAGACAAACTAGGCAACGGCCCCTAATGAAAACTTGAAGAATTAAGATGACAGAAACAAAGATGCTCATATCAAATAACTTATAATACCTAGAAAATAAGTGGAAAAAAAAAAACAATATTAGAATCAGAAAAACATAGATCTGGCAAAGGAAAACAAGTGGCACTACAAATCTTTTCTTCTTATTAAATTTAGTTCTCATCCTAAAGTGGACCGAAATCAAAGAATGATACATCCCATAAAATCTTTTGAGACAAATAGGCAAAACTATAACTGCAGCCTACTAATCCAGAATCATAAATTGAACTCTAGAAACTCTCAAGAAAATTTTGTACTAAAAAGGATCCAGGAAAATCTCCACTCTTTCTATACAGTTATGAATCTGTAAGTGTCGCAAATATTTAACCAAAAAAATTACAGATGAAGTAATTAGCAGTTTTGTGATACTTTTCGATCTATTCTGATGCAAAAATAAGATTTATTTCTCAAAAATACTTCCAAGAGTATTAACTAGAAAACATAATTATAGAGATAAACTTTTTTATGAGAAAAAAAACCTGAATCTCCGAGAACTCCAGTACTAGCTCGAGAACTGAACTAATGACCAGCAAAACAAGGACTTCGATTCTCTATTAGAACAAAAACAGCACAAATAGCCAAAACAAGACCAATTGAAGATACTATAATAATATAAAAGTTTTGACAGCAGTAACAGAGTTGCAGACAAATAAGAAAACATACTGAAAATGGATAAATTAAAAGGAAAGAGATTTATAATGTACCTAATATGAAAACTAGAATTTAAGTCATTACTCAATTCACCAGCCTTGACGTAGTTAGATTTTTACATAATTAAGCAGAAATGAAAGTACAGAATGAAAACAACGAAAGCTACGGACGTCATATCCAGATTTATCAACAACTCAATCAAAGCTGTCAAGATTCAATAGAAAAGTGACCAATAACAGACTCGTTTCAAATTCAACTCCGCAGAAGACGTGAACAACAAGATGAATTAACGAAATTACCTTCAAGTGTTCGACGAATTGATTGCGTTTGAGAAATTCTAAACGGTAGAACGGGGATGTACGGATCGGAAGATTTAGAGAGGGAAGTTTTAGGGCTGTGAGCGCCGGCAAAACGGAGAGTGAGAGGAGAAATTTGAGAGAGAGACGTAAAACTATGAGAGACGAGGAGTGGCTAAAAAAAGAGAGGTAAGATGTGCGCGTGCAGAAGAGGGATGGCGCACGTGCCAAACTTAGGGTTTAGTGATGGATATGATGAATGTGAAGTTATAAACCGAGTGTTTTTTTTTTTTTTTGTTTGTTTCTTTTGACACACAAATGATGACATGATAGTGTGTGTTGCTGTTTTTTGTGGAATTTTATTAGGCAGCGATGTATAGTACCCCCTGACTGCCCAATAGCATGCGGGTACACCATTGCGATATTTTTTTAGCACGTTGAAAACTGTAGTGCTCTTCTTGCCTTCAGATCGTTGATTATATTTAGATTGCCTTTTTGAGCCACGGTATCATCAAATTCGCATTCGCATTCTTACTATATATACATACCTTAATAATAAGATAAGGGATAGCGTTATTATTTCACAAATAAATCTCTAATGTTGTTTGTACGCTTTAATTATTGGTTGATAAAATAATAATTTTTTATATATTAATAAAAAATAAGTACACATAAATTTTTTAAGTTAATTGTTACAATAAAATGTATTAGTAATACTAACAATGTTTTAATTTCAAAAATATTTCTAAAATGATTATTCATATTATATCATTTGATAAGTAAATAAACATTTTGTTTGATTTTAGATCTAAAATATATAAAAAATAAATAAAATATATCAAATATTAAACTTAATTATTTAAAATTTAATATAAAAATTATATTTGATTAAAATTATATTATTAATTATTTAGATAATGGAATATAATTGTCAGTGTAATGGAAGTAAAAATTAGAACTCAATTTAAATAAATCTCTACATGGCATGTCACCACAGATAGATATATATATATATATATATATATATAAAAGAAATTTTCTTCAATTATAAAACTACTTCGCCGTTAAGTAATGTTTTCTTTAAGTACTTAAAAACAATAAAATAAATATTAGGTAAGCACTGTGCTTCAGAATAAAAACGCACCTAGCTAACGTAGTTGATGACGGCAGCAAAATTGCAGGCAGAGTGTTTAACGCACGGTTTCCGGAGCAGGAAAGGTCAGGGTTAGGTCTTCGTGGCGAAACGACATCGATTCAAAGGAACACCAACGTCATAACCAAACGCCCATCGTTTTGACACGTCAACGACGACGTTACGTTTTATTAGTCGGCAGCGGCTCGTCACCGTTCTTTGTGCTCCTCGGCCCGTGGGCCATACCCTTTTTCTTCATTTTTCTCTCTTGTCAGATGGACCCCACACGGAAAATGAGAAAACCAAGGCGGCTAGTGGTCCCGCACTGGATTCTCAGTTCGATGACTTCGGCGGTTTCAACGCCCCTAGCAGTTAAATAGCTGAAATATGAATCACGCTTGTCTTTAGCGCGTGGACGTAACTTCCCATCGACGAGATGAAGCACGTGACTGGGTGGACGCTCATTGAAATAAGAAGGAAAAAAATTAGAAGCTACGTCGTTTTCTAAAATTTCTGTTGGGAGATAGATAAGAATGATTACATATAAGATCCAAGTACTCTTTACCCAAAAACAGGAAAAAGCAAAATCTACCAAAAGAGTGGTGGTGATCGAAGGAACAAATGCGCCTAAAGATTTCTTGTACCCATAAAAAGGTCAATTTTTATACGAGCAAAAGAAGTCAAAGAATTGATTCCCTTATCTTTTGATCTCCCAACCGCTAGATCTTGCCACATGGGGAACTTAGCTTGAATATAGATCGTAGGATTATCACTTTGATGGCAATGTATATGGTCCAAGATAACGCCAAGATCCATTAACCAGCTTTTTTCACCACGACTCTTTTTTTTTTTTTTTTGTCTCTTTGAAAAAAAAAAAAAAGAAGAAGCTGATTTTATCGATTTTTTTTAAGAAACAGCACATAATATATGAACCATATTAATATTAAACTTAATAGAACAGAAATACAAATATATATAAAATTAATATAACAGATAACAATAAATATTAAACAATGGTATTATGTATATATTTTATGATTGTTATTTTATTTTAAATAATTAAAATTATGTCTTACATATAAATTAATTATACGCATTAATTTTTATTAATATAACAATTTTTTTATTATATTACAAATTTATTATCTAATTTTATAATTAAAACAGTATAATTAATATAAAACATAAAAAGAATGCTCATGAATTTAAAAGAAATTACATTAAATATCAATGCATGTCACCTAATCTTTCTAAATTTAGAAATTTAAAACTAAAAAATCTTAAGTAACCTTAAATTTATATGAAATCAAACAAACACCTTGTAAAATAATAGTACACTTTTAGTGAAAAATAGAAAGGAGAAAGGGGCGTTAGTTGCAACTCGAGGTTACGTTCCTTCCTTCTTCCCCCTATCATTTTCAACTTTATTTTATTACTACCTTCGGGAACGTTTAGTGGACACGAGACGAGACGGGCTGTTTTTCTCTTCTCTTTTCTTTTCTTTTTCTTTTTTTTTTTTTTTAAATAACGATCACGAAGCATATGCTCTATAATATTCGGCAGCGAAGTTGCACGTGCAATGTTTCATGCACGATACCTTTGGTCATGTGACAACTAATCCATTATTAAATTGTTTTGATTTATTTTAAGTTGTCTGCCTATTCATTGTATTGACTCAGACTCAGAGCATCTGCTTTTCAGGCCCCACAAGATCTTCTTCTGCATTTTAATTATTTCTCTTTCTTTTCTTTAGAAATAAATTTGAAATTTTATCTATCAGTCATTCAATATCTATTAATTTTATTATGTTAATACGTAATTAATTAGCATATCTGACCATAAATATGATGTCATTTGTCTATCTTATCATGTCGACACGATTTTGTGAGTAATATTATCTATTAAATATTTATTGGGGTATTTTCACATACCTCCCCTGAGGTTTGTAGAAATCACACATAGATAGAAAGTTTGTGAAAATTCACGAATACCTCCCCTGCTACAGCTGCTTCATCCCTCTGACTGTGAGTTGACCGTTAACATTTGGATATTTTGGTAAAAACATACTAAGATTTATTAAAAAAAATACACTTATTTTTTCCATGCATTTTTTATTTTTAATTAATATAATTTGCAGAAATGAAAACTCTAGATTAAACAAAATAGTAACACGGCCCGCCGCCCATTAGCCTGACCTTGGATGATCATGATCCTTTGCTGGCGACACTGATTACCTTCCCTTTGGACGGGCGCTAGTTCTCTTCCATCATTCTCGCCGCCAATGATTCTAATTCTACTTGATAAGCCCGCAGAATCCTGAAACCTACCAATTTAATCACTCCACCAACAACTCTAATTGTACTCACACTCAAATTCCACTTGATAAAGCCCGCAAAAACCCCAAACCCATCAATTTAATCACTCCGCCAACTCTAATTCTACTCACACTCAAATTTCACTTGATAAGCCTGCAACAACATCGCCGATTAACTTCCCTCTCCCACTCACTCCACCAACCATTTTTGCTTCATTACCAAACCCAACAATCGATCCTTCAACTTGAAACAGACTAGCAGCAAATTGATTAAGAGCACAAACGCCACTACTCAACCATTTCGTACTGAGCAGAACGGCTTTTTACATCTATGTCAGTCGCCGTGGTCGCAGCATCCTCAACACAGCTCTCACCTTGGCCAAAAACTCCTCCAACATCATCATCTCATCAACCATTTCTATTTTCTTTTTCTGGACATTTGTGTTTCTAGTGTTGTGTATTATAGCTTATTAAGAATAGTTGATGATAAAATTGTAAAAAAATTTGTTTATTTGTACATGATATAGTTTCTTTTCTTATTTATTTTGGATGCTATCTTTTTATTTTAATTAAGGAATTAGTTGTGTGGATGGATAATTTTTATAATTTTTAGGACTTAAATACATATTTAAATTAATTATTTTAATAAAGTTATATTTAAATTAATTATTTTAATGGGATGCATGAAAAGAAAAATACAAGAAAATTGTAGTCTAGGAAATGAAGAATTTCGCTCTTTTTAAGTTTAGAAGTGAGGTTATTTTGGACATTTTACTATCTTTTACAGGTCAGCTCACAGTCAGAGGGATGAAGCTTCTGTAGCGGGGGAGGTATCCGTAAATTTTCACAAACTTTCTATCTATGTGTGATTTCTACAAACCTCAGGGGAGGTATGTGAAAATACCCCAATATTTATTCTGAGCTGAAGTTAAAGAAGTTTCTTTATGAGAATAAATAATATACTTTTTAAAAGAAAATTAAACAACTTTATTTTATTAGTATAGAAAAATTATTATATAGAACTTTTCTAAAAAAAATATATTTAGTAAAAGTTTTTCAAATTTAACTGACCATGAATTAGCTAATCAAATTCAAGAATGATGAGTTTTATGTAAGAAAGTTGGTGGAGGGAGTATTACTTGGTTGGATTTGGACAGCAACCAACGTACGGAGCAAAAGTAGAACCAAAAAAATAATAATAAAGAATTGAAGACAGAAAGATGAAAGAGAGGAGTGGGGTTTGGTCCACCTCCACAATCAACTTTTCTCTGTAAAAGGTTCGGATGGTTAATGGCGTGCCACGTCTACAGAATTTTTCTTCTTCTTTTTCTCCACCCTTGCATGTGTATCCATTCTTACCCCACTTCACTACAAGTTTTGTTCGTTTTGTTTTTTTTATTAAAAGAAAAGCTAAAGCAGCAGAATTTCTACATACACAGGCCTACGTCTCAGCTATTTTTCTTTTTCTCTTTTGTTTAAGCTACGTTGCCAGTTCCTGAAGAAAGAAAATAATAGCAAGTGCTATCTATCACTCACGTTTCGTTTTATTATTTGATTTATAGAACAAGACATGAGATATCCAAAATCTTTGTTGGATACAAGCTATTAGTTACCATACTGGAAGCAAATGCAACTCTGACAAATTTACAAAAAAATTGTCTAGCATTCTATTCTAACTCACTATCTCAATCAATGTTACAGCGGCGAAGACAAGGAAAAGAGCACCTCCAATGTAAGCAATCGTCTGTACAGAAAACAAGAAGATTTTTTCAGTTTCTCCAGTGTGTATCACATCACACACTTATTGTACAGCAAGTTATTACTGGAAACCACGATGCCGATGCCCGTACTTTTGTATAAAAGAAGAGTGAGTGGATGGATTGAAAGGTAAAAAGAAAAAAGAAAAAAGAAGATGTCTAACAGAAGCAAATAGCTCCCACTAAATTAGATATTCCAACTGGGAAGTATTGAGGGATGTGGTTGCCTGAACATGTTGGTCCATCCTAAGGAACCTTTTTAAGGTACAAATACCATGATGTTGTGTAGCCCACTTTACATTCTTGGACTTCACCATTTATACCAAAGAACAAATCTGCCGACAGGATTCCTTCCTTTTTGCAGTTACTGGTTCTTAACAAAAACTTTCATCACACAACATATATTGATAATCTTCCACCAAAGCATACGTCTTTTGACTGGATTCCATATGGAGGCAATAGGCTTTAATGTGAGTAAGCTTTCAGAATATAAAGTCAGCTGTTAGAGTTGATTAATTGAAGGAATAACAGAAAGGTATAGTGTTGATGGGGACAAGGAGTTTGAGAAGAATTTTTACAGTGAACTAAAGTTAAACTGAGAATAATTCTGACCAATATGCAATAGCTCAAGGCATGAATCTGCCTATTACTTGTCAGCATATGAAGTGAAATATTAAGATTTGTCCTAAAGATGAGATTTTTGTTAAACGCCGTATAATTTGAAGAAGAAAGTTAGAAATTTTCTAATTCCCTGTATGCGGCAAAAACATGTTACCATTCCGTTTTCAAATACCTACTACTTCCAAGTGGAAACATAAAGGCCCTAAACGTCACATTTACAAAAGTTTGATACAGTTTAAGTTTGAATTTACCTTTTCTGATAAGAATGTCCCCAGTAAAGAACCTCCCAACACAGCAAGCTGTATAGAATTGGTAAACCAATTAGGCCTGATGATGTGGAAACAAGGGAAAGAATAATAATTTATCAAATTTGCACAGAACAGATATCCGGAAATTTCTAGATTCTGTTTCTATGCAAGTCATCTGCAGTTTTCATGTGCAATCTGCACTTACAGGTTTCTACATTTTCGAAATTTGTTGCATTCAGAAAGGCTGCCAATTTAAGCAATTTATAGCTGTGTACATCTTGCAATTTTTAAGTTAACTACTAGTTCAGAAAGCATTTCTGAAATCAAAAGCAGCTTTAATATAGTGAAATACTTGTAATTATTGTTAACATCATAGGCTGTTGCCAGTGCAAGTAAGAAGTTACCAAAGTTGCAACACCATGACCAGCCAGTGCTCCCCCAATGACTCCAAGAGGCGAAGAGGCTGCGGCAAGTGCTGCATTAGACAAGTAAAATATGAGTAAGTATAAAGGTCTTTATGAGGTAGGCTTTCAGTGGAACAGGGATGGCCGAAACCACAAGAGAATGCCATATTAACCAAAAAGGAACAATCGTCAAAAAGACAAACAGCAAGTACTAAGACATCAAGGGATAAAAGTCATTATTCTTTTTGCACATTCATACTAAAGGAGCAAGATCAATTCTGCTCATAAATGATTCCTTTTAAATGCTCATTGACAATTAAATTAAATTTAAAGATTTAATCCTCGGATTACAAACCTATTGTTGAGAAAAATGATTTGTCACCCCACTCAGCAACAAAAACTAAGATGAAAGTGCTGATGATGGTGTTGGCAGCAGCTAAAATTCCAGCACCATTTCCTGAAAATTCTGAAACTGCTAGCTCTGCCTGATTGGGCACACAAGTAGCACCTTAACTCAGATTAAACATGAGTGTTTAATTGGCACAGGTGGTCATGTCTGAATTGATAATACAATAAAGAATTTCACCTCTTTTTGTTCATCCTCAGCTTTTAGACCATCACTTGAGCTAGCATCAAGCAATGTTGAAACCCCAAAATAGACCTGAATTATGTTTAAAAAAATTTCAGCCCATTTCTCATTTGAATTGATAACAAAGTTAAATTTTGTTGCCTGTGTTATAGCACGTACAATAAAATGGCATACAGTCTAGTAAATGGCTTGCACTGGCATATAGTCTAGTAAGAAGACAAACTTTACCAGAAGGCAAACAGCAGCAATATCATCAATAGGCAGATCAGTCTGACCAAACCTGTGCATCAGTTGATTATTTTAGATCTCCACCTCAATATTCCCTAACTAAATAGTAAATGAGAAGGACAAGCTACAATTACAAAATAAAAATATTGGGATTATTCTCAAGCTTGGCTTTTCGGAAACATAATAAAAAAGAAATAGATGAATTATGTGAGCATAAGCATCTAAGCCATATTGTTTCTCAGATTTTAACACTGATTTTATTTTTAATAGCAGAATAGAATTGCCCTTTTAATAAAATCTAAAGAAGCAAATATCCCAGGTAGAATTACAAGCAGAGTGCCTCAAAATTACCCGCTTTATTCTGCATTTTGAAGCATGACTTCACTATAATATACTCACCACTGTTTTAAAAGCCATCACATTTACCGGCCCCGGGTAAGTAAAGAAAACAATCAAATGGAAAAGTACCTGAAAGGGAGAATTTCATCTACATAGTGAAATGTACGTCCAAGAATGACAGATATGATAGTCATTGCCCTGCATGATAGATAAAAACTTCCATTGCTTAAAAGGCGTAAAACTTCCAGTTCTGTTTCAACAGATGTAAACTAAACAAATTTGAGTTAATTTTCATACTGCTTGGCCCTAAAAATATAAATCAGAATATGGTCTTGGTAAAAATTTAAAATCAGGCAAAATCGCTGATCACTTTCCATATCCTACAACATGGCAAGTGAAACTTGCAACACAGCAGTGAATGACTCACTGTAGACCTATAAGGAATATCAGAACAAGAAGTTCAAAATGCAAAGGACATCTAAATCACCGTGCCCAAGCAGAATAACATACGCAAGTGCACCAAAAGTTCCAGTGAAAACAATTGCAGCAGAATTCCTAGCAGCTAAAAGTGCCTGCACCGGAGATATAAATGCGTATTGAGGTCAGTTTTATTCTATCTTTGAGGGGGTTATATAAATTATGTATGTTAGTACATAGACACATAAAATATGCATATATGGGTATGTATCTTAAGGAAAAAGAACAGCATATTGTAGGAAAAATATATCACTCAAAAAAGTTTTTTAAAATTTACTAATTTCTTAAATGATGATATAATTTTTTGAGTAATCGTATCTGTCATAAACTCTTATAACAAGGTATAGTAAACCAAACAGGGACACCACCCAAACCCGCTATCTGGAATCAAGAGTACTGGGTGAAACCTGATAAGCAACTTAATCAATTCCTTTTTCATACTTCTAAGTACCTAAACGCAGCTGTTCTCTTATATAGAAGAAATTTCAATTTATGTATGTTGGAAACAATGTGCCTAGATCCACAAGCGCACATACACAGTTTTTGACACGAAGATACCCATCTCACAAAGAATTGTGTTTGGAAAAGCTCTGTTACACATTGTTTTTACTACTACTGCCACTCTTACCGCAATGAAAAAGGTCTTGTCCCCCAGCTCTGAGAAGAAGATGAGCAAGAATGCCTGCAACAGATCGATAAGATGTAACCAATATGACGTGACTGAAGTTCAAATTAGTTTATATAGATTGAATGGACAATCAATCCATGTTTGCTGCTAAAAACAGAGGTAATATCCATAGAGCTTGCTTGAGGATCTTGAATGCTAGACAAAATGTTACAGTGCCAAAATTGTATGCTTAAAAATGTATGATTAATGTAGTGAACATCACTGAACATGAATTTGATGTTATCATATAATTAACGTAACCTGGGGTGCATTGAGTGGCAATTATGGTAGATAATATCCACTAGCATGTCTAACTATAGTTAAAAATCCTCAACTATTTGTCATCAAACCAATAAAAATGTTATACATAACTAAGCATATATAAGGGTGAATATAAATTCTACCTTGTTTCTGCATAAAGAAAATGAAACAACTATGGTTCAGATTGTACATGCAAGGAGTAAAAATATATGGCAATGGTAGAAGTTATAGGGAGGTTTTCCTAACTGAAGCAAAACCTGTGCTAATATCACCAAGGTCCCCCAAAAATGGAATAGACTGCAACCTGCTGCCAAAATCAGTAGCAGCAACTGCTGGTTGAGAGTCTTGCAGTGTTAGCAACCCAAAGCACATCATAAACTTGATGAAACTACTAAATGTTGATTCAGAAGAAAAGAGATCTCTTGCTATTTGGCTTATTAAGCTATTCTCTGTGGGTGAGTTATCCAAACCACATTCATCATGCTGATTGTGCATAGACTCTCTATTATTCTTGCAGTCAATGTTCTCAACCTCCTGCATCAGACACAACAGAACATGTATAACACGAAAAGTCAAGAACAACTAACAAATGTGAATATAACCAAAAAAAAAAAAGGAGACGATAAAATATATCATTTTTGCAAGTTAACATCTATTAAAGTTCATTTAACATTTTAAGAAGTGAAAGAAAATATACAGTAAGAAAAGCCAAGCAGATTAATTTTGCAAGAAACCCTTCAAATAATTGCCATTGTCAGCCACATTGTCTATGATAATAATTCAAGTGAAACGCCATTAATGGTTCACTCTCAACAACAATCAAGAAGAATGATAACAGTTTCCTAAAACTTTTCTGATTGATTCTCTGTATACAAAGCCAAAATTTGAAAAGAAAGCAAGAAGGAACCCAATTATAGCGGGAACATTACCAAACAATCTTCAATTGCAGAAACTCTGAGTAGAAGTCGCCCAGACCATTCAACACTTGTCTCTTCACACCAGCGTCTCGGGTTCCTGCACAAGAAAGCCCGTTATTTGAATCTTTAACAAAATCCCCCCAGCTCAAGTTTAGGAAAACTAAATTTACCTGGAGAAAATGAGATATGGGCTGCGAAGAGAGAAATTTGGAGTCTGCTTCTTGGAGGGACAGTTCAAAGAAGTAAAGAAATTAGCAGCACCAGGTTTTGATGGCTTTGAACATGAAGATGAAGGCAATGAATGTGCCTTTAGACCGCTCCACGAGAGCGTTAAGCTTCGCATTGTCTCACAGTTTCAGTTTCAGTCTGGTTTGTGCGTGTCGACCTCTGGTTCTGTTTCTTTTAACTGTCGATAGATAGACGGATAAGCCAACTTTGTACGGCGCCAATACAAATTATTTCTTGTATACTACCTGCTTGCTTGCTTCAGTATTGGGCCTTGAATTTCTTCTGACGGATGAGCAGCCAGCGGCCCAACCCGAATATTCATTGAGCAAAATCAGCCCACGGAGTGGAGGGACAGTTAAAGAAAATGTTATGATTGACTTTTACATTGATTAACATGATCATGCAATAATTAGCGTTGTCATGGCTTTGGTCAGACTTATTAATCACAACGACAAAAAGAAAACCATGATTATCATTAATTATGCCATTTTCAACCAATATCCGATCACCTTGTGAATAATTCTACAGCACTGCGTGATGATTTCTGCATGCATGCTTAAATTATTAATATGGTTCATACTACCATTCCAACGAATTTCATTAATTGGATCTCACCGTATGTAAAAGGCATTATTTGTTTTGGAGAAAAAGCTTTAGGGATTGGGCACTGTTGTATCATTTACTTAATTATAGATTAATTATGCAAAGCAAATATTAGTAGGTGTAGACCCTTTTCGAACTCCCAAAAGAGAAAATTAAGTGAAATATATTGATGAAACGGTACTTGTTATTCAGTAAGTAACCTAAAAAGGTTTCATTGATGAAACTGATCTTCAGAAAACAAGAAAAACATTGAATTGAAAACAAATTATTCGGAGAGAATGAAAAAGAACATAGATATAATTTGTTGTCATCACCAACATTCATACAATTTAATATCTGTCCTCAGCCGAAAATACACTTCTCCCTCAAAGGAATCAGTCATCAGAGTTGCAATTCCTCTGGCCATGAAAAAATCACCGGTACCACCAATGACTGAAATATCTCTAGTCTTGTTCATCAAGGGATCAGCCCCGGCAAAGTTTATACTTCCCTTATGCTCAGTGGAGTTGAAAACAAACGAGAAGCCAAGCCAAGCAGTGAAAATTTCTTTCTTGTCATAAATGTAAAATCCTTGAGCTCGACCAACTGGAGTTGAATGCAGATTGTTGTCTAAAGTAATGGGATCATCGAACACAACCAAATCACCAAAATGACTTTGCCCTGCCAATATGGTTTTGTTGCTCCAAGCTGGTGCACCTACAATTGCTGAAGTTGCATTGTGAGAGTTTTTGCCATTGTAGATGATGTCATGAAAGTAAAAAACAAGACTCTTGCATGGCTTTCTGATTTTTCGTGCTGAGGATGTTGAGACGAATAAGAAGAGGAGAAAGAGAGCAAGAATCAGTGTTTTCGAATCCATTAACATATAATGTGCCAAAAGTAATGAAATTAATGAGAGAGCTCGATCGATGAAGAATATTGCTTGCTGCAGGCAATATAATGGCCCGGGCACGTTGGTTTGGAATATATACACACACACACACGTACTGCCAAGGAGTTCGAAGAATTTAATTTTAACATAAAGTTAGCTAGGTACCACATTACAAAGCTTGGCTTTAAAGGAATTGATATTGGTGTGATTTATTGGGAGCTCTACCAAATGAGACTTCATTTTATGATCTTATCCTATAGTGTCCCCTCCCCTCCACAATTTGTTAGCTTCATGTCGAAGACACTAAAATAATCATTGGCTGCAGTGGATATTTGGTAAGCAAACGTTAATTTCCATTTATATATACATCACATTAATTCACACACACACACGCACATATATATATATATATAGTAAATTTAATACTATTATACATATACTGTATGACTGTTGCCTAACAAGGATTCCAAAACAAAATGATAATAAAATATTCATCCTGACCTAGGATTATTATAAAAAAAGAAAAAAGAAAAACATTATAGTAGCTCTAACATGATATATATACATACACTCTATTAATATTGCCTCTCCAATCCCCTGGTAGGAAAAGACCCTTTTTATGACCAGTTTTGCATTTGTATATACGTATATAATTATAAAATTAAAAGAATATTTTAAATTAAATTAAAATACGCATTCTTATTAATTTAATATCATCAAATTTACTGCCACTATTTTTGTGATTAATTAGAACCTTAATTTTTATGTCTATTTTTCTTTTGAGAGATGTTTATGAATTGTATATATACAAGCTGTTTAAAGCTTTTATGAAAAGTATTGCACCGTTGTAAAGTTTAATTTTCGCTTAAAAATTATTTTAGTTTAGGTGACCCAAATTTATTCTTAAAGATAATGTTATCAATTATTTAATATGTCTTGACTTGATAAAATAAGGGTGGAATAATTTAAGTATTCCAGCACATTTAAATATATATATATATATATATATTTTCCAACAACCATAAACCTAACATTGGAAAGGTCAATTATTCATAATTAAAACAATAATAAGACCTTTTTTTTTTAACCACATTAAAAGTAAACTCCTTTTGAATGACGACGTGCTATTGAATAATTAACTCCAGCTTTTACTTGTTTTATGAACCAAATGATTTTTCGTTTTCTACTTTGGGCTGGGTTCTAGAATATCAACCAATTAGTTGTCTGGGTGGTGTAGTTGGTTATCACGCTAGTCTCACACACTAGAGGTCCCCGGTTCGAACCCGGGCTCAGACACAACAGTTACTATTTTGAAAATTTTTAAATTATCAGAAACTGCTTTGAATTATATGCTATGAATTATCAGACACAACATTTGCAGCGTTTCCGAAATGGAAATCGCCTGCTAGAATTCTTAAATTACTACCTTGTGCTGCTGCAACAATGACGGATGTTGCATTGTCTTTATTCTTGCCGTTGTAAATAGCATCGTGAAAGGATAACACTAGCTAGCTCCTCGCATGGTTCTTGGGAATTCTTGCCGTTGTTGCAGCAGAAGAGACAGAAAGCAATGGCGAGGAAGAACAGAATGATGCAACCTCTTGCCACCGTTGACGCTAATTATATAATTAATGTTGGATCACAGAGATTAACTTTTGGTTTGCTTAATTAAGACTTCGGCTGGGGGGATATTTAAGATACAAGCTATTAATTAATTTACATGGTATCTTTTTAATATGCGACTGGGGGATTCTAAAATCAGACTTTTGTGTCAGCAGATCATTAATTAACTTAATTAATTAGCTACCTTCTACTACTGATGTTGAAGGGAGTAATTAATACAAATTATACACACTTAAAAATAATAATAACGATTAATTAAAAAAAGTAAATATTCAGTTTGACTCTAAAAGTAACAATGTATTTATAATTTACATACCAGAAATGCAAAGATGGAGTTAATTTCTATACAAGTTAGGTATTGTATATCCATGAATCAAGTCCTACTTAATTTACACCGACAAAGGCTAATTAGTTTTGAACTTTGTTAAATCACATAATTAATAATGTGGTTGAACTTGACCAAAATGCTGACCTAACAAATTAAGCCTGCGACGACATCTATATTATTGGACTCTTTTGATAACAGAATTAGCGGACTGAAAGCAAGCCGATCGAAAAATGTCTTTGGAGTCGGTATACTATCTTGACTCTTGTGTCTTTGAATTTAATATATATATATACTACTGAAATGAATGGAATGCGTGCCTTTCTCTGACTACTCGTGAAGACGAGCAAAAGCAAGTAATATAACTGGGAGAACTACTAATTAAATTTGGTAATCTGCTTCTTTATTGGCTTACTTATTTTAAAATAAATTTCCAAATTTTGTACGTATGTATTAATATTCTTACATAGATAGAATGTAGACCTTTTACGTAATTATCGTGCGTTTCACCGATCTTAATTTTGACTCGAATTTGGTGGAATATTGGTTGGGAGTAGGTGCAGATCTTGAATTTTAGTGGTGACGAACTGAAAATTTGGTTCTGGTAGGTGATCACTTCTTCTTTTAATTTATACATATGTGTGTTTACCCCAATTTAATATGTGATATTGCAACAGCAATTCCTTGAAAATCTAAGCACACATGTGGCCCCCTTGAATTAATTAATGTTTGGTGAAAAACGAATATAGCAACCCCGGCTGATCCCCAAACTCATCTCTGGCCAGTACTGTCGTTTTCTTAATTTCATTAGACATATACATAATGCGTAATTAATTGCCATAAGAGAGCATTAGAAAATGGCAAGTGATCAATTCCATTATCAAGGCTCGCGACAGGGAGAGTTGGTTTATCCACTCAAATATTATTGTAAAGTGCAAGACAGTTATTTGTAATGGATGGGTGTGATATAGAATTCGCAAGGCTCTTCCCAGTTAGCTTTAATTCAATGATTGTAATGTCAACTTTCCCTCCCTCAAGCAAGGATATTAATTAAAGAATATTAAACATGCAAGTTATATATGTAACACAATCGAAATTTCTTCATCTCGACATTAATTCCCTTACAATAATTTTGAAATATCAAAAAGATCAATACAAAAATGCTAATTAACAGAAAACAACAAGAACACATTATTTGGCAACCCGCAATTAGGGTTCCTCATATAATTATTATTGTACCATAACACCGCACAAAGCTTGTCTAATGATCTTTAAGTAGGAGCGCTACAAACTGATCGGTAATCACTTTCATGAATGTTTACAAATTAATTAATAACATTCATAAAGCTTAATATCCATCTTGACCCGGAAATATTTAATACCTTCCATTGCATCAGTACTGAATGTTGCGATTCCTCGAGCCATGAAAAAGTCTCCTGTTCCTCCAACAACTGAGAGATCTCGAGTCTTCTCCATCATCAAATCCGCCCCCATAATACTCAAACTTCCTTTGTATTCGGTCGAGTTGAAGACCAAAGTGTAGGCAAACCATGCACTGTAATCAGTTTTGTAATCGTAGAAATAAAACCCCTGAGCTGTAGCGACTGGAGGAGAGTGGAGATTTTGATCTTTGGTCATGGGATCATTGAAAACAAAAAGAGAGCCAAATTGGTAGTTTCCTAGCTTGGAAGCATTTAGCATTCGAGCAGATGTTGAATTAGACAATTCATTTTTCTCCAAGAGCAAGTCATGCAAGTAAAGCACAAATCGCTTGCATGGCTTAGGAGGTTTGAAAGTTTTCCTGGCAGCCAAAGCTGATTGAGAAATAAAGAGGAAGAAGAAGAGAAGGAGAGAAAATTTCACTGCAAATCCTCTCATTTTTCGAGCGAGTTGGATGACTAATGTCTGTGAATGAAAATTTAGAATATCTTCTTCCGCTTTTATAGAGTTCACTAAGGCCTAAGCCCCTCATTAATTGTATTCAACACTAATAATTAATTATCAATATGGTGTGTATACTGATCAACCACTAAAGATGTAGAATTAGATTTAATGTTGACCCGAGCAACACTATTTTGAATACGTTTTTTCCTTTTATGTCAATTAACATTGTTTATCGAAGAATAATGGCCATTATTGCCAACAATGTGCACTAGTTTTAAATTAATGTTTTTCAACAAACAAATTCAAACTATATACATATATGTTTCCTTTGTTGTCGCTAAAGTTAAAATGATTATTGAGTAACAAGTTGATAAAGTAAAGAGGCCAGTAGAAATTCAATCTTCCACTAATTCAGTTTGGTTGGTTTGGTTGAAGAGGATTCGTATCTTATCGGCGAAATTATAAAATTATAGACTGTTGTTGGCATGATTTTGATAATCTCTTCTGGCATGTTCCGAAATTTCGGACACTTGAATTTGAAGTTGGTATAATGGCAAATTTAATCCTTTAATCCTTATTCCATAAGCAAAGACGGGGGCTGTTGAGTAGTTATTTTTCTGTACTTTTATGCATAGGTGATGTAGGAGTTGAGTTGGATCCTTTTTCTTATTATATATTATTAATTAAAAGGAATAAATCTGTCTTTTTATCACCGCAAATTCAAAGAATTTCTATCGGGAATATTCTACTCGTTGCAACGTTAATTCTGTCCGTGAGGATTCCACCAGTATGTGTTTAGAATAAAAATAAGAAAAAAAAAACTCTTGATAAACTTAAACTAATTCAATTAAAAATATAAAACTTGATTATGATCTCCATCTCTTTCATTTTTCAATAGGTTTTAATGTTAAAAAAAATCAATAAAAAGGAAATATGGTCTGAGCAAATGGAATGTGATTTGAACTAGGAAATAGTGTATGCAAGGAAGTTGATACAGAAATTATTGGTAGACAAACTAAGATTATACACTTTGGTCTTCCAATTGCTACTTAAATAATAATACAAGAACTGATCATTTGGATTACTTGTTTATTATAAGAGAGCTCAATAACATTCATAGAGCTTAATATCCATCTTAAGCCTAAAATATTTAACGCCTTCAACAGCATCGGTAGTAAACGTTGCAATCCCTCTCGACCACCGACAGGTCCTGTGTCTTCTCCGCCATCATGTCCGCCCCCATAATGTTCAGAGTTCCTTTAAAATCACCTGAGTTGAAGACCAAAGTGTATGCAAACCATGCATTGTAAGAAGATTTCGTGTCGTAGAAATAGAATCCTTGAGCTCCAGCAGCAGCAGGAGACCGAAGATTTTGATCTCTTGTCATCGGATCGTCGAAAACAAGCAGCATTCCGAACTCGTGCTCGCCTAAACCAGGTGCATCTGTAACTTTGGCATATGTTGCATTTGCTGGATTATCGATTTCGCCCAACTGCAAGTCGTGGTAGTAAAGCACAAATTGTTTGCATGGTTTTTAGTATTTGAAGATTTTCCTCGAACCCGAAACGGATTGAGATGTAAACAGCAACAAAATTAAAGAAAGTTTTCCTGCAAGTACCCTTCTCATGCTTGCTTAAGTTGTCTGTCTACTACTGATGGTTGTGAGTTGTGACATATATATATATATATATATATATATAT
Source organism: Melia azedarach (assembly GCA_028052125.1). NCBI lineage: Eukaryota > Viridiplantae > Streptophyta > Magnoliopsida > Sapindales > Meliaceae > Melia > Melia azedarach. The sequence continues at coordinate 1,122,354 of CM051401.1, read as the reverse complement.
AGAGAGAGAGAGAGAGAGAGAGAGAGAGAGAGAGTAGCTGTGTGGTAACTTTAAAATCACTTCTTCTGAAACAAAGTCAGTAGCTGGTAAACGTAGTAATAAACATTATATTAGTTATCCATTGAGTTTTTATAAAAGTGCTTTAAAAGCAGGGTAGAAGAACAACAATCTTGAGCTAACCCTCTGTCTATCATGAGTTTCCACTTATAACGATTGTACATTCAACCACTATTGTGTGTATTCACATGTAGTATTACATCTTCACACAGGGTAGTTGCAAATGTTACATGGAGCTGAGCTGGTCTTACAGTGTCACACCAGGGTAATGCTTCTTTCGCAGTCAATTACAGTAGCAGAAAGCACATGCAAACAAAACAATTACCAGTAAAAGCAATGCCCTATCAGGCCCCTAGTAGAACTATTGTCTTATATCGACTTTGTGACGATAACTTGTTGGTAACCCGCTTAAATCTTCTTCGTTATGCACAACACTAATATTTATTAATCCTTGTAACCAAAGTGTGAAATCAAGAAACAGAAACAGGAGACTGGCACAGAGTAGTTGCAGTAAAGAGTCAATTACACACAAGTCCTTGGAACCCAGATATATTTATTAACAACTCAACTTATGCAAAGTTGTATTCATCCTCATTGATTTATAAATCATACGGCTGATATGTTGGATGAATCACTTGGATTCACAAACAACTTATTTTATCTTCTGAATCAATATGAATAAAGCACTTAGGTATCATAACATCAGCGAACAAAACCCACCAGCAAGAACACTAAAAGAGCGCAAAAAGTGGATGGGGCAAGATAATCACCCATTGGCTTTAAAAGAAAACTAAAGGTTCATCATTTCAGCATAAAAAAGGGCTAATAAAGTCTATCAAGTTAGGATTAATATAGCATACTTTCATCAAGTTTTAGAATTCCCAAATACTTATAGCAAGTACTCCTATCAATTTCCCTTCCTCCAACTCTTCTCAATGATTAGAGCCTAAGAAGGAAATCCTCTGCCCCTCCCCCATCCCTCTATAAATCCTCCATAAGACAAGATCAATAGCAAATTTCTTAACGAGTCTAAGAAATTAAGCAACTAGGTCGACAGCCTTCTTCCCAGAAAATTCCATAGTTCTAAACAAAAATACAGGAAATGAATTTAATACAAAGCTAAACCAGCAACTCTGCCACATGCAAGAAAACAATTGCAGAGGACCAGCCAACACTCAAACACAAGCTAATAAACCATTCTAATTACATAATTAAAGTCAAACTAACAATTTATTACCACCAAGAAGACTCAGAATAAAACAGTATTCACCAAGTCTTCTACTTCTAATAGCATCTGCAAATCAGCTCCTCTGCTACTCTGGCGGCAATGTGGGTATCTACTCTCAAAATTGTTTCTTTACACAATGTTTGTAGGAGAGAAGTAAGATAAACAATAAAGAAGATACTACGTTATTAATTCTGTTTTCTTTTTTTGTTTATTAACTAAATTCTGAATCAAAATAATAGAGAAGAAAACGACCTGCTTGAACCTCAAAATTACAATTCCATTAAAAATTAAATAATTCTGAGTTAAAACAAACACTTAATCATTAGAGGTTTTGTTGCGAAGTCTATAAATTATACGTCCCTTGCTGGAATCATAGCGACTTACTTCAACCTTAACTCTATCTCCAGGCAATACCCGTATAAAATTTTGCCTGATTTTTCCAGAAATATAACCGAGAATCATGTCTTCATTATCTAAACGAACCCGGAACATACCATTCGGAAGTGACTCTGTAATGAATCCTTCATGAACCCATTTGTCACTGCTGGACCCCTCTTCACTGCTCCTATCACCGCCTTTCTTGGCGCCTACTGCCGTCGAAAGCTTTGTGATCTTTATTAACCCTTTGTTTACACTGAACGTTACTCGGCTTTTGAAAAACAAAATTAAAAAAGAAAAGTATTACTTTTCCTTCAACAAATGCAAGAAATTATTGAAACAAGTTATATTAAGAAGAGAAAGTGGACATACTTGATCGGAGAGGAAATGGGTAAGAATTGTTGGCGGGGAAGAAGCAGAGATTGAGACGGACGGTGGAGATTGCAGCTAAGGTGAAGCATTTTGGGTTTGATTTTTGAAACCCTAGCTGACTGGATTGTGATGATTTCGCACCAACCGCTTAAAACCGATGTGGATAGAATCATTGAATAATTTGGGGACCCGTTTGATTTGTGGATCCTTACCTTACAAGAAATAACGCATAACACAGCCCATTTATTAATTTTAAAAAGAGAAAACACCTTTTTTTTTTTTGAAAAATAAAAATATTAGACGAACATAAATGAAAATTTTTCATTTCAGATTTTTTTCTCACCGTAAAAAATTTTACCAGGCAGTCAAAATTTTTCAATATCAATTATTTACAGTTTTAAAGGAAAGATTTTTTTTTTCCCCGAGATATTGGTATTACAATGCATCTATTGATATAACAAAGAATGCTTTTAATTAATCAAAAGATCATATATACATATATTATTTAATTGAGAGAATATATGTATTAAAAGATCCCATATATATATATATAGTATAAATCGTTTCTTACAATGAGTGGGAATTGCAAGCATAATGCAATGGCCAATGGCCATGGACAGACACTGTAAGAAGGGTTCAGCATTGGCAATATACATTTACCACCATGAATGTAAAATTCAGGGAAGAAAAGAACAACAAAAACACTTTTAAAGGACTTACAGTAATGGACTAGAATTTATTAATGTTGCTGTGGTTTCACATATGTGAATAATCATAACGGAAACCATGAAATTAACTATTATTTGTCAACGACATTTTATTAGATGACCACATAATAGAACTAACTCAACTATACAACATAACGTTACCAAAATTTGATGATTCTCCAAATCCATATCAAAAGAAAACGAATTAATCCGATCCTGAATCTATATCAGGCAAGTATTCCTGCATCTCTGAAGCCAGATTGAAAGATAACCGACAATTATATTGTTGAACTACCAATACTGACGCTGTTGAGAATTCCAATGAGGTTAACAAACTCCCTACAGGCCCCAATTCCGGACAATCGCTCCTCCTGTTTAAAGCCAAGGCTATTTCTCCATCAGGCATTCGACCCACCAGTAAAAGATTGCAGCGGCTTACCTCCCGGATTACAGCAACGGTTTCTGCAGTGTTTCTCACTACTTTCTCTTCATAGTTTAGGGAGCTATCCTGATTTATTTTCAGCCTAAACTCAGAGAGAACCTCTTCATCCGCTGACATCAGGTGGGTGCTGCAATTGTTGCCCATTTCAACGCTGACAATGTTGCCTACAGTGTCAGATCCCACCAGGAAGCGAATGACTGTTAAACTGATACCAGGGTGCTCAGCCATGCGAGCACCGTATGCAAGGGATTCACGGTCATCACACCCCCCAAAGAAGAGGACTGTAATGAAATAGGAAACGTTACTTGAGGAGACTTGGGTGCTTCCACCAAGCCCCCGATCAATTAAAATTCCAACTGAGCATGGCGCACGCTCAAGCACCCTCCGGTTAACCCAACGGAAATCAGATCGAGTAGTCTCCAGAGAACCATCCAACTTCTGGTGCTTATGGAATGGCATAATTATAATTGCAGCCCTCTTACGCTCAGCAGTAGTGCAAATGTCCTCGTGTATGTCGGACATTGAAGAGATTGCAATCATTGGCCGGACTGACACCCGGCTCAGTTGCTGAAAAGCCTCAAATGCCACAACAATATGGTTAGAATTTGATGGTCTGCCCTTACTCCAGAAAGGCAAGCCATTTTTTCTTGCCTTGTGAACCATTAAGATGGCAGAAGACCTCTCAGAGAGCTCCTTGAGGTGCATTGCATACACACAAAGTCCTTCCGGCTTCTGAATCCCTCGTGACGCCTCGAGGAGATTAATCATTGATGGGATGTTTCTCACACTATGGAAACAGGCCAGAATCCTAAACTGGGCTTTCGAATTTTTCCTTGCAACAGTCCTTTGCTTGTAATCAGGGATTCTCGCCCTTCTCGCTGGCTTATATACAGCCATTACAAGAGGTGTGGTCATGAAGGTAGTAAAGACGGCCATTAGAATCATAATAGCAAACACCTGATCATTCAAAACCTGAAAAATTCAAACACATAAAATGCCTTGTATCATTTAAAGAAGTCAACTATAACAAAACAATTGAAATTATGAACCCAATCATCAATGTTAAGAACATTCAAAGTACCTTTCTATCTTTACCAATGTTGAGCACAATGAGTTCCACTAAGCCTTTAGTATTCATAAGTATCCCCAGTGCCAGAGCCTTTTGGAAAGGCACTTTGCAAGAAAGAGACACCACAAGAGTGCCAACAATCTTTCCAAAGCAGGCAGTAAAAATTACCAAACCCAAAAGACTCCATGATTGGAGACCTTCGATTGTTGCTATGTTTGTCTTCAATCCGCTTGAAACAAAGTACAATGGCAAGAAGATTCCAGATACAAGATCCTCAACTTTTTCAACAAGACCACCAGCAAATGGACCGTCCTTGGGGATAAGCACCCCGATCACAAAAGCACCAAACATGGCGTGAATACCGATAACATCGGTGACAAATCCAGCAGCCAGAACAGCAGCCAATGTAGCACAAATATATGTTTCCTCTACTGGCTCGCCTTCGCGGCATCGACAGGCCATCCATTTAAAAATCGGAGGAACAATGAGTATGCAACAAATAACGAACACACACCCACACAGGAAAACCCAAAATGGCACAAGTGAAGAATGATCAGAGCCAGAGAGGGCTATTGCAAGAGCAAGTAGAATCCATGCAGTTACATCATTAACTGCTGCCGCTGACATAGCCATTCTACCAACATCAGTAGTTAGAAGCTTCAGTTCAGCAAGAATGCGAGCTAAGACAGGGAAGGCAGTTATAGAAAGAGCCACACCCATGAACACAAGAAAGGAGGTATTGTTTACATCTTTAGATATAGTTTCACGGAGGAGAAAAGATGAACCAATTCCTAAAGCAAAAGGAAGGCTAATTCCTGCAATCGCAATGCCAAGGGCCTTTTTACCAGTTCGACGAAGGGACTTTGTATCTAATTCAAGGCCAACAAGGAACATAAAGAAAACAAGACCAAGATTTGCCAGAGTATCTAACACTGTTTGACTCTTGGGAGGGAAAATAGTTTGCAGAAACCTCTTGCTGCGACCTAATGCCGATGGACCAAGCAAAATTCCTCCCTGCCCACATGTGCAACAAACTGGTAATCTCTGATATAGATTCTAAGATGCAAAACCTTGTAGTTGAGAAAACCCATGTAAAGGATCTCGTGATTCATGTGAAGTTTTACTACATGCGAAGCCTTAAACTACATAACTCTAGAGAACAAACAACAGGAATAAATAATTTACACAAAAATAAAAATTAAGCTCTTGAATTTCACAGCATTTATGAAAGAAATTTGAAATGAAGCTCTTGTAAATTTATGCTTATTTGCTTTCTGCTGTTGACAGGGTAGCTTAGTGATCACTCGAGATTGGTCTCTTAAAAGAGACCACAAACAACGTAAACAGAGAAAAGCAAGAATAGTTGATTCTCAGTCTAATACTAGAATTTGGAACTGAGAATACAAGATTTTAATGAAAGAAGTTTCTCAAGAAAATGTGATGCTTTTGGATTTGATGATTGTATGGGATGAGTTTAAGAAAGAAAAAAGAAGAGAATTATACGAGGAACTCACAGTAATCTCTGCAATAACACGGGGCTGTTTTAGTGGTCTGAAAAGAAAAGCAAGAACCCTTGTGAGTAAAATAACCAAACATATCTGCAAACTGGCAAGAGGCAGCGCAAAATCAAGAGGGCTATCTCCCTGGAATATGCCATTTGATGTGGATTTCATAGGAGCAGGACATTTCTGTCCAACTGTAGCATTCAAAGCCATCCCACCAAAACAAACCAGCAATATCACTTCAACCCCTACAAATACAGATATAAATCACTTCAATTCCAGTCCCATCCAATCCAAAAAAAAAAATGAAAGAAGTTGGTAAATATTAACGTAGACTTTGTTTGTTCATTCATGAACCAAAAGCAACTGCAGTATAAAATACATAAAACCAGCCTAACATTTTGTTTGACGGGAAAGCTAACAAAAATATTCGTTAATATCAAATACATTAAGCCAGTGACGTGCTGGCGCAACTAAGATCGGTAGCCTTGCCTGACCGCAGAGCTACCGAACATTGAGGGTGAAGGCGGGCGAGGGGAGATCTGATATCTTTATTTAACCTTTCCGAGTACTTTCAATAGTCTAATTGATGACAAGACATTTGCTCAGATGGGAAGGAAAGACTGAAGGTCGACTAACTCGCAGTTTCTTAATAACTTGAGTCCGCTGCTTTAAATGTTTGCTTTAAATTGTGGGCCGTTGAATACGTGATTCTCGCACTCTTCGTCGTTGTCCTGTACATTTCCAACTCTCCACAATCGAAGCAGCGCCTGTAATTTTGAACTCTTTTTTTTTTTCAAGAAAATAATAATTAAAAACTATTATTCTTGTTGAGCGGTGCCCATTAAAAATGAGATAAAATGTCTTTGGAATTTATTAAGAATCACCTTCTAAAATGACTTTTAAAATCTATCAAGAATCTCCTTCAAAATTACTGAACTCTAAATTTACTTTTAAAATAGAGTGAAGTAATCTTGTATGGACCTTCAAGATTACTTAAACCTAGCTAATAGCAAATTACTTATTATTAATATTATTATATACCTAGCACACTTATTGTAGATATAAATATTAAAATGGGAAATTGCCCTTTACAAATAATAAAGTGGGGATTCATAGAGATAGAAAACATTTTTCTTTTGGATATTTGTACTTCACGGAAAATCGGCATATTTGCAATAATCACACAGACACGAATCTCATCCCACCAAATGTTCTTTATTCCCTTTTTTTCTTATTAAACATATATAGAGAGAGAGAGCGGATTACGCACAACGATAAAGCAATGGTCTATTATTTATGTCTACAAAGAAAGTACAACTCTACCAATAAAATTCCAAGTGTCACCTCGCCAACCAACCACTGAAAACAACAAACGACAAAAAAAATTATGCATACTAATACGATACATTAACTGCAGTGGTAGCTACTTTTAATTTACCTAATCTAATGTAGGTGACATTATGAATATTTAGGGTTTCTTTATTCCTTTTGTGGTTTATGCTTTCATAGATTCGAATATACTGTACCTACTCAACACAGGTGTCTCACTGAAATCTTTTCAAATTTTGATCCGGTTTCATACGTATTCGGTCTAATTTTACCTCTAAAAAGAAAATTTTGAAATTTTTTGATCCCTTTCATTTTTTACGAAACCCAAATCAAATTGTATCTTAACCACTCCTAACTTCACTACCATAAATATAATTATTTGTTATAATAACTACCTTATCAAGACTTTCTCAATCAACGCTCCGCTGTGAGATTTCACATGGCTATTTTAAGTTCCAAGTTAGGGCGAATAATGGATTTGCCTTTAATATATTACGTAGTGAGTGATGGAATCTTTCAATTTACTTTATTTTATTTTACATTTTTTAGCACGACAGTATAATGAACACTTCATGGAATTAAAAAGGAAGAGTGCATAAGAATCTGCAAGTTTTTAAACTTATCAAAAGACAGAAAGAGAATAATTTTCTTATTAGCTATGCAATTTGCTGCGAAAGTCAGGATTTTATGACATTTTAACAAATAGGCAGATTTGGTATAACACTAAAATTGAAAATTACAACAAAAACAAAACAAAAACGTCGAAAATTACCGTGAAAAGTTGGAGTATTAATTTTTCATTCTGAATCTTGGTCAGGCGAGTATTCCTCCATTTTTGACGAAAGATTCAAAGTTACCCGACTGTTATACTGTTGAACTACCAACACTGATGCCGTTGAGAATTCCCGAGAGGTTAACAAACTCCCTACAGGCCCCAGTTCCGGACAATCGCTCCCTCTATTTAAAGCTAAGGCTAATTCCCCAACAGGCATTCGACCCACCAGTAAAAGATTGCAGCGGCTTACCTCCCGGATTATAGCAATGGTTTCTTCAGTGTTTCTCACTACTCTTTCTTCATATCTTAGAGAGCAATCCTGTTCTACTTTCAGCTTAAACTCAGAGAGAACCTCTTCATCTGCTGACCTCAGTTGGCTGCTAGAATTGCTGCCCATATCAACGCTGACAATGTTCCCTGCTGTTTCAGGTCCCACTAGGAAGCGAATGACCATTAAATTGATACCTGGGTGCTCTGCCATCCGAGCACCATAAGAAAGGGCTTTGCGATCATCACGTCCACCAAAGAATAGGACTGTAATTGAATAGGAAACGTTGCTTGCAGAGACTTGGGTGCTTCCACCAAGCCCACGATCTATAAAAATCCCAACTGAGCATGGTGCATGCTCAAGCACCCTCTGGTTAACCCAACGGAAATCAGATCGAGTAACCTCCAGAGAACCATCCAACCTCTGGTGCTTATGGAATGGCAGAATTATAATCGCAGCCCTCTTATTCTCAGCAGTGGTGCAAATGTCTTCATGCATGTCCGAAATTGAAGAGATTGACGTCATTGGCCTGACCGACACTTGGCTCAGTTGCTGAAAAGCCTCAAATGCCACAACAATATGGTTTGCATCAGATCGTCTGCCCTTATTCCAGAAAGGCAAGCCATTGTTTCTCGCCTTGTGAACCACTAACATAGCAGATGACCTCTCAGAGAACTCCATGAGGTGCATTGTATACACACAAAGTCCTTCAGACTTCTGAATCCCCCGTGAGGCCTCAAGGAGATTAATCATTGATGGAATGTTTCTAGCACAGTGGAAACAGGCCAAAATCCTAAACTGGGCTTTTGAATTTGTCCTTTCAACAGTCCTATGCTTGTAATCGGCAATTCTTGCCCTTCTCGCTGGCTTGTATACAGCCATTACAAGAGGAGTCGTCATGAAGGTGGTAAAGACAGCCATTAGAATCATTATGGCAAACACCTGATCATTCAAAACCTGAAAAATTTGAACACATAAATGCATCTTATCAATTAAAGAAAGCTGACCATAGCAAAACAATTGACATTATTAGCTCAATCATCAATGTTAACAACACTCAAGAGTACCTTTCTATCTTTACCAATGTTGAGCACAATGAGTTCTACCAAGCCTTTAGTATTCATAAGTAAACCAAGTGTAAGAGCCTCGCGCGGAGGCACTTTGCAAGATAGAGATACCACAAGAGTACCGACAATCTTGCCAAAGCACGCTGTCAAAATGACCAACGCCAAAAGACCCCAAGATTGCAGACCTTCAATTGTTGCTATGTCTGTCTTCAATCCGCTTGAAACGAAGTATAAAGGCAAGAAGATGCCAGATACAAGATCCTCAACTTTTTCCACAAGAGCACCAGCAATTGGACCTTCCTTGGGGATAAGCACACCAATCACAAAAGCACCAAACATGGCATGAATGCCAATAACATCAGTGACAAATCCAGCAGCCAGTACAACAGCCAATGTAGCACAAATATATGTTTCCTCTACTGGCTCGCCTTCATGGCATCGACAGGCCATCCATTTAAAAATCGGAGGAACAATGAGTATGCAACAAATAACGAAAACACACCCACACAGGAAAACCCAAAATGAGACAAGTGAAGAATGACCAGAACCAGAGAGGGCTATTGCAAGAGCAAGTAGAATCCATGCAGCTACATCATTAACTGCCGCAGCTGACATAGCCATTCTACCAACATCAGTAGTTAGAAGCTTCAATTCAGCCAGAATACGAGCTAAGACAGGGAAGGCAGTTATAGAAAGGGCCACCCCCATGAATATGAGAAAGGAGGAATCATTTACATCTTTGGATATAGTTTCACGAAGAAGAAAAGATGAACCAATTCCTAAAGCAAAAGGAAGGCTAATTCCTGCAATTGCAATGCCAAGGGCCTTTTTCCCGGTTTGACGAAGGGACTTTGTATCTAATTCAAGACCAACAAGAAACATAAAGAAAACGAGACCAAGGTTTGCCAGAGTATCTAACACTGTTAGACTCTTGGGAGGGAAAATAGCTTGCAGAAACTTCTTGCTGCGACCTAATGATGATGGCCCAAGTAAAATTCCTCCCTGCCCACATATGCAACAAATGGTAAAAGCCTCTGATCAGAAACGTTTGAGTTTATAAAACCCATGTAAAGGATCCCGTGGCTCATGAAAAGCTCTATTATATGTATATGATAAGTCTTGAACTACATAATTGGAAAGGACTTTTATAATCTACTACAGAGAATCAAATATAAGTTCCTGAATTTCTCAACAATTATAAAACAGAATTTGAAATTCAACTTATTTAAAATATTCTTTCTGATGTTTGATAAGGCGGGTTTATGGTCTCTTGAGATTGCTTAACTGCTAAAAAGATGACAAACAAACAGAAAGGGGATAAGAAGAATAATTGATTCTAACAGTAAAAGCAAGAATTGGAATTGAGAATACGAGATTTTAATGAAAACGGTTTTTCAATAAACTTTTATATTTTCAAATATCATAAACTTCTGCTAGCTCTGTTTCATAATTGTATGGCAGGAAATATATTTAAAGGAAAAAAGGCAAAATGTGAATATTTTTGCTTATGTATTTAAAAAAGAAGGAACTCACAGTAATCTCTGCAATCACGCGAGGCTGTCTTAGTGGTCTGAAAAGAAAAGCAAGACCCCTTGTGAGTAAAATCACCAAACATATCTGCAAACTAGCAAGAGGAAGTGCAAAATCGAGAGGGCTATCTCCCTGGAGTACGCCATTTGATGTGGCTTTCATAGGAGCAGGACATGTATGTCCAACTGTAGCATGGGAATTGGAAGCCATTCCAACGAAACTAAGCAGATAAGAAATTAGCAATTTTCCTTCAGTCCCTGCATATATATAGATAGTTAAAACACCAACATTTTCCAGCTGACATCAATGTTTATGATCTCTCTCCCCCCACTTAGTTCAAGATTTGTAATGTTAAAAAAATTCAACAATCGTGGCGTCAAGACCCATCAGTTTGGCTCTTTTCTAATTAAAAAATGAGAATGAACACCAAACAAAGAAGTCCTTGAAACTGCACTAAGTAGGAATAAACGTGGAGTTTGTATGAACCAAAACCATCGCTAAAATAAACTGATAAGATTACTTACTTCAAAAGCAACTGCAAAATAAAATATGCAAAACCCACCAGGAAAATGATAACTATTTTTTAAAATGTTCTCTAACATAGCACTTCGTCAATGAAAATAAGTAAATTCTGATCCGACAAAAATTTCCTGTGAGTTTCAGATCAGAGAATACAAATAGAAATGAATTTTTCAAAAATTGACAACAAAAACAAAATGCCAGCGATATTATTTTCTCTTTTTCTTTCAGCAAAATGAACTCGAACTTGAAGCCGAGGCTACCATTTTCTCGCTCCTGAAATCTCTGCGAAAAGACACATAATATAACACGAAATGAAATACAATTACCTGTGGCTGTTGTTATATTAGCGGAGAAACTGAAACCGGGGAATTAGGAGGAGACGCAGCCAGCAACTACGATCAGTTGGCTAAAGGAAGGCAGCGAGAGATCTGCTATCTGAGTGCTCGTAGAGACAAAACTTTACAATTTGCGAAGTTCGAAAGCTACATGATGGACTGACAAATATCGAAGAAGTGATGTCAATCAGAAATAGCGGTTTGCGAGTTGAGAACAAATTTTTAATAATGATCGACTTCATTTTGGTTGGCACTTGGCAGTCTATTTAAGAGGGTTTGTCGTTTCCCGGGTCCCATTTAAATATTTATTTGACTTTTTGCATTCCGGCACCGTTCCCAGTCCACGATGTGCTGCTGCTTATGATCATGACGTGCAAGTCGAAACCAACCACTTTGGAAGTGATTAAAAATAATAATAATAATTAAAATTAAGTGAAAAGTTTAAAGTGAAATACATTTATTCCTTTTACATAATAATTAATTGATTATTTATTTTTATTTAAATAATTATATTATTTTATATATTTTAAAATAAAATTTAAAAATTTTAATTTTAATTTATTTAATATTAAAATAATTAAAATTTTAATTAACAATCATTTTAATTTATATTTATATAATATTTATTTAAAATTAAAATTTTAGTTAATAATATTTAAATTAGTAATTTATCTATATTAATTTTTTTTTAATTTTTAATTGAATAGTTTTATTTAATTTTTATGTAAACTCAAAATTTAAATTTATTTTATGAATTCACATGATTAATATTGAAACATGAATTTAGTTGTGAATATATATGATATAAATTTTATATTAATTTTTTTTGTAAGAATAGTTACAATTGATAGTTTATAGAGTGTTTTGATAAAAAAATTAAAAGGAATATGAGGTTAATGTCGAAGGATTTACATATTAAAAATTGGAGAATTTTAAAATACTGACCACATCAATAAAAATTAATTAAAACTAGTATGTAATTAAATTCTTAATTTTAAATAAATATAAATATAAATGTATTAATGTAAAGTAATCATTAAGTAAATTTTGAGTTTGCAATAATTATTATATAATAATAAACTAACTTATCCAATGAAATTATTATTAATTAATATTTTTTAATTTTAAAAAATATAAAATATAAATTATTGTTAAATAAATTTTTAATATTTTAATAATTTTAAAATTAAATAGATTAAGATTAAATTTTTTAAATTTTAAATTTTAAATATTATAATAATTTAAATAAAAATAGGTAATCAACTAACAATTTATAGAAGATAAGTGTGTCTTTTCTTAATTATTATATTCAAATATTAGAATTTCAAACTTTAGGCGCAATGTATTAAAAACCCTTAAAATTTATGTTTACGATGTTTGGAGAAGCTTCCTTGAAATTTCTTTCTTAATCCAAAAATTTTACTCTTATAATGTACTCTAAAAGCAAGTTGCTTTATAAATTATAAGGGGAATTAACACATACCTCCCCTCAGGTTTAGTTTTTTAACACTTGGAGAGAATGTTTAGGGAAAGAAATACTTACCTCCCCTAAAACCATCTATCTCCATCCAATTTTAATTAAAAGACTTAATTACCCTTCAATTCTTTTTTTAATAAGATAAAAAGTTTTGTAATCCATTATAGTTGCTTTTTTGGTTACTATGGGCCTACATCATCCAATTTAGAAGTAATATCTAATATTTTTATTTTAAAAGAGAGAGAGATGTACATTATGCAAATCCTAGGTTATAAGATTATGAGTAAAAAAATAGAAGAGAAAATCAGTTACGTTCGTTCCAAACCAATGGCTATATTGACATGCACTCTTAAATATACATTCCATCCCTTTCACGATGCCACTCTTATGGGCCATTTTGCAAAGTCAAAAACAAAGCTGAAAGTTATAGTTACAAAACTAGGCACCAAAATATAGTCACAGCCTTACTCAATACACTAATAACCCATGCAATTTCTTTACATGTACATTATTCATGGCATCATCTTGCTAGATATCAACACAAAGAATGCCTTGTGTTCTTTGTCAAATAAGTAAAATGCTGGAAATAAATTGTTTGTTACAGTAACTGTCGAATTTGGCTAAACTGGCCTATATAAGCAGCAAAAAAAAAAAAATTCATTCAGTGCTCTTCAAGTTTCAGACTCATAACTCTAAATTGACTGGTAACAAAGTAATATTTCAACACATATTATACATACATCCATACACTAAAGCTTATTCATTATTCTAAAACCAATGGCCAAAACTCAAGCTTGTACATGTATTCAATACAATAACAAACCCATTAAACATGCCTCAATCAGAAAAACGAACAAGAACAGCACAACATATAAACTATAATTAGACTCCAAAAACTAGAATATTGAAGATCACATTTATAAACAATAACCTAACAATAACCCAAGAAGTTAAGAAAAAGCCACATTCGACCCAAGAATCTTTACATCGTCGCACAACGATAAAACTATAATTAGATACCAAAAACTATAATCAAGATCACATTTATAAAGAGTAACGCAATAAGTTTTGTAATTCAGAACATAAGAACCTAATCATAAAGAAATTTAAACTGAAAATACAAATAAAAACTTTCGAAATAATAAACTCAGCAATGTTTATGTAATTACAAAATCAGAAAGCATAAAATCACACAATAAAGCATGAATCTTGATAATTATACAACAAAAAGAAGAGAAGAAACCTCTGCTTTAAGGATCTCGCACGGATTGGAAAACGTCTTGGCCGGGGATAGCGTGGGATTCGACACTAACCTCCTCAAAGTGGGAGGCCATGGTGGCAACTTAGCCGAATAGCATTTGACAATGGAGTTCTGAATCTTCTCATGGTATCAGAGCTTCTAAATGGCCAACGCCAATCTATCCTATCCTAATTCTTCATCAAACACAGCCACTTCTTTTGTTGTTCCAACAAAGCTTGATGGAAACAATTATCTCATCTGGAGATCTCAAGTCTTGCCATGTATTCGAGGAAATGGTCTTGAAGACTTCATCAATGGAGTTCGATCAAGGCCTATGCAGATTCTTCAAGATAGCAGTGACAATCAACTGGTTGAGAATCCTGAGTTCACTATCTGGAAAAGGCAAGATCAACTATTACTTGGTTGGTTACTCTCTTCTATGAGTGAAGCAATCTTAAGCTTGATAATCGGATGTAAATCTTCTTATGATGTGTGGATTGCTTTAGAAAAACAATTTGGATCTCAGTCTAAAGCAAGAACTCTTCAGCTTCGATATCAGTTACAAACAATTAGGAAAGATGGATATACTATGGCAGAATATTTTCTTAAAATGAAAAATACTGCAGATAATCTAGCAGCAGCTGGAGCACCAGTTACAGATGATGAATTCATTTTATATTTGTTGGGAGGATTGGGAACTGAATATGATTCTGTAGTGGTTAATATCACAAGTAGATCTGATGTTCTAAACATGCATGAAGTTTACTCGATGCTTTTAATTCAAGAAAGTAGAATTGAGCAGCAAAATACTATGAATGCAGCTTTAGCTCAAGCTAGTTATAATGCTAACTATGCTCAGGCCAAGCAGTACAATAAGAATGATGATGCCAAGAAAGGAATGAATTATGGTCAGAATAAAGACTATGGTAAAGGACGTGGAAAGAATGGTTCTTATAGCAAAGGGAACACAAGGCCAATTTGTCAGATCTGTACCAAAGTTGGTCACACTGCCAACATCTGCTATCACAGGTTTAACAAAGACTATGTTCCAAAGACTCAGCAAAATTATTTTCCACAGCAGCACAATTATCAGCAAAGACATCCAAAAGGCCTTAACCAGAACAACAAGGCAGCTTATGTGAGTAATACTGAAGGAATAGCAGATGAGGGTTGGTATCTTGACAGTGGTGCCACTCATCATTTAACCAATGATGTTAATAATTTGGCCACTAAAGGTGAGTTTAGAGGCACAGATAAGTTAATCATTGGCAATGGTCAGGGCCTTTGTATTTCACATATCGGTAATGCTTTTCTTACCTCAAAAACATCTAGGAATACTACCTATCAACATAAACTTGTTCTCAAAGATATTCTCTGTGTTCCTCATATCACAAAGAATTTGATAAGTGTTTCTAGATTGACAGCTGACAATAACCTGACTATTGAATTTTCTGGTGTATCTTGTTATATTAAGGACAAGAAGAAAGGGTTGTTGCTGCTGGAGGGTGTGGCTGTGAAAGGACTCTATAAGCTTCTCATCAATTCTTCCAAGCAAACATTGGTACCTGGTGTGTCAAAAAAATATGCACCTGCTTCTATGTTGTCTCAATTTCAGCTTCTTGATCATGTTCTTGATAATAATATAGTTTCTAAGTGCTCAAATCAAACTTCTTTTCCCAATATGTTAAGTTCTACTCAAGTTTGTAACACTTGTGTTACTTGTAATTCCTTTGCAGCTTTAGGGTCAGTTCATAGCTCTTCGAGAGCTATAGATATTCTGCATCAGAAACTTGGTCACCCAAGTTTCAATGTCTTACAAAGTGTATTGAATTCCTGTGACACTTTTGATCATATTAATAAATCTATGTCTCCTAGTTTCTGTGATGCTTGTCAGTGTGGAAAGAGTCATAAACTTCATTTTCCAAAAACCAATATCAAAGTCTCAAAGCCCTTAGAATTGATATATACCGATTTATAGGGACCTTTTGCAGTTACATCTTTACAAGGCTATAAATATTATATTAGTTTTGTTAATGCCTATACTAGATACACTTGGATTTTTCCAATGAAACTCAAGTCTGAAGCACTTTCTATCTTTATTCTTTTCAAGAAACAAGTTGAAAAACAGTATGATCTATTCATTAAAACTCTTCAATCTGACTCAGGAGGAGAGTTTTTACCCTTTGCTTCTTACTTGAAACAAAATGGTATTTTTTTTAGATACTTTTGTCTTTATACTCATCACCAAAATGGTGTCGTTGAAAGAAAACATAGGCACATAGTTGAGTTAGGACTTACTTTACTCTCTCAAGCATCCTTACCATTAAAATTCTGGTGGGATTCATTTCATACTGCTGTGTATCTTATTAACAGATTACCAACTTCTATTTTAGCTAACATTTCCCCTTTTGAAGCCTTAAACAAACAACAACCTGATTATGCCCTTTTAAAGGTTTTTGGCTGCTCTTGTTTTCCTTTTCTTAGATGTTATAATAAACAAAAACTTGATTTTCACTCTTCCAAGTGTACTTTTATCGGTTATAGCCCTCTTCACAAAGGTTATAAGTGTATGCATTCTTCTGGTACAGTTTATATAGCCAGACATGTTATTTTTGATGAAACCTCTTTTCCTTATAAAGAATCCTTCAATTCAGTTTCCTCCTGTTGTTCTTTATTTCCCAATTCAAATATTCCTTTAGCTACTACAATCTCTATTCCATGTGAGTCTTTTGCTCCAACACACTCTCCAATCAGCAATGATCTCTCACCTTCTTCACCAGTACACTCTTCTCAGTCAGCTTGTAATACTACTAGCCATGCTACATCTAATATCCAGCCTGTTGATAGAAGAGCTACATCCATGACCCAAAATAATCATCCTATGCTTACTAGAGCTAAGAATGGTATCTTCAAACCTAAGGCTCTGTTACATACTTCTATTTCTGAGTCAATATCAACTCCTACATCTATTAAAGAAGCATTACCAAGTCATCATTGGATGAATGCCATGACAGAAGAATATGAGGCTCTTATCAGAAATAATACTTGGGATTTGGTTCCTGCCTCAGCTTGGCAGAAATTGGTTGGCAATAAATGGGTGTTTAGAGTTAAATACAATACTGATGGCTCTGTTTCTAAGTATAAAGCTCGGTTGGTAGCAAAGGGTTTTCATCAAACTCAAGGTGTGGACTTCTTTGAGACTTTCAGTCCGGTAGTGAAAGCTTCTACTGTCAGAATAATTTTGAGCATTGCAGTTATAAGGCGATGGAGTGTAAGACAAATAGACATCAACAATGCTTTCTTGAATGGTGAGTTAACAGAAGATGTGTATATGGTACAACCTGAGGGTTTCCAAAGTTCTCTCTATCCTAATCATGTTTGCAAACTAAACAAAGCTCTTTATGGACTTAAGCAAGCTCCTAGAGCTTGGTATGACAGACTGAAATTCACTCTAGTGCAGTAGGGTTTTCTGAATTCAAAGGCAGACACTTCTTTGTTTATCAAGCATCATTCATCTTCCTTGCTTTTGGTTTTTATTTATGTTGATGATATTTTGATCACAGGGCCTGATTTATGTGCCATCAATTCATTCATTCAGCAACTTAATGCCACTTTTGCTCTTAAAGATCTGGGTTCCTTTAGTTATTTTTTGGGTATTGAAATCACTCCATCTGAAAATGGTCTTCATCTCTCTCAAACTAAGTACATCAAGGATTTATTGTCTCGTGCTAACATGTCAGAATGCAAAGGGTGTGATACTCCTATGGCCTCAAGTCAGAAACTATCAAAATCTGGTGGTGATTCCTTTCCTGATGCTTCTTTCTATCGTAGCATTATTGGTGGTCTACAATATGTTACTTTGACAAGGCCTGAGATTGCCTTTGCTGTCAACAAATTAAGTCAGTTTTTGTCTTCTCCATCATCTCTTCACTGGCAAGCTTGTAAAAGGCTACTTCGATATTTACAAGCAACATCAACTTTTGGTTTACAATTTTCCCATTCTGATTCGTTTGAGTTAACAGCCTTTTCCGATGCTGATTGGGGTTGCGATATAGATGATCGAAAGTCAGTTGGGGCGTATTGTATCTACCTTGGTGGTAATTTGGTCTCATGGTCTTCCAAGAAGCAACAAGTTGTTGCTCGATCAAGTACTGAATCTGAATACAGGGCTCTAGCTTTTGCATCTTCAGAACTTGTTTGGATTCAATCTTTGCTTAGTGAACTTCGTTTTTCCCTCTCTCATTATCCTATCATCTGGTGTGATAATCAGAGTGCTGCTTCTCTTGCCTCAAATCCAATCTTTCATGCTCGCACTAAGCACATAGAGCTTGATGTGCATTTTGTTCGTGATCTGGTGTTGAATAAGCAACTAGAGGTCAGGTATGTTCCCAGCAATGAGCAAATAGCTGATGCTCTTACTAAAGCTCTTCCTTATCCACAATTCTGCTACTTTCGTCGCAAGCTCAATGTTCTTCCCCGACCTTGAGCTTGAGGGGGGATGTGAAGATACTACTCACTGCCCAGAACCTTAGTTGCTGCTGACCTGATGCTAAATGCTTTTGATCTGGGTTGAATTGTTAAGTTGTTACTGACGTGGAGCTAATACATCTTTGCTTAGTTATTACTGATGAGCTGGCTACTCTTTAACTAACTTGAGGAATTTTGTTTTAGTATAATAGTTAGTACTCTGTCAACTGGTTATATGGTGAAGATAATATTTGATTCAATAAACACAAATTCTCTCTTCAGAAATTTTCTTTTACTTTCCTAGTAACCAAACAACATTTTCTGAATCTTCTCACTCAGGCATTCCAACTCCAAATTCTGCGGCGGAAAAGTGGAGGCCCCACAACACAGAGAAAGGGTTCTGTTTCTTGGGATAGAGGTGAAAGAAAAACCTTGGAGAATCCGGAGAAAGAGTTGGTGTAATCGTCGTTGTGGTTGGGTTTCTTGAGATTGGGTTCATGGGAGGAGAAGGGATTCTTTGAAGAAGGGCATTTGCGGGATCCAGAAGAGAAAGAAGCGGCAGAGAAGCGATGAAAGCCGCATAAGGTACATGGATTCGATTAGCAAGGCGGAGATGGAAGAATCGGTCAGTGGATTGGTCAAAGAAGGAAGAAAAAAAAGAGTTGAAGACGAGGGCTTCGCGGAGGAGATGATGGTCTTCTTCAGCTTCTTCCTGGTATGGATGGCTCCGAGCAATTCTCTAGTTACTGCTCTATCTTCAATTCTTTCTTTGATTGTTGATTTATAAATGTGATATTTTTACCATGATGCCCCTAAATCTAACGTCAGCTAACAGAGGTGGACGGCTTGAGGGGAGGTAAGTGTTTCTTTCCCTAAACATTCTCTCCAAGTGTTAAAAGGCCAAACCTCAGGGGAGGTATGTGTTAATTCCCCTAAATTATAATTAAATCCAAAACTTTTCTTATCTGAAAGCACTTTGGGCGGACAATAACCGGACTTCTTGTTAAGCCTTTCCGTAAATATAAAATAATACAAGTAAACTACACCTTCCCACTAACACTGGACTACGAGCAGTTCAATAATTAAAATCTGATACGCCATCAAAAAAAATGGATTCTCCGTGCACTCTTGACATAAATTTTTTTACGGGTCTCTTGACGTGGTTAGTGGTAAACTCAGAACTATTATCCTACTGAGGAAAATAGAGTGCAATTAATGTACGCTGTGCTTGCGGCCAATAGACAGAAGTAAGTCAATTAACCGGGTTGTACATTAAACATAATTTTATTGTACCCATTTTTCTTGTCACAACCCAGAGCACGAAAAGAGGAATTCAGAAATTCTTTTTGGAGACAAAGTTTTACGGCTTGTTAGCTAGATAGAATGCGACTAGTGAAACTTATTTATCTACATCATCTGTGGGTAACGTTTCGTCATTGTCAACTTTTAGAGAGTTTCTTATGTACCAAATTCCAGTTCAAGCCAACTAACGTTTAGAGCCTTGCCTTATCAGCCAGATTCTATATCTTGCTCTGGCGACTCCATCGCAACTTCCGTTGAAGGAACTGAATTGGAAGGAGTTCGATCAGCATATTGCTGCACTACTAAAACTGATGCTGAAGTTGAGAAATCGGGAGAAATCAACATGCTGCCAATTGGCCCCAATTCTGGACAATCACTCTTAACATTCAAAACTCCTGCTGCCTGACCTACTGGCATTCGACCGACCAGAAACAGATTGCATTTGTTGAACTTCCTCATTACATCAAGAGTTTCTGAAGTATTCTTTACCTCTCTTTTTTCAAACTTAAAGGACTCTAAGTTTTCGAACTTTTGCTTGATTTCAGCAAGAAAGATTTCATCAGGTGAATCTGCTGTATTGTCAGAGCCATCACTCTTATCAGCTTTAACAATCTCTTCAGAAGTCTCGGGGTGCGCTTGGAAGCGAACCACATTTAGAGTAATACCAGGGTGTTCAGCCATTCGTGCACCGTAGGCAAGAGCTTCCTGATCATCATTTCCACCAAAGAACAAGATTGTTATGTCGGAAGAAACATTACTTGCAGCTACGTGTGTGGTTCCACCAAGGCCACGGTCCACTAATATCCCAACTGAACAGGGTGCATGCTCAAGAACTCTCTTATTGACCCAACGGAATTCGGTTCGAGTTGTCTCTAACATCCCATCAAATCTCTGGTGCTTGTGAAATGGGAGAATTATCATTGCTGCCAGTTTCCTTTCAGCACTACCGCAGATGTCTTCGTGCATGTCTTGCATTGCTGAGATTGCCGTCATTGGTCGGATAGATACGCGGCTTAGCTGCCTGAAAGCCTCAAAAGCAACCACAATTTGGTCACTATCTGACCGCTTGGCTTTATTCCAAAAGGGTATTCCATTCTTTCTTGCTTTGTGAACCATAAGTATTGCAGATGACCTTTCAGAAAGCTCCATGAGATGCATTGCATAGACACACAGTCCTTCCTTCTTTTCGGTCCCGCGTGAAGCCTCAATGAGATTAATCATTGTGGGAATGTTTCTTGTGCTATGGAAGCAGGCCAAAATACGGAGCTGAGAGTCTAGATCTCTTCTCTTAATTGTTCTATACTTGTACATGGATGTACTTGCCTTTTGATGTGGCTTATATACCGCCATGACTAAAGGTGTCGTGATAAATGTTGTGAAGACTGCCATCAAAACCATGATAGCAAATGTTTGATCATTCAATACCTGCAACATCAATCAGCTAGAATGATGAAAATGAAATAAACAATCACCAATAATAAAAAATTCTGCGTTGTTAATCGCCAAAAAAAAATGATATTACCTTTCTGTCTTTTCCAATGTTGAGAACAATGAGCTCCACCAGGCCTTTAGTATTCATTAGGAATCCTAGCGCCAGAGCCTCCTTCACAGGGATTTTGCAGACAAGGGATATAGCCACCGTGCCAACGACCTTTCCGAAACATGCTGTAGTTATAACCAAAACCAGGAAACCCCAAGACTGAAGTCCTCGAATTGTGGCTATATCGGTCTTCAATCCACTGGAAACAAAGTACAACGGCAAGAAAAGGCTAGATACAAGATCCTCAACCTTTTCCACCAGAGCACAAGCAAATGGCCCTTCCTTTGGTACGAGAACTCCGATGATGAATGCACCGAAGAGCGCATGAATTCCGATCATATCAGTGACAAACCCGGCTAATAAAACAATAGATAACGTAGAACACACATACAATTCTTTCACAGGCTCACCTTCAGGGCAACGCTGCTCCATCCATCTAAAGATGGGCGGGACAATGAATATGCAACCAAAGACAAAACCACACCCACACAATAAAACCCATAATGATACTAATGGAGAACGCCCTGTTCCAGATAGGGCAATGGCAAGAGCAAGTAGAATCCATGCAGCAACATCGTTCACTGCCGCAGCAGACATTGCTATTCGGCCAACATCAGTAGTTAAAAGCTTGAGTTCAGCTAAAATACGGGCCAAGACAGGAAAGGCAGTAATAGAAAAAGCCACCCCCATAAAAATAAGAAATGGAGGTCCATCAACACCTTTGGAAATAGTCGCTCGGAGGGCGTATGAAGTTCCTATTCCTAATACGAAAGGCAGACTAATTCCTCCAACGGCTATGCTAAGAGCTTTCTTACCAGTCCGGCTAAGGGATTTTGGATCCAACTCTAATCCTACAAGGAACAAGAAGAAGAGAAGACCAAGGTTGGCTAAAGTATCCAACACTGTGATACTTTTTGGTGGAAAAATTGCATTCAGATAGTCTTTGTTTCTTCCCAGAGCAGATGGCCCAAGTAATATTCCTCCCTGTATTATTACAGAATACAAGTCAACGTAAAAGAGAGAAGCAATATCAGGGCTTGTAAAAAAATATCAACGGTAAAATATTTATTAGTAAGTTTCCCGAAATGGCAAATGAATTTAAAGAATAAAAAATCCCACCAGCATCACTTTTTAGTCCATAGATTCTCTTTGGTAAAGACGCATTTTTCTGCCTAATAATTATTTATTTATAGTTCGCTTCTAACTGCCCGGCCCCGGTCTAAAATGCCAATAAATAATTAGACCTGATATTTCACAAATTTAGAAAACCATGTTTAATTGAATTCCACTTCACACGCAAGTACGTCTGCAGACATGAGACTCAGTCCAAGAATATTTAAAATATTATTAATTCCTAATAAAAAAAACATCCACAGATCTATTGAATCATAAGCAAAGCCAAAAAAGATTCGATTATAAAACTAACTTACAATAATCTCCGCAATGACACGAGGCTGTCGAAGAGGCCGTAAAAAAAAAGCGAGGAGACGAGTGAGTAAAACGATGAGACAAATCTGTAAGATTGCGAGAGGAAGTGCGTAGTCAAGAGGATTATCGCCCTGAAACACTCCGTTGGATGTAGCCTTCATCGGCGCCGGACACGAACTTCCAGCCATTTTCACATACACAAGAATAAATCACTGGTTTTCAATTTTGATTAATCACGCTGCCTTCACTTCAGCTTCTCCTCTCCTGTATGATATATATGTGATATGATTATGAAATTTCTCAGCGTATAAGACTAATCCTGTAATAATTTTAGTAGGATTAGGATATTGATAAATTAAAATCAAAAATAAAACTTTACTAGATGGTATTAAACGTAAGACAAATCCTAATCAGATAAGAACAGTAATAAATAAAATAATTTATTCTTCAATTTCGTAAATCAGATCTGGCTTCTCTCCAATCAAAACATTTTCCTTGATAAAGAAATTGAAAAATATTATCTAAAGAGACATCAGCATTGTTGTGCTGAGGTGGAAATTAATGGCAGAAAAAAGTGACTTTCCTTGTATAAGGAACCATCTTAGGAAATTCTGATCATCACTTCTACCATAACTCAGGAACTTTAATAACATTAAATAATAATAATGGGAATAATCCAGGAAAGCATACAAACAGATACAGAGCCACAGATAAGCTTTACCCCAATTAATGCAACAATTTCTTTTTCACTCAATTTCCCAATCAACCAAACAAAACTCTTATCTCCTTTGAAGACGAACAAAATGAAGTTTTTTTAAGTGATTTGTCTAATATGAATTAAACCTAAACAACTAACGGAGAAACGACTGGGACGCGCAGGGAGAAATTATTCTGAATTTCCCACGGATCTCAACGGTGAAGTGGATAGCTGACAGCGAACGGAGAAAACGTCGACTGAGAAAGTGCAAAAATTTGCTGTTGTTGGTCCAGGAATAGTAAATTGCTTAACAAGCAAGGGTATTTTTGTCTTTAGAATAGAGTTGCAGTTCTACGTGGCAATACAGTCAGAAACCGCGGCAAACAAATGGGAAACCGCAAGCAAATGCTATGTGATTCGGACGACTGCCCTGTCCTATTCATCGCATTCGCATTCAATTCACAACTACGACCGACCTTAAAAAAAAAAAAAACGGCACCGTATTGGTCAAAGGTTTTGATTTCTGAAATAGAAAATCAAATCTCGTACCCTGGCTATTTACGAAACAGATCATAAAAGTCCGTTTCCTTTGTTAATAAGGAGAAAAAAAAAAAGACAAAAACTTTTCAATCTTCACTTTCCTTTGCTTTCACACAATTTCCCGATAACCAAACAGAACATTAATTATACGAGAGAGAAAGACGACTCACCTGATCTTCGGAGAAAAGCAATTACTTTAACGAGCAAGTTTTGTCTTCACATCTATTAAAAAAAATAAAGGGTAAGGAAAAATGAATCTCCTGTAATGTTCATAAGAATGAAACTTGAAGGATGAGAACGGCAAGCAAAGAAGTGGAGAAAAATATATATCAGCATGGAGAAAACAAATAGCAATAGATAAGTGGGAGGGAAATGTCATTTTTGCCCTTGGGCTATGTCGTCACTTAAATTACGCCAACTTGTAATAAAGACCATAAATATTTCCCGACACATCAAGATGATGAAATTTTCTCTAGCCTACGAATTTGGAAAGTTGGTCTTTCGGGAAGTTTCTTAATACTTTACAGATAATTTGAAAATAAATTTCTTAATTGAGGAGGTCTCATTTAAAAAAAAAAATCTAAATTGTAATTTTGTTTGATTCACTGTGTACCAAATAATGATTGTCAACGTAATCTCAACTAAAGAATATCAAATGGTAAGATTGTACATTTTGGTATATATCCACCTAAGCCCATTGATTTCATTGCTATATTCACGATATGAATGATTTTATTTAATACTATTATTTGACTTTGTTTACCGTAATAATTATGAAAGTTTTAATGAATCAAAACATTCTCTTATGAGTAAATTAGGTATAAATAGAGTTAGAAAAAAATATATATAAATTATTCATACAAAGTATTATAGTGTGATGATATTGGTTGTTATATAATTCACATTAATTATTCTTGAAAATAATTTTAGATGAGAGAAGAATACGGATCATCCGCATCTCTCTATCCAATCAACTTTTTATTCATACATATTCATTTCAAAATACACTCAATATAAAAGTATCATAATATATTGTCAATTAGATAAATTTACTAGGAATGATCCTGTATAAATTTTAATCTTAATTTTAATAATTA
Source organism: Melia azedarach (assembly GCA_028052125.1). NCBI lineage: Eukaryota > Viridiplantae > Streptophyta > Magnoliopsida > Sapindales > Meliaceae > Melia > Melia azedarach. The sequence goes on along the minus strand of CM051401.1, from coordinate 1,096,982 downwards.
CATTGATTTATATTTTCATCAATAAATTTTATGATATGTTAATGTATATAATTATGTTAACCTTTTTTTTTTTGGTAGTATTATAATTATTACCATAGTTAATATAATTTAAATGCATATACAAAGTAAGATTTTATCAGATAAATAAACACGTAAGAAAATACGGTTATCTCATTTAACCTATTCCTTTCATAACACACAATCTAAATTTAATTTAGTCACATCCAATCCAGCCTACGTCACCCCAAAAAGAAAATTATTAAATATGCTGTAAACTGATCACGACAGTTTAGATTCAACAGTAATAATTTTGTGAACTTATCCCAAAAAAACAAAAAGCCTAGGAGCTGGGACGTCTAAAATAAAAGTAGTATTATGTGACAGTGACATAATTTTGTACGTATTCTTCTCCTGTATCATATCATCATTACGATGGCTACGAGAAAAGCGTAGGACGACGCCAGTGTTTTTTTTTTCCTTAATATATTGTTGTTGTCAATTATTTTATTACGTTTATAGGGAAACTAACATTCTAGCCCCTAATGTTTAGCAAGATTTTAAATGATCACACGACTTTTCTATACAAATTCCCTTGACTTTAAGAGTCTGTTGAGTCAAGGATTAGATAAATAAATTTAGAGGATCCAATTTTAGATTCCAGAAAAATTATCTGCTAAAAATGTTATATATTTATTTTAATTTTTTCTTTCATAATTTTTATCAATATTATGGTTGAGTAATGTATTTATTTTAATTTTATTAATTTTGTGATTAAATTAATGAATGTAAATATGATAAAAATGTATTAAATAGGTATATAAAGGATGTGATATATCAATTCTATCTAATTTTTTTATTTCAAGCCTATTGTATTCAAATTATTTATTTTATTAACATATTTTTAATTGATTGTGCAGGCAGTAGTAGGGCCTTTATGAAACATCGTGATAAGCTAAAGCTATGTCTTGTCAATATATTAAGAAAAAGGGGATCCTAAAGTTAACAATAATTGGACCCGCCGTGCGCCACAAAAAGTCAATAAAATTAAAAAGTACTTTAGTCACTCCCGTCGGGCCCACCCTCAGCTAGTCAATCTCCCATTGGATATATTCAATCACGGCTTTTGCAAAAGAGTTGAATGTGTATCTGTCGTACACGTTATTCACTTCGTATAATCTGAACGGCTGGTAATCTCCTATAAAGTCAAGCTAAGCGGATCCCCCTTCATAAAGTCAAAACTCATATTCAATGGTTTATGATCTAACATCACCAATACGGGTACAGCAATCAAACGTTATTGCATTAACATGAAATCTCCGAGCTAGCTAACGGAGGATCGATCAATTGCGACTGCGTCATTTTGATAAATTATACACGAGTTTGACGTTAATTTGATTTAACAACGTTCGATTGTGATTTCAATTTGAAGCCGTTTATGACGGTTTTCTGATCGCATACTGAGTAACCTCTAACGTGTGTGAAGGGTGTCTGTCAGTTTTTGAAGTTATCAAAATTGGGCCCAGTTATTAAAATAGGGTGTAAGGAAATTTGGCAATAAATTGATGTAGAAAGTAGGAGAACAATTTGCTAATTAGCTGGTATGTTTACCATATTATTATCGTACATTAACGTAAATAAATGTAGCTTTGGTTTCCGAAAATTATATTTGTTTCTATTCCAAACCAAACCAAGCACACAAGTCGTTTGCAGAAAAGAGCAAGTGACTGCAAAAGCTGACGCTGACGAAATTTGCCGATAATATTAATACCATTCCGCCGCTTTCATCCAATCTTAGATTATTCGATTATTGTTCAATTCACATGGTTCCCTTCATTTTGGTTAAATGGAAAGGCCAAATAATCAAAGTTTTTGTATAAATGAATTATCAAATTTATTAATTATATCACGTAGTTATTTTGAATAGGAAAGAAAAAAAATTATATAGTAAGATAGATTTTGGGTGTCTAAAAAAAAGGTTTTGTTCTACTTATAACCCTTTAATTGAATGTTAAACATGGAAGTAGTGATTTTTTATATCCCAGCTTGTGAACTAACACTTTACTAAATATTTGTTTAAAATTATCAAGGAGAGAGTGTTAGCGTACTTACTGCTTATACTGTTTAACATTTTTTTAACAATTTTTGGAAAACACAATTAATGTTTAATTTATAATTAAAAAATTTATATTAACTGAATTATTTATACTCATTGATGTAGAAATTTTACTCGACCACATCAAAAACCACATCAAATCTAAAGATAGGTCTAGATGTCCTGACGTGGTCAGTTGAACCACATCAGATTGTTATATTGAGGTGGTTGGTTGATGAGGTCTAAAGTTGGGCCGATGTCAGGTTGTCTTGGAGTTCTCTAAAATGGTGAACGGACGTTACCCATTAGTCGCAAAACCACTTCGTTTCACCTCTTCGAACAATTCCGAAACTCAAATTCTGTCAAATTACTCTATGAACCTCCTGCAAGACAGAATACGGGTCAGACGAAGTTCGCCTATTTGGCGACCCCCTTTTGATGTTTAAGTCAATTTCAAGTAGATATTAGATTTTGGAGGCGTGGAATCTTGCCCCTCTTTTATATGTAAAAATGTGATATAATAAGAGAAATAAGGTCTACAGAGATTGGTCGAGTCAAGGTTTTCAACCTTTGGAGAAAACAGCATAGGAGCGATGTTTATAGAGAGCTTATGGAGCATTTATGGTGGACAGAATGAACCTAAAGAGTGATTTTGGGAAGTGTGTCTGTAAAGAACTTACTTAAGAGAAAATGAGTTTTCCTTTCTTAGGATCAATGCAAAATGAGACCACCCTTTTAAACCTAAGAAAAATATGTTTAAGTAGAAAGACAAAGCTGGGCATTGATTGGTTGATACATGTTACCCTAATTTGGTTCAACCTAGTCTACGTAGAGGTAGGGATGACAATAGGGTGGGGCAGGAGTAGGGAGGCCTTTTCCATTCCTACCTTATTATAATTTGATCCCTATTCTCCACCTCATTTCTCAATAAAATTTAATAGGGCAGGAATGAAGAATCTCCATATGGAGAACAAATTCCTTATCCCCATTTATTTTCTTATTTTTATATTTATTTATACTAATATTAATTAAAATGTCACTAATATATTATAGTATTATTTATATGTAATAACTATATTAAAAATATAAACTTACTACTTGATTGAATACAAAAAGTTATGAATATATATATGTTTTTATTTGCAAAATAACATATTATAATATATAATTATATATATTTGAGGAATAAAGCAGTAATGGGGTGAGGAGTACTAAATCGTTCCCCACCCTATTAACAATTCGGGGATTAATCTCTCCCCATTCTCCATCTCATTTTTCATTATATCACCCAAAATTTACCCTAATTAGGGTAGATCCCTATGAGGCCCCAAACCTGTGGAAGATTTTTCCATCCATACATAGAGCTTGGTCATTGGACTTAGGTAGTGCCACGTGGCATGCTGAGATTGGTTATCTCAACACCTGGCGGTACATGGCTTGATCTTATTAGGCTAAAAGATTCGATGGTCAGTAGTCCCCAACTTTCTGAGAGACATAGTCGCCTTTAGTCTTAAGTTAGAGTGCGGACCCCTCTATTTGGTCGCTAGTCTCCCCTCTGCCACCTAATATTTGGCATGACCAACATATCCCCTATCCCGTAGCAAGATTAGATATTATTTCCTTTTTGCTTTTTGATAGTCCGCTGTAACATTGCTTGTGGGTGTAGAAGGGAACCTAGGTCGTGCCAACCTAGTCCTTGACACACATGGTCACCTGATCTTTGGCTTACCTAGGTGTGATATTTGGCGTTAAGCTGTTTATAGCATTTTATGTTATATCTTAAGGCATAGAAAAGGAATTGAGAGCGTTTTTCGTATCCCTTTTAGACGTCGTGGTATGAAACTACGTCCATTATATGTGCTTGCGGTATATGGTTGCGTTTTTCACACGTGCCATGGTATATGGTCACATAGATGCTTCCATATATACTACGGTATATAGTTGCATGGATATTTTCACATACACCACGGTATATGGTCGTATAGGTGTTTACACCAGTGCCATGGTATATGGTCGCCTAGGTGTTTACACCAGTGCCACGATATATGATTATGTAGCGTGTTATTAACTTATGACGAATATTTTGGTGAAATGAAATAAGGAGCCCATCCTAAGGTGGGTCTTATCCAATCACTTTCGACCTGGTGATTGGTTTGCTCTACTTCGAGATAGCGACGAGGTTGATCACCTCACTTGGTGCCTGCACTATGTTGAGGTAGCGACGGAGTTGACCACCTCACCTGGTGCTTGTTTCATGTCAAGGTAGCGACAAGATTGGTCACCTCACCTAGTACTTACTGAAATTATTGCGGGCTCATATTCTGTTACGTGTCTAACTATATTTTTCTCATAATAATACCCAAAAGGAAAAGATCTGTGAACATAATTTACTCATAAAAAAAATACTAAGTTGTTGTAGAATTAATGTTCAAGCAATATGAAAATTAGCATGACACTAATTAATATTAATATATAAAGGGATATGCTACTGATACTACTGATATATTAACTTAAAAATTTAAAATGTAAAATACAAAATACTAGTTGGAAAATGGAAAGGATGTGATAGCCTCGTAGGATTGAAGACTTAGTCGGCCCTCTATTTGCCATAATTTGTCGGTAGTCGCTCTGTGAAATGATAAATATATAAGAGTCGAAAGCCCATACATAGATTCATCGAAAAAATAATAAGGCTTGGGTTACAAAGATTTTGGAATCTGAAAATGACCATTGAAATTGTGCAAGCCCAAGATGTCAATATTTACAAGTCCAATCAAATAAAAAAAGAGAAGCGAGTTCTCTTCGAGAGTCTAAGACAGACAGACACAGAACACAAGACAGCACGTGATCCCCCCCTCGTGCAGCTGTACCTCTACTCGACTTTTAGATTTACATATTTACTGCTACTGTTTGGGGAATCCAAGAGAGAAAAATTATATTGATTCCACTCCACCTATTTTCCCTGCCTCAGAAATAGATTGCTAGCTTCGCTTTCACTTACTCTTCACCTGCTACAAAAACAACACATATACGGCTTAGATTCGCCTATCAGTAACTCTTAACACGCCGCGGAACAAATATATCTGTGTTCATGCAGTAAAAAGAATTAAAAAAAATATTATAGTAGTTCGTACGATCAATCAACTTTGGCGGGTGATGTAACTAAATGCAAAACAGGTAATCCAACCACCTTCCCCATAAACCCTTTTCTCACTTTTGCCATGGAGGTCATCATAACTCATCAGAGCAGACTTCAACTCTAACCAGAGATAGAACACACACCCACAGAGAAAGTAAAAATCTCCAGACTGGAAAAACTTTACCAAATCCAAAACCCCAAAAAATGATGAGAGAGAAGAATGACCCAACAAAAGAAATTTAATTTTGAGGTGTAGGGAAATGAAAAGGGAAGGAAAAAGTGACCAAGGGGGAGCGGAAAAGGAGGAAAATTTGGGAGAAAAGTTGAGGAGGGGGGTCTTGGTTGGCAAAAGGCGGGGCCCAAGTACTCCAATAGTGTCTGCTTGGAGACTTTGGCCTTCTCTTGAGGCGCAGGCGCATGATAGCATCATTAAAGAAGAAAACGCTCATCTTTCTGCTAGGAAACTTGCTGCTGCTCTCTGGGAGTTTCATCACTACTTTCCCATCTCTAAAATGCACCGCGGTGTTGGCGTTAATGGTGCTGGCGACTCTAAAATGCGCCGCCACCGTACTCAGCACCATTACAAGGACAAGGGTATTGACTTGTCTCACTTCTTGGCTGATCCTTCTCCCAGTTCTCCTGAACAGGTGTCTTTTTTGTCCTTGTTTGTTCTGTACATATATGCCTTTGTGTTTTTGTTTTGATGAATTGGTCGATTTGCGATTCTTCTCTCTCTCTGTTTTTTAAATGGTTTTCTAATTTATGCTTCTGCTGATTGATGTATTAATTGGTGGCTTGTTTTGGGTTCTATGGTTTCTGCTAATATGTAAGGGAAAGATAGTGGATTCTGCTGATTGATGTATTAATTGGTGGCTTGTTTTGGGTTCTATGGTTTCTGCTAATATGCAAGGGAAAGATAGTGGATTAGTGTTGATGGGCTCGTTTTGTCTCTATTTTGTATTGTATATTTTGGCTAATTGGTAAGTGATTTGGAAATGTCATATCAAGCTGGCTAATTCTATTGTTAATGTGTTTGTGTTTAAAGGATTTTATCAATAAAGAAGCTTTTCTTCTCTTGCAAGGTTGATGATTATACTTAATCTGATGATTTTATTTAATTTTAACGACCTTTTTATTGGTTTCACATTTGTGCTTGCATACTTTTTATGGTTTCTATAGTTCTGAAGGTTTAGGACAATTTGTTTGCTAGTTTATATTGCACATCGTTCTCCTTGCGATAATTCAGTTAAGGTTTTCTGTTCTTGAAAGAAGTACATTTAGTTTAAGTCTGATATTAATTCGTTAAGCGAGGAACTCATTCTTGTTAAATTGGATGTTCTTTGCTGTTATGGGATGTAGAAGTATAATTGATGCTTGACTCTTTCAAAATACAATTACAGTAAAACTTCAGGATCAAAATTTTGATTTATGCTACATATTTCTTAAACCGTAAATGTCTCAGGTATTTATATAACTAGAAGTGGCAGTTCACTAAAGGAATGAGCATAAATTTGTAAGATTGCTTGTATTGAGCACCGAGAGTTCCATGCTAATGCATTTTGCATTAACCAAATGCAAGCTATTAATTTTTTTGTTCTTTCTTACACCAGCCAGAGAGTGCAAGCAGTTTGAGGAGACATATTGCTCAATCACTGATTCAACATCACCGAGCCATCGAAAGAAATAATCGTGCCCTGCAGCCTGTATCTCCCGCAAGTTATGGTAGTTCCATGGAGGTAAGCATAATTTCATTTCTTTCTTTAATTTTCTCGGCATACAGACAATTTCCTTGAAAAGCAGGTGCTTGGTTCTGCTGGAGTCAAAGCCAGACCTTGCAAATTTAATTTCTGAGTGGAATGAGGCTGAGTGGCTTACACTGAACAACAGTTCCTTGCTTGAGCCCCTGGTTTTGCATCACTTGCATCTTATATAGCCTGAGAACCAAGCTAATCAGTGACATATTTGAGTAATCGGTGACTGAGTTGCTGCGCATGTCTTATGACACACATAAATGCAAACGTTATTTTACACAATCCCATTATAATCACTGAGGTTTTGACCGTATGCTTTATGTGCTGGTGGTAATGCAAGTCCTTTTTTCCCCTTCAATTCAACCTTTCCGCTCCCAATTTATGGCTCCTATTTTTCTTTCACATGTATGATGAAACCCTGAAAATTCCATGTTAAAATCAATAAGACAATTTCACTTTGAAGGAAACTCTCAATTGGTAACAGTCTAACACTGACTTGTTCAGGAGAATATTAATGGCTGTGGAAGGGACTTCTCCTCGACCATGACCCTCAGACTCTGTTTTAAATCATTTTGCACAAACTTGGATTATTTTCAAAGTCTATCCTTATTTTTTATTTTGGCAGTAGTCTCTTCTTTTGTGCAGCTAGTGTTAGCTCCTTCAGTGTCTACCAATACTCTCAATATGCTTAAAACATGTGCCCACATTGAGTCTCAGGCTCACTGTATATATATATATATATATATATATATATATATATATATATATGCTCTCTTGATGGTAAATCCTTCATCCTTATTGAGTCTTCTGCATGGTTTCGCATGTTTTTTTTTACTGCAGATGGCACCTTATAACCCTGCGGTCACTCCTACAAGTTCTTTGGACTTTAAGGGAAGAGTTGGTGAGTCGCGTTACAATCTTAAAACGTCTACAGAACTGCTAAAAGTATTAAACCGAATCTGGAGCTTGGAGGAACAACATGCTTCTAATGTTGCATTAATTAAAGCGTTGAAAACGGAGCTAGACCATGCCCGTGTCAGGATCAAAGAGTTGCATCGTGATCACCAGGCAGATCGGCATGAAATAGATGATTTGATGAAGCAAATTGCTGAAGATAAGCTAGTTAGGAAGAGTAAGGAACAGGATCGGATCCATGCCGCTGTACAGTCTGTGAGAGATGAACTAGAGGATGAGAGAAAATTAAGAAAACGGTCAGAGAGCCTTCACAGGAAGTTGGCTCGTGATCTATCTGAGGTTAAATCTACTCTTTCTAGTGCTTTGAAAGAGCTGGAAAGAGAGAAAAGATCAAGGATGCTGTTGGAAGACCTTTGTGATGAATTTGCTGTGGGCATAAAAGACTATGAGCAGGAGGTGCATGCTCTGAAACAGAAATCTGACCAGGATTGGGCTGGGAAGGGTGACCATGATCGTTTGATTCTCCATGTATCTGAATCATGGCTGGATGAACGAATGCAGATGAAACTAGAAGAAGCTCAAAGTGGTCTTGCAGAAAAAAACTCAATAGTGGACAAGTTAGGCTTTGAAATCAGGGACTTTCCTTCAGGCCAAACAGATGTCTGCTTCCAAGAGAACTGATAATGTGTTCCCTAGGGATAGGCGAAATTCACTTGAATCCGTTCCTCTAAATGAAGCTGTGAGTGCACCTCAAGCGGTTGAGGATGAAGAAGATTCTGCAGGCAGTGATTCAAATTGTTTTGAACTAAACAAACCAAGCAATGGTGACTCGAAGTTTCACAAAGATGAAGCAGTGGACAATACTGTGGATGAAACATTGAAACATTGTCAAATAAAGAAAAATAGTACATCTCATGAAAGATCCCTCAGTGCATCTCGTGAAAGAGTAAGGGGTCGAAATCCATCCAGTTTGCAAGTTAAGTTTGAAGAACAGATGGCTTGGGCCATGTCGTGTAATGGTAATAAAGTCTCTCAGACAGTGAATATAGAACCAGGAAAAGACGGGGAAGGGAAACCGACTGAAGTAAGCACTTCTCGTAAACCTGAAAATTCTGGAGCCGCTGAAGATGACGTTCAAGAAAGACAAATCGAACATGACGAGCTCCATGGACCAAACTCAAACTATATGATTGATAATCTAATAAGAAATCATATATTGTTATCAGAAGCTGGGAGTATACATCCTGGAAAATGACAGCGGCGAGGCTTCTTGCAGTTATCCTGCACGGAGGAATCAAGCTAGTCCAGTACGGCAGTGGATGTCAAAACTCACACCCCCGGATATTGACATTTCCAAATCTTCCACAAAAGTTCCTGCGGCCTCCAAGGAGAATACATTGAAGGCAAAGCTTCTTGAAGCAAGGTCGAAAGGGCAACGCCCGCGATTTAAAGTTTTCAGAGGCTCCTCTTAAGCTAAGAGAAAATTTAAGTAGATTGTTAAGATGGTTCTAGTGTAGCTTGGGGGATCAGCTCTTTCTGTCTTGTTGCTCTTAGAAGTTGTGTTATGTGAATATTGGCCGCAGAGCTCTATATATTTGAATGTTGCCATGCTTTAACTACGGCTCTATTTTTGTCTTCTGTAATTTGGAATTTATAGTCTGTAAATAAGTGTAATATTTTTATTACGTAGCCAGCCACAGAATGGATGAATTGCGAGGTGCACTGCAATTTTGGGTAATTATTGAGTCTTGGTTATTGAGTGCAGTTTGCCTTTTTTATGGGTGCGTTTGGATGTGAAAATGCAGTTTCAAGACTAGTCGAATGCTAGGGTCTTGCAGTATTTGTACTAAATAAATATGTTTGGGATATTTGAAAATGAAATTATTACTTTTTAAATATAAATAAATTGATAATTAGTAAACATTAGCTATCATATAATAATATGGAATGATATAAACTGAACTCTCTTTTGTTACTATTTGTTCAGTATTTTAGTTAAGGATCTGTCATACGCATTTCTTAAATAAGTACTGTAAGTCCTGGTCTTGGGCATGAATTTGGGTCCCAAATTTCAAGGGACAAAGGTTGGGCCACGTTTAGTTTAATTGCGCTTTAGATTATTAGACTATTGGATCATTTAGTGCGAGGAATCAAAAGTTAGCCGGGAAGGTCGGGTGATCGACGTAGGAGAGCGAGCGAGAGAGAGAATGGCAGCGGCGTCGTTTAGATGGATACTGCAGCTACACAAGGACGTACCGAAAGCAGCTCGGTTCTACTCGGAAGGTCTGGATTTCGCGGTCAATGTCTGCACACTTCGCTGGGCTGAACTTCAATCGGGTCCGCTCAAGCTCGCTCTCATGCAATCCCCCAGGTTTTTCCATTGCCTTTCTTGTGTTTGATAATATGTCTACAAAATAAGTTACTTAAAAAAGTGCTCAACTAACTTCATTCTCTTTTGACACCTATGTTTTGCATTGTCTAATCGCTTATAGTTGTGGGTTGCTTTCACTTGTTCTACATTGTATACATCTGAGTGTTAGGGATCGTGGATGTCAACTCAAAAGTTGAACCATTAAAAATAATAATAATAATCTGGTTTCTTTTAAAAGATTCGGTGCACCGGAGGATGCAATGTTGATAGTTTTCCATTGCAGTTGGAGCAAGCATGAACTGATTTTATGTAGTGAAGTTTCTTCAATTTAGCTTCCAACTTCAGAGCATATACGGTTAATCCAATAATCATCGTACTTAATTAATCACCCCTTTGGTTTTTTCAAGTATTGCTCATCGAATATCATGTATTTTTTGGGATTCCGTTGCTAGTTTGAGTTCCTGATGGGGGGCACCCGTAAGAATTTTGATTTTGTTAATCAAATCTGTGTTTTGTTTCTGACTGGAGATGTGAGTTTCTAAATAAGTTTTACAGTGACCACGTCATGCAGAATGGATACTCATCTCTGCTATCATTCACGGTGACAGACATTAACAGTACGGTGACAAAATTAATGGCTTTGGGAGCTGAACTAGATGGTCCTATCAAATATGAGATCCATGGGAAGGTATGGACCTCCCATTTCGTTAGATATTTTCTTAGGTTTGATTATGATATTCAATTATTGAATAATTTGCTTGTGATCAGGTAGCAGCTATGCGATGTGTTGATGGTCACATGTTAGGCCTCTATGAACCGGCATAACTCTTAATCCTGACACCATCAAAAGAAGTAGGCCACTAATGGCACTTTTATTATGCCATATTTAAATCTTTTGAAAACATAGAGAAGATATCAGGAAGCTTTTCTTTCTCTGGATTCCTTCAATTACTGTTAGGTTTGTTCATCCAGACCAATTGCCAGCATGCACGCATGGAGCATTAGACCTAAAAATAAGGCCAATGGGTAGAATGTTAGTTGCAATCGTTTGCACCATTAGCATCTATAAGAAGTGGCAGGAAATCATCCTTAGATATCTTTTGTAGCACAATTTCTCATTTTGCTAGCTTATAGATTTTTCATATGTTGTACCTTTATTGCAATTGCAATTGCAAAATTAGACGTCTTCGTTAATAAAATTGTCAAGTTTGGTTGGTTGAAAACTTTCATCTCAAACTGTTCAATGATTCTGCATTGGGTCAAGAACCTAGCTGCAGAACTTGAAGATGAAGATGCATGTTGTCTCAGTGTAAGGCAATCCCTTTTGTAATTGATTCCCAAGATTCATTTGGCAATTACATGGTTTTGAGTGGTAGAGATAAGGATGATACACTGAAGAATGGTATGCAAGACATGAAAGTGTTATGGGGCTAAAATACTTTGTTCCACATGTAGTTTTGTACATAAGGTCTGGACCACACAGGAGCACTGAAATGGATTAATATAGGTAGTACATGAAATCAACGCCATGCATTGCAGTTAAGTTCAGAACTCTTTTTTATTCTTTTGTCCATGATGTATCAAGTTTAGATGTTCTATTTTGCGCATCGAGGTGCATGCCTGATGCCTTTCAAGAGATAAATGCACTGTCGGATGTTTCCTCTTTATTAATTCTGTGAAGTAAAAGAAGAGAGAACAATAAATTGGCAGTGTTGATTGCCAAAGCAATAGAATATTATCTTTGATTTAAGAGTTCTTTCCTTTTTCCTTTTTTATCGGTTTGTTTTTTTCAGAACAAACATTTCCTTCCACTTAACATAGTTAAGGTAAAAACAACACCCATGAGGATTGATTTACTAATATATATGCAATTAGTCAAACTATTAAAATTCATTGATAACCAAAAGGTACCTTTATCAATATGTACAGTACAATTTAATTGGTAAAATTTTTTTAGTGTGGCTGGAGTTTCAAACTCCATTGGAGGGCTTTGAATTATTATTATATATTTTGTAATAATTGTAAAGTAAAAAAAATTAGTGAGCACAATCAAAGGTGAATTTCAATAGAATTATTTTCTTAAACTCTTGCAAATCACCCACTATCATTAAAGTTGGCAGGCTCTTTCTCAAAATATATTTTCTTTTTTGTGCAAAAATGGGGTATTTGAAATCTTTCATATTTGAATTTTCAACTTTAAAATTTTCAAATTTAGAGAAAAATTATTAAAACCAACACAAATTTTAATTTAGGTATTGTAAATTTTAAACCATATCTATTGTCAATTGAGAGTTGTTAAATAATAAGACTTAGAAAAATTGACATATACTCTCCATATTTAGAGAAATAGACACTTATTTTTTTATGTCTAGAAAAAAATAAATATTTTTTTCAAATTTAAACAAATAGATCATATTTCTTGACTTTTATTTTTCTTAATTGATCAGTTGGATAAATATTATTTACATCCTTCAACTTTTAAATAATCATAAATTAAAAAAATAATTATTAAAAAATTTAAGGATATTTGCCTTAATTTAAAGAGAATATAAATCATACTATTTAAAAATATTTGTATGTTCGTTTAAATTTCAGGAAAATCTATTTTTTTCAAATATCATAGATAAGTGGGTTCCTTATTATACGTTATAGGATTTTTCATTTACACGTGGGTAGATTTTCTTTAAAAAGAGGATAAAAATTGTATTGTATATGCCTAAATATTTGGTGGGATGGAGGATTTGGAGGGTTCCTATTAATATGTGAAGGTTCTAGATATTTGAGTTGAAGGATAAAAGAAAAATCATATAAATGTATCAACATCTAAACTCCTAAAAGATGTATATTAGTAATTATACATATAATATTAAAAAATTATTATAAAGGTTATTATTTGAAAATTAAGTGAAAAGAAAATAATTTTCCGACCCTAACCACTGTAGGAATATATCCTACGGCATGGAAGTGGATATTGCATAGAAGATAAAACTATATTGTTTCGAGTAAATGACTGGGTAAAAGGTGAGATGCCATCCTTGCCCTAGCCGGTAGCTAGCTCTACGCAGAGTACAGATACTTTGCCTTAATCGAGGAACTGAAACTCCAATTATACCATGCGGATATTAGGCTTCCCTTTGAATTAAATCGATGCGTTTGTTATGGTCAAAGTTGCAGTTGCAGCTGCAGCACCAGCACCGCAGACGAGAATTCAATTATTTTTCTTTGGATTACTAATCCAGCACTTTGCTTCAGTGAAAAGCCACTTAATTGTCAATAAGTAAAACCTTTTAGTTATTATATAATAACAAAAGAAAAAAGAAAATGAATGGTTCGAGTTTAATTAAAGTGTGCTGGATACCCTCTTGATTACCATATCTTTCTTTAGCTTATCTGCTAGTTAAAGAAAATGATGTTCCGTTTTGTTGTTTAGTGAGTCCAAAAGTTAAACAAAAAATCTTTTGATTGTCACATCATGCAAGTATGCCATAGCTCGACAAAAGAAATTTCATCTCCATCGCCATTTTCTGATCTAAAGATCTCAGTATGATTAAGAAATTAATCCACTTAATTTAATTACTCTTGAATTAGCTCTTCTCTCCGAATGGGTTGGAACATCCAGGCCCCAGAGAATAAAGCAAGATCATAATATTTTGCTGTGCTCATTTATTTAAATAATAAATAAATCTTTTGATAAATTTTTAATTAATTTTTCTTCATGTGAGTGAGATCGATACAAATTATTAAGCTTGAAAATTGGATTGAATACATGAGTGATGTTAAGTGTAAAATTAGGGACCACTGAGGGATAGCACGTGGAAAATTCCCATTCCATCAAACTTACATGCACTTATAAAACAATAATGACAAAAAACAATGGCACTTATGTTCTTTAAAGATGGTGCAACGATGAATCATGACACGAGAAAGAACCGTTGGATTTTGAAAAAGCGGAAAGAGACTTGGAGAAAAAGCTCGTATCCATATTTAGCATAGTGTTTGTGAGCTTAGAGTGGTAAAAAACAGAGAGCTAGCTACTAATGAGCAAATACAGCACAACTGTGGTGGGAATTGTCTTTCTCTACTCTTCAGAGATTGGTTTGTGGAAAGGAGAACCTGAACCAACCACAAACACCTCCTCCAGCGTGCGGCACTTGTCATTCACACTCACACACTCATCATTAGTTACCAATTAAGCTTACCACTTTGCAATCTTATTTAATTTGTGACAATTAGAACCCACTTTGTAATGTGTTCATGCATATTTATATTTAAATTTATATTCTAGGGTTTCATGGAGACTCAGCCTGACCTAGCTATGGTCAGGTTTTCATCACTTATATATATAGATAGATACATATATTGCGAAGGTATCTAATTATCTAATCGCAAGCACATCCAATATATATTGACTTTACTCGGGATTTTATATTAAAAGAAACTTCATCCGCATTGCTGACAATCTTTTTAAAAATGTGAGTGGAAGAGTATTTTTGTTATTAATTCTATCATTTTAAGCGATGCTATAAAATGGTTTTTTTTTTCTTTTTATATTTACATGTGAAAGGGTTGTGCTATTAAAAAACAAATAAACACATATATGCATTCACAAAGAAACCTAATGTTGCATATCACATTTGAATTCCTCTCACATACAAGTGACGATTTGACACACATATATATATATACACAGAACGAAAAACCTCTCTTTTTCGTGTTATTCTATTACGACGAATATGTTCATATAAAAAACACATATATTATCTTATCAATTATCATATATATCTTGGATGAAGTGTCTAGACAAATCGATCAGATTGATTAGTCAAATATAATTAGCAAATGAGAAAGATTTTATAACCGAAAGTCCATTTGCTTGTCTGTCTTAGTTCTGCAGCCTCAGTTGCCGATGCAGGTCACAAGAAAAACAAACGCACTGAACAGATACAAGTTTGTTTGTTCTATATAAGAAAGCATATATGCATCATGATGAATCCATGTTTACCCTTGAATACTAATTAATAACAGCCTGGAAAAAGAACATAATACCAAACTCATACAATCTCTCACTATTCACTAACTTACAAAAACACAGGAGAGAAAGAGAAGAATACATGAACTTTGGTCACTATGAAAGAAAAGCTCTTGTATGTAGACATTGTCGATCGAAGGATAGAAATGAAGGGTAAAAACCTAGAAGAACAGGGAAGATAAAAACTTGTCGAGGCGAACTGGACAATTTTCCAATGGCGGGGATATTTCGGTAATTGTAACTCTGAGACTGAGAGACATGTCTGGGAACTTGTTGCAGGACGAGAGCAAGACCCAAGAAGGTGTTGTCGTAGAGCGTGATGAGCTTGTAAACTTCCTCCTCATGCGGTGCCTTTTAAAGATTTGCTTTAACAAGAACAAGAACAGCAGCTTGACAAAACCCTAAAATCCTTAGTTTACAAGTTTGAGGCTGCTGAGAAAATCACTCGAGAAAAGTTAGTAATTGCCAAAAAAATTAGACCAAAAATCGACCATAAAATCACGGTCAATTGTATATCAAGAATACCCTTTTCATATGTAGCCGTCATAAATTAAAGAATTTTAAAGTATAATATTCAGTTTACGGATTATACACATTAACCCTAGTAAAAAAATCTCTGAGTTTTCATGGAAAAAGACAAGACAAACTTAGAAAACCAATAAACATGCATAATCTTTCCAGTTTACTAAAGAAGATAACATAACAGCACACCAAAAGTTCTAGATAATCTTCAAAGAGAATAATGAAACGAAGAGGATAAGATCAAGGTTAATTTTATATCTAGTTGGCATTAACTTAGCAGCGAAGTTCTTTGAATTTTACATAATAATGCATAACTAATCTGTAGCATAATAGAGTGGCTAGATAGCTAATTTAAAATAATAAAGAGATAATAAAGATCTAAGACATAAGGAGTTATGGATAAGATTAGCAGTAAAGGGAGCTCCCTTCAGTCCAAGTACAGGAAGCCTAAGATTCAATTTGTCTCCCGCATCATTCACTCATTTACTGGGTAATCATTTAGACCTTTCACTCAGTATTTGGATGAATGAGTCGGCAGCTAATTAAATCCTATTACCACCCATAAGTGGACTGAAGAAAGCTCTCTTCGATTAATAATCATATACTTAACAAAAAGAAAAAAAGCATCAAAGATCATTTTGCAGATATAGGATAAAGAAAAGAAGAGGCATAAAATTGCAAAACTGCTGAAGCTATCCCCATATCTTTGCTTAATTGCAAGATTCATATGCAGATCTGTGCTACTTTCACATGTCGCGATGAAAATAGCCCTTGTCCATGAAACCCTAGCGAACCCACAAGTGTGACGAGAAGAAAAAAGGCTGAAACAAATTGAAATAGACCAAACATCTTAGGAATGAAAAGAAATGCTTGTAAGTATGGAGAGAAAAGGAGAGGTGAAGATAGTGATATTGTTTTAAGCAAGATCTCAGAAAAAGGGGAGTCAAATGTCAATAAGAGAAATGTTGGAGAGGAGAAAGTTTTCTTTTCTTTTCTTTTCTTTTTTTTTTTTTTTTTTGAAGTATCACTAGCTTAACCAAGCATCTCATGGTTCTGCGAGTGAAGAAATGGCTTTATATAGGTAAAAGAAAGGCAAATATCAGACAACAAAATAATTAATATATTTAAAACTATTTTAATATATTTTAATTTTATTGTTACAATAATCTAAATAAAAGGGGGTTATTCATATTCTTTTTTTTCCCCCTTGGCTTTCTTGTTCCCATGTAGAAAGCTCCCACCAATCCCTTGCATTGTGGAGAGCCCATCACTTCCTTTGCATATGCCCTAGATTTTTTTATTAATTATAAACTAATTAAATCTATTGCGTATTCAACATGAACTGTACTTGCATTCGAGTCGCTGTGGGCTGGTCTACTTTACAGACACTATCTGGATCATGTATGTTTTCCCTGTCTGTAGATACGTACGTATAATATACGTTAATACAGCAGGCATGTACGCATCTGTAATTCCAAAATCTGCAATTCAGTTGACAGCAAATTTAAAAGAAAGAAAAGGAAATTTTAAAAAGGTTTTACTAATTGAAAACTTGAAAAAGTAGTAAAAATCTAGTGAAACCCTAGAGATTCCAGGAAAAACCTAATCTGGCTAGGGTTTCTATTTATGCTGCACAACTGACCATGACTCTACATTGAACAGGTATAACCCTAATGACAAGTACTTGGCAAACTTTTTGCTTTTTATTATATGTTATTATAAAATTTTTCTTCTTATCTCAGTAGTACAATTAATTTAGCGTGACAATACATACAATACTTTAATTAAAGTAATTAATTGATTTTTATTATCTTATAGCACATGCCTGTAAGATTGTAGAAAATTGAGTTTCGTGTATATATATATATATATATAATATGCTGCAGGGAAACGGAAGATATGACAGTTCAGCAATGTCTGAAATCAAATTTGCCAAGTACAAAACCTAATCTACTTATATATATCTTCTAACATTCACATGAAGAAAGCAGCTTTGGTTTTATACTTTAGAACAATCCAAGTCCTGATGGATGATGATCATGAAAAGGATTGTTATTATTATTCTATTGATGAGATTCCAAATTGGTTTTAAGCATCGTACAACTTTGTCTACTAACATATATTTTCTGATATAATTTACTAATATTTGCTCAAAGTAGCGCAAAAGATCGATCCTATGATAACTTTAATCTCAAGCTTGGAACCATGATGTAAGTTTTTGAGATTAGATTATACTTGTTCGATGTTAATTAGTCACACACACACACACCCATATATATATATATATATATATATATATATATTAATTTCCATTTTCCATATTTTATGGTAGGAATCATGAAAACTTTAATTTGTTTGCTTAATTATAGTAATTAAAGGGCTGCATGTAAAGACAATTTAATTATATGGTATCAATCGAAATAGAATCAATTCTTGTAAAATCTAAGATTGAATTAATAATATATAAGATTGATTACGTTTATTGAGCCCAACCGAAAAAAAAAAGGAGCAAATCTATGAAGATCAGTGATTATGCACGCTTGCAAAAAAGATTATAAAAACTATTGAAATATAACTGAATTTTGATCATTTGAATGTAGATATATATATATATATATATATGTATATATATATATTTTAAAAAAAATGAAGCCTAGGTAGATGAAACTAAGATGAAAATGGTTACAGCTAATCTCTCAAAAACTGGTGATACATATGTGAACATTTGCTTAAAGTAAAACTTATGGAAATATCATTGGAAGATCGATCAAGGCGAAGATTGGCTAGAGATTTTACAACAGTACTAATTTTGTCGTTAATACGGGAGATTATGAAATTGATTGAATTACAAATAAAGTTAATGCACCTCTTCTTATTCTTATCCCGTGGTTCGTGAATATTAGGGGAATTAGGAATCGGATCTTCTTTCATAATTTGTACAAATTGTGGAAAAGAATCAACGGGATTTGTGTTGTTTTAGAATGAACAGTTAACATAATCTGCATTTAGCATTCAATTATGCAGAATATTGAAAATAGATCATAAGATTAAAATAAATAAAATATATACTTATAAAAGAGAATACGATTCATTTACTAAAATAATCATATATCTTTGTAAATACGACTATTAACTTTATTATTAGGACTAAAATTGATAACACAAAAAATATTCATAATTATTAATAAAATAAATACCATAAATTACTAATATAAAAGGTTAAAAATATATAATAGGAATATCCTATAAAAAGTTAAATATTATCGTACTTAAAAATTGAAAAGTTTTTGAGGAAATTTTTATTCCCTCAATATTTATGTGTGTGTACAATTTGAGCTAATCATGCACATGCAAAATCAATCCTAAAATTTTCTTACTTAGTAGTTTTTTGTCTGTCTGCTTGTAATTCTGTCAAATATCAATTTTGAAGATAAGGTATAATTACTATAATTACACAAGACAGCATTTTTCCTAAGATAATTTCCAGAAAATTCTGCTTTATTTTTTTTATTTTTTTATATAATAGAAACTAGAAAGTCGCCAAGGCATAAGATTGGAGAAAGAATTAATGTTAAACAATAATGGAGGGAAGGAATTGGGGGAAAGAGACAATGGGGGGTGGGGGGGAATCACAAAAGAGCCAATGAAAGTATGATGACAATGAAGAAATAATTAAATAATTAAATAATTAAATAATTAAAATTTTGTGTGTGGAGGGGAAGATCACATCTGATTCTCATTCACTCACTGAAATCACTGTCTTTTCAACACAAAAAGGCTGCCCAACAAGTGGCGGTACACTCTTTCACCCACATCCTCACCAAAGCTTAGCTGAGCTTTGCCTGCTTTTGCTTTGAGTCTTCCCCAAAATTTTCACCCTCCTCCTCATTACTACGTTTCATCTCATGTCCAATTTTTGTCCTATCATTACTTTTTCTTCTCATCTGTCAATCAATCCATCCATCTAATCTCATTTTTCTTTTTCTTATTTTTTATAATAATAATAATAATAATAATAATAATAATAATAATAATAATAATAATATATTGTATTTCATTCCGCGTGCATCCACAATCAACAATGTGAGTCTTACTATAGTTTTGTAGCTATGATCTAGTATTAAAATATGATTTAGCATACTCATATGTATTAACTTTTTTGTGTAATTAAAGTGATTTGAAATAGGTTTGACTTCTTCTTTTTTACACTTAACTTATAATAAAGTAAAAAAAATTTGTGTTTTGCGAAAGAGAAAGAGATTTTTTTCTATCAATCATTCAAATTTTTTTTATTAAATATATTAAAATTTATCTCAAATTTTTTATTCTAAATATTATAAAATACGGTGTTGTTTGTATTTTAAAAAAAAAGGACTAAATTAACAGTTAACTCATAAAATAATAATGGGAATTATTTAATGTTAAACGTCAATGTGAAATCTATATAATAATAATAATAATTATATAGTTTTGGAAATCCACAGACACAAAATTAAGGGACATATATAGATTTTCATTCCAAAGGAGTGAGAGGAGAAGACGGCAGGTGGTGTGTCCATGATCGAAGCTTTTAATTGTTGGCGTCATTGTAGTTAGATGGCAGTGTTATTCGAGTGTGATGTATATATATAATTCATTCTTCGTTTGTGAGGAGGTACGATCTACGACAGTCTCCTCAGTCCACAGGCTGACTTCGCTCTATTATCGTAGTTGCTAGCTAGGTAGCGTATACTAGTAGTAGTAATTACATTTGTAATCTTAATTATTTCGATCCCTTCCATCAGATGTCATTTGATTGGACGTCTTCGTTAATTTGAAGTAATGACATCATGCATCATGCACCGTACGTCGTGAATTCACGATTATATGTATATATGTGTATATTAATTAATACGAGTCGTTGAGCTTGATATGGGCGTATGTAAGTAAGAAATTATTAATAAACCTGCGGGAAACATAGGGCATATTTAATTTAAAAGCAAAAACAAAATTAAGTAGGTCTCACGTTCAAAAAGCAAGCTGAAAATTAATAGTGGTGTATTGGAAAAGGTTAACATGGGATTGAAGAAAGAATTATTAAAAATGGAAACAGTGAACACAATGAACAGACATCTCCCTTCATAAACGGGCGAGAGAGAGAGGAAGAAGATAAAGATAAAAAGGAGATGAGCAGAACAGACAATCGTCAGCAATATCAGAAAGACAGAAAGAAAGAAAGAAAGACAAGTACCGATGCAATTGCTAATGCAAAAGCTAGCACAGGCCTTTTCTTTCTCTCTTTTTTTTCTTTTTTCATTATCATTTTTCAAACCTTTAATACATATATATCTGTATATATAAATATAATAATTTTACAGGACAAATGGGGTTGTACCATGAAATGACCATTGTGCTTTGTTGCCTACATTACATTACACAACACACAGCTCAGCTTCCAGCAATCTGTTTCCAACTTCTGTCAAAAATTTCGTCCATTATATCAATGCCTTTTTTGAATTTATTTTTTAAATTCATCTCTTTGTCATAATGGGATCGCCAGAATCATTCATACCTTGCCCACATGCATGGTTTCTTGGGATCTACTTTTTTCTTTTTCTTTTTCTTTTCTTTTTTTTTTTTTAAATCTTTGATTATTCTCTCTTTTCTTCAATTCTCTTCTCTAATGCTTCAGCAATCTGCACTTGGATTTATGCCTGCCCTCTGCTGTTTGCTTTGGATTTTTCCATCACTTGTCTTTGTTGACTGTTCACTCACAGTCCTCATTTCCCAACTTTAAGTTATTCTGCTGCTAACTAAGCCTAACACAAACTCAGTTTCTTTTTATTTTCTCTATCTGGGGTTAATGAATTCTTTTCTTTTAATGATATAAATATAGGTCTTTGCTTAAAAATCATTGGCGGTGTAGGAATTTTTTTCTGAGAGAAAAGTTATTTTTACGGTTGTGCAATTTATAATATCTAGCAAACAATTTGGTTGTAGTAAGCTTTAATTTTCTTTTAAAATAAAACATTATCTTCCAGAATTCTTTTAATTGGCACCATATATGTGTGTGTGTGTGTGTGTGTATAATATATAATCATTTTGATTCCAGATATGATGATGCATTTTACTAGAAAGTGGTACTGATTTGTTTTTATTTTATTTTTCAAAAAGTAGTGCACATGGATGAATTCGATCGCTCATGGTGCTTTCTTCTCAAAATTATTTTCCCCTGTTTGAATTATTAGACATGCATCAAATCAGCAGAAACCTATCAACTTAATTAATTAATGGTTTTAATTAACTTAGCAGCACTCATTGATATAATGCTAACGTGTATAAATAGCATTACCCATTTGAGGATGAAGGGCACTAGAAAGTGGAGAACTAGATACCATTACATGCACTTCCCCCACCTAATTAAGTCAATGAAGGATAATCCATCATTAGTTCAAACTCTACAAAATTCCATAAATATATCAAATTAGCAATATTTTAACTCCCAATAAGATTAAACTAAACCTCAAATATTAATTAAAACTTAAGTCATTTAATCACAACATATAATAATGTAACATACAAATTCTATTTGAAGTTATTTCTAAGATAAGAGGGCACTAGCCGGAAAGTGGGGAACTAGATAACTATACTCCCACTTACCTACTTAAGTCAACCAAGTATGATAATTATTTAAAAATATGATCTGTTTTTATTTAATATATATATCTCTAAGAGTTACATCTTGACGTCTGTCTATATATATATATATATTATTATCCGATAATCAACAGTATATTTATAAACTGAATTTAAAAAAAATTCAAATTTATAGTTTACCTTGCATTCATAACTTACTAATACCCGATGCTTCAATTACAAAGAAAGAATAAAATTTGTCGAAGCTAGCTGGCTATTCAAAGGACTCTTCCATTGGTATTTTTATATCCAAGAAATAACAATTTGTTAAAAGATGCTTAATTAAGCAGCAGTTTAACCATAATCCGAAAATTAAAAAAGCGTTTTTATTGTACAAGAAGCATATAATTATAATTCGTAACGCAGAGTCGGCAATAAAAAAGTGTTTCGAAAAATTAACAAGGTAATGATCCATAAAAAATTGGTACTTTCATGTTAATTTAAAAAAAAAAAAAAAAAAACAAAGGGGACAGAATTTAGCTTTGCCCTGTTGTTGTCCCACTCATAAATAATTAGGTAATTAAAAGTGAGCTGAATATTATAATAAAGGGAAAAAAAAGGAATCACACGAAAAAGGGGATTTACTAATTACTGTCATTTAGCAATAATTAAGAATGAATGTTAACTTAAGTTTGTACTTGGAACGGGGAAGACACTCAACACATGATCTCCCTTTCTTCATTCTCGCTTTATTTATTTTTTTTAAGGAAAAAGGATGTAACACAAATACGCTTAACTATAGAATTTTGATGAAATTCAGTGCATTAGTGCTGATATGATCGCACCACATTCTCGCTTTAATTTGCTTTTCTTTCTTATATGTTCTTAGATTTACATGTTCACTCAGAATCAGCATGATTTTAATTAATAATTGAGTTAATTATTATTCCTATCAAAAGCAAATTAAAGCTTTGGTTATAAGTTAATTCGGTTTTGTAAGTGCTTTTTAAAGTATTGTTTACGTACTCATTAGATTATATTCTCTTTCACAAAGTCTCTTTGAATAAAGATTCTCTCTTAATTTAAACTACTATTTTGAATAAAATCTAAATTTATAATTAATTAACAGTTATTAAATAAAATAGTTTGAATAAATTATGTAGATTTTAGAAACATTTAAAACATAGTAAAATTAAAGAAGCCCATCCATCACGTTGGACCGCAAATTAAAGTTTGTGATCCTTGGAACGACGGCGTTGTCAGAGAAGAAGCGGAGCAGAAACAGCAGTTTTTTTTAAATGGGCTTAGTCCGCGTTTGCCCAAAGTTTAATGGGTTGAGCCATGCTTTTGCTTTCTAGTGTGTAGAGGAACTGAAGAATGTCAGTGAACTTAAAACTTTTTTGGGTGTAATTAGTGACGAGCCCACGGCTCATATAAATAACATTGTCTTTGATTGTTTTGAATTTATTGTTGTATTTAGTTGCATGTTGCTTTAAGGTCAAATAAAGATATGGTTAGCCATCAGGGCTCAGCCCTGATGGTCAGAACACACTCCCTTCCTATCGATTCCTACCACACTCAAAGTGGTAGGAATTTTCTCACAAAAATGTAGGGTATTTTCAGGGTTTTTTGGACAGTGTTCCTGTTATATTGCAGGTAGTCTCCTGGATGCTGGGTGCACTACAATTGTAAGGTTATCTTCCAGTAGATCCTGGTTGTATATACCAGTAGATTGTTAGTTGTATACTAATATGTAACATGTAACTATTCAAAAAAAAATAAAGATATGGTTATATTTTTTTAAACAGGTTAAATCAGTAATTTTAAAACTTTTTAAAAATAATATTATTAAAAAAAATTGTCAGGAAAAAAACCAATAAAAAATAAAAGTTTATTTTAATTATATTATATTAGATAAAGATTATTTATTTATTTATTTTTTGTTTTAAAAAGGAAATTGTGGACGACCTCATTTTCTAAAATTTAGACAGAGAAAATTTGTAATGCCAAACACGCCTGAAAACGAATTTGATAATTCCTTAACCGAAATATACTTCCATTCATGAATGGTGTTGAAACGAATTCCGAGTCTGTTTTTGTCATTTTCATGGATTTAGAATATATATCCACGAAAATCAAAATCTGAAATTACACCTTAAATTTTGGGATCGTTCTTATTATCAATTCAGGCCGGGGATTTTCGGTCGGGCATGAGAATTCCGAACGTCGATCTCTTCGATCCTCGATCGAGCATGGACTCGGATTTCTCTCCGGGTGCGCCCGATTCGGATTTCGGCTTCGCGTTCAACGATAGCAATTTCTCCGATAGGGTCCTTAGGATCGAGATCATGCCCAATTTGCCCGACTCTAAATCCGACGGTGACGGTTGCTCTTCCATTGCTGATTGGGCCTGCAACCGCAAAAGACGGAGGGAAGATATTAGGAAAGATACCGGTAAGTTCTCTGCGAGCGCCTTTATTTTTTTTTCTTTAAATTTTAGATTAGTTAAAGGTTTGAATTCTATTTATTTTAGTAGTTAAAGATTTGAAATTTATGATTATGGTGTGCTTTAGAGCGGTAGGAATATCTTCTTCTATGAAATCTTGGATTTTTTGCTTCGAAGTAACAAAATTCTGCCAGTTCCTTCCAAATGACAAAACTCAGAAATTTTGAATTATGATTATGGCAAAATGACTTTTGTATTCTAGAGAGAGATTAATATTTGTTCTGTTTGTTAATTCTCATGAATGAACATATGTTATGGTTTGGGATGTGGCGTAATTATGAATGAGATATGCACGTTTAATTTAGTTTTCGTTCGTGAAATTTGCACCCCACTGATTCAGAATTTGATGTATTTTCTCCCTTTAGCTGCTGATGTTCTCTTGCAAGGTGAGGAACAAATTTTACACTGTAACATGCCAGATACTGAGGATGGTGTAGCCTACGAGAATCAAGATGAAGAACCTGAAGCAATGATTGAGGAATCACCTTCAGATGTAGATTTCAATCTGAACGAACATGGTACAAACACTTTCTTACTCATTTGATGATGAATTAGGAATCAGATTTGGTGTTGGACTCAACTGAAGTTGGAATCAAATTGGTTAATATTTTCTGTTATCATTTTATTAAAATTTTAGGTGACGAAGCTATTCATGGTAATGATTCATCTTGGAGCTTGGACTGTTCAACACTTATTAGAGTCAAGACTTTACATATAAGTTCTCCGATTTTAGCTGCGAAAAGCCCTTTTTTCTATAAGGTGAATGCTCTTACCTAGGTTTATGCTTTCTGTATTGTTTGGTTCTCTTGCTTTTGGCTTTTAATCTTTGTGTTTCCTTTTGTAGTTATTTTCTAATGGGATGAGAGAGTCAGAACAGCGAAATGTTACTCTACGTATACATGCTTCTGGTAAATGCAGCAACATGTGAAATTTACAT
Organism: Melia azedarach; assembly: GCA_028052125.1. Lineage (NCBI taxonomy): Eukaryota > Viridiplantae > Streptophyta > Magnoliopsida > Sapindales > Meliaceae > Melia > Melia azedarach. The sequence continues at coordinate 1,071,105 of CM051401.1, read as the reverse complement.
GTTTTTTTTTTTGTCAATCTTCTTATTTGAATTGTTTAATAAGGCATACAGTAGTTAACATGATATTTTGGATTTTCTTGTGTAATTTTTTAGTTTCTCTTTTCTGTACGAGATATGTTATGCGTCTTTTAGGGATTGACTATGCATTTGAAACTCATTTTAGGTCATTTATTATATTTACACTCGTATTGATGTCATTCCATCCCCTTTTCAATGTATATTCCTTTGAGCAGAAGAAGCAGCCCTTATGGAACTCCTTAATTTCATGTATAGTAATACTTTGTCAACAACTACGCCAACTGCTTTGCTAGATGTGCTGATGGCTGCCGACAAGTTTGAGGTTGCATCATGCATGAGATATTGCAGCAGGTTATTGCGGAACTTGCCTATGACCTGTGAGTCTGCCTTACTGTATCTGGATCTTCCTTCCAGTGTTCTAATGGCAGACGCTGTTCTGCCTTTGACAGATGCAGCTAAGCAGTTTCTCGCTGGACGATACAAGGACATTACTAAGTGAGTCCCTTTGTTATCCATAGCCCATTTCTTCAATAATTTCTTGCTGATAGAGTGTTTCTTTCTTTTTCATCTGTGAGTTGATTTTTGTTCTTTTACCCTTTTGATGGCATATTGAGTTCTTATTTTACGTTTCTATCATTGGTGATATGGGTGAAGCAGATGAACAATTGCTTAAACTGGTTCCCTACTTTTCTGCGTAATAATATTGGACTGTTTTATTGACCTTGATAGTTTCTATTGGCTGCTGGCAGCAGTAAGTTCCTAGTTAATATTTCTCTGCTTCTTACCAGGTTTCAGGAAGAGGTGCTTAGCTTGCCCTTGGCTGGTATTGAGGCAGTATTATCAAGCGATGATCTCCAAATAGCTTCAGAGGATGCTGTTTATGACTTTGTGTTGAAGTGGGCTCGAGCTCATTATCCCAAATTAGAGGAACGGCGGGAAATTCTGGGCTCTCGACTTGGTCGACTTATTCGTTTTCCATTCATGACCTGCCGAAAACTGAAGAAAGTTTTAACCTGTAATGACTTTGATCCTGAACTTGTATCAAAGGTAGTGCTCGAGTCTCTCTTTTTCAAGGCTGAAACACCATATCGGCAACGTGCTCTTGCAGCAGAGGAGGCCAATTCCAGCTATCGGCGTTTTGTGGAGCGGTCTTACAAGTACCGTCCTGTCAAAGTGGTAGAGTTTGAACTGCCCCGTCAACAATGTGTTGTCTACCTGGATCTGAAACGGGAGGAGTGTGCACATCTATTTCCAGCCGGTCGGGTCTATTCACAGGCATTTCACCTTGGTGGGCAGGGTTTTTTTCTCTCAGCACATTGCAATATGGACCAACAAAATTCATTTCATTGCTTTGGATTGTTTTTGGGGATGCAAGAAAAAGGATCTGCTACATTTGCTGTAGACTATGAGTTTGCAGCAAGAGTAAAGCCAACGGAGGAGTACGTGAGCAAATACAAAGGGAACTACACTTTTACCGGAGGAAAAGCTGTTGGATATAGAAACCTGTTTGGTATGCCCTGGACAGCATTTATGGCAGACGACAGCCTATATTTTATCAACGGAATCCTTCACCTAAGGGCTGAGCTTACCATCAGGCAATGAGCCAGAACTGGCCTCATGGCATGGAGCATTGGAGTTTTAGTTAATGGTATAGTGTTAGTGGTTCTTTCGACGTCGTCTTGTAGAAAATTTCTGGCAGTTTTAGGTGTATTTTTGTTTTGTAATATGATGTGATTGAAGAAATTTTCTAAAAAATGTAAGCCCTTTTACAAAATCAATTCTCTTGTGTATTTTTGAACGTAGTCTAAAAGGTGAGTTTCATTGATTAACGGCAACAATTATGATGCTCTGCGTGCATTAGTGGAATAGTAATCATAGATGCAACAACAGAATGCATAATGCTGTGGAATCATTAGTCATAACTTCAATAAAAACGGGCAATGGCCCTACAAATGTTTGCATAGATTACAAGTCTGGCTCAAAGAGTAGTCAGCGCATGTTTTCAATGCTAACACTAATAGAATTTCTATTCTCCCGCATTTTATGGGCTCAGAATCTCTCTATTGACAGCAATGATTATTACCAACAGTAAAAAACGTAAAAGCAACAGCAGCTGGTGGAACCTCACCTCACGATGCCTCCCGGCTCCAAGTCAAATGCTAGACTCGTTACAGGATGTGAAAAATCTTTTTAGTCTTCCATTACAATTTACAGGGCCCCATTTCAAGCATGCCCAGAAAAAAAAAGGGGGGAAACAAAAATCATCATCAACAACATTCTTTGTGATTTCCAAACCCTACTGCATCCTAGAAATTGTCATGAGACACATCCAGACACAGTGAAGCTTACTACTCTTTCAATCCGACATGAGCTGGTATTTCATCTGCTTAATTTTCAGCTTATATTTATCATCTTTTGTCCGCAGCTTAAACAACAACACTACTGATTCAGTGGATGCATGTCTTCAGGATTTTGCTTTCAAATCTTTGGTCCGGCACCGGCCTCATACTGGCGCTCTGTACAAAGCTATGCTACCACCTAATCTTTCAGGTATGACAGTTTCAATTGTACGGCTCAGGAGCCGGAGATTGTGGAATAGAGGTGCTAACTTTAGCAACTTTCATATCCCTTCAAGAACCATACCGGTGCCTCATGTGAAAAGACTGGCTTTAGTCTATCAAGACTTAGGCAATTGGTCTTCTCACTACTATACTGTTCCAGGTTACTCAATGATCACTCCTGTAATCGGTTTCAAGGTTTTTGATGCATCGGATGTGAGGGCTAAGAGCATCACAAAACTCAGTCTCAATACAATGGGGAAATCTATTGTGATTCGTTTCTCCAATTTTACATTATCTGAAAGCTTGGTGTCAAGAGCAAGATGTGCAACGTTTAGCAGAAATGGGACACTTCATTTGGGTGAAATGAGTGTACCTAATGTATGTTTCGCTCAAGATCAGGGTCATTTCTCGATTGTTGTTCCATTGAAAACGAAGAAGAAGAAGAAGGGGGCATGGAATCTGTGGGTGATCGGATTGGTGCTTGGATTTGGTGGGTTGATCTTGTTAGGTTATGCTGGGATCGCATCTATGAAAGTCGTCAAGGCAAAGAAGATTCAAGTAATGGAGAGACAAGCTGATGAAGATTTGGTGCTTGATACTATATGGGTCGGGGGAAGTAAAATGCCTTCGGCAACCGTAACGAGAACTCAGCCAATGCTGGAGGATGGAGGCTTTCCATGATCTCGTATATGTGAAATATTTGTCTTGCGCCATGTTGCTATCGTTTCGTCGCATCAAAAAAATCTAGAGTTTTGTTTATAAATTATTTTGGTTATCTAGTCGCATTTGCATTAAAAAAAGGCGAGGATTTATACCGATGTGAAATACATGTATTCTTATTGGCGTTAGCCGTGAGTATAGTCTATTTTGATATGTTGGAGAACAAAAATATGTCAACAGATTCAACAGCATTTTCAGACATCAAAGCTAGTATTCAGCTGAATCTTGGATCCAATGTAACACTTATCTTGAACATTATGGGGGAATCTAACAGTTTGATTCATGCTAACAAAGCACAGTTGCATTGATAAACCAGATTCAGCCTAATTTTTGTGACATATACATATTCTGGTCCAATGCTCTTCAAGGAGTCTGGATAATTTTGGATTATCTGAACAACCTGCCTTGAAATGGAATGGATCTCAAAGGAATCATTTTTGCATATATAGAATACCCTTTTAAAATGCAAATTCAATTTGGAAATACAGTATCGGTTGCCTTTATAGGTTAAAATTCAAAGTCCACATCCTACAATCTATTCATCCAAGTATCACATTGCTCCCGGTATATTAATTCAACCAAACTTTTATTATGAGGAATAAGATGTATGCTTCAAGCAAATACAAAATCAACTACAAAAAAATCTGTGGCATTTCTCCTCAACATTTCTTTTGCCAGAAAATTCCAAATATGCAAACAGGCTGCTGCTGTCTCAGACTGATAAATCAGCCACAAAAAGAGGTGGCAAATGCTTGAGCCTACTCTGCATCTGCAATCATATTGCAACAAGGTAGGAACCACATCATGAAAAATTTCTCTCCTGAAGCACAAAGTGGCAAATATACAAACCACTTCTCAAATGTTTCTGTATATGTTTGCATTTTAGAGGCCACCCAAAGAATGTAGTGTTGAAAAGTTGCACCTAATTTGCACTCAGTCCTTATTAGAAGAGCAGACCAAAACTCCAACATTCAAGATGATCACTTATTCTTTGGCAATCAACCCGACTTAAAAGGAAAAATCTTCCACTTGTTAACAATTTTCATATTGTAATCTAAAATTCTGACTGACTATTTACATAAGCCACAAATTAGAACACCATTATTTCATAAATATCTAACATGCATCTGTAACCAGAGCTTAATACTGGCATCAAACAAAAAGGATTTTATGTGTTTCCTTTAACCTTTTTTCTTCTGAAAAGGAAGGAATAACATAACATAACAAAGTGCAAAAGCAAATGCATTATTTGTGACGTTTGATGAAAGAACATCTTATAAATCTAAAATGGCATGCATTTCTTATTAACAGCTAAAACTGCAAGGCTAATCGACAATTGCTATGCCTTAATGCCTAGGCATGGAATTCCCAACGAAACATACAACTCTAACTCAAATAGAAACATCGCCAGTGCCCAATTGAAAAAAAAAAAAACAAAAAGCAAGCAAGCAACCAAAGTAGAAGCTCAATTGAACGCACCAACACCAGCACTATTCTTCCGGCCAAGTTTTGTCCATTCGGTATGATAAGATCCGGGACGGTCAATCCTCTCATAAGTATGAGCTCCAAACAAGTCTCTCTGAGCCTGAACAAGATTGGCCGGTAGCCTTGCCCTCCTATAAGTATCAAAATAAGAAAGACTAGCACACATCCCCGGCGTGCTAATCCCAGCTGAAATAGCCAATCCCACGACTCTCCTCCAGGCTGCTTGCCTCTGCACCATCTCTCTTGCAAACTCCGAGTCCACAACCAAGCTTGCCAAATTTGGATTCCTCTGATAAGCCTTCTTAATCCTATCCAAAAACACAGCTCTTATAATACACCCACCTTTCCATATCCTCGCCAACTCGCCAAAATTCAAATTCCAACCTTTTTCATTACTCTTGCTCCTCAACAAATTCATTCCTTGCGCATAACTACAAATCTTGGAAGCATACAAGGCTTGCCTTACATCATCAATTAATCTCTTCTTATCAACAAGTACCCCTGCATTTTGAATCTCATCCTGCAATCCTGCCTCTTTCAAAACCTGAGACGCTTTCTCTCTTTCCTCTTTCAATCCACTCAAGTATCTACAATCCAACGAGGCGGCAATGGTCGGGGCGGCAACGGACAGCTCAGCCGCTTGCTGAACCGTCCATTTACCGGTACCTTTCATTCCGGTCTTATCCAAAATCTTATCAACAAGCTCACCATCACCATGCTCATCCTTCACTTTAAAAATATCAGCAGTTATCTCAATCAAGAAACTCTCCAACTCACCCCTATTCCACTCATCAAATATCTCCGCCAACTCTGCGTTAGTTAATCCGCCCACGTGTTTCAAAACGTCGTACGCTTCAGAAATCAACTGCATGTCTCCATACTCGATTCCGTTATGAACCATCTTAACGAAATTACCAGACCCGCCTTCGCCAATGTAAGTAACACACGGCCCGTCTTCAACTTGCGCAGCAACTTTCTGTAAAATATCTTTAATATTATTATAAGCTTCGTAGGACCCACCCGGCATTAAGGACGGGCCATGTCGTGCGCCTTCTTCGCCGCCGGAAACTCCCATACCGAGATAAAGCAAACCTTTGTGGCTAACTTCTTCGATACGACGTTCAGTGTTCTGGTACCACTCGTTCCCGCCATCGATGATGCAGTCGCCAGGGGACATGTGTTCGGAGAGAGCGGCGATGGTCTGGTCAACGGGAGACCCAGCTTTGACTAGAATGATGATGGATCTGGGGGGTTGGATGGAAAGAACGAAGTCACGAGGAGTGTAGTGACCGGTCAAAGGAAGCTCACCCTCGCGGTGGGCCCGATCTAGGGTTTCGTCGACTTTGGAAGTGGTGCGGTTGTAGACGGAGATAGGGAAGCCTTTTTCGGCGACGTTAAGGGCCAAGTTCTGGCCCATGACGGCGAGACCGGCGAGGCCGATGCGAGAGAGAGCTGAAGCTTCCATTGAAGAGGAGAGAAATTGGAGGGTTTGGGTTTTACGAGAGGAGAAGTGAAGAGAAGAGAAATGATTTGGAGAGAAAATGAGAGATATTTATATAAAGATATGTATATATATATTATTTATCCTTCCTTCGGTGTTTTGGGGGAGGAGGGAGTTGGTGAAAGAAGTGACGGACTCGTCGAGGGAACGAAGGGCCAGTGACTTAACGACTAAACCAGAGGGTCGATGATTTCGAGGGACAATACAATGCACCTAACCGGTATACGGCGCCGTATTCATACTTCATACTAGAGTTTGGTGGCAAAAGCTACTGGATTCAAATTTTACGACTTAAAAATGTAAAAATGATTAGATTTCATTTATGAAATTGTTTCAAATTCTACTGATTTTTATTTTTTTTAATTTTCTTTCAATTTTACCTTATATTTTGAGTCAAGTAGACTGCTTTGGAATTAAAGTCAATTACAGTTTAATTTAGTATTTACTAAGATCTTACAAAATGTTCAAAACAATTAATCTCGTATTTTTATAGGATCGGAAACTAAGAATAATTAAAACTTAACTAGGATATAAAATCAATTATAGTCTAGCTCAAATATTTGCTAAATAGTTAAAGAAATGAATAATAACATACACGAAAAGAAATTTCAAGCCAAGTTGAAATGGTGGTGCTTCTCGCTTGCTTGTGTTCTTGTTAAACGTAAAATTAGCTTTTAGATCACATTCATAAACGAACATGATTGTTAGGAGTCTTTAATTTATATATTATAATTGAAAAGCATACCAACATCTTCGTCATAAACAATTGCCAATTTGATCTTCTAATGCACAAAGACAATAAGTTCTGGGTGGCAATAGTATTTGTTTGCTAGCGAATAGAACTAAAGAAATTAATATTTTTTACGAAGCAACTAAAATACTAATTTAAAATTAATGTGCCAACTTCTAATAAAATATAAAGTAAGTATCTATCATCGATAGCTACAAAATCTTCTTCAACTTCCTAAGAGCAAAAACTCTAATTCATTATTATCATTAACTCCTAAGCTTTCCCTGTTAAAACAAGAACGCATACATTAGTTATCAGAATTTGCAGTGTGAGACCAATACTCCTTCACTAGCTGCCCAAACAGCGAATCCTCCTTGATCATTAGCTTTGACGGCTCATCATATTCTACCAAGTTCCCTGTTCATATCGCAGCATCGTTAAATTGTTATCACTAGTTTCATGATTTATATAATGTTCATCAGAAAGACTATATGAAATTGATCTTTCGAGACAATATAATACCAACTTACCATCGCTTATAGCCATCACCATATTGCAGTCCATCACAGTTGGTATTCTATGTGCCACAGTTATCACAGTGCAGTCCGCAAATTCTCTTCTTATAGTTTTCTGGATTATGGAGTCTGTTGCATTGTCAATTGATGCAGTAGCTTCATCAAGCACTAGTATGCGGCTTCTCTTCAATAAGGCACGTCCCAAACAAAATAATTGTCGCTGTCCCACGCTCCAGTTTGATCCGTCTTGGACAACTGCAACCAGGGTGACGTGAATGATGTTATATAGTATATACCAAAGAAATAGATTTTTACAGAGCTTCTTACCTAAGGAATTCAGACCCTCCTTTTTCTCTTGAATGACCTTCCGAAGCTGACACTTTTCAAGAACCTTTTAAAAATCATGATAAACAATCATTAGTTAGTAGATTAATGAATGTGACAATAATATGAATTTTCTATGATGGCAACATTCTCTAGAGCCACTTAATGCCGATTCCAAGCTTCAAATTATTGGAAGCTTGGAATGGGATTGCAGCGCTTAAGAAGAAACTCTACCTACCTCCCAGATATCATGATCACTGTGCTCAGATAAAGGGTCTAGATTGTATCTAATTGATCCACTGAAAAGTGTAGGATCTTGTGGGATAATTCCAAGCTGTGATCTTAGATCGTGAAGTCCAATAGTGGAGATGTTAAGGTCATCAATCAAAATTTCTCCCTCTGTTGGCTCAACCAGACGAAACAAAGCACTGATAAGAGTTGTCTTCCCACTACCAGTTCGGCCAACAACTCCTATCTTGTACCCTCCTTTGATTATGCAGCTTATACCCCGGAGGACAAGCGGATCATTAGGGCGATATCTAACCTGCTTGACATTAATTTGTACAATATTAAAATTTCTGTGAAATAACTCTTGTCATAAACAGATAGGCAGCATATTTTAGGTGGAGACAGTTACCTTCAAATTATTAAACTCTACTTTGCCCAAAGCTGGCCAACTGTGTGCCGGTCGCTTGCCTTCTATCACTGCTGGAGCTTCACTAGGAATATGCATATATTGTTCCAGCCTTTCGACAGATATAATTAAATTTGCTACTGAGCACTGGAATTGGATATAGAATATGAGGAATGCATTTAGAGAGAGACCGTAAGACAGTGCCATTCCAATAAACCCTGCCATCAAACGATTGAGAACCAAAAGTTTTGTCAAGAAATTGTCTTGCAAATGGTGATTTAACAGCATGTTCAATCAAATGGAGAACACATAATAAACATGACAGCGATTGAAAACTAGACCAAATTTTAATATGAATGTTCATATTTCAAGTGAAGGCCTAGCCTTAAACAGGCTAAAAAGAGGTGAGAAAGTGATGGTTGTCAACTGGAAGAGAGTGATTCAGAATTATACACTTCCTGGAAAAACTTTTGATCTTCCTGAATTTTGGAAAATCAATGAGCATGAAACCCTGAAGCTTTGTTACCATGTATCTCTAACTCAACAATATAAGACTGTAAAAAACAGGTTGAGTGGTTGAACGTTATGGATATTTACTAACCAGAGGCGGAAGGTCCACGAGGAAGAAGAGTCATTGCAAGTGCTGAGGATGAGACAACAATTGCACACATTATTTCTAGACGTTGGACTAACCACTCATCTGCAGAAGTAGTATGGAAGTTCGGGCTTGCATTTGCATCAATATGTTCCAAATTCTTTGAAAAGAACCGATCTTCCTGCCCATAAGCTCTGATTGTCACGGCTCCAGCAATGGATTCGGCAAGGTGGCTAGCTAATGAAGATTTAGTTGTGCCATTGATTCGCATGAACTCTTTTGCTGAAGCAGAGTAGTATCTCTTTTGTTCAGGTAAAGAGAGCAAAGCAAAATATTAGTTGAGAAAGTGGGAGAAATTTTCTTTCAATACTTTCTCCATATGTATGGAGTGCCTAGATTATCCAGAGGTGTTTAGAGATAAAATTAAACGTATAGAGATATCCTGTATGAACATAAGTATTGTTTCATATTTATGCCACCTCAATATTAGCATAGCTGTTGTACTATTGTCATATCCAAATAACATGTAATGTGTCAAGGGGATATCTCTAATGTGCCAAGCAGAACGGATACCTGCACAAATACATATAGCAAGGATACATAGAGTTCTTTGAATTACCTGAACAAATATAGTGAGACAAATCATGGGTACGATGACAAATAGGACTGGCCAGGCAAGGATACCCAATATTATGAATCCGGAGTAAGCATTCATGGCAGATCCAAGTGCAATTGATAATTTGAAAGCCAATTCGACATCAATGATACTCATATCAGATGATACCTAGCAGAGAAAATACAAATGTTAGTTCAATAAATTGTACTAAAAATGACATCAAGTTGTACAATTGAAAAGCTTACCCGACTGAGTATCCTTCCTAGAGGCGTTGAATCATAAAATGACATTGGCGCTCGAAAAAGAGATCTCAACAATGTAGAGAAAATAGATTCTGATGTTTTACAACCTAGAAAAACTAAACTAAAGGATCTCAAAAGCAAAAAGAATGCTAATAGTAAACCCAGCAGCGAGAAAACTGAGTACAATTTCACTCTGCTTACGTGAGCATCCTGGATATCAGCAGCCAACATATAGTTTTGTATCAGTTGCCCAACAATGAACATAATGTGAAATAAAACTGACAAAGAGAAGTACAAGAAGCCCTTCTTATTCTTTAAATACTGTATGTAAGGCTTGAGACCAGTGTCTCCTGTTTCTCTTTCTTCTTTCTTAATCAATTGATCTCCTAAAGGTGTTTGTAAGTGTTCTTTAACATCAATTTTCTGGATCTCTCCTTCAGAATTCGCAAGTCTTCTGCCAGAGGTGGGCAAAAAATGCCCCTCAGAGCCAGCAGTGTCTTTGTGTGCATTGACAAGGTCTTGAAATTCTTGAGTTGAAGTTAGCAACTCATCATAAGTAGCTGCTTGTAGGATTTCCCCACTAGACATCAGCTGCCAAAACAAAATTTATATCAACTGATTGCGAATCTGAAGTTTTCATATATACTTGACAGGTAATCCAATCCAATATTTAGAGAGCTGGTCAAGATCTCAAAAAAGGGTGACAAAGAAAATAATATGATGGTTCGCTAACCAAGATAAAATTGAAAGCTGGAAGGAAGTCCACTTGATGGGTCACAAGCAAGACAGTCTTCCCCGACAGAGCTCCCATGACATAGTCCTGTACTAACAGATATGAGATTTTACTTGATGAATAATATAATGAGTGAAATAGATTGCAAAGTAACAAAAGAATGACACATTGAAAAGGCTGGTAGCAGTTTTAGCATCAACAGCACTAAAAGGATCATCCAAGAGATACACATCTGCATCTTGATACAGTGCACGTGCTAACTGAATGCGCTGCTTTTGCCCTCCACTTAGATTAACACCTCTTTCACCTATTTCAGTGAGGTCTCCAAATGCAAGCATCTCCAGGTCTTTTAGCAGGCAACATTTCTCAAGAACTTCTTGGTATCTAATTGGATCCATGACAGAGCCAAACAAAATATTTGCTTGTATAGTACCTGTTTGGATCCATGCGGACTGAGAAACATATGCTATCTTTCCATGGACATGCACCTGGAAATTAAACATCCAGAAGCTTCGGTAAAGCATAAAAAATCAATATAAAATTTTCTATAAAAATGATAAATCATATATTTTGATATTGAAAAAAATTATGGATATGATGAATACAAATTTTGCCAATTGAAAAATTATCTAATCCTTGGACTTACAGTGCCATTAATTTTTGGAACTTCTCCAAGAATTGCTGCTAAAAGGGTTGATTTGCCTGAACCCACTTCCCCACAGATAGCAACCTTCTCTCCTGGTTTAACCATCAAATTTATGTTCCTTAATGTGGCCTTTGATGAAGAATCAGCTTCCCACGAAATTTCATTTGATTTGACAAAAATGGACCAATCAACTCCATCCCCACTGTAATTTTGTCTTGTATTTTTGTTCTGCAGCTCCGCTGACTCAAGGAACTCAACAATCCGATCAAATGAAACCTTCGCCTCAATAAACACTGCAGCTACATCAGGAATCAACCTAACTTGCTCCTGCACAATTCGCACACTAGCTAGAAATGTGAAAACATTACTAGCACCAAGATGTATGCTAAGAAAGTAGCAGGCCCAGAAAGTAACAGCTGGCACTAAAATGGGAGATGCCCAAAACAAAACCATACTGTATCCCCTTTGTGAAAGAACTCGTGATATCCACTCAAACTCTTCCTTCCTCAAACTTTCTATAACATTCTTGAAATGTGTATCCCAAGCATACAACTTCAGAATTTTCATATTTGCAAGTGCCTCCATAATAGCCTTCAGCCGCCTATCTTGTGCCACCATGAGCTTCATCTGATACTTGTGCTGTAATTTTGCCAAAGGGGAACTTGCAAGAACCGTCAGTATAACTGTTATCACAGCTGCAACAGTAGCCAGCCCTACAGCATAGTACACAATAACTAATGCAAGACAAAGCTGAAGGCTTGTTGTCCATAGTTGATGAAACCAATATGGGAATTCACCAATTTTATAAGCATCCACTGTGACAAAGCTGACAATCTCACCAGGAGAATGAGTCATCTTAGAGGAACTTGACAGTCGTAGTTGCTTCTGATATATTGCTGCAGATAACAGAGACCTCACTTGTAGCCCAATCAGTCGCGTGCGGAAGTACCATTGCCTCTCTGACAATGATTCTAAACATTTGACTAAAAATAGAGCACCGGTCAGTATATAAGCCTCATATTTAACAAATTTTTTGCCGGCAGCAACATCAATAAAGACTTTAAGAAATAACGGGCCGGTGGACAGAGTGACAACTTTGATCAATGCGAAGAAACCAGAAACTATAATAGCTTTCCATTGGCACAATAAAATTGTTGACAGCATAGAGGGGGAATTGGATGATCCCTTTTGTTTCCGTTTGCTCATTTGCTCCATATAAGTTGAATAGCACGTCCTTGCTTGATCTTCTGGACGTAATTTTGGGATATCATCATCCCCGATGCTTTTCTTCTTGCCCTTCTTCATTAACGGATTCAACCACCAAAATGACATTGTACTGAAAATTCCAGCTTCGGCAAAAGGAGTGATATTGTCATTTGAGCTGACTTCATCTGATGAAGTAATTTCCATGCTGTATCTGAGTAACTTGAAAAATCTGCAATAGGGACAGACAACCACCTTTAAAAATGAAACATGATATGCAGTTTGGTCACCTATGAAAAACTTGATGATAAAAGAATAAACATATGGATCTTATAACAATTATGCAAAGTTTAGCATTGTAGAAACAAGCTCTCTACTTTCCGAAACATTTTAAATACACCAATAATGACGGACGCCAATTCAAAAATCTTTTGTTCATAAAATATTTTAAAGCACTACAACAGCGAAGTCCTAATGGAATTACGCGCACCCAGTTCTCTAAATTGAATTTTTTATTCTGTTTGGGAAAATTACTACACATAATATTTAAAATAAGAATTGTAAAATTTTGAATTGATCAAACGCCAAAACACAATTTTATCCTCTAAATTAAAATAACAACTCCCCGCTGTTATCTTGCTATTCTTTTTTTTCACAAACTTCAAATTCTTGGTAACTAAAAAACAAAACAAGCCAGTCATGTTAGTGTTCTATCTTTGTTTCGGTATCTTAACTGCAATGAATTAAAAAGAACGAAAAAAAGAAAGAATCAAACTCTATTTTAATTAGAAAATAGATTTAATATGGCACAATGGAGAAAAGAGAAAATTTAAAGGAAAAAAAAAAGAAAAAAAAGAAACACTAACCTGAGTGAATTGGAGAAGGAAGATTCTATTATCAGTTTATTATCACAAAACTCTGAAGAGTACGCTAATTAAGTATAGTAGGAGTGCAATATTTATAGGGAAATTTACAAAAATATTTAAAATTAAAAAAGAAAATTTAAAAATATCCGACATTAACTTTTAATTTGAAAACTATAAAAAAATCAGAGTGTACTCATCTAATCAAAAATTAAATTCGTCTATTTTTTGGATTTTTTACGAAAAGGAGTAAAATCATTTATTTTTCAAATAATTTTAAAATTAAAAATTAATTTGAAATATTTTCATCAATTTTGCATTTATAGTTGTTATTTTGATTCGGTAAAATACAGCTGTAATTTGCCACAACCATGACTTCTAGGGTTTTATTAGGAAAATTAGAAATAAACGGACACAATTTTATTGTAAACAAATTTTCATGACTTATATTAGAAGCGGGATTCTGTTGGGAGGAAATAAAGTGTTTTTTTAAATATTAAAATTTAAAAAGCATTTAACATGTAAAAAGTAAACGCCTTTGATTGTGCTATTGATATGTGCATGCAGCCAAAGCCAACTCTAGAGAAACGACGCCGGTATGGTATGTTGTTAACTACTTACTATGCGTGCCATACAAGACTTCATCAAAACCGATTTCTACGTTTGTATGTATGCATGCTTTGATTGTAACTAAACCGATTTCCAATCCTTTTAACAATTTACTGATTTTATTTTATTTTTTTTTTTACTTGAGCGACAAGGATAAGATAATTTTTTTTTTAACTTGAGCAACAAGAATAACGTTTAGTTTGTATGAATAAAAATGGTAAAATATATTCCCATTTATTAATAGAATGATTTTACTGCCGAAAGAAGTCCCGAGTGAATAACTTAACGTAAAATCGTATATTCTCTCATTTATTAATATTTAATAGAATGATGTTACAGCTGAGGTGCCTGCAAAAAAAAGAAGTCTTGACAGACCCCAAAACCCTTCATTTCAAAACCACTTTTAGCATGTATTCCTTTGGCGTATGAATAAGAATAATAACAGTTAACAACGAGGATAGTCCCAGCTTTCAGTTCAGTTTCCATCATCGACCTGCAACTACATTGTACAGCTTAGTTTGAATTAAGAGTAAAATGCTGACAAAAATTCAGTGCAAGTACGAGAGTAGTCTACTAGCTCGTGAAGTCTTTCCCCGTCGATCCAAGATTTCTAGAGCAATCAATCTTGAATCATTATTATTGAACCCCATCCCCTCCTGCAATTACTTCCCAGAACACCTCAGTAGGCAAATTCAAGTGAAAGTTCTATTGCTGTGCAAATGAAGCTCCGAAACTTTTGGAATAAGGAAACTGAATATTAGATAACAGCACATCACCTCAATATGGCACAGTTGAACTGCAATTGCACCTCCGTTTCATAGCTGACAACTGAAGAATGAAACTAACCAAAAAAAAAATTATTTTTAATATATGTCAAATCATATTTCTCAACTTCAGGCACTTCACAGTAACTTAACTTTCAATCGGCTTATTTTTGAAGCTCCACAGAGCGACTCAATACACCACACAGACACAAACCATTACCCACAAGGATAATAATACAAATAAAATCATTTTCATTTAACTATGAACAAGAAAATATAATTACTATGCCTTAGAAAGTGCTAAAGTGCAAGCATATGTCATCTGCCTTCCTAATCTAGAAACTACAATCAATCAATGAAACTGAAACTAATAGTTTTGGAACTGATTTAGCCACTAAACCGGGTTTTAAACAGTAATTATGACTCAGATATATATAAAATAATAACCATTAACAAACAAATCCCAAGGTAGTCATTAACCAGTTAAGTTATTTTAACACGGACAGGGACAAAAGACTCTATTTTGCCTGAAATTTTAATTTGAATAGTAAATTGTGTATGACTCAATTGAATTCTTTTTAAGACCAATTTCGACATCGCTTATTGAATTTTGAATTACCATAAAAACTTTGCACTAAACAAATGCATAACATACTTTTACCAGTTGGTCCTTTGAGAGGGTTCGAGAAGTTTTAAAATATATAAACTGTCTTATAATGAAAGGATTAAAAATGAATGCAAGAAAATGGAAAGTCTAGTATAAGATTTTCTCAATTATGCTATGAAACAAAACTTACAAGAAAGAAAAACGAAACAGATAAAGTAGAAAGTAAATTATAAATGAGAAGACAAACTAATTTCCATAAACAAAAAAGTAAAGTAGGTATCAACTATAATTATTTCCGATGTGCAAGTAAAAGAAAACAAAATTTCTAACTGTTTTCCAGTCCTTGAGAAATCCAAACTACCTACCATTGAAGACCTGTTAATTAATTTTTTTAATTATTAAAAAACTAAGTGCCTTAGGTCACTTCGTCAAACATCTTCCATGCATCTCCACTCGATTAGGTCTTGACTTAAACTAAACAGCCAATAACCCAATAAATCATCAGCACCAACTTCACTCTTCAGCACAACCTTAAACCTCAGAAAATACGAACAAAGCAAAAAAGGCAAAATTTTGAAGACACTCACACTGCAATCATAAAGCCCACCACTGATGCGTTCAATTAAACAAAAAGAAAATACGAACTGCATGAAGTTTTGGCTTTATTACACTTGCCTTCTGAATGTCAAAATGGAATGTCGTCCTTATTCTCAAAAGTCGGTTAAAAAGGAATTAAAAGACAATGTGAGTGAAAATTCTATATGTTGTCCGAAGCACATATTTTCGTGGCTTAAATGAAACCCAAGAATTTGATCTTAGCATGAATGAAATAAAAAGAACCCATTTTCTTAATTATATTATATTATATAATTATACCGTAAATGAAGCTATTTCCTTAATATCACCTTTTTTCAAGAGTGAAAACTACCAATAAACTAATAAAAAGATTAAAATTACAGAGAGAGGGATGAAGATTATTAATAACACAGAAGAATAGAGAGAAAGAAAGATATATCAGATGGCATGTGAACAACACCTTACCAAAAAAAAATTGTGTAGTTGATATGCGATCAATTGGTGGTGGCCAGCGTGATTGGCGGTGGATTAGTTGAGAAGAGAAGGCACAAATGGGCCACCGGTGTCACCCAAGACGGACAATAGTGGCGCGTGATTAATCGTGTTGGTCTAGTTAGTGATAGAGGCAGCTGGTGCGCGGGAAAAGAGAGTTCGTTTTAAGAGTCTTCATCGGCGCGCCGACAAAACTTAAACGAAGAATTACATATAGGTCCATAATATTTTATGTTTTCGCTAATAGGACCAAATATTTTATATTTGTACAAATAAAAATATAATATGTTCATTTGTATGTAATAAGTTCCTGCTAATTGCTAAAATGTTCGAAAGACTACCCATTAAATTATTAACATATATAAATATTAAGTAATAAATTAAAGATATTATTAATAAATAAAATATTTAAATCATTAAGACATTTATTCTAAATCAAAATTTTTAACTTAATTATATTTAGATATTTTTAACAAATATTTATATATAAGTTAAAAAATAAATGGCTCCTATACGTCTGAATATTTATATTTAGACTTCAGTCAGAAAAATAAACAGGTTCTAAGTTTCTAAATAATACTTTAATACTGTTATGGAAGATTGTTAAAAAGGTGATTTGAGCCCTACACTATCCTTCCTACCTTTTTTTTAAAAAAAAAAAATTAAAGACGTCTCCAATCATTTATCATGTTTTCTTTTTCTTTTTCTATTATTTGATAACACAAATGCTCCTTTTAGCTAGCAATGGATAGAGATCCACTCACCACATTGTCATCTTAAAAATAAAAGTTTATTGTTTTCTTCTAAAATATATCCACTTTTAAAATAATAAATTTCACCCTATTATCTTTGTCAATGAATTAAGAACGATAACTTACCTCATGACATAATTAATCAATACATATTTAATAAAATTAAACAGAAATGAGTTAAAAAAAAAGAAACTATACAATTAATAAATAAATAAAAATAGTGGAATAGAATTAATAACCATATTAAATTCAATTTAGAGATTTTGATGTATAAATTTGTTTATAATAGGATTAACTATTTGAATAATTATATTATATTACTCATTTTTATTAAATAAATTATTTATATTATTTATATTTTAAAAGTGTTTAGTTATATTTGTCACCTTTTAAAAGAGTATTCAGATTTATTTTAAATAAAATTTATTAGTATTTAAATAGTAGTATTATAAATATTTTAAAATATATATAACTTAATGATATGTTTATAATCTACTTAACTTCTTTACTAATTGTGTCGGGTTAGAATTTTTAATTTCTAATATTATCTTTTTATTTGATATGAAGTGAATATGACACACTAACTTAAACTGTTGCGTCTAAAATAAATATATTATTGTTGTCCCATGCTCCAATTTAATGGGCAAAGCTTAATTAGACAAATACAACTAAGATGATGTTACCTTTATTACATTATGATCGAAGAAAAAAATATTATTATTATTATTATTATTATTATTTTAAAACATGAATAATTTGTATATTCAAATCAAAAGTTCACAATAAAGTGTGTTTCAGTGGTTTTAATATGATGTAAGATCAATTTGCTACAAGTGAATAAAGTATTCTTTTGTTTGTGAAATGGTAAAATATTTGGTGTTGAAAAGGCAACAACTTTTGGCCTTATTAATCGAAACGTAAACTATTTCGTCTTACTGGTGAAATAGTAAAACGTTAGGGATCTATATGTTATTATTCCATGTAAACGTTTCTTTTTGGCGCTATTTGTAAAGCGCCAAGGCCAAGGCAAAGACTTAAAAGAACCCTCTTTTCCCGCGCACCAGCAGCCGACACCAATTGCCCCTCGGTTGAGTTTCTTCTCAATTTAATCCGCAGTCAATCTCTCTTGTCACCGCCAATCGATCGCATCCCACTGCCACGATTTCTCCTGTAAGCTGTTGTTAACATGCCCTCTGATTCTTATTTCTTTCTCTCTTGGTTATCATTTATTGTCTATAATCTTCATCTCTCTTCTGTATAATTTTCATCTGTGTATAAATGGATGACCTAATTGTCTTTTAAGAGCTCATTGAGTGTAGTATTGCTTATTTGGTAAGGTCTGTTTCGTGTTTATCTACGGTTGAGAGCTCAGCAAGTGTAGATGCACGGGAAGGTGTTTGAAGAAATGTCTGAATGAACTTAACCGCCTAATACTTAAAATTCGTAACAAGAATGGTCAGATCTTCCATGAGAGGGTAGTTTGAATTGCTCAAGGACCACAAAATCCGCAATTTCAAAGAAAATAGTTTTTGTTTACTTGCATAGTTGAAATAATAGTTAAGATCTAGTTTTGTTTATAGATTATGGAAATTAGTATGTTTTCTCATCAATATCTTTTACTCATAAATGTATTTTCTATTTTTTTCCCTCCTTTTCTTGTAAGTGCTATTTCATGCTGTAGTTGAGAAAATTGCCCCGGATTTTCCATTATCATAAGTATTCATTTTTAATCTTTTTTATGGATATGATAGTTTATATTCTTTAAAACTTCTTGCACCCTCTCAAATGGCAAATTGATAAACTATATATGAACTTAGTAAAATGTTTTAAAGGTTCTATCGGCGATTCAAAATCAATGAGTAATGTAAAAAATTCACCTCTGATAAGGAACTCTTTATTAATTATGCTTTTCATTTGTTCATAGTTACTATTTTATATCAATGCATAAGCGCTGTATTAACCCAGTTTAGAGGCTCAATCAGTTGGTTCTGAAGCTATTACTTTTCTGTTTCATTGATTGACTGTAGTTTCTAGATTGGAAAGCACATGACACATGCTTGCTCTCTAGCACTTTCCAAGGCTTTGTAAGTATGTTTTCTTTTTAGTATTTACATGATTATGTTTTCTTTTTAGTATTTACATGATTTTATTCTATTCTTATCCTATGTTTTATGGTTTCTGTGTGTGTCTGTGCCTGTATGGTGTATTTAATTTTTGAGAACAAAGAACTTAACCCTGCTAAAAATATTTTTTGTTGATTTCATATTACAGTTGTCAACTCTGTCATATTGAGGTGCTGTTATCTAATATGTAGTTTTTGAATTGTAGAAGTTTTGGAGCTTTATTCACACAGCAACCCAATTTCCACTTGAATCGCCTACCAAAGTGTTGTTTTATGCCAGTTCGGATGGAAAGTAATTGCAACATGGGGGTCAATAATAATGATTCAAGAGGTGCTTTGATTGTTCTAGAAGGTTTGGATCGATGTGGGAAGACTTCACAATCCAGTAGACTATTTCCATACTTGGAGGGTTTGGGCCATTCGGTTGAATTATGGCGATTTCCTGACAGAAGTACTAGTGTAGGGAAAATGATATCTGCGTATCTTTCGAATCAGTCACAGTTGGATGATCACACAATCCATCTGCTTTTCAGTGCCAACCGATGGGAGAAGAGGTCTGTTATGTTAACATGCGTGATTTGATCTGTCTTGCTTTGAATATTTCATAGATAAGATGAGTTCGCTTTGCTGTATGTTGATTGTTTCAGTGATTGGAGGTGCTAGAATCTAATTGTATGATTCAAATTATTTTGTGCAAGTTTCTGTACTCCCTTAAGTTTGCAAAATTTTAAATCAACCTAAGTTATACAATACTTTTGCAGGTCAATGATGGAAACTAAACTGAAAGCTGGGACTACCCTCATTGTTGATCGTTATTCTTACTCTGGGGTGGCTTTCTCATCTGCCAAAGGAATTGATGTTGAGTGGTGTAAGGTAAATACATGGTAAGAGTGGTTTTGAAATGAAGAGTTTTTGTCATTATCTGTTAATTTATTTAGTGAGTCTTTTTGGCAGGCCCCGGAGATTGGGTTGCTGGCTCCAGATTTGGTACTATATCTTGACATACCTCCGGAGGTTAGTTGTTTTATTATAAAGTTCTGTTGGGATTACTGGAATTAAACGTCAAGATTTCACCCTGCTTTGTCTATCTCGATTGTTGTTGTCTTGTCACCTTGTTCTGAACTGTATAGTGCTTTACTGATTAGTTTTGTGGCTAGCTCTTTTGCCTTTTCTCAGAGACAATTGTTTGAGGCAGGGAAGTAAACTATCCTGCTCAATTGCTAGTTTCCCGAAGAAATTTTAGTGTTTAATTTTCTGGCTCCATAATTCTTGTGAGAGACATTAAAATCTCTTCATGCTAAAGTAGTTTTATATCAATTTCCAGCAGTTAGCACCTTGTGGAAACAAGAGGAATTCTTTTTCCTGTCTGAAGATGTTTATTCTCTTATATGCATGTACTATCTGGCCTCCTGTATACAACCTTGGATTTTTTATTATTTTTTAAGAAAAAGGATGGGAAACCATTTTCTAGCCCCTGTGATGATTTAATATAAGCAGAATACTGTTTAGATGAGCTTATGGGTGGGTTTAAATGACCTTATAAAATGGTAAATGAGTGGGTATAGTTGGGCATAAGTAAACTTTTAGAAAGGTAAATGAATGATAAGAAAAGAGTTGGTGTGCCAAGCATCTTAGAGATGGTGTCACCAGTGATCATGAATAATGGCAATTGAATCATAGTATTTTACAGTTGGAATTTAATATATATTTAATGACTAACATGGACCTTGCTATTCAGTTCACATTTCACAGTCAAATACCAGCTTGTGAAGTTGCTTCTTGGTGCATGTATGGCTGACTTTATTTGTTTCATATTTTATAATTTTCTTGATAACCTTTAGAGCTAACTTGTTCTTTCAAAGTTATCAGAAAGCTGCTGAAAGAGGAGGCTATGGAAGTGAGAGATATGAGCACCTTGATTTTCAAAGGAAAGTTGCTCAATACTATCAGATCCTTCGTGATTCCTCCTGGAAGGTAATTTTTGCTTGGCTTTACTTGGCACTAGAGAGGCTGTATTGAACTAACTCATAATTTTGCTTGCTCTGAACTAAATTTTCTGCTTGTGTTTCATTCAGAATTTTGGTTACAAAGAGACCAAAAGAAAACAGAATAAAAAAAGAAATCAATTGTTCTTGCATGATCATAATTTTATAATGAGATTTTTCAGTGGGTGTTAACTATTAACACAGAAAATCACCATAAATATAGCTAAAATTACTGAACTGAACTGATTGCAGATAATAGATGCCTGCCAATCCATAGAAGAAGTTGAGAAACAACTCCGAGAGATTGTTTTGGATCATGTCATTACTTGCCATAAAGGAAAACCCCTTTCCCTCCTTTGGTCATCTTAGTTAATTTATTATTATTATTATTATTATTATTATTATTATTATTATTATTATTATTATTATTCCTCTTTTGAAGTTGGTGTGAAACATTTGGTTTGGCAAACTTGTGAGAGTTGTCATCTGTTACTATCTTCATACTCTCGGGAGTGTGTTATGCCTTATTCAGACTTATGTTTAAATGGAGATGCAGCCAGGTGAAGTGAATCCCTGGAATAATATTAGTAGCCATTTATGCAGGGGTGAAACGCTCTGATCCTTAAATACTGTCTGGCTACAGTGAAAATATCCCCAAGTCCCAAGTTACCCAAATCCAAAATACCACTAAAAGTGGCAGTCTTATTTATATCTGCTGAGCAATATTAGTAGAATTAATGTTTGCAATTTACGCCATTTTCTGGGCATCGACTGTTAAATAGAGCTTTCTCAGCATTTTTACTGAATTTCAGATGTCTTTGTATTAACAAGAAATTTTACTTATTGAATTAACTAGCACTCACAAAAATATCTGAAAGTCCTCAGAAATTGTCTTTGAAAGAGTTAAAATCTGCGAAAAACGCTGGAAACTGGTGAAAGAAGACGCTCGGCTTGTTAAGAAGCTTCCAAATAAAATATTTTCTTACGAGACACGATCATTTCGAGCACAAGACCAGTATTCCTTGACAAGCTGCCCAAATAGCGAATCCGCCCTCTGTAATAGCTTAATTGGCTCATCATATTCCGCTAATTTTCCTGAAAATACCAAAAAAGAAAAAATGGTATCTTCATTAGATATTACATTTATATTTACAAGGCCTTAGAATGAGAAAATGAAACTCTCACCATCACTTATTGCCAGCAGCATCGTGCAGTCCATCACAGTAGGTATCCTATGTGCCACTGTTATTACAGTGTTGTTTACAAATTCAGTTCTGATGGTTCTCTGTAGAACAGAATCTGTTGCGTTGTCAATTGATGCTGTGGCTTCATCGAGCACAAGTATTTGACATTTCTTCAGTAGAACTCGTCCCAAGCCGATTAATTGTCGCTGTTCCATGCTCCAATTCGCTCCATCTTGTGAAACTGCACTAATCTTTTGGTTTTACTTTTTGAGTTTACAAATCCTAAAAACATGACAAATTGCTGCTTCATTTCTCATGCCTATCGAGTTCAACCCCTCTTTTTTCTATTGAATGACCTCGCGAAGATGACATTTTTCAAGTACCTTTAAGAGTAATAACTTTTGTCACCACTAGCAAGTTAACAATGCTCATATTCGAAACCATTTAGCACAAGGAATGGTATGCATTTACCTCCCATAGTTCCTGGTCAGAGAACTGAGACAAGGGATCTAGATTGTATAGCACAGAGACACTAAAAAGAGTAGGATCCTGAGGAATGATCCCCAAATTTGACCGGAGATCGTGGAGGCCCACTGCAGTGATGTCTAGTCCATCTATGATAATCTTGCCTCCTGCATGTTCTACCAAGCGAAACAATGCACTGATCAGAGTTGTCTTGCCACTACCAGTCCGACCTACAATTCCAATCTTATGCCCTCCTTCAAATGTGCAAGTTATCCCCTGGAGGACTAGTGGACTATTAGGCCGATACCTTATCTGCTTGAAAGCAATGTGGTCATCAATATGAATTCATCATTTGTAGAGGTGACACGGAATTAATTTGATGTCTTGTTCACCTGCAGGTCATAGATCTCCACTTTACCGGTGGCAGGCCAGTTTGGTGCCGGACGATTCTCTTCTACTACTTCTGGTGCTTCACTAGGTATGTGCATGTCTGATTTAGCCTTTCTACCGAAGCTATGAGGTTTGCTACAATGCATTGATTGTTGATTGAATATACTAGGAATTCATTCAATGAAAGCCCGAATGACAGTGCCATTCTGATATATCCTGCCATCAGAGATTTGATAACCGTATTATCTGAGTCAACATCTTTGTTCTATGAGGATGGAAAATCATTTTATCTTTACTGAATTTACTAGTGACTAAATAAATGAGTGGGAATAGACAATGTCATAGTGCAAACCAGAGCCTTTATTTCCCTGGTGAAGCAAAGTTGTACAAAGAGCTGAAGTGGCCAAAACAATTGCACTTAAGGTTTCAAGACGTTGGATCAACCATTCTCTTACTGTAAAACTGTGAAAGAATGAGCTTGCATTTGCATCAATAAGGTACAGGTTCTCTGCAAAGAACCGCTCCTCATCCTGGAAAGCTCTTCTGCAATAGATTCAGCAAGATGGCTTGCGAGTAAAGAACTTCTCGTACCATTAATTCGTATCAACTCCTTTGTCGAAATAAACAAGTTGGCAAGAATTATGTCTTCAGATGACAAAATAAGCACAAAACGATGAATAATGTTTCTTCTTTTTGGGTAACTGTGGTACCTGTAAGAGAATTATTAGATATACCATTGGTATGATGACTAGCAAGACTTGCCAGGTAAGAGCAACCAACACCACAAAGTTTGAGATTGTAGCCATGGTGGTTCCAACTGCCACAGTCAATTTGATGCTTGGATCAAGGTCAACAATACTCAAATCGGAAGATACCTGTAGAAAATAATATAAATTTGAGTTTCTGAAAGCATAATTGGTATTAGAAGTAGATGAATGTTCTCTTACTCGACTAAAAAGGCCATTGGAGCGTGGAAAAGAGAGGTCATCAGTGTACAAAAAATGGATTCTGATGCCTCAAGACCTAAATAAGCCGCTTGGAAGGATCTTATAAGCAAAATGAATATCATGCCGATTCCAATCCCAGAGTATGCAATGATCAATTTTAAACTGCTCATGCTTCTATCTTGGATGTAAGTGGCTATCCATAAACTTTGTAGTATCTGTGCTACCAAAAATATGAGGTAGACTAAAGTTGACAAAAGGAAGTACAGGAAGCCCTTATTGTGACTCAAGTAGTTTATGTAAGGTTTCAGACCAATATCCCCAGTTTCTCTTTCCTCTTTCTTTATCAATTGATCCCCTGGAGATGTAGTACTGTTTCCCTCATTATCTACTTTCTTGATTTCTTCATTTTTACTTTCTTTGGAAGAAGCATGTTCCAGCAATGTTTCTGGACCTGTGATTTCCTCATTTGCGTTTACAAGGTCCTGCAATTCTTGAATAGTGGCCAACAACTGATCATAAGTAGCTGCTTTTATGATCTCCTCTTTAGATATCAACTGCAAACAGTAAATAAGATTTAATTCAGCTGCTAACTTATAAAGCAAAAGATTCCCATAGAATCAAACTATTTTCTCTGACCAAAACAGAATCAAAGGCAGGAAGAAAATCAAGTTGGTGGGTGACAAGCAGGACTGTTTTCCCAGAAAGAGCTCTAATGGCATATTCCTGTGTGGAATTCAAGTTAGTCTTCCCTCTGAAAAGAAATTACTTCTGCAAAAATTGGAGAAAATGATACTTGTGGTTTAAGTTATAGTAAATATATTTTTTGCTGTTTTTGCATCCAGAGCACTGAATGGATCATCCAAGAGATAAACATCTCTATCTTGATACAATTCACGGGCAAGGAATGCGCTGTTTCTGCCCACCACTCATATTAACACCCCTTTCTCCTATTTGAGTGTGATCACCAAATGGAAGCATTGCCAGGTCCTTTACTAGTGAGCATTTTTCAAGAACTTGATAGTATTTATAATAATCCTTAACACTTCCAAAAAGAATATTTTCTTGAACCGTGCCTGTTTGAATCCATGCTGTCTGGGAAACATATGCTACTGTTCCATATACTTTGATATGCAAAATGTAGACAAATAAAGGATAAAAACTTAAAAAGGAGATCAGAACTACTTCATAAACCTGAAGAGTCAAGAACATTAGGCAGAATTAAGGGTAATGAAAACATACTGTGCCTTGTACACTTGGAAGCTCTCCAAGAATTGCAGCTAGAACGGTTGATTTCCCTGCACCAACCTCTCCACAAATTGCAATCTTTCCACCACGTTTAACCTCCACATTGATGTTTCTCAGAGTTGGCTTCAAAAGGTCAGCTTCCCAAGATAGATCAGCAGACTTTATCAAAATCGAGTACTTGAGCTCTATTCCATTGCTGATTTGTGGTATATCTGAATTTCTCAGCTCAGGTGCCTGAATAAAGTTGGCAATTCGATCTAACGAAACCTTGGCCTCAATGAACGCACCAAAAACATCAGGAAGCAATCTGAGGGGTTCCTGAAGAATTCTTAGGGTTGGTGGGAAGGTAAAAACATATATTGGAATTTAGAGGAATTCCTAGAAAGTAGCAAGTAAGAAATGTAGCAGCCCCAATTACTATAGGAGATGACCAAAACAAAACCAGATAGTAGCCCTTTTGAAGCTGCAAGGCGTTGAGCCGTCCATATTCCTCGCTCCTTAGCTTCTCGATAACATTCTTGAAATAAGATTCCCAGGCGTACAACTTACACACTTTTATGTTCACTAAGGCCTCTGTTATGGCCTTCAACCTCTGGTTTTGTGCCATCATGAACTTTTCCTGATACTTATGCTGAAGTTTGGCGAACGGAGAATTTCCAACAACGGTCAATATAATTACAATTATAGTTGCAATAGTTGCCAATCCCACAGAGTAATAGACGACGACTAATGCAATGCAGAGCTGAAGACTTGTTGACCATATCTGATGAAACCAGTAAGGAAATTCACCTATTCCAGATGCATCTACTGTAACATAATTCACTATGTCACCTGAAGTATGCATTTTTTTTAGCAGCATCTGAGAGTCTTAGTTGCTTGGCATATATTGCTGCACAAATAGAGGATTTTATTTTGAGCCCAATCAATCTATTCTGGAAGAACCAGTGTCTTCCAGCCAGTCGTTCAATGCATTTGCCAGGAAGAGTCCTATAGCTAGTGCATAAACCTCATACTTGAAAATTGTTTTCCCTACAGCAACAGATATGAATGCTTTCAGAAACACTGGGCCAGTGGATATGGCAAACACCTTGATCTATGCAAAGAACCCAGAAAGAAAAATGGACTTCGTGACGGGAAATTATAGTCCTTAATATAGAATAATGTTCAGATAATCTTTTTTGACTCCATTGATTAAATTCTTCCATGAATAAAGAGTAACGGGTTTTGGCTCGATCAGCCGAACACAGCTGTGGTACATCTGTGTTCTCCAGGACTCTCTTCTTTCCCTTCTCGATCAAGGGCTTCAGCCACCAAAATGTCATCTTCCTAAGCAGTCCAGCATCAGCTAATGGACTTACAGATTCATCGGCATATTCACCATTGACATCAAATTCCTCAGGTTGCAAAGATGCATATAGAGAATCATTCTGCTCATCAGGATCTGATTCTGCGGATTTAGGTTCCTGGAAGGCGTAAGAAATCAACAAGATTGCTCCAGGAAGACACAGAAAGTTTAAAACCATTTTAACTGATATTGTTTGGTGCAAGATTGCTGCCCAAATAGACGAAATGCAGACAAATAAAGCTAATGAGAATGCCAGAATGGAACAGAGCTTCATTATAATGGCTTGTTGAAATTGTCGCAGCTTGAGGCTGAAAGTAAAACTCAGCAGCAGCCATGTAAATCCCTGAAAGAATACCTCAAGCCACTCATGTAGAGGCAGTATCGTCTTCTCTTCATCGAGTTTCTTTACAATAATCGATAGCCCAAAACCCAAGTAGACCAATCCCAAGCCACCGTTGTAGATGACTGAAGTTATTTGCAGAGGTGAAAATCCTTGTAAACGTGGAGAAATTTCAATCTTGTTTGAAAATGATCGAAGGATGAAGAAGATCAACAACATTACTAAAACAAGAAAATCGACAAAAATGATTGAAGCATTGTTGAGACAGACATGCAGATTGTTAAATGAAACATGAACTGAATTGCATATGCTTCCAATTTCTTTCGAACCAGAAGTTCCACAAAATATCCTCAGGAAAGCTTCCAAAGCGTCCATGGTTTCCGTTGGATGATATCAAACCTGCAGTAATAGTAAGCAAGAGATAGGAACTAGTAACCATGCACCTAAAAACAGTAGTACTCAACTACTAAAGCATTCCATTTAAATCCCATGAGTTAAAAGGATTTATATTTTTGCTAGCTGTGACCAGAAATTGAATTTACAAACTTCCAGAATCAGATAAATGAGTTTAAAAAAGGCAAATTTGGCTCATGCTAATCAGTCTTTCTTTTGAAAAAGGAAAGAAAACAAAAGAAACAATATTTGGGAGTTGTAGCTTTCTGATATTGAATGAGTAAACACACACACACATATATATGTATTTCTCATGCATAAAATGAGGTGACTGAACCATTGGTTTTGATTTAACTCTTTGGGAGAAGTTTGTCTTCGATGCATGAGAGCAAATTATATCTGTTGCATATGCTAACACATCAACCCAAGTCCTGAGTTCTGATTTTGTTTAAAACAATCCGATATTATACCTACCCATTGTTATCGATCTAGAAGTAATAATAATTGCAATCATTAAACAGGGTCTGAGATTGAATATAAGTTTTTTGTTTACATATATTTGTATTTTTTTTGTTACGTAGCGTTTGTTTATTTTTTTTTTAACTATCAATATGGTTGAAGTCTAAATTTAATTAAAATTTGAATGTAAATAACATATTTTTTTTAATATCTAAAAATAAGTTATTTATTTTTATAAAAATAAAAATTTAAAAATTAATATTTTAATATATATTTCTTTTATATAATATATTTTTATTTATTTATAACATTGATAATATATGACATATAAAGTGCCAACAAGTTGAACTTCATTCACTTGAAAACCTCAAATTTACCATCCAGATTCCATTTTCCATTAACTGCAAGGAATTATTGTGTTTGGTGCTAATAAACTAAGACCCAACAAATTCTTAATGCAAGTTCTGGGCATATCCTTGAAATACGATTATTATTTACTCATCTTCAACCAAATTTCATAACATCATTGTCTTAATGCTTATTAAAATTCCTACAGATTTTCTAGTTTTCTTCTATAATTAAGAATTTAACTATATGAATAACCATTTCGCAATAATAATCTCATAGCACGAATTGAAAATTTCAAACTCCACCAACAAAACATATTATATTATATTACCTATAAAAAAAATTCTTAATTACATAAGAGAAAAAATAATTTAAAACTGAAAATTGAGAAGAGAGAAAGAAAAGAAGAGGCACATCAAAATTAATTAACTAGGGTTTTAATTTTATTTGTAAATAAAATAATAAAATAAGAGTATTTTAAAAATATAAAAATATTAAATTGCTCAGATATTTACTTATTAGATATAAGTTAAAATTTTGAATTTAATCATATTCAAATATTTTAATCAATATTTAGATATATAATTAAAAAATAAACAAATCTTAAACGTTTGAATAATAAACAGACGCTTGTTCTAAAAAAAATGAATTAATTTTTGCAATAGATTGTACCATTTTTATTCTTCCAATGCTAAATATTCGAACCACACTCATATATTTTGTTATTCATATAATTAAGCGACACTAAGCCGGTAGGTACGATGGATTTTCGGGTGCACGTTCTGTTTTGTACCGCTAAAATTTTACTTTATTATCAATGAAACGTTGGCAGTTGCTATTGCTTTCCGATGCATTCATCCGTCTGTCGTCTGCTAGCTGGCTAACAAATACGACAATTTTATGATTCTAAGGTTCTCGGGGATCACAATGAACATCATGATCTGATGATAACAGATGCTCTTCGCATTAATGTTATTGCCTCACCTTAAACGTTTGATTTGATATCCAAGTAACTATCGTCGTAAAGGACCTCTCTTTAAATGTTTTCCAGTAGCACGTTTGTTATAATCTTAGCTACATTTGCATATTGGTGTTCAAGCTTAATACTGTTCTCTCCGTCAATGATAACCTAATCCCCATCAACTTTTATATACTCCGATAATGTGATCTTTTATGTACATTGGCATGACGATTGTTTCGACAAACAACAAAATTTGACTAACCATAATGAGTTTTTTTCCCTGAATCACAAAGGCATTCCATTATTTGAGCACCAGTTTATCAGTACAAATGCCAATCAACTAAAGTTATACTCACAATACTCAAAACAGATACACGAAACATTTATTAATTTATTTATATAAATAAAATGCGTGCTCTCCCGCACCCCAATAGGTTTGAGCACCAAACTAAAGGACAACTCCACTGATTTCTGTGAATAAAAATATTCCAAACATGAAAATTAAAAATATGCAAACAAACGCAACAATAAATTTCATGTTCAATAACTAACTGAAATATTCCGACATTTAATAATCAGGAGATGACAAACAATACAATCTCTACTCATCATATCAAGCAACCTGATCAACGAGCTGCTTCCGGATCTGCAGTAAAAAGAAGCAACAATGGATAAATTAAAACAATCATACATAATTTCTCTCATGGCAGGATTACACAAGTCAAAAGCATTGAATAAGCTGAAAGTGTTTATTCTCATAAGGCGCTCTGTTCAGTAAGCTATAGTAACTCATTGACCTGTAATGCAATGATGATGATTACTGACACCATATAATTGGCTTTCTCCAAAAACATCTTGTTGAACAGTAATTTCTGACTATGAAATCAAAAGAGATGCAGCAACTGAAATACCTGAGGAAGTTTGTTACGGATTGCAACATCCAACCGTGCATTGAGGGTGTTCTCACACACTATCTTCCCATCTCGAGAAGCCAGCACTACACCTCCCAAGCTGCTCAATCAAACCAAGATTCTTAATAAGCACGCTAGTCCACCACCACCATTCTCTCAACATGAGAAGGTTGTTTATGAAGACAGAAGAGATTAGCAGTCCAATTTCTGACATTATCCTAATTGGTTCAATGTTGTAATATTAACAGATACAAGAAGGCTAACTCCAAGAATTGGGGAACCCTGAAGCAAAGTTCTACTAACGGGCCATCCAGGATGAAGTATGCAAACAGCAGAGACCACTATATAATATTCACAAGAACCCCTATAAAAACTGTTAGTGGTGCATTATGAGTAAGAAAACTGTGTTTTCAAAAGTTTGACAATGCTGAAAAACCTCTGTAATTTGAGCTATGGAGTCCAGCTCGGCCAGACTTAACTTTTTACCCCAAAAATCCCTTCAACTAGTGGGAACATATCAGTTAATCAGATCCGACTATTTCTTAAAATTTCAATAGAGAAAAATTTACCACGATGGACCATGTGCATTATTATGGGAAGGGGGAGGTGGAAGAAAGACATCAGTGTCAAGTATTATCTCTGGTGGGTGAACACTTAGTTTCTCTGCATATTCTTCCTTCGCTGACTCTAGCACAGAAAGCACCAAATGTTGGTCATGTTCACGGCATCGCAACAAGACAGCTGGTTCTTTCAGCCTGAGCAAACTCTGCACACAAAAATGTAGTATTACACTAGTTGCTATAAATAATACAGGAAACTCAGGCCAGCAGAAGCAACATATCATAATCTTCCTTTACATATTCTTAGGGATCATGAACATTTCTCTCTTCTTCATAATATTTGGCTCCCCTTTATGACAGTTATTTTGAAAGTACTTCTAGCTATTCTCTATCAAAAGACCAACAAGAAATGACAAGATTCATACATTGCAATACAACGCCATCATTCCACAGAATGTTGAAATTCGTAAAATCTCTTAATTATTTTTCGGCATAAACTGAGAAAATATAAAACAATAGTAGAAGAACTCAATTACCACTCACCTGAACAATAAGATCCTTCAAAAGTCTCTTATATGAATGGTGATCGCGACTCACATTCAGAAGTTCCTTTAACGTAGCCTCTTTCATAGTATTAACCAAGTCATCTTGAGCTTGAAGAACTTTGATCCGAGAAGCATTCAGCTGCATGGAGTATTCACTACCACAAAACAATACAACAGGGTCTCCTTCATCAATATACTAGCATTCTATAGAAAAAGATCATATAATCAACTAATGTAAAAAGAAAACAGGAGAAAAAAATTGAAAAGAAAAGAGTCTTCCATCCAATTTCTAGTTATCCAGCAAAATCAAACTAAATTTTCATTTCAGTCACTAAATTTTCTTAAAAAAAGACTAAAATTATCCTACAAAATGAATCTCCCAAAAATTCTAACCAATTTCCATATCTCCAAATTCACAGTTGAACTAAACAACAAAACTGTTTTTCTCTATTTTCACTATAATATTATTTGAAACCGATAGAATTAGTAAAAAAACATCTTGTCCACAAAATTAACCAATTTTCAAAATACCCAGATTTATATCCATATTTAAATTGGAATTACAATATATATATATGTGTGTGTGTGTATAAAAACTGAATTATCTTAACAAGCAAATTGACTCCACCGATCTAACTTCAAAGAAACCAAATCAAAACCAGAAAAAACACACAAGTTCTAAAAGCATAATCAATCCTAAATCTCGTTAAAAACAAATTACATCTTCTTTCGAACTTCGACTTGCTTCTCTTTTCGCTCATACTCTTGTCTGATCTTCTTCTTCTCTGCCTCCACCAGCTGCAACTTCTCTATGTTGAATTCCTACAACAATTAACATAACCACAAATAATTCAACAAATATAAGATCATAAACACAGATCAACGAAATTACAGAATAATCAATCTTTGGAATTATCAGTAAACAGAACCTAGAAAAAATTACACAATATAACACAATTATAATTAAAATAGTAATTGCAAAACGAGCATGCATACTTCTTCGGCCGAAACTGAGATCTCGTTGGCTTTCTCTTCGGCTTCTTGGCGGATAAACCGCACCATCTGCTGGATCTGCTTCGAGACATCAGCGTCGTTCATTTTCGCCGGATCGTCTATTTACTGATATTGTGGAGTCAGAGATGCGACTTCGACCCGTTAACGGAAGACAGTACAGGTGAGCACAAGTTCGATTTATATATATACGGTGATTACTGGATAGCCGTGAATTATAATCACGGGGTTTTGTTTTGTTTTTTCCTCCATTATTTTCTACTTACAGAGTATTTGCAGATACATCCTTTATTCCTGATAAATATCAAGATCTCCTTTTCTTTCTTTGAAATTACACAAATTCTCCTGACCTCTCTGGCCCAAACCAAATGTTTATGTCAACCCATGGTGCCAACCATTTTCACAAAATTTTAAAGAACCCTCAGTATGAACCCATAAGGCCCAACAATTTTTACTGAAGAGGACGGTTCCAACGGTCCTACGTTAAGACGCTCCAATTGTGTGATCATTAGTCATTACTTTGATTTATTTTTTAAATATTTATATAAATTAATTAATATTTATCTAAAATTATATTACTATAAAATTTAAATAATTTTATTAAAATGTTAACTAAAATATATCTAAATATATTCTCAAAGAGAAGGGGTGCAAATAATAAATAATTATTTTTTTTAATTTTTCTGATATGTAATTAATAAAATTATATTTTGCTATTAAATGTTATATTTTTTTATTGTTCATGGTCACTTCAACGCACGCAACTTTGTTAAAAAACACAATTGCCCTAAAAAAATAATAGAGTTTCTGATAACAAAGATAACATTAAGAGATATTTAGAGTAGGGCAAAAATGTTCAACTGAATCGAACCGAATAATTTGATTTGGTTTGGTTTGGTTTTAGAATTAAGTTCGGTTCTAGTCAATTTTTAAATAATCGGTTTCGATTCAATTTCAATTTAAAATTAAAATTGAAATCGAACCGAATCGATTATAAAATTTTTGTAACCCCTATTAATTTTATAAATTACAAATAACTAATAAGTTGATAATAATTTTCATAAATATACATAAAAATAAGAGTTAAAATTAATAAATTTATTTATTTATTATAATTATGATATAAAATAGAGATACCAATAAAATTTTTACAATATCAAAGGATCCGAAACCGAGTTGAAACTGAAATAGGACTCAAAAACTAAAAGTTGGCCTGAATCGAACTGAACCGAACTTTTTCAGTTCAATTCGGTTCAATTTTATTATTAATATACTTCAAATTTAATTCAATTTTTATAAAAATCGAACCGAACTCAATTTTGTCCACCCCTAAAGATATTAGGTATTAGCCAAACATTAGGGAATCATGGGTATTATGTCAAACGAGATTTTTCCTTGAAGATTATTATAACATTTATTGTATCACTCCTTTTATTAAAATTATATTTATTATATTTTTCTAAGTTATATTTTTTTCATTTAGTTTTTAAATATGACATATTTACTATATCAAATTTATATATGTATACTATTTATTTTTTATTATAGGATTATTAGTTTTTTATAAGTTTGAACTGGGGTGTATTTCAACCAGAACAAATTCATATAACTATTTAAAATAATAACATTTGAAAGTTGATTATAAATTATGCTGTATAACTAAATGAGACTTCTTTAGTTTCACTCTTCTTACACACTCTTATACATGTGTGGCGCTTCACAATTCCAACACTATATATACGTCTATCAGAGTTAAGAATCCATCTAAAATAAGAAATATATTTTCGTAATGTTAACAATATACCGAATAATATATATATATACTTCAAATATCATTAAATTTGTTGATATTATTGATGATTATTTTATATTAATTTCCTACAATATATTACAATTAATTATTTGTTTAAAAAATTATTATGTATACATGAAAAATGTTATATAATACTTTTTTTATAATTAACATTAATGTATTTTGCTTAGTTTTGATGTTAATCAAAATATATTTAAATATATATAAATAAGAATATTATTACATATTTTTTCTGAAGTTTGAACTTGTATTGTTTGAAAAGAAAAAATTTTGATTATACCATAAATTTTTCTTGTGTTTTTAGTTAATTATTAGTTGATCGATACATTAGGGACAAAAATATAAAAGTAATAAAAAATAAGTGTTGCTTTATTGTGTGAAAAATATCAAAGCTCATGCCAGCCCTATACGCAAAAACATTGAAAATGCAAACCTCAAAACAGTATTTTGGCTAAAAATTTCTTACACAAATCTATAGAGACCAGTTAGGATCGAGTATTGGAGGGAAAATTGCGCCCCATTATGCTGGGTTGTCAGCTCGGATATAAATAATATGTACTTGAAATTTGATGGAAACGTCGATTTGTTACATCAAGCTGTAAACTTTTCAGGTTGAATAGCCTTTGTAGAAAGTGCTTTTTATTCAATAGCCTTTATCAAAATGATAACCTACAGAAAAAAGTGCTTTTGTCATTTTGATGATGAAAGTGCTTAGACTACTTGAGTCGTGTATATTTTAAAGATTTTCCTTCTTTTGACCGCCACTATATAAACCAAAAACATTGCATTGGAACTTAGAAGTAGTCTTGCCTAGACCATGACATGTTATTCCAAAAGTTATTAGTTTAGAATTGTTACAGCAAATAGCAACTTTTATTATTCTGACTTTGGTCCTTCGGGGGTAAATACTGCTTCATGGTTGCACTAACTAAACATTATATATATAGTTTATATGGGAAAAAAAAGGTTCAACTTTAGAAGACGTTTGAGGAATTCTTTTTTTTTTCCTTTTAATGGCCATGGTTTATAGAAAAAAAGGGGTTCTTCAATCTGTCTTAGTTCGTATGGAACTTGTATACAGTTTGGCTGTTAATATTATTTTCTTTGTGAAATATATGCGCTTTCGTATTGATCTGTCTGAAAAAATCAAGAAGTTTCCAACCAATATTAGGGAAGTAGATGTAAACAACATTTTCAGGAATTAAATCATCTTGCAGGTAGATTTTTAGAGTACGGTTTAGCTGATAATGGAAGTTAATATGTCTCATCAGTATTAAAGTAAGTGCTACCACCAGATTACGTTGTTTTTGGTTTTTTTGTTAAGGTTTTTGTGTGATCCGAACACAATTTTTGTCGTATCTTGTCTCAAATTTTGATGTACTTTTCAAATGTTAATGTTAATAAATTGTTGGATTTGTTTTAAAGTGTGTGTTTGACATTTTATTTCCCAAGTTTAGAAGTTCTAAATTCTTTTACATTTTAGGAATTAGAAGTTCTGATGCTTCATTCATATGCTTCCTGCCCTCTTAATGTGGTTGGTATAATTTGTTGTAACGAAAGCAAGAAAGATAATTAAGAACGTAAATAAAGAACACAGAGATTTAACGTGGTTCACTAACGATGTGTTAGCTACGTCCACAGGCAGAGGAGAGAAAAGTTTTATTGATCTTGAAGAGTAAAAATTACAGATTGCGGCTAGGTTATGACCTAGAGAGTTTATATAGCACTCCCTAGACAGATGCGGAAAAGCCCAGAAAAAATAGGCCCAAACAGATAACCCTAGCCCAGAATTCTGTCTGAACAGGGACTAACTAATTCAAGATATTCTAACAAATCTCCACCTTGACTTGAATCCTCTCACAAATAACAGATGTACCAAATGCACCATACACAATGCCAGATGTACCCAAAAGAAAAAAATCTCCTCTACCTCAGATTTTGCCCTCTAAAGGGCAATCAACAACTCCTAACATTTAGCAAGTCCAAATAATGTTGGAACTTGCTATGCGGAATCGGCTTGGTGAACATATCAGCTGGGTTATCAGCAGTACCCACTTTGTTCACCTTAATTCTCTTCTCACTTCTTAGAAAATGATACCTTACATCAATATGCTTAGTCCTCTCATGATGAACTTGGTCCTTAGCTAAACAAATTGCACTGAGACTGTCACAATACACTATAACTTGATCATGATGTAAACCCAAATCACTGACCAATCCTTTCAACCAGATTCCCTCTTTGGCTGCTTCTGTCAATGCCATGCACTTTGCTTCTGTAGTAGACAAAGTCACTGTAGGCTGCAAAGTAGCTTTCCAACTGACAACTGAACTACCAAGAGTGAAAACATAACCAGTCATAGATCTTCTACTGTCAACATCTCCAGCATAATCAGAGTCTGAAAACCCTGTCACCAAACACTGTGTATCACCTCTATAAATGAGACCAACATCAAATGTACCTTTGAGATACCGAAAAATCCTCTTCACAGCTTGCCAATGCTCCTTACCAGGTTCACCCATAAACCTACTAACAACACTAACAGACTGTGCAAGATCAGGTCTGGTGCAGACCATCGCATACATCAAGCTTCCTACTGCACTAGCATAGGGAACTCGAGACATGTACTTCTTCTCCTCAACAGATTTAGGTGCAAAAGCAACGGACAAATGTGCATTTGCAGCACTAGGAGTATCTATGGGCTTTGTGGTAGACATGCCAAATCTTGACAAAATCTTCTGAATATATCCCTTCTGTGACAAGAAGAGCTTCTTTTTGCTTCTATCCCTATAAATCTCCATTCCCAGAATTTTTCGAGCTGCACCCAAATCTTTCATCTCAAACTCAACACTAAGAAGATCCTTCAACTTCTGAACATCAGACTTGTTCTCTGCAGCTATCAACATATCATCTACATACAGGACCAGATAAATCAAAGAACCATTTGTTGCCTTGCTGTAATAAACACAACAATCATACGGACTCCTGGTGTAGCCAATCTCTATCATATAGCTGTCGAATCTCTTATACCACTGCCTCGGAGACTGCTTTAGCCCATACAAGGACTTCTTCAACTTGCAAACATAGTCTTCCTTACCAAGAACCTGAAATCCATCTGGCTGAGTCATGTATATCTCCTCTTCCAACTCTCCATATAGAAAAGCTGTCTTCACATCTAGTTGTTCAAGCTCCAAATCCTGATGTGCAACTATTGCTAGTAGCACCCTGATGGAAATGTGTCTAACCACTGGCGAAAAAATCTCATTGTAGTCTACTCCCTTTCTCTGAGTGAATCCTCTAGCTACTACTCGAGCTTTATACTTGATACCCTCAACAGATGTTTCTCCTTCCTTCTTCTTATAGACCCATTTACACGTGACAATCTTTCTGTCTCGAGGTCGCTTGGTTAATTCCCAAGTCTGATTCTTATGAAGTGACTCCATCTCATCTCCCATTGCAGCAAGCCATTGGGTAGACTCAGTACATGTAACCGCTTCTTTATAGGTGGATGGCTCATTAGAGTTAGTATCTACTTCTTCAGCAACCTGTAGTGCATAGGCCACCATATCTTCAAAACCATATCTCTTGGGAGGTATCCCATAGTTAGCTCTCTTTGATCGATTAAGAGCCAAACTGTGCTGACTTGCTACTGGTAATGAAGAACCTGATGGTTCTGATTCTGACTGTAGGTGTTGATCTTTATGTTGTGGTTCACTCTCATCTAGAGTGACTTGCTGCTCCACCTGTTTCTCAACACTACCATTTTCTGACACAACAATAGACTTCACAGTAGGGTTAAACATAGAATTTTCATCAAAAACTACATTTCTACTAAGTATAACCCTCTTTTCAGACGGGGACCAGATTCTATACCCTTTAACCCCATCCCCATAACCTACAAATACTCCCTTTTTAGCTCGTGGCTCTAATTTACCCTCATTTACATGATAATAAACAGTACAACCAAAAGCTCTTAAATTAGAGTAATCAGCAGGCTTACCAGACCACACCTCAAAAGGAGTTTTGAGATTTATACCTGTGTGAGGTCCACAATTTATCAGATAACACGCTGTACTAACCGCTTCTGCCCAGAACCTTCTAGTTAGTTCAGCATTAGAAAGCATGCACCTAGCTCTCTCCAGAAGTGTCTGATTCATACGTTCTGCTACACCATTCTGCTGTGGTGTATCCCTGACTGTATGATGCCTAGCAATCCCTTCATTCTTACAGAACTCATCAAACTCAGACCAGCAAAATTCCAGATCATTATCAGTTCACAGCCTTTTGATCTTCTTTCCTGTTTGATTCTCCACTAATGCCTTCCACTGCCTGAAGTTCTTAAAGGCTTCACTTTTATGCTTCATAATGAACACCCAAGTCATCCTTGAGAAATCGTCAATCATTGACACAAAATATCTGTGACCCCCTAAAGACTCCACCCGAGAAGGACCCCAACAATCAGAATGGATGTA
This sequence comes from Melia azedarach, assembly GCA_028052125.1. Lineage (NCBI taxonomy): Eukaryota > Viridiplantae > Streptophyta > Magnoliopsida > Sapindales > Meliaceae > Melia > Melia azedarach. The sequence goes on along the minus strand of CM051401.1, from coordinate 1,032,425 downwards.
ATCAAGTGTGCCTTTTGTTCTATGTATTGCTTTAGGAAACTTGCTGCGATGTAACTTCCCGAAAATACAATGTTCACAGAATTCAAGATCCTTGACCTTGTGGCCACAAAGAAGATCCTATTTTGACAGAATTTGCATCCCTCTTGCACTCATGTGACCAAGCCTCATATGCCATAACTTGGTCATGTTGTCCTTATCAATCTCCGAGGATGCAACAGCAACAGAACTTGACAGCGTAGAACCTTGAAGAAAATATAAGGTACCACGCTTTACACCTTTCAGAACCACATTTGAACCCTTGCAGACATGTAAAACTCCACCTTCACCTTGAAAACTGAAACCCTTGTTGTCTAACATACTCAAAGATATCAGATTCTTTGTCATAAGTGGAACATGCCTAACATCATTCAATGTGCAGAATTTACCATCATGTGTTCGTATTTTAATCGAGCCTATTCCAACCGCCTTACAAACAGAACTGTTAGCCATAGAAATATTGCCTCCATATACCTGCTCATAGGTTGTAAACCACTCCTTGTGCGGACATATATGGTAAGACGCTCCAGAATCCAGAATCCACACATCATTGTGATCCGTGTGCTCATCAGCAACTAGAGCAATATCTTCTTCAGAATTGGTATCTGCTACAGCAGCAGTACCTGTCGGTTTATCCTTCTGCCTCTTCTTCTTGGGACAATCGGATTTCCAATGTCCTTTCTCTTTACAGTAGTTACGGACATCATTGGGTTTTGGACCCTTAGAAACTGGCTTCTTGAATTTCTTCTTCCCCGAATTTCCATGTCCATAACTCTCACTGGCTACTAACCCAGCAGCCTGATTATCTGCACCTGTACCAGTCGCCTTGTGGCGCAGCTCTCTAGTATGGAGGGACGATCTAACCTCCTCCAGAGACACAGTATCTTTCCCAACAATAAATGATTGCACAAAATTCTCATACGACAATGGTAAAGATACTAACAGAATTAAAGCAGCATCCTCATCTTCAACTTTAACATCAATATTACGCAATTCTAATAAAATTGTGTTTAACTGATCTAAGTGATCTCGAAGAGGCATACCTTCCTGCATTCGCAGACTGAACAGACGTTGCTTTAGAAGCAACTTATTGGTTAAGGACTTTGTCATATAGAGACCCTCGAGCTTAACCCACAGACCTTGCGCGGTTTCCTCCTCCGCGACCTCGGTAATGATATCGTCTGCAAGACACAGCATAATCGTCGAGTGTGCCTTCTCCTCCAGAACGGCCATCTCAGCGGTGATTGGATCCACCGGCTTCCTCGCAAGCGGTGCCCACAGCCCTTGTTGTTTCAACAAGGCTCGCATCTTGATCTGCCATAAACTGAAACTATTCCTCCCCGTGAATTTGTCGATCTTCACGTTCATACCAGACATCTTTCTCACCGAATTTCAAACCTTAGACAGACCTGGCTCTGATACCAGTTTGTTGTAACGAAAGCAAGAAAGATAATTAAGAACTTAAATAAAGAACACAGAGATTTAACGTGGTTCACTAACGATGTGTTAGCTACGTCCACAGGCAGAGGAGAGAAAAGTTTTATTGATCTTGAAGAGTAAAAATTACAGATTGCGGCTAGGTTATGACCTAAAGAGTTTATATAGTACTCCCTAGACAGATGCGGAAAAGCCCAGAAAAAATAGGCCCAAACAGATAACCCTAGCCCAGAATTCCGTCTGAACAGGGACTAACTAATTCAAGACATTCTAACATAATTCTTATACAGAAAAAACAATGATGTCTTTTGGCTTTTTGATCTGAATCATCAAAGTGTGTCAAACTGATTCTGTGATAAGGTTCTAATTTTTGAGTATATAATATTTATCTCAAAACATTAAGTGGATGCTTCCACCATTGCTTTGGAACATACCTGTCAGCGAAATTCACAACTCATATGGATATCTTTCTTATAATGCAGATTGTGTGAAATTTGTGGCCAAACTGCAAAGAATATTATCGATGTTGGGGATTGCAGATTTATGGAAGAGTGGAATGACAGAAGATTTATCGGCGGCAATAGCTCATCAGAAAGGGGTGAATATATGTTGGCGTGGGCAGCCATTTTGTAACTTGTATGCCTGGTAATCGCTTTTGTGGCGCCATGGCTTTTTCGTGTAAATATGTTTTAGAAGAATGGCATGGGCAGCCATGGTTTTCCTGATGGTATGCCTGGTAATCCTGGGTAGCCTAACTCCATATTTACGCCTACAATTTGAGGCTTCAGAATTTGAAATGCCACCTTGACAACCATGTTCCGCTGCTGGAGGTGAAATTTCAGAAATGCAATAACTAGAAGCATCAGCTCTGCATCTGACACCACAAGATAATGCCAGTTTGTATGGTTACAAGTAGCTTATATATAGGGATGTTGGCAAGGAAAATATGACCCGTATAAACCAACGGTTAAATTTTTCATTTTTGCTTCTGAAACATGAATGTGTCTAACTGACTTCTTGTAGTAATTCTTTCAAATCACTAAAAATGAATAATTGAAGGCTTTAAAGTATATTCACTATTTAGAGGCAGTCGACTAACAACACAGAAAAACTATGTGGTATAATCAAAATTTCTTTTTACAAGTGATATAAGTTCAAATCTCATAACAGTATGTAATAATATCCATATATATAAATATATAACTGTTTTATCTTTAATTTTAATGAGATATATATTCAATTATTATATATAAAATTCAAAAGTAATATTGCTAGACTTTTTATTTTATTTTTGGTATCTATTAATAATTCAAACATCCATTCAATATAATAATATTATTTTATGTCTAACCCAAAGCTAATTTACATAATTAGGTATTTGAGGAGGAAAAAGAGACTGATCACATAATATCCGGTGTTTAATACGTTTTGAAATAATATTATATATACTCCTGAAAATCATATTATACCTTCATCAACGAAATAAATGCAATTTGGTTTAAAATATTCTTTCTTGTTACAACAAATAAAAGATGTAGAAGTATATCAACCCAATAAAATAACATGATTGCCTATACTTTCAATCTCAATCCACTTTCCCTTTTGCAAAGCTATCTTGTAGACCTTAAACTCATAAATAGTAATGATCTTGAATTTAGAAACAAATACCCAGTCAACTTGATCAAGGATTATTTCTACCTGCGCATGAATCTACTCACTTTAAATAGAGATCATCATATTAGAATGTGAGTAAACTTCTTTCCATAAATACAGATGAGGGTCTATTTCCCTCTGCCAATTTGGATGCTAATATCCGAACGGCGCTAAACTCAATTTGATCAAGACTTTCGATTTTCGATTACTTTTTAATATAATATTGGTAATTATATATAATAATGTATAATATTTAAAAAAAATTAGGTGTTAAAAATTATTATAATCCTTATATTTTAAGTTAAAATTTAAATAGTATTATTAGATAATATATTAACCATACAATATTTTTAAAAGCATTAGGTTTTAAGGGCACGTTTGGAAGCCCAATGCTCTGAGATTTTTGGTTAAGTTAGAAATTTTAAATTTTAAATTAGGATACTAACTTTTACATTCCTAAAAGGTTAAGAAAATAATAAACAATGATATATACAACTTATTTTAGTAATTTAGTTCCCTACCTGTGTTTTTTAACCCTTCCCTTCAAAATATTTGTATTTTTAAAGATAAAAATATAAAGATTAAATAAATATCTCATAATGTATTATTAATTCAAAGATTAGAGATAAAAATATTATCAACCATATATTTCTCCCATAAATATCTGGCTAGTATTTGTCAAATATTCAATTTGACAACGGTGTTGTCTTCATTTCAAAACAAAACACTTACAACTTCAAAAGCTACAGTAATACCAACATTCCTTGGGCCAATTCTTTGCCTCGAATGAGGGTGGGTGAACTTAGAAATAGAGGGGGTGAATTTAGGCTTCTCGAAGACCCTATCTTCTTGACATGGAGCAGCACCCGTCAAGTCAAAGGACACAATTACTTGGATTAGTTTTTCAAAAAAATTAATCAATTAATTAGGAGTAAACGGATAATCAATTAAGCTTAACTCCTTTAATTTCAAAAATTATCGTTACTTTTCAGGCTACATAATGTATTAACGAAACCGATTCTCAGAAATTAACAATTTAACCAATCGGTTAGTAACACGTCTCATTCATGAACCAAACACGCACTTCACATTGCCACTTCACATTGCCAGATTCAAACTCAATTAGGTCCGCCGGAGAAAATCCTATGAGTTTCGTTTAAAACACTTTTTCATTTTCGTTCATTATTGGCAGTAATTAAAATAAAAATGCATAGCCGGGCAGCGAATAACCGGCTGTCGAACTCGGCTTTTGAGTCGCGAGTTGCAGTTCTTATGCTGGCTATGTTTGCTACCATGGCTACCGTTTACGTTGCCAGCCGGTGAGTTTATAATTCCTCTTATGTTTTCATTTTTGGTGATATAGTGATCATCGGATTTTTTCCGTTTGATTTTTGGATTTTAATTTATACAATGTTTATGTAGCTTGTGGCAGGACGCGGAGAGTAGGACGTATTTAGTTAAGGAGCTTAATCGGAGAACTGGCCAGGTAATATTTTGTTGCCTTCTATTTTTCGTTTGAAAATGGAAATGTGAATGTATTATATCTTGTTCTAATGTAAATTTAGTAAATGGTATAGTTTATATCAAATTTTTAGAGTTATATGCGCACTTAATTGGTTCGTGGATTGTGGTCATTCACAATTTGGCTCCTTGGATCATTCTAGTTGTTTATGTTGCTGCATTCTTTTTTGTGGATGAGTTATTTTTATGTGAAAAACTGACAATGTGACTGATTTTTCAATGTCAGAATCAATCTGCGGTATCTGTTGATGATACACTAAAAATTATAAGCTGCAGGTAGCTTCTTGTTATTGTATTATTATTGTTTCGCCAAGTTTGATGAAGTATAATATTATGTTTATAATGGTGATTTCTCCCTTTTTCTATTTTCTGTCAGGGAACAACGGAAGAGATTATCGGCACTTGAGATGGACTTGGCTGCAGCTAGGAAGGAAGGTTTTGTTTCTAGGTACTTGTCTGAGAATGTTACAAAGCCTTTTAAGAAAAGACATCTAGCTGTTGTAGGAATTATCACCACATTTGGCCGAAAGCAAAATAGAGATGCAATTCGGAAGGCATGGATGCCGACTGGTACACTTTCTCCCTCTTTATGAGTTTCATACTTTTTTCTTAGAATGGCCTGTGTCAGTGCTATGGACTTCAATTATCCATTTATCCAAATTATCTGGCATAGCACTAAGGAGAAATGCCTTCATGGCCTTCTGGTAAATATGTTTTTGCTATGAGGTTACGTTTGAAAATTCAAGTTTTGTACCAGTAAATTGAAAATGATGCCATTTATACTTGGCTTTGACAGATTGACTATCTCTTTCTTGAAGCTTCTATTAGACTTCAATTTTATTATATGTAAATTGTTCCTCGATTTCTGTTTAGACTGACAAATGTAATTCTTTTCTGGTAAAATGGAAATTTTGCTATTTTGAAATGTAATGATTTTCTTTCTTATCTCCTTAAGTACCCAAGTTTCTAACCACGGCAAATATTAATTTGTTTTCTTTAGTTGTAGTTATTCTGAAAGTACTATACATGCAGGTGTGGCCTTAAGAAAACTGGAGGATGAAAAGGGCATTGTCGTGCGATTTGTAATAGGAAGAAGGTCTCTATTTTTGCAATTTTATTATAATTAAAAAAATTACCGCTTTCTGTTAAGCTAATTATATATATTGCAGTGCAAATCGTGGGGATATTTTGGACAGAGATATCGACAGTGAAAATAGGCAGACCAACGACTTCATTATTCTTGTATGTTCACCTGTTAGTTGAAGTTATTGAAAATATTTACTGGGATTTGAACTTTTAATAATATGCTTTAGAGTTTAGATTGCATTTTCATGACTGGCAGTGTAGTATTTTTTATACTTAGCTTGAGTATAAGTTTGCTTTTAATGTAAGAAATACATTTTTGAGCCTATATGGAGTAAAGAACTGCTATAACTAGAATGACTTCTAGGGGACATCCAAATCAATTGGAATCTTTTTTCCTCATATTTATGTGTATACACGTATATGTGTCTGTACAAATATGTGTGCGCTTACTTTATGGTTTTATACGGTTCATTTTTTGACTTGATATGGCAATGAACCTGATTAACATTTGTACATTCCTGGTAGTTAACTTGCATGCGGCAGTTAACCTTTACACAGTTCTGTTTTTGTTTTATACAGTTTCTTTTATCTTGTTTATTACAGTTGGCATTTAATTTGGATAGAGATGGTAACTTCAAGGGGCAGGTATTAACATGGCATTATCTTTCTCTCTTTTGTAGGATGGTCAGGTGGAGGCACCTAAGGAGCTTCCAAAAAAGATAAAATCATTTTTTGTACATGCAGTTGATAACTGGGATTCTGAGTTTTACACTAAGGTCAATGATGATGTTTATGTAAATATTGGTATGTAGTCCTTAATAGTTTGTTTGATAATAAACAATGTTATGCTTCCTTGTGAATGTAATACTTGTGATTCATGAAGTCTTAGATTGAACTCTAGTATGCAACCTCTTTTTCCATATGATCTTACTTGTAAATTATATTAGTCTACATAACCCTGGAAATGCCAATCAGAAGAATATTGATATTAAGTAACGCGAACATACTTTGACTTACCATAGCTATTATGGGGTTCCATAGACTCTTAGACAAGACAGTGAAACCCACTTTCTGGAAAGTGAGCTGAGTGAGTTACGTCCTTACAGTCCATATAATTTGTCCTTTCTTTGTCGTACAGATGCTCTAGGAGCAGCACTTTCTACTCATTTGGATAAGCCTCGTGTTTATATTGGGTGCATGAAATCAGGCGAAGTATTTTCAGAGTCGTGAGTTACTCATAATGTTTGTATTTGCTATAATTTTGTCAGAAATGAAATGACATTATCCTATTGTTCTATATACATTTTGTAGGACGAACAAATGGTACGAACCAGATTGGTGGAAATTTGGCGATGGAAAATGGTACTATGGACATTTGATTTTGCTGTGGCTTATGATGGATCATAGGAACAATATTAATTGTCATAGTGTGGCTTTCTACTTGAAAAGTAGTGACTAGCATGAAATTGTCATATTCTCAATGCCCCATTAACTAATCTGCATGTATGCAGTGGCATATACTGGTGCCAATTTTTTATGGATTTTTTAGTGGTATCAGAACTATGTTCTTGATGGTGTAGGTACTTTCGACATGCTTCAAGTGACATATATTCCATTTCACGAGCTTTGGCACAGTTTATCTCAATTAATAGGTGCATTTCAGTCCATCTCTGTTAGTCCATAAGTATCCATATTGGCATTTTGTAGTGTATGTTGGTCAGCCTACATTGGTTTTGCAGGTCTATTCTTCGTACATTTGCCCACGATGACATCAGTGCTGGGTCATGGTTTATTGGGCTTGATGTGAATCACATTAATGAATGGAAATTTTGCTGTGCCTCCTGGACGTCAGGTTTCTGACTCTCTCTCTAATTTCAAGATGTTATACATGATTGCAAATCTAAGGCCGAGCAAGTTTATAATTTCAATATGGTCAATTCTCCAAGAGAAAGTAGCCATAAACTTTGCAATTTTTGTTTATAATTTTCTTTTGCATACCCCAGGGCCAGGAGCTGTATGTGCAGCTGTGTGATCTTACCTACCAATTAGTATTTAATGCGATTGGCATATGTGCCAGCAAGGAAGGCCATTGTTCTCGGGAGTTTGTCTCAAATATGCTTGCGTAGAACTGGTGAAGAATTTTTCATAGGCCTGCTGAAGGTTAAGCAGGGTTAGAATTTGAAAACATGAATTTGTTAATCAGTTTAACAGAACTTTTTGAGAAATGAAATTTATACACGCTAGTCTCAGGATGCAGGCAAAATAGTCAATTCACATAGGGAGAAAAATATTTCAGTTAGATGTATCATAACGATATTATATTTCATCTTCCTTCATTTTTTTTTTAATTGCAAAAGATTCAATAAATTTCTCTCAATTAGTGTAAAATTTGTTGAGAAGCTTTAGTAAATGCAGTTAAATATTTCATGGCATGAATGAAAAAGGCTGGAAACAACGATATATTGGCCTTAATTTTAGGAATCAATATTTCCTGTTTGCAAGATTAATTGTGCGTTTGAATTCTCGAAGAGTATGAAATTTCTGCTTTTGGTTAGAGGTTGGTTGTTGACTTGGCTGCTGATTGAAGATTTTCATACCGTGTTTTTCATGTTTTTCTCTTCTTTAGAGGGAAGAGATTAGGCAACAAGAATTGCGTTGAATCTGCTCGCCTTTGAACTGTCTTATCCAAATGTTTCTCCTCAAACTAGGATGACTCTAATTTGTGCTGTGCGTGTAAAGATTCCTCGGTGGGGTTGGCATTGATTATTCAATGTGGGTTTTTTTTCAATAACCAATAGACATGCACTTACACCTTTTACACAACCGGGGGCGCTGCCTTGAGAAGTGAGAATGAGGTGTTGGATTCTGAATCATTCGCTTCTGTTCCACACGCACTCATTCGATAAAGATGCGGACTTGAGAAGTTAGCAAAAGCTGTTGCTGAATATTCTTCAGGATAATATTCTTTATTCAGACCTCTTTAACGCTTACAAGCAAATTTCAATTGCTCTTGCATTGACTCCAGTTCCCACCTTCTCTTTTACTCTTTTTCTCTCAATTTTTTATGCATCAAATTGCTGCTCAAACTGAAAACAGAAAATATAATCCGGGTTTTTTAACTGCGGATTTAGTGAACAATAATGTTTCAAGAGTTTGAGAAAAGAGCTAATGGAGACAAATTTGTAGATTAGACAGAAATATAAAAGTGGCTAAGCATTTGAGATTGAAAAGATGTGTGCTTCTATGAAAGAAACAAAGATGCCTCAACTTGGCCGGTGATTTGATTGCAAATATATTGACTCATACTAATTATCACGAGATAAGGTTTGGTGTTATTGAATAAACGTCCAAAAAAATTGAAGTCACAGCACAAATAATTACATAGAATAAGCAAGTGTATTATTATTTTTTATTTTTGGTAATATAAAAAATCTTTAGTCTCATCTTGAACAGAATTTGGTAAATAGGTCTGGTTGACATACGCCACTAAAATTTTATCCTAGATATTTTATTAAAAGAAATTTTCTTTTAATGTGAATATAGAAAACTTTGAGACCGTTGGACAGAATTGGAAGCGACGGAATCTTCTGGAGGGCAAAACCAGTTTTATCAACGTAATAATTATTAATTAGGTAGTTAATTCAGTTAATAGTGATCGCATGTTGGTATTTGAGTCTACATCAGGTGTGGAAGCCTCCACATTTCCATGCTAAAAAACCCAATATTTTCAAGTCTCATACAAAAATACCAATATTTTCGAGTCTTATGCAAAATATTTAATGGCTTTTATAAATAATAAACCAATAAATTACCTGTCAATCAGCTTCATAGATGTATCTGAGGATCGTGATATGATAATCTCTTCAAAACCTGACCTTTCAATCTTTATTTAATATTAGGACAAGGTCACACTAAATCTTAAATGGGTGTTTCTCCATAAGCGTTTTCTTGGCACTTCAACTGTTAGTTATGTGCTTTTTGACTTGCAAATTTCTTTTCCTTTGATATAGACAAAACGGTTTTCTTCACTAATGGTTTCGTTTGAAACTGGCACATAAAGGAATTTGATTGCAAATTCATCTCTGCTGGTCTCATTGAAACCGCCTTTTTAGTTCTTACTTCGAAATTCAGACAGTTTGGTCATCTGGGTAAAATTTTACACTTAAATTTTGTCATCTGTCGTTTTCCCTCTCTATTTGCTGCTCTTAGACAGATATTGATTTCGTTTGAAAGTGAGTTCTGGGGTAGTTTTCAAAGAAAATCAGATCTCTAAGATTGAGTATTTTGAGGGGATTTGTGTTGTTGTTGGCAGTTTTAATGGTGAAGAAAGACTAGGTAGTTGAAATTTCATTTCAGTTCACAGAAAAATATTGGTGTGTCACAGGGAAAGTGTTGAGGGAAAGTTTGATTTTCAACTACTTCAGTGATTGCTAAGCCCTTTTAAATACTGTTCACAAGTCATTTTGTCATTGTTTACAGAGTTGTTTCTTTCAAGCTTTCTTTTGGATCGAGTGAGAGAGAAACAGTGCTAGAGAGAGTTCTGTCTTTGTGTTTCCTCTTATATATGTGCTTACTCTGTTTTTACTATGAATCATTCTGGGCCAGCCTCTGATCAGAAAGTAGCAGTTGAAGTTGCCAAGGATAAAAATGGAATTGATCATGTTGTGCTGAGGAACCCTCGAGGGGGTTCTGTAAAGGTGAGAACCAGTTTCTCTTTGTTTTTCTTTGGCCGCCTCGTTTTTTCCTTCCTTTTTTTCTATGTAAAGTCATTATGAAAAATTGAAAAAAAAATGTGAATTCTAAAACTGGATGCTTTATTTTGGTTAATCATTCATATATTTTGTACAAATTTGGCTTGGGAAAAACACCTGATTCATTTGTTAATGCAGGTTAGCTTACATGGAGGACAGGTGCTGTCGTGGAGGACTGAACGAGGAGAAGAATTGTTATTCACAAGTAGTAAGGTACACTTTGGATTCTCTTTGCCTTTTTCGTGAGATTTGTGCTATATTTTAGTGCTGCTGGGCAAATTTTTTATTTTCTGTCAAATCATGAACTTCTCTTTTTTTGGCTGATTGCGTAGGCAATTTTCAAGCCACCACATGCTGTCCGAGGAGGAATTCCTATCTGTTTTCCACAGGTATTTTGATGCTTGCATATCAGTGATGTCCTATTTGTTGATGCATCTGACTTGTGGGTTTGTTCCCATCTGTGTTAGTTTGGAAACCGAGGATCGCTAGAACAACATGGGTTTGCCAGGAACAAGATTTGGGTCGTTGATGATAATCCACCACTGTTGCAACCTAGTAATTCCCATGGCAAGTCGTATGTTGACTTGCTACTTAAGCCATCTGAAGAAGATTTGAAGATCTGGCCACACAGGTAAGATCTTGTATAGGCAGAAACTGTTACGATCGTTCAAAGTTAAACTATTGATAGTCCTACATTATGGCTCAAAGTCTAAAGAAAGACTTCTCACATGAATTAAGTCGGAAAATCCTTTCAAATGATCAAAAATATCAAGAATAATTGTTTGCTTAAGTATCAGGACCTGGATAGTAATGAAACACTTTAATCCTCGACTGCCCACTCAAATTACAGAAATTAATTCTGGATTGGCTCAAGGTTATGCTGCAGCATGTTTAAATGTCCTTCAAGTTGTACTTATTACAATCATTGGTTCATCCTTTCAGTTTCGAGTTTCGTCTTAGAGTTTCCTTGGCACCAGATGGGTGTTTAAGTTTGATATCACGCATCAGGGAACATCAACTGCAAGCCGTTTAGTTTCTCAATTGCCTATCATACATATTTCTCCATTTCTGATATCAGGTATATACTAGATATTCATGATGGGTAATCCTATTGATTCTATGTAGATGCATTTATTTTGAGAGCTATTATGATCAACAGGCCAAGTAAGGGATTGGAGAGGTGTAGCTAAAGTTTGAATATTAGGAAATGAGCTCATTTGCTTCTTGTTAGCAGTAGATATATGTTATATTCAATAAATTTGTTCATCAATTAATTGAACTACAATTGTGCTAACAGTGAAGTGAGGATAGAGGGGCTGGAAACTCTTGACTATCTTGATAACCTATGTCAAAGGGAGCGGTTCACAGAACAAGGAGACTCCTTAACATTTGAATCTGAGGTAAAATATCTTATGCTTGTTAAATAAGCATGTAAAATTGATGGATACATCAGGTATAGAGGGAAATTTTGCAGAATATGCTCTCTTGGCATTTGGTGATGAAGATGAAAGTAATTTTCCATGTGCATACAGGGAGATTTCACAGAAATATGTTAGCACTGCTTCAAAAGTTCAAAAGGTTCTTTCTAATTTTGCAGATTGATCGGGTTTATCTCAGTTCTTCTGATATGATTGCAGTCTTTGATCATGAAAGAAAACGGACGTTTGTTATACACAAAGAAGGACTTCCAGATGTTGGTAAGCTTCTCTTTGCTAAAGTTAGTCATTCTCACATAATATGTAATACAGAAAATGAAAAATGATAGTAATAAGATGCTGCTACTTTCCCATCTTTATTGTAGTCATGATGAGTATATATGCATATATGCAGCAGAACAAACATTAACGTCGTAATTTGGATTTTCTGCAGTGGTATGGAATCCATGGGAGAGAAAATCAAAATCCATGGCAGATTTTGGAGATGAAGAATACAAACAGATGCTTTGTGTTGATGGGGCAGCAATTGAAAAACCAATCACCTTGAAGCCAGGTGAGGAATGGACTGGGAGGTTGGAACTTTCTGTTCTCCATTCAAGTTGATAAATTTGATCCAAATTCAAGGTTCTTTGAAGATTGAAGGGAAATAAGTTCAATAAACACACTTCAGGTCTAACATATTATTGCTATTTGTAACGCATGCAAAAGCAAATAAGAGCAAATTCTTCTCCTAATTTGCTGATGATGATCAATGAGTATCCCTGTAAGAAAAAATGGAGATATCTGTTTTATTGTATCTCCATTAAAGCAATAACTTGATATGTACGTAGATTATTATTATTATTATTATTATTATTATTATTCCCTGTTAAAATTGTATGTCTGGTTGTCAGTCTTCTTCCTTTCTTACTGATGTTGCTCCAGGCTTCTGGCCTGTCTGCAGCGAAGAATAGCAACGCGCTGAGATGCCCGACTTCTGGCTAATGGCAAGCAAATGAGGTCCAAGTAACGGATTAGAGGGCCCAAACACTAAAATAACATAGCCAGAGAGATCTTCATTATCAGAGCCACATTTGGATCCTTGTGGGCTATGAGCCCACATTCTTTAAATTTGAATAAAAAGATATATTTTTATTTGTAAAAATATGAAAAACGTAAAACATTGAAAACCCATTTGTTATTATTACCCCTTTAGAAAATACATCCAAATAGAGCCAAAATTGGTAATGGGTGAGGGGATAACGTACAAAAACTATGTCCATGTATATGGTCATCTCGACAGCAAAGGGTAAAACATAAGGTGCCAAATTTGCAAAATCAAAAAGACTAATTGCCCAACAGAATTCTAGACAAGTGCATATGATTTTGTTACCCAATTGTCGATTGCGATGCATGTCAATTCCCCAACATAACACACACTTATCCTTCAACCCTCAATTGATTCAGTCACCTACAAAATGACTACTTGCTACAATTTGATAGGATTTGTAGCAAAATCCTATCGCAAACTTGCTACAATTGGAGATGGGCTTCGAGACACGTGTCGTGAATTAGAAATTAGGTTTCAATCATACCAAGTTGTTGATTTACCTTCAATTTTCGAACAACCTACTTGGACAGCAAGGGCCACTGTTTTAAAGGCTATTCGACGAGAGCTATCAATCTGAAAATGGTAGTTATCTGTTGGTTGTGTAGGATAAAGCCACCCGATAACTTCTGCTCTCTGAAAAATTATGGATTTTTTTTTTTTTTTTTGGTGCTTGATACAAGTAAGCTTGATTATGACAAATAATTTAATAAGAATGTTTCAATTATAGTTCACGATCTATAATTATTTTTTTTCTATTTGTTATTATCTCATTTCTTATTTTTACTATAATTCTTTTTTATTTGATGTAATATTTTAAATTCATTACATATATTTTATTTATATCTATATTACTTTTATAAAGTTATATAAAAGTCCTAAGATTATCATCGAAGAGAATTTTATTAGTAAATATGTTTTATTTGGGAGTTTATTTGATACATTTTTAATTTTAATAGTTTAATTATTTTTACACCTATAAAAATAATTGTAATTTTTTACACATACAAAAAATAATTGTGGAGAAATAATTTTTTTTAAAAAAAAAACGAGAGGCTATTGGTTAATATATTAGCAAATGCATTACCATGCGAAAATTTGAAAATAACATTTAGAAAAGTTATATTTTTTAAATTGATGCACTGTCAAAGAGGATAAAAGGAAAGGTCGATAGAAAACAAAAACATTTTCCATGGACTTGTTATGATCCAAGACAAGACAACATGAAAAGACAAAAGTTAGTTTGAGACCTAGTAAATCCAACGGACAGAATTCCGTTGTCAATATTTCAACCCCGAATCGACGGCCATAAATACCACATAACCTGATAGGATTTCATATTAAAACACAACTGGGCCCCACGTAGGCATTCCCGGCCCTAAACAAAAACGACGGAACGGATATGAAAACAATCCAAAATATGTTCCCGGCGCAGGTTTTTATTTTCTCACCTTACAAAATATTTTAATTGAGGCTCCCCACGTGTCAGTTTTATACATTCGCCACGTCATCAGTCCGTGCAAAACCCAATTCAGCGCCGACAGCGGCTTTCCGTTCACCATTTTCCTTTTCCTTTAGTAGCATTTTCAGTTACTCTGAAACAAAATTAATAGCGGTTAAGTATTCAAAAATAATACGAAATAACATAAAATAAAAAATAAACAAAACCCAGTACAGTTTTGCTGTAGTTTTGTTTAAGTAGTGGAGGTCTCGGGAGAAATTTACAGCATTTTATTTGCTTTTATGAGCACTTTTTGGATGATCACTGTTTGAGTTCATGCTACTTTGGGCAGAGAAATCATAACTAGTACGTTTTCACATTTATTTATTTGATGTGAAAATAAAGAAATAAAAATATTTGTTTCCCAATTTTATATATGTTTGCTGATGAGGAGTTTATGCCGTTTCAAGCAGGGGATAGTTCAAGGGAAGCTGCAAGGGAGTGTTATTTTTGTTCAGATCTGCAAAAGCGTGCTGGACAGTGAGTTGTTTGTTAAGCTGGTTAAATCCTGATTGGTTTCAGAATTTAAAAAAACAAACTACGTAGAACCAAAAAGAAGCTCGATTTCAGGTTTACTTTATTTGAATTAAAATTGAGAGGTTCCCTTTTTGACTAAAACACTATATTCAAAGCCTGCAAGCTCATTTTTTAATGTACAAAATGTACAGACTCTCCTCTGCTTTAATAGACAATAATCTTGGAATCTGCTTTGCTCTTTTCCTTACATTCTGTTCTCTTTTTTTATTTTTTCAAAATCTTTTTTTTTCTAATTTATTTTTAGTTATTTACTTTTCTTTTTATTTCTGCAGCTAAAAAACCACAGATGTGTACTGAACAAAACGAACTGGCAAAAACGGCTCGTTTTTAGCTTGTTACTGGAGAGGAAGGAGGAAAAATGGAAACTTTATCCATTTTCACTTCGATTTTGTATCTGGGTCTGATTTTCTCTCAAGTGAATTCAGACCCAACTGAAGATAAGAAAGCTTTGCTGGATTTTGTCAACAATTTACCACATTCTCGTTCTCTGAACTGGAACGAGAGCTCGCCGGTGTGTAATCACTGGACTGGAGTGAAATGTAGCGAAGATGGGTCACGAATAGTAGCCGTTAGATTGCCCGGTGTTGGATTTAGCGGTCAGATTCCACGTAACACTATCAGTCGCTTATCTGCTTTGAAGATTTTGAGTCTTAGATCGAATATCATTAGTGGGTATTTTCCATCTGATTTTGTTAACTTGAAAAACTTGTGTTATCTTTATCTTCAGCTTAACAACTTTTCTGGTCCATTGCCTGATTTTTCTGTTTGGAAGAATCTTACTATTGTCAATTTGTCTAATAATGGGTTTAATGGGACTATTCCTCGTTCACTGTCGAGTTCAACACAGCTTGAAGCTTTATATCTTGCAAACAATTCATTATCAGGTGAAATACCTGATCTTAATTTGCCCAGTTTGCAGCAGTTGAATTTGGCTAACAATGACCTCACTGGTTTGATCCCGAAGTCACTTCAGAGATTCCCTACTTCGGTATTTGTTGGTAACAATATTTCTTTTGATAAAGGTTTAGCTCCTAGATCTTCACCAGTTCTTACTCCCTCGAATGAATCTAATGTGAGGCCTAAGAATGGCAAGAGGATAGGAGAAACTGCATTGTTAGGGATTATAATCGCGGCTTGTGTGTTGGGACTTTTAGCATTTGTGTTTTTGATTATTGCTTGTTGCATAAGAAAGAAGAGGGAGGATGGATTTGCAGGGACATTACAAAAGAGAGGAATGTCGCCAGAGAAAGTGGTTTCAAGGAATCAAGATGCGAGTAACAGGCTGTTTTTCTTTGAGGGTTGTCGTTATGCATTTGATTTGGAGGATTTGTTGAGGGCTTCTGCAGAGGTTTTAGGGAAGGGAACATTTGGCATGGCTTATAAGGCAATATTGGAGGATGCAACCACAGTTGTTGTGAAGAGATTGAAGGAGGTGAGTGCTGGAAAACGGGATTTTGAGCAGCAGATGGAGATTGTTGGAAGCATTAGGCATGAGAATGTAGTTGAGCTGAAGGCATATTACTATTCCAAAGACGAGAAGCTGATGGTATATGATTATTACAGTCAAGGAAGCATCTCTGCTCTGCTACACGGTACGTTGCTTTCCTCAATCTCTAGCATTTCTATATGACATACAAATTACTCGAGTTTACTTTTGGCTTCGTTAATGTTCTGAGAACAAACTGCTCGATGGTTGCAAGTTTTATTTTGGCATCTAAATTCATATGCAGGACCAACATAGCGCTACTTTCATTTAAAAAGGTTTTACTTGGGTTCGTTGTAGCTTTAATAATCTTCTAAGTGAGCATTTCTGTGGCTTTGATGGTATTATTAGAGGAAGGATTGGGCCTCGAGTCTGAATGCCAGCAGTTTCTGCAACCTTTTATTATCTTGAATCTTCTTTTTCTTAGTTCTGCCTGGATAAGCTGTAATGACAACACAATTCTGCTGCTTGTCCAGAATGGAGTGCAATAGCAAACTATGCTTAATTATGATAAGAAATTTGTTGACAACTGACAGTCCAGAGTTGCATGTACAATAAGTCAAAATGGGGTGGAAAAGGATAGCTGGATCTGTGGAATTAATGTCCATAAGTATCAGTTCTATAGTCCCTAACATCTGCATCCTGTAATTTGATATACGGATTAGCAGTTTTGATGGTGAGATATATTATGGGACATGATGGTAATTCTTATAGAATTTGATCCTTTAAATTCCATATTTCCTTATGCTTTGAGAACACGATGAACTGTCAAGTGTTGATGTTTTACTCTCCTTTCTAGGACCAGCACTGAATCCACTTCTTTCTGCAAAACACCGTGAATTTTATTATTTCTGTAATTTCATCTTAAAAAGAGCTTAAAGCAATGATAAGGCATGGAGGATCTTTGTTTGGTGTCCCATGTGTGCCAGAAGGTCAGTGTCATTGTAGGTGTCATGAAATTGTATACTCTGCTTTTCGACGCCACATGCATCACTCTATTTCTCTACTTCTAAATCTTCTTTGTAGAATGACATGGGACTGTACAGTAGGTATCATACCTTCTAACTTCATGGACAGTCTCTGACCCCGATGGTTTGAATGTCCAAAGTGGTTGACCGCCATCAAGCTTTATTTATCCGCTAATGCATATGTAGCTTTGCAGGAAAGAGAGGAGAAGGTAGGATACCTCTAGATTGGGATACTCGAATGAGGATAGCCATAGGTGCTGCAAGAGGAATAGCTCGTATCCATGAAGAAAATAGTGGGAAGCTTGTCCATGGCAACATCAAGTCCTCAAACATATTTCTCAACTCCCAACAGTATGGTTGTGTTTCTGATCTCGGACTGACAACTATTACAAACCCACTAGCACCAGTTATTGCCCGTGCTGCTGGTTACCGTGCCCCAGAAGTGACAGATTCCCGGAAAGCAACACAAGCTTCTGATGTCTACAGCTTTGGAGTGGTCTTACTTGAGCTCCTTACTGGAAAATCCCCCATCCATACCACCAGCGGAGATGAACTTGTGCACTTAGTCAGGTGGGTTCATTCAGTAGTTCGAGAGGAATGGACGGCAGAGGTGTTTGACGTAGAGCTGTTGAGATATCCCAACATAGAAGAAGAAATGGTGGAAATGTTGCAGATAGCAATGTCTTGTGTAGTACGGATGCCGGATCAGAGACCTAAAATGGCAGATGTTATCAGAATGATAGAAAATGTGAGGCCAAATTATGCCGAGAACAGACCATCTTCAGGAAACAAATCCGAAAGTTCAACTCCACCTCCACCGGTGGTGGTCGGAGAGAACTAAACTACTGCTGCTGAGTTCAGTTATCACTTTTTCTTTTCTTTTTTTTTTTGTACGAATTCCTGGTTGGTGGTGTATCTTCATTTCAATTCATTTTAAAATGTTGTCTTGATTCCTTTTAATGGACGAATTCTGATAGACTTTAGAAGTTTAAGCAACTGTATCAATGTTATGTATCTGCGCTGTTAGTGCCCATGAACAGGTGAGATGTCCTTCTTCCATCCCTCTGTTTCTCTGCTTCTGGCTAACTAACTGCCCATGATCAAGAACTTCAGGCTGCATAGACTTTGATCACAAATTAAGATACAAAAATTTTCTGAAATGTGATTTTCATTTGACTTTAATAAGCTTGATATGCTTTATTGCAGAACATAGAAATCTCTCTAAGCTTAAAGGGTAGTTATGTTATTAATTCTCCTTTGCCATAATTAACACATAAATAAGAATGAATCAGAATTGACATTAATACTAAAATCCAATTATTATAGCATGTGGATTAGAGAATCTAATGATGAGAAATCAATCGCATGTGTCCCACTCCACTCCCACTAATAGTCTAATTAAATTGCAGCCCGAGAATTTAGTCAAAAATTATCGTGGTTTGAAAATTTGTAACAGAATGGTAAAAAAAATAAACAATTAAGATTATTAAAAAAAATATATATTGTCACTTTCCTTCAAATTTTGAATTGTATCACTTACCTAAAATTTATAAGAAATATATCACCTATCTCCTCTATAATTATATTTAATTATTAATTATAAGAATATATACAGTAAAATATTATTATTTAATATTTATTATTTTGTTTAAAGAAGAAAACTTAACATTTTTAATTTTTTATATAATTAATAAAAAAATCAATTTTTTTTTATTTATTTGTCTTTTTATATATATTTATGAGTATTCATTTAAAAAATATTTATTGAAAAAAAATTATACTTCAAATAAAATTTTTAATTTTTCTATATTTTATTTTACAGTTATTTTCTTTATTTTGTATCCTTGAATTAACTAATACACGTAATAAGATAAAAATAGGTATTAAAAAGATATTTTTAATAAAAAATAAATCATTAAAGGCATTTAAGTAAATTTAACATTGAAAGTTAATTGATTAATACCTTAGGAGAGGTATGTGATATAATTTACATTCTTTCTCTCCAACTTATACAGAGCCAAACCTAAGGAAAAGAATGTGATAATATTCTTTACAAAAAAAAAAAGACAAATAAACAATTATTCCCGATAAAACAATTACATTAAATATGAAAATTCGGTGCCAACAACTCTTTACGTAGTTTTACATTACATTTTAAAAGTAACCGTAGTGACCGGTTCATCGATTTGTTGAAAGAAACATCATTCAGTTAGCATCAAATATTAATCTCTACGCCTAAAATTCATTATTTAATGTGTTTTACAATTTTGATATAAAATATACATTTACAATCAACGAATTCCTAATTAATCAATAATTTCAATTAAAATGATTTAACACAGTTCATTGTTCGGTTACACATTCCAATATTATAATGATAAAAAAACATAATATTATAAGAAAAACTTTGTCATTTCAATAGAAATTAAGAATTTATTTATTTTTCAGCATATTTATTTGTACAAATATAAATTTTTGGAAATCCATATATTACTATTCTTAATTAAATTACACTTAGAAATAAGACTAAAATTCAAATATTTTTTATTACTTAATAAAAATTAGAGATCTATTTAATATAAATTGATAAATTACAATCAGCAAGTATTTGGCTACCATTAAAATATTGCAAAGTACTTTGATAATATGAATTAAGGATCTATTTGATATAAATGAACAAATTACACGCTTACTAGGAAACGTTAAACATACGGATCCGGATGTTATATCGTTATTACACCAACAGTCAAATAGATCAGTACATGAGAAAAACAAACAGGAGGGTCAGTAAGGCGGTAAAAAAGCGTATTTTAATATATAAATTAATTTAATTTTAATTAAACAAAAGAAACAAAAAAAACCAAAAAAACAAAACGAAATTATCGAGTGTAGGGGGTCCACAGAAAAAGCTATCGATAAGCAATTACAGTACATCTCCAGCTCGTGATTCAATGATTTTATTTTTATTAATTATTTAATTATATATAAACACATTTTTCGTTTTGCACTGAGCCCTCTCGTTTTTTTCTCGGAAAATCTAACAATAATAATCAGGAGGATCTCTCTCAGGTGGTTTTTTTTTTTCTTTGTATTTAATTTATTTTATATCTTTATTTATTTTTCGATGTTTGATTGTCGTGGATTTCTTTTCATGGCGAAGGTTGAATCTAGGGTTTTAACTTTTTTTGAGAATTTTTTTTTATGAACAAACATAGGGAAATTAGGTGATGGCGTCGAAGCGGATCTTGAAGGAGCTGAAGGATCTCCAGAAAGATCCTCCTACCTCGTGCAGCGCAGGTACGTTCTCAATCCTGTTTTCATTTTTTAAATTTTGATGGTTTTCTATTTTTTTGATCTCGTGTTTACTTTTTCCTTATTTTGTTTAAATTTTGTGATTCTTTAATGTTTAGGTGTCTCCTTAAATTTCTATTTAATTTACGTAATTTTTTTTTTTGTATAGTTTTAAAAACTCTTTGCAAGCTTCATTAACTTTTTTTTTCCCTGCATTTGTATCGGAGGGAACTGGAATTGTTGTTATGCTGCAAATTTGAGGTGAAAGTAGATAGATTCGGGTTTTTCTATTTTTTTATCGTTCATATTTTGCGGGGTCGCATTTTTAAGAAAGCATGATGAATTGAGCTTAAATTACCTTTCTATTGAATCATATTGCTTGTTGTGAAATGAAGCTATATATGTGTGTGACCTTGTGTTGTGGAAAACTTGATAGAGTTGAACTATTTAGTGTGCTTAGATGAAGAAGGGAATAGAAAGATTCTTAATAGCCTTAGCATAGCATTTGAAAAACAAACTACGGGAGGCAATTGACGCTTACTGTAGAAGGAATCGGTTATAATGGACATAATTTGTTATGCATTTTGGCTACATGCAATAAAGTTTGGTGATGGAAACAAACTGAAAAGAAAGCTATCATTTGGCTTTCTTCTGGATTCTGATTTTCTTCCTTTCTTCATATATACCTATAGGCCCTGTTGCTGAAGATATGTTCCATTGGCAAGCAACAATCATGGGTCCTCCTGACAGTCCGTATGCAGGTGGAGTGTTTCTAGTCACGATTCATTTTCCTCCGGACTATCCATTTAAGCCACCTAAGGTACTTAGTAGATTTTTCATTGTGCAAAATCGCAAGATTATATTTTGTTTCTTCTGTTTAGAATGCATAAGTTCTCTCTTTTTGTCGTTCTTCATTCTTTTACATATCAACTTGCAGGTGTTCATCATTCTCATACATCATATAATATCTGTTAGCGTCAACGTAAATATAATTAGATACATCCTATTGCAGGATGGGCTAGAAATGGAATATATTAATGTGCACTCTTTGCGCAAATGAACAAGTTTGTTTTATATGGTATCCAATTAAATTAGGGGGGTTTGGCATCTTTTGGTTGTTTGGAATGTCAAGTGGTGTTCCAATTTAGCATTACCATTCAAGTGTTCATTTTAGTTTATTAAACTCGATTCTAATTAGATGGTTGGACCATTAGACTGAGAATTGATTTCTTCTTGCAGGGGTCGGTGATTAGTTGTTGAAAAACGGAATATACATACATCTAAAGTTTTATTGTCTTATTAGTTGCTACCTAATCTGCCATGATCAATCATAGCATTGTTTAGATACAACTTTTTATTTTTCAATTGCTTTTGGTCGTAATCTTATATTGATGTCAGCATTTGGTCTGTTTGATCTGAATGATTGACTCTCTAAAGCTATCCTTCATGGTACAAACTTTAATGTGACCTATAAATAAATAAACATTATTTAATTATGATAATTTCTTTGATCAGAATATGTATTGAATTTCAAATTTTTGGCTTCAAATGTGACCTATAAATCATATTTTTACATGATACTGATTTTTCTTCCTTTTGTATCTTTGACTGGGTATTATTTTTTATATTCGCAAATATTCAATGATTTTTTTTTTTTTTTTTGGGGGGGGGGGGGGGCCTCCATGTGATTCCATGGAATATTGATGCTCAGATTTTTCCAAAATAAGGGGGAAAAGAAAAAGAAAAAGATAAAGAGGAGACAAATTAAGTTTCTGACCTTGAGATTATTTTACTCGGGAAATTAATTTTGCATCTTCAATTATTTTGGGAAACATATTTCCTTTTCATCTACTGTATATGTGTTCATACTGAATTATCCCCTCAACCAAAAAAAATATGTATTCATCTCAATCTGAGCCAACTTTTCAAGAAGGTAACTTCATGTTTCTCAATTCAGTGGAAGGGTAACAAAAGTTACGAAACTCAGGTAGTTATTCTTCAATTCACTTGTTTTGCCCTTGTTTAATGTACAGGTTGCATTCAGGACGAAAGTCTTTCATCCAAATATCAACAGCAACGGTAGCATTTGCCTTGATATATTGAAGGAACAGTGGAGCCCTGCCCTTACCATATCCAAGGTAATTTAAGCCACATCTTCAAATTCTACGGAAGCATTATATATACTAACTGAAGTTTTATTTGCAAATATGGCCATATGGGAAATGATTCTCACTTCTTTTGTCTCTTCTAGGTGTTGCTCTCAATTTGTTCACTGTTGACGGACCCAAATCCCGATGACCCATTGGTGCCGGAGATTGCCCACATGTACAAGACTGACCGAAGCAAGTATGAAACAACTGCCAGGAGCTGGACCCAGAAGTATGCTATGGGTTAGGTTGCAGCTGCTGCGGGTTTTTGTGATGGGAGGGCTTCATTTCCCAAAGGCTTTTGGTCTTTAAACTATTTATGTATGAATCAAGAAGTGTGACATGTCTCTTTCCTCGTATAAGTGAGACTAGAAGGGAAGAATTATCAATTCAGTCCTCCCAAAAACAATATTTGCTGCGTTTAATTGTTTGTATGGAAAATTATCTTTCATAATTTGACCATCTCTACTATCATCAGCGTCAGCGTCAGCGTCAGCGTCATCATCTTCTCTCCTCGGAACTGTTTGGTTCATTGAAGGCTTGTCCAAAACCTAACCGACAACATCCATTTTCAACCCAGCTTTTGTAGACTTTTTTATTTTAAAGTAAATGAGATTCCAGATCAATGCATGCGACCAACCACATAGAGTTCTTTTGGGATAAGGTAAAATTAGACGTTTATCCCATGTAGATCGCTCTTGTTATATGACATATGCCAGACATCCATGGGTGAGATTTTCCCAGCTGGGTTCAGGGTCTTCGTAAAGGATTAGCTTAAGGTGTAACAAGCACTACACATGAACATGAACGAGCAATTAACATTCCAAAACATAACTGCCATGCATATTGTACAAATTAATAGCTCACTCTTAGGTTCAGCCGCTCGAAACCTTGACATAGTTGTACAAATTTCATTCGATAATTTAATCGGGGGTGCTATTGCCTGTTGCTACTTGTGTGGACGTCAATGCTGTTAGGGCTGCATTCTTTGGCTGGCAGAATAAGTTACTGGACTGGGTCTAAGTTAACCAGTTTCTTTAAATTGGTAGCCCAGCCCCTATAAGTTGAATTCCATGGACCGGCTACACAAGTCACTGGTTTTCTTAGAACCGGTCTTATGCTAGTACATTGAGTTTGTGGGCCGAGCCATTAGACAGAAATCGTGCCCAGCCCAGTGGACGCCACGGACAGTATCCGAGCTATAGCCTACCGAGAAAAAAAGAAAGCAAAACGAAATACAAAGGTTTTTTTTTTTTTGAAAGACGAAATACAAAAGTTGAGTGTTTTAAAACAACTACGGCAAATCTTGACTGGAGACAACCTACCAATGAAAAGTACCAGTAAAAAATAAAACAAAAATAAAAAATAGTTGGACAAACAAATAGAGGGACCAATCATAGGCCTACATCGATTTTCCCGAGCCGTTCATTCATTCATACTTAGCATTTGCCGCACAAATTTTTACTTCCAGAATTTCTTGAGCTGATGAAACCACCATTCGGGAAATACTTTTTTACAACAAAATTTCAAATAATATCATCAATATCCAGGCAATAACAAAGAAGTTCCTTCCCGTTGGTCTGAGCAATGTATTTGCAGTACTTCCATGTGTTAAATTGTAATTAACCCAAAAATAAAGTGTGTACAGGTGATAGGCGTGTGACCTTGCATTGCATGCTATTGCTATGCTAGCTATAGCGTAAAAACAAATGATGATTAAATTTCTTTCAGGTCCCTTCGTTTCCCAAAATGTACCCAATAAAGGAAACGAAACGAAGCGAAGCTAACAATGACAGTAACATGTCAACTCATCTCAAGATGACAAAAAAACCCAACTCAAATTTTGCACCAAATGATGCTTAACTTTTATCTTCTACTTTCACATATTCAGTGGTGAGGATTAAACCGAGTGCACCAAATTTGATCATAAAAGTGCAAAATGACAATTTGGGCAAAAAATTAAAAACAAAGAGTAGGGGCTACAAATCTTACAAAATCATGCCAACTTTTGTTGACAAAATGAGCCTAAACCTATCCTACTAAAAGCTACAATTTATTATGATTTTATAAATATATAATACTTGGGGGACAAATGTGTTTGTAGCTTAAAAAATATTAAAAAAAAAAGTCTAAAATCTAAACTCCCTCGCACTGGTCTTCTTAATAATCTCCGTGTTTTTCTCACGTTTAAATTTCTTCGCATTAATTGCCGTTGTAGCCGTAGCTGTAGCTGTTAATGGCAGGAATTAATCAAGAGCCGTTGCATCTTTCCACTGTCCATCGTATCATTCATTCAGTAGCATCCAACCCCTTTTCAACTACCAAAATTTCTATCAAAGATAAGAAAATCGTTTTAGATATATAAAGACTACTATTTAGTCCATTTCCATATCACGCGTTTAAATAAATATTCTCATCTCATCTTTATCGTAATTCATTGTAGATCACAAAACTTTACTCCATACATATTCCAATTTGTTATACATTTATTTTCAAGGCAGAACGGAAATACTGCTTTAGCTAGGGTCGAGGAAAGTTTCGGCCACGTGAACTTCTCCGCAAGAATTTTTAATTCACGTGCACACACACACACACATATATATATATATATATATATATATGTTATTTCTAAAATTTCAATTATTATTTTTTAATATTTTAACCCCGACTTTCTATTCCTTTATATGTATTATACGAAAAATGACTCCAAATTTTTGTGCTTCGTGTAAGGCTTTAAATTATTTGTCAACATCAACAAAAAGCAAGACGTATTGGTCTGAGTCCTAAGGGAATAGTCAAAGAACAATTAATATAATAATATTTGCCCTGTGTATCTGCTTCATACATGTAATTTTTTACATGATTTTTGTTCCCCGGCCCACGGAAACTTGTAAAGGCAAATTCAACGGCAATTCAAGCTCTCAGTTAACTTGTAATGTATATATTATACACTTTTGTTATTTTAAAAGCATAGAAGACTGTGACTTATGTCTTTCTATGACTAATAACATTGCATTTGGACTCGTTAATTACAAATTTAACTAATCAAGTTTCTGTATCTAACCCATGCATGAAGGATCGTGCATACGAGTTGGAAAGAGCATATGTAGTCCCAGAAAATCGGGTATTCTGAATTTTGAATATAATTAATCAATTAATTTGTCTACTTACAACCATTTAATCACTTTTGTCTCTAATGAAGACAAAGAATGACAACACAAGCTGAACCTGAAGCTCAACTTTCAGCTTGAAATATCTGAGTTTCTTGCAATAGTGGATGACGTGGCCACTGTCGGGTCGCCACATGGATCCCTCCGGTGGATGGGGTGGACATGTCTATTGTTCGATTAATTTAGCATTATAAAAAATGTTTTCCTTCTGTGTGCGAATTAATGATTTGTCAATCATTAATCTCTCATTGCACTTTAATCATTTGTTTTGTCCTAATCATTCATAATATAGTACTCATAGAATGATTCACTTTACCGTAGTCAATTTTTTTTTTATTTTTTAAATATAAAAGAAAATAAAAATTCCATTCAAATAAGAACTTGCCTGTCTGCTAAGTTCTAGATTGAACACAATAAATTTTGGACTTGTTGTTTAAGTTAAGCAATAAATTTTGCTTTAGGTCATGTGTTTTAATTTATGGGACAATTAAAGCGTGTAATGAAATAGAATAATTTATGTCCCCCACCCCCACGTATAAGAAATAATAAAAAATAAAAGAAGCATTCATGGTTTTGCTAGAAAGGGAGAGTAGAGAACAAACATTAATTGTATATATAGTAAGAATTTAACCTAACCTAACCCAACCCATTAAAGACTCAACATAAATTCCTAAACTATATTTTTTGGTCGCCTTTATGTGGACTACCTAAACCCTCATTTCCAGCCTCTTCGATTCACTTTTTAAGTACACTCCACCATCCATTTTCCATTAAAAAAACACTATATATATATATACCTTTTCTTTTAAATAATGAGAGTGATTTTTTATATCAAAACAAAGAGTCTTTTCTTTTCTTTTGGTTTGGTGTGGAGATAGCAAATACAGTAGTGGTAATAGCACTTGCTTTGATATACGGAACGGAAGGGACGTCAGCGTCACATGAGAACCTACACATGTCAATCGAGGAGGCTCGAAAACCGCGAGCTGCGCCGGTTGCGGGCGCGGGACCCACCAATTCCAGCCGGTCATTCAATTGTCTACGGCTTTCGAGACGGTACCCGTACGGTTCGTTAAATTATAATTGAATGAACTGCTTGCGTCCTCCCTCGACCAATAGAATTTTAGTTGCCAATTCATATATAAATACATACATACATATATATATATATATATATATATATATTTTTAATTATCATATTTTGACTGATATATATAAAGATAATATCATATTATATATAAATAAAATTGTGCTCAATCTTACAAAATAAACAAAATTTACACATTCCTCGAAGACGAAAGGTTTGAAGAAATTTACATTTATCACTTATGGTCAGTAATTAATTGTTAAAATTAAAGATATTTTTTAACATAATTATTTCTACTTTATTACATAATTAATTCTCATAAAATATTATATTATTAGTCATATGATAATATTATTTTAAATAACATAAATTAATCTTATTTTTTATAATTTAAAAAAAATTTAAATTTATTATTGATATTTAAAATTTTTCTAAAAAAAATTGGCATACCCATGTAATTATTTTGTTAAATTATATTTTATATTATTTTTATAAATTTTGTGCATATACATATAAAATAAGTATAATTTTAAATTTGTTATTGACTTAAATAAATTTATGATTGTAATAAATAATAATATAATATTTTGTGATATTAATGTGATATTATTATCTCATTTATATATATTTTATATAATTTTTCATAAAATTTAATTAAAAATTTCACCGTCATAACTTGAAATTTTAAATGATTAATAAATAATAATATAATATTTTATAATAATTAATTATATAGGAAGTTAAAAATTATTAACTTGATAAAATATTCAAAATGTTCTTAATTCTAACGATTTTTTAATGGTCAACTAATAGTTTAAGAGAAGTAAGTGTAAAATTTTCTAAATTTATTATTTAAAAATAAATTTCTCAAACTTTAAGAAAAATGTGTTAATTTCTTTTATAAATAATTATTTAATATATATTACATCATATGTGTGAAAAAAAATTATACTTTATATAAAAATGAGACTCTATTTCAACGCGCACGTTTAAAAAGAGAGCAGTAAACCACCAAATTTCATCCCATTATTTATTTGAAGGAAAATTCAGCTGCTTCTTTGAAAAACAATTTAAGCGTTTTGTTGAAAATAAAAATATTGGAATTACAAATATCAATATAAGATTAAAAATTAAAAAAAAAATGGTACAACGTTCAAATGCTGTACCAACAAACATACATTATTATTCATGGGGTAATAAACAATATGATTAAGTAATAATTATTGCATAAAACCAAGAAGATATGTGAGTCTAGGTCTCAGTGCTGATTGACTTGTAATTAAAATCTTAACTCATATGCTTACAAAAAAGTAATAACAACAATGATGGGATTTCTCTATTTTGTGGGCTCAAAGTTCTCTTCTACGATTCTTATTTGACTTGTTTTCCCAACAAATATTGTTACCATTTGCATTAATTAATTAATTAATTAATTAATTAAAGAAATTTCCTAGTTAGAGATTCCAATTAATTATAGATTAATTAATTGCTCGGACCAATGGATTTTGTCGATTCTCATGTACTTGCTTGCATGTTTTAATACTTTTGTTTACATACGGCTCTTAATTAATTACTTAACAACGGGGACATAATCCAAGAAACTTACAGCTATTTTTGTCTTTGTTAATCCATGTATTATTCCTCCTCTTTTTGCCCCAATACACCATTCTCAACGTTTATAATTTTATTTTCCTTTTTAAACTTCAAATATTTCATTTATATCGAAGTAATATGATGACAAACAATAGAAGGGGAAGAACGAACTAAACTTCCTATAAATTTTTTAAATATTTTGTCAGAAGTTTTGTTTCCAAGAGTCTATTTAATTTTCTAACTAAATTAGTTCACATTAAATAAACGATGATGAGATATCCCAAATATTTTGTCTTTTTTTTTTCACTACAATTAAGTTAATTGTTACGAAAGAGTTAATGTTAATCGGGGACAAAATCAATTGTCATTAATCCAAGCGGAATTAATATTGCGTGGCACGTCAACGTCCTAGGTTTCAACTATAGTATTTGAAAAATTAATTAACAGTGCAGAAATTAAATCGTTCATTCTCCAACTACGTATCTATCAATTATATTGGCAACATTAATATACGTCTAAGCACTAGTCGCTCCCATATAATCCAAAATTAGGATAATGAACAAAACGGCGAATGATTGGAGAATTAATTCGATCTCTTCATATTTTGCTTTCTATTATTTTTCTTAGTCAAAATAATATATTTATTAATTTTAATTTACAACTATTTATAACACAATTGGAGTTTTGGACTATACAAACATATATATCCACATCAAAACAAATTTTACCTAACGACGAATTTGGTATTTTTTGAGATCCACTGCTCCAAATGGAATTATTGAAACTTCCTTTTAACGGTTGCGTGTCATCCAAATTTATTAGGCCACTAAATATTTATTTGTATTTTAATGCGTTTGTGTTATATTTTTCTTTAACAAAAAAAAAATAAATAAATCGAATAATGAATACAATCTAATTTCAACTGTTTACGTATTTGAAAGTATTATTTTATAATTTATAATTAAATTAAATTTATATAATTGTCATTTTACAAATTTCATATAAAAAATTTATTCGATTGTTTAAACTTTTAAAAATTTTAAATGATTGAAAAACAAGTAGAAGAGAAAAGGTGGCAAGTCGAAGCCATAACAGTGTTGTGTTTGGTTGTCAGCTTTGTGGTAGCAACTGGCATGGGCGTCCTCTTAACGTTTTAAAGATATTTTGGCTGTAGCAAATACAAATACATATAGTTGTAGTTGGCCTACAATAACAGTCCAAGAATAAACATATTTAATATTAATTTTTATAATTTAAATAAATTTAGTGGACAAACTGGCGGACGGCTTCTTTGTTTGACGCGCTGTTCGAGGCGAGTTAATATCCACGGGCTTTTTTAGCCCACGGACTTCCACCCAGTCCGGCCCATTAAAAATATATTATAATAATAATTTTGCTAATTATGGACAAAAAGACAATGAACAGAAGAAAATGGAGGAATGGACAAGGGAGGATAGTTGCGACTTACTAGTTAATAATGCAAGCGGTATGATAATAATATATTATTATTATTAGGTGCTTTTAAAATATATGGTTGCATTTTGTCACAACACTTGCCACAGCACAAAATGAAAATATATACCGTTATAATTGATGGTTAACTATTACAGCATCAGGCGTGTGTGTTGTCATATGAAATAAATAAACACAACACCCCTTCTTAACCATAAACACCTAACAGATTTTAATGATATAAGGACTTAAATACACGTTACAATAGCAACAATTGAATTTCCCATAAATACAATGTCCGTTTCACGTAACTCAGTAATTATTAAATATTAATAATTTCCATTTACTTTACTCTGATCTTTTATCGATAAAAAAAAAGGATGCCTTTGCCATAATCAAGTGAAAACAGACTCTTTATTTCAAAAAAAAAAAAAAAAAAGTTTAAAACAAACTCCCGTTGTAGCAAAAGTCAAAGATATTAACTTCCAGAAACTATGCACCACGTGATCTAATTTAAAACGCCAATATCTTTATGATCTGACTGAATTCGGTAAATCAGTAACTCCTCATCTGACGGCAAGAATTTACTCTCTCTGTAACGGCTGCCGTACCGAAAGAGAACTTGCAGTTAATTGCCGTGTGTCAAGAATTGATTAGCTTGAAATTTACCTGAAAAAACACCGTAAAAAGTCTGTCGACAAAAAGACAAGAAATTAAAAACAGCAAGCATGGTTAAGTAAAAAAATAAAAATTTAATTAAAAGAAAAAACATTAGTTATGAAATGGCTCCAAATCCTAGGTTGCCTCCCATCCCACGTTAGTCCCAGTTGTAAAATAACGAAAAGACAGGGTGAAATGGTAAATTTCGCAATCCAGCACGCACCGTAACGGCCATTTTCAGGCTTGAATTTTCTGAAATGACGAAAATAGGCTTTAATTGGAATCAATAACTGTAAATTAAGTAGTAATTAACCGACGACGAATGGGTTTTAAGTATCAGAGATTAATATTCTTAGTCAAAGGAAGACTGAACCAAGTGTCCGGTCTCACGTGACCTGAATCCCTACTTTCGAGAAGAAATCTTTTGCCGAGTCAGCTCTAGTCCACAATTACCATTGGATCTCCTCTTTCTGTGGGCCCAGTTGTGCCACGTCTTAAAATCAAATATTTCCGCCTTACGCGGCGCCTCGTATAATAATATCTTCCTATTGTCGCCGGAATCTCTTAATCTCCGGTCACTTCTCTAAGCCTGAATACTCTCATTTATATTTTATTACTGTTTTTAAAAAAAGAATGAGATAAAAGAGTACGTAATAAAAAAGTTTTAAAAAATGAGTATTATTAAATGGCACTTAAACAGGGCTAACTGATTACGAGTGTTTGGGATCCTATAAAATAGCCAGCTTTGGTTTCCACCTCGACTGTGCTTCTTCTTTTCTCTCTCACTGTTTCTTTCTGTTTTATCTCTCCACAAATCCTCAAAGACTCTCATTTTCAGCTTCAATACTTTCTTTCCGGGAAAATACCTTCCCAGTTAAAAGACAGAAAAAGCATCAGCTCTGGCCAACAACGGTGGTGATTCGTAACATTTTATTCCATTTCCTTTTCCGGTAAAGCTATTAGCACTGTGGACTCCTTTTGCTTTTGCTATCTCTAGCTTGCCTTTCCGTACCACTACTCTTTGTTCGGATTTTTTTTTCTCTGGGTTTAGCATTTCTCCTTTTTAGTGTAACTTTCTTTGAAATTTCTCGTTCTTTCATAACCTTTTTAGTTAAACCCGGTATTGAATTCAATAATACTGGATTTCTCTCCGTTTCAAGCTTCTCTTTAACGTGTGTTCCCTTCTCTCAGCTTTCTTTTTTATCCCTCTTTATTCTCAAAAGAATCTACACCCCCTTTTTTCCCACTCTATTTCACGCCTCTTCCCCCTTCTCGCACGCTCACTTCGCTTTCAATGCGAATCTGATAACCAAAAAAAAAAAAAAAAATCTATTCTTTCTTCTTCCTCAACGTCATGGATCACAGTATTATCCCTCCAATCAAATACACGGAACACCGTAACCACACCAAGCTCACGACTCCTTTCTCCACAACCGCCCCGGAAATGAAGCCCAGAGTTGTACGGATTTCAGTCACTGACGGAGACGCAACTGACTCGTCTAGTGACGAAGAGTGTGAAGTTTACAGGAGACCAAGGATAAAGAAGTTCGTTAACGAGATTACCATTGAGTCCTCTTGTTCAAATGAGAGCGACGGCGTTTGGAAAAGTAAGTACTCCAGAAGTAAGAAAAAGTCCGGAAAAGTGGGAGCTCCGGCGAATCTTAAGCCCGCGGTGAAGCAAGCTGCTGGTAAGAAATTTAGAGGTGTTCGGCAGAGACCGTGGGGAAAATGGGCGGCTGAGATTAGAGATCCTCTGAGACGTGTACGGCTGTGGTTAGGTACTTACGATACTGCTGAGGAGGCGGCAATAGTTTATGATAACGCGGCTATTCAACTGCGTGGACCCGACGCGCTCACTAACTTCGCCACACCTCCGCCGAAATTCCCGCTTCAGGAAAAGCACGCGGTTAGTTCCGGTTACAACTCCGGCGAAGAGTCTCACAACAACATTAACAATCTCTCCTCTCCAGTTTCTGTCCTTCGGTGTCCTTCTCCTTCAAACGAAGAAGCCGAGTCGCAAACCAGCAAAGAAACGCGAGATATCGCAGGTGAAGTACGAGAAATGCGAGACGAATCGTCCGTGTCCGAAACCTTTTCGGATTTCTCTGATTATTCAACTTTCGATAGTACGTTATTTCCAAACGACTTCTTTGATTTTAAAAGCTCTGTGCCTGATTTATTCGACAGCACCAGTTTGCAAGAAGGATTTTTTAAGGATGAACTCGACGGCTTGTTTTTTAACTCGAGTATGGATTTCGGGTACGGGTTATCGAATTGGCACGTGGAAGACCATTTCCAAGATATCGGCGATATATTTGCGTCGGATCCTCTTGTTGCCATTTAAGTTTTGTCTGTAAAATGCAGTCTCGTCTTGTGAATGCCGGTTTGTCGGCAAGTTTTGTATCGGCGGGAAGTGAAAATATCGGCAGTGTCATTTTTTTTTTTTTGCAATTTTGTATTTTGTTATTATTTATATATTATTAAATATGAACTCCGTCAAAGTAACGGTGACGGACGAGTTTGGCTACGTGTTATGCCTTCTGCACTTTTTGGTTCATTTTGTGAAGCACGTGTTCTGTCACGTGACAAGACGCTTAAATCTCTAATGAAAAAAAGACTAGTGGAAAATGCACGTATGGCAGTGTACACGTGCTGTTTTCCCCCCTTTTAAATTATTCTTGACTAGATTAGCATTACCGTTTAAAAATTAAAAAAAATTTATAAAATATTAAATATGGAGATTATGATTAATATATTTGGTAAGCTAAATAAGTCCTCGTTGTAATAATAAATTTGATTTTACTGGGTTGCATTTAACATTTTAAATGGGTTTAATACCAAACTACGTTTTAGTTTAGAAAATTGAAATGCCGTGAAATGATGCAATAATTACCGAGAGTTTGTTAGTAGGTTGCTATAATGTCATCGAATTATTTTCAAATTTTATGATTTGTCTAAAGATATCTATGGAAACAAAAAATATCATACATAAAAGAAAGACATGTTGGTAAAGCTTACCAGAAGCATTGATTCCATCTAT
Organism: Melia azedarach; assembly: GCA_028052125.1. Taxonomy (NCBI): domain Eukaryota; kingdom Viridiplantae; phylum Streptophyta; class Magnoliopsida; order Sapindales; family Meliaceae; genus Melia; species Melia azedarach. The sequence goes on along the minus strand of CM051401.1, from coordinate 998,489 downwards.
CTTTGTAGCTTATAAGGCTTTAGCTACAGTTACACTTCAACTTTTTCTCGATTTTTCCCCCTTTTTTCTGAAAAGTAATTAATTTTGGAATGCTTTTAGAGGGTATATGTTTAGGATATTGTTTCTATTCCTTTATTTTTTTTTAAAAAAAAGAAATTAATCTAATAATGATTTTAAAGAGTATTTTGATTTTCATTTTTTTTTTAAATTGGTGGGATATTTGAGATACTACAATGCCAAGTTTGGTGGGATTTCTGTTTGATAGATGAAGCAAGTGAATGGATAAATGGAGACTGTTGTGTGTACACGTTTCGTTACTGTACAAGCACAAATGTATTTTTTTTAAATTGAAAAAATAATATGATTTTTTTTTAATTCCATGGTTATTATGCCTTAAAACAGGAATCCTCAAAAGTGTTAGTACCATTAATGCTAAGATTGCTACTTGCTAAGAAACAGAGTCAGGCTCAGCCTCAATTAATCCCAGATTCCCAGTAGCATAGAAGGCTTTTGCTTGAACTTGCAAAATTGGTTCATCTGTTTTGGGACCAAAGGGGTGATTTGACAATAAATAAGACAACCGAAAATGTCCAGATTCTCCCATCAAGATATAACAATGTCAACAAACAACACTTCAAAGATATTGAAATGGAATTTCCTATCGAGAATATATATATAAAAAAAGGGGGGGAAGCCAGCGTTTCTTTATTTCAATTTGAGAGATGACAAGTTTGAAAATGAAATTGGGCATTCCATTCCGCATATGGGAAAACAAAGAAGCCAATTATTGTGTTAAAGACGACACTTCACTTTGGAATGCACAGAATCAATCATGATAAGTCTAAAGACATATAAGGCAAATTCCATGGTGACGAGGCTCATTTGGGGCCCCTTTTCTCGTGCTTGTCTGTTGGTGAAATCTGGAAACACAAGATTCAGAAAACAGTGAAATGAATTAAATCAAGGAAACGTTTTCTAATGTTGTACTCGCTTTTAACTATCTTAAAATATCGCCCACCTAAGTACACAACACTCTACTGGGTATGAAATCTGTGTCCAGGAAGCAAAAAGTTACAACAAAATAGATGGAACTCTGAGCTGACCACTAAGCAAATTCAGAAAATTATTACATGGTAGAAAAATGTAAAAAAGAAATTTACGGACATATATTTTTTAATTGTTTGATCAATTATATCAAGTGGTCCCATAAATTAGCTGGATGAGAAAGGCGGCCGCCAGATTTTGGCATATTAGTAGTGCCCTGCCCCCTTCACCGCACCAGAAAAATTTCTCCATTTTCCATGGTTCACAGTTCATACATACATACATACATACTAAAGCCAAACTATATTACCTTATTACCCGAATCAAGAAATAAATAAAATTTGGCATTATTTTATAAATATAGTTGTTACATTAGATTAGACTGCCTCATACCTGACACCAAACAGTCTGCTTGCGCCCTTAAAACCAATAACGTCCTTTTCTCTGTCTTCTGGACTATTTCCTATGTTCATTTTATCAAGAGGTTGATGGCTGTTTCAGTCTCATGACTCAAAAACGGACCACAGCTATTTGTATTATTAAATTTCAGGCATATAGCCGTAGTATACTGCGAGATTATATTAACGTCGACAAGTCATTTTCTCTGGTAAATATTTGCCGATTTCTTGCAGGCTTTCTAATCATATAGTGATCAAACAATTTTCAGAACCGACCTAGTAAATCCTACAAGTGGGATTTTCCCTTGGGCCAAATCGTTGCGTAAGCAGACAAAAGCTGAGTCATTAATCAGAAAATTTCATTTGTATCCCCCAAGTCATTTGCTCTGTGTGAATATGTAAATGAACACAGCGAAATTGTTAAAAAAAGCAATTACATGAAAACAATTTCATTTAATTCCCTTTTTGAGATTATTAAACTGGGCGGCTTCTGCTCTTCGAAGCCATAGAAGGTCACGGCAAAGCATCCACAAAGCCGGGAATGGCAATTGCATTGCATAGCCTGGATGTAGCGGCATAAAACTCCAAATTTTTTGCAAAGATTCATTCATAAAAACAAACAATTCAGGGAGATCTTCTTTGTTATTCCCCCGCTACAGTACGAGTCAATCGTGACCGTACACGTAATCTCGGGTCGGAGTTTAACGGTCTTCCTCTTCCACCACCCAGTTCAGTGCAAGTGTGCCACTAGACACCCTCCTTTTGTCCCCAGTCGAGTCCCCACAATTCCCAGCTCATCATCAATCACTGTTTCTGTTTCTGTTTCTCGGCGCTAGGGTCGTGATTTGTGGTCCCACCACCCCTCCGCTTTATCTGATTCGGCTTACGGACCGTCCATTTCGGATAAGTGTGACTGTCGATTAAACGTCAGCGCACCGGCCCGTGTAACGGTGGGCTTCCTCGTCGTTGTGTGGCCCAATGAGTGGACTTGAAATCCTATACCGTACGCGTGTTAAATATTTTTGCTGTGAATAAAAAGCTTTAGGTGCAATATTCATTGTCTATACCATCACACATTTATTAGTCCACCCAATGATTATTGGACCATAAAAATGGTACGGTGACTTCCATTAAGTGAATTTTATATGGTTAATATATGTGACGGGGATTTGGAAAATGAAAGTGAGGGGAGGGGGGCGGGTCACGTGAAATATGCGTGGAAAATTAGCACAAAAATTGAAATATGTTTGGGATTATGCAGTATGGCAACGGCAAGTGAAGGAAATGTACGGGCAGCGGCGAAAGAGAGAGGTAAAACCATAAACTCGTATTCATGTATTGTGGGTGGAAAAGCAGGCAAGTAGGGCCAATCCTGTCAATTTTCACCTACCGACAGCCAAGCTACGGGACGAAATGTATGTAGATTCTAATTGATACTCAAAATATTTTGCTCAAATCTCTGTAGATATCATATCATTCATTTTATCTCATTTATTTATTGAGGGTCATGAATTTTGCTGGAGATATTAATTAATACATGTATAAAGCCCACACTCCACACGCACTTCTTGTGGGTTTATCATTCACCAAGTGCCCATGCTATGAATTTTTCCCAAAATTTATCTCACAATATTTTAGATGTTTTTATTTTATGAAAATAGTGTTTGTTTTTTTTTATAAAATATAAATATGATTAAAATTTAAATTCGATCGAAATTTTAATTTAATTGATATGTGTTTTTTTATTTTAAATATTTTAATATAAATATTAAGTTATTTATTTTTTAAAAAATAAATTATATTTACATGTATTTTAAAAAAAATCTTAAATCAATATATTAATTTATTAATATATATATATTATTGATAAATAAAACATTTAAATTATTAAATGTTTATTTATTTATATTAAAGTCAAAAATTTTAATTTAATTATATTTTTATATTTTTTAAGCAATATTTAAATATAAATAAAAAATAAGTGATTTTTAAATATTTAAATAATATATTTAAATTTGAGTGAAACCAAAAAAACAAACAGACCTGAAATCTGTCCCACTAGTTCTACACTAGGGATCAAGGAATACGATACGGTGGGCTGCAGCCTATGCTTATTGGGTTTGTTGGGCCACTCTCAAGGCTGACAAAGCCGTAGAGGACAGGTTTACGGCTACTTGTCTCTATGCTTCACTTTGGGCCTAACTAATCATTCACTCACTTTGTGTCATAGAGTTGGGTTCTTGCACTGGGAATTGTTTCAGCCACTCGAGGCCCAGTTATCTGTTCTGAACCGAGGCCCGAGCTTAGAGAGAGCAGTTGCAGATGCATAGGTTTGTTGTTTTACTTTCAATTATCAATAATTCTTCAATGAATGGTGATATTATCTACTTCTTTTTCTAACTCTTTTACATCCATCTTAATTTATTATAAATTTTATGTTTTAATTATAACTAAAATAGATAAATAGATATTCAATGTTTGTATGTTGTCATTCTATTTTTGTCCTTTTTTATAAATTTTTAATCATACTCATTTTATTACACAAACTTAATAAATAAACCGCATATTTTTATCTTTAATTACAGTGATATTCTTAATTGAAATATAAAGAGAGACTACTTAATATTTTATAAACAATACGCTATAAAATTATTAGAGTTGTAGAAGGTATAATAAAAATAGTATTTAAGTATTTAAATAAAAATAATTTTGGTACTATATAAAGTGTATTTATATTACTATGGTCGGTCCTAGCTCTTAGTGAGTAGGGATGGGAATGGGCTAGTATTGACATCCTCGAATTTGGCTCATGTGGTGTGAATTTGTCTATGAATTCACCTATCCCATGTTTTAAATAAAACACGGCTGAGATTAATTTGTCTCTATTTTTAACTCACTTAACTTATTTTTCAACAAGTTATAGTCTACTTACAATATCTAACTCTAATTTCTAGACCTTATTACAGTATTGGATTGATTTTTTGGGGTTATCTATAGCATGACATAATACTTGTAAGAGTATTGAGTTAAATTTTTATGAGCAACTATAGTACCATTTATTACAATATTTTTTTGATTAAATGAGATGAGATGGGGTAAAATATATAATCCCAACCTCAGCTCGACTTTTGAATGGGTTAAATTTTTAGGCCCCGAACCCTCCTAAATTTTTAAACGAATTAAATTTTTAACTCTCAAACGGGATTAGGCGGAATAGAACCCCCCCCCCCCTCCAATTTCAGAAAAATTCTCATTTGTGCTAGGGAGGGACCTTAAAGCAGCAAATTAAAAAGCCTAAATGCCATGTGTTTAATAATGAGGTCAAGGGTGGAGATAGAGTGAATGTTCAGGAGGGTCAAAATATAATAATTTTAAATTGAGAGAGGTTAAAATAATAAAAATATAATTTAAAGGGATAAAGTTAATATTTTTTATTCAAAGCTTCAAAATTTGGCGGGACTGCAGGAGCCTCGACGTGGCTCCGCCCCTGAATGAGGTGCTATTACGCTTGAAAAATCATGGTTTACAAATTTAAAAATTTATTATTAATTAATTTAAGAAAATTAGATGAAATAAAGAGCATTATTTTCTATTGTATTTGTTAAAAGGAGAATTTCCGATTTTCTTTGTTGTTATAGGTAGTAATTCGATTAACCACTTGTTCTAAAATTGTTTCGAATTTCTTTTCTATTGATTTACAGTATTAAACATAATAATATATAAATTTTTAAAATTTAAACAATTAAAATAATTATTTATAATAATTTTAAAACTATTCTTAAAAATAGTGATTATATTTTTATATAATAATTAATTAAAAAATATGTTCAACCTTTAATTAAAAATAAATATTGAAATAATTATCTTAATATTTATTTTTAATTAAATGTTGAATATAAAATTTTTAATTAATTATTATATAAAGATATAATTATTATTTTTTAATAAATTAAAATTTTTTATAAAAATTTTAAAATTATTTATAAAAATTTTAAAATTATTTAAAATAATTACTTTAATTATTTAAATTTTAAAAATTTACCTGTTATTATATTTAACAATGTGAATTAACGAAAATAAAATTCAGAATATTTTTGAAACAGGGAGATAACGGGGTATTGCGAGAACTCCCCCTTTATTAAACTAAATAACGACCTTTGCTTCAAAAAAAAAAAACTAAATAACAACCTGCATCGATTTTATCACTGGACAGGTGCCAGGTGGCAATCACTGGAGGCAAATACGTGCGCTTTTGCTAGGTAACAGTACATCTGACGGCCTACAGGCTTGGAGGTTGGAGAAACGAAACCGCAGCGTTGTACCCAGTCCACAACTAAAGCCGCGGTTTTAGTTTTACAAAGGCGGGACTTAAAATCCCCCGTAATTTCTCGAAAGCCAGACCCTCCCTGAAAAGGAAAAAAGATATCTAAAACTCATAAACCTTACTTGCACTTTCCAGGCAAAAACCAAAACCCTAACTCTAATAATACCAATGGAGAAAACAAGCGATAAGCCCGAATGCGCGCAGCAGGCAATGGATCTACTCAACTGCGTCACGCAATCGCCGTTCGATCAAGACAAATGTCTACATCTCTTGAACGTATTGAGAGAGTGCGTTGTCAACAAGGTATTTTACTTTTCAATTGGCAGTATACATTTGATCTTCATTTGTTATTTGGTTTGTGCTATATTTGTGCCTCGTTGATTAATTTGTGGTTCTCGAGCTTGAATTTCTTGTTCTTTCAAGTTCAAATTTCGAAGTTGAGTTAAATGTTGTGTTATTGTGCCTATGAAAATGATTAGGCTCGAAATTCCCAACTACCACAAAAGAATTGCAGGCTACTGGATACTGATTAGTCAATGGTAATGTTGAATATTTTGTTCAATTGTAATTGAAACGACATGCTTATAACTCACAATTATAAGTTATTGAGAAGCAAAAGCCTGTTTAGTTGATCAATGGGATTAACCATGGTTAGATTTAGAATTTTGGTCTAAAACTTGTTTTTGAGTTGCTTAAATTGGTTGTTCAGAATTCAATGTTTAAAATTTCAAAGCTCTGTTCCAGGCAAAATAAGATTATTCGGACTGAAACTCCATAGACATTAGGAGCTTTCACCATTTACGTTTCTTTTTGACAATATGTATTCCTCAAAAGAACTCCATAAGCCCCAGACTTTTATGCTTCTCTCCAAATAAGAAAGGTGGAATACATTGATTCTTGATCTTTCCTTATTTGAACTTGTGCTTTTGTAGTTAGATATTAGTTGGCTTTAAGATTTTTAGTAGAATATGACTAGTTGAGATGCTGTCACAATCAACAGTTTTTCTTGATTCACATTTGACATGGTGCAAATGAAATGCTTTAACTTCAAACTTCAAGGCGTTTTACATTAAGTGTGGAGTTAAACCTAATACACCCAAAATCAAATTAGATGCCTTCGAATTGAAACAAAATATTATGTGATGGCAATGGAATCTCACCCTTAGCTGATCCTGTTGTTAAGGGTGCTCACTAAGCTCATTTCTTCAGCATGATGCTTTGTGAATATTTAGTGCCTCTAAGTCATTTATCTCCACAAGTCTCCTAACTAGATACCACCATGAAAATTATAGACCAATATGTTTGTATAATTGACATGCCTTTTCATAATCCTTGTCATAGCGATGACCTATTTTATTATGGGTGCTTCATGTAAACTTTGTGCACACATGCATAAATTTGTGTTGTTGTAGCAATAATCTCCAAAATCTCCTGCTTTATTTCATGGGATGTCTTTCTTGTTCTTCTTTTCTGCCACTGTCTCCCACAGAAAGTGAAGAAGTTCTCATTGGCTGACCAGGCCCAGCCAGAAACAAACCCTTCTAACAAGAAACCTTGAAGTGATTTTGTATTGGTATGATTCTGGTCTTTTGTCCATTTTACTTCTTATTGTCTGAGAAACTAGATTTGTTTTCATTTTTGTTTCTATTTTGATGTAAGTTATTAAGTTCTGATGATTACCAAAATGATTCACATTGTACCTCAATTTGCAAATCCTTGAAGAATTTCAAAGTTGAGAAAGGGGTTACCTCGGTGCTAGTTAAAAGTTGTTGGCAAAGTTACAAAAGACTTGTGTTTCTAATTTTTGAACACTCAGTTGTAACAGAATTAATGGTATATTACAATTACCTATCTGAAGCATATGCTTTCATTCGCTGTGCGTTTTCTGTAGATGCAAATGTGGTGGTTTTGGGTCTATGTTACAATGCATTTTCGCATCTTACCTGAAATATGATCACTTACAAGGTGAACTGAATCAAGGTATATTTACTTGTTAATCCCGTTATTTATCAGGTTAATGGCTAATTGCTAGACAACTTCACAGTTTTCCTATTGCTTGCAATGTATCTGTCAAAAAATGAGTTTCTGTTGGCATTCTTCAAAATGTTCTCATTTATTAAGCCTTCTTCATCTGTTTCTGTTGGCATTCTGTACTGCTTTCTCAAAGTTCAATACTTAGCAAACTAGAAAGGTTGGTCATCAATTAAACGTTTAGTTTCTGCAATACTTGAGCATGGCCAAGGGAAACAAAGCAGGGTGTGGTGTTTATCATGATATCACGGTACCTGCATTTCTCTCTCTCGTTCACAATTCTTCTGAGGTTGAGAGTTGGATGCAGAAAGGTTCCATAGATACAATTAGAAATTGCAACAAATATGGGATTCCTAGGTTGCATATAAGAAGAAAAATAATTAATATTAGGGAAGATGATGGTCATGCTACCACGTACCACCATACATAGAAACAACATTACGGACAGGCACCAAGGCCAGTAACAATTCGTCAAAGTCAGAAAAACTACATACAGAACATAGACCACATTTTAGACGAACGAAAGGAACACATCATCTTTCATTTTCATTTTTAATCAATTATCTCTCTCTTTCTATCTCTTCCATGTCTTGAATAAACCACAAACAACTTCAATCCCAAACCCCAAAATGTCCTCGATCCATTAGCTGATAATAATGCTGATGATTTACAAGCAGGGGGCGAAATCGGCGACATGAATAAGGTATGTGAGCACCAGCGCCACCGCCATCAGCACGTATGCAATACCTTGGTCAATCGTTGTCCCTGAAATCAAACGAAAAACTTATTCCATTTCAGTGGGCATTCTTCAGAAGACGTATAGAATCAACTTCTTTTGGCAAAATTTTGACACAAATGATGTTGTAAATTCAACAAAAATGATCATGTTTTTGAGATCGCATATCCGAGTTTACTTGTCTTGATTAAAATGTTCCGACATTTCATTTTCAGACAAGATCCAATAAATCCCAAGGAAAATGAAGAATCTAACAATGCAGCAGCAGAGATCATCTGGGATCTAGAACATACCGTCACTGGTGGGGGTGGGAGCAGGAGCCGAAGCCTGAGCATGAGCAGCTGGCAAGAAAAGAGCAAAAACCAGAGCAACAACAGCCATAACTCCAAATGAAACCCTAGAAACTGCCATTTTTCGTTTTACTTCCCTTCTTTCCTTAATTGATTAATAGCAAAAAAAAAACTCGATCTCTCTCTGCGACGCTCTCTCAAAATCTGCTAGACTATGTCAGAGAGCCGCGCAGAGAGAGAGAGAGAGAGAGAGTATTTAGCAAAATAAACCCACAAGGGAGATGGATCTCTTTTCTAAAGCGAACCCGAGATTTGAAACAGAGAGAGGACTCTCAATTTTGATCTGGCGATGCGATGGAGATTTAAGAGCGGTTTGGGTTTTAATATTTTATAGTATCTGCATTTGTTTAAATTAAAAGATTCTTTGTTCTAGGTTGGAAAGTTAAAAAAAGTACCGGTGAAGCCGGTAACCTGGAGACGGGTGGGAACGTGGGGTCAGGCCGCATGTTGCGGGATGAAGATGGAGTTTTAAAAGCTGAATGCCATGTGAGCTTCTGGTTTTGGATTCCCGCCAGTCTGTTTACTTCTGTTGGCGCCATATGCTCCCATTCTGATTCGTCCATGTTTGCATGCATTTTTTTCTTTCCGTAAATAACCCTGTTCTTTCCGTTTATTTTCGTAATAAAGAAAAGAAAATTCTTAAATACCCCATTTTAAGTAATGATAAATATTGTAGCATTAGCACAACATTTTGTTAAAAAAAATAATAATTTTTTAACTTTAAAAATAAAATCTTGGTATTAATTATTTTCGAGAAAACAAAATAAAAAAAATTAAAGTTATATTTATAATACTAATTTTTGTACTTTTTTTTTATAATATTACATGTGACACGTATAATTTATATTTTATTTACACTTTTATTAACATGAGATTTGAATGCTTATTTTTTTATTAGAGTATAAACATCCTTTAACATCCAGGCTGTGGTTTTGTACTTTTGGAATTGAAATTATTGAATGGTCGTCCGCACTAAAAATCAAAGCTAAGATAAGAACAATTTGGTTGTTGCAATTTCTCCGGAGCATTAAAAAAAATAGGGGTTGCGGTGTTGATACCCTTCTTAAGTTTAAACAAATTTTATAAAAGTCTTTCTATATACTTCCCCTCCCCTTTAGGAAATCCGAAAGGAATTAAAAATTCCGAAGGGTTACCCTTTTTGATCCAAAACAAAAGTTGAACACTTGGTTTACTATTCAAAATAGGCCTATCAAACAAATTTTAATAAACTTTTGCTATAACTTTAATATTATGTTTATTTTCTAAAATTTTAGTTATATAAAATAAAATCTAATAACTCTTTATAATAACAAATAATTATTATTATTTTAGTTATATAAATTTTGTTATTATTATTATCTATTTAGAAAATCAAAACTAATTTACGCATTCAATAGAATATAATTCTTTAAAATATTTAATTAAAAATAAAAAATAAAACAAATATATATAAAATTATTTATAACTTGCCAAAATTGATGTACATAGTATTATATTATTATTTCTTACTATATAGCTAACAAATAAAGTATATCATGAAAAGGCTTGAGTTATATGAGTTGGATTATTTTATAGTTTTCAATAATAATTTATTAACATAAATTATTATTTTGTATTTGAAAAATTAAATATTAAATATTTTGATTAAGATATATAATATTATTTTATATAATTTAATGATTACATTATCTTTTTTAAAATAAAAAATTAAATAGTTTTATTGACAATATACTTATCGGATTAAATAGATCATTAACTAAATAGATTTAAAATAATAATCAAAATACAATCTCTTTATTGGATAATATGAGTTACATATGTATAGAGAGAGGTTTTATTGGGATTTATTTGTATAAATTTAAAATATTATTATATATATATTATTAAAAAGTTTATTAAATTTGTCCTAGCAAATTCCAAATAGCCATTTATCGATTTCGTAAACATGAGTGGGGGTATTTGTCCACTTCATTAGACTACATAATACATTTATATTTTAATAACTTTTTAAAGCATAAAATGACTTATTTGTGTTTAATTTTTAATAAAGTCTTGAAATTATAATTTTTTCTCATTACTCATTAACTAAAAGACTAATTGATGGATATATATTTTTATAATTATCATTATACGTTTATTTTTTTTATAAATTACTTTATCATAATTATTATACCTTTTATTTATTAAAAAAATAACGTAATAAAGATAAAATTGATTATTTTTGTTTTTTTAACCTTACTTTTGTGTATCAATAGAAAAAATTTCACTATAATTAATTTTTACAAGAAAAATTAAACTAATTGTAAGATAAAAGTGGGTTTAAATTAATATATAAAAAATATTAAAAATATACTGGTAACTATGAAAATATATGAGGATTACTTAGTCATTTTAATAAGTAAAAAAGACAATTTTAAATTTGAGACTTTATAACAAATTAAAGACAGAAAAACTATTTTATATTAAAAAAAATCTATTAAAGGGTAAAAGTGTACTTTTAATCTTCAGACGAACCACTTGTAAGAATTTAATTTAAACTAAAGTAATATTGACTAAATTTTTTTGAAATAAATTAATAAATTTTAAAAAGGTGTTAGGCATTTTTTTACGTTATTAATAAAAAAAAGTCTACCAAAATATTATATTTTTAAAATATTGAGAATCAAAATGATAATTTTTGAAAACATGAAGAGTATTTTTGTCAAATACTAACAACACCATTGATCAAAGTGATGGTTTTTGAAATATTGAGGAACCAAAATAAAATTAGGGCCGTTTGATTTGCAGAGCCTAAGACTTTCAAGTTGTTTGTTAGCCTTGCAATAATAATAATAATGGCGCGAATTAGTGCAGCGCTTCGCTTGTGACAAAATTCATTTTATATTTAAAAATCCCTGCCAACTATTAATTATCGAGCGTCCTAATTAATTATTAGCGCGTGGAGAAGTTTAATCCTTGCATTGCATTGCATTGCATGTTTACACGTCTAATAAATTCTTCACTGTCAGGTTTGTTCTTAGTAGCGCGTGCTGTTTGCATTAACAAACATATACATGTAAACAACTGTCAGGCTGGACTGCTAAAACCACGCTTGCATGTGACGACTCTACCAAATTAGGACTTGCTTGCAACGGAGTGCGTTCGTCTTGTCAATCCAACATGGGATGGAAGCAGAGAGTTCAGATTGCTTATGATGTTGCTAATGCCTTCATCCGGAAGATTACTGCTACTTACACCTCACTAGAATGCTTTTGAGCCCCCTTTTTAGTCATATCTCATTAACTATTATTAACAATATATTACTTCTGTTAAGTTAATGTATGCTTTAATTCCATCGTAAACTCCAATTCCAACCATTCTGTTTCTCTTAGTTTCCATATTCTGAATCTCAATTTAAATAGTCCGCTGGATCCCCTATGAGTGAATTTATTTATTTTTATTTTCAATTAGATGAAAATAAACCATTATGGATATGATCAAAGTTTTCTATTAACTTGTGAGGCTATCCTGTACGAAATGTGAATTTAACGATTTGACTAGGCGTGGCAAAAAAAATCTAAGCTTGATTTGATTTAGGTGAGTTCGATTTTTTAAGGTCGAATTAAATTCGACCGTAAATATAGATCAGGTCAGGTTTAGATCCGAGTCAATTTTGGATCGTTCACATTTTGAGTACATTGAAGTCAGGTCGGGTGAAAACTCGACCCATAAACGAAAAAATAATAATTTTTATCTTTTTGAGTTTCTAAAACTTAATTTTTTTATTTGGCTTGGATCGAGCTGAGTTTTAACATAATCTGATTTTATTAAACCTAGGTTCGTGTCAAATCAAATTCGTGAAAAATAAATTCAAATTCAGGCTAGATTTTTGTCAAGTTTAGATTTAGGTAGCTTTCAAATTGTCTTTTCCCTAAAAAGAGTTTAAATGGTTGCAGTTTAAAAAAAACTAACGATACGTAGATTTAAATTTTAAAGGGAGAATAACAGTGGGGTATATATATTTTAAAATAAATATCAAATAGGTACCAAAGTAAAAAATATTTGTCCGTTACCTCTCTTTCATTAGAATTTTCCATCTTTATTTTGATTTGACCGTTGTAATGACATAATTATCTTTCTGACTTAATTGAAGAATAAATTTACAAAAATATTCCTAAATCTCAACTTTTTAACACACACATATATAAACCCAAAATCCCTAATTATCCAAATTTTATAATTAGAATCCTAATATAATCAATCAATAAACTAAATTTTTAATTAATTTTTAATCCATCCAAAGTCTTTAATTACCCAAAATTCCTAGTTACCCAAAATTTCTAATTAATATCCTAATATAATCAATCAATAAACCAAAATATTAATTGATTTTTAATCCATCAAAAGTCATTAATTACCCAAAATCCCTAGCCAAAGAAATCAAAGTCCCTAACTACCCAAAATTTTTAATTAGTATCCTAATATAATAAATCAATAAACCAAATTATTAATTAATTTTTAATCCATCCAAAATTCTTAGTTACCCAAAATTCCTAATTATCCAAAATCCCTAATTAATATTCTAATATAATCAATTAATAAATTAAATTATCAAATAATTTTTAATCCATTCAAAATTCCTAGTTACCCAAAATTCCTAATCAAAGAAATTGAAAATTCCTAATTATCCAAAATTTCTAATTAATATTCTAATGTAATCCATCAATAAATTAAATTATCAATTAATTTTAATTCATTAACCGAATTATCAATAAAAAAATTTCACTCTTCAACACTACTTCAATCTATCCAAAATCCACTTTCAATCCTACATCAATCACATTCTATAATCCCTACAATTTACACAATACCCTGGTTTAATCCCAAATCGGTCATTGTGTTTAGAAATTTAGTAAAGAAAGAATATGAAGACTAAAAGTGAGAAGAAAGAAAGAAGATGAAGGCCAAATTAGAGAGACAAAAGAAAGAAAGAAGACCAAAAGAGAGACAAGAAAATAGAGGAGAAGAAGATGACTAAAAGAAAAACGGAAAAAGAAAGAAGAAGAAAAGGAAAAAGAAGAAGGAATGGAAGAATAAAAGAAATAAGAAGAAGGAGAAGAGATAAGGGTGATGGCTGGGAGGAGAAAAATAAAATTATGAATTTAGGATTTTTTTTTTCTTCTTGTTTTTTTATTGTCAAATTTTTTATATTTATTTTAAATCACAATGAATATTTGCCCCAAAAATAAAAAATAATTTTAAGTTATAATGATTATTATACCCTTATTTTTTGTAACAGAGAAAAAAAATTATAACGGAAGGTCTGTAATTAATAAATATTTTCGATTTAGATATTTAGTTGATGTTTATTTTCAAAAAAAGATATCCTATTGTCATTCTCCCAATTTTAAATTCATAATTTTTCTTTTAACGTAAATTTTGCTAAGGAAAACATTGTAAATACACATGTATAACGGATTGTCATTTTTTTCTTTTGAAGGCATTAACATAAAACCTCATTCCATATAAGAAAGATTACAATAGCATATTTACACCTATATATACAGATATACTATAATAATTAATTACAATAAACAACCAGATGAATCTTAAAGCTACTGAAGAATAAGGAGAAAATAACACAACACCGTTACATTTGGTATTTTTGGAGAAATTTAACAAGTTAAAAAACTATGAAATACAAAAAATAAAGTTGAAGTTAGAGCTTTCTTGAGAAACTCTCCATAGCTCCTTTCTGCAGCTTTTCCTTCTTGTAGTTGATATTTTCAGCTGATACTACAAGAAATCTCCTATAATATATGTATGATAAAAGAGAATCTCTCGAATTTGGAATACAACTATATTAAATTTATCTTCAAAATTGTGAAAACTTGCAAATCTAAAAGATAAAACTACCACAACAGTATAATCAAATAAAAAACTATAAAATTACGATAAATCTAAATTTGAATAAAAATAAACCATCATTAAGTAGATATAATTCACCAAATAGAAATATATTACCATAAATTTAGATTTAGGTGAAAATCTGTTTTTATTAATAAAAAAAAAGAAAAAAAAGAGAAAAACTTTTAATCGGAGATGGAGAAAACATCTCCGATGAGGAGAAGGAAGAAAATTGAAGGAGGACGGTGGCAGAACGAGGCGAGTTGCAGGAGAAGAAGAGAGAAGGCTCACGTAATTGAGTGTCCTAATAGTTGCCAGCATTACTCTATTCTTCTGAAACTTTCAAGCATTTAAAGATCCGGAAACAAAAAGAGGCTCCTCCTTCTTGGGCCAAACCCAATACATAAAGTAAAATTTATATTTTTATTTATTTAAAAATATATAAATACCTAAAACAAGGTTATTTTATAATTTATTATAAGTACTCCCCCAAAAAATATTTTTTTGAAAATATTTAATTTAATTAACTATCAATTTATATAAAATAATACCATCTCTATTAACTTAAGTCTTTTTATAAGTTTACGAGTAAGATAATAAATTTTATACAAATAAATGTAACATTAAATATATAATTGTTATATTTTCCTCATTTTTATTGTTATTAATTATTCTTTTATTCAATCAATAAATATCATACCATATCAGTTTCTATATAATAATTTAGATAAAGAGACTGTGTTTTGATTATTATCTTAAATCTATTTAGTTAATGAATTTATTTAATTTTATAAGTTTACTACTTAATAAAATTATTTATTTTTTAATTTTTAAATAAAGTAATATTTTTATTCTAATTATCTATTAAAACACATAAATCAATCCTTACCAAATCCTTTAATATTTAATTTTTTAAATATAAAATAATACTTTATGTTGATAAATTATTAAAAGTTGTAAAATAATATCCAACTCATATAACTAAAACATTTTCATGAATATATTTTGTTTGCTAGTTTTATATGGTAAAAACCAATAATATGTTGCTTAGATTAACTGTGGCAAGTTATAAAATTTCTTATTTCATATGTTCTTTAATTAAAATTTTTAAATAGTTCTATTCTATTAGATATATAAATTATTTATATTTTTTAAGTAAAAATAGTAATTGGGCTATCAGGTGTTATCTGTATATAACTGAAACTTCAAGAAATAAATTTATATTATAAAAAATATATATAGAGAATTCACTAAAGTTTTTTTTATAATTAAAACATTATAAAATAAATATGTAGTAGTAAGTTCAAAATTCACTTCATTCATTTGCATTTTTACCAAAAGTTTAGATTTATTTCATTGTTTTAAAAATTATAAAAATTTATAATTTTATTGAAGAGAGACAAAAATTGAGATAATAGTTAAAAAAATAATATTTAAAATACAATTTTTTTTATACAAATTATTTATTAGTTAAAAAATATATAAAAAATAATATAATTAATAAGAATGCAATTATAAAATATTATTGACAATTAAATAATAATGGTATGTGAATTTATATCTAAAAATTTGTATATATTTAGTATTATTGAGTGTTTGATAAGTATTACTATATATATATATATATATATATATATATATATATATATATATATAGGAACAGGTTTAATGACCATTTTTTTTACACAAAATCTTACATTAAATACAAACCGTTAGATTTAGATATATTCAACGATTGAGATTGTATCTGATTATGTATTTAGTACATAATTAATGCATTCATAATTAATGTATGTAATTTCAATCGTTAGATGTGTCTAAATTCAACGGCTTATATTTTAATATAAGATTTTATATAAAAAAAAGGGCCGTTAATCCTATTTCATATATATATCTATATATATATTTTAAAATAAAATCAAATAGGTAGCTGGTGTGGAAGGAGATTTGATTGAATGTGTTTCTCAATGCTTGGTGATGAAAATGCCAGTGTAGTTATTATGCTTTATCAGAAAACAAAGTCTTGTCTTTTTCGAGAAGGAAAAAAAGTCTTGTCATTGTTTAGTACAATTATCATGACTTGTCCAAATCAATAATCAATTACTAAAACAAGTAAAGCACAACCAATTATGTTCATAGTTAGTTTCTTAAAATTTTAATTTATCCGATCGAATTCTTCATGGTGGAAGAAAATTAATGAATTAATGTTACACCTAATTGTCTCATTCAAGCCGTGGATAAGACTTGTTATTTTCATATTTAATATTCGAGAAGTATTACTTGCTGATGATTTATCTCTATACATATACATATACATACGTGGATTAGATTTTTTCCTTTCTCCTAATTACAATAATAATACTATCTAATATAATGCATATTAATATTGCCTTATCAATTGTGGAATTTCTTCAACTACTCCCATGTCCTATCCATTTTCTAGTTAATGGATATTTATCAAAGGGCCCCTACTCTAATTATTTCTTGGATAATTTCAGAGTCCAATTCTTCGATATATACATTGTGTAACAAAGATCGATATATGTTGATTAGATCATGTTATGAACGTATATAACTAAATAATATATAACACCATGTTTAATATAAATTCGAAATTAGGCAGCAGCTACAATGTATTACCGATTACGGATATAAATCTCGATGATTGATTGATTGATTACCTTTTAATTTGTATACGTACCTTCACTCACAAATCACAGTGTATTACGGATATAAATCATGCAATAAGTTGATTAATTACTCTTTTATATATAGCAACGGAAAAACTATTAAATATAAAATAAAAATCAAATTATCCATGTATTACTTAATATATGTATGTAATTTTCTAAAAGCGAAACACATGGAAGATTTTTATCCCATCTCCTCTCGTCTCGAGTACAAAATAATATTATTATTATTATTATTATTATATATGTATATATTTTTTAGTATATACATACATACATATATATATATTATGTGTTTTTATTTTATAATCTTCATGTATAGTGTCTTTCTATAATTTCTACTCTTTCCTCTTGGCTGCCGCATAAAGGGCCCACATATAGAAACCTGTCTTTATCCTTTAACGCACTTATGGAATGGAATGCAAAAATAATATATTTTATACATACGCAAACCAAATTTGTCACGAAAGCAAAATAATTTATATTAATTTTTGTCGAATTTATGTCAATGACCACCAAAAAAAGCGGTTCATTTGGCACTATTTCTTTTCCTCAAGAAAAACGACAACCCATGAGAGAAATTAAGATCCTTCCAGAGAGCGGTAACATAAATTAAGCATTTTATAATGTATGTTACAGAGAAGATAAGAGTTGATTTGTTATCAAATATCTTCTTTGGAAATTAGGTTACTAAAAGTTTAGAGATAAGTTTAACTTTTCTGGAGGGCAGAAAGCAATTAGCTTTTTCAGGCAACCCATCACAGATGTTTATTTGCCCTTTCTATATAGCTAACACATAATCAAACAGCGATATATATGTTCTTAAGGGCTTGGCATAGTATAGAACAGAAGCCTGGATATATCAGTAATCTATTGTAGCGAAAATGAGTATATATAAACAAACCAAACCTAGTTTGGACTTTTATTATCTTAATTAGTAGATATATATATATATATATATTGCAAAGATAATGAACAGTACTGCATTAGATAAGGACTTATTCCATGATTATCATCAGCTACACCCTAGTGATATTACTCAGTTATATATAAGTATTCTGAACTAAATAATATTACTGCCATCAGCATGTATGCTTGAACTACTCTATTCGTCCTGGAAATGCCAAAGAAAAGCTCCCATGGCGAACTTCCTCTTCTGGTTGACGTCTCCGATAAGAGGTAGCCCGTATTCTTTCAGCAGGCAATCCACTTTCCACTCAGGCATCGTCTCGTAGTCCCTCTTCATGTACCTCGGATAGTGCAGAGGCATCTGAAAGTTACAGCGATTCTCCGTCCCAACTTGGTGTTGGTTGGCGTTTGTGCTTAATCCAGGCATAGCGAAGGCAGCGTTGGTTGCACTCATGTTCAATTTGATATGTCTTCAGAGCCTGCAAAGCGTAAATAATTCTTGTCAGGCTCGGTTTTTATAGACAGACGAGAGAGGAACTGTGAATATTGGAGCATGTACTAGAACAAGATTACAAGCATTAAATTTAGTGAAAGCTAAGTATAATTTGGAGACGCTGATGTTTCTCTTCTAACCAGTATTATGGTGCGCATGTGTTAGGTGTTGAGTGTCACCATTCACTGCATCTTAATTAATTACTTGCAATAAACGCTAGCTATCTGCCTTTCAAGTCCTAAATTAAATACCCCAGAAATATGTGGCTGGCTGCAATTATCTGATTTGAGTTTTTATTTGCATTATTGTCAACCGATTAAATCTCAATGTATTTTAACACAAATATACAATTAAGTTCTAGATCTTTCTAACTAAAGTGATGTGCTCAATTTGCAACTTGGCCTTGCATATATCCCATTATTAACCACAGATCATGTGGTGCTAGCTTGCCTAGCTACCGTGAGCTCAGATCTACTTATGGAAAATTTAATAGTCAGAGGTTATAGGCATACCTGAATGTTGATGAAGAAGAGCCAGTTGTTTAAAGAAGAAAACAATGTAAAAAGTGTATGCCATTTGTGCTCGTAAACTATATTACATATATATACTGTTCAGGTATGAAGAATTAGAAAGAATCAAGAGGATCCATAATACAATAGGAGTACAGTTTTTCTAAAACAAAGAAAAGAGACCTAACCCTTGTAGAAAACGGACTACATACAAGCATATTAATCACTAATCCTAATTAGGAAGTAAGGTATACTCGGAATCGAACTGTTTTACCTTGTGTTGTTATACAACTAAAATATTCATAACGAACAAATGATCGGCCTTATAATTTCTCATGCGGCGTGGACGAAAAGATATCTTAAATTTTGCCCTCTTAGGCCGGGATCAGCTCATATTCGAGCATTTATTCTGCTGTCTTTAGTCAGTTTAGGTCTTTGTCTAAAAATCCATGCTTATCCCATATGCCCTTGGTTGTATCATATTGACGTCAAAGTTGTTTTAGCGATGACGCTTGGAAATGAAGTCTTAGAAGCTATGTTATTAGTCCTTACCACAAACTTGAAAATGGAAGCATTATTACTTCACCTGATTAATTTACAAAGCCATCAGAGTAGTGACTACGGAAGAGTCAAAAACACCGGCGAATTAATTAAATGATGATGGTAAATTCATTGCTTGTCTTGATCCAAGAATTCAATTTGAGTTTCTCTTAATCTGGATGTTACCACACTACCAAATACAGTACTTCATTTGGCCACTGTATTAGTCTAATTTCCGCATGGAAAACGGAGTCCATAATAGAAATTAAGCTCCTTCCACAATAATAGGTATCAGATGTAAGTTCTTGTAAAATAAAACATTTTATATATAATATACATTAGAGAAACTAAAGAGAATAATGAAAATTAATTCATTATATATATATATTGAAAAATAGATGAACATGACACTGGTTTTCCTTGAGGTGGAAAACTGAACTGATACCAACTTAAAATTACGAGATACATGACCATAATCAACTATTCTGTATATACAACTCAGAGTTATAATATGATATATATGTAATTTTGATCTAAGCATCCACGTGCATTAAATATAAACTTGCTATTCGTTCTGGGAAGTCCAAAGAAAAGCTCCCATTGCAAAATTTCTCTTCTGGTTAACATCTCCGATAACAGGCAGTCCGTACTCTTTCAGCAGGCAGTCCAGTTTCCACTCTGGCATTATCTCGTAATCGCTTTTCTTGTACCTCGGATAATGCAGAGGCATCTGAAAGTAACAGCAACTCTCTGTCTTCCCAACTTGATGTTGGTTACAGTTTGGGCTTAATCCAGGCATCACGATCGCAGGATTGTTTCCGCTCATCTTCGACTTGTTATTCAGAGACTGCCAAGCCCCAAAAAAGTTGGTTAATTTCAAGCTTGCCTTTTCTTAGACAATGAAGAAGTATTGAGGATGGACTGGTTTAATTAGAAGTTATAGGTGTACCTGAATGTTGACACTGAGACAATTGACGAAAGAAGAAAAACTTTGTAAAACCTCTATGCCAATTGTGTTCATAAGGTATACTATACATACACATATATATATATAGAGAGAGAGAGAGAGAGAACCAAGAATTAGAAGGAATCAAGGAATTGCATATAAAGTAAAATAGGAGTAGTTTTTTAAAAAGAAGGAAAACGAGACTTAACGTATCCATATAGAAAACTGAATATATTATATTAATCAGTAATCCAAATTAGGAAATAAGAATTTATCAGGGAATCGATTTCTTTTTAACCTTTCGCATGTTGCTAATTACATGCAACTAAAAGTCCTGATTACTTGATCGTAGATTAAGACCTGCAGTAGTAGTATCTTAATCATAGCCGTACAGCTATTATTAGAGATTTAAGTTGCTTTTTAAGCCAACAATTGTAGTTAGAAAATGGTATGATTTGAGATCAAATTATATCATTAATTGGAAAAATATATGATGGTATACCTTTTTAATTTATCAATTTTATATATGATGGATGTTTGTTAATTAGTTTGACCCTTTCTAGCTAAACATTCACACATTAACCATCTGCAAGATATGTACAAACAAACCAAAAGTTTTGACATTTTATCTTAAAATGTATTAGAAAAGCATATATGTTATATTACTCAGTCATATATATATGAATTTTGAACTTGAACTAAATATTGTTAGAATTATCAGTATGCTTTGAAAACTACTCTCGATCATTCTGGGAGTGCGCACAAAGCAAAGCTCCCATGGCAAGAGGCAGCCCATATTCTTTAAGCAGGCAGTCAAGTTTCCACTCAGCCTCAGGCTCTTCTTGTACCTCGGATACTGCATGCGGAGGCATATATATATATATATATATATATATATATATATATATATATATATATAAAGTAACTGCTCGCTCTTCTCTTCACAACTTGGTGTTGGTTACCACCATTAGCGCTTAATCCAGCATAGCGAAGGCAGCTGCGTTAGTTCCACTCATCTTCGAATCAATCTTCAGAGAGATTGCAAAGCAAAGCACACATAATTGTAGTTTCAAATACTTCGATCAATGGCCACTATCTTTTTGTTTTGCTCAACAAATTAAAACCACGTCAGATAGCTCCTTCCAGAAAAATAAGTGTTAGTTCATGCATGTATGAGTTTAATTTATATATAGATATAATATATATTACATAAGCTTATTCTAGGGTTAGCTAGCGTTGGTTCCAGTACTCTATATTCGACTTGAGCTTCGGAAGCTTTATATATGTCAGCCTCGCTCGCCTTTTATAGAGAATTAATATTTAAGTTGAGCTTTTCGTAGCTAGCTAGGGAGGGCAGGGATATGAAGAAATTAGAAAGAATCAGGGAATGTAGCAGCAATTCCAATTGTATTGATGTGTATCTTATTTTTTAAATTTATATAAAATAAAATTGAAAAAATATTATGGGTACAATTACAGATTTTTGTTAGGACAAAGTCTTAAACTCTCGAAAGACCTCATCTTTTATGGTCAGCCAAATAAAAAGGAAAAAGAGATATCTTGTTATTGTGCTCTCGAACACATACAAGGAGACACAAATAACAGGTATGAAATATTTATGATCTCATTTTTAAGAATTTGATTAAAATATAATCATCACATCACGATTATTACTCGTCATTAAACTATCCAGAGTTGGGTTAAGATCTTGAATGGACAGATAACAGATTATGTTACCCAACTCCAAAAAGAAAAGAAAGATTATTTTGCAGTCAATCAGTTTAGCGTATCTTGACGTACATATATATATGGAAGAATTCTGGCTATTATATCTGTAATTTTTCTGGGTGGAAAGCGTAGCTTTTGCAGGTAAATATCACGATTAAATGGTCGATGTTTATTTTGTTGTTTCTTAAATTAATCATTTACATAATTAATGTGTTAAATTTAGGTGTAAATGGCTGGGCTTGTCATACATGATACAGCATAACACTACATGACAGAAGCTGGAACAGTCAATCCATGGCAGCAAAACGTAGTGAAATGGAACCGAAAGTTTGGACATATATATCTTCATTCAACATATAGATAGGATCAACTGTTACACTAGTTTTAGATGTAGAAAACTTCAGAGACTAATACCAACTTAAAACTACATTATTATATTTTGACTACTAGCCTACTCTTCGTCATTCCGGGAAGGCCAGAGGAAAGCTCCCATGGCAAATTTTCTCTTCTGGTTGACATCTCCGATAACAGGCAGCCCATATTCTTTCAGCAGGCAGTCCAGTTTCCACTCAGGCATGGTCTCGTAATCGCTCTTCTTGTACCTCGGATACTGCAGAGGCATCTGAAAGTGACTGCAGCGATTCTCCCTCTTCCCAACTCCGTATCGATAACCATTTTGCTTTGATCCAGGCATAGCAAAGACAGCGTTGGTTGCACTCATGTTCCACTTGACTTTCAGAGACTGTAAATCACGCCCAAATAATTTATATGTCAGCTGGTTCCCCAGGTCCAAGAGAGGATTAACACAGAATATCAGTTGTAGCATGTATATTTTGAAGATGCTGATGACGTGTATGCTAGGTGTTGACAATCACCACTCATTGCATAATCTTACTTGCAATCGACGCTATCTATCCGCTAAGTCCTAAATTAAATACCCTACAAATACACACACACACACACACACACACACACACACACACACACATATATATATATATATATATATATATATATACACACACATATATATTATAGTTGGAATAGTTCTTATTGCATTGTTGATAACCAATTTCTAGATATTTTAAAAAAATTAAATATACGATCTCTAGATCTTCTTCAGCGGAATTTGTAAAGCGAGATTACACGTAAATATGCCCTCGTATTATTCCATTATTAGTTAATAATCAGATTCAGAGGTCAGAGGCATACCTGAATATTGACGCTGAGGTTGACCCAATGCTTATATTTATATATACTGTTTTCTAGTAGGTTACGACATGGAAGTTGTCTTCTCCCCAGACAGCAAAGGAATATGAAGAATTAGAAAGAATCAAGGAATTATATACTACATTAGGAATTTTGGTTTAAAGAGAGAAAAGAGGCCTAGCCCTCTGCGCAAACGGAATATTGAATAAAATAAATCCCAATAGGAAATAGAAACGAACTACTGCTACTGAGCTACTCTAATCAGATCATCAGATTAAAACTATGCATTTCTTTTCTTTTTTTTTTGAAATTTTGTAATTCGTTATTTCCTAGTTTGATATAAAACTAGGAGATAAGCACTAGTTCGGGCATTTATTTCTGAATTCTGATGTCTCAAGTCAATCTAGGTCAGCGTCTAAAACCCAGGGTGGCCCCTATGTTTTATTTGTATTATATTGTATATTTTATGCTTGAGACTAAAGTTGTTTTACTACAGTGAGAGTAGGCTTGGGGTTGACGTCTTTGAATTTCTGTTCTTAGTCCTTGGAAAATGGAAGCAATTATTCATTATTTTTACTTTACCTGGTCACAAACCCGTCAGAGTAGTGACTACTCAAGGGTCAAAAACGTCGGCCAATTAAATGGTGAATTTATTGTTTGTCCTGATCCAAGAATTCAATTTGAGTTCAAAATTCCCTTAATCTGGTTTTGATTGCGTCTGTCTGCTGCTTTAATTTCTGCAGCTCCCACTGTCAAATCAGTTTTTCTAGCTAAGTCATCAGACGAAGCTGAAACTTCAATCTCTTCACCAACTTTCTGGTAAGCGCGGCAGCCAAGACCACCCAGCAAAATCTGAAGATTGTATCTGAAAATGTTATTAGAAAAGAACAGTTGTACCAAACCGAATACCATGTGGAAGTTAGTATACATTGAACTTGCATATGTCATTACTGGGAATTTTCAAAGACAAATCGCAACTATTTTCTAATTCCTCAATCTCATTAGAGTTACAACTTACAAATACATTTGATTTTCAACGAGTATATGCAGCAGATATTCCAAGGGTAGGTCAATTTCTTTATGTAAATATGCTTAGCTTTTTTCTTACAAAACTTTTGCAACATTCCCTACTGGGAAGGTCTAATCACTTTCTCTGATTCCAACTTCCATTTCCAGAAAAATTCAGATGCTTAAAGAACTGTTCTTGTTCCAGGCATATGAAGGCTTTTCCACGTTTAAGACTGTGGTACCCACTACTGTAATATGCTCCAATTAGTGCACTTCAGACAGCTAAAACAATCACTGCAACATTCTGTGAGTACCTTGCTTAAGAATTAGTGCCGGTCATCTACAAGCAACATCAGGAATCTGTTCTTCGTTCAACAGACACTTCTCTTAGATTCTCTGGTGCCGCTTTTGCAGTTGAAGGAATATCTACAAGCATACTCGGCGGGGCAAAATACATATGCAATGACATCATACAGATAATAATACCCAAGAAAAGCTGCAATATTTCCAGAATAAGGGAAAAACATGATCACCAATTGTCCAAACACGTGCTCGCAGAATAATTATAGAGAGAGAAGAAGACTTTAAGAGCAGTACATTCTGAGCTTGAGTGAAGACATACCTGCAGTGTAGGCTTAAAATTGAAAAGGTATACAGATAAAACCATTGTCAGCAGCATTGCCATTGATGTGGAATAAACCTGAAACAAGCATAAATCAATGTCAACCAAAACAAGAAATTCTAATGTTGCCCAAGTTGGGCCAGAATATCTTTATAGGGAATATTTATTCCACTACTTTTCTGGTATAACAAAAAGTACTATAATGGTGGCAAATGGCAATAGGTTATACAACCCCACTAGTGTCATGCTGAGCCGGCAGTCAGCTCTTACCCCAGAAAACAAGATCAATTTTTGCTGGCAGCATGAATTAAAGATCATACACTGCATCCATACTGCTTTAGGACAAATAATTCAACGGCAAAAATATGCACAATACAACTCCTAATTTATCACTTAAAGGAAGTCCAACAGAAGTTCTTTTTCAGCAAAATATTGAATTAAAGTTGAATACTGATTTCTATCTATCAAAAGGCATTGCTCAACATTGACAGATATCTTCATGTTATTTATTCCATCCTTAAAAAAAAATACCTTCACAATATTGTCAGCATACTTCATCAACCACGAAACCAACAAGCCAGTGGATCCAAGATTCAAAACAACCATCCAAGTTGTAATACTATATCCATTAAAAAGGCGTTGCCACCAAGGTCCCTTCTCAAATCCTCCTCTAAAATCATCCATTAGAAGCCGGAACATATTAAAAATTGCACCAAACCTGGAAAAGAGCAACAATGCCTATATGTCACAAATATAATTGGCATGGTTTTCAGAAAGACAACACATGATAGACAAAGGTATAATTTGAGCATTAATCTCACAAGAAAGAAAAATCTAAATGACTGCAAGTCTTACAAAAGTCTGAGAAATTGCCACAAGGACAGCAAATGAATGAACATTTATCCTAACAAGATTATAAAAGAGCACAAATAGAGTTGCATTTAAAATTACAATATATAAGAGAGCACAAGAGACAAGTAAAATCTTTAGCAATTATAATAATTTTAAAAAAGTTTAGATATCTGACAGCGAGTCTTAATATTGTATGAGGATAGCATATATGATACCTAAAAGATGGAGTAGAGAAGAGATACCTACGTATACAATTGTACATTCTGCCAGTACAAGCTGTCATTATTCTTCTTCATCAGAAACTCTGTATAGACACCTGCCAGTGCAGATAGACAAGCAGACAGGATTCCCAAGAGATACCCTTGGATTGGTGCTGCAAATAGAGACTCACATGAAGCTTCTCCACAACTTTTAACCTAAAAAAGTATAGATACAAAGGAAACTCAACCACAACCATCATATCAAACTAGCAGCAGTTACAGGAAAGAAATACTGTAGTTAATCTTTTTACCACCAAACTAAATACAAAAGAGATAAATTTTCAGAGAAAATGAATGGTCTTTTACAAATATTCTAATATCAGAGATCATTGTTCTAGTCCATCATAGAAGAGACTACCACAATTGTACGAGATAGATTACAACAGAAATAGTTCATATTTTTTCTTTCAACATCTCTAACATTTATACATTATCTTTCTGCACAAAACAATGTCGAAGGCATACAACAGATATATACATCAAAACAAAGAACAAAATCACAATAGTACCACTTCTTCCTAATCCAGATGAAAGAAATAACCTTATATTTCCCAATTTTACCTGGCTTGTGGTTGTTCCAACAGCTAATAGAACAATAGCCATCCATTGTAGATTAGAGAGTTTCCTCCTCAGAAATAGCCTAATGCATTGGATAAAATGAAACTCTAATTAATTAACAATGACCCTAAATTAAAATTTATTTAAGTAATAACAATAAATGTATAGATTTACCGACAAACAATTCACATAGAAAGAAAAACCAAAGTGAAGTAAGATTTTATTACTCGGAAAAATTGAAGTACGGACCTGAATAATATGCCTGTGGTAACAATCTTCAGATTACCCATGATCTGATATGTGGATGTGTCCACATAAGTCAGTGTAGCAAATTGAACATTATTATGAATCAGATATATGACTGAAGGAATGGGATATAAACGCACACTCTTCCATTCTGTAGTCATCTTTGGAAAAGGTGACATCTGCCACTCTCTCCAAAGGAGTAAACTAGAAACCACCAGCTGTAGTTCAAATACAAGAAACATTAAACATATCAGCAACTATTTAGTATAGAACTAGAAACTCCAAAATTCATTAGAGTCAGAAAATTGAAGTCATTTGTGAAACTGTCTTTCGATCAGGAGACTTGACAATTAACGACATGCTAAACGATCTACTAAACAAAGTTATAGAGTGAGAATTACCTTGAAAACTTCAGCAAGAAATGGAACAGTTGCATAGTCATACTTATACCCTCCATTACTTTGTGAGAGAGTTGTCAAAATCCCCTACACAAAATAAAAGGACCGGTTGATTTTCAAGATGGTCATCAGACTATGAGAAAGAAATCAGAAACAGATGTACAAACCAATGCTACCAACCTCACTAAAGCATTATCAAAAGGACAAAAAATTCCTAGGATTTTCTCCATATCAACAACCATGAAATCCCCAAGAAAAAAAAAAGATTGCAAATTATGATTTTCCTTAAAATCGAATGCCTAAAAATACATGCGGGACAGAGTATCATTGCCAAATTCCGGAGACTGCAAAGTTTCAATTAGAAAAAGTACACTAGTGACTGGAAGGAAAATTTATGAAGCAGCTAAGCAAAATCTAATCCATATTTCAAATGGAAATTTATTTTAAAGCATGATATATCCAAGAAATATGGTGTGTGGTTCCTTTCACACCCAGATGACTGAAAATAGTAAGCCACATTTTCATGACATAAGCTCAACCGCCAAAATTTTCAATCTAACAAGCAATCACGTAATTCTCACTAAAGCCTAAAACTTTCTGTAACAAACATCAAATCAACAATGTAATATTCCAACTAATCTAACCAGATTAGTGTCAAACATAAATCAAATTGAAACACAAAAATATAAAAAAAAATTTTTGTCAGAACTCCAAACAACATTAACCTTTTCGATTTGATCTCAGATTTCAGAATCCAAATCTAGCAACTCGTAGATTCAAACTTGAAAGTGAGGAAAAGTAGCAGAAACGAACGAGATCTAACACGTGCGTAATAAGAAGAAACGTTAAGAAATTGCGAAAAAGGAAATGCGTTTCAAGTATTAGAATCTGACCTGAGAACTGGTAAGAATGGTAAGAAGTGTAGCAACGAAGTACCACTTCATCTTGCTTGGCAATTGGCAGTTGTAGCAAATAACACTACTGACTACGTTTTCTTGTTCATTTCACTTACTTTCTCAGGCGTCGTACTGTGTTTGCGTCACTGCTGCGGTTTTTGTTTGCCGTGCCTTTTTGTGGGTTAGTTCAGTTTGGGCTAGCTCAATTTGCTTGACCCAATTATATATTGGGCTAGGTTGGATTTCAGATATTAATCTAAATACACGCATAGTATTTTCTCAGTACATCTCTCCTCATGTTGTGTTGGGTTGCAGTTCTCTAACGGGTGTGTAAAATTACTCTTCATGAATGCATCGTAACTGCGTATGGTTTTTAGTGGCCGAAACCATGTGATAGTTTAATTATCGGTAAAAGCTAACTATATTTATTATTATTTCTTTAAAAAAAATGTTTTGAACGAGATTAAAGTAACAAGAAATTTTTGCCTTCTTTTATTACTCAAATTTCAAACCATTTAAACTACATTCAAAGGCTATTGTTTTTTATTGTTATATAATTTTTTTTGAGTTAAAATTTCATATGCCACTAAATCATGAAGATTCCTTACAAAATTTTGGTCCAATTTAAAATAATTTTTTAATTACGAATAATAGTATTTAAATATCATTGAAAATGATGCTTTTAAATTTTTTATTGTTTTTAAAAAAAATATTTATTGGCAAGTCATTTTCGGTCATATAATAACACTGAGTTTTAAAGATGTAGCAATATATTCGGACTAAGAGGTCAAGTTCAACCAAATTATTGGAAAGAAAAATTGGAAATTGGAGATGTTATTGCTAAGCAAATAAAAGCCTTGTAAATAAATACATAATCAAATGCTAAACCAATAATATTTGATTTATTTTGACGACCCAAAACCCTCCTGATATAATGCCACGCGGCAGCACTTTCTTTGTTATAGAGAAGCTCCGAAGAGCCGAAATTGTGATTGACTGATCACCCAAAAGCCGCCCAAATTAATTTAGTACAACCAGCCTCGACCAATGAATTAAAAAAACATGATTTTAAAATCTGAAAAATTGAATGATATGATAGGCCGAAATTGTGATTGATTGATCACCAATATAATTATTTGTCGTACACAAATTTTCTTTATATGTTTAAAACGTATAAAATATACTTTTATAATATGAATATTTAAATGTAAATTTATGCACTTCAGCAATTTAAGGTTAATTAAGAATTATATGCGAAGGTGCATAAAAAAAACATTGACATTAAAATATTGATTATACCGAATATATAACCAGTAATATGAAAAGAAATATTAATTATTTGTTTTAGGACACAAGGGATTAAATTTTTTTTATATATTAAATTATTAATTATGTACTGGCACTTAATCAATATTATTTCTAGGGTTCTGTACAGCCATTTAATTAAAATTTCATTCCAGGTGTAATTAGCGTTAATAAACTCTTATTAATTGCGTTAAAAAATAAATACAAACGTCGTTATGACATACGGAAACACCCCATTAAAGCGATGTCGTTGCTCTTTCAAGCTGAAAAGAGCAACGGTTTTTCAAAACAAAAATAATAAAAATAAATTCATTTAATATTAAAAGAATAAGACGAAACCCGCGGGAAGACGTTTATACATGACTCCATAGAAACCGGACTTGTTCAACCACCGCAACTTAATCTCGTGCCAGTTTTTTTGTTTCTTCAAAGTAATAAAAAAACAAAACAAAAAAGATGACAAGAAAGGAAGAGCTTCTTCGTTCGTTGAATGTCTCAAGAAAACAACTCAGACAGAGAAATTAGAAGTCGTCGCAGAACAGAACAACAACAACAACAACAGTTGTTTCGGGAAAACCCGTTCTTGTCTTTCGGTCAATTGTTATCTTTGTAAATTTTCGTTAAGCAAAACCTGAAGCATCAGATACTTCGCCACCAATTTTGGATTTTCCAGGTAATCTTTCGTTGACGTGCCTGGAATTTCTAGAACCCGTTTATATATTTCTCTCGTTTTTTTTCGTTTTAATCTGTTTCGTCCGTTGTCGCTTTGTGCTTTTGTTTTTGTTTTTGTTTTGATACCAAATGGAAATGATGAGTTGTTCTCGTTCACTGACCAGATTAGGTAGAATTCCTCCGGATTTGATTTGGGTTCCGAAGAGTTTGATTAGAACCAGCAGTTTATCATTGCCTCCTTGCTTGGAACCAATTAAACGAAAATATTTATCATTAAAGGTTTGGATACGATCTCCTGCAAAATTTGTTATCTGTGTATTATTTCGTAATCTTGATGTTTACGCTTAATGTTATATCATTTTGTCGCAGCTCCTCAGTTTTAATTGCTGTTGTATCCAGAGCTGTATATTGAAAAGATTTGCTGCCGTTGAATGCGGTTTTGAATTTTGTGGATTTGACAAGAACCTGGTGCAATTTCCGGGCCGATAGGTCTTTCCAGGGCCTCGTATGGAGCAATTCAGGCAGGTGGGCGAGGTTCTGGGAAGTTTAAATGCTCTGATGGTGTTGAAAGATGATATCCAAATCAATCAACGGCAATGTTGTTTGCTTCTTGATATGTTCTCTCTGGCCTTTTCCAACGTCGCAGATGCAATCAGGCTTTTATTGAGATCAGAAGAGAAGAACACAAAATGGAAAGCTCTTGAACAACCGTTGAGAGAGCTTCATAAGGTGTTTAAAGAAGGCGAACATTATGTTAAACAATGTTTAGATAACAAAGATTGGTGGAGTAAAGCAATTAGTCTCCATCAAAACAAAGATTGTGTTGAATTTCATATTCATAATTTGCTTTGTTACTTCCCTGCTGTGATTGAGGCCATTGAAACTGCTGGTGAAATTTCAGGGCTTGACCCGGATGAGATGCAAAGAAGGAGGGTAGCACTTGGACGAAAATATGATAAGGAATGGAATGATCCTAAATTGTTCCAGTTGAAATTTGGGAAGGAGTATTTGATCTCTCGAGAAGTTTGCGGTCGATTTGAAAGTGCTTGGAAAGAAGATAAATGGCTTCTCAGTGAAGCACTGAAGGAAAAGAGAAGATTGGGATCAGTTGTGTTAACAAAGAACGAGCAGCGGCTTGTAGACATGCTGCTCAAGAAAATAAATGGGTCAGAACCGGGAAATGGGAAATTATTTCCTAGTTCAATTTTGTTAGGAGGTAAGGATTACCAAGTGAGGAGAAGATTAGGAGGAGGAAGCCAGTACAAGGAAATTCAGTGGTTAGGAGATAGCTTTGTTGTGAGGCATTTCTATGGAGAATTGGAATCATTGAATCCTGAGATTTCTACTATTCTTTCTCTATCCCATCCCAACATAGTGCAACACCTTTGCGGATTTTCTGACGAGGAGAAGAAAGAATATTTCCTCGTTATGGAGTTGATGAGCAAGGATTTGTCCTGCTATATGAGGGAGACTTTTGGCTCAAGGAGGAGGATTTCATTTTCTCTTCCTGTTGTGGTTGATCTCATGCTTCAGATTGCAAGAGGTATGGAATTTCTCCATTCACAAAAGATTTACCATGGAGAATTGAACCCTTCTAATATTTTCCTGAAAGCAAGGAGTATAGAAGGTTATTTTCATGTAAAAGTTTCTGGTTTTGGTTTACATTCTATCAAAACTTACTCGTCTCGAAAATCATCTGAAAATCCACCTGCGCCACCACCACCACCAAACCAGAATCCGACAAACCCTTTTATATGGTATGCCCCGGAAGTTCTGACCGAGCGAGAAGGGCAAGGAAATAGATCTACTTCCAGGTTTTCCGAGAAGGCAGATGTTTACAGCTTCGGGATGCTTTGTTTTGAGCTTTTAACAGGGAAAGTTCCTTTTGAAGATGGGCATCTCCAAGGAGACAAGACGGCCAAAAATATAAGAGCAGGGGAGAGGCCACTTTTCCCATCAGGGTCTCCAAAATACCTTGTGAATTTAACCAAAAAATGCTGGCACACATCTCCATCTCAGCGTCCAAGTTTCTCATCAATTTGCCGAATTTTACGTTACATCAAGAAATTCATGGCAACCAACCCTGACATTGCTCAGTCTGAGTATCAATCCCCACTTGCAGATTACTGCGACATAGAGGCAGGATTTGCCAGAAAATTTTCTGGAGAAGGAAGTCCTGATGTATCATCCCTAACACAAATTCCATTTCAAATGTTTGCTTATAAAATAGCAGAAAAAGAGAAGGCTAATTCCAGCAGTAAAGGTAAGTGGGAATTTAGTAGCGATGCTACATCCATTTGTAAGGATGAGTCTCTTTCCTTGTGTGACGATGCGATGATGCCGGTAGCTGATACAAGATCAGTTAGCTCTGATGTGAAATCAGTCTCTTTTGATATGAGGTCAGCTTATTCTGAGGCTCCAGGCAAGAGACTTTCCAATATTGATATGAGATCAGTATGCTCTGACGCTGCCAACAAGAAAATGCATAGTAATGTTATGAGATTGGTACAATCCATGGTTCCGGAGAACAGTATTTCTAGTTATGAGAAAAGATCTGCGGTTCGGGAGAAGAATATTTCTAGTTCTGCCACCAAATCTGTTACTTCAGAGAAGAATGTTTCTACTGATGATGACAGTAAATCCGTGGTTCCCGAGAAGAGTGTCTCTAATTCTGATGATACAAAATCCGAGGTTCCGGAGAAGAATGTCTCTCCTGATGATGATACAAAGTCCGAGGTTCCGGAGAAGAATGTCTCTCCTGGTGATGATTCAAAGTCCGAGGTTCCGGAGAAGAATGTGTCTACTTCTGACACTAAATCTGTCTCTTCGGACACTCCGGCTGCTCCAGACAAGAAAATTCCTGACAGTGACACGAGATCATTTTGCTCAAAGATTTCGGAGAAGAAACCCATAGTGATTAAGAAATTCCCGAGTGTAAAGGTCAAAAAAGGTCCAGGTCAGTTTATATTTGCATTCAATCTCAGCATTTCTTCCCGAGAATCTATTTTCTGACAACAAAAATTGATTAATCTAGTCTATGCAGGGACAACAAAAGCGCGAATGGCAAGACCAGCACCGAAACCAAGATCAACAAGAACATCAACACCTCAATCACCAAGACCATCACCAAAATCTCCGCCGTTCATTCCATCCGGACGCAGTATCAAGACTAGCCAAGAGGGCATGAACCTTAAAAGCCCAAGCAGAAGAAGATCATCTGTTCAAGTGTCGAATTCTGAGGGAGCATAGATTTTGTGGAGATGGATTTCCGAAAAAGTTTTGTACACAAGGTATAGGATTGGCCCTTTTGTTCTTCAACCAAACCTTGTAGTTTCGAATCACTAAGTATTGTGAGTAGATTTCTCGCTTAATTAACTTGGGAATAGAAACTAGAAATCACTCTTCTTTAGAGTGGGAAATTCTTCATTGTACTAAAAGAAGTCTCTTTAGTTTTGATATTGACATCCTTGCTTGCAGGCTCATGTTTTTTTAACTTAGAAGTCTGTCGCGCCTTAGGATTATTTTTTTATTTTAATTTTAATTTTTAATTGTAAAATTGGTTATTCTTTTCAATTTTTATATTACCTTTCAGTAAAGAATTTGTCAGTGGTTTTTTTGGTTTAATATTTGTAAAAATTTGCTTGTAAACTTCCATTTTTATCAGACAATTTAATGTTTATGAAACACAACTAATATATTTAAGAATGGTTTACCACCGGTCAAGTTCGGGGAACTCTATAGCATAAGAACAATAAATGAATTCATTAAAATCGCCAAATGAATTTGGTTGAGGTCAATAATTTTACAAGAGAGTATTAATTGAAGACGCTTTCAATTCTGACACAGTCGAACGTGTAATGATGAATCATTTGTATTGTTCTACTCCCTATCAAAACAATTTCCAAATTCTGAGAAAGTCGAACGTGTAACGATGAATCATTTGTATTTTCTACTTCCTATCAAAACAATTTATCATATACATAAAATTTACAAAGTCACAGTTTGTAGTTACAACTTGATTACTCAGACACAACCCCGTCGGGAATTTCCTGGAATAAATTGTCGGCAACGCGTCAGCATGCTCATGGATGGACTGCATACAAGTCCACTATTTCCATGGAGGAAATTGAACGAATTATTCACATATACCACAATCTTGAATTCCAATCTTTGAGATACTGGATGCTGTCATTCCAAGAAATCCCCTCAGATGCTTGGCTGAGTTTCACAAGAACTTTTATCGGCAGCTTTTATACTTACATCAGTTATCAACATTCTGTCAGTGGCAACATTGATTTTGCTGGTTCTTATACCGTCATACATACTGCATCCAGTCTTTCACTTTTCTTCCGGGCAATTCTCCATTCGTGATACCCGAGGGCTGAAATGCTAAATGCTGCATATTAATTTGTTCTTGCTTGAACAGTTCCTTCTCAAGTAAATAGCTAGAACCCAAAATATCACTAGATACTTGGCGTTTCTCTGCTCAAATTTCCCTGATTACTCAAGAATGGACCTCCGGCGAAGAACACAAAACTTGAGAAACTCAAGCAGTGAGAAGCCAGAAGACTGCAGTTCCTTGATCTGTTTTCAGAGGCTCAACACAAACTAAACCATCTGCAACACTTTTATACACCCACTTGAATTGGCAGCTACAACCATGTCTGATTTTCCTCTCCAGCACACACTTGAAACAAACAGCCCATTGTCATCATCAGTCTCTTTACCAGAAATAGGATCAATGGAGCCAAACTTGTAGGAAGTGACCGGCATGGGCAAAGATCTATGGAAGGCATACACCTGAGAGATAGTTGGTTATATATTGGAAAATATCTGGATGCATACAGGATGAAAAAAATTTCACTTTAACAGATAATTGTTTTACACTTAATGATCGGATAAAATAATGCGACGAAAAGGAATTTATGTTGTACCTCATTTGTTTCTGAACCACATGCTATATAACCATCAGCAGTGGACAACCCCACGAAGTTCTGAAAGAAAAAGAGATTAATAGCGAAACCAACATATACAAGCCAAAAATCATTCAGATTCTTAAGATATAGTAAAAGGGTAATGTATATGCAGATGCCAACCTTCTCATTAGTATGCCCACTAAAGGTTAAGCTGCAAGCACTGGTGGATGCCCCAGTATGAGTGGTTTTCTTGAGATCCCAAAGCTTCAATGTATTGTCAGTGGATGCCGTAACAAGAGTTCCAGAATCCAAGAATTTCACATAGCTCACAGTTTTTTCGTGGCCAGCCAATACACACCACGGAGCTCTGGCATTCCGAAGATCATAGCAATATGTTCTGTAATCCGCTGAACCAAAGGCCAGCAAATGAGAGGAGTGAGCTGAGAACTGAACACAGCAAACATTTGCAATGTTCCTGATGGTACCTAAACAGTTTCTCTGCCAAAAGAAGAAAGAGTAAGTATGTGAAAGAGAAAAAGAAAACGATCAAGAAGCTTTAGGCAGTAGCAAGAGCTAAAAGCATAAAGTGACGAAGCTTAAGTGAAGAAAGATGAAGAAACATCTAACTACAAATCTTTCCAGGGCCATGCTATATTTTGACGATTAATCGCCCAGGCTGCTAATGATGCAGTCAAACAAATCAGTGGCCATCCTACATAACTATTACTCATTTTAAAAGTTACAGTATAAAGTTTATCAAGAACTATTCACTGTTTCTTTTGAAATATTGAAATAAACCTGAGAAATTAATTTCCAAGATTTGCTATACAATGCATCATCTTGTTTCAGTTAAAACATTTATAGAAATGATAAAAGGAAAACAAACCTCATTAATACTCCATAGCTTTACAGAACAATCATCACTTCCACTAGCTAGCTTTGTTGGGTGCACCCGGGAGAAATCAACAGACCAGGCCCTCTTTTCATGCTCAATGTAATGAGAAACTGTTTGACCAGTACTCGCATCCCATAACTGAAATAGATCCAAGCAATTATAGTATAAGAAATACAGGGAATTTCATATTACAATAAGAGCAATATTCCCAAGGATAAAGTCATGAAACATAAAGTAAAATAGAGCAGTGTGATTACATGCATGCGTACAAAATCAATAATAAGGAAAAAGAACCATACAGTAGAGAAAATCATAAAATACATCATGGACCAGTACATCCAAAGAACATAATAAAGATGCAAAATGATCAGCCAATTATAGTCATTGTCAAGTAAAAAAGTTGTTTCATTCATGAACTTCTGTGGTCTAAGAACAATTTCGTCATTGCAGAGCTCAAATTTAACTGTTACAAAGTTAAACTACTAAATGCTTAAGGCTCGAGAAAATGGCTTATCTCAAAACTACAAGCTGAGTTTTCAATTTGAAGTTTAAGCCTTCTTTTCTCGACAATAATATATAGAGTATATGAAAAGAACTATAAATAGTACATGAAATTCAGAGGTAACAAAGGGTATAGAAAATGACAGAGAACATAGTGTCAAATTAGAATGTCTTCCTCCTAAGGAGCTACAGTTGATGCATCCCATATACATGATAGCTTCCCCACTAGACAGTGGGCCAGCCCATTAAAATTCAAAAAAACTATCTATTTTACAGATATACAAACCTTAACTACGCCATCATAGTCAGCTGAAGCCAGATAGTTCTTAATGTAGTTGTTCCAGCATACACAGCTAAGCTTTGATCTGTTCGACATTTCTACTACTGGGTAATGAATATCAACAGAGTCATTAAACAGTGCATTAAACTCAAATATCTTTATTTTCTTTGATACTCCAGCTGCAGCAAAATGGTCCTCATCCCGGTCAAAACTAAGAGAGCAAATTACATTAGCAGAGTTGTTGAATTCTCCAGTTCTCAGTATACCACGCATTTCAAACTTACTATAGCGAGCATACTTGCACAAACCATCAAAGAAGTCTCCTAGACAATCAGGTGGATTCTGTATTTCCTCATCCTGTCGTGCCAAACACCGATTCTCACGATCTCTTAGTACATCATTATCAATACGTGTTGTAACATCAGTATCAGAGAGATGGATTCTAGATCTCATGGAGAAGTAAGCCCTTTCAAGCTGACTAAAATCCCTCATCAACCTCATTTCATTTGCATCAGAAATGGGGGACAACTGCACCTCTGAACTTGAAGGTTGTTTATTGAAATACTTGCTTTCTCTTGCATGGTTGGCCACCAAACAATGCCTTCTCTCAACCTCCACAATATCTGCTTCTAAACACCGAATGTCTTCCACTAACTTGGATGCTTGATCTTGCTTTTGCTCTTCCAATGAAGTGAGGAAATGCAATAATAGTTCTGATTCAGAATCATCTTGATCAATGGATGATAACAGTTCTTCTGCACTCATCTCCTGCAATCCATTAGCTACTTCAGACTGCAGGATTTCCCTGTTATACCAACAATCTTGATCTTAGAATTTTAAATTGGAGGCAGCAGGAGGAACTTGATCAAAATTTATGATATCAATAACAAATTTCCATTCATAATAATTTAATATTAAGAATATTTAGTAATCAACAAAAGCGCGCAAAAGTTCAACAGGGAGCAGGAATTGAAAGAACTAGCATCCAACACTTACAATTAATATCCCACTCTAATTTGATGGTCAACTGAATACCAAGAAACCCCTCAAAACATGTTTTTAATGTTAACGAGATGAGTATTGGTGGATAGACCTGCAGAGTGGGCTTTACAGTATCGTTCACTTTTATTTGTAGTTCCAAATGCTTATTATTTATGTAACAAAGAAAAGTGCCCAGAAATCATGATCTACCACTGTTAAACAAATTAAATTTAATATAATCATCATGTTCTTCCTATGTACACTATTAAATTTAAGATGGATGGAAAAGGATCTATATCTTTGTGATTGTTCATGAAATTCATTATTCTTTTCATTCTTACCACTCCCTAGTCATATTCTTTACATGCTTTCCGCAAAGGCAAAATATTTAGTTGTCAATTGCCACTCCAAGCAGTATCCATTGCTAATAATAATGAATCAACAAAGTAGAAAATTAATTTGACAAGAAAAAAAAAAAGAGAAAGATATTGACACTAGCACTTTAAAATTGCTCATACTACCTAAGACAATTCTCACGGACCGCCAAAGCGTGAGCGGAACCTCCGTAAGCACAATGGACAAAGTGACCAACATGTACAAGTGAGTATGCACATGTGCATGAGAGGGAAATAAAGAACTTTTGCAATCAACAAAAAGATCTGGCCTTGAGCTAAGTACCACTGAATCTAAAGTTTAGCTTCAAACATGCCACTTCAATTCCACTCCAATATCAGCATTCACACCCTAGAAAAAGATACAAACTACAGTGTTCTACTTACTTTCCGCCCAAGAGAACTAAGGAAAAAAAATCGACTTGCAAATATCCATAGAATTTCCATCCAAAAGAGTCTTCAAATTTAAAAACTAAATTAACTCGTGTCATATTAATGTTTTCTATGCACATAATTTGACACGCTGTTCTTCGCAACAATGCATCTCACCAGTCCACACATGCTTATGAACAAAACCTTAATAACAACCTTTCATTATGTCTCTGGATATTTGGTAGACATTTTTTGTTGAGACCAATATCCAATCATTTTAACAGACAATTTACACCTAATCATCTCTAATAAAATCTTAAAACATACTAATAGAAAAGAGGACACATTGGCATGTCATGATCTTGAAGTCCCTGTGGCTTATGTATGACTATATACAATTACAGGAATGCAGTATCACCTGGTTTTTGGGCGAGATAGAGGTTCAGGATGAAGTAGCCATAGACAAAATCCAGCTTCCTTAGGATTTTCTGAGAGAAAATTTGGAGGAAGGATCCTATGGCGTAAATCAGACATTGCTACAGCATGTGCCCTTTCAGAATCAAAACGACCGAGTAACTGAAAGAAGCAAGCCACATTAATCACTTAACAATGGACATTGTTTGTTATATATGAATATATATCTAATATACAGACAACATATATTTCATGTCACAAGAGAAAAAAGGAAAGAGAGAGATATGGCTCTATGTGAACTGAAAAGGCAGGAAAATAATAATCGACAGAAAGCTCCAGTAAGAATGACAACAAGGCATCCTGTGTGTTACACATTTCACAAACAATACTGATAATTCTGCATCTCAGTAAAAATAAAACACGTAGGCATGTACATATATTATCACTAGCACTGACCAAATTTAACACCATACAATTATTATCATGCCTCAATTTTAGTAACAAAAATATTTAATATGCAATCATGGTGAAACGACAATTGCATAGATAGAATTATCTGTCTTCTCACCTCAAATAAAAGAACACCAAGACTATAGATATTTGAAGAGATGGTGCAAACCCCCTCGCTGAGTTCCTCAGGACTTTCATACCATTTCTCTTCCAACTGCTCACATACAGGAGTAGCATGCTGCCGAGCACTATTAGATACAAGACTGCTACTAGATTTGCACTGTATTCCATATCCTGTACTTGTGTGATGTTCATTTGTATCACTATGAGAACACTGTATGCTGGCTAGATTGATGTCACTCCCATTTCTGGTTTCAACTTTGATGCCAGACCTCGAAGGAAACAGAGGCCGTCGTCCGATAAAACTTTTATTGTCATTGAACTTTTGTTTCTTTGCAGATATAACTCCAGGGGGAGAAATTTCCTGATCCGCTGACCTTCTTCGAAGCCAATAATTCTCTGAATGAGAAATATCTTGATCTGTAGCAGTCTCGTAAGTTTCTTTCTGCCTGATTGATCCAATGTACTTAACCTGATTTGATTGCAACAACTTGAAAGAAGATGGCCGTAAGTCAAGCAAGGTAATTCCTCGAGTGTGATAATAGTTCACCAGATCCACAACCTCTCTAAATATACATAAACATTCAATTTTTTTCACTTTATGACCCCTAGCTTTCAGCCACTCCCTCAAACTCACTCCGTGACTAGAAGTACACGGCCTAGGTCCACCAATCCTACTGGAAGAAGGCACACCAGTTCTAGTGCCTCCACTCAGAGTGGCACTAGGAACCACAGTAGTGCCACCAACAGGCTTTTCTGAAACATTAGAAGCCACCATAACAGCTCCTGCAGCCTTTAATGAAGCATCAGAAGGCATTGTAGT
Organism: Melia azedarach; assembly: GCA_028052125.1. Lineage (NCBI taxonomy): Eukaryota > Viridiplantae > Streptophyta > Magnoliopsida > Sapindales > Meliaceae > Melia > Melia azedarach. The sequence continues at coordinate 957,735 of CM051401.1, read as the reverse complement.
ACCAACACCTACCTTCACATCATACGCATCTCTTGGCTCTTTATATGGATTGTGTGGTGGGCCTCGACATACTATGCCCTTACCCTTCAAGGTAGTTTTAACAAAAAATTCAGAAAACCCTGACTTGGATAAAATCTTTGTTCGAATACTCCCATGAGATAACTTACTGCCCATAATCCCATCATTTTCAGCACTTTTGGATTGTTCCATGTTTAGATTAAGCTCATCATGTAGTGGTTTCTGAGCTAAAATCTCCTGGACAGATGTGTCTCCCACATCCTCCCATCCACCCGACTTTGTGTTGCGGAGGTCCCTATCGCCACGTGAACTCCCGCTTCCTGATCCACTAGCCAGCTGATAAAGATGTTGCCATCTACCATGCCTGGTCTGCATTCTCTCTCTATTGTTGGATGTACCAACAATAGCTAAGTTCGAACTAATGTATTCTTTTACAGTTAACTCTTCAACCATAACACCAGCATCATCGACATTGTGAGGGCATGGGTTTTCCGATGCATCCACAGGGCTTACAATTCTATTTACATTCTTACCTTCAAACATATCCGCAAGTATTTGAAACGAGCTAGTGGGAGAAGTGCCCTCTAGTATGGCCATTTCTCGGGATTCCAACATATCACAGCTTTCAGGTTTCACCGAATGCTCAATCTCTTTATTCTGGAGGTGAGAACCCTCAGCTGCATCAACTGGAGCTACTTCGTCGCCCAGTTCTTCATCCATATCATCCATACAAACTTCATCAATTCATACGTTCGCTTTCGCTGTAAATTGGATTTGTTTCAGTTAGAAACCATTAGAACCACAATTCACAAACACAAAAATGGCATGTATATGTAATCATCCGATAATTCAAAAGACAGAAATAAACATATATAACAAAATATAATTAATCAACCCCGTGAAGAAGGCCAACAATTTATAATACAAAAATATCACCAATAATTTAGTTTGTATCTCGGCTATTCAAAAAACAAAGGAAAACAGCAAAATTTAATCTCCAGTTTAAGAAAACCTGCACAATGCCACATAAAATCAAAACTAGTAAACTCCACACCTGACCACAATAGCAAACTATCAAAACTATTAGAAAAACGAAAATTGCCAACTTCCAATTGTTAAGAAAACCTACCAGCGCTCTGTATAATAATCAAGACAATGCAGAGAAGGAATTTCTTTTTTTAAAAAAAAAAAAAGTTGCTCGCATGAACCCCGGAAAGTAACACAGAAAACCCTCAGCAGCAAACAAAATTAACCCAGCAAAGATAAGCTACTCACTCAATTGTAGAAAGAACAGAAACGGGAAAATATTTCATTTCCTTTACTTCCCCTTCATTTTCCCAGGAACCAAACAGCCAGACAATGAATTAAAGAAAATTAAATGCAAAAGCATAGAATAGGAGCATAACGTACCAAAATTTAAGCTCAAACCAAAATCATAAGCTAGAATGTGCAGGTTTCCATTCTCTGAGGAGCAAATACCGGGGGCAAAACGGTAAAATTCGGCTAAGCCAATAAAAGCCCTAGAAAAGCCCACTGAATAAGAAAGTTCAAGTTTGGGGAGATAATAGCACTGGCCTGAAATGGAAAAAACAAATATCTTCGCCTGAAAAAAATACTAAGTTTGTGAATTAACGTCAAAAATAATAAATAAATTTGTGTTTTTATTATTATTTTCTTTTCAGGGATTCAGATTTTTTCGGTGTTTTGTCGGTATTTCCTTTGTACGAATTTAAATACCTTTTGGTCTCATAACACAACCAGATCTATCCAACTCCGAAATGTGGAAAAAGAATAGCCAGTAATTTGTGTTAGAGATTCATTAATTTTCTTTTTCTTTTTCTTTTTCTCTCTTTTTTTTCTTTGTAATTTTATGATAAAAGGTAGTGAGCTGTGTATTTATTTACTAAAATGCCATTGCCAGTGATTTTAAGTTTAGTGGGTCAATATGCGTAGCCCAAAACGTTAACGTTCGATGGTCAATTTGATCATGTGACTAATTAACTCGGGTTATATCATATTAAAAGAATTAATTCGAATATCCCTTTCTCATTAAATGGATTGAATCTCAAATTTTGATTCCAATATTAATATTAGTGTTTTAAATTTTATGCGGTACAATTGATTTTCTGGAGTTTTGTAATTTTATCCAATTATGATTATTTATTTGTAACTCACATAACTATAATTTTAGTTGTACTAACAAAAAATATGACAAATTTATGTCCTTGAAGGGAAATTCGTGTTTATATTTTATGACGAATTTATTTAGTTACTTTTTTTAGTAGTAAAAGTCACCAACTCATAATCTAATCCTTACTATACGAAAAAATAAAACGAAACCACGTAGGTATCGCAAACTTGAAAGAGAAGGAAGGGAACGGTCCACGTCAGTCCAATGTAGAGTGAAGCACGAGCTAAACAGAAGGTGATCAGGTCACATCACGTGGCGATACATGGGACCAGAGGTTTAGTCTGCTACAACTCTTTGGCTCATTTGCTGCCGCGTCATGCACCTACCCCATCCATAGTCCACACCAAGCCAATGGCCCGGCTGAATTTTGCGCCATATAATTATGCTCAAATAGAGGAAGAAGAAAGTTGACACATGTTAAGCTTAGAATGCTCTGTTGTCTTTTGAGGTAAACAGCGCAGTACATACAATTAGCTAAATTCCGAAGGTTCCAACTTCCTTCTACCTTTTTTTTTTATATTTGATTTTTCCCACAAACGGTTCGGTTGATTATCTTCATTTATTAAAGAAAGAAGAGAAATGACCGTTCCAAAAAAGAACGAAAAAAAAAAACAAACAGATAATGGTAACATGGAGGCACGAACATGTCGAGTGTCTTCACATGATTTCTGCAAAATACTGAGAGAAATAGGAGCAGAATGAATAAATAAGTAAATATATACCGGTAATAAATAAAAATATTGTTAAAGAAATGGATCTTTGTTATACTTGATTACTTCCAATTTTAGATACTTGGTGACACAAACTACACTGAACATCGAGCAAATGCCATTTTGATCATTATGACGGATAATATCCACCGAAATCAAACTAAAAAAACTGATTAATGGGAAATGTGGCATTTGGTGAAATAAATCATCAGTACAACACAACATGCAAGGTGCAACAATTTACTACTATAACATTGATTTCCATTTCCAGAATCCAAAAGAAGATCCAGATCAACATTTACTACATACTACATACCTCCTTCACCCTGGCACTATCAACTAGCGCCAAAATGGAAACAAAATTGGCAGTCTTAGAAATTCAACATCAGTTAATACGTCAAGAAGTAAGGATTGTATGCATATATGTAACATAATTGCAAAATCGGCAAATATTAGGTAATATCCTACGTATCTCAGCTTTACATGTAAATATCAACAAAAATCAGAAAGAAAATGCAGACATCTACAGTAAAAAACTCCAATAGAAGGTGTCAGATTGTCAACATAGAACATTAAAGAGATTCCATCTTTTTCGAAAGTTGCAGCTTCCTTTGGCATTGGTACCAACTTCTAATCAGAAGAAAGTTTTAGCTTTCTGCATACAATCTAAAACATGAATAAAGGAACCTTTTTCTTCTGGTATATCTCAAATAACTGCTTAGAGTGATCAACAGCTATTATTTTGCAGTCATCAAAACCTTTTGGATCATGCTGCAGCAACTCTGAGATAGATTTCTTCAGCCTCCCTTGTGGATCACCATCAATGAGAAACTTCGCCAGAGTAGTACCCCTGCAACCATTGGCGAAACTATTACAAACATCGAAAAGAAAATGAACCCATCTCATAATTGCCATTTAAAAATGCATGTATAACGCCCTGTAATGCAAGTAACAACTCTTAAGGGATTTTGGATGCGCCCTCCCGCCCTGTCCATAATTGCCCGTGCATAATGTGCAACTCACACGACAATCTACTATTTTATAATAATTTCCATAATTTACTAATAAATTGCAAATAACCAAGTCTATCTCATACTGTATTGTCAACAGAAGCACCGACACTATTTACAAAGACCAAGTCAGCATGGATCAAGAGGAGGTAGTTTGTTGGAGGCCAAGTAGAAATAAATTCAAAAGATAGAAAGTGATCAGAGGGCAAACTCATCATTAATCATAGCAGTGCATTTGCCCAAACAAAAAACGCAATGAGAATGAAACTACTTGTTTTGTCATACCTAAGTGCATTGACATGGTTAAATCCTCGAAGAGTAGAAGATGAACTCCCTGGTGATTTCCCCACGGTGGTCTGCTGTCTATAGAGAGCACAAACAGCCTTTAAATACAATACATTATCTTTTTCAAATGCAGCAAGCATGTCTTTTTCAAACTCCCACTTTTTATCATTTCTGTTACCTAGAAGCTTTGGCAAGTCAGAATCCATATCCATAAGATCATCAGTGTCATAGGAACTGGAACTCGAGCTTGAACTGTCGTCGAGGTCAAAAATACCAGGCACAAGTTCTCTCATAAGATTCTGAGACGCGTGTTCTGTACCCATCTTCTGTTCACGTTGTCTCAAAATCCTTAGTTCTTCACTTGGTGGGGTGCAATATTTCTCTACACTGTTACTTCGAGAAGAAAGAGCTATTTTTGAGCACTGATTGGCCGCAGATCCATCATGTCCATGAATCAACTTCTGAACCTTTGGTATGTTATGATCAACAGTTCGAGCATTGTCATTTACATCCTCATCCTCAAAACCAACATTACGACTATTCTTGTTCTCACTTACATTCAGGCATGAGTCTTGCTTTCTTTTAAGCATTCCTGTCTCTAACCGCGCACCCGTCTGACTTGAACAATCACTGTTAGCAACTCTTTGAGAAGTCATTTCATTTCTGCTCAAAATATCTGCTGAAGCACAGTCATCATCGCTGTCAATGATCTGAACAATGCTTCTAGATGGAGATCTGCTATCTGGCATGCAAGATATACGTTACCAAGATGATAACTTTTCCAATAGAAGTCAGGAGAAAGGGCAATGTCAATTTTTCCTTTTCTTTTAAAGATAAAGCAAAAATAACTGCTTGTATATTTAGCAAAAACCTGAAAGTTGGTTACCAAAAATATTAGTTCAAAATAATAAAATCACCAATAAAGTATGCAAAAAACTATGAACCTCTTTCCATTCAAGGTGTTTTCACCAATAAAGTTTGATTATGAATGAACTAATTGATCTCGATATATGTTAATGAGGAATGGAATTGTGGCCGTTTACAATAAATAACAAATGAAGAGAGAAAAAGAAAAAGAAAAATTTATTGGTTTCTGCTTGGCTGGCTAATGTGTGGATGATTAATAGACAAAATTTGGTCATTAATTTTAGTGGTTAATCATTGCAAACACCTTGAATGGATTCTCCATGCTAACTATTTTTTTGGAATATCACTTTGAGATTAGATCCCACCTTACCATTGGACTTAGATAAGCCCTATGTACAACAAAGGAAACTATATATCTATCCAATTATGCAAGAATGTAGTAATTAATTAAACTACATTGGCTCCAAAGGGCATCGTTTCTGTTCATTTTACATAATTTCTTTTCCTCATCCCGTATCATTTGCTTTATTTATGGTTTTAAGTTTCACGGATCTTGATTCACTCCCTTTTTCAACCTGGAAATATATCCACAACAAAATTTCACAATTGAAATTCTACATCTCCTCTCTGCTATTAGTCTTTTGTCCTAACCTGCCTTGAATGCCATCATGTCTGTCCTATCTTCTTCTTCTCCTTTTTTTTCTTCATCTTCTTTTGCTTCCACTTGCTTCCTCATTTTGTTTCTTACTCTTCATACACCAACCATTTTGTACTTAAATTTAATACACTGACTATGATAGTGTACCACATCATTTACTTTTTACTCCACCTTCAAATTCATAGGATTAGCACAAGAGATGAATAGTTATATTACATGACTACTAGGCTGTGCATAAATTGACTAGACTCTAAAAGGGCTTCAGAGCCGTTAGGCCTCAACTCAAGCCCCAGTAACCTGTTCCGTATTTTTATTCTTACTTTTAAGGCATACAAAAATATCTCCATGAAGAACCCCATATACATGAATTTGAAACAGTATGGAGGCGTCGACATCCAAAAATGATATACAAAAGATTATTGACAATTCTAATTGAAGGTAATATAAAAGCCAAGCTGCCAATCACTATCTCAATAAAAAATGGGATAAAATATCTATATTCTTTTGGTCCCTTTGCACATAAAAATGACAAACAAACACCATGTCACAAGACTACAGCAGCGTGCCTGCGGCTCATGATATTCAACCCACTTAACAGAAATCTTATCTATACCAAATACCAGAAACATTATCATTGTGGAGCTAAACAAAAGCAATCCCGCTAAACTAGAAAAGATGAAATTGCATCCATGTAGCACTTCAAATTACTATAGCAAACTTGGAATAACACAAAATAATCACCATCAATACTCAGACAAAAGCAAAGACAAAGGATTAAGTACATTCTCCACCCACAACAAAATTTACTATAAAACAAGTATTTTGCTGCTTGTACAATCAAACACATGTCACAAACAAATCATCATACAAGCAAACATGCAAACATACCATTAGCCTCATAAACTTACTTCCACACTAGGATAATACTAAGGCAAACACTAAACTCAAATAAATAAATAAAAATGAAATAAATCCATAGACAAAAGTCAATACGCATTACCTTCACCAGTCTGATGACCCATATTAGCTCTCGCCAAATCAACATTCTCTTCAACCACATTCGTATCCGCAAAAGCATTGTCCACGTCAACATTGTTGCGATTCTCACTAGAATCCCTAGCATTGCGGTCCACACTCGATAACGACTTAAAATCAGCCTCCATCTTCAAAATCCTGGGCACCAAACCGTAATATTTCCTCTTCCAAACCTCTGTTTCCTTCTGGGCCTTTATCTCTCTCTCAGAAATTATACTTTTTTCTTTGATCAATTGAGAGTTCAACTGTTGTAGTTCCCGATACTCTCTCTTGTACTTTTTCAACTCGTTCTCGACTGTCATTTTCTCCATTCCAGAGAAATCCAGCTTCTCCTTCAGCCATTCATTCACTTTCTCAACAGTGTCCAGTTCTTGCTTCAATTTCGCTTCCCTTGCCGTCAAAACAGATTCCACTTTCCCGAAATCCGCATCGCGAAAACAGCATTTCAACCATGAAATTAACTCGCTAGTGGTCCTATTTTCAGCATCGAAATCCAGTTCGGGTTCTACATCAACAACTACACTAGATTCAACAGCCATTTTCGTTTTATCCTATCTGACACTCGAAGTTCACTGACACTATAAAATGCCAACGAAAACACACCAAATGGCCACGAAAAATGTTCCGAGAAAAAACTACAGAGTAAACTAAGGACAAAGAAAATGTTCGTACTAGTTTGATTCGAGAGAAACGCGGAAGATTCGTAGGATTAACAGGACCTGAAAGGAATATAGGGAAAACGAAATGGAAAAATATAACGAAATGGAAAAATATCTCCGATAATAACCCTTCACTTTTCAATTTTAAAAACAAGGGGTTTTTCCACATACCTCCCCTGCGTTTTGTCGAAATCCCACTTTACGGAAACTTTTGGAAAAAGGATCACAAACTTCCCATATGTCCGTACACTTCTGTTAAATAACATCAAATAAACCAAAATACCCTCAAGTTATTGCAAAATAATATTAACTCCGCTAAAATTTGAAAGCAGAATCTCAAAAAGAGACACCAAACTTTTAACTATCACACCAAACAAATTTTATTAAAATATTTATCAGTTGTTTTAAATTAAGCATTTATAAATACATATAATAATTTTTTTAATAACTAAATTTGTTAATCAATAAACCATTTGAAAATGCTTATATAATAATTTCTTTAGTAATCAAATTATTTTGTTATTATAAAAAATTAATAATTTAAAAATAATTTTATAATCATTAAAATTTTATATAATAACTTTAAAATAAAATTATTATTATCATTAAAATTTTAAAATTATTAGTGCTAATAATAATTTCAAAATAATTTTATTTATAACGATTTAAATTTATTTTAATCATAACTATTTAAGAATAATAATAATAATTATTATTTATATTTTTTTCTTCAAATAAAATAATTTATTTTGCTTCATAACTATTTAAGAATAAAATTTTAAAATTATTAGTGTTAATAATATTTCAGAATAATTTTATTTATAACGATTTAAATTTTATTTTCTTCATAACTATTTAAGAATAATAATAATAATTATTATTTACTTTTTCTTTCAAATAATTATTAAGTAAAATAAATTATTTTATTTGAAAAAACAAATATAAATAATGATAATAATAATTTTATTTTAAAGTTATTCTATAAAATTTTAATGATTATAAAACTATTTTTGAATTATTAATTTTTTATGATAACAAAATAATTTGATTACTAAAGAAATTAATATATAAGTATTTTCAAGCTTATTGATTAACAAAATAAATTTAGTTATTAAAAAAATTATTATATATATTTGCAAATGCTTAGTTTAAAACAAATGATAAATATTTTAATAAAACTTATTTGGTGTGATGGTTAAGAGTTTGGTGTCTCTTCTTGAAATTCTGTAGAGGTGTGTGGAAAAATCCCTTAAAAACAATAAGAGTTCAAAAAATTATTTAAAAATAATAAACTTAAAAAGAAAAAAATTATACCTAAAAGTAGAGGTGACAAAACGGGCGGGCCGGCCTAGTCCGTGAATAGTATCAGCACGGCCCGGCACGACCCGATACTGTTTACGGGCTGGGCTAAGAAAAAAAGTCCGTGGGTTGTACTGTGAACAGTGTTGATACATAGACCGAAAAAAATATATGGATTTACTATTTAACTCATAAACAATGAATTTGGGTCACTGTTCATCGTGAACAGTATACTATTCACAATTAACAGTGACACTGTACAACTCAGTGGGTTGCATTTTAACGAACCGAGCCGGCCCGAAAATCCGTATGGGCTTATTTTTCATGGGCCGTGCCGGCCCGGCACGGCCCATTTGCCACCTCTGCCCAAAAGTATACTTTACTACAAATATAGTTTTAAATAGGAGTATTTTTATTTAAAATAATTATTTTTTAATGATATTTTAAATTATAATTATTTTTAAAATTAGAAAATAAAGAATAATTACTGTTAAAGAAAAATGAAAAGGTGAAAATCGCGACGGTCTCCTATTGTGAGCGACAAACACTCTATTGATTTGTTATTACCACGTGTACAATTATATATATATATATATATATATGAAGTTTTAACACATATTTTTCCTAAATAGAAAATATATAAAAACCACATTTACCTTCCTTTTGATCACCCAAATCTATCAGTCAAACATTAAATAACTATAAAAAACTTTAACATATATTTTTCTTGAGATTTAAAATTTTAAAACTTATATGGATAATTTGAGATAAAGCATACTTATCTCCTTTAGACGGTTGAATCTTTAATTGATCATCTATTTTTATCTAAATAATTATAATACTCTTATTGACTTTAAAGTAAAATTTAAGAAATTTATTTAACATTTAAAAATTAAAATTTTAATTAACAATAATTTTAATTTATATTTATTTAAAATTAAAAATTTAATTAATAATATTTAAAATTAATAATTCACCTATGTTAATATTTTTTCAAATTTTTATAGTTGAGTAATTTTATTAAAATTTTTGTATAAATCCAAAAGCTTAAATTTATTTTACGAGTTATAAGATTAATGTTGAAGCGTGAATTTAATGTGAATATATATGACATAAATTTTATATTAAAGAGTTTTTGTAAAAATAGTTGATAAGACTATAAAATTGTTTGGTAAAAAAATTAAAAGAAATAGAGTTGCGAATTAAATTTTTAATTTTAAATAAATATAAATATAAATTATTGTTAATTAAATTTTTATTTATTTTAATAGTATTAATTATTAAATAGATTAAAATTAAATTTTTAAAATTTTTAATTTTAAAATAATTAAAAATATTATAATTATTTAAATAAAAATAGATGGTCAACTAGTAATTGAGAAGATATAAGTGTTTCTTCAATTTTAGTATCTTATATATTATACAATAGACTATAAATTGTTCTTAAAATTTCTTTCCTATTTTTTTTATTAGAATAATATATTATAAAGTAAGAAATGGAATACAAGAACAGTATTTGCAGAATTTTCTTTTTCACATAAAATAACAAGAAACGAAAAACCTCTTAGCAGCAATTAAGCTAATGTTTCTTTGTTGCAAAATAGAAAAATAACAACAAATTAGCTACTATTCTCTTTCCTGCAAAATAGAAAAATTAAAAGTAGATAAGTTGTTGTTTCTTTGATGCAAACAGCCAGCAAAAGTAAGCAGAAGCAGCAGATCATCATTCCACACCGATAGCAACAGAAAATAACAGCCCAGACAACATAGTAGCAAAGAAAACTGATAGCTATATACAGCAAAGCAGTGGATAATAAACTGACCGTAGACCAACCAGTGCCTTAAGATGGTAGTATCAGCAGTATAGTACAGCAAGAAAATTAGCTCCAATAGCTAACAACCAGCAGCAGCATGATAATCATCACTTCGCACCAGTAGCAGTAAAAAATAGCAGTTTCGAAGAAAAAATAAGCAGACATTAAATTATAAATTAAATTCATAAAATTTTAATGCATAAGTACATAATAAAATAACTTGAATAAAATTGCAATTTCATTGAATTCACAGTAACTGGCAACATAAAACACGAGATACAGATATAAAATTTTTACTTTCTACTTAACAATGAGACTTTTGTGTTAGAATTGCTTCAAGATAAAATCAGAGACCTCCTTAACATTAATACTCACAGCTCAAAAGCTCACAAATCTCTTCCAATTTGTACACAAGCATCGCCTTGTCTTCATTTGGCATCACACTATCAACCATCCTCCATCCCCAATAAGATTCCATAACTCTTCGACTCAAACTCATCTTCTTAATTCACACCCCTGATTTCATAAACCCATCAAACAACTAAACTTGATTTGAAAACCAGTTAGCTACCGAATCAATCAAATCTAATTCAACCTAAACCCCTAAATTTAGTAACCTAACTTTCTAGATTCAATCAAACCCACAAAAACAAGAATTAAAACATATAAACCCGAATCCTGAAAACCCAATTGACTCCAAATTAATCAAATTGAAAGAAACCGCTATATTTCTTTTAATATTCACGCGGTGAACACACCCAACTCAAATATACCACAATTCAATCAAAGCCAAAAACGACAGCGTGTTGATCAAATTGATAGGGATTTTTTTAAAATCAATCAACGAGTGATAAAATACTACGATCAATTGACTAACTGAATGGGGTATTCTTCGTTGAATTGATTGAAATCAAGAGTGAGAGAATGTTAAATGCGAAAGAATACAGACAGTTTCGGGGAATCAAAAACAGGTAGCTAGATGACTTTGTGGGTAACTCACCGACGTTTCATTTTGTGCAAATTTTTCTCTGCATTTTTTGTTTTTTCATCATTTTTTCTTCGCAAAGCATATAGGGAAATAACCAAAAACGCCCTCATTTTATATTAAAAATTAAAAAATACCCTCCCCAAAAAGTTCATTAAAAAATACTATATTTTAAGCCTCGTAGATCAAAATATATCTCTACCCTAAATTATTAAATTTAACTTACTGTAACATTTTCAAGTATTCTAATTATTCGAAAATAGTATTTTCGAATAAGAAACGTAAAAATAACACTTTCGAATTACTATATTTACTCGAAATTAATATTTTCAAATAAGCATTACAAAATTAATACTTTCGAATTACTATAATTACTCGAAATTAGTACTTTCAAGTTACTATACTTATTCGAAACTAACACTTTTAAACAAGAACTATAAAATTAATACTTTCAAATTTCTGTAGTTATTCGAAACTAGTACTTTCGAGCTATTATAGTTACTCGAAACTAGCACTTTTGAGTACTGTAACAACTTGAAAGTGTTTTGTAAATTTTGAGTATGAAGGTATTTTAATCCAAACGTTTATATAAGGTGAGTATTTTTAAATTTTAATTATAAAATGAGAGTATTTTTAATTATTTTCCAAACATATATCTTCCACTGAAATAATGAGTTCAAACAAAAGAGTAAAAGTATATTTACTAATTTATCCTTAATTATAACGTTTAATTAAAAATTTAGATGATTAGAGGGGATGAAAGTATTTTTTTCGTAATATTTTTCATTTAAATGTTAAAATCTCAAAATTTTAAAGAGGAATGTATTAAAACCGGCCTGTGTGTATATATATGTGTATGTATGTATATATATATATATATATACATTGTTTTAGGTATACGAGCTACTTGAACGCCTTTCGACGGGACACCTGCTTCACGAGTTTTGGGATTTGATCTGTCGCTTTGGAAATTTGAAATAATCAATATTAATTTGGATAATCCAAATAATAACCAAATGACATTTTTAACCCGGAAGTAGAATAACAACACTTTGAAAACGACCGCAAATGGATAGTCTTTGACGTTATCTTTTTTTATTATTATTATTATAGTTGCGAAAATGAAGCCTTTAATATGTCCTAGGTCAGTAAAATTTAAGAGGCTAAAGCCTACAACTGAAAAAGTTTAGGTACATGGAAGGGCAATATGATCATTTCATCTATTTTTAATGGTTAATTTTGCGGTCAATTTATTCTACTATATTTGAGAAGGTGAAAGCGTTATTTTAAGCAAACTCATCTTTACTTATTAGACTTCTAAAATTACATGTATATGATTAAGGTAAATTTTTTTATGATTAAAATCTAAAATTAACTAAAATTTAAATTTAAATGATATTTTTAAAAAAAATATCTAAACATAAAGATTAAGTAATTTATTTTTACAAAAATAAAAATTTTGAAAATAATATTTTGATATATAATTTTTTTAATTATTTGATATATTTATAGGGGAATTTTCACATACCTCCTCTAAGGTTTGGTGAAATAACACATAGAGGGAAGGTATGACGTAATTCACACATACCTCCCCTCTCATTTAACAAAAATTTGTTTTTTTTTTTCTTAACATCCAATTTTTGTTAAAAAGTCAATTTTACTCTCAATCTAAGTCATAATTAGAAGCTATAAATGTGAATATCATGTCTATAAAAATGTTAAAAAATGAAGCAAAAGAAAATGCAATTGTAAAGCTACTTTTTCCTTCCATTTCATTATATATACACACAAGTTACCTTGTACATATATAAATGATGTTCTGTACAAAACCAACATTTCTCCTAAAATTTTCACAATAATGCCATTTTAGCTCCCAAAACACAGCCACTAATCCTAATTTTTATAATTACCCTACAACAAATCAACTAATACTAAAAACACCAGTCATCATAATTTTGTATATTCTCCTCATCCTATAAAAATAACATAATGTCAATGTGATAACAAAAAAAAAATTATAATTGACCTTAATCATGCACACACACAGCAGCTTCAAAGGAAAGATAAAAAAATAAATAAAAAAATTACAAATTGGCATAAACCTTCTCACGCACAGTAACATTTTCTTTTGCTCCATTTTTTAACATTTTTATAGACATAATATTCACATTTACATCTTCTAATTATAACATAGGTTGAGGGTAAAATTGACTTTTTAACAAAAATTGGATGTTAAGAGAAGAAAAAACAAATTTTTGTTAAATGAGAGGGGAGGTATGTGTGAATTACGTCATACCTTCCCTCTATGTGTTATTTCACCAAACCTCAGAGGAGGTATGTGAAAATTCCCCTATATTTATATTTATAAAAAAATTAAAGATATAATTAAAAAATAAAATATTTAATTATTGAAATTGAAAATTTATATATTCATATGTTTTTAACTAATTTTTATATTAAAGTTAAAAAATAAATAATTTTAAATAATTTTTATTTAAATTTAAGTTGAAAAACGAATATGTCCTAAGGGTTTTTCAACCATAAATTTATATTTTAATAAATAAAATTTTGATGTAATTTATAACATGATTACAAACAAATCTAAATCTTGTGTAACTTAATAAAAATTAAATAATAGTTATTTATTAATTGTCAAAATATTCTATTTAATTATAAATATATTTTTAAGAATCACTTAACAGTGTTTATAAATAAACACGTGATAAATAGTATTAGTTAAAACATGTTTATAAATTCAAACCTGATAAATTGCCCTTACTTAAAATACAATTATAATTAAAATATATAACTTACAAAAAGAGATCATTAGTTGTTAAGGGGTATTATCACATATCTCTTCTGAGGTATTAAAAACTATCCACATAGATAAAAAGTATTAGCTTTCTATCACATACTCTCCCTTGGTGTTAAAATTGACCGTTAATTGACCGTAGTTTCAAAGATATAATCATAAAAATATTTAATTTTAATATTCTTTTTTATCTATCTTATTCATACACTTATCTCCTTCTCCTTCTTACCCACCACCACCACAATTAAATACTCATTCTCTTCTTCTATACTTACCACACCATCACATCAACTAAAAACTCACCATTCTCCTCCATACACACAACCACTACCTTCATAATTCACCATCATTACTACTCATACCTATTACTCTTTCTTCAACATATCCACAATCACATCATCACCATTAAAAAAAACTCATATTCTTCCTTTATACCCACTATTCCCTTCTCCGTCCATATCCACCACCATTACCACTATTAAAAACTTATCTTCTTCTTTCATAACCACCACCATTACCTCCATACACTATCTTCATAACCATAACTATACCCATTACCACCATCACAAAAAATTCATCCTCCTCCATACCCACCACTACCACCACCTCCACTAAAAACTCATTCTCTTCTACAAAAAAATTATTCTCCTCTATACACGTCACATCTACCTCCATACCCGCTACTACCATCACCAAAAAGTCATTCTTCTCCCTTCAAATGAGTTACCCAAAGCCCATCAAATTTAATCACAATTTTTAAAAGAAAAAAAAAGTTAAGGATATTTTCATAATTAGATAGGTAGGTGTTGATCAAATAACGGTCAAAAGAAAGTATATGATAAAAAGCTAATACTTTATATCTATGTGATAGTTTTTGATACTTTAGAAAAGGTATGTGGTAATATCCATTAGTTGTTAACTATGAATTAATGTTTATAGATTTTGGAGTTGCTAGTGGAGTTACTTGTTCGTCGCCTTTTTGTTTTTGGACTCCATTGATCATAAATATTTGTTTCAAAGAAATAAAAAAAAGGTTGATCTTTAGATCAACTCCTTTATTTAACTATTGATATTTAAAATAATGTGGATATTGTTTATTTACGTAAATAATATATATGTTTGGTGTTTGGATAATCTAAAATTTTTGAGATTTTCTTTTATTGTTGAACATAGTTGATGTCGAATGAAAAAAAAATAAGGAAAGAAATCCTTTTATCGAATCGAAGAATCCGAACATGATTAATATAACTTGAATGAGACCCGGCCCGCTCAGCCAGCATTGGAGCGTTCTCCACACTGTCTTCCATCTAATCCAACGCCATCTATCGGCTGCTGCTTCTATCCTAGTTGCCGGAGCTCTACGCTGTCGTCGCCTTCCGCTGGTATTCACTTTAACTCTCAGTTAATTTTTATTTGTTAGTTATTTGTCGTAAAAATACAACAGATTTTCCGGATACGGGTGAGAATCGAAAGCACCCGAACCGACCCGATTTTTGCCAACCTTGACTTACGGGGCAGCTAAATTCAATCTTCTGCTATTCGTACCAAAACGAAAAAACCCTAACGCTCACGTAATCACATTTTTTCAAAAATTTCAAATTCACATAGCTTCTACTAGTCTGGTTTGTCTCTCTCAGTCGTTTTATCCATTTCTATTTATATAAACCCTAGAGAAAGAACCAGCAATTTTAATTTCTGCGTTTTGGGTTAATTATCTTACTTTCTAGAAGGAACGGTAAATCTTCGAACTCTAAGGTAATTTCAATCTCAGCTAACAATTTAGCTTTTCAAGATTAGCTGGATTAGAATTTATGCATGTTTTGACATGGATTAGTTGAGTTGTATAACTTTGTTGGGGACAGGATTTTGCTGATTTTGTAAAATTTTGTGCGCACACATTTTTGTGTTTATGAATGTATATATGCATATATGTTAATAATCAGCATGTCTTTTTAATTCATATTCTAATCCTCCATCGCTGTAAACTTCCAGTTTCAGCTGAAAGCCTTTAAATTTTCCCTTCTCATTCTCCAAAGTCATGGCATCAAAAGATGCGGATCCATCACTGGGCTACCTGACTCGTAAGGACACGGAAGTGAAACTTCCGCGTCCAACCCGAGTCAAAAACAAAACCCCAGCCCCAATTCAAATCACAGCTGAGCAAATCCTTCGGGAAGCTCGGGAACGCCAAGAAGCTGAAATCCGACCGCCAAAACAGAAAATCACTGACTCCACTGAACTTGCTGAGTATCGTCTCCGCAAACGCAAGGAGTTTGAAGACTTAATCCGCCGAGTGCGATGGAACATCAGCGTTTGGATAAAGTATGCTCAATGGGAAGAGTCTCAGAAAGATTTCAACCGTGCACGAAGTGTGTGGGAGCGTGCACTTGAAGTGGATTACCGGAACCATACTCTCTGGTTGAAGTATGCCGAGGTTGAGATGAAGAACAAGTTTATAAACCATGCACGGAATGTGTGGGACCGTGCAGTCACGTTATTACCAAGGGTGGACCAGCTATGGTATAAGTACATTCACATGGAAGAGATGCTTGGAAATGTTGCCGGAGCTAGACAGATTTTTGAACGGTGGATGAATTGGATGCCAGATCAACAAGGCTGGCTATCTTACATCAAATTTGAACTTCGCTACAATGAAGTCGAACGCGCTAGACAGATTTATGAACGCTTTGTCCTGTGCCACCCAAAAGTCACAGCATGGATTCGGTACGCTAAGTTTGAGATGAAAAATGGAGAAATTGATAGAGCTAGGAATGTGTATGAACGTGCAGTGGAGAAATTGGCAGATGATGAAGAGGCTGAGCAGTTGTTTGTTGCATTTGCTGAGTTTGAAGAGAGATGTAAAGAGACAGAGCGTGCTCGATGTATTTATAAGTTTGCATTGGATCATATACCAAAAGGAAGCGCAGAAGACTTGTATAGGAAATTTGTGGCATTTGAGAAGCAATACGGAGACAAGGAAGGGATTGAGGATGCAATTGTAGGAAAAAGGAGGTTTCAGTATGAGGATGAAGTGAGGAAGAATCCGATGAATTATGATACATGGTTTGATTACATTAAGTTAGAAGAGAGTGTGGGGAATAAGGAACGGATTAGGGAGGTTTATGAGCGTGCCATTGCTAATGTGCCACCGGCTGAGGAGAAGCGATACTGGCAGAGATATATTTACTTGTGGTAAGTTTTTAGTTGGTCTGTATGTTGCCTTGGATTGTTGAAGTTCAGAGGTTCATTTATGTGATTGTTGATAATTTCTGTTTTGTGTAATGTTAGGATTAATTATGCATTGTATGAGGAGCTGGATGCAGGAGATATGGAGCGGACAAGAGACGTATACTGGTAACCTTGCATTACTTTGACCTGAGACTGTTGTTTTGTTTCATGAACTTTCCTTTCTTGGTTTTGTGGTTGCAATATGTATATTGTTTGTTCATTTATCTGTTTATGGAACCATGATACTGTATGCCGCATGAACTGCTCAGAGCAGCCATCTTAGCTTCAGCTGCAAGAATATAGTCAGGGAGCTTCTTATCATACTTTTCTCCACATTCAAGCTCTGTGCCTTGTCCAACTTTGCTTTCAAAGCCAAAACCTCAGACAGCAAGTTTTTGACAAAATTTACGCTTGAAATAGCTCTTTTGCTATCCTTTCTTTTAATGGTCCATATGCCATTGTCATATATCAAAGGCTTGTCTCCTTGGCCTGGAAAATATTTTCTTGTACTTCTATAATGGTTTTATGTACCAATGCTTCTTTTCTCATCATGGATGGGAAAGTAGGTTTTAACATTCACTTGCAACTTTTCTAGTGAGTGTCTGAAGCTGATTCCACACAAGAAATTCTCATTTGCAAAGATATGGCTTTTAGCTGCTCAGTTCGAAATACGACAGTTAAATCTCAATGGTGCTCGACAAATTTTAGGCAATGCAATTGGAAAGGCTCCTAAGGATAAGGTATTATTCTGATTTGTGCTAAAGTTTTGATTAATTTGATGACACCAAGTTGATCTATCCTCACTGCTCTACTGGCTGCAAACAGATATTTAAAAAGTACATTGAGATAGAGCTGCAGCTTGGTAATATTGATCGTTGTCGAAAGCTTTATGAGAAGTACTTGGAATGGTCACCGGAGAATTGCTATGCATGGAGCAAATATGCTGAACTGGAGAGATCTTTAGATGAAAATGATCGAGCTAGAGCTATTTTTGAGCTTGCAATTGCCCAGCCAGCCTTGGACATGCCTGAGTTGCTGTGGAAGGTACTGCATAGACAATTTGTTTTTTCTGATGCATTTGCATTATAGGTATATATATTTTATTTTAACTGTGTATCTTCTATCAGCCACTCTGTCTGTACTTCTGCCAAATCTTTATCTAATAGTGTCATTACCATTCTTGTTAAAGGCACTGTTGCATATCCCATTTAACATGATAACATTATACTGTCTGTGCTTATGGTTTCTTGATCCTTGTTCTTGAAATGGCAGAAATTATGTAAAAAGGTTTTTTGCCTTGGTTTTGGGATCTCTATCTCTATTTGGCTGCAGATAATTGCTTGGTCATTTCTTTTTCTCACGTATCAGAACTTTTCTAGTGATGGTTAGACTAGAAAAGCTGATAATTTTGTATTGTAATTAGTTTTCTTGATTTCCATGTTCCAGTATGTTTTGATGCATTAAGTTAATTTTATCTAGCTAAAGTTCCCATGTGATTTAGAAAAAGAGCAATTTTCCTTATACTACAATTTCAACAATAACCTAAAACTTACACCAAACCCACAGATCATTAAACCATGAAGAATATTATCATGACCTTATGCGTTCTTTTCTGGTTTCATTACTTGTGCACATTGAGTTTTTAGGACATTTGTCAATGTGCTTCAAATTATTTTCCGATTTCTTAAGTTCCATCATGATTGTATTATTATTGTTAGGTTTGATATTTTGGGAATAGTAGTATTTTTGTTATAACAGGTTTTATGACTCAAAGATATATGTGGTTGCCTTAAACATCTTTTTGGATTGCTATGGTCATTAGCATGATAATATGCTCTTTATTTATCCCTCTTTTCTTTTGTCTTCTCAGAAAAGCATAGTTTAGTTTAAAAGTGCTTACACTTGCATGTTTAAAAGAATATGTTATAAAAGAATCTACTGTAATAGTTACAGTATTTTGTTGCCAACCTAGAGATCCTGGAACTGAACCTTGCAGGTTGATGTTCTTCCTTGCCTTTTCTCTCTTCTATCTTGACAATTTCTATTGAATATGGGAACTGGGTATAACATGTACGTTCATTTAATCTCAGGCATATATTGATTTTGAGATATCACAAGGTGAATATGAAAGAACAAGAGCTCTTTATGAGAGACTCTTAGATCGAACAAAGCACTTAAAGGTGTGGATTAGTTATGCAAAGTTTGAGGCTTCTGCTATGAGTGAGGATGGTGGAAATCCAGACTCGCCGGAAGATGATGTCCAACAAGATCTCCGTGAACAAAAGGAGCAATGCGTCCTGCATGCAAGAAGTAATCCATTCCGATTCTTGACCATGTTTAACCACTATAGTTACTCTTTTGAGTTTACTATGATTATTCTGATTCCTGTCACTGTTGAATGTTAGTCTTATATCTTCCTCTCTCCATCAGGGGTTTTTGAGAAAGCTGTTAACTACTTCAGAATGTCAGCACCTGAACTGAAGGAAGAAAGGGCTATGTTGTTAGAAGAGTGGTTGAACATGGAGAGTAGTTTTGGTGAGCTTGGTGATGTTAGCTTAGTCCAGGCTAAGCTGCCAAAGAAACTTAAGAAGAGGAGGCAAATTACCAGTGACGATGGGCTGCCGTCTGGGTATGTACCAGTGAACTGTTGATAAATTCTCTTCAACTAAGATTTTCAAATTGTTTTGTTCCCTTTATTGAATCCCATGCCACCAGTGGCAATCTTATCTGCATGATGATCTTGCAGCTGTCTTTTTGAATCTTAATATTGGGCTTATGGGCTATTCATTCACCAACATGCCCAGAATCCCATTGAATTACCCATTCACATTACCATGAGAACTAAAATTTGTGATCTTTGAATAGTAGTAAATGCATGCTTAAGAGGATAATGATAAGCATTGATGTGAACTTATTAATGGCAATTAGATGATTTTTTTATTCTTGATGTTTCATTAACTTCTTTTTCTATAAAAGAATTTAAGATTCTCAAAGCCATAAGTGAAACTCACTTGTTCCGAAGAAGTTGTTTTAACCAATCTTAGGAAATGAGTTTCTTCTTGAGCATGGTCATGTTAGATTATAAGTTTTTCTTCTTGTCCTTGGTGACTGATGCCAAAAGCTTGTCCAACAGGTATGAGGAGTACATCGACTACCTATTCCCTGAGGAGGCCCAGACAACAAACCTCAAGATACTAGAAGCTGCCTACAAGTGGAAAAAGCAGAAGATTGTTTCGGATGATGACTAGAAAATTTTTGGCTGTGTAGTTTATGTTATTTACATGTAAATACAATGAGTTTTTCACTTTTCACTGGCCATTTAAATGGCTGCATCATTTTTTTCCAGAAATGCTGATCCCTGGTCGGAGTTTCTTCTAGATTTGTGAAGGGGAAAATTTTTTAACTGGTTGTTACATACTATTTTAAGAGTGCCTGGTTTGGAGATAGTTATTTCTATTTATTGTTGCAACTTCTGTACTTGTAACATTTGGAAGTGAACTAGTTAAATGATAAAATGGTTTAATTGGAAATCAAATTGTTCCCGCCTTCAGTGTATGAAAACAATCTCATGTGTGCGATAAGTTTTTGATCCGTGAAAAACGTCTGGGATAAGTTTATTATTATTCCTGTAAGCTGATCTCTTTCGTTTGTAAATTCCTGTCACTGGAATTATTTTGTAAGGTTCGAGTTAACTTTTGATCTTATCGTACGGATAACATATAAATGAAAGTTGAATCATAAGTATTAAAATTTGTGTCTGCACCATGATCATGGTGTCCGTCCAGTCACGTGGAAAGAATCAGACGGACAGAATTTTGATTGAATTGGCCGAAATATTTAAAATGGTCTACGATTTTGTTTATTAGGGAACCTTATACCATCCAGCTGGTTTGCCCGAGAGGTTAAGGGGGAAGACTTAAGATCTTCTGCACACAAGTGCGCATGGGTTCGAACCCCATAGCCAGCAGCACATTGAGATGAAACTTTGAATTTTGTTTTCACGCGAAGGAGCTGCATGCCGTTCAGAATTTCTTTTCCCAGTAATTCCGTTTATTTTTTGTACATTAATATTTATATACTCGTATTGATTTTAGACATTCGGACAAATTTGTGCGGATATTCTGAAAATTTCATTACTAAAATTAAGAGTTTCGAGGTTTGGATAGTAGACAACGGGGCCTAACCTGGCAGTGATTTGGACAATTTCTCAGAAACTGACATTTTATCACTATCTTCTCGTTGGATTTGGATCATTTTAACCAACGACGGCTCAACTTTTTCTCCCCCTCCTCCATTTCCATACATGTTAAAGTACCAACACTGGATTAAACGATCCCAAAAAAAAATTGACCATAAATTTGGTTTGACTCGAGGAATGGAAGATGATAATGGGCACATGATTTCCTGGAACTGCATGTGAAAATTCGAACACACACATGTAACCTCATTAAATTAGAGTTGTGCTCCATCTTTCCATGCGGTTTCTGTTTGTCTGTTTCTTAGTTTAATGAGGCTTCCATTTTCCACCTACCATAAGGCACAATGCCCACAAATCTAACCCTCCCCCAAACCCAAATTTGGCTTGCGTATCTAATTCTCTTAACCCATAGATTTTGCCTTCATTGTTAACGGCAATGAAACTGTTCCAAGAGTCAAGGTTAGTAAAAAATTAATTAACAAGAAACACCCATATGATAATTTTAGGAGAACGTCTCGTTGATATTATCAAACCAAAACATATTTACAATTGTTTGTTTACATTAAGGTTGGGAAACGAGATCCATAATTCTTTTGCACCCAATTTAATATTGATTTGTAATTAGACACCAACTATTCCTTATAGCTTCAGTCTTACTCCATCAACTGCCTTTTAGATTAGCTGTTGGATCACTCGTAGCTCTCGTTAATTACTTTATCATACTAATAAAATAATAATCAAATTCCTCAAGTTTATATTTTAAAATTCGAATTTAATACCATGCACAAGTATGTACTCGGTGGACTTAAATTTTAATTTTAAAACGTGCAAACATTCATAATTATATATATACATATATATAAAGCAATTCATTTGGCAAGTTCAAATTCAAATTTTATGACGTGCAAATATTAG
The DNA here is from genome assembly GCA_028052125.1 of Melia azedarach. Classification (NCBI taxonomy): domain Eukaryota; kingdom Viridiplantae; phylum Streptophyta; class Magnoliopsida; order Sapindales; family Meliaceae; genus Melia; species Melia azedarach. Next base: position 935,051 of record CM051401.1, on the reverse strand, counting down.
TAAATGAGAAGTAATCCACCCATCCTTATGCCCTTACGCGGGATGTGGGAAGCAATCTTTATATCCTACAATCACCTGATTCGAAGCGCCAGAGTACCCACCTTATCCTGCACAAACTGCAGGGGAATATCTCCAAGCTAATTTGCGGACAAGGGAAAAGACAAGTGCGGGAAAAGCCCACGTGGCATCACGTTATTAACAAGCCAATAATTTTAACACTAAATGGAAATATCGGCTATTGTTCGCGCTTTCTTGTTCACGAGATTATGAGAAGATTGCGTTGCAAATCAGTGGTTTTCGCGGTAATAAAACAGAAAACTGAAGGGCATTTGTAACAGAAGAAGCGCCAAATTTTCCATCCCTAGGCATGGACAAAAAAAGAATGATAAAAAAAGTAACTTTATTTGTTTCTTTTCTCATGCCCTTTTTGTTTCCTTTAAAAGTTCTCTTAATCATCGATTAATCTTTTATTTTTAATTCGACTTTGAATCGGCAGAGGTAAACTTTGCCGTCTTGTACAGGTAATTTTTCTTTTTTTCGTTTTTCACGGGCTGTAATTTTGTCTTTTTACAGCATCTTTCCTTTTACATTGTTGACGAAAAAATGCGTATAAAGGAAATTATTTAACGAGGAAATATTCTTCCTCCCTTTCTACGCCTTATTTTACAGGCCTTTTTGATTAACAAATTGTTTTTATATTAAATTCTTGACTTCCATTCTTTAAATTCCTGTTGAATTCAAGCTGTTAATACTTTATTAATTCAGAAAACAAAATTCTAATAATATTCTCACTCCGATAATTCTTTTTCCTGCATATCGCTTTCATATATGTAAGCAATTTCACTTTAAATCCCAATATCTTAGTAAAAAAATGAATTAAAATAAGAAGTACAATTCTTCAAATTGGTAATGGTGGATTATAGGTGTCATCCCGTTATACGAGGGGTTGGTGTAGAAATGAGAGGATTGTTGAATTTGATGTTCAAGATGTCATAGAACTGGTGGCCCTTATGAAGTTGACGTTTCAAGATCGCATGCAAGCATTACCCATCCGGATATTTTGTCAAATATGTTTCCCACACATGATCCTCATGTTTTGGAAAAATCATGATGGATCAGGGTAATAAAGATTGTGTTATTATGCGTACGTGCATGTATATGTATGTTTCAAGAACTAGAATTGAACATTTTAATTTAGGAAATCTTTTATCAAATTGCCTCAATTTTCTGTCTCTATTTCCAATTAGGAGGAGGTACTGATCTTAATGAATTTTGGTGGAGGTATTGTCATTCTGGAATAATGATGAATGAGATGTTAAGACTTGAATGGTCTAACTTAGAGCCCTATATTATAATCTCTAGAAAATGAATAATGGGCAGTTGAAAAAGTAGTGTCTTTCATTGTTAACCTGTATGCTAAGGGTAAGTTTCTGAAGATGCTATGTAAAAGTTGAGACGGATAAATGAGAGGGACCAACCATAGAGATTCTAGTGCAAATTGTGGGGTACAAATGATCAGCAGCGTGTTTTGTTTGTTAATATGATATGTTGGCAGTATTATTCTATTCTGTTCTGTTCTTTTTATTTATCTTTTGCTGTTTGTAATTGATAAATTTTGATGATATCTAAGGCAATTAGGTAAAAATATTTGATCATCAGGGAAGCAGTTGGAGTTAGATAAGTTAACTAATTATTTGATGACTTTGATTTTCAGGCTTCGTTTTCATTACTTTGAATGATGGAACATCGGCACGATGTTTAATAATAATACTTCTATTACATTTCATTTTCAGATTTTTGATCTTTTATGTTTGGGAATGGAGAACGCCCTTTCTTCCTAAGTCCTTTGAGTTTGGAAACTTGCTGATAATTCCGAAGTATTATAAAGCATCTGTAGTTGACAAAGTCATTTAGGAGTTGAACAAATGGAGAGGAGTAAATCAGGTGCCGTTTTCCATTGTTATATTTTCAGATTGCTTTTGAACCTCGTGCATACTATAATTGTGTGAATTCCCTCGCCTGCCACTCCCATGGTGAATAACCAAAGAAATACCTTCAAAGCTAATCTGTCCCATACATCTGAATCTGATCTTTTTTGCACTCTGAGGATACGCATGCAAAATTTGATGTCATCTTTCAATATATTCATTTTCTTCTAAATATTGTGATATTGAATAGTTTCTGGAACTTGAAAAGAAACTTTTTGGTCATATAATACACGTGTACTTCAATCAGTTAGCCTTCTTTACTTTTGGCCAGGTGCCTTGCTGCATTGTACAAATAAGGAAGCGGTCTGATTGTCCTATTTGATTTTCGCAAAATTCAAGCCTGTGATTTCATTTATAGCATGATTGAATTAGCCAAATGCTTACCTTGTGACATATGAGCTTTTTGAATGTGATTTCCACTATGTTTGATGTTAAAAGTGTCCAATTCATATAGTTCTTAGTTGTTTGCAGAAATGGAAGATAAAGTGAAAAAGATCTTGAAGCTTGTTAAAAGTAAAGAAAATGGCATCGCAAGAGACTCGAAAAAGGATTCGGAACTTGTTGGTCTCATAAAAGACTTGCACGATCAGTACCAATCACTTCTGTATAATCGTCTTAAAGGAGACCCAGGGAAAAGATCTCGTGGCAGGAGAGACAAGGGACGTTCTTATTCATCTTGCTCCAGCTCGGACTCAGAGTATTACTCCTCTGAGGATATAGAAATTAATAACAGCAACGTGAGAAATGCACATCATAAGGCAACGCATAGTTTTAAGCAAGCACTCAAAGGTGAAAATCCAGAAGTTTCTGACCTGAAGCATAAACTGATGTCTACAATTGAAGAAAAGGAAGCTTTAAGGTCTGAATACCGGGAAGCTTTGAGCAAAATACAAGCAGCAGAGGCTATGAACAAAAATCTGAGAGATGAAGCATATGAGAAACAAAGGGAAATCTCAAATCTTGTGAAGGTGCATGAAGATCATGGGAGTCAAACATCAGCTCAGATAAAGGAGTTAGAGAGACAATTGTCTGGCTTAAAGCTTGAGCTTGAATCTTTGCATGAGCATAAAAGAGAATTGGAAGCACAATGTGCAAGCAAAGCAACTGAAGCTAAGGAGGCAGGAAAGAAAAATATAGAACTGCATTCCCGGGTTTCAGAACTTGAATTGATATCGAAAGAGAAGGGAAATGAAATGGCTAATTTGCTGCAGAAATACAAGAACAATGAGAACATTTTAACATCTAAAAATGAGGAATTGATGGCACAGGTTAGCTATCTGGAAGCAGAGGTGGATTCTTTACGAGTTCCAAAAGAGAAAGCAGTAGATCAAGTCAAGAGCTTACTTGCTCAGGCCAATGTAATGCAACAGGATTTGGTGTCCCTGACCAGCCAGAAAAATGAATTAGAAATGCTGCTGGAGGGAAAAAAGGAAGAAATTTCAGAATACCTTATTAAGTTGAACGCTATTACAGATGAACTAACAGAAAAAACTGCAGTTGAGCAAAGGCTGCTGAAAGAGAAAGAAGGCTTTGTGGTGCAGGTGAAGGATTTGGAATTGGAAATAGAATCTATGTGCAACCAGAAAAATAAATTGGAAGAGCAGATAGATAGTAAAAATGAAGATACCAAATTATTGAGAGAAGAAAATCAGAGACTGCATGTTAGATTGTCAGCAATGGAGAATCAGCTTTCTGCTCTGCAGAGAAAATGTGAAGATCCAGAGAATGAAGCTTCTACTCAGAATCTGGTGTTAAAAGCACAGATTGACAACCTGAAACAGAAGTTAGACGATGTGCAGCTGCAGAAAATCCAGCTGGAAACACAGATTGTTAGAGAAAAACAAGAATCTTTGAAGAGCCTGACAGAGATGGAACAACAAAACTTTAAGTTGACGAACAAGATTGCTGATCAGCAAAAAGTTATGAAGGAAAGGGAGGATACTATCGAGAAATTAACGGAGGAGTTCAAACAAGCGAAAAGTCAGATATTGGGGTCCAAGGCAAGCATACATGTGGCGGAAAGGAAAATGACGGAATTGGCAGAAGATTTTCGCAAGCAGCTCGAAGATAACGTCCGTGTATTGTACAGGAGGATCCTGGTTGCGGAACAATTACACAATGAAAACAAAGATAGCTACGAGAAAACAAAAGAGCAACTTCAGGAATCAAATAGATTGCTTCAAGCCAGGTTTGGGCTGAACCCCAGGTTTGGAGCTCGCGCAGCTCAGTCCAAACAAATAAGGAATATGTTGGAGCCAGGAAACCAAGCATTGTCAGAACTGGACTCAGTAGTCAGAAAATTGGAGTCGAAGGGAGACTTATCAAAGCGCATATCCAAAATGTCGAATGAGCTTGCCTTTGCAAAGAATTGGGTTACAGAATCAAATAACCATACAAGAAGATTGCAGGAACAAGTAGAATCCCTGATAGAAAAACTTGATGACAAGGAGGAACAAGAATCCTTGTTAAGAGAAAAAGTATCTAATTTAGAAGCTAAGTTGGGGAAGCAAGGAGGAGATAAGTTGAACATGATTAAAGATGTGAGTGATCTTGAGAAGAAAGTGGGAGAGTTGGAGAACAAAATCAAAGAAAAAGATGCAAATTTGTTGACTCTCGGAGAGGAGAAGAGGGAAGCCATAAGGCAATTGTGTCTCTGGATTGATCATCACCGAACCCACAGCAATCATCTTAAGGGGGTGATTGCAAAAAACACTCTGAAGGGCCGGACAATATCTTGAAAACTTTCGGTCAGTTTTACAAATACTTTCTCGAGTGATGATCAGTGAGAGTTTTTGTATTTTGTATTTTGTATTTTATATTTTGTATTTTGGGTAATGGATAGTATTCAATCCATTCATTTCTTCTACCAATGGTGGAGTCTTGTTGGTTAAGCATTAATTAGTGAAGGGAAGCCTCTGAAAATGACTGCAAATTACCACTTGTACAAAGTCATTTTCTATTCTTTAGCCTTTTATGTAATGTAACCTCTCGGTTTGCTGGACATTTAGTATACAGTAGACTTCTGAATTCCAATCAATTATGCGAAGAACAGTATAATTTATTTTTTCTTTTTCAGTTATTATGAATTTCGGAGATTATATAATTTGTGGTACAGATTTTTCGGTCCAAGTTACGTGAAATCAAGAACTGGCAGCAGATGATATGACTTCCAAAGACTGTCATGAATAAAAAGAATATTCTTATAAATAATGATGTGATACACCTGTATTCGGTACAATTATAGATAACAAGTCCTGAAACTTTCAAAGAGTGTTCGTTATAGAAATGAAGTAAAATCTTATTTAATATGCTACACTCTTTAATAGTGACATATATTCTGCCGCCTGTATTATTATAATAACAATACATGATATATCCATAGTCAATATTATTATGAAAAAATAGCACGTACTCTCAAAAAATGTCTTGTATCAAACAGTATCCTTAATGAAGTAAAAATTTGTTTAATACGCTACACTTTTTCATAGTATAACGTCCACCAGTTACGTATATCATTATAGGTAATGAGACTTGTATTCTAATTATTAATATTATTATAGATATTAAAATTCGATTCTTTTAAAGAGTGTTGTGTATATAAAAAAAAAAGGTTCATTTTTATTTTCTACGTAGAAGAGTCTACAATAAAAATTAATAATTGACAGTAATAATTTTTTTTTCAAAAAAAGAAAGTGGGTATTACAACATTAAATGCTACAACCTTCGGAGAAGAAACATTGTTTATAGTTCCTACAGTAACCGCAGCAAATTCAAACCACAATATCTGAACGCGATAAACAACTAGCGCGGGAACCACTCATCGCGGCCACAGATCATGGTCCATCTGTTCCAATCATTTTCCACCATCAGAACATCTCCCGCTTTTTTCAACAACGATAAGCGAAACTTTGACTTGAAATACGAGAAATTGAACGGCAAATGGTGGTAATGTAAATAACATCAAATTGAGAGGGCATTTTAATTCTGAAGAGAAGCTACCAAGATTCCATCCTCTGAAATTGAAGCTACAAAATGCTCTACGACAAGTCACTCTGAGATTGCTCTCCGAATCCAAACAAAACCACTTTTATTTTTTGTTTAATTTATATTTATTTAAATTTTTTTTTCATTTGTTAAAAGTTCTCATTCACGATCTTTATTTCTCCTCTTTCTCTCTCTGTTCGGGAGCGTCTTCAGATTTTTGCTTCAGCTTGAGCAGTGACTTGCTGGTAAGCTTTGATCTTCAATTTTAATTCTTCGTACTCTCTTTGTTCTTTAACTGAACTGATTCCAGGTTTATTTTTCTTTGTTGTTTAATTTCTTGAAGTTGAATTGGACTATTTGAGTGTTTTCTTTATATTTTTTTTCCAGTTAATATGAGTACTTTCCACTATTTTTGCATAAAATCGATCCTTGTGCTGTGAATTTGATTGTTAGATTCATGCGGTTCTGCTAAATTCCAAATGATTTCAATAAGTTTTTGTTGAACTCGAAATGATTTGTAATGAAAACTTTGTTAAGATCATGATTTTCCGTTGTCCCGTTCCGGTAAAAGTTATGATCAGTTCTATTGATATTCCGAACGATCTCTGTTCTTTTTTACTTAATTTTCGTTTTAAGCTAAGATAACTTTGTTTATAATTTGATTATGTCCTTGCAGATTGGTTCAAACTTTAGGAAGCTTCTTAACGAAGAAGACAGAAAGGAAAGTTAACTAATTCAATTTCAGGTAAATAGTGTTAAATTGCTACTGTTTTCTTTTTTTCCTTTTTTTTTTGGTTACTTTAGCTGTGAATTTTCATTTTGTTTCCGTAAAATGCAAAAACATATGTTTTCCTGTTATTAGATGGCTTGTTATGTTAAACAAATTATGGTTTTAATTAATTATGTTGCATTTTTATGGGAAAAACAAACAAAAAGAAACAGCTCATGTTTAACAGAAATAATAGCTGTCCTTTTATCTTTTTTAAATCTGCTTCTGGGGGATTCCCCAAAGTTGATGTGTGATGATGAGGTGGCGCCAGATTAGAACGTTGTACGTACAAGATAAGTTCTTTGTTTTTTTTTTTTCTTCTTTTTTTGGATTGGAGTATATTATTTTTCAAGCGAAAGAAAATATTCAAATACTTTTTTTTTTCCGGTATGCTTGGCATTGTCGCAGTTTTATTTCATTTTCTTTTTGAAAGTTTTTCAATTCATGAAATCGTCTAAAAATATTAAGAAGACATGCATCTGAATGGGATCCATGTTCTCAAAATTAAACTTTTCATTGATGGTATTTCTTTTACCAGACCCGCCATTTAAAATTTGCTATAATATGATCCGTCCATTTCTGACTCCAGTTAAACATGGAATATTTCGACCTGGAATATGAAGTATTATGATTGATGAGCAGCTTTAAGTGCTTGGTTTATAAAGGGAACATATATTACTGCAGAAAATAAAGTGAAAAATTTATCATGTTATGCTCTTAGATGGGTGCATGCTGCGGAGGACCTTGAGTTTCTTCCATGAATGGAAATGGGAAATTGGAGTTGGCCATTACTTTATTTCAAGTCTAACGACTGTAGTTTCCATCTACAGGTTCATGAACCAAAGCATTTATTGAACCTTAAATATTGAGCAGTATCAAATTTTAGGTATAGATCATCCGGGATAACATTATCATAGAAAAAAAAATTCATGAATGGGCTTTTGTCGCAGTTCTTTGGTTATGATAGGAGCAAATAATCCCAATGGATAGTATGAGAAGAGCCATTAACATGATAAGAAATTCTTCGTAGAAGAGTATGTTAGGCCCATGAATGTTGGCTGTCACTTGTCTTCCTTTTTCACGATCAAATAACCATTCTACAATTTTGTTTGCCAGAGTTTAAAATTTAACAAGATACTCTCAGTTCTGATTTTCAGGCCTTGAAATCTAGATGGACTGACTTGTGTTGATTTACACTGACCAAGGAATCTCAGTTGATGATCTGAAGTGGATATGACGAAGCATCATCGCTGGAGGGAGTCCATAAAGTCCTTCTTTGGAAGTCACATTGATCCGGAAAAAGATGAGCAGCTCAAAGGAAATAAAATAGGTAATACAATGTTAACTTTGATTCACCCAAAGCAGGTTAAAATCGCACAATGTCAAATGCAATTCCAGTGGTTAAGATTAACTGAGATGTTAAATTTTCATTTGTTGTTTTTGCATTTTAGGGTATTGCTCTTTCCTTTGTAACCATAATCGTTGTTTGAAGCCCAAAATTCAAAAGTTTCTTATTCACTGCAGAAATTGAGGGCAAAGTCAAAAAGATCTTGACGCTTATCCAAGGCGAGGATCTTAAAGAAAAGGATGGGATTAAAGAACCACTCGTTGAGTTAATTGAGGACTTTCACAATCAATACGAGTCACTTTATGCACAATATGATCATCTCAGAGGAGAGCTAAGGAACAAAATGCATGGCAAACTAAAAAAGGATTCCAATTCTTCATCAAGCTCAGACTCAGATTCAGACTCTGATCATTCTTCAAAGCATAAAAGCAATAAAAATGGAGAACTTGAAAATGAGCTCCAGAAAACTACTGACAGAATAAAGCAAGAACTTGATGCAGCATCTCTAGAAGTTTCTGAGCTGCAGAGGAATCTGACTGCTACCAGTGAAGAAAAGGAAGCTTTAAAATTGGAATATCAAACAGCTTTGAGCAAGATACAAGAAGCAGAAGACATCATCAGAAATTTGAAGCTCGAAGCGGAAAGCTTACGTATTGAAAAGTCAACACTTACAGTTGAAAATGGAGACTTGAATCAAAAACTTGATGCTGCTAGGAAGATAGAAGCTGAGCTAAATGTAGAAGTTTCTGGCATAAAGCAGCAGTTGATCGCTACCAGTGAAGAAAAGGAAGCTTTAAAATTGGAATATCAAACAGCTTTGAGCAAGATACAAGAAGCAGAAGAAATCATCAGAAATTTGAAGCTTGAAGCGGAAAGCTTAAGTATTGAAAAGTCAACACTTACAGTTGAAAATGGAGACTTGAATCAAAAACTTGATGCTGCTAGGAAGATAGAAGCTGAGCTAAATGTAGAAGTTTCTGGCATAAAGCAGCAGTTGATCGCTACCAGCGAAGAAAAGGAAGCTTTAAATTTGGAATACCAAACTGCTTTGAGCAAGACACAAGAAGCAGAAGAAATCATCAGAGCTTTGAAGCTTGAAGCTGAAAGGTCAAGTACTGAAAAGTCAAACCTTACAGTCGAGAATGGAGAATTGAGTCAAAAGCTGGATGCTGCTAGTAAGATACAAGCAGAGCTAAATGTAGAAGTTTCTGACATAAAGCAGCAATTGACTGCTACCAGTGAAGAAAAGGAAGCTTTAAATTTGGAATACCAATCAACTTTGAGCAAGATACAAGAAGCAGAAGAAATCATCAGAAATTTGAAGCTTGAAGCTGAAAGGTCAAGTACTGAAAAGTCAAAACTTACAGTTGAGAATGAAGAACTGAGTCAAAAGCTGGATGCTGCTAGTAAGATACAAGCAGAGCTAAATGTAGAAGTTTCTGACATAAAACAGCAATTGACTGCTACCAGTGAAGAAAAGGAAGCTTTAAATTTGGAATATCAAGCAACTTTGAGCAAGATACAAGAAGCAGAAGAAATCATCAGGAATTTGAGGCTTGAAGCTGAAAGGTCAAGTACTGAAAAGTCAAAACTTACAGTCGAGAATGCAGAATTGAGTCAAAAGCTGGATGCTGCTAGTAAGATAGAAGCTGAAATGAATCTAGAAGTTTCTGATGTGAAGAGGCAGTTGATCATTACCAGTGAAGAAAAGGGAGCTTTAAATTTGGAATATCAAGCAACTTTGAGCAAGATACAAGAAGCAGAAGAAATCATCAGAAATTTGAAGCTTGAAACTGAAAGCTTAAGTACTGAAAAGTCAAAACTTACAGTCAACAATGCAGAATTGAGTCAAAAACTGGATGCTGCTAGTAAGATAGAAGCTGAAATGAATCTAGAAGTTTCTGATGTGAAGAGGCAGTTGATCACTACCAGTGAAAACAAGGAGGCTTTAGATTTGGCATATCAAACAGCTTTGACCGAGATACAAGAAGCAGAGGAAATCATCAGAAATTTGAAGCGTGAAGGTGAAGGCTTAAGAAATGATAAGCTGGAACTTTCAGCTGAGAATGCACAATTAAAGCAAAAACTGGATGCTGCTGGTAGGATAGAAGCTGAGCTGAATCAAAGATTAGAAGATATTAGTAAGGATAAAGATAACTTGCTCATGGAGAAAGAGAATGTACTAAGAAGGGTTGAAGAGGGAGAGAAGATTGCTGAAGACTTAAGAACTGCTGCTGGTCAGCTGAATGAGGAAAAACTAGCTCTTGAACAAGAACAAGTAACTCTTAGAGAGCAAGTTTCTAATCTGGAACAGCAACTGGAATCTGCAAAACAGGAAGTTTCAAATTTAAGTCATACTCTGAATGCTACTGAGGAAGAAAATAAGTCTTTGACCTGGAAAGTCTCCGAGATTTCAAATGAGATTCAGCAGGCACAGAATTTAATACAAGACCTCACAACTGAATCAAGTCAGTTAAAGGAGAAAACAGTTGAGAAAGAAAGAGAGCTTTCAAGTCTTGTGGAGTTGCATGAAGCACATGGAAATGAAACATCGGCTCAAATTAAAGTATTCCAGACTCAAGTGACAGAATTAGAACTGGAGTTGGAATCATTGCGAGCCCATAACAGAGATATGGAAGTGCAAATTGAGCGCAAAGCAACTGAAGCGAAGCAATTAGAAGAGGAAAATATACAACTGCAAGCCCGGATTTCAGAGCTTGAAATGTTATCAAAAGAGAGGGAAGATGAACTCTCTTCTGTCGCGAAGAAACTTGAGGATAATGAGAGTGAGTCCTTTTCTAGAATAGAGAACTTGACAGCACAGATAAACAATCTGTTAGCTGACTTGACTTCTTTAAACACTCAGAAAGCTGAGCTGGAGGAACAGATAGTATTTAAAAGTGATGAAGCATCCACTCAAGTCAAGGGCTTAATGGACCAGGTCAACGTGTTGCAGCAGGAACTGCAATCCCTTCACAGCCAGAACGCTGAATTGGTAGTGCAACTTGAGGAAAAAACTCAAGAAATTTCAGAGTACATAATTCAGGTTGAAAATCTGAAAGAGGAGATAATAAATAAGACTGAAGTTCAACAAAGGATTCTGGAAGAGAAGGAAAGTTTGGCAGCACAAATAAAAAGCCAGGAATTGGAGTTGGCTTCTCTGCACAGCCAGAAAAGTGACTTAGAAGAGCAGATAAGAATTAAAATTGAAGAGGGCGGTAATTTGACGCAGGAAAAGTCAGGGCTACAGGACAGACTATTCGAACTGGAAAAAACATTAAGTGAGAGAGGGTCCGAGTTATCTGCTCTACAAGAGAAACATATAAATGTAGAGAATGAAGCTTCTGCTCAAATAACAGCCTTAGCAGCACGGGTGGACAATCTACTGCAGCAGTTGGATTCCTTGCGGGCCCAAAAAACAGATTTGGAATCTCAGCTTGAAAGAGAGAGAGAAGAGTCTTCAGAAGGCCTTGCCCATTTGGAAAATCAGAAAAATGAGTCAATGAGACAGATAGCGGAGCAGCAGAAAATGCTAAAAGAACAGGAAGATGCATACAACAAGCTGAGTGAGGAGCACAGACAAGTTGAAGGTTTGTTCTTGGAATGCAGGGCGAATCTCGAAGTTGCAGAAAGGAAAATAGAAGAAATGACAGAAAAGCTTAGTAAACATGTTGAATCTAAAGATCAGAGGGTGGCTGAGTTGGAAGAAATCGTTGAAGACCTGAAAAGAGATCTGGAAGTAAAAGGAGATGAGCTTAGTACCTTGCTTGAGAATGTCCGCCACATTGAAGTTAAACTCCGTCTGTCAAACCAGAAGCTCCGTGTCACAGAGCAATTATTAACTGAGAAGGAGGAAAGCTTCAGAAAAGCAGAAGAAAGTTTCCTGGAAGAACAGAGAATGCTGGAAGAAAGAATTGCTACGTTGTCCGAAATCATGGCTGCAAACAAGGAGGCTTATCACAAAATGATCAAAGACATCTCTGGGAAAGTGAACAGTACTTTTTCTGGGCTAGAAATTGTGATACAGAGGTATGAAGATGCTTACGGAAACTATCAGCACCGTATATTGGAAAAATCAAAAGAGCTTGGCATTGCAGAGAATTGGGTTGCAGAGACAAATTATGAAAGGCGGCAACTGAAGATAGAAGTGAGCGAGCTGTCTGAGCAACTGCAAAACAAGAAGGAACAGGAATCGACACTCAGAGAAAGAGTAGCAAAGCTAGAAGTTAAGGCAAGCAAGGAAGAGGCCGAGAAGCGGGACCTGATAAAAGCTGTATATCAACTCGAGAAGAAGGTGGAAGTTTTGGAGACAATGATGAAGGAGAAGGACGAGGGAATCTTGGGTCTTGGAGAGGAGAAGAAGGAAGCCATAAGGCAACTGTGTGTTTGGAGTGATTATCACCGTAGCCGCTATGATTATCTGAAAGAAATCCTCACAAAGACGACCAGTGTTAGAAGCCGGAGAGCAAATTAGGAAATTAACAGCTTTTCATTCGAGTATGTTTGCTGTTGTTTTTGCATTGGGCGTTATTTTTTATTAGTTCATTTTTTTGTATTTAAAAAAAAAAAAAAGGCAGTGGGCAAGAACATAGGGTAATGGTTGCGCGCACATTTAATTTAAGTTTGGTTGAAAATTCAATTTTACCATTTTGTTGTATAGAAGTTTAAAGAGTCACAGGACCCTTTGTATTCTCGCTAAGTATGGTTTTGGATTGTGTCTTGTGCTACTGCCTACGGATTGTTAAATCTGTAAATCAGTAAATGTTTGTTGCTGCCCCTTTTTTGGCAGAGAATTATGCGGTGAATAAAACATGTCGGTCAGGTCATAATCTGAAACTGCCTTCAATATATTTGAAGAATTTCCTAAATAGGAAAAAGACAAAAAAAAATTGCATTTTCTATCATATTAAACTACTTATAGTGGAAAAAATAGTAATAATAATAATAATAATGGGATAAATTTGCCCCGCACATCTGACTGCAGTATTTGCACTCTAACAAAATTGACAATAAATGCTAACTACTTAAAAATGAGTCTGTAGTAACACTACTAATATATTACAGAAATATATATTAAAATTTTTTACTTAAAAATATCATAATATATCTTTTTAACTTTTGGAGAAACAATAAATAAATACTCTAAATTTTCAAAAAATAAGAAAATACTCGAGTTTGAATTGTATTATATATAAGATATTCTTGATTTTTTAAGAAACATGGAGATACTCTTGAATTTTGTAGATGACATAAATTTATTATTAACATTTTCTATTTTGTTATTAATATATAATAAACAATATGTTCTTATTCTTAATACATAATAGTATTTAAATTAAAATATTGTAATAGGAATTTGACCCTTAATTTTTTTTGACAAATTTATGCTCAAATTTTTTTATAAATTAATTATATATAAACCATGATATTTAAATTCAAAGGATAAAAAATGGTTTCTATATTACTACTTTTCAAAAAAATATGAGGATAAAAATTGTCAGAAAAAATTAACTAATAACTAAAAATATTATCATTTTATATACAACTAGAAACTAAATTATCAAATCACAGGATTCACAAACCAACATCAGAAATACACAAAAATTCAGAGAAAAAAGATACAGCACCAAATACTTGTCCTAGGCAATAAATTATATTTAATAAGCCAATCACAAAAAGAAAACTGAGAGAATAATTTACGTAAAAGCTCTCTCGCCTACAAGCTGCTTATTAGAATCAAGCTTATGACGCATCATTTCCTTAGAAATACTTTTATTGCCACAGCACGTATAAATAAATACTACTACTAAGGTGGGGCTTAGATCAAAGAGAAATGAGGTATAAACAGGAAGGGATACCAACACTAGCCAGAAGTGCTTACTGCTTTTCAGATTCCCCCTACCTGCTAATAAAATAATTCCTGACAATTTACTTCTAATATTCCTTCTGCTCCCAAATTATTACACCATGAACTTCTACAAAAATCTTTAGAAGTTCCTCTTTCTTCAGTCAGATATCCTCACCTCAACTCCTAGAACGTCCTTCACCATTTCATAGGTCACAAATGCAATTGCTATAGAAGGGACAACCTATAGGAAATGGAAAACAGCATTGTGAGATATTGTACCAGATTATTACCTAATCTATAATCCATATGTAATGCCATAAATTTCTCTTTTTAAAGAAATTTTAGTTAAAATGTTCATATCCAATAGATATCTAAGTTATGAATTCATGGAAATGGCCTTCTAAAACTAATGATAAACAAGTATACATATCTAAAAGAAGCTGCTCTTACCTTTACTGAATTGGGGATCAAACCCTTGTATAATGCTCCAACTCCCTCATATCGAATTGTTTTTCTGAAGGCGTCAACCATGCCGGTATATTCGATGGCTGCCTTGGTCTTTCCATCACCTGTGACAACTGAAGCAGCATCTCTCCAGCCAACCATCTGCATTCTTCTTCGGATAACATCAAGAGGGTAAGCAACTGTCTGGCCAACAGTTCCAGCTGCAGCACCACATGCAAGCCTAGTTGCCACACCCAACTCATTGTTCTTATCAACAAGCCCAAATGGTTTAGCTTTAACCAGCCAGTCTTTCAGAGATCCATACACTGCAAAGTTGAGACCCACATATGGTACCTGTAAATATAATTGAATACATTATGGCCTCTACATAAAGAAACAAGGACACATATTCTATGATTATTTGGTGAATCCGAAATTCAAAAAAATTACAAATGACTTGCAGTTTTACGTCAATGAACAGAAATATCCTAGTTTTATGCCATCAGAAAGGCAATTCATCATGAAAACAGAAGTCTGCATGCATGATGTTTCTAGTCAAGGACTTATGTGACACAAATGCACATGTATGAGTAGTCACAAATTTGTAGTTACTATTGAAATATAAGACTGACTCCAATAAAGACAAACATTTACTTACAACTCCTATGACAGAAGGCAGCCATCCTCTGTACAAAGCCCGAGGGCCTTCTTCTCTGAGGACTGTTGAAAGAGCATGGAAGATTCCTCTATACTGACAAGGAGACTTCTCTGTCTGGCAATACAAACCGACAAAGTTAAGCCATCAGATGATCATATTGGGAAAACAACTGAGTTCCACAAATAGTGCATCAAAGATGAAATAACCGAAATTGAATTTACAAAGACAAAACGTAAAAGGTACCTGGACAGTTAACCGACCTCGTACCATGTCCATTGGGTAAGTGGCCGACATGGCAATAATTCCAGCACATGCACCAGCTCCAAGACGTAGAACAGGAGTAAGCTCAGCCTCTTCTGCAAGAGATAATAAAGAAATAGCTATGAATCCCATCTCAATCAATAACAATTTTTTTCTTATCAAAAAAGAAAAAAGGAAACAACAAATTTCATCTTATCATTAACAAGCCCCAATTACCCATGGTCAATCAATACGACCTCAATATCTTGCAAGACAGGAACACATGCACAGCAGCACCTTGAAACATTGAGCACAATCAAGAAGAGTATTCTCCAAACATAAAAAGCTGAAAAACTTCCTTCCTTAAGGAGCCAGCTAATACAAGCTATGTTAGATTTTAAGACTTCAACCAAGAGAACAAAGAAGAAGAGGAAAATATCACATGGAAAAACGTGCAGCACTTTTCTAGATGATAAACCATTCCAAAAGCTAACTATCAAGGATTTATTCCCTAACTTTAATATATTTTGACTTGAGATATTGCATGAACATACATGTCCACACTCAATAGTAATGTACTGATGTGTAAAAAAAACTCATTAACCACAAAGCCCTCTACATAATATCATGCCTAAGCGTGAAATGTAGGTTTAGTTTGGACTGTTGAGCTTCTGTCGCACTTTAGAAGCACAATAGCTAAAGTATTTGGTGGCTTGAAAGCCACAGTCTAGCAAAATATAACCATAGAAACAAGCAACTAACTCAACTTGTATTGCATATAAACTATGTGGAAAAATTGCAGAATAGCAAAAGGTTCTAAATATCAAAAAAGTTCACACATGTAATTTAGTAGAGGAAAGGAGAAAAAAAGAGGAAAGAAACAAGGCAAAGGCATACCATTTCCAGTTTGTTGACGATAAAGCCATAAAATATGCCTGTTTATAAAGAAAAGGTCAAGAAGGAGAAGAATGATAGTTAATCGGATAGGAAAAAGAAAAGTACTGACACGAAAAACCTATATAATCTTTTCTACTTGAAGGTGAAATAGATATTTAGACCTGGGAATGATACAGAGGAAGATATTAAAAACAAATATAATACTGCAACTGAAGAAAAAGGAAGCACTAGAACATACTTAGATGCTTCCTCATAGCTAAAGAACTTGACTGCTGAGTTTGGGACAATGCGGGCGCAATTAGTGCCATTCCCTTTAAACAATCCTTTAAAACCCTCAGTTTTCCATATGTATTTCAAGCCCTGAATTGTCCCATTGTATTTTATACTATGAGGATTTTGAACCTGCATCATTTCAAAACCAAATTCCATTACTAACCCAAAATGTATATACAAACACATCATAAATGCAGAAAGCTGACAAGTTATCCTAAACACAATAAGGGTCGTATGCAATAAGTACTTTGAAACTTAGTTATGCTAACTAAGAAACAAGGATGCAAGCCTTAAGTTAACAATTATTAACTACCTGAAGTAAAATTTTTATTCTTTCTAAGGGAGCAACTGCAGTACGGGACCTGCAAAATACACCAGATACAATTAAATAAACAAACTGCTATTGTATTGATCACCAACGTCAGGTATGTTGCAACTTGAAAGCATGTCAATTGAAGACCATATTCAGGTAACTTGGAGTTGATTCTCTGTAAACTCATAATCACTAACTAAGCAATTGTCAGTAACTATTTTCTGAATAATTTGTCTGAACAAGGAAAAAAGAAATCCGTACGAATTTATCACACGTTGCTTCAATAGATCTACTAAATTCTCAAAACAATTGTTTAAGGCCCAAAATACCTCCTAAACTTCCTATTGCTTCAAATAATACAAGAATTCCCGCTTACACTAAAAATAAATGATAAAAATAGTTGCTAAAAATTTGTGCACGAAATACTCAGTACATAAACAAGTAATACAATACGCTATGGTAACGGGAACTCTATACTTTAATGTGTTTCATTGTAAATTCGAATTTAGCTGCAAAAATAAAATCTTTTTGTGTTGAAAAAGAATCCTAAACACGGAAATCAACAAACTTCGCAAAAATAAATAAATAAATAAATTCGACAGCACTCAAATGAATAAGCTCTGTCTGTCTATCATAATAAACACACAAACAGTATAAACAAAAAACTAACAACAGCAGAAAAAAAACAGATCAAACAAAACTTACACTCCACCAGCGATACCTCCGGCGGCGAGAGACTTTGCAATACTGAGAAGAGCGTGGCTCGGTGCCTTCACTCCTTCGCTCGCCAGTTTCGCCTCTTCAGCGAGATTCACGATCGTCGAAACGGCAGACTCGCTCTTCACATCCTCTGTAGACGCCATTTAAATAAATTTCCACGAAAATTGGAAACCGTCAGTCACTCGGTCAAACTCACGGCGTTGACCGGTTGCCGCTGATCGTCGCTTTCTTGTTTTTCCTTTTATTTACTAAAAAAGCACAAAGAGACAGTGAGGTTTTTAGAGGGAGAGAGTGTGAGGGAAACGAGAGCGAGGCGTTGGTGTTTTAAGAGAGAGAAAATGGTCTGCATAGGTTTAATATATATATATATATATATAAAGCGTTATGTGTAATTACGTAACTGAAAAATAATTTTGTTTGTTCTTTTTCTGAAGAAAAATAGAAAAACAAAAATAGAAAAAACAGAATTCTGTTGTACGATCGCCGCATTTTAGAGGCTAAACACTCTAATTAGAGCATATTATTAGTATAATTATATTTAATAATTATGGCCTCTAATAATAGAACTAATTTTTTTTTTTAATAATATGACAAACGTTTTATGGTTTACTATATATCCGTGAAAGTAAATGGTAACGTTAGTCTACCCCATCCTTAATTTAGGATGCGACGATTGTATTAAAGAGAAATTAATTGATATTTTAACCAAATATTATAAAATAAATATAAATATAATATACCAACAAGTCTATATTGAAGCTTTAAAAAGGCGTAAAATTGAGGGTTTTAACAGAAAAAAAAATTATTTGTATTTATATCTAAAAATAATAAAGTGACATTAGAGTATTACAAAAAGTGATAGAAAAAATAGTTTAATTTATCTAATAATGATTTAAAATAAATGTACATAATTAAATATATTGATTTTATTTATTTTTTAAAAGGGATGGATTGGGAAGTTTGACCAAGAGTTCCGTAGAAGCATAAATCGACCAAGCGTGTACAATGATAAGGCATTTGTTCAGCAAATCATGGGTAAAAAAAGGATGAACATTATAAAGAGTCGAGATTACGAGAACTTAGTGTTTAGATGAGGTGTAACCCTGACATATTTTGGGCCCATTTATTGCAAATAACAAAAATAAATAAAAATAACTAAGGCAAGGCAAATGCCAATGTATTTAAAAATTTAACTTTGCTAACTCGTGTATCAATTTAGGCATGTGGTGAAAGTAAAAAATTTGAATATTCTCGATGATATTGAGTAACTTTTGTTTTCCATAATTGGCAAACTTATGAGGATTTGGTAATGATAATGTGTCATAATTTTCAATGTTGAGTTGGTGTTTGTGATCCTAATTGTGCAACTTTCTATTTGTTTGGAGAAGTAAAAGAAATTTATAAATGTTGAAATAAGCACCGCCTCAAGTCAAAGGGGTTATCCATCCATAATGTCACTGTCTAATTGGATGCCAAATTTGTGGGCAAATTTGATGCTTCTTCAGCTCTCAGGTCAGGTCGAGGTCCACATATTTTGTATGCACTTTCGTCACAGTCCCAACAACACGTACACTGACGTCTGGCCCGAACGTCAATGCAAGATAAGGCCAGTGAATTTTGTTCTTATAATTAATAATTAATAATTAAAAATGAAATGAGTGGAGAATTTGTTTCTAAACACAAAAATCAGTTTTGTTTCTTTGTTACTAATATTTCATTCCTTGTAGAGCCAAGATCGAGGGTGGTGGACTGCACAGATGTCTGTGGTCTTACCACAAAATTAATAAAGATCAGCGAGAGTTTCTTTTTTTATTCTACATGTGGCTTACAACGAGAAGGAAATATGGAACCAAATTCCAAGTCTCTTTCTTTCACTTCAAGTTGAAGAGCTGTTATTTTCCTGGTGTGAAAACTGAATAGATAAAAACAGAATATGCCTAGAAATGAAATGATTCTGATGGACTCTATTCATTTGGTTTGTTTTGGATTCTGGGCTAGGCCACTCATCAATGGGCTCAGATAACGACAATTCGAAGCCACACATCATAAGCCATATTGCTTAATGTTTTCGGCCACCCAGTTCTGTGCGAATACATACCTCTCAACTTTATATAATCCGGAATGCACTATAACAAAAATTGCCGAGAGAGAGGCCACAGCAGCCCGCTCACTGAACGGTGAACCCCGTTTATAAAAGACGGCCACTTAATAGTTTATTAAATTTGATTGGTGACAATTTTAATTGAAAGCCCTGAAAATTCAAAGGAGGATAACAAATAAGTATTTATATATAAAAAAATGTTGTAAAATAAGAAAATTTCCCTTTAATCCCCGATCTTTAAGGAAATTTGCCTTTATCCAACTGATTTGACACCCATGTCACAAACATGCTCAACATTTCATCTTTATTTTACTTTAATTGCTAAAATCATGTTAATTTCATCTAATGTTGGAAAATAAAGTAATTTCATAGTCTTAAAAAATTCATTGACCCCTCCTAAATTATGCAATTTTACTCCATTTAATTTAGTAAAATACTGTTATTTTATACTTTTTAAAAGACAAAATAATACAAAAAATTTATGTGTATGAGATACATCTTACAAAATTTCACTTAATTTGATTTCGTTATTCTCTAACACGTTTCATTTAATCTACGGTTGTGTCTAACGTAAAATGAATATCATACAATTCAAGCAACATAAAACTTTATGAAAGATTATAAGGAGTAGAGTGAATTTTTATAAAAAAAATATATAAATGGAATAGCTTCCACTTTAGCTAGGTGCTCCGTGGACGCTCCCTTCACTTAATCCATGCAATACTCAAGGATCCCTTTTCACATATTTCCTGGCTGCTTCATCGGCTATACACTCTTGATCCAACATCGAACTCCCTTTAATGGTTCATCATTAAAGAGACTTCCAAAATTTGACACCCTGAACCCCACGAGCATGGAGACAACCACATATGTACAAGTGCTAGTGGTAGGTATGAATGCCTTCTTTTTATATCAAAATGATGCAAATGATTTCCTTCGTTAAAATAGATAAATGCACCTACGCCAGCAGCAGCAAGCTCAGAAGGCAAATAATAATTCTCCATCTGTCTTGATTTGATTTGACTGCTTGTAGGTCCAAAGCATGCACATTTTTGTTTGTCATCAACTTGCTCATCACTTTTTGGCCTGTTTAAGGTGGCATCATGATGTCGTATTCTCCATTAACTATAATTTCAGATACTTAATCTTGGCATGGTGATCAAAGGGAAAAAAAAAATGGGGGGGAAAAGAGAAGAGAAGTCAAGAGTGATATGGGATTGTGGGAGTCCATTGTATGATTCATATGAAATAGCTTCAGTTGGTAATCTCATTGAGAGAAACATGATGATCTTGCCTTCTCCTTGTGGATCATCAAAGCGGTTTGCCGTCGAGCAGAGTAAGTTCAGATCGGAAGAGGGTTTAAAGGTGGAGATGGAAGCTCTCAGTGGGAGGAACTTGTGGAAGAGGAAGATGATTGCTGCTGAAGAAAGAAACTATAAGGCCAAAAAGCTCAGAAGAGTGCTCTATAGTTTCTGTAACAGTTTTTGGTCTATGCAAAAAAAGAAGCTTCAAATTTGAACAAAGTATGTTGAAGTAACAGTAGCTATCTGGTCTATGCAGAAAACAGAGGCTTCACGTTGAACAAAGTATGTCATAAAAGGCTTAAGAATTTCTTTCTTTTTTTTCCTCCGGTGTTGTGCAGGAGCTTGAGAGAATGGTTTGTGTTCTACAGTCTACTGTTCTTTATGTTAGCAGCTTGATTTCTTTTAAAATTTACGCTCTCATATATTGCGTCAGGCCCGTGACTACTGTCGTGGGCTTATTGGGCTTTAAGCCAATAGTCACACTAACCCTTAAGGCCCTTGTTTAACAAACAAAATGCCCTTGGATTTAAGCCCATCTGCAATCAAATTTTCATCCGCTTATTTAATTTGTTTTACGATTTTAATAAAATATGATTAAATGCAAAAATGATATTATATGAAATTGCTGTGAAAAAAAGGAAGTGGTCTTTTCTGCAACTGCCCTCCAACATGCTTTGGCCCCCGCCATAAATTGGGTTTAGACAATTCAATAAACCTGCTTTGCTGTCCGCCAAAGACGTCGCATGTTTGACTTTTACCATATATATGCATGAAATCTCCTGACCCTTTGAAATTAAAAAAAAAAAAAAGTACTTTTCAGAAACATTGTAATAAAATCAGAATTCCCCTCACAATTCAACTTCTAGTATGCAAATTTTCAATTTTCTGCTAGTCTTTGACTTGCTATACTCAAAACAAACAAACATTTTGTACAATTCAAAAGTTCATATAATAATTAATAAATAACATCTAAATCATTTTACTGTACGAATGACATTTATATTTTTATTTCAAAAACAATTGTTAAATATATTTTTTTATTATTATTAGCATACTAAGGCAATTCCATAATATAAAAAATGTTAGAAATCGTTTCCTTTCTCTTTCTCTTTCATTGGTCCTACTTCAACAAAACGTAGAAATGATAATTGCAAAGATTGATATTATCAAAAATATTATACCAGGTGGGCCAGGATTTCTTTTCTTTTGGTGAAGAAGAAGAAGAAAAAAATCATGGGAGCATCATTAGATCATGCTGCTGATATTGTTTTCAAGAGATGCAAGTCCACTGCAACTCCTAGATTGACGAATTGCAAGAGTTTAAGAGAAACCCAAGAGCGATAGAGAGTATTTTTTTTCTTAAATAGATGTTATTATAAAAAATAAGTAGCAACGTATTTTTATTTTGTTTAACTGAATACAAATATTAAAAAAGTAACAATTATATATATATTCTTAGTTATTTTTGTATTCTTTATTAAAATACAATATTCAGAAAAAGAAATTAACAATTATTTACTACTATATATTTAATATTTTTAGTTTATTTTATTCAAATACAACATTAAAAAATAATAGTTATACATGTTCCATAACTTAATTTTGCAATTTTATTTTGTTAAAATGCAGTGTTTATAAATGGTAAAAGAAAATGATTATATATTTTTAAATAACAATTATCCTCTTTATTGTTTCAATAAAAGTCATTAAAATATAGAGATAAATTCGTAACTTTATTTTACAATTTGTAGTGCTACTATTTTAATATCAAACACTAAAATAAAGAAAGAGTAGAGTGGTCATCACAACAATCCATGTCATTCTTATGGTAATAATAAAAGAAAAAATTGACAGGTCATAATATTTAATAATTATTTTTAAAGTAAAAACATAAATGTCAATCATGTAATAAAATGATATTTAAATATCATTTGTCTTATAATAAATATTATTTCGATGATTTATTCTGAACAAATGTATCTTTCATCGTGTGTCATGTTCATGCGCAATTAATTTTAATCCATGGATTATTCATGTTAGAGTAAGAAAATTAAACCACAGAAGAATTCAATATTATATATTCAATAAATTTAAAAATGCCATTATTTAAAAAATAAAGTCATTTTATCTTTATTGGCCAATTGACCCAGCCCTATATTTGGGTTATCATTTGTCAATTATAGTTACTTTTACCAATGACAAAGTCAAAACACCTTCATATTACTACTTTTTTTGAAACATAATCGTAACGCGATTTGGCCTCGTATAGAATTCTTGAGATGAATGTTAATAGTATCTTAAAAAAATTTAAAAAATAAAATAATTAGTCATTTTTTTAAATAAATTATGTTTATAATACTAAAAAATATATATTTATTTAATTTATGAAAATTATTTTTAAGATTTTAATTTTATTAAAAAATAGAATAAATTAATAATATTAAATATTATTATTTTATTTTAAATTTTAATTATTAACTTATACAAAATTAAATTATTAAATTAATAAAATATTTAAAAATAATTTTAATATTAATTATTATCTAATGATTAACTAACAATCTAAAAAAATTATGTATAAATATTTAAGGGTGGGTTTTCGAAATTGGAAAGAAGAACGAGTTAATTACTCTTTATTTAGATATGATTCTCTCTAGATATATTAAAAATAAAATAACATATAATAAAAAATAAAAGGAAATCTTGAAAATTATTTGACGTGGTCTAAGCTTTGTTGCTTCCCAACCACATGATCTTTTTTTATGTTTAATGCTGTACTTTTAATAATTTCAAAGCAGAGTTCAATATTTTTATTTTTATCTCTTCTTCAAGACAAAGGTGCTGTCATCGTCAACACTGTCCACTGTTCGTGTTTTTTCTTGCAAGCCGGGTCGAGCAAATTACTATCAACCACCTTTTCATATAAAGTCCAAAACGTTACCGTGTTTTTCTTATTGTTTGCGCTAATTCAAGTGCGAGCTACTCAGAACAAAACATTACTTCCCTTGTTCATTTTCTAGGAAAATTGTCGGCTTATTCCTTCCCTCCAAACTCTCCCCTTTTATCGGTAACCACAGAATCTTAGTTCTATATCTCAAGTTTTTCTTTTTTCTCTCTTTCTGTTCAAAGTAAAAAAAATAAGGAAAAACCGAAGCAGGAAACAAACAGAAGAGTGTCGTTTGTTTTTATATTACAAGTCAGGGTTCATGTTTTCTTATTGGCAGTATTCCATGTTTTGTCTTTGAAACATGGAAAATGTGCGAATTTTCTTAAAAACCTCAAACTTCGCAAAATGGAAGCTGAAAATGTGTTGAATAGATTTGCATTCGTTTGTGTTTTTTATTATTTGAATTATATTTTATTGGTCTTAAACTAGAGGAAACCATATGTCGTTGTGTTTTTACTGCAGTTTTGAAGGAGTTTGTTGTGTTTGTTGCGGAAATCGAGGTTGTTTTGGCTTGTTAACTGAGTTTTAGTCTGTTTTAAGATTCTGGGTCTTCATTTTAAATCGCAAAAATGGCTGAAACATCCAAGATTCGGTTGGTTCGTTGTCCGAAGTGTGGAAATTTGCTACCAGAGCTTCCTGACTACTCTGTATATCGGTGTGGAGGTTGTGATGTTGTTCTAAGAGGTCAGTTTCTATCTGTTCCTTAGAATTTTTTAATGTTTACATAATTCTCTTTGCCTTTGTCTTTTTTCATTGCTGAGAAATCGAAGAATATTTGGTGTAATTTTAGAAGTTATCACATTCTGTGAATTTTTATTTTTTTTTTTGGTTCCAAGAAAGTAAATTGGAAAATTGGGTAATTTTTGTGAACTTTGTTGATGCCATGATCGTGCAGCTAAGAAGAAGGTGTCTACAAATGATGGATTTTTGGATAATGCTAATGAGGAAAAGAATGTTGAAGGAAGTTTAGGTAGTTTAGCAGAGACAGAGAAGGAGAATAAAAAAGATAGAGTTTTTATACAAGGAAAGGTTGACCTGGTTAGTGTTTCTTCTTCAAGAACAGAAAAGGAAGATTTTTTGGTAGGTAATGATGATGTAAATGTGGGAGAAAAGAATAAGGGTTTGAGGCTCGGTCAAAATAATTTTGAGAGAGAAATTAGATATGTT
Organism: Melia azedarach; assembly: GCA_028052125.1. Classification (NCBI taxonomy): domain Eukaryota; kingdom Viridiplantae; phylum Streptophyta; class Magnoliopsida; order Sapindales; family Meliaceae; genus Melia; species Melia azedarach. The sequence goes on along the minus strand of CM051401.1, from coordinate 910,050 downwards.
GATAACTGTAGGCAATTTTCAAAGTGCCCAATTGATGTTCGAGTTGGGGGCGATGATTGCGACATGAACTTGAACAGGTCTAAGTCTGTTATTTCTAATGTGGTGGAAGGTATTGGAGAAGCTTCAACACAATTAAGAAATTCTTCTCAGGTCATGCCATCAAGAGTTATTTTGGACAACCAGGTTGCAGAAAGAGAGGGGTTTAGGGAATTTGATGAAGAACTTGGAGCAGATGCTGGGCATAGTAGATTGTCACCTTTTCCTCATTCTGATGAAGGATCTTCAAACAATAAGCCAAATTCATTGTATAAATATGGTAAACCAAGGAAGAATTTCTGTTACCGAGATGAGCCTTGTGGAGATGAAAGCTTAGAACTGAACAGATCTGAATTTAATAGGAAGTTGCATGATTTGAAGGAACAAATTAGCAGATTGGAGGGGAAGCCTAGGGAAAGAAATCTTGATGACGAGAAAATGGCTCCTTCTGAGTCTTACAGGGACCCTGCTGCTTATAATGTTTCAATGCAACCATTCCTTGGATATAACCATGTTGTGAGACCACCTAATTTCAATAGCAGCCTTGGACCTGCTCCTTCTATGAATGATCATAACTTTGATATGCACAACTTTTATCCTTCTTCCAGGCATGTTCCACATATGATGCCCAGATCCAACTATGAGGATCCATTACGGTCACAAATGCTCAGGAGACCTCACAATCAGCCTCCACCTCCACCTCCACATCAATATCCACAACAACCACCTCTTGACTACTATTCGGGACAGTACATGGATTTCAATCAAGATGTTCTTCCATGTTATCCGCGAGAACCCTTCCTTCATCAGCTTGCATGCTCATGTTTACATTGCTGCAACAGAAATTGGCCTGTCCCTCCAGAAGTTCCTTCATCTGGTTATAGTAGTCGAAGGTTAGCAAAGGACCCAATGAGATCTAATTTCTACCGTCAGGCCAATCCTGTTGAATTTGGTCCACAAAACTATGTTCCTGTAAGGGCCATCCCTCCATTGCACTCTCAAGATCCACAACTACGTACAAGATGGCCAACTGATATTGATTCAGATGTTGAAGCTTTTTATCAGAGTCGTCCGCGAAGGGTAGTGGTAGCCCAGGAGAACAAACGGCTTTGTTATCCCATAGCAGGCGGAGCTCCGTTTATGCTATGCTGTAATTGCTTGGAGTTGCTAAAACTTCCTAGAAAAGTTATGGCAGGGTCAAATAATCTGCAGAAACTACGATGTGGTACTTGCTCAACTTCCTATTCATTTGAAATAAAGAACAAGAGGCTAATGATTTCTGTTCCCACAGAAACTGAGAAGTTATCTTTTGATGCTGATGATGTTCCTTGTGGCCCACCGAATGGAGGCATTCTAAGAACTCATGGTTGTTCCACTGCTGGTGGCATGAACTCCTGCTCCATTGATTTTGATTCTGGTTATGTCTTCCACTCTGCTGATACTAGAAATAATTTGCTTTTGGAAGACCAGATGTCCAACTTGAGTAAATCTGACAAGAGGCAAGGCCAAACATCATCATCTATTTCTGCGGAGGAAGACAAGATCCCTGATAGGGTAATTGACCAAAAAGATGTTTCCAACTCTGTTGAGCTGCCCACAAAAGATGACATGTCTCCAGCAGTTGCAGCTTCACCTGTCGGTAACCGTTTTGATGATTCTGCTTCTGTCCATGCAGTGAGCAGTGGTGGGATTGGAAGCAGGAGTAAACGGACAGATCACGAGAAGGTTATTTTTACCAAGATTGCCTCACAACAGAATGCTGAGAAAGATACATCCATGGAACCTGAGGTGGAAGTTTCTTTCAATGAGTATCTAAATACCAGTTTGTCTCATGACCCTGTGGAGGTAAGCAAAGAAAATCAACGGAGGATCAACAAGGGGCATAACACCTTCTTGGTGGGCCTTATCAAGAAAAGCTTTAGAGATTTCTCAAGATCAAGTCAAAGCACGGGGAATGGACGACCTAATGTTTCGGTTAATGGGCAGCTGATACCTGATCGTCTGCTTAAAAAGGCTGAAAAGCATGCCGGACCAATTGAACCCGGAGATTACTGGTGAGGTTTTCTGCCAGTTCACATCAGGTTTTAGGTTCCCGGACTAAATGCCAAAATGCGGTCGCCTTTTATTAATATGGATCTATGCTGAAAGGTGCCATAAAGATGACACAGTCACATCAACATAATTATATAGTGCAACTAGAAAACTGAAAGAAAAGAAAAGGAAATGATGAATTAATTCACTATCCAAAAAATGATATTTGTATTTTCAAAGACATGCATAATTAATCTTGGTTGTCTAACTAACTGTCCTGCAAGGGCTGGTGATTATTTTCTGCATTAGGGTTTGTAATCATGTGAAAGAATGTGTGTGTGACATTGTTTAGTTTTTTTTTTTCTTTATTGAAATATTGATGGTTTCTTTTATATCATATCTGCATTTTCCAGGTATGATTCTCGAGCTGGATTCTGGGGAGTAATGGGTGAACCTTGCCATGGCATAATTCCTGTGAGATTAGTTGATTCTTGGTTAATGAATTCTTTACTTGCTGCACAGTTTCCTGTTTATTTATCTGGATGATGTTACTTTGCAGTCTTATATTGAAGAATTCAGTTATCCCATGCCAGAAAACTGTGCTGCCGGAAACACAGGTGTATTTGTAAATGGAAGAGAGCTTCATCAGATAGATTTTGACCTACTTACTAGCAGAGGATTACCAGCTACTAGAGATAAGAAATATATTATTGAGATTTCTGGGAGAGTTTTGGATGAAGACTCCGGGGAAGAACTGGATTGCCTCGGCAAACTTGCCCCAACGTAAATGCTGTTACTCCTTTACAATTGATCATAATTTGCACTCAGAAAATTGATACAATGCTGAAATGAGTTCCAATTTTAAAAGCATATCTTCAGCTTTAGGCATCAATGTTGTTCAAATCACAATCATTTTGCTCAGTTTTATCTTCACTTCTCTGCATTTTGTAGTAAAATCTACTGTCAATTTTGCCGTCTTTCTTACAGATGAATTAACGGTTGACCCTTTTGAACAGAGTTGAGAAAGTAAAGCGGGGATTTGGCATGCGAGTTCCTAAGGTGGCCTTGTGATTAAGAGCATCTGCTGCGATTGATTCTGTTTCCTGCAGTGATTTCAACAAGGGGGCAATTTCTCTGCATATTACCAGTATGTGTTATATAGAAAGTGCAAACTGGAAAGAAAAAATCTTATTGTAAGATGTATTTGTAACAACAAAATTTTCATGAAATAGTCTTAGTTCATAAATTATACATGTAATTCTTCCAACTTTTTCTGTTGGCATTTCCCTTTCATCAATCAGCCATATTCAGGACGGTAGCTTATCATCCATCAAGAACAGAAGACAAGCAGATGAAATCGAAAAAACTCCGCCATATTATAATAAAAAAAATGTTGAAGAACTGAAAAGAGAGGTACGAGATAATAATCATAATCGTACCATTAATAATAAAGAAAAATACTAAAAAACTAAAAATCTTTCAGATTCATAGATTTCCTCTTCTTCTTCAACTGCCGTACTTAAATTTGGTCAAGGTTCTCAATCTTATACTCATTGACTGATCTGTTTATGTGGGAAGAAGGAAATGGGTCCATTTCAAAATGAGAATTTTTGTGTGTTATTGCGCCTTCTTTTTCATGTCACTATCAGAGAAAGTTGTCATAAGAATTTAATTAGTAATCCTGGCGCTAATTTAGATCTGAGTTTGGCTGTAAATAAAGACCAGATGAAATAAACATCATCTATTTCCATAAGTAGTTGTGAACTAAGATTTTTCATTTTCACACACTTCGTGCCTTCTCGGCCGCAATTACAAATGTAGCATTACACTCGGGTTCTGTCAATCGATGGTCTACCAAAAGGAAAAGTTTATCAATGCTACCATGTTCTAGCTTTTTAATCTGTAACGAATAAAGATTTTAAATGCGACAAATCTACATCATTATTTATATCTCCCTTTCACAAAAATAATTTGGCATAAAATTGTACTTTTAATAATTTTTACCCACTTTGGTATAAATTTCGGCATTTATTAATCAATAAACTTGCTAATGATTTTGCATCCTTATCATTAGTTTTTTTCCACTAAAAAAAAAAATATAGAATATTATACTTTATCCCTTAATTTTTTTAAAAAAAAATATACCCCTTTAAATTTTAGAAAAAGTTTAAGATATTCTTATAAAATTACTATTTACATCTTAATATGACTATTTTATCTCTATACTATTAAAATTATCTAAAATAATTATATTATTTTTATTTTTTATTTGATAATAACTAATATAATCTTATTTGATATTTAAATTTAAAAGTTATAATAATATTTTAACTTTTAATTATTTATTTTCTATCAAATTTATTATCAAATTTTATAATATTTAATTATATATTTTTTAAAAAATATTATTTTATTAAAATAATTTATTTTAAAAATTATGTATAATTAATATTATCAAAATTATGTATAATTATGTAAATACTTAAAAAAATTTGAAAACAAATTTTATATTATAAAAAATTTATAATTAAATATAATATGATGGTATTTTAAAAAATATATAATAATTAGATATTATCCCTCTTTGCTTCTGCCTTTTCCCGCCCCGCCATCCTTCACGGCTTCCCCTCTTCTTCTCCTTTTTCCCTTTCCCTCTTCCCCTCCGCGTCTCTTGCTTACTTCTCCCGTCCCCCCTCCCTCTCCTCTCCTTCTTTTCGCTCTTTTCATAATAGAGAGATAAAATAGTTAAATTAAGATATAAATAGTAATTTTTCGGAGTATATTGTCTTTTTCAAAAAATTTAGGGAATATATCATATTTTTTTAAAAATTAGGGGGGGTAACAATATAATGTCCCTAAAAAAAATAAGTAAGAATGATTAATTACTGTTCTTGATCACATCATATAACATGCTTCACACCGTGATAATTACATGCTTAATTACGGACACGTAACTAAACCGAGTGCATCTTTGCTTACCACAAATACTCATTAAAAAAAATTAATAAAACTAAAACTTCTAAATAAATAAATAAAATATGTGAAAAAGATGAGCAAAGCTAAGCGGATTCTGCTTTAACAAGACTCTGTCTTCTTGTACGCAGCGGTCATGAATATTTATTGATGGACTTCAGTGTCGGTTACTCTGATCTACTCCCATTTCATTAAATATTTTTCAGATTTCCGGGCAATAATCTGGATTTAACTCAATACCCAGATGTGTAGTAAGTAGGCAAATGTGAAGCCCACTTTCGTTTCCGGAAAAAACCTTGCTTTGGCTGTGATAAACATTCAGAGAACCAAGTGTAGAGAGTGTGAGAAAGCTCAAAATGAAGTTGAACTGGAAGCCGTGTTTGTCTCTTAACAAGCACAATCACTTTCTCGTAAAGCTGGCGGTTGCCATTCTCTTGATGGGTCTTGCGTTTAGGCTCTTCTTTTTTAGGTCCGAAGAGTTTCCGGCGCCTGATTTAGAGTCTCCTGTTGTTGATAAAACTGAGGTTGGAGAAGCAAAACCGCCGGTTGTCTTTGCTGTTGATGTTTCGGAATATGAAGATCAGAATCCGATGCCTCAAAACGGTGACTAAATTTTGCTTCTTTCAATTGGGTTTTTGTTTTTGGCCCCGTTTCGTTCTATCTCGGTAGAATGTATTGTAACAATGTATGAGCTGTTTTTGCTGTTGATATTTCAGAATATGATGATCAGGATCAAATGCCTCAAAAGGGTAATTAAATTTTGTTTCTTTGTATTGGGCTTTTGGTTTTGTTTCTATTTTAGTATAGCATATATTGTAACAATGAATGAGCTGGTCTTTTCTGTTGTTGTTCCAGTACCTGAAGATCAGAATAAGATGTCTCAAAAAGGTACTAAAACAATCAATTGGTTTGTTTGATTTTGGGTTTCCTTTATGTTTTCATTTTTTTGCTGGTTAGTTATTGCAATTCTCTGGACTTTAACTCCTTTAGGAGTGAATTAATATTATGATACCTGCAGACTGCAAAGAGCAACAACGGTTTCATGAGCAAACTGCTGAAAATTTTGATGGATTTTGTTGTCATTTGGTCCTTATTACATCAAGTAATACTCATTAAGATGGTGTTTGTTGTGGTGCTGTACATTTTTATTGATCTGTTGTTATTTACTCTTAATTAATGACCTTTTTAGTTAGTATTAAGATTTCCCATTTTGCATATTGTTAATAGAATTAAATTAATAACTGTGTTGTTAGTGTTGTATGTTGATGAAAGAATTTTTTGCTGAACCAGACCTTGAACCGGAAACTTGTGATCTCTTTACTGGGGATTGGGTTCCCAATCTAAAAGGGGCAATTTACACCAATGCAAGCTGTCCCTTGATTGAGGGTCACCAGAATTGTATGAGAAATGGGCGGCCAGATACAGGATATTTATATTGGCAGTGGAGGCCAGAAAATTGCAAGTTGCCTCCATTTGATGCAGAGAAGTTTCTTGACAGGATGAGGAATAAAAGATGGGCCTTGATTGGTGATTCGATATCTCGCAATCATGTACAGTCATTGTTGTGCATGCTGTCAACGGTGTGTGAGAAGAATAAGACTGTTCTCTCAAATTTTATGTTTCTCTGGATGTTAGAATAAGAATTTAGTTTGGCCTTTTTCTTTCCTTGCTTGATACTTTATCACAAGACTTCAATGATACCTCTGCAGAGTTATGAAAATTGCCAATCAAATCTCTTAAATTGATCCAACATTGTGATGCAAATGACCCTTTTGTTTTATTAATTTTCATCAAGAAACCCATAGTCATTATCATTGATGTGTAGTAGACCCTGCTTCTTCGAACAACTTGTCACCACTCAGGCTATCATTGCAATTTCGACAAACTATTTTTGTTTCTTTTCTTTGGTTGTAGACAATTGCTGTTAATTATATCATCTTTTGTTGGCGACATGCAATTAGTTACTAGTTTTTCAGTGGATCCTTTTCATGAATGTAAAGAGAATTTCACAATAAAGAAAGCATTCAGTTTTAGTGATGGTGATTTCTAGCCGGTGTTCCACTATGTTCCTTGTTATTGAATTTGTCTCTCCATGCCTCGTTTTGGATATTTATCCATAATCTCTTACTGTAAAGCAAGTGTCCATTTTGTCATGCTATGCAATATAATGAGAGAACCTTGAAATTTCATCAGTATCTGTGTGCTGGACTTGCATATGTTGCTTAGGTTCTTCCAATTTCCTGACTTATGTACCAACTTCATACTAACTTCACTACCAATATTGCATGGTATGATTTAACTGATTGTAAAACTAAATTTCTTTTCTGTTATGGCTCATTCAGCCTGCCTAATTCCATTTCTGAAATTGTGTAGCTTGATGGTTGATTGTATATTAGAGGTTAATTTTAATGTTCTTTTCTTCAATTACCCCTTGTAGAAAGCCTTACTATTGATTATTTTCTTTTGCTGTAAAGAAAACTGACTAGGATGAACTTCTACCCTCTTCAGGTAGAACAAGCAGTTGACGTTTATCATGACGAAGAATACAAGTCCAAAAGATGGAACTTTCCCTCTTATAACTTCTCAGTGTCAGTTATATGGTCCCCTTTCCTAGCAAAAGCTGCAATTTTTGAAGATAATAATGGTGTTTCATCATCTGAAGTTGAGCTGCATCTTGACAAGCTGGATAAGAAATGGACAGAACAGTTCCCAAACTTGGACTACATGATAATTTCGACGGGGAAGTGGTTTCTCAAATCTTCAATCTACTATGAAAATGATACAGTGATAGGCTGCCATTACTGTCCCAAAAGAAACCTGACAGAGCTGGGGTTTGATTTTGCTTATAGAAAAACCCTCGGTTCTGTTATGGACTTCATAGCAACATCAAAACACAAGGGCATGATTTTTTTTAGGACATCTACGCCAGATCACTTCGAGAATGGGGAATGGCATAATGGGGGGACTTGTCAGAGAACAATGCCGTTTAAATATGGTGAGATTGAACTAAAGGACTTAAACAAGATTCTGAGGAACATCGAATTGGAAGAGTTCGAGAAGGCAGCGCCAAAAGCAGCCGAAAATGGGGTGAAACTCAAACTTCTTGATTTCACCAATCTCTTGTTATTGAGACCTGATGGACATCCAGGTCCATACCGAGAGTTTTATCCATATGCGAAGGACAAGAATGCTACAGTTCAGAATGATTGTTTGCATTGGTGTTTACCGGGTCCAATAGATTCTTGGAATGATTTGATAATGCAGATGGTGGTTAATGGATGAAAAATTGAAGATGATTATTGCAACCTGCTTCTTTCACGATTTTTAACCATGCAAATCCTAGTGATGTCTCCCATGCACCGTAATGGATGATGAGTTCCTGTCCTGTGAATACCCACTGGATCATTTCTTTTCTTCTCATATATGAATTTCAGGCCATCTTTCTGATTCTTCTGCCTGAAATTGTTTACACTTGTATTATGCCGGAATTGGAAAACGTGAAGAGATTATTTTTGAGTAGATAGTTTTTCGTAATCCATCATGTTGTCTTAAATGACTTGATTTAAAATTCAGTTGTTACTAGTGATTGTATCATATTCTGGGAAATGCATTGCTGTTGGAATATAATACAGACTGTCTTCCCATTTGCATTTGTGATGCCTTTACCTTCCTCTGTATCTGGTTTCTTCTTTTTATTTTGGTGGCGGCAGGGCAGGGGGACCCTTTTTGAGGTCGTTGCCAAAAGTTGATAATCTACTCAAATTTCAAAAGAATCCAAAACTCACTGGAAATAATAATTGTGAAAGGCAGTTTTAAATAAGGAAAGTGTAGGGACTAAATTGTTAAAATTAAGCAAATTATCAAGTTGATGTAGTTATTTTATCAGAGTTTAGGGATTAAAATTGTATTATCCCAAAATATTATATCCGATACCCCTTTACGGTAAAATACCAAAAAAAATAGATAAAAAGGAAAATTCACACGAACACAGAAGCCCTGCAACGGTCACTACACTTTAAACCTCTACCGGACTCCAAACTACTCTTTAAATCTCAAGAATTCATTTGAAATTTGAAAAATATGACCGTTGCGCTCTTCCGCTGTTCCCCCTATATAAATCCCTCCTTTCTAGTAACGTTCATAAAACTTCGAGATCTTCTAACCCTTCGCTTTCTCTCTACCTCTCTCCTACTCTCAAGCTATGGCTGGTTCTGATGTGGCTTCAGTGCCCACCGGTGCCGATCCTACAAAGAAACCAAGAAACAACAGTCGAAAAGCTTTGAAACAAAAGAACTCATCAACAAATGAAGCCAATATCCTGGCGCAAACCACATCTCAGTCTCCAATTCCAAACCCACCAGACACAGATCTTTCGAAAGAGAACCACGAGAATCTTTCTCAGCCTCGCTCCGAGCCCAAGAAGGCGGCAGCCAAGGGAAAAGCAAAGCAGGCTGCTAAAAAGCAAGATTCTTTTGAGAAAGATATGCAAGAGATGCAAGATATGCTTGAGAAGTTGAAGATAGAGAAGGAGAAGACCGAGGAGTTGTTGAAGGAGAAAGATGAGATGTTGAAGGTGAAGGAGGAGGAACTTGAAGTGAAAGAAAAAGAACAGGAGAAGCTTCAGATGGAGCTGAAGAAGTTACAGAAAATGAAGGAGTTCAAGCCCAACATGGTATGATTTTCTAGTTTTTGTATTTTCTTTTACGAGAAAATATTAAAATAGGAAGGGAAATTAGTTTTACTGGTTTTGATTGATGCATTAAGTTGATTCTCAATTTCTGAGGGTTTTAATTTTTAGGGTTTGGGTTTTCTGCAATTTTATATCTCGTATCGCTCCAGGTTTTCATGATTCTTTTTGTTGGTTTTATTTATTCTCTGATTTGGGGTTCAACAATTATTCCATGTCCATATGATTCTTGATTTTATTGGGTTGCTAGATTTGTCAAAATTGCGAAGGCAGTTGCTAATAATTGATGATTTTATTTGCTCCCCAGATATATCTTATTCCATGTTCGTATGTTGTTTCCATTTGTTTGCTGAGAAATGGCTGGAAAAGGGACGGAATATTGCAATGTCAATAGAAATATTTTGATTGGTTTTTTGAGATTTGCTTATTTTGGTACAATTCTTTTTTTTTTCAGACTTTCTTCCCTATAATTCAATCTTTGAAAGAACAAGACAAGAAAGAGAAGAAGAAAGGATGCCCTGAAAAGAAAAGACCATCTCCACCTTACATTCTATGGTGCAAAGATCAGTGGAACGAGGTAGAACAAAGAAACTGTTTTCAGTCTTTAAATTGTAGATAAATGATCTTTATTGTTACAAACTGATATAATCTTATGGATTACTGTTTTTAGGTCAAGAAAGAGAACCCAGAAGCAGAATTCAAAGAGATCTCAAACATTTTGGCTGCAAAATGGAAGAATGTTAGTGCAGAAGAGAAGAAGCCTTATGAGGAAAAGTACCAGGCTGAGAGAGAAGCCTATCTGCAGGTAATGGCGAAGGAGAAACGCGAAACTGAAGCAATGAAGCTCCTAGAAGAAGACCATAAACAAAAGACAGCTATGGAATTGCTTGAACAATATCTCCAATTCAAACAGGAAGCAGAGAAAGAGAACAAGAAAACAAAGTATATTTCTCGCCTTCTCTCTCTGTTTTTTTCTCTATTTGTATGACCCTAATTACTGATTGATATTTTCATCCTTTATTTGAAGGAAAGAGAAGGATCCATTGAAGCCAAAGCATCCCGTATCAGCATTTTTCATCTTTTCAAATGAGGGAAGGGCAGCTCTACTAGCAGAGAATAAGAATGTTTTGGAGGTAATTCAATTGCTGAAATTGATTTTCCTCTTCAGCCTGAATGGGAAGTCTGTAATTTGAATCTGAATTTTTGGTACTTTGGCAGGTGGCAAAGATTGCTGGTGAAAAGTGGAAGAACATGACAGAAGAACAAAGAAAGCCCTATGAAGAGGTTTGCTTTTGTAGCCACATGTATCTTTTGTCCATTAATCCATTTGAAGAAGCTTTTCTTTACTTTCCTGTGTTTTTTCAAATCCATAGATTGCAAAGAAGAACAAGGAGAAATATAATCAAGAAATGAACGCTTACAAACAGATGAAGGAAGAAGAAGCTCTGAATCTCAAGAAGGAAGAGGAGGAACTGATGAAACTTCAAAAACAGGAAGCTTTGCAACTGCTCAAGAAGAAAGAGAAGACAGAAAACATAATCAAGGTTAAATTAAATAATGGTTACCAAACTGGGGCTTGATTATTTTCTAGGTTGTGTGCGCGTAACATCTAACTGATTTGAATACTATGCTATTTTTATGTTCAGAAAAACAAAGAGAAGCGCCAGAAGAAGAAGCAACAGGAAACTGATCCTAACAAGCCCAAGAGGCCTGCATCTTCATTCCTCTTGTTCAGCAAAGAAGCAAGGAAAACTTTGTTGGACGAGCGGCCAGGAACCAATAACTCTACCATTAATGCACTAATTTCAGTGAAATGGAAGGTAAATTTCTAGTATAAATTTTTTTTTATTTGCTAATTAAGATTTTTGGGTACATGAGAAGAAACTAATTTTCTTTTTTTGGGTTATTACAGGAACTCAGTGAAGAAGAAAAGCAAGTATGGAATGCGAAGGCAGCAGAAGCAATGGAAGCATACAAGAAGGAACTGGAAGAGTACAACAAATCTGCTGCTGCCGTGGATGAGAAAGCCGAGAAATGAAAACTCTTTTAAGTGCTATTGTCATATGTGGGTAGTACAATTGTGTTGTTGGCCATCATTTTGTCATATGTGGTAGTATAATTATGTTGTTGGCCATCATTTTGATGGCATAGGACTCTAGGCTGTGGTAGCTTTTGTCATCAACTAAATTAGTATGTGATTTGCAATTTGAACTAATGAAAATTCTTCTTCTATGCTGCTCTCTTTCTGTCTATTTTTCAATCTCGGTGACACGGGAAAAGATGCTTATCTTCGGATTTTAGCTAGCTCTATAGACGCATCCATAGCTTTCACGGCACGCCACAGCCTTAATTCTGATTTTGATTTTCTGTGTAGTGCTTTGTCACCTCAATTGAACTTGACACCTAGTTTTTAAATACAACATTTAAAGGTGAATTAACACCTACCTTCCTAGTTTTAAAAACCCATAAATTTAAAAAAAATTATATTTATCTCTCTCATTAACTTGTTAATTAATAATTTAATTTTATAAAAAAATTAAATTTTTTTAATTATTTAATTTAAAATTAATTTTTAATTATTATTTGAATTTTATAATTTTTTATAATGTATTATTTATTTATTGTAAAATAAAATAACATAATAATTTTTTAAAATAAGTTAATAAATAATTTATTATTCAATTAATAAGATAATTTTATTTTATAAGAGATATAAAAATTTAATATTATAATTTTTTTAATTTTTAAATTTTATAATAAAAATATAATTATTAATTTTATAGTATAAAAAATTAAAAAATAAAGTAATTGATTATCTTTTTATAGATAAATTATGTTTATAATATTAAAAAAATATTAGTCTAAATATTATTAAAAATTATAGATAAATTGATAATATTAAATAGGGAAAACGAGAAATTCCCCCCGGTTAGATTTTCAATTACATGATTTCCCCCCTGATAGACTAAAATCAACAGAAGCCTCCTCACCGTCAGTTAACTAACATTAAAAACTAAATTTTCAAGGATAAAAAAGACATTTAAATGGAGAAGGCTGATGTGGGTAATAAAGTGACAAATTTCTCACGTGAAAAATGATAAGGCATAGTGATTAGAAAGAGAGATAAAAGAAAGGAAAACATAATTTACTTTATTTTCCATTATAATTTTCTTGAGAACTCTTCGTTCCCAAGAATATCACCATCTCCAATGGGTCTCTGACCACCATAAATTCGGGCCATTGTCATCCTTCAGAAAGCGCGCCAAAAAATCTAGTGATAGAAAACTTTTTTCACTCCACAAATACGTTTTGATGCATTTAGTCTCTTTAGTGTATTGGGATAAAGGACGTTACGAAAGATGCATTTAGTCTCTTTTTGTCTTATTCATACTTCACTCCCATTTTTTCTATTAATTTCATTAAAAAAACACAACAATAATTGATGTTGATATTATATTCAATATATTAATAATTGATGTTAACAGAGGGTTTTTAAGTAAAATTGCATATTTTTTGTCAAGTTAACGGTACTTAACTGACGGTAGGGGGTCTTGTGTTGATTTTAGTCTATCAGGGGGGAAATCATATAATTAAAAATCTAACAGGGGGGAATTTGTCGTTTTCCCTATTAAATATTATTTTTTTATTTAAAATTTAAATTATTAATTTATATAAAAATTTAAATTATTAAATTAATAAACTATTAAAAAAACTTTTAATTTTTACAGTGTTTTAACGATCGAACGGTTCAAATAAATATGTGTGAATTTCTTGGAAGATACGTGTTAATTTACCCAACATTTAAATTATCACGACATGATGGGAGTGCAGTTTTGGATTCTTGTGTAAGCATATGATCTATCACCTGGTTAGTTTCAACTTTTTTTAAGTGGGAGTGCAGTTTGGATATCTTTCGTGTAAGGTAAGAAAGAGTGTATTGATTATGTTTTTTCACATGAATAAAAGAAAATTTTGTAACTAAACTAATTTATCAAAAAAAATATCATATCTATATAACAGCCACAAAAAAAAAAAAAAATATATATATATATATATATATATATATACATTTTATTTTAAAAATTCTTTTACATAATGTAGCTGTCGCCTAATCACATCCAAGGGCAACCAGGTAAATTTGGCCTCTGAAAATGTTACATTTTTTTTTATTTCGAACAGAAGATGTTATTTGAAAAAGGAAAACACTTCCCTAAATTTGATATCCCTTCAAATTGTTCTCCGTTTCACACTCTCTTCATCACGCTGCTCCCTTTCCTTTTTCTCTTTTAATCCGTTCTGCATTCTATTATTATCGCATCTTTTTTACCTACATAAATTCATCAGTCTCAGTTACATTCAACTTCACGGCGGCAATATATGCCATGCCATTCTTGTCCCTTCGACGTCTCCAAGAAAAACGCAAACCTTCTCTCTATATATATTTCCCTCTTTTCATTTCCTTCTGAAAATTAAAAAGCAAAAAAGTCCTCACCAGCCAAATGGAACAGCCTCCGCCATCGGACCCCTCCTCGAGGTCACGCCGTGACTCCGACGCCGGTGCAGCTTTTGTTCTCGAGTCGAAAGGTCAGCTGTTCATCCCTCTCCCTCTCAACTACTCGAAGAAAAAGTCGTCTTTATTTTATTTTAGAAAATTTTTATTTATTTGGCAATATAATAATCAGGGGAGTGGTGGCACGCCGGGTTTCATTTGACGACGGCGATAGTGGGACCCACAATACTGACGCTGCCGTTCGTATTCAGGGGGCTGGGGTGGGGCCTGGGATTTACGTGTTTAACGGCGATGGGAATTGTTACGTTTTACTCCTACCATCTAATGTCTAAGGTGCTAGAGCACTGCGAGAAAGCCGGTCGCCGCCACATCAGATTCCGCGAGCTTGCTGCCGACGTTTTAGGTAACTAACTCTCACTAGCTCTTTACTCTCCACCTATTTAGGTAATAAAAGAAAACATAAGTTTGTTGCTTGCTGCTTTCGGGAAAGTGGTGGTAACAGAAGGGAGATGCCTTCTATGTTTTCTGGAAACTGTTTTGCGTTTTTGGGAAGCGTAAAACGGGGATCATTTAAGACGTGGTTCCGGGATTTGTGAAAATTTATTGACTTGAATCTTTGATCAGATAAGTAATTAATTACAATACACGTGGCTTGCTGACTAGGAATTTTAAAGCCGTTGGATGTGCATGAACATGATCGGGTTAATTATTTCGGGTTAACTGTTCCGACTCGGCACAAACCTCTCTCTGCTCTGTTTTCTTGGAGCAGTTTTAAATATCCGATTTTATCCAGCTGAACTCATAACAAATAACAATAAAAACAATAAATTAAGAGAATAGATATTTAGGAAATGGTAAATTGTGATCTGCTGCTAAACCAACGTCTTGAACTTAATTATCAATTTGTTGATAATGTCATGCGTTCTTCATGATTTATTTTTTGACCTGTACAAACGGTGACGTATAGATGTGCTGTCACTTTACACCAAACTCAAATAGTTGGACTTAGCCCGAGTAGACTACCAAAAGTTATGAATTTTTTATTTTTGTGCATTTACATTCGCCTTGTGGTAATTGAATTGACTTGTTTGAATTTACTTTACAAAAACTGCTAAAACAACTGATATATGTTAACTAGGAGATTGTGTCTTGTGATTTATTGCAGGGTCTGGATGGATGTTTTATTTTGTAATATTTATTCAAACTGCAATCAACACTGGAGTTGGAATAGGAGCCATTTTGCTTGCAGGGCAATGCCTCCAGGTATTGTTATTAATTCCTTCCAGAATGAATTGGATAGAAGGATAAGTTTTATCTGTAATGTAAACACATTATGCTGTTTTTTATTTGTTGGGGTTGTGTGGGACCTCTATTGTCATATTTTTCAAAGATAATAATAATAATAATAATAATAATAGTATTCCATAGGTTTATGATTCATTTCTGTCACATAGTCAATTCTTTCAATTGTCTGAGAACCAGAGGTCCCACTAAGTTCCTGTGCTTGTTTTGGTGAACTTGGTTTTATGGAACTGTTGGAATTAGGTAATAGAGTGTCCTCATTATAAGTCTGTTTAAGTACGTAATGATTATCTTAAAAATGGAAGGAAATGGTTAAAAGTTACCTTTAAATGTTTTAATATTGACCACTTAATAATTTAACAAAATTTATCTTTAAATGTCTAATATTGAACCCTTACCTAATAGTTTTAGGTAAAATCCTTTCTTTAAAACAATATCAGAGTTAAAGTTTCATGTTCAAACTCTCACATGCTCAATTTATTTTAATTAATTTTTGTTTCAATCTTGAGTCTTTGAACTTTTGTCTTCGCCTCTTAGAATTCACATAACCTAAAATAAATCGGATCAAGTTGCATGTGAGTTCTAACTTGATAGCTTAAACTTTTGAGTTTAAACTGTTTACTTAACAGTAGGTATATCAGAACCTGTAGAGCAAATCTAATAGATAACCAGAATATTTTCTGTCATGAGACCTTAACTTAGAGCATAGTTAACACTAATTTGATGAGCCAAACGAAGACGAGGGAATCATACTGTTTACAAGTGGTGCAATATTCATTATAGAAAGATATCCTCTTCTATTGTCATCAAGCATTCTAGTGATCCCGCATGGGTCAAGATAGATTGTTCCCATTAAAATTAATCATCAGTCCTTTGATTTGGAAGAAAATTGCATACTATGAATCTAATAAATATTCATCTAGGTTTGTTAACTATCAACGCATAATTCGCACATATTTCAAAATGAATATAGGAGTTCTTTTAGATAGTTTGAGGTGTTATTTGAAAATGGAAACAATTCTTTATTTTGGTGCTATTCCATTTTTTTTCCTCTTTTCTTAATACTCCCATTTGGGCTGTAATTAGATTATGTATTCAGACCTTTCCCCCAAGGGATCCTTGAAACTGTACGAGTTCATAGCAATGGTGACAGTGGTAATGATAGTTCTCTCTCAGCTTCCAACTTTCCACTCCCTCAGACACATCAACCTCGCTTCCCTTTTTCTTAGCTTGGGCTACACTTTCCTTATTGTTGGTGCTTGTATAAATGCAGGTACAGAAATTATCCTCCTATCTCTCACTTTGTATAAGTTACCATGCATCATTTCATTGTTATGAAGATTTCTATCTGTATATGCAAAAAACTTCCTAGCTAGCATGGTCCAAACACTAAACCAAGTAACCAACTTATTGTTCTCCATGGCACTTCTGCTGTGTGGAAACTTTTTAGCTATGTTTATGATGACTGAACAATAAAATTTTGGCAAAATGCATCCTTGGAACAAGAATCTCTGTTGAAAAGCTGGAGAGAAATTGGGTAGTTTGTTGCAAGTACACTTGTCCTGGAACATGAGCCCTAAATTTGGAAACATTGTCATAACTTTTTGTTCAATTGGCTTGGTACTTTAACGGATTGCACCCATATATGTTACCATTTCAAATTCGCTCTGGACTGCCTTTTCTGTTTCTTTCCACCAAGGTAGAATGCAGACTAGGTTGAGCTCCTTTATGGTAAGTATCTGAAACAAAGCCTTGGACAATAGTTCTTAGCATCATTTTGCTACTTTTTGGAGCATAATTTTGAAAATATAGTGTCCACATAAGCTTTCAATTTTTTTTTTAAGTAATAAGTTTCAAGCTTTCATGTGTGCCTTTGGTAATAATTTATGTTTATGTTGCTCTCATATCCTCTAAAGAATAGAAATTTTACTTCTTGCGCAGGTCTCTCTAAAAATGCCCCTCCAAGGGATTATTCCTTAGAATCTTCAAAATCAGCAAGGGTTTTTAGTGCCTTCACTTCCATCTCAATAATAGCTGCCATTTTTGGAAATGGTATCCTACCTGAAATACAGGTAATCTCTACTCTTCTACAAAACACTCTGCTTTCTGAGTGTTCACCGGTTTACAGATTAGCTGCTTTCCTGGAAGTTTAGCATCAACTTATCTGCTTTTCTTGATATTAATTTTGCCACTAATACAGGCAACTCTGGCTCCACCTGCTACAGGGAAGATGGTAAAAGGCCTAATAATGTGTTACACTGTAATCTTTATTACCTTCTATTCGGCTGCAGTGTCCGGATACTGGTTGTTTGGAAACAAAGCTAATTCAAACATTCTCAAGAGCCTAATGCCAGATGAAGGACCTTCCTTGGCTCCAACATCGGTTCTTGGCCTTGCTGTTGTCTTTGTTCTTCTTCAGCTCTTTGCCATTGGCTTGGTAAGCTCACAAACGTATTCCTACTCACCATTTTCTGGTTAAACTGATGTAATTTCTCTGCCAGGTTTATTCTCAAGTAGCATTTGAGATTATGGAGAAGCAAACAGCTGATGTAAACCAAGGACTGTTTTCCAGAAGAAATTTTATTCCTAGGCTAATTCTTCGGACACTTTACATGATATTCTGTGGATTTATGGCAGCAATGCTTCCATTTTTTGGAGATATTAACGGTGTAGTTGGAGCAATTGGATTTATCCCTCTAGATTTCGTCCTCCCAATGCTTCTATACAACATGACTCACAAACCTCCCAAATCCTCCTCAATCTATTGGATCAATATCTCTATCATGATTGTGTTTACAGGTGCGGGAATTATGGGTACATTCTCCTCTGTAAGAAAGTTAATTCTTGATGCTAACGAGTTTAAACTCTTTAGTAGTGATGTAGTTGGTTAGGCGATAGGCGAGCCCGCGAAAATGTACCATTTGTGTCAATTGGGTATAAGAACTGCAAGTTTTCAGTTTGTAATTTGTGGAAATTGCAAGAAACACGAGGCAGAGAGATTTAAAATATGTATTGTATTTGGGGTAGGATAAGGCTAAGAACATTGTGTGACCTAACTATAGAAGCAATAATAATTGATGAAGTACAGGGACCAAAGCTGTTTCAGCTTTGTCGTTCAAGGTTTAGTAACCATCAGCAAACCAGTATTGATCTTGAAGGCCAGTGTTGTTGTTTTATTAGAAACTAAAAACTCTTGATTGATCCCGACGCATAACATAACACTTCTTCTTTTTTCTCTTTGTCAAATATAAAAAAAAAAACAAGAACTAGCACGTTCTTTCCTCTATTGAAAAGCTTTTGAATGAGAACATGCTTGATTGAATTAATGGGAAAGCAAGATGATGAGTATTTTACTATTTTATAATGTAAGTTTATAATTTTAATCAGTAGTCTCGGCGCGTTCTGCTACACGAAGTCGGTATACTTGTTCATAACAAATTAAGGAGCATATAATCGCAAATAAAGGAATATTAGTCAACGGACATATGCTAAAAATCCTTGTGCCGTTGTACGCGTCCTGACAAAGTTAATCGAATGTCAATCTATAATAAAATATTGACTTAAATCCCAATCTCTTCTACAGGTTTGATCTGGTCTTCAAAATATTTGTATTTGTTTTCGGTTCTTCTTCGGCTTTTTCACCCTTGAATCCATACAACAATTTGGGTTAAATCTCAATACATAGCTTGATGGAATCATGAGTATATTTTGTAGCCAGCTTTATTGGAAATTAGAAATTGGTCAATATCACGCACTTCGTTAGGTACACATACCAGAAAAAAAAAAGAGAGAGAAAGATAACGTATATATTTTATAAATGTGATCATATACCATATCGTCATTCCATATGCAGAAAAGAATGGTGATATATAAATTGCAAAATGTAAATATTTAATCTAAGACTGTTCAAACGAGTAGCTGGAACAATTAACGTTGCATTTATGAAGGAAGGATAGAAGAAAGAAACAAATTAAAATATGAAGTTGTTCAATCCGTGTTGTGGGTCATAGAGAAATAGAATTCATGCTCTTTCTCACTTACTCTTTCAAATTCTATTTTAATTTTCTGGCTAGCCAAGCATAAAGGTTTGTCGGATTCCTTGGCCAAAAAAAGACAAATTAATTAATTTAATTAACATTGAATAAAAGAGATAATAGTATAACATGGATGATCATGGGATCCACGTGTATTATATCACATCGGTTGCCGATCCTTTTCAGATATTTGATTGCATCAACGTGGAGATTGAAAGTTAAATAGTGTAATTAATTAAAATCGTAAATCAATAATTAATTGATAAGGTATAAATCATGAAGCACAGAAAGTCTATTAGTCCAACCATATCTAATCTATTAATAAATGCGGAGTTTACAAAAAATATGGAAAACCTCTCACACGCAAATCCAGAATTTATGGTCCATGTGAACAGATCGTGAAAACTTCAGTATATTTACTCATTTAGGTCCCTACGCGTCCAATTATTTGCCAACCATTGCATTGCATATATAATCACCCTCATTTCTTCTTCTTCTTCTTCTTATTATTATTATTATTATATAGCCATCTCTCACTTTTCCTTTCTCCTCCACTTCGAGACCGATCCACAACAACCAAAAAAAAAAGATGGAAAACCCTCCGCAACGTCCAAAATTGGTGAAGCCTCAGATTCCTCCGATACAATTGCAAACTCTACCTCGTGAATCCTCTGATAACAATAAGAAGCAGCTTGTGTGGGATTGCGGAAGCACACTCTACGATTCATTCGAACTCAACTCGTTCAAGCGCCAGCTTGACTCTGCTATCGTGTCGAGAACTCTCTCCATGCCTCACTTACCCGATCGTCGAGCTCCATCTCAACCCGTGGCCAAGAAATCTTCTTCCAAGATTTCCCGGTCTCTGCAGAAGCTTCTGAAATCGATTTTCAAGTCAAAGCAAAGTTCTAGCTCCATGCTGAAGTTCAGAGGCGCTTCGGATGAATACTGCGTGTATTACGACAAGACAGGTGCGCTTACGACGATTCCTGAAGTTCCGGAGATTGATTTTGGTGGGCTGTCGCCGGAGATCAATTCCTTGGCAAGGAGAACGACATCGGAGAGATTTGCAGCTCCCACTATTGCTATTTCCTGTGCTTAATTAATTATATATATAGTATATTGTCGATAATATATAATTTGTTTTTGGTAATAATGTGTTTTTGTAATTTCATGAGCACGTATTCATATTACTAATAGAGTTTTGAACATTTGACTTTTTATTTGTCTCGATTATATAACCACCACTTACTCTTTAGTCAATGTATTTGGTTTCTGAAATGTTTTTGCATGCTTTTTTATCGCTGATATTGCATTCAGATTTTTACTCTTATATGCCCAACACGAAGCCTAGGATTATTACTCAGGGAGATTTTCTGAAAAAGGTCAATTTGATGGAGAGGTAGTTAAAGGTCATAAAGCTATATAGCCGACTGCTAGAAGTAGAAGATATATACCTAATCAATTTTATTGTCTATGGTAGTTGGGTTTCATAATGGAACGAATGCAAATTCAGATTGATTGTTTGATGTTGAAAGCTGATCAACTTTTTATTTTTACGGGTCTGATGAGAAGATAGGCAACATAAATTTGAGGCTAGATTTGAGCTAATTAAATGTAGCTATTTTGACCCATCGATTGATATAAAAGCGAAAACCAAACCCAAGCCACCTCTTTTGTTCTAAACCCTAAATATACGTACATATATATATGCACACTTATGTTTGCATGATTTCTTCTGGCCTAGACTTATCCTACAATTAATACATATTTTGATTCGGAAAATCTCACCAATAATTATGATATAAACCTCTTTTTCAACAAATTAATTAAATAGACACATGATTATTCACAACTTTCAACTGTTTGCACCAAAAACATCTATCTCATTAGTTATATATATTTTGTGGCCATCATTTCTCTTTAATTAATTAGTTCTTTCTTGAAACATGATTGCTCGCGCATCTCTCTCTCTCTCTCTCTCTCTCTCTCTCTCTCTCTCTCTCTCTATATATATATATATATATATATATATAACTGAATACCACATTTTCATCTTTAACTTTTTCGATTTGATCGTGGTGGTTGAACGGTGCTTTCGCTTCATATATCTTTGGTTTGTCGTTGATGTTAATCTAGTTTTTTTATTACTTCACCTGTATTCTTCTCTTTCAGTAAAAGATAAGAACACTTTTTAAATTACCTTGACATAAGGGAACTCGGCTTATATCGGCTGAGTGAATTAATGGATATGTACACCTGTACTCTTTATTTCCTATTTTCTGCTTCGACATGCTGACGCAAGGTTTCATTTTCTAACAGATCCATGCAGGAGAGGAGACCAACGACCATGGAATGGAAGAAAACATTGCACAAATTCGGAGATCTTCATTAATTAAATATAAAAAACCAGAGACTCGGAGCCTAAAGCGCGGGCGTATTGAATTGATTGACCAACATGGGCCTGAATTCGTGGGCCCAAATTCTATGGCCCAGAAAACTCATGACCCACCCCCAACTCCTTTAAGATGGTTAGGACAGCGGTCTACTTTGTCAGAGAATTTCATTTTAATCCCCGACTCTTTGTACAATATTATTTTACTCAAATACTTTAACAGTATGTTCCAAATATCTCTAATATTTTATTTTTATTTCATTTTAGTCTATAGAAAAACCAAATTTCATTTAAAAAAAAGTAATTTTATAAAACCCACTGAAACAGTATTTTTCCTTCTTTTAAAGATATGAAAAAATATATAAATTTAACCCATAATTTTTCTTCATAAGGATGACCAAATATGTTTTTTTTTTTTGAAAAAATATGTTTCCTCTAATATATTGATGGAACGAGACTAACAAAACCATGTTCAAATTACTGAATGAAACTAATCAAAATATTAGAAATTGAAGTGAAACAAATGATGGAATGGAGGGTGTGAACATATTTTGACGGTGAAAAGAATAAGTCTTAGCTCATGGACCCAAAGTTTAAAGACCTAGAAAGTGAAAGTAATGACCCACACCAACTTTCTTTAATGCAAAAATCTTTCTCAACTAATATTGCACGAAATCATTAACTTTGTAGGACGCATTAAATTGATGGTGGGTTCATTTATCATCGCGAGGAGGAGGAGACTTACTTGCTTGTCCTATAATTTATTGACTTAAGGTATATAACTATTATGGAAGTGTTATAAATAATACTATTTTTGTCGTTGTTGAACATTTACAAAATAACAAATTAAAATATAATTTTTTTTAAGTTTAAATATCTGGTAAGTGATATGTTAGGAAAAGACGAGGTTAAAATATACAAGGCACTAGGGCGGGAATGGGACTAAAATGTAAACACTGAAACAATCATGTCTCGATTTGTTAAGTTCTCAAAGTCTAGGGATGAAAATGTTTTTATACCATTTTATATTAGGGTGGATATGATATTTAAATCCATGCGGAAGCACGTGTGGATAAAAGGTGCTATGATATTTAGTTGATATATTAATTATGTAGCATTTGAACAATGATGTGCGTGGTGTGTGAATTCAACCACAAGCTTCGAATTTCACTTTCCTTTATTGGACACCAATAATATCTAACGTTTAAATGGCTGGTTTCATCTGGGTATTACAATATATGAATTTAATCATCCCGATTTTACTATCTATGTCATAATTATCTACAACTCCTTTCCCAAGTCTACAACATAAAGCCCAAATCAAAACTTTCAATAAATAAATAAGATTTTCATTCAACTTAAGGAAATATCCCATAAACAATCCGTCAAATCAGTAGAAACACCAATAAGTAAATGTACAGAATACTTTTATAAAGCTTATCTTTACTAACCAAGCACGTAATATATGGAATTTAGAGTTTGGAAATTAATCGAAAATATCTTTATTATTAAATAAAAATTTAAAAATATTCACCGACATATAATTTAATTAAACATGTCTAATTTTAATAATTTTAGACAAAAATATCTTCATACCAATTCATATATAAAAATACATTAACATGTCTTATTTGATTTCTTCTTCTTCTTTTTATTATTCTTTTTCAACCGAGCTTCACAATAAAGTAAGACAAAATTATTTAATTTTAATTCATTTTTTATAGTAAATCAGTTTTGATTCAATTTACGAGTTCTATTAGACAGTAAGTATATTTAGATAATTAATTTTACTAAAAAATCATATTTTACGTACCTGTTTTATTGTGTTTGAATGTCGCTTAAGTAAAGGCTGAATATCGTCGAGTAAGGTGAAATTAAGTCTTACTCGACAGCAAGATTTGAGTAAGGTGAAGTTTGTTATCAAGTAAAAAGACAAATTTTACTTTACTCAAACTTTACTGTCTAATAAAATCTAATTTTACCTTATTCGAAGGTAAAGTTTGAGTAAGGAGAAATTTTCTCCTTATTCGAAAATGTTCTCTTTACTTGAACTTTACAAATTAATTTTGTTATTTTACGTTTAAATTCCTATAATTAATATAATATACAATTAAGTCTCAATTGTTAGATGTAATAATATTTAAATCTTTAATTTTTATTGATATCTTAAACAAGAGGTCAAGAGTATAATATTGAAATGACTGAAATTATTCATTGTTTAGTATTATAGTGCTATAATTTAAAAATTTTAACTCGTATAAAATAAAATTATTAATAATTATTAAAAATTAGAGATTTAAATATTATTAAATCAAATAATTTGGGCTTAATTATATATTATATTAATTATAGGAACTTAAACATTAAATAGCAAAAATTAATTTGGAACGTTCGAGCAAAGAGAAAATTTTTGTTTGCTCGAACGTTCCAAATTAATTTATACTAGTTAACATTTAAGTTCTTATAATTAATATAATATATAATTAAGCCCTAATTGTTTGATTTAATAATATTTAAATTCCTAATTTTTATTAATATCTTAAACAAGAGGTCAAGGGCATAATATTGACGTGATTAAAATTATCTTTTAGCGTTAAATTACACATTATTTAGTACTGTAGTGCTATAATTTAAAATTTTTAACTTGTATAAAATAAAATTATTAATAATCAATTGTAATTTAACGTTAAAAAGTAATTTCAATTACGTCAATATTATGTTCTTGACCTCTTATTTAAGACATTAATAAAAATTTAGAATTTAAATATTATTACATTAAATAATTGAGGCTTAATTGTATATTATATCAATTATAAAGATTTAAACATAAAATAGTATAAATTAATTTATAAGGTTCGAATAATTTCTCTTTATTCGAACTTTACTTTTAAATAAGATAAAATTATATTTTATTTGACAGTAAATTTCGAGTAAGGTGAAATTTTTCTCTTTAGTCAATAACAAAATTTTACCTTACTTAAATTTTACTGTCGAATAAAATTTGATTTCATCTTATTTGATTTTTATTGAAATGATATTTTAATATGTATATGAGTATGAAAATATTTTTATTCAAAATTATTAAAATTAATGATATTTGATTAAATTAGATGTAAGTGGATATTTTTAAATTTTCATTTAATAACAAGGGATTTTCGGTTAACTGCCTTATAGTTTGACGGAAAACGTTTTCTCTCCAAAATTACAGCAAGACCATCACGATAATCAGCTTTGCATTTACAACCACGTAAATTTCTCTCGCACGTGATATATGTCGTCATCGTTCTTTCTATTCAAACGTTGAAACTCTCTCTGTATAATCATTCACGAAAATATTTCTCAGACCTCAATTTAGAAGAAACAATCCAACAATGGCGACGCAGCCCAGTCAAGAAGAATCTCCATACCACGTAGCCATGGTGCCAACTCCAGGAATGGGTCACCTAATTCCCATGGTCGAGTTAGCCAAGCGACTCGTCCTTCAACACAACTTTCTTGTCACCTTCATTATTTCCTCTGACGGCTCACCCATGGAACCGCAAAGACAAGTTCTTCGATCTCTACCCAATTCCATTTCCGCCGTCTTTCTCCCTCCTGTCAGCTTTGAAGACTTGCCTGACGACGTCAAGATCGAAACTCGTATTACACTCAGTCTCACTCGGTCCATTTCCTCCCTGCGGGAGACTCTCAAGGTTTTAACTGAGTCAACTCGGTTAGTGGCTCTTGTTGTTGATTTGTTCGGCACGGAGGTTTTCATCGTGGCTAAAGAATTCGGTATTCTGCCGTACATGTTTTTCCTTTCTACCGCCATGGTACTGTCGTCGGTCTTTTATTTGCCTGAGCTTGACCAGAAGTATCCATGCGAGTACAGAGATTTGCCTGAACCGATCCAGTTGCCCGGGTGTGTCCCGATTCACGGGCATGATTTGATGGACCCGGTTCAGGACAGGAAGAATGAGGCATATAAATGGACTTTTCACCTGGCTAAACAGTACCCATTAGCTGCTGGGATTATGGTTAACAGCTTCATGGATTTGGAAGCAGGGGCGTTCAACGCATTAATGGAAAGTAAACCAGGTCTTCGTCCTCCGGTTTATCCAGTTGGACCGCTGATTCAAACCGGATCGACCGGTAATCATGAGTGTTTGAAATGGTTAGATGATCAGCCAAGTGGGTCAGTTGTGTTCGTTTGTTTTGGTAGTGGTGGGACTTTATCACATGAGCAGTTAAACGAATTGGCTCTAGGACTAGAAATGAGTGGACAAAGATTTCTCTGGGTTGCTAGGAGCCCACATGAGAAAGCTGCAAATGCCGCTTACTTCAGTGTCAAAAGCATGAAAGATCCTTTTGATTTTCTACCCGAAGGATTCTTGGACCGAACCAAAGGTGTGGGTCTAGTACTTACCTCTTGGGCTCCTCAGATACAAGTCCTGAGCCACAGCTCGACCGGTGGGTTCCTGAGTCACTGCGGTTGGAACTCAGTTCTTGAGAGCATCGTGCATGGAGTGCCGATAATTGCATGGCCGCTGTATGCAGAGCAAAAAATGAATGCTGTACTTTTGACAGATGGTTTGAAGGTTTCGTTGAGGGTTAAAGTTAACGAAAATGGCTTGGTGGGGAGAGAAGATATAGCGAAATATGCAAGAGAATTGATTGAAGGAGAAGAAGGGAAATTGTTGAGGAACAAAATGAGAGTACTAAAGGATGGAGCGGCCGATGCTTTGAGCCAGCATGGATCGTCTATCAAATCACTTGCTAAAGTGGCAGAATTATGGAAGAACCCTGAAAATAATACAGACTAATCTGATTTTGCTTAATATATTTGTTCAATCTTCTCTGTTTCTTGCATCAGTCTTTTGAATTTCACCGTTTGGGTTGTGTTTTAGTACTGTCATAAACTGGTATATCATATATATTTTATATTAATTTGAACTTCCGAGTCACCAAATGAAAAATCTCTCATCATCTTCTTCCTGTGAATGTGATGCTCCTGTTGTTGCTCAGAAGAAAAATGGACAGTGCAATTACAACACCACTTTCAAGCTTCTGCCCCACCATCAAACGATAATTGAATCAATAGTTGCTAAACTCGTGTATAACCTGCAAAATGAAAATATGCAAGCAGCAGCCATATTTCTTGAAGGATGAACATGTCCCAAAATAGAGGATGACTCCTTTGCTTTCTGCGCACTTTGTGGGCCAGGTACTCTTTACCAATGGCTGATTGAAAGTAGCTCATAACGTAGACAAATAATGATGGTTAAAACAAAACAGTCCAAGTCTTCTCTACTAGTCACGTGACTCACGTCCGGGGCTCTCCTTTGTTTTGTCTTGCAAAATACTTTTCCGATTTATGTTCTTTGGGTTTGGATAATGACAATTGGGTTCTAATTTTTAATGTAACAAACAAAAGCATTTCCGGATCTAAATTTTGATTGGCCCTATTCGTAGTTGGTCTGGGCTATAAATCATTTTCAAATAAAACCAGACTCAAAGCCCAGAGCTCAGCCCACAATGATGGCCTCGGTGCAAAATCCTAGAGAGAGGAAGGGTTTAGCTCCCTGCACTTCCACTCGGAGCTCTTCTGAGTTTGAATTTCACGGTCATGGACAAACCTGTAGCGACGCTTGATAACGGCACTACTTGCTCGTCATGGAATTACAGTGGCCAGAGATTGGCCACCGGTTCAATCGACGGAACCCTCTCCATCTTCGACCCGCGTGATCCCGCTTCTACCTCCTTCACCTGCACCTACAAAGTTAGGGTTAGTGGTTTTGTTGAAAATTCTTGATTTTGCAAGTTATTTCCTAACTGTTAAGTGGGTCAAAATTTGTTTTGCATAGACTATTTTCTGACCAAATTATTACTTAGAACGAACATTTTGAGACTCATTTTTCCGCCTCCGATGTCACAAAATATTGATTAGGTACATGAGGGTGCTATTCTAAAGGTTGTTTGGCTTCCACCAGATTACGGTGACGCGGTTGCGTGCATTTGCGCGGATGGAAATTTGTTGTTGTGGGAAGAGATTGTAGAAGGTAAAATTATTGGAATTATAGGTGTAATGAATACAAAAGTGTTACCTTTTCGTTTGTTTAATGTATTAATTGGATTTTCTTAATATGAAGATGCACAACCTCTTCAGTGGAAGCTGTGTAAGAGCTTTAAGAGCAGTTCAACTCAAGTATTAGATGTTCAATTTGGAGTCTCTTCAACCAGTTTGAAAATGGTGAGGTTTGAATTATTGTTTTTGTTACCACAATTTCACTGGTAAAAGATTTTGAAGCTACTTTAAATTTAAGACTGCCATTTGATGTATCTCATTTATGCTGTGCAACTTTTCTAACATGTGTGTGTTCTTTTGCTAAATCGAACCGGAATTTAATCATTTGTTGTTTTATGTTGACTTTGCAGGTTGCTGCATACTCAGATGGCCATGTTAAAATCTATGAGTTACTAGATCCGTTGGAGCTGAAAAATTGGCAGCTGCAGGTGAGAATTTGAAGTTGCTATAAACTGACTCTGGAAGAAAATCTTTGTTATGGTAAAACATTTATGCATGATAATTATCAGCCACTTTATAAAGATTTTGTTCTAGACTAAGGGACATATCTTGTGTTGCGATTTTTCTTAGTGTGTCTGATCTTTTAGGATCTCATGACTTTCTATAGATTTTTGCTTCATTTTTAACTTATTCTTATTTTCTCTTTTCTTTTCCAGGCTGAATTTCAGAATGTTATCGATTCTGTGTCTACATTTGCAAAGGCTTCTTGCTTATCAGCATCCATTTATTGGAATCCACAAAAGGGTCAAAATCATGAATCTAGCTTTGTTCTAGGTTTCAACTCAAATACCTCACAACTCAATTCCTCCAAGGTGTGCTAGATTATGTATGTCTTGCTGCTAAATTCTTACATTTTTGCAAATATTCAGGTTGTTATATAATAAAATTCACCTCCAAAGAATAGCCTGTTCTATATATCAAGGCACATGTTTTCATTTCTCAAAATTCTATGTGACCTGAATGGTTAATTGTTAATGATGTTGCAATTCTGGAGAAGAAAATTTAGTCGTATCTTGTCATTATTTATATTAATTTTGTATTATTGTAAGCTAGTTTTAGAACCCTTAAGAAATGAATGATGAGCTAACTGATGATGGATTTTTGTAGGTGTGGGAATTTGACCAGGCTCATAATAGATGGCTACCGGTAGCAGAGTTGGCTTTACCTGACGACAAGGGCGATCAGGTTTATGCTGTTGCATGGGCACCAAACATTGGCCGGTGAGGGTCTGTCTTTTATGCAATGAAAACGCTTATTACACAATCAACCATGCGGAGGCTATAGTATGCCTGTGAATAAAATGCTTTAACTGCATAATCACATGGTTAGCTGACTAATATATGATAAAGGATTTTTGGGGCAAGTTCAAAGCAAATTGCTTCATGCCATTACTTGCCTGATGCCTTTTGTTAGAAACAGAACTAAATATGAGTTTTATGGTATAACAATGAGCTAATTTTTCTTATAGGCCATATGAGATGATAGCTGTTTCAACTCAGAAGGGCATTTCAATATGGCATGTTGGAATAAACCCCGAGTTAGATGGAAGGCTCTCTGTAGAGAAGGTTGCAGCACTTTCTGGCCATGGAGGCGAGGTACCAACACCATTATTATGGATCTGACTTTCTTTTGATATTCATACTTTGGATGAAGTAATAGTAAAATATCATTGATATAAATGTGGATCCTTTACCTAATTAATAATGAGACTGGAAATTGGATATAATGTTAGAAGCACGTACTTGTAGAATGTGAATAAAATTTGCGTTGATCTATTATATTTTTATTAGGAGAGGGAAATACAAATTAATGAACTCAATGTTCATTTGTAATTAGGTGTGGCAGATGGAATGGGACATGAGTGGAATGACATTGGCAACTACAGGAAGTGATGGGATGGTAAGGTTGTGGCAGTCTAACTTGAATGGCGTTTGGCATGAACAAGCAGCATTGGAACCCACTTCTTAGCGCCCGCACCCTGCGGTCATTTCTGTTTGGGCCCTTTTAGGGGCAGATGCTGTGATTATTTTGCGATAGAACCTCGTTTCTGCTGCCAAGTTTCCTCTGCTCCATACGAGAATTGACTGCATCACTTTTTTACAAACCAGGATCATGTGTGTCCACCGTATTCAATTTAGAGTTTTCTTTGTATCTTAATTCTCCAATCTCTGTTGTGGGAGCTGCTAATTGCAAAAATACAACTAAATTGGCTGATTATGCCGTCATCTACACTTTTTTGGTGTTGTGTGATTAATCTTTCAGAATAACCATAGTTGGACTTAAGATTTAAGCTTCATTTAAGCGGCGGTGGTTTTAAAGCCGCAATTACAGTAAGACGAAAAATATTATATATCAAATATTAATAGAAAAATGAGCGAGTTTTACCGAGTAGTAATTAGTATTTTCAAATATTTTTTATATAGCGAGTAAAGTTTTAGAGGGTGCATTATCTTTCAAAAATTTTGTTAGGGATCTGTAAAATCTTAGCCAAGGTAGGCATGTAGCGTGGCCAGTGTGGCCCATTGAAGACTCTTCCTTGAAGACGCAGATTGCAGAACAATTTAAATGATGACATAGGGAATAGGAAAGACAGCCAAGCGCAAGCAGCATTGATGCTAAACTTTTAGTTGTCAGCCCGAACAGCAGGTCGCTCAAAGAGGAAGAGTTAAGGTCACTTTGATTTTAAACAAACGATTTGTCGTACATGAGTTTTTAGAGTGAAACGGCATGTCATTTTTATGTTAGGAAACGACACCGTTTTTCTCTGGATTTTAAACGCCAGAAACCTCTTCGTCGTTCCCTCGAGTTCATCGTTACCACATAGACATATGAGACCTATTCAATCTCGTAATCCACCCACATGAATGATAGATAAACAGCAAAACTAAATCATGGCGATCAGTTGTTTGCATCCGCAATGGCAACTCATGCCCACTTCTTTAATTTCTGCCACCTTTCCGGTTTCTTCTTCTTTCCTGCAAAATCCACAAACAAATCCATGTAAACTACCCAATGCTTTCAATTGTTGTAGGGGAAGAAGACTCGTCCGTAACATGAAAAGAGCAAAAACAAAAGCTTACGGATGGTTACTGCCAGTGGATCCATGGGCACCCAACATTGACTCCCAGAGTATAGCTTCACAGCTTTTTGCATTTTCTTTGTTTCCTTACCTCGGTTTCTTGTACTTCATCACTAAATCTAAGTCTGCTCCTAAGCTCACTCTATTTGGTTTCTACTTCTTGCTCGCTTTCGTCGGTGCCACCAGTGAGTATCTGTTTGCTTCTTGTTTGGGTGAAATTTTTGTTTTCGCATAATGTAGTTCTTCTTGAATTTGTTCTACTATTCGACTTGTTCATTGATGTCAAAAGCTTCGTTTTTTTTTAGTCTAATGCTTTCTTCCACTTTTGTCTGTGATGCCCACTTCTGTGTTGAATAGTCCCAGCCGGCATTTATGGTAATTTCTCAACGTTGAGCAATAATTTTATGCCCATCTGTGGACAGTGAATCTGATATTTATGTGTGTTTTGGACAGCAAAGGTGAAATATGGCACTTCCTTGTCTAATGTTGACTGGTTACACGGCGGAGCTGAGTCACTTCTCACTCTGACCAATTTATTCATTGTGTTGGGGTTGAGACAAGCTCTTAGAAAAGCTGCAGATGCAAAAGGAAACACATCAAATGTTGCACCGGGAATCAAAGAGAAGAAGCCTTCCATCTAGCTACAGGTCTATATATTTTTTATTGTTAGAGCATATTTGTTATTAGTAAATTAAATCTTATTACTATGGTCCTTTTCTGTTTTCTCACTTCAAATGGAGTTTTAAATATTAACACACGCTCCAGTCACTCTTTTTTTTTTTTCCCTATGTTTTCAGGAATTGTCGTCCTTTGCTCATCTTCGAGCACATTGTTAACTAGTCTCCATTTACGAGCACATTGTTAACTAGTCTCCATTTACGAGCACATTGTTATTGACTCGATTTGTACAAATCTTTTGTAACTTAATGTGATTATGAGCTTGGATGGAGAATTATATGTGTAATTCATTTTCCTTGGTTGCTTTTCTATAAATTTTTATCCCAAGTTTTATTTAGTTTTTGTAATTTTCTGAAGAGTGGTCGTTGTAGAATCTCACTTGAATTCCATCCATTGAACAAGATACAATTTAGTTGAACATCTTGTTAGAATCAAATTGAAATGTACAAGGTTTGCATTCTTCTTGAATTTGCTCAGTCAATGAATTTTAGGGGTTGCTTGTATTGGATGTTGTTTTGAAAACATCCTGTATGATTTATTAGCGTCTCTTGACACAGGCACTGACTAAAGCTGTATGAACCCTTCACCCATGTCCTGAGTATTGTTACACTATTTGCCAAAGTTATGCAGCATTTGCATATCAAATTTATTATACCCTGCTCTTGATGAACAAAGTCGAAAGCTTACAAGTAAAATTACTGAAACTAATTTCTGTCTCCCCCTTTCTCCTACTATAATACATGCTAGGAACAGCAATGGTGCAAGCTACTCAGGTAAGGTGCTGCCAAAATTCTAAGTTCAGCTTTATTCTTATTGTTTTTACATTGAAATATAATTAGAATGAAAATCCTGCTGTGTCAAATGGAAAGTTTGGATCAATTTCTGCTGGATCAAGGGAGAAATCCAAGTTCAAAATTGGAGAGTTGGCAGCTGAATTGTTGGCTGATTGTAGCTCAGGAAGATCAGATTCTGATCGATGCAAATTATGAACATCTCCAAAGTTGTTCATCCGGTTTGGTGAAATGAAATAATAGTTTGATTCGGCTTGGGAAGGAGGTATAAAAGACGATGAGAAACCATCTAAGAAATTGTTCTCATCAAGCATTAAAGGTGGAAAGCATTGGTCATTGCCCTTCATGCATCCAAATTGGGTTGATGGAAAGGAGAAAGGAGAGGCTATCTCTTTATTTTCCAGGCACTCATTATTCATGAGTAGACCTGCTCGTGAGTTTGAGATGATTTCCTGTGATTGCTTTAGTTGGTGATTGCTGTTATGGTGGTTTAGTCTCTGTTCATGTTTTTCTGGTGATGCTGGTTGTGGAACTGATTGACTGCCATGGAAGCAGGTGTGTTTTCCTCTGTATGTGATTTCAAATATTGTGGGATCTTCATCTGATCTTTGCACTTGTTTTGTAGCCCAACAGTTCTGTGTATTTCTGTATGTGCATCTATAATAGCTTCTGCAAATCCAAACAAAAATCAGAATTAGACTTGTTTGTGGTGAAATGTAAAACTGCTGTAAGATAAAATGCTCTGAGAAGTATGTTTCTCTGTTGAACAATCTTTTGTTTACAAATTCCATTCCAGGACAATTTTATGGAATTTATTGTGTGCGTTTGTTTGATGTTAGTGCACGCGTGTGTTGTGACAAATAGACGAGAATGTCTTGTATGAGACAGCTCACATCATTTACCACACACTGTCACCTGCTAAAATGGGATAAGGGAAAAGACTTATCACCTGGGATATCTGGCTCCAAGTATATCTTTCTGCCCATATTTCCTCCAGCTGTAGCCATCTTCCAGGGGGCCTTCGAGCCCTGTCTCAAAGTTAACTTTCACTTTATCTGTCCATCTTGGCATTGTCTTCCTGCAGCACAATTTCAAGTTATAAATGATCCAGGAATGACTGGTATCAAATAAACCATAAATTTGCAT
Source organism: Melia azedarach (assembly GCA_028052125.1). Classification (NCBI taxonomy): domain Eukaryota; kingdom Viridiplantae; phylum Streptophyta; class Magnoliopsida; order Sapindales; family Meliaceae; genus Melia; species Melia azedarach. Next base: position 876,327 of record CM051401.1, on the reverse strand, counting down.
CTAGCAACAAGATAAATATTCATGGAGATTATAAATCACCTCTTCTTTGAGCTATCTTGTTGGTCCTGATTATCCCTGAAACCCCCATCAAAATCCTCACTTCCAGGACTTCCATTGATGGAAATTGGAGATTCTGGCACACCAGAAGTTGCTCCCACACCTTGAGCCTGTCCCATTGAACCACTCCATTTCAGAATCAGTAGAGCCTTTTCATACGAAGATAAAATCCTCTGCACTAATGCTTCCCTTGTCTCAGCTGAAGAAGTCGCACCCAAATTCACTCTCAACTGTTTCGCCATCTCCATCCCTTCAATCAGCTCACTGATCAATGTCTTCTGCTCCCAGCTCCATACGGGCTCCATTTTCAATCACTGTCTCAGTACGGATTACCACCAAAAACTTGTGTACTCTGAAATTTATATCAGCTCTAACATGCTCTATACTGGATATAACGGGTCATCAAGAAGCAGATGGTAGCTTTTCACTGAGTAGCAGAAGTGGAAGCCAGAAAGGCAATGAAAAGGCCAGAATTTTGAGGAGCAAGAAGCTACAATCATGGAATGAGACAGAATCTGGTTTGTACTGCAACTTTTGTATTCCAGGAGAAAATATAATATAGAGAGTTAAAGCTTTGTTGCTTTGTAATGAAGAAGAGTGAAGCTGATGTTGGTTTTAAAGAAGAAAAGTGAAGCTTTGCAATTTAAAGGAGAAGTGAGATTTTTTTTTTGGGAAAAGAAGGAGTGAGATTGGAACGTAGAAACTTTGAAGTTTGACTGAGAAAACGAGTTTTTCAGCATGGACTGGTCTTCGGTCATATGAGAAGTAGAGAGTGAGAGTGTGGTTTCCGGTGGAGGTCCAAATGTTGACCAATTCTCCCTTGTTTAATAACACCAAGGTCCCTAAATTGTTACCATTTTTCATGTGAAGGCATAATTTGTTCTCCTTGGGCAATAACGTCCGGGTCCCAAAATTGCTTCAGTTTTTCATATAAAAACAGGATTATCCTTTTGTACCAGATAAGTACTTATAATATTTTGCACATATCGTGGAATTATTTTAACGTGAATGAGCAGTTTATCTCATTTAAACCAAAAATGGAGAGTAATATACAATATAGCTAAAATAAACATAATAAAATATATTACTCCTAAAATTTTACTCACTCGTACAATTTTTTTTCTCATTTATTAACTAGAAATGTTCTTAGATATGATATGATTGAGATTACAATTTTCTTTTATATATTTTTAGTGAGCCTTACTATTAAGTGAATTAACCCACGATAACTTGAAATATAACCCTTATCAATGATAAGCATCGAAATCAGAACCTCATAGTAGATTGAGATTGCAATTTCAAAAGCCGTTAAGGGATAAATTTGGGACCTAGAATTTAGGTGGCAACTCACTATATTCCTAATACATCAAATGCCCTTTAATATCAACTAATGTCCAAATTGATTATTAAATATAATTTAGTTATTTCACTGAAAGTCAAGAAGTATAATTTACTTGGAAAACATGAAAAGAGAGACATCTAGATGTTATTATCCCAATTCTCCATTTATAAATATTTTTTAAAATTTTGTCCCTGACGTGATGATTGGGATGAAGAATTACGGAAATGAATGTTAAAAAGAGAGAGAGAGAGAAGGTTATGAAAGTCAGAGAGAGACCAATGAAATAGTGTGGACTGAGAAATTTCAAACCTTATTTCCGCGTTTGCTACTGCTTTGCTTTTTGATACAAAAATGACATCAATCCTCTTGCGTAAGCTGATATTTATGTGGAGTGGGGATTTACATTATTAGGCTTTTCTGGAAAGCTTTGAACGTGGACTAAGTCAATTAATTATTTATCTAAAGTGCATGTGCCGAGTGATTGAATATACCACTTCTAGAATTCACCTTACTTACTTGTAACATGAATCTTCGCTGTTGAACATTATATAGATTAATTAGATAGAGGAAAATTAAGATGAAAAGAAAATCGAATGTAAAAGAATTGCATAGTTGTTTCTTTTTCTACAATTATTACTTTTAAACGTACGTTATTTCTTTTATGTTTCCGTTAAAAGACGTGCTTAGAGATTAAGTGATTTTTATTCTTATTATTAATAATTTATAGGAAATCAAGCCTATGCTAAGAAAAATCACCGGACTTAGGTGATTTGTTCAAAACATTTGTGATAATTATCATGTACAAACATTCACAATTCAGAATAAAAATTATTGTAAAATGTCAAATCGATGCACATTTTTTTTTAAAATTGATGTAAATTTTTATTGTTTTGACCAAAAGCTTACCATTATTTAGTTTACGGATAAATATAATTATTAATGATACATTCGATCCCTCGACTAATCGTGTTAGAACCTATACCTTCTATTTATTATCTCGCATAAATAACACAGATATTTACATACATTAAAATAAAGAAAATAGCCTCAAGCCTTCATTATTAACATACATTAAGATTTCATGCCCTATTGCACATATATATATAATTACATACATACATAACATGCTCAAAATATTTCATGTAGCATATGTATAGTGGTTTTAACTTTATTTATAAAACAACACCCTATATGAAATCTTATTTGACCTGGAGAAAATTAGAAAAAAAGAATGAGTTTGCGACTCAGTGAATGGTCATAGTTTTTAAAAGAAAATATATTTCCATACAACCATTACAATATATTTTAAAATCATACATAAATTGAATTTCACTTGCATCATAAGAATACATATAATCACAAATAGTTCATATAACACCCAACTAGTACCCGAAGAATATTATGCTTCGCGAAATTCTATTGCCCAATCGAGAAAAACCATATTCAATCCGGCAGCCTCATATCATTTGCCTAGAAGCTCACAGTTTACTTATATATATATATATATATATATATATATATATATATATATGTTATAGGTTCTAAAGATCTTATTACATAATATTGAGAGATGGGTATATATGAAATATTTTAACCAAATACAATTAATATTCAAATAAAAAATAACCACTTTTATGCAATCATTGAATATCATGCATAATTTAAATGTTATTTATCACGCAACAGAATTTAACATATCAATAAGCATATTAATCGCGATATGTTCAAACAAAATATTTTAAAAATATCCATTCACAGATCGATAGCTCTATTTTTGAAAAATTTAAAGTTTTTTGAGTTTCTTACCACTACACTGCTTTCTAAAAAATATATGATTCAATAATTTACCATTAAAATTAATTCAAAACCTAATACTTATCATAAATACAATAAAATAACTGCTTTAGTTTCATAAATACATTATCCAGTAAATTTCTGAATATCAATTTAACTTCTCAATACCTTTTCTTGTATTTTTTTCCCGATTTTTTGGGAAGAATTCTTTTTATTTTTCTTTTACCTTATTTTTCCCTTCCTTTTTTCTTCTCGATTTTGTTTTCTTTCTCTCTTTCTCAACCTAATTTGCTTCTATTCTGTTTCCTCTCAATTTACCTTTTCAAATTGAAAACATATAATTACATATATGTAAAGCCAACGCCCATCGCTTTAAATTATTATTTATTTATTTATCTTTCTCTGAACACATACTTAACACATGTGTCTCAATTTCTCTCTTCTTATAAGAATTTCAACCTCGAAATTCATGTTCTTGTCTAAAATAAATGCGGATATTAGACTGACATCTAATCCTCACGCTCTCATGTCACCTCCTGTACATCATAATTTCTCCATAATACTTTGACCAATAGGTTTGTCTTGTTGCAAAGTTATTGTTCCCTAAAGTCTATTATCTATGTTGCTTCCTCTTCATAGTCAAATTTCCATTCAATGTGTTAGCCACTAATCTAGAATATCAGAAGGATTAGAAATATATTTTCTTAACGTGAAGACATAAAAAATATTATGAATGCGTGATAATTCTGATGATAGAGTTAATTTGTAAGCCATTTAACTAACTCTTTCAATAATTTCATACGAACCCATATATTGCGGACTTAGCTTTTCACGCTTCGCAAATTGAAATATCCCTTTCTAAATAGAAACTCACAAGAAAAAATAATCACCACAACAAACTTCAATTATTTTATGCATTTATCTGCATAACTTTTCTATCTATCTTGGGTTATTTTTAATTTGTCTCTGATAGTTGAAATCTTCTAATTAGTATCTTGTACAATTAAATAACCCAATAATTTTCTCTCACCGATCTTATCCCAACATATAGATGTTTGGTTTTTTTTTCCGTATAAGGCTTCATATGGTGTCATATGAATAATAGACTAGTAACTATTATTATAGGCAAATTCATCAGAGATAAACATGCATCTCGATTACCTTTAAATTATATCACACACGCTCAAAGTATATTTTCTAAAATCTGAATGGTTCTCTTTAATTGTCCATTTGTTTGAAGGTGAAAAGTTGTACCAAAATTAAGTCTAGTCTCCATAGCATATTGCAAGCTAGGTCAAAATCTGGAAATAAATCTAAGATCCTTGTCAAATACAATGGATGTCGGTGCCCTATGCAACCTTACTATCTCATTCGCATAAATAAATAACAAAGCTCACATAAATAATAACCTTACTATATCACATAAATAACATATAACAAAATTTATGGATAAAGAAAATAGCCTTAAGCCTCCATCATTAAAATATATTGAGATTTTATGTCTTATTATACATATATATATAATTATATACATACATGACATACTCAAAATATTTCATATAGTATACATAGAGTTGTCTCAACTTATTTACAAAATAACTCCTTACATGAAATTCTACATGACCTGGAGAGAAATAGAAAAATAAGAAAAAGAATGAGCTTACGGCTTAGTGAGTGGACATAATTTTTAAAAGAAGATACATCTTCATACAACCACTGTAAGACATCTTAAAATCATACATAAATTGAATTTCACTTGCACAATAAGAATACATATCATTACAAATAATTCATATAGCACTCAACTAGTACCTAGAGAAATATCATGCTTGGCGGAACTCCATCGCCCAACCACTACTCACAGTTCGATAGTTTAATTCTCGAAAGATTCGGGTTCCTTGAATTCTTAACCACTATATTACTACCCCAAAAAAACATATGATTAAAAAATTTACTATTAAAATTAATTCAAAACTTAATACTTATCACAAATATAATAATAGAATAATAAAATTTCTCTAATTTTATAAGTACAATTTTAAATATCCATCCTAAGTTTTGAATATCTTCTTCTATATTTTTTTGCTTTCTTGCGAAGAATTTTCCTATTTTTCTTTTCGGTTTCGTTTACCTTCTCTGTTTGTCAACCTAATTTACTTCCGTTCTGTTGCCTCTCACTTTGTCTTTTCAAATCGAAAACATACAATTATATATACGTAAAGCCACCCCGGGATCGCTGTAAATTATTATTATATTATATATTTATTTATTTATTAATCCTCTGGACACATATTCAACATGGGTGTCTCCGTAAGACCACTAAACCGATCTGCACTTTGATAAGTGATGTTTGGTGGAATATTATAATTTTGTTCAACGACCCAGTCAAACAGTAAATAAGTAAATAATAGATAATTAATTATAAAGCCTAATTAAGCAATATAATTGTATATAGGTCAACAAATATATCTAATTAGTATCGAAAATGAACCCGCCGAGAAATGGAGTAAGCGAATCAAGTTTTGGTCGTTTTAGTACGAAATATGTACAACTATAGGATGTTATTTTTGAAAACAGGTCGCATGAAAATTTCGTTGTCTTTTGGACTTGGTTTTCAGGAAAAAACGCGTATTTGTGGAAAAAAATTGCAAGTGTGAAAAGGTGACCCATTCCAGAAGCGTAATTAGTGTGTCAAGCTTTGAACTTCTAGGTTGTTGACTTGTAATGATAAGACATGAACGCTGTCGTTTCAGATCCCACGAAGCTCATAACAAGAGTACGTAGTTGTATGGATTATATTATAAAGCAATTTTCAGCGTCAATATTACCTTACTGTATGTATGCATATAATTCTAATCACACTTAATTACTAAACTGGCTAGCCATTATTTATTAAGGTAATACGTGACACAGAAATGAAACCAAAATGGAGGGTAATAAAGTAATATATATGTTCAACAATAATTTCAAAGCAAGAATAAGGATCTGCAGATAATTAATTAATTAATTAATTACACAGGAGTTGCACTTGCACTCGAGGATTTTTGGGGCTTGTAATTATATCCTCTGTTTCTCAGCAAACAATATTGACTGTGTTTCATCGTCCAAAACCTCTCTATTTCATAATAAATTGATGATATGATTGATAACAGAAAAATATAATCTCGTCGGCTAAATAATTTCCAAATTAAGACATGTACTACAGTTGTTACATTAATCATATGATCACTTATTCTACATGTTTAGATGTTGCGTCTCTTAATATTTATGGATGGCTGTAAGAAGAATGCATTTTTTCCTAATTATTATTATTTTCGACCAATTTTTGGCCTCAGCTCATCTCTAAACTAAATCAATGTGCTGATAAGAGCTAGCCGGTGTTTTTCCTCATTTAAACTCCCAGATTGAATTTAGTCCTAAAATTAAACAACATTTAATCTTCCTATCTCTGTAGGATTTGCCATACACATCAATTCCACGTATAAAAGATTAACCATCAAGTAATAGCTTTTGGAACTTGAATTAATGATACTTTAGCAAAAAAAAAAAAAAATTAATTAGGACAAATATATTACATTACATTAGTTTTAGTTCTTTCTAATAAATTTTGTCACATATAATTTATTTTGAAAGTAACTAATTATGTTAGTGATCATAATAGTACTGAGAAAAAAAGGTAAATAAATAAAGCACATACTATATTTTATTGAAAGGTCCTATATATATAGTGCGACCTGAAAGCCTCGCAAGCATGCGACTATTTTTCTCTGGTTTTGCACTCCTTGTTAATGTTTCTTCTTTGATCTTTCATAGTAAATTAAAGAGGACTGGTCTCTTTTAATTCAATTATTAATTTTCTGGTCTTCTCTCTCTATGGATATCTCATGCAAACTTATGACAATCATAAAGGTGGACGAATACTAATCATAGTGTCTAGTGGTATAGAATTAAGTAGTCTAAAATTTGAAGACAAATTTCATTACTCACCAGTCTCCAACCAGTCTACGCGTCCTGTAAATGAAGTCTTCTTGCTGTTGAGTCATGTCTATGAATTCCCACTCTATACTGCTAACTTAATTCTGCACCACCCACAAACCAAACGACAATTATTTTTCTTTCAAAAAAGTATATATAAATGAAAAAAGGAAACGAAAAGGTCAGAAAAATACAGAACCTTCAGAGCTAATTACTGATTCTTGAATCAAACTAGCTAGAGCAGGGAATGAAAAGAAGTACTTCTCATCGTTACTTTTGACGAGGACAGGAGAGAATTTGATCGAACAGAGACACCAGGGAGAAATTATATGAGACAGATGTTGAAGTTGTAAAGGAAAGATTACAAGTTTTCATGGGAATGACTGACTGCTACAACGTCTTCTCGCTCTTGTTCATAGCATACGTTTTAAAAAATCCTTAGATATTTACGGTTCGAAAACCAGAAAATAATTAATTAAAGAGAAACTGACATACTCTCCAATGTATTATGTACGAGGTAATAGACAAATATTTTTTAATATTTAAAAGAATACATATATTTTTTTAAATTTGACTAAATAAATAAATACTCCTAAATTATTATGCAGTTATAAAAATAATTATTTTACTCTTCTTAGAAGGCATATTAATTGATTATTTTAATTAGATTATTAATATATAATAATCAATATATCCTTATGATTTATTTTTTTTTGATAATTATGTATTCAAGTATTTTTAAAAATTAATCTCTAAATTATTATTAATATTTTAAATAATTTATTATCGTTATATTAATTTATAATATAATTAATTAAAATAAATTTTAAATAATATTTAGATGATTGAATTATATTTTTTATATTTTGAGAATATTTTCGATAAATAAATATGTCATATTGAATATTTGAAATTTATATATAAAAAATGTTATAAATAATATATTTATGAAATTCAAATATTAGCTTGAATTTATTTTAATTATTTACATAATTTATAATTTTGAGAATAATTATATAATTTATACATAATTATAGTTAATGTATAAATAAATAACTTAAATAATTTATACAATTTATAACTAAATATTCTTAATTTATAATACAATTAATTAAAATAAAACCCAAATAATATTTAAATTATATGAATTATATTATTTATAATTTTAAGAATATTTATATAATTTATACATACTCTCTTAATTTATAAATAAAATAATTTATATAATTTACAATAAAATATTTTAAAAATATTTAATATTATTAATATAATAATAAAAAATATTTAAAATATTAATAATAATTTAAATATTTATTATAAAAAATATTTGAATATATAATTATCAAAAAATAAATCACAAAAATATATTAGTTATTATATTTTAATAATTGAATTAAAATTATCGATTAATATAATTTTTAAATATATAAAAATAAAATAATAATGATTTATAACTACATTAAATATATAAAAATAAAATAATTATTTTTTATAACTGCATAATAATTTAAAAGAGTATCTATTTATTATTTCAAATATCAAAAGTATCAGTCAATTTCCTATAATTCAATTATATTACAACTCAATCTTAAAAAAAATTATATAGTAGTCCCAGAATATATTCATTGATAACTGGGCTCAGTGATTTGAAATCCATTTTGTGGACCATGCGAAGGCCAAGCCAACAAGAAAACTAGAGAAAAGTAGGATGTAGCCCATATATATCCATTGGCAAGGCCCTACTAGTAGTACCCGCGTGATACGACTCTCAGTTTCTCACCTGAACTGTTCTTTCTTTTCTGTTAGATTCTCGGAAAGAAAAACAAAAACCCCTATGGGCATTTTGATTTCCAATATTTTTTAAGTAGAAAAAGAAAATTGATTCCCACTTGACGCTCTCAATGAGCCAAGAACATATCTTCTTGACTAAAAATCGAAGACAAATGTCTTTGGCTAATAGTATTAGGCACAAAACGATCAGGCGATTCCATTATTGGGCGTAAATTATTAGGTAGATATATGCCTTCGCTTACCGGAGTGGGAATAAGGTGCTGTCTCAACCCATACTGTAAAAGCAGATTCAAAGGCAAAATTGATGTGACAGAAGATTTAAAAATGAAAAAATCCCTCCAAGTCCATGCCTATATATTTGCTGCAACACACAGCGTTGTAGCACCGCAAGCACAGAAAATCTCAAGAGAACCCGTAGACTTCTTGTCTTGCCTCAATCAGCAACATGGCTTCAATGCAATGCTTCAAACCAGCTGACCAAACCTACAACCAAGGCCAGTACTATGGAAGCCCTGCCCCGCTGGTGAACGCCCAGACCCAATGCACCAGCAAAACCAATGCCTACTACCCAGACAGCGGATTGGGCAAAACCCAGACTGCTCAGTGCTATAGCCAAACCCAAACCACCAATCCAAACCATTCTCTTGGCTATGGAAACTACAACTCCCACTCCCACTCCCAAAGCCACACCCCTGGCTATGGCTATGCCACTGGCACCACCACCCACACTCCCGGTCATGGGTATGGTACTGGAACTGGCTCCACCCATAGCCTTGGCCTAACCCAGCAGACTTACAGTCACACCTCCAGCCATGGACATGGGCTAACCCACAACCACGCTCATGGCTTAGGCCACGCTAATTCATGCAATGGCCTGACAGCTGCATCAGGACAGCACTGCAGGAGAGGGGAGCACAAGAGGAGAGGTCTGTCCCAGAAGCTGAGGTATGGTCTTTCTGGTGACACCAGCTGCAGCAGCAGTGACAGCGAGAGCGACGATGAACACTGCGGAAGCGGAAACAGAATGGTAAGTCACAAGTGTTAGTTAATATACTATGTTTACTATTCCATCTTATTCTAGTTTTCTAACATTGATTTGTCTTTATAGATGATGCGTAGGCCACACTGCTAAGAGAGAAGAGCTACTTATTGGAGATCACAGCATATTAACTAAATAAAATAAGCATGAAGGAAATAAGTACCCATATCCATATGACATGGTTGTTACGGGTGGAACAGAAAAAATATATATATATAGTTTCACTCGGTATGGTGCTGTTCAAATAAATGTTCCTGTGATCATTCTGTTCTTATAAAACGCCAACTTCAAAAAGACAGTCCGCGTTGCTTTTGCTTCTGATTTTTCCGAAACCTGAATTAATGCATGATGATATATGAGTTATAACAAAGTTTTTAAATTTGAATCTGATCGGGCATATAACATTAATTGAATTGTTGTTATTCTCAATCTGCGGATTCCTGGTCCCAGGATATACGAATACAAAAACGCCTAACACACACACACACACACACACACACACACACACACATATTATCCTTTAGATATATGGGAAAAAATTAAAAACAATATAACAATCAATGCTTAATTTATTAATTACAGTATGATATCAGATGTAATCATCTTTTTTTTTTCATAGAAATACAAAATACATTTTGTTTGAGCAATCTCCAACACGTAACTCTTAGACAGAGCTATTATCAATAAAAGAGAGTAATTTTAAGGATAGTCAAGTATCAATTATTAAAAATTTAAAAAAAAAATAGGGAAGTGTGGCACCCCAATCAAGCACTGAGAAGAGATTCTTTTTGATTCTTTAGAGGGAAGATTTCCGCTAAAGAAAGCGAAAGATCCGAATTAATTTTTCAGAGGCCAAGCGGCCGAGAGAAGACAGCAAAATCATTGGAATGAATACTAACATGGCAGGGGAATCCTCGTCCTCTGCATAGATGGGAGACTTGCATCATGTGATTATATATGCGCAAGACTGTACTTTTATTGTAACATATGCGAACTTCAATTTGTTTTACAGAAGCAGCATGAGATGAGATGAGATGATATGTTGACACATAATTGGATGTGTGTATATATTCCTTTAATTAATACAAATAGGGAAGGAGTACCTTTAACCAAGTGGCTTTTCTAGCTAGGTTCAAGTCCCTTCAAATAATATATCAGGTAGTTCTCTCTAAAATAATTGATCTAAGGTAAAAAACTTCCTATTAAACGAAAATTTTCAGATTATGATCAGTAGATCCTATTTATTATATATGCACCTCAACAAAATAAATAAATAGATCAAAATCAATACATTGTGCTGCTGTCATTTTAGTCTCCCCTGTTTTTGCCTTCTCTGCTGCTCTTCTCTGCCTTGCTTCTATTGTTCTCCCTGCTGCCGGCCCTACTGCTGTTTGTGCCTGCTGCTGCAGTGTTACCGTTTTTTAGCTGCATTCATCTGCCGCTGCCTGTTACGGTATAACTGCTGTGAAGTTGCTGCATGCTGGCTTATTAATTTGAGCTGCTACTGGGGTGCAGCTTCTAATCTTTTAGCTTGGATGCTTTATTGTTTGTCCAATTTCTTTTGTAACTTCTTTTTCCTTTATCTTTTGGATGCTCTATTAACTTTTTCCGGTGTTTTTTATTCAATCTCTCTAAGAGTACTTATCTCTTGGGGATCATTTATTAAAAAAGAAGAAAAATTAATTATTTAATTTCATAACATACTCTACCCAATTCCATAATCTTAAATCTAATAATACAGTAGAACAAAAAAAAATCCATGGTGCTATCCAAGAGAACTCAAACCAATTGGAATAGCTCACTGATTAAATAAACAGGTGGTACTTGATTAATTAGCTTGGAGACCAATTGAAAATATACCGAGCAGTTTGGAGATGGGAAATTTAAAGCATTTTTTTTATGTATTCTTTATTAATTCATTTGAAGATAAAGTTATAGTTAAGCCGAGCACCATCCTTTACCTCTATTCCCATTTAGGACACACACACACACACATATATATATATGTTAGGTTATAACGAAGAAATTATAAAAAAAAATTTTATTCGTAATGATTGATGAAGTTAGGCCTGATCATTTTGTTTTCTCAAATATTCGTCAATAATATTTATTTTTTAAAGTATTTATTTATTAATTAGTGCTGTCTTACACATTAGGCAGACATATATTCGTGCAAGATTTCAACAGACTTTGATTTAAGATAAAAGTAATAATAGGGGTTTGATACCTCTACCCTGCTTGTATTCAACCTTGCAACGAAGTCTAAGCTTTAACTGGCAGGTGGCAACTAGGTTATGTTGTTCCATTTTACTAAATAGTAAATACTAATTACTAATGGAAGGCCATGCCAACACGAATAAGTACTGCAGGCAACTTGACTCACCCGCCTTCGATTCCTAGCTAGTACTGAAGCGATAGGATATTCTTCCCTTTCTTTCCAGTAAGAGGATTCTCAGAAAGAGACAGAAACCTATTTGGAGGGCATTTTCATTTGCAATATTCTATCAAGAAAAAGAAGATTCCCATTTTACGTTCTCAATGCGACAAGAACATATCTCTTTGCTTTATATTATCATGGATAGGAATTAAAGATATGGTGATTTTAACTTTGCCAGCTGTAACTGTAAGAATAATAATTAAGATAACCACAACGAGATGCCTTGGTCTTCAGGAGTGGGAATAAATGCTGTCTCAACCCACACAGTAAAAGCAGATTCGAAGGTAAAATTGACGTGACAAAAGATGTAAAGGTGAAAAAGTTCCTACGCAGCTCATGCCTATATATTTGCTCCAACACTTAGCTTTCTACCACCAAGCAAGCACAAAGAAACCTAAGAGAACTAGTAAATTTCATCTTGCCTCAATCACCAACATGGCCTCAGCTCAATGCTACAAGGCAGCTGAGCAAACGTGCTACCAAGGCCAGTACTATGGAACTCAGCCCTCACTTGCCAACACCGAGACCCAATGCGCCAGTAAAACTCAGACCTACTACTCAGAAAGCGGATTGGCAAAAACCGAGACTGCTCAGAGCTATACCCAAACCAACAATCCACGCCACACTCATGGCCACTCCCTCGGTCAGACTCATGGACGCGGCCTTGGCCTTGGTGGCACAGCAGCAGCATCAGGATGCAGGACGAGAAAGAAGAGAAGCGAGCACGGGGGTCTGTTTCAGAAGCTGAAGGACAGGCTTTCTGGCGATACCAGCAGCAGCAGTAGTGACAGCGAGAGCGACGATGAGTACAGGGCAAGGAGAAAGCCGGTAAGTCATAGATGTCGTTAACTTCAGTTAGATTATATATATCTTATTATGTGTTTACCAGTTTCCTAACGTCTGCTCTTTGGTGGTCTGGTACGCAGAGCTGTTAAGCGCGGAGCCGTTGTGGGAGATCACATCGAATTCCTCTCGCAGACTAATAAATAAAATAAGTATGAAGAAATAAATTACCCATGTGACATTGCCTTACGTTACGGGTAAAAGAGGAGTCTCAGTCACTCATGCTCATTAGAGTGTGTTTAAATAAATTAATGTTCTACGTATCTAATAAATAATTAGAGTTGATTTATATAGTTCTTGCATTGCACTCTTAATTTCTTCAATTCATCATTTGATATCAAGCACAGGCAAAACTGATCATAATAAATATAATGCTAATGGCTTAAAACTAAAGTTGACATTAGTACCTAGATCATATATATTATTATATGGTGCTGCATATATATGGACAGTGATTAAACAGGCAATAAAATAAGTACGTTCTCTTCTGGCAAAATGTTACTGTGAATTAACGTTATTGAAGTAATGGTTATTAAATACCAAATTAAACTAAAGTAACCAAGTGTACATTGCCAGCCCGGCTCTCCTATATATAGCAGAATTGTTCGTTTCCAAGAGGAGGGTAACCATTAATTGAAACGGTATATACACAGATCTCCAATAACTTATCAATATTGCCGTCGCTTCAAGACGATGGATTTTGCCATGCGTTGAATGACCGTGTTAATTATAACAAATAAGTGAAGCAACAGATAATAATGATATATAAAACAACAGAAGCCAAAATTCTAAGTTCTTTGAGAAAAGTATAAATCATATAAAGGATCGATCGGCCATCTATCTATATGAATCATAAGATTAATTACGTACTTTCCTAATTAATTAATCAGAGCACAGTACACAAGTCACCTTTCTGTACAATATTGCTCAGTCTATTTGAAACCCTAGTCAATGGAATCTAGAAGTTCTACAAAAATAAAGTCCCTTGTAACGCAAAGGAATACATAATAATGGTAGAGTTACAAATTTATTTATATAAATATATTAGTATTATATTATTGTTATATATTCACGGGGTTGAAAAGTCATATGGATAGTGAATTTGCCTAGCTATGCACCACGTCAAATAACTGATTTGAGTAAAGTTAAAACGAAGTTAAGTTTTGTTAGTTTAACCTCGAATTATATATTATACTATAATTACATTTAAACACTTGTAAATTTGTAATTAGATGGAATTATGACTATATATATATATGTGTGTGTGTGTGTGTGTGTGTGTATTGTAGTCTTTGTGATAAAAAATTAACTTTATCAAAAGAAAAGTCTGAATATACAGCCTAAAAATTTTGTATCATCAAGGCCAAATGTGTGTCTTTTAGAATTTATGTAGTTTTGATTGGTAAAGCTAGCACTAGTTGGTACTATTTTGCTATACCTTTCTTAATGCTTTAAAGTGTTTGTATGATGTGTTTAAGGATTAAATAAGGGTCATAAGCTTTTCTGCCTTGCTGCAAAAGCAGAGAAAGATAAGTTGTTTCATAACATTCGCTTTAATAGTAAAATAATGGTGTCTAATCTTTTATTTGCAGATGATAGTCTTATTTTTGTAAGGGCAGCAGTGGAAGATTGCTTGAATCTGAAAAGATTATTCACTCTTGCTGTACCACAGCCTTAGGACCAATCTTTAATTTTGAAAAGTCTTCTATATTGCTCATGCTCGAACATTCAACACCAAATGAAGGAGAGAATATGTGACATTTTCAATCTACAAGCAATGTCTCTCTACGAAAAGAACTTGGGACTCCCTCCTATGGTAGGCCGAAATAAAAAAAAGCTATTTTAATGGTCTCAAGGCCAAAATTATGAGCAAAATTCACAGTTGGAGTTCAAAATTGTTCTCCTGTAGAGGCAAAGAAGTTTTACTAAAAGCAATAGCTCAAGCTATTCCTACTTATGCCAGTGTTTTCAAACTTCCTACTTCTTTATACGATACTTTGAAAGATTGCTTGCAGCTTATTGGTGGCGGAAGGCAGATACTTTGAAAACAATTCACTGGGCAGCATGGAGAAAGCTGAGCCTTCCAAAAAGAGAGAGCGGGTTTGGGTTTCGAGATGTGAGGGCTTTTAATCAGGCTCTTTGAGCCAAATAAGGCTGGAGAATTATTCAGTTCCCTGATTCACTGATTAGCCAAGTTCTAAAGGCTAAGTACTTCCCAAGATCTCACTTCTTACAAGCCAAAATGGGAAGCAATCCTTCTTATGTCTAGAGAAGTATCTTATGGGGCAAAAGAAGTGATAAAAAAGGGGAGCAGATGAAGAGTGGGAAACGGAGAACAAATTCAAATCTATAAAGATCAATGGTTGCCGAGGCCTACTACGTTTAAATTTATTTCAACATATTCTCTTGCAGAGGAAGCCAAAGTAGCAGAGTTGATTACATAAACTAGAGAATGGAACTATCAGCTGATCACACAGCATTTCATCAAGACAGATGCAAAGGCTATAATGAAAATCCTTCTCAGACAGCAGCCAACAGAAGATCAGTTGCTTTGGCATTATGATAAAAGAGGTTTGTATTCAGTCAGAAGTAGATATCAAATATCCAGATGTCCCCTCTAGTTCAAACAACAGTGGTGGGTGGTGGAAGTTCTTGTGGTTCAAACAACAGATGATTTGTTGGTCCATCTGGTACTCTAGAAACTCATTCCTGTATGCTGGAGACTCTAATGAACCTCAGAGAATTTGTGCAAGAGCTGAAGCAATTCTGGACGATTTTTAGTCCGCTAACTCAGTTTCATCTCAGGTACAGAAGCCATGTGATTTTTTACGACCAATGAATTGGATTCCTCCAAGAAGAAAGTGGTTTAATTGAATGTGGATGCTGCAGTGAGTAGCTGTAGAAGGGTGTGCTGGCATCAGAGCAATTATAAGAAATGAGGAAGAAAAGGTAATGGCAGCTGCAATGTACAAACCGACCTTCCTGGACGACATGGAGTTTTCAGAAGCTGAAGCAATTTTCAAAGGTCTGCAGTTAGCTTTGGAGGCGGGACTCACTCCTTTGATTGTTGAGTCCGGAAGCCTTAATATGGTAAATTTAATCCTGAAGCAATAGTTACAGGAGCTGAAATAAAATTTGTTATATCAGATATCTGGAATTTAGTTGCTGGGCAAGATGTTGTTTTTAATTATATTTCTAGATAGGCCAATTTAGTAGCTCATAATATGACAAGGCTAGCTTTTGTTTACCCAGACTCTATTGTCTGGTTAGAAGAAGCTCCTCGAGAGTTGTCTTGTCTTTTGTAATGGTTTTGTTTTTATTAGATGTTCTGTTTAGTATAAAAAAAAAAAAAAAAGGGTCACAAGCAAAAATTATATCCAACAGCAAGGATATGGACAAATTCGTTTTAATTTCACATACACACATATATACAGTTAAGCCTCTGATTCCCAAAAAACTCAGGTTGTCCAAGACTTTGAAGTATTGCGCCTGTACTCTGTACAATACTCGAGTCGCTAATTGCCATCAAACCGTCCAGCCAACATGTTTATATAAAAGGGGTAAATTTCGGTTCTATCAATCAATTTATTAAAGTATACCATATATGCCTACTTTTGATTAATAACCATCGTTTCATCTCAAATAATAGGAAAATTATTTTACCCTTATTTTAATTAAAAATATTTATATATACTCCTAAAGTTACAAAAATAACTAATATCTTTTTAAAATATAAAAAAAATGACATATACCTCTTAAAGTAACTATACAATTATATAAAATAAATATCTTATCCTTATATATGGTTAAATTTATCATTTAATTTTATTATTTTTACATAATGATCAATACAACTTTATAATTTAAACATAAATAATGTTTTAAATATTAATTATCAAAAAATAAATTATAAAAGTTATATTGGTCGTTATATTAAATAAATAATAAATTTATATACTTTTTAAATATATAAGAATAAAATATTTATTTTGTATAATTGTACAGTAATTTTAAAGAATATATGTTATTTTTTTCGTATTTTAAAGAGTTATTGGTCGTTTTTAAAATTTTATAAAAATATATATAATATCTCTTAATTAAATAAAGGATAAAATAATTATTTTATTACTAGTTAAGAGATGGAGCGATGAATTTTAATAAAAAATAATAATATATGATATATATAAATAAAAATGAGTGACTGGACTGAAATTAATCGATATATATATGTACGTAAGATTTACAAGTACAATAGTGGATAAGTGTAATAGCCAGCGATATATATCTCTTCCCACGCATAATAAGATCCGAAATGTACGTTGAAGTAATCATATTTTTCTTTTCATGCTAGCCAGCGAAGCTCGAATAAACTAGTGGTCGTGATTGAAAGCTGAACATATTAGCTGCGCCCGACTTGATCTATATACCCTTCGCAACTTGCAAGCGAGCGAACTATATTCTTAATTTCCTTTTATTGGTCATCGGACAGATTCTCTGGTGAAGTGACCCAAAGCATGGACTTTGAGGTACACAATAATATGATTCCCATCTATTATTTACGCTGTCAATATTACAAGAAGACGAAAATACGGGTGCACTTAATATCAACACGTCCATTATTGCCATTCCCTGGCATTTATTCCGATCGATAAAAATAGAAGGTGATTACACAAGAAAAGCACATATTCCATTACTGATGTTGTTACAAAAGGAATCCCACTTACTCTCCATGGCTATATATTTTCGTGTAACACCGCTTGCTTTCAGCATAAATTGAGAAAACAAGGGTGAAAAACTAGAAACTTTATCTAGCATTCTAGCAATGGCCTCAATGCAATGCACTAAACCTGTTGAGGTAACCTGTCACCAAGACAAGAATTCTGGGCATCAGGCTGGCCATAGCAACCATGAGAATGCCCATAGTGCCGGCCAAACCCATGCCCACAGCCACCCCTCAGGCGGCCATGAAACAGCCAAAAGTCACTCTTCCAGTAATACCCATGGACAGCATCATGCCGAGCACCACAAAACGTCCCATGGTACGGCAAAAGGACACTCTGCCGGCGTGCAAAAATCATCCCATGATAGTAGTGCAGCTTGCCATGGAAAGACTGAAAAGAAATTGAAGGACAAGAAGGAAAAGAAAAGCCGCGGGCACAAGAAGGAAAAGAAAGAGAAGAAATGCGACGACCACAAGAAGGAGAAGAAAGAAAAGAAGAAGAAATGCAAGGATGACAGCAGCAGCAGCAGCAGCAGCGACAGCGATTAGCTGCCCAAAGAAGAAGGCAAGTCTTATCAGAACAAATTACATGAAAGACAATATTTTCTTTCTCTTTTTGTTCTCTAATTCATCGCTTGCTGTTAATTGCAGATGCAAGAGGAGCACTGATGAAGAATCCTCGCAATACATAACTAAACTAATAAAATAAATAAAAAGTCTCCGACAGACATGGCCATTGGCAAGTGAGACTTGTAGTTTCACTGTACATATATAATATATGGTATGCATAGTCTGTCGTACGTGTACGTAAACTAAATTTCATACATGCTTTTCTTATTAATGAATAAATTACTCTAGCTATTTTGTTTATGAGAAAGTTGTGTTGTCCTTCTTCAATTTACTTAACTAACACTTCTGGGGTTCATTTATCCAAAAAAAAAAAAATCATTAATCATTTGCTTGAATGCCTGAGAGACTCGACAAAAACTATCTGGCGTCTCAAGGTCAAGGCAAATGCTCAAGATGTTAACACAATTTCTGTTGACCACCTCAAGCTAATAATCTCTGTTTTTTTCAAATAAAAGAATGGGGAATTAACACATACCTCCCATGAGTTTGAGAAGCCTACACTTAAATGGAAGGTTTAAAAAAATTCACACTTATCTCCCATAAACCGTTAGTTAACCGTTAGAAAATCATTAGAAGACCGTTAGAATTAAGGGTATTTTTCGACATTATTATTTTTAACTTATTACATAATTAATTCCCATAAAATATTGCATTATTGTTCATATAATAATATTATTTTACATAATATAAATTAGTCTTATTTTCTATAATTTTAAAAAAAATTCTAAATTTAGAATTAATATTTAGAAATTTTGTAAAATAAATATAGTATATCCAGGTACTCATTTAATTAAATTATATTTTATATTATTTTTTGTTAATTTAGTGCACATACACATTAAATAAGTATAATTTTAAAATTGTTATTAACTTAAAAAAATTTATGATTGTGATAAATAATAATATTAAACATGTAAATTCTACTTATAAATTAATATAATAGTATTATTTTGTTTATATATATTTTATATAATTTTTCATATAATTTATTTTAAAATTTTATCCTTATAACTTGAAATCTTGAATAATTAATAAACAATAATACAATATTTTGTAGGAATTAATTATCTAGTAAGTTGTAAAATAATTAAATTGATAAAATATCTAAAATACCCTTAATCCTAACGGTCAATTAATGGTTAACTAACAGTTCAGGAGAGGTAAGTGTGGGTTTCTTCAAACTTTTCATCTAAATGTAAGTTTCTCAAACCTCAAGGAAGGGATGTGTTAATTCCCCGTAAAAGAAAAGAAAAGCCATATATAATAGCCAATAATCCAATCTAACCGCTTACTATAAAGAAAAACGAACCTAATACTAATAGCTCCATAATTTCTTCTACCAGCAGATTCCTTCAGGTTTAAGTTAATGTCCACAAGGCAATTAGTCCTTTCGCTTTTCCAAAAATAATGATTTACGGATATTGTCAGTGCCAAGAGGACAAATGTGTTAAGAGTGGAGAGTTGTGCCACATGTTCAAAGAAAAATAAATAACTTATTCAAAGGATAGCTTCGAATAAGAAGTCAAATTCGTTAAAATTATATATATATATATATGTACGTATGTATTTGCTGCACGGTTGGGTAAAGCATTATTTAAATTTAAAAATAATCAAGAAAGAATCCGAATTATGTAGTCAAGAAGCATATTTAGATGTCAATTATCCATTGACCTGAACATTTGCCTATTTATATATATTTGTCCCCAAAACTGACTTGGATTACCAGGCAACCAAAAACTCTAATCTCCTTTGCCTGCCTGCCCGTGACGTGGTGCCTTCATCCCAATGTTACGGGTATGCCAATGAATCTCATCGGGAAGCATACTGGGGCTACAGTCAGAGCAAATATGGATCATCATGACTTGGGCCCTGCAGGCCAAGCCCATTACTGGAACTGTGGTCCAAATCCAGAGCATAGTAGTAAACGCCGGGGATATTCGTACAAGAAGACTGGAAAGAAGCAGCAGCAACTATAGCCCTTACATCTCGTTCTTATTTTCATACTCGATGCGGACGTGTACGTGGGTTTTTTAAGTGGAATATGTTTTGCCATACCTCTTTATATACCCAATTACTTATTTGTTCAAAATTCAAATTAAAAATAAATAAATAAAATTTTACACTTACTACAAGTTAAGGTATGTGCTATACTGAAAAAAAAAAAAAGTCATGTGCTATCACACTGTGCTATGTTAAAAAAATTTCTTTTTCCATTTCAGTAAAAAATTAAATCGAAATATATGAATTTTGAAATAACCACTTCATAATACCCAAAAATTTGTCATCCCTATAACTAGGGCAAGGTATTCTGTTCTCCATTGTAGACTTGTTGCTTCGGGAGTATGGACGACGTGGTGTGCCCATGTATAAGCTATATGTGTTCCATGAACGGATCTATGATGTCTGCGATAGCTTTCTTTTGCTTATTTAACGTTCTCAAGTTTGATTTTATTCGCTAGCATGACCGCAATTATAGCATTCATCAGCATTGAAAATAAGATTTTAAATACAGATTCTATGAACAGGCTAGAATAAATTGTTTTACATTAGTACACAATTTGGTTCTTATCTACACTTTCAAGAAATATACAATATTTTGGGTGGGCAAATAGGTGAAAATACCTGCTTTTATTTTTCTAGAAAGTTTTTTTATGAAATCATGCAACAACAGCATATCGGATTCAAAAGCTACAATAACAAAGTGAAGGAATCACGTCCGTTAAACTGAAGTTGTATCCTTTCCTTATTGACAGATTCTCTCAGATACTCAACTAGATGGGTCACATGGCTAGAACAACTATCTTCAAATGAAAACAGGGTAGAATAATATTTCAGTACGTTTTAAAGCACTGGGTAAAGCTTTTTCTGAATGAAAATAAGATAGCATAGAATTTCAGTACGTTTTCAATCACCAAGAACAGCTTTGTTTGAATGAGAACAGGATAGAAAAGGAAGGATTTCAGTGTAGACAAGAGTACATATTTCCATCCAAATAAATACGGAAATTTTCAGGGGGCAGCAGGATTAAAAAGGGCAACACACATTTTTCCATATAGAAACATTTTTGTCCCATCATAAAAAAGCAGATTCAAACACCGACGATAATTAAAGCGAAGGAATTCCACTAACCATGCCTATATATTTGCTCCAAAACTATCTACAAGTATCAAGCAACTACGGCAAGCCTAAGAAAAGTTCCCCTTGCCTGATTACCACCGTGTTGATGCAATGCTATAAGCCCTAAGATAATACAACGCTTGATAGTACATAAAAAACTCTTGTACAAAAGTGATTTTACTTTTATCCAACAGAACTGGAAACAAATGCTGCAATGGCCTGGACAGCAAGATCTTCAACTTCACCTTGTGTTGTTTCCTTTGTTTGCAGGTGCTTCTTCGCAATCTTGAACGAGTGGTCACCACCATCAATCACATGCAACTCATTCACAGACTTCATAGTTTTGCGAACAGCTTCCAGCTTCTCTAGGGGGCAGAGACCATCTTTGCTACCCTTCACCCAGAAAGGCACAGCACAAGAAGAACAATGATTTACAAGACAGGCTAAAGCAAACCGAAGTATTTCTTTGGGATAAAAAGTCCATTAGATATAAGAATAACCACAAATTAACCCTGGTAGTGATAGGTAAGGCACCAACAATAAAAATATAACCATTCAAGTTTTATTGAAAAAGAAGTTAAACCAGATGAGGAGGAGAGACCTAAGGTCAGATAGTTTCAAAATACTCCTATGATCACAAGAACACACTTCTGTGACTCCTAACTCTTTTCAAAGGTATTTTATAAGGATGTAACAAGGCTACCTGTACAAACATAATAGGAACTGTAAGTTGCAGCAACAATTCATCTCGTACTGCTCCGTTTGTGCCCTGAAATATTAGGATAGTGAATTAAAAATAATTTCCTAATTACATTTGGTGTCTATTGTGTTTCAGTTATAGCACAGACTGTAAACACTTCATGGGGCCTGCCTTCCCATGACAGCTTAAGGAGAAATGCTTTTGCCACCATAGCTAGATTGAAATGATATTAGAATCATAAAAAAATTGGTGTCCTGATATTCCTTTAAGCAAGTAAGGCCAAAAGGAAAATAATTATAGAAAAAACTGCAGAAAAGTTTCAGTCTTCAATAATTATTTCTTGCCTTCCAGAAGGGGCAACTGAGGGAAGAAATGCAGTGAAATTTTTTGAGGTCAGAAAATCCCAATATTGAAATCATAGTCACAAAGATGCTGCTTGTTATCTAGCTATGTGGATAATCAATAAATTTCATTAGCTTTCAACTCCATTACCTACATGCAGTATAATTTTACAGTAAAAAATAAATTAAGATTTGGAGGTTTCGGAGATTATTTATAAAAAATAGTTAAAAAGGATTTAATAGAGAGAAGTATGAACAAATAGCACCTTCATTAATCTTATCAGGCATGTCCAGGAAAATCAATTGACCTAGTCAATAACACTGGAATCAATAACTAGAAAAAGGATTGCCTGTATTGTTATTTTACATCAGAAGATGATCCAAACAATGTTATAGATGTATATCACACTGTTAACTATTACTAACTGAAATAAGGTTGTACAAGCAAAATTCAGGATCCCAATTACACTAATTCTTTTACCTAACCTGCACTAATATGTAACTCCCTCTTAAACATAGGTAATACATTTAAACATTATTTGAGAATATGCTGTTGCAATTTTATGATACACATAAAACGCAAAGATAACAGGCGCACAATTTAGTAATTATAGAAACAAATTTTTCTCCAAAGCATATATTATTGAGATGCAATGAACACCACCATTTTGGGCATAAAGTAAGGTACTTAAATAATTGCAAACCTTCAGTGGGTATCCCAAGCAAAGTACAGCTGAAGCAGCAATGTCTTCCTCGCAAGCTACCATGCAGCTGACTCTACAGAAGACACTTTTGAAAATAAGAAAGAAAAAGCACCAAGAGATATATAATACAAAGCAATGTTTACAGATTAATTAACTTTGCTGCTTGCATATATGCTCATATTTTTAGCAGAACTTCCTCATACAGACAAGAAACAAAGTAGCCTACCATGCAAGAAAACTCATAGAAACTTGTTCCATCTCAATTACTAGGAGTGTTTTCTAATGCTAACAAACATTAGTATTTTCAGCATTTCAAAATCTGCACAATAGTATTTTCACACTGAAAATCTCATAATGATTATACCTTGAACCCATGGATTTCCCTGCCAAAATCAGAGGATGGCCAGGGTACCTAGCAACAGTCTTTCTGACAACATCTGCATGAAACTCAACCAGTTTTTCTGCTTTGGGAGGCGCCTTTCGTTTTCCACCAGAAATGTCTGCCGAGAATCAAATCTATTAATTTAGCATAAACTAATTTATCATTTACCCAGTCCGTTGTCTTGCACATCATAGAGATTGTTGACTTAAAGTATCTCAAACATACAGAACACAGAAATCAGCCAAAACAACCAGTTTAACAATTTAATGAGAAATTGACTTACAAGGATAGTCAAATGTGACTACTTCAACAGCTTGCAATGCCTTTCCTAACATATCCTTCCATCTGCATAAAACATGTCAACTTTAGTTGGGTCACTGGTCATAAACTGTAAAATAATCTGCATTCTGCACCCCATATTTGCTCTTCATTTTATTTTTGTTTACTTTATTCCTTCCCAATAGTTAATAAAAAAATCATATATGCTGTAATTCTTCATGAACAAAAGCAAGAAATATAAGCATCAAAGAACCCAATCATCTATATACAACCAAATAATCCACTTTTACAGGTACTAAATGTAGCCTTGAAATAAATTTCATTTGAAAAAAAAAATAATTTGTGAATATAAAAACCAAACTGGTAAAAAGAAAAATAGAGAAAAGGCGTGACTTGATCATCCAATCAGAAGACGACGGAGCACCAGCGCCGTGAGCTAATACTACCACTGGTGATGACACGTCATCAACGCCTTCATCCTTTCGCCTTCGCTTCGATGGTGGTGGAGAAGAACCCATTTGGATTTCTACTAACAATCAGCTCCCATCCTAATTTTTTTTTGGTTTTAGGTTAACCCTATCATTAAGCCACTGACTACTTTTTGGCGCCAGATGTTAACAAACATTGAGTTTCGTGCTCATGCCACTTCACTTCTCTCACGTGCGAGCTCACGGTCGCGAAACAGTTGCCCATACCACACATTGATGAAAGGCCCAGACTAAACTAATGGGCCAAATTCAAGTCCATACTAAACCCGAAATGGGGCCTAACCAAAGCCGAAGCCCAGTTCCGTTGACCTTTAGAATGGAAAGTTGACAACAAAGCCAGCTTGAACGTTCGTCGTTAGGGACCATCGATCTCAGTTGACCAACGACGAGTCTAGCACAAATTGCTCTTATTTTTCTATATATTTCCAGCAATAACTGTCGTTGACAAAGAATAATAGCTGTGCACAATTTACGCGTTGAGAAAAATCAAACTATGAAGAATATATATAGCATGATTTGAAGACTGTTAAAAAAGAATTATCTTAGCGTTGACGCTGCTGCAAGTAATCATGGATAAGGTTTTTGATGCCTAAAATTCTTTTTGTTTTAGAAAAGATTATTAGTTGCCTTGCCTCGTCAATGTTCTTAAGGGCTAGCCAAGCATTTTGTTTTCACGTAGGCACCAAATGGTCCCCGATTAGCACTGATTGACTACGATTTGCACAATTCGATTGAAGCATAATTTTGTCTTCATTTTGACTTTTGTATGATAATAATTCATCATGCTATCTACTAACACTTTTTATCGCTAATTTTTTATACTGATTCGGAAAACCCTGTTCGGATATAAAAGGATCTGGTTTGGCCACTAAATGTCAAGTGCCAATATATGGGGACCCCAATACTAAATTGTGTTACATGTTAATTTTCTCCACATTTTGACATACCCTTTTGCTATAAAAAGGCGTCTAAAGCAATCATTCTCCACAAGAATTAAGGCAGACCATAAGAAATTAAGATAAACGGGTGAATCTTTTCCAAGGCATTGGTTGTTCACTCTCCCTCAAGGGCTTCTGATTACAGCCTGGGCAATCAGAAATATAAAGTTTGGATTTCTGGTACAAAGGGCAAGGTTAGAAGCACTTGGGGGAGATCGAACAAGTCGTGACTTGCTTACAATGTGTTTGTTTTTGCTCTGTCCGAAACCACCTAGGCATTTTTATTGCTCACTCTCCCTCAAGGACTTCCAGCAATGGCAAACGCATGCATGCATGCAGCAGCTAGGCCTGAGGTCTATGGGGAGAGCGGACAAAAGTTGTCTTGACAAATTCAAATGTATGAAACACGAAGCAACGCAAGCCAATATCAATGGCACTCATTGCTCACTCTCCCTCAAGGGCTTCTGGATTTCGCCTGTTCGATCTAAGGCTTATACTGAGGTCCTTGGGGAGAGTGGATAATGCTTGCCATGTCTTCGTGCACTATACATATAAGCCTGAGTCACGAACACAACCCATGCCACTTACAGTTCAGGTGGGTTCAAAATTTTCTTTCCTTCCTCTTCAGCATGGATATTAATGTGTTATATTATATAGCACCAATTCTCTTATTATAACCTGAACTTTTATCTTAATAAAATATTCAGACATGTATATTGTTTGATGTTCTTTATCTCTCACATTTCATGCATAGGCCTCTTAGGTTATTCATACTCATCAACTGTCGTTATCAGACATTATATAGATAATAGAATAATAATCAACCGCTTGACAACACTTTAGTGCACATTGTTTTTGGTTCCAAATAAAAGCAAATTGCGTCAACGAGCTCTACAGTTACTTCTGGCAGAAAAGTAAATCACTAACCAGAGGCATCTCAAATGTGTGCTACGTATCAACACTACAAGAACATTTTACGAAATACTAACAAATTAACCCATAAATGGATCTCAGCATTTTATTTGATCTATCTCATTAATTTTCCTTTACCTTTCAATTGATTTCAGTTCCTATATTTTTTCATTTGTTATTCCTCTTTTCAATTTTTTGAAAAAAAATTCATTACTAGTAGAAACAGGAAGCAACAGACTAGTGGGTGGGAAGTGAGGTGTAATTAAACTACTACTACCAGGTGGTCCCAAATTCAGCATTGACGTTAAAGAATAAGTTTTGGGATTGAATTTTTTTTTTTTTAAATTTTTTGAGGGGGCTTAAAATGGACTCAATACCAAACTGACGCATATACAGAAGCGTCTGCTACTGTTAAGAAGGATTACGAAGAAAGCATGCCTGAACAATACTCGGGCCATATCACATAAGTTAGTAACATTGGATGCCGAAGTTATCGAGAAAAATATATTCACATTTCATATCGCGCAAACAAAGCTTAACATATGTCTCAACAGAGAGTTGTGTTGTTGCGTAGTGCTTATCCATAAAACCAGACGATTCGAGACGACATTGTGGACTTCTCTGCGTAAGAAGACGATAAAGGGTTTTAATTAGACCAGCGCGCAGACGACGTGGGGACAGTGATATAGTGAATGCAACTAATGCTGTAGCGAAAGACATAATGCATGTGATCTACAGAAGAAAATGTCCCACATGTCAGCATACGGCATTCTCTTTCAAACTTTTGCTATAATTTCAGGTTATGCTTCCTCTGTTTCTTTATAACCTTAACTAGATAAAGTGGCTTCTCAAACTGTGTATGAAATGAAATCACCTGTCCTATTATATTGTCCAACAGAAATCTGATACAGGAGAGGAATCTCTCTTCTTTTCATCACTATACATATTACTGATCGTTTTCTCTCTGTGGGCCCCTGGATATTCATGATTTGGACCACGGCAGACTAATCTCTTCACTCGGAGTTATTTAGGCCCATGAACATAAAAATATCCTGGCCGTTTGATACATAATTTTTTCTATTAATTTGTTAATAGTTATCTGATTCTTTCACATTTCATTGCAGTTTGCATGGATGAAAGAAAAATGTGGTAGAATGGGTTTGAGGAATATTAGAACACAATTCAAACTATGAAAACTCAGTGATATCATGAATCTGGTTTAGCCGATGACTTCTATCAATATAGAGATCAATAATGCTTAATACAAAATCTCCAAGAATTCCTCATACGGATCAAATCTACAAATGTCCTAATAAATTTCTCTTTCACTTATTTTCTACAAGCACAGCTGGCATTCTTTCTTCTGTGGCAGCACTGCTAAGCCAGCTCCTGATTCTTCTCCACAACTCTCACCCCATTGGCAGATCTAAGCACATTAGCCTGTTACATATGATCGAATAACCAAACAACAAACAGAATAAATTAGTGTATTTATCTTACTTATAACACAAAGCTAACAAACATACGGCATTACATTACATAGAGCACCACCTGATCTTCAGTGATCTCTACAGCAAATCCATCAACGATGACCAAAGACAGTGTCTTTCTGTAGCTGCCTGGTTCAAGCGTGCTGGCCAACAGTTCGTCGTGTTTCTTACTCAGATACAAATCCAGCTCATCTGCTCCGCGTTTTGTTCTTTTATTGCTCAATAGAAGAAGAAGAAGAAGAAGATTAGAGAAAGAGATGTGTGTCAATTAATATATATGTGTGCGTGCGTGTGTGTGTGTGTGTGTGTATGTATAGCATATGAAGCAAATATAGAGAATGAACTCACCTATCGGCTCGAAGACGCTGATATTCAGGATCATAGTTCATGAAAACAAAGTATAACTCAGTGTTTTTGCTCCCCATTGCTCTTACTCTCTTGTTTCCTTTTTGTTTTCCTCCTCTAGCCAGTTGTGTTGTGAAGTTCAATGTATAATGGCTTTTGGCTCCACATGGTGGCTATTTAGACATGAGCATCAAATGAAGATAACTAGCTCCACGGCTTATTAATTAATGTATAATAAAAGGTATTTGTATTTCCTGCTCTATAGAAAGAAAAATGAAATTGGCTTTTCTACTTGAGTAAGTTACTCATTTGCCCCTATATGCATACATATCATAAAGGAATAACTAGCAATTGAAACAAAATGACACTGGTTCACTGTACTGGGAATTTCTCGTGCTCCTAGGGTTCCTAACAGTTAAAAAATTGATCACCTCAGAAAAGTCAACGAGAAGAATTTCATCGAAAAGAACAATATAGGAGAATTATTAATGTGCAATATTGGTCTTGCGTACCATGCTTGCATACATTTAGATTTTGTCATTGGGCTAAGTGTGTAATGAAACGCATTTCGAACCCTCGAACAAAGTTTAAAGTATAGGTTATCTTGGCTCCGGAGCCGATAAAGAGAACAATAAAAACCAATTTCGGTCTTTTACCTAATCATTTTTTTTTAATTTACAAATGAAGCCTATAGATTGGAAGTCAAAGATGCAACTCAAATTCAAATATGATTGCCACCCCCCACATGGGTATCATCCCTGTCAATGTATAAAATAAATTGCATAATATCAAGACATCAATCGCTGGATCAAATAATAACACGTAGCAACTTATAAATCTAAATCAATGAACCTACTATATATAGCCCAAGATATGAAAATAATTGAAATTTTCAAAATCAAATTAAAATTTGAAGTGCAGGATTACTCCATTTCTCTCTCATTATGAACTGAAAGTCTGAAACTGAATACCAATATACGCACCCCAGATCGAAGGTTGTTTTACATGGCCCCTACAATATTCTAAATTTAATTTCCACGTGAAACTCTACGAGTAATCTTTAATGTATTCTCTTCCGTAGCAGTAACATGCAAACGTTTCAATAAAAAAAATGCGAGGTCAATAATTGGTGGAGGAGCGTATATATGCTTCTTCAACACAGATTCAAAGCAACCGCTAAAACGCAAACGAATTCCGAATAGCAGAAATAAAATTCGTGGTCGGTTTGAACAGTCAACTGATTCCAATCCACGAATGGGTTTGAAAAAAATTAAAGAGAAAAGAATTGAACTGGGGGGCAGAGCATTAAGCATTTGAAATTCCCATTTCTGAATAATCATTGAGAAATTTTGTGGAAGATTCAGAGTAGGTCTCAAATCAGTCAGACTGACTGCAAGTGGGGAATCCGTATTGCAAACAAAGGTTAGTAAAGATCCATATTTCCGTTTTTGATCACCAGGCCGGTCCCATGTGAACGTGTGCGCTAAGATTAAGCAGCTGCTCACTTGCATGGAATTGTTGTATTCAGTTGTGCGGTAATCAATCACCGTTCGAAAACCTCCACGTGTCCAAGGAAAAAGGGCACACCCTTCTGGATTTGGAGATCCCCGAGAAAAAGGGGCTCCGATTCGCCAGATAATTGACGGAGAGAAGAGAGCGTCTGGGATTTTAAATTTAGTTAGTTAATTGGAAAAATATGAAGGAAATGCCGCAGATACCAGAGAGACCGCGAGCGTTCGTACTCGTGTGTTCCGTTCTGTACTGACAGTTGGCAGTTCACGTGGCGGTCGGTCCCACTATCACTTTGACCTTTTGACTCTTAGGTGAACTACAAGTTAGATACAAAATACGTTGTCGTTTATTAACACTAATTTCTCCTGTTATCGTATAAGATGTCAGAAATATTAGAAATATGGATGCAGAGAATTACTGAGACAATACTTCGCATTTAACGACCAGATAATTGCAATGCCATTTATATATATATATATATATATATGTGTGTGTGTGTGTGTGTGTGTGTGTGTATACATACATACATATATATATATATATATATATATATATATACTATATGACAAATTTTAATACTTTTTAATTCATCTTTCCTAGCTCTAAAAGGATGAACAATTTATTTTGTAATACGGCGTCACAAAATTAGAGGCAAATGCTTTGATGCAACAATAATAGTGATACTCTTTCTCAAAAGTCATCATGCAAAGTAATTTTCATCCTTGGTTCTATCCCAAAAGCTGGATTCTATTGATTCTCGAACTAGAAATATTTTATGATTTCGTGAGAAAATTCCAAGGTTGACAATCGTCAATAGAAATAGAAATAGAGACATGTATATATAACGTTACTTACTCAATAATGTAACTATATTAATTACATCTGATATAGTGTTGCCGTCACAGCATAAACTTAAAATTCATTACATAAAAATCAAACATTTTAGTTTAACACAAAAATTGAAATTCTAACTTAAAAAGTTTAACAGAAAATTTAAATTATTTTTGAATGCACAGTAGTGATCATATGACGCAAATGATCACTTATTCACTTCTTTTGTCAAGACTAAATATCTTTTCGTTAATTAATTCCTAACTCGCTTTCATCTTAAGAATGAAACCTACAATACATGAATCGTTTAGTGATGGCAACTATGTATGCTTTGTACATCTTTTTTACATCAAATAACATTCGAGACAATTAATCCTTCATCCGTTACTTATTAATTACATCTCCAAGAAATAACAGGACCTGTTCTATTGAAGGCCTAGCTTCAGGCAACCTGTTTGTACAAGCCAAAGCAATGTCCAAAACCTGCATAGCTCGCTTCCTCTCCTTTCCTTCCACTGTAAATTCGAAAAACTCGATTTTACCTTCTTTAATATCTTCTTTATTTTCTAGTATGCACTTCGTCTTCAACCACGGAAACCTGGATCCTGCTAGAATGTCCATAACTACTACTCCGAAATCGAATAGGTCACTTTTCTGAGACAAATCTTCGTTGTAAATATATTCAGACAGCGAAGGAGGTTTTGTCTGAGATGCACCGTAAACTTCCAAACGTTCTGCCAATTGGGTGAAGCCGTAATCCGACAGACAAGCTGAGAAGTCGATGTTTATCATGACATTGGAGGATTTTATATTCCCATGCACGCTCATTTGCATGTTTCTTTCGTTTGCAGGACATTCTGTGTGGATGAAGAAAATTGCTCTTGCAACCTGAAGAATTATCTTCAGCCGTTGATTCCAATTTAATGCAGTGTGTCCATGCTTTCTCCCACCTTAATTAGTAATAATAGTAAGGTACAAAATCAGATTCTAATAACAAATTCTTAAATTTTTGTCAGGTTTAATTTTGATTGCCATAGACATATATACTAATTATCAATGTCTAAGTATCGTTATGCTGTAATGAGAGTAAAAGAAATTATGATTATTGCTATATTTTTAGGAGAGTAAAAAATAAATAAATAAAAATCATACAAGATATGCCATAAAAATTAGTTATATGAACAAAACTTATATCCTAAGAACTATTATTATTGTTTGATACCATGATCGCATAAAGAGTTAAAAATAGGACTCACAGGCAAGTAGGTCAGCGAGACTTCCCATTGGATAGTAATCACAGAGAATAAATTTGATTCTCTTTGCATATAAATAAGCAGTGATAGGCACAAGATACTCGCATTTCCTGCTCAACTGTGCCAATTTCTCAACTCTTCTACCGAATTCACTTCTCCCAACAATCAATTTCCGAAATCTTTTCACAGCAAACATTTCACCATTCAGCAACACAACTTTTTCTGTCATTCCTAAACTGCTTTCTCCCATCACTCCCACAGAGGACCTCAAAACTTCCTTCATTGTCATCTGAACTCCGCGATTTTCGCAAGAAATCAACGGTAGATCATACGTGAATCCAACTATGTAGTCGTCGTATTCATGGATTGACCGCGAGAATTTGGTGTGTTCCCCATCTTTGATGCTCCTTCTACGTTTTGTGAAAGCTCTGGATAACATATTTTCAGATGGATTTTGAGAATGTATGTGGAATGAACCTGCGGACTTGTGGTCCTTTTGATGGAGTGTGGATTGTTTTGATTTGACGTGTGACGTGTGACGTGTGGTTTTTGCATGGAAAATATCGAAATACATCCAGGGTGGTAGCTAGTATACTTTGTTTTGTGTTCTTCTGGATTCAGAAGCTCCAAAAAAATTGAATGGAACCCATTGGAATCCTCTACTTGTATTAATTGGCCAACGAATCCGATTGGCGTAATAGCATGGGAGAACTTTATTTAATTTCTCTATGTTGTTTAGTATCGCAAAGTTAGATTCATGAACTGCTTGTCGGCTTTGGCTGTCTCTATCAGGCCGTGGCCCATGAGTGCTCATTGGGCCTCAAGAACCAAATTAACATATCTTTCTAGGAAGCTAGGCCTAGGCTTAGGCGCGACCTGATCACAAATTATTTTTTGGTAATCGAATGAAATCCTTTCACGTGTATCTGTTATCAGGTCGATCGCCAATGTCTTTGGTCAAGTTCGAGTAATCAAGTTAACGCGTTGATTCTTGATCCTTATCTAGCGATGCATCGAATGGCGTTAGCTCCTGATTCCTACAATCGGATTTACGAAATAATCCTCCAGTCAACGGCCCAATTTCAATATTAGCGCAAGTAAAAAGGATATTTCCGTATTCCCCAATCTTTGGGCTAATATGCGGATAGCTTGATAGGGAAAAAAATAAATACTTATTTCTTACTATCTACCCCTCTTCAATCTTATTATTTCGATAAGTTTACTTGTTAAATTATTATTATTTATATTTTTAAACTTGAGTGAAACAATAAAATAACATATATATTTTATTTAATTATAATAATTTAATCACTATTTTAATATTTTCACAATATTTTTTTAATTACAACAAATTTAATCGTTAAATTAATATTTTTGACAATATATTAAAATTAAATAAAAATTTTTAATTTATTATTTTTATAAAAATTTTAAAAAAAATTATTATTAAAAAATTCAAATAATAAGTTACAATTTTTTTAAATGTAAAAGGATAGGCCAAGCCTAAATATATATTTTTTATTTATTTTTTACATACCCCAAACTCGAACCCACACAAATGGTAAATAAGTGAAATCAACTACCTGAATTGAGTACTTGGGGTCCAAACAAACAATGAGTTAGATGAAACTCATATATTTAAAATTTCTAACCCTTTTTTTTAGTAATAATTTAATATTTAATTATCAAAAAAATTAAATGAAGTATTTTTAACATTTTATTTTTATACATAATATATTTATTTAATTCATTATATTTTAAAAAATAAGAAAAATATAAATAAAAACTTAATTGTTATAATTAAATAAAATATATATTACTTTATTATTTTATAAAAGTATAATAATTTAACAAATCAGTCGACAGAAATGTAATTTAAGGGTATCTGTTTATTTGCTTAAATATCAAAGTATTTATTTTTCTATAAATATTAAGAATATTTACCTATTAGTCCAAATGCCAATGAGTATTTGTCAACATCCCTAAGTAAAAATTTCAAACTTTTTTTTTAATTTTTTGATCCTTTTATTTATAAATTTTTTATGTAATAGTTTTGGACAATTTTTCATATATTGAGGTAATTATTTAGGTTAGTAGTTTTGATGATACAACTATTTGATCATGAATAATCGCAGTATAATTTATTTTTTATTTGTATCATTTACAAATCATAGTTGAATTTATAATTTAAAGAAAGTTCAAAGTCTATTTAAAAAAATGCCAGTTAAAACTCATTTGAGATTGCTATTGCGGAGGTTAAAAGTAATTTTAAATAATTAAATTTGATTTGGTGTTTGGTAACTTTTTTTAAAAAAATGACTTTTAATCAAATTTTCTTATCAATTATTTTAAAAACATATTATTTTTAAATATAAAATTTACTACATATTAACTTATTTAAAGTTAATAGATTTTTACATTGATATGAAAAATATTTTAAAATTTATAATAATCTCAAACTAATCCTTAAATTGTACTTCTCTTCAATACAATAATATTTTATTTCTTAAATTTACGCCAAAAACAATTAAAAAAAGGTGAATAACAAAACAACTTAACGTAGACCTTTGATATAAGAGAAAAATGTATTACTGCAAAATTATTTATGAAAAGAGAAATTCTAAAATTTTGTATGTGTATGATCTATGTCTTTTAGCCGAAAGAAAGAAAGGGCAACGAGTTGAGTATAATGTACTCACTACCCAATGACTAATGTCATTGGACTAACACGACGTCTTACTTAGTAACCAATACAAATATCTAACGAAGTGCAATATGCTATTGTATAAACCAAAGTCACAACATACGACTCATCTTTCAAATGTGAGCCTAAATAATA
Organism: Melia azedarach; assembly: GCA_028052125.1. Taxonomy (NCBI): domain Eukaryota; kingdom Viridiplantae; phylum Streptophyta; class Magnoliopsida; order Sapindales; family Meliaceae; genus Melia; species Melia azedarach. The sequence continues at coordinate 841,568 of CM051401.1, read as the reverse complement.
GAACTTATCACATATCTCTCATAAAGTTTGAACTTGTATTACTTTAAGAGAAAAAATCTTGGTTTATAAGTTGCTATAATAGATCATAAGTAATATAATCATAACTAAATTTAAAATGTGAAAGAAATCAAGTAAACTTAAATAATTAACAATAAAAATATGTATACAAAATTCAAGCCTTGAGAAATCATAAAATATGGCTATTATGTTCGTAATTTACTAGCCATTTAGAATAAAAAATACACAAGTTGTAAACTACCAAAAAATGTACACCCTAAATTATGATCTTAGTTTTGCATCTAATAGATGAAGCAATATTTGTTACATAATTAAAATAGAAAATATTTCATCTTAAATACATAACAAAAAGTAATAGAACAAGGCAATTGGTATAATAGATTCATAAACCTTACAAAGTTGGCACTTCTGTTATAATTTACTGGAGGTTGAATTCAAAGTTCACTTGCAATTAATATTGTGTACATTCATATTAAAAATGGATGTCAATTATCAAGCAAACAACTTCTAAAATTAAAGAATTCATTATTTTAAAATTTCAATCAATGCATGTCACTATGCTATATGTAGTAGTAGCTTGGGTACTTTGGGTTGTAGCAAATATGCTTGAAATTTCTATCACAACATTCTACTAGTTCTGGCCAGCCTGCCAATTTGCATAATAGAGGAAGCTAGGCACAAAGCTGAGTTAAATTGTAATGAAAGCTTACCTACAAATTAAGTAGCAGCAAGCTAAAGATAAACCTTTGTTGTTTTCTTCTTCTTTACAATCTTCCCTACTACTTTTTTGCATGTTCTTTTGTTGTGTCCTCATTGACCACATATTGTGCACTTAATCGAGCAACTTCTTTTCGTCTTTTGCTCTTTATCTGGCTCCCTAAATTCTTGTTTTCTTATATTTACCTAATTACTTTTTGACCTTTGGTGGTTCTAATTCATTCACAAGCATAACTTATAAGAGGCCACCAATTCTCAGATAGAATGAGAGTGATATGGTACTTATATGTCCTCAAGTAATTCTCTCTTTGACAAAAGTAATAAGAAACTAAAAAAATTTAAACGACAAAAGAAATAAAAATTATATTTTTCACTGTTATAATAGTTAATTTTTAAGCTAATTTTGTTATATCAAAAGCAAATTTAGCTCCCATCAAAGGGTAATCAATTAAAAAGTTCACGTAAAGTCCATGTAACTCCATCAGTATTCAGAGACTGGAAAAGAACATGAATTTATATAAAAAAACTCTATGAAGTATGAAAAAAAACACACTTTCACTTGAAGTTGATCATGCATGCATAGATTCGAGGAAATTAAAGAACAAGGCAAAACGACAAGTATACAACACTGAAACTGATACCTAAGCTTAGATACCCAAGCTTTCCTCGACTCGATTTACATTTGAAATTGATCATGCATGTATAAGAAGAGCTTGAAATCTTAACGAATACCCCATAGCCATTACAATTTTCAAAACTGTGAATAGTTAATGAAATTGGTTTTTTTCGATTTAGCAAGCTTTTGGTGCAAAAAAAAAAAGAAGAGATACAAAAGAATAAAAAATAGGTATGATTGTAAACAATACCTATTTATATATAAGCTAACGATCCAGCATAATAACGTGCAATATTTCCTCTAATACTCGATTCTAGCTACTATTATTATGATTTGAATCTAAATCTTAGAATTTGTGTAAGAAATGTTGTCAAAAAATTTGTTTTGAAATATGAGTTTTCTTTATTTTAGGTGTATATAGCTGGACATAAGCTCTAATTTTTTCAGACAATGAAGCAACTGGCATATCTGATTATTTTTATATTTTTATTCCTACATATCATGGCCAATTAACGATTAACTAACACTTTTAAAAAAGTGTGTAATACAATCAAAATATTTCGTTTCTTAAGTAATACAAGCAAACCTCATGGGATAAATGTGATAATATCCCACTCAACAAAACCAGACAGAGACCCGAACAATCCGCAAGCTCTCTAACTCTGGCACGTGTCCGAAAAGCCACATTTCTCGCTGCCCGTCTTAGGTCATCACAAGGTGCCCGAATTCCACTCTTTCACGTTTATCTATAAATAACTCATTACGCCACCATCGAACATTCAAACAGAAAACTTTTTCCAAAACGATGGCTAAGCTCACCGTCACCGTTACCGTTTTCCTCTTCATTCTGTCTCTCGTGCAGGCCCGCACTCCGTTAGATCTGCCGGAAAATGGAGTTAACACGCAAGAGCTCCGATCCGACGGACAAGAGTCTGTTCCGAAAACCACAGCTACAGGGATTCTTCTTCCGAGCGAGAAACAAGATGCCAAACCCAAAACGGAAACAAAACCCGAAAACACCGAGACGATCGATTTCGTACCGTTGACTGTGATTAACTTCCGTCCGATAAACCGTCACTTCCCGCGACATCCATCTCTCACGCTACGTCACCGTCGCCCGTGCCGTCACCACCGTATGGGAAGGCCGGCACGGATCCACCAGCGTGAAGTGAGCTACGGAAACGACATGCTGATGTCATCAGGCGAAAACAAAGTGGTTCGTCAGATTCCTGCTGATGGTAACGGGCCAAGGTTTCCATTCGGGCGCGACGATGACGTGGCGAGGAGAGAGGGATTTAAGAGGCCGCGTTACCACCATCCACTTCCATCACCGCCACGTGGATGAAGATGAGAAAGAGAGAGAAGGAGATGAACATAAAACTGGATTCTGGGTGAAGATTCGCAAGCTTTTGAAACAGTTCTAGATGATAGAATGCGTAAGTAAACTATACCGATGGCTTACACCATCCAGTTATTTAGCTCTGTGTCCGCATATTTTTCCCCTTTTTTCTAATTACATATTTTTACAGTTTTTGGTTTGGATCTGTATGGCGTATGTAAATAAGGCATCTGTGAAAGATGTAGACGTATGTATGTTACAAAATGTATGAGCTATTTTATATTTTGTTTATTGGAATACCAGACGCTACATTTTACATTACGAAAGCTCTGTCTACCATAAGCAATTTGATCATTAGACTTAGAAATGTGGATGGATCATGGATGGGATGGCAATTGTAGAGATTCACGTACCAATCTTGGATGCAATATGCGTATTAATCATATTGACAAAAATACGATGTGAAACTATCGAATTTAAAATGACATGATTATTAATTTTTCAAATTCGTGTTCAAATTTAAAAAATTGCAATACTTAATCCCATTTATCTATTTAATAATTATGGTTAAATTATTTTAAATTCTTAACACCATTTATTTAAAATAAATGAACTCTTTCATCCTAAAATATATTATACATTGGTTTAACACCTTGAATAATAAACTCAAATTGCCACGCTAATTTGTAACACAAAGATTTTCATTCTTAAAATTGTAAACGCAAAACCATAAAATGTTTATTACACATTTGAATTGAGATGAAAAATTACAAGAATTAATCTCATAAATAATTTGAACAAGAACCAGTGCGTTGGGAGCTGGTCAGTTCGGAACACGGCCATGGATTTACCTGATAAGCAGTTCCGCTAACATCGGAACACTTAAATGGAGGAGATGTCGGTCCAGTTACGCCATGAAGATTAATGTCAGAGAGACAAATGCCAGTGAAGGGGGAGTTCTTTAAGCCTTGTATTGTACCTGATTGTTGAACCTTCACGCCCCAAACATTCTTGATCGTTACACCCTTGACGACAGGGAGAGCATTCGGGTTGAACTTGTCATCAGGGTGGTCTCCCACGTCACCAGCTATTTTTATTCCCTTCCGGGCATTCTCCATGTACACATCAGAGAATGTGATATTCCGGATGAATCCTCCCCTACCCATGTTTGTCTTAACGTGGATTCCAACTCCGACGTTGTAAAGGTTGATGTGTTCGGCCAAGACATTCTCCACACCCCCAGACGTTTCACTTCCAACTGCAATTCCCGCAAATGGGGATGATCCTGTAACCCGCCTGATGGTGATGCCAGAGCTACAGCGACCATAAGCTATACCATACTCATCCCACCCACTCTTCACAGCCACGAGATCATCTCCAGTAGAAATGTATGAGTCCTCAATGCAGACATTCGTGCTTGAATCTGTGTCAATGTTTTGAGTTAAATTTCATTTGTAGAACTAAGCATGCTTAATATCATGTTTTCTACGAGACACTTCTACAGTGGATGTGGATGTACATGCATGTCTGCACGTAAAACATCAAATTCAAGATAAATAGAAACCACTAATAAAATTGTATCTTCATAAGTACCTGGATCAATTCCATCAGTATTGGGAGAGTCAGGAGGAGCCAAGATGGTAACGTACCGGATAACAATATGGCTACAAGGGAAAAAAAGGCTACATTAAACAAAATGAGTAGGATAATACACAACTGCAAATTGTGGTATCTCATCTGGTCAGGATGACTTAATTTGAGTTATATTGGCAAAATAATAATAATTTCAGGTTTAACCTCAAATCATGTTATAAGGATCTACGCAATGCCTATGCAAAATTCTAGACCATTTCCAATTTTGAGTGAAGTGGTTTCTCTGATTTTTATACAGCCACTTAATACAAAGAACTTGTACATTATTTAGAGACCAAAATATCACACACATTTCATTTATGTGAGTGACCACTGCGAGTCCCTAACCATTGAACAGTCTACATTAAAATTTTCTCTGTTACCTGGAATATACAGGGTGAATGTTCCAAAAGGGTGAATTCTGGAAAATCACATTGGAAATGATTATGTTCCTAGAATTCATAAATTCAATGAGATTTGGTCTTGTAAAAGGAAGAGTTCTCTGCCTCCACATGTTCCACCAGACAGCTCCTTGACCATCAATTGTTCCATTCTCACCTGTTGAGAAAAATTTTCTCGAACTATGAAAATAAAAAAATGGACCAAGGGCAACAAAATATAACATTTTAATATCCAGATCAAGATCATTAAAGTAAGCATCATCAACTGGACATCTTATATGAGCATTAATATTATGCATTACAACTGCCACACATCGTTTTCAGCATAATGTGAGTAGAAACCAGGCTTTTGTACCATGCAGCATCCAATTATCTCTGAAGTAAAATATTTAAGATGCTTAAGTCTTCCGACATAATTTGCAGGCAAAACAGAACCACAATCTTGTTGGAACCTACCAGTGATTACCACATCGCGAAGTCCATCCCCATGAATAAAACTCATATACCTTCCTCCAGGGCGCTCCCTCCCTCTTCCATAAGATGGCAAGGGCGCAACCAAAGGCCAACTTCGAGTATCCTGAAGTATCGACCAATGAGTAGTTTTAGAAAGAGTATAACGATGGTTCAAATACAATAAATAAACGTTGTGTTCATCTGAGCTTTCAATTCCAATTATTTAACTCTAGACAACATGCACTGCACAAATAAGAGGCCCAGTCTCTCTTATAGTTCACAACATCTAGAAAGATGACAAAATAGAACTAAACAGAGGAATTAGACTCAATATAGGAAAGGGAGATGTTAACGTGACATGAAACCAAAATAATTAATCTTTTGATCTGAAACAAAGTCCAGCTTCAAAAAAAAAAACACTGTAACAGAATTGATGTAGAATAAACTAGGCTAATTTTGGCATTATTTTTATTTGATTTAGGCTTTAATTTTTGTTACAATCATGTTTGAGATACTTATTTTAGTTGGTTTTGGTTCTCCTTGTTTTTGTTAGCGTGGGAGAAGATTTCTCTATTTTTTGTGTAGGCTCACAACCACTATAAATAGTGCCTGGATTTCAGTTCTTGGTAGATTTGATGACATTGGCAAATTATTGAATAAAATGATTTGATTTCTCCCCCTAATTCTTCCATTGTTTCTCCTCTTTCTTGCTTTTCTTTCTTGCCTTCCCATTCCTCTGAAAAGAGCTTGCAGCAGAAATCCAAAAAGCATAGTAGTCAAAGCAGTATCAACATTGAGTTTCCAATAAAACTAAAGCCAATAACACCACTATGGTACCTATTTCAACTAAAAATAAAGCCAGTCCCTCACTTTGACCAACATGTATAAATGAAATGCCTGTGCATTAGTGAAAGAAATTGATCCCAACTCAAAGCTATCAGTGCTGAACAACGTTAACATTTACGACATAATCCATTAGCAGCAAGGAAAAGAAGACCGAATCACACAGCCCTATACTAGTAAGGACCCACCAGACAGGATGCCAAATATTACAATGGTTCAGACATAAAAGCAGCTAATGCTCTCTTAATTTCTGACAATCAACAATTGACGAAAGGGTTACTTTACCATACGTCCATCTCGGATCACATAGGAATATTGTAAATCAAATGTATTACTGAAAAGAGGAATGGTTTTATAGTTTAATACTAATTTCACTGTTGTCGTTATCAAAGCAATGAGTTGTATTCACAGCTTTACATGCTAGTGGACCTAAGCAATATTTTTTTCTACTCTGAAAGCACCGAAGAGGACAAGATCATCCACCATATATCTGGCTGTCCAACTAGCGGAATTCTAAATTCCATTAAATGAAATACGACCATACTACATAGTCCCACCATTTTCATCTTTAATACTTGGACCCACCATATTTCATTCAAATCCCTTCATCTTCAACTTTTTGCATAATCATTCTTGGCTCAGACAAACAATGTCCCAATCAATTGAAATTTCAACAATATCACAGTACTCACACCACAGAAACAAAACCCAAATTCCATAATCATTCATTTTATATTATTAAATACAAATGAAGCAAGACCTCAAAAGCAATTATATTTTATCTCATCCACAACCAATCAGCACTCGAAAATTCGTGATTCATTGCATGCACTCATTCAAGAAAAACCATCATTAGTCTTCTCTTCAGCTCTTAGAATTAAACACATTTCTAATAATAAATTTAAGTCTTGCATAAGCAAATCTTCTACCATGATAAAATCTGGACCGTCCATTTTGCAGATACTTATCAACATAATCGAAAAACGTGATAATGAATTTACCTCAGTTGCCTTGATAACAGCGCCTCTAGCCAAATAAAGAGTCATGTGGCTAGTAAGATTGAAACTTCCCGTTAAGTACACCCCAGGGGGTATATAGAGAAGAGTGCCACCTCTTCTCCTTAAATGCTGAATCCGATATATCGCCTCACGAAAGGCTTTCGTGTTCAACGTCTTCCCGTCGCCGATGCCACCGAAATCGGTGATCGATATCTTGTCGTTTCGGTACCGCATCGGAACAATTCCCGAACACGTAATCAAGCTGGCGAGTGAAAAGCAGTTGAAACATGACAGAAGAAGCGAAACAGAGACCACGAGCCGAAACATTTTCGTAATTTTGGTGATTCTCAAGGGCAGTATAGAGAAGAGAAATTAATTGTTTATGATCTTCAAAGAATTAGAAAATGTGTTTTGTCGGTAATGTTTGGAAGCAATGGAAGATCTGCCATTATGAATGGATAACAATGGAAGATCTGCAATTGTTAACTGAAAAGTAAGGAAAAAAATATAAAATAATGAGAAGTAATCAACAGATTGAGCAAAATTAGAAGGAGCTGATGGAAGAGCTAGAAGCTGAAGAAAAAGGAAGAGGAGCGAAGTGAAACCAGCAAAGAAAAGATTTGTCGGAAAGTGATTGTCTTCAACGGCCAAATAGAGTGCGTGTGAGAGAGGAGTTTTGCGTACTTGCCTCGCCTGCTGTGCTGTGCTGTGCTGTGCTGTGCTATTAAGTGAGGTGAGGACGAGTAGAGACGACGCGTCAGCACAGGAGTTATGGGCCGTTTGAGATTTTTGTATATTATTATTTACTATATTTTTATAGTGTCCATATCGGATAATGTGATGTTTTCTGCTTCTTCAGATTAGAGTTGAGAGTCTAAGAGAGAAAAAATCTACGCTACCTGGACGTAAATTAGAGAGGTCAAAAATGATATATAAAAAATATAAACACTATATAAAGAATATCAATCAGTTTACAATCAAAATTTTCCCACAAAATGATATTTATAAGAAATATAGTATGCAATAAATGAATTCTATAAGGAAGAATATTGGTACCTAGATTCTCGTCACGATTTTTTATTTTAAATATTTACACTCATAAATATTAAATTAAATTAAACTGGGCAATAAGTTTTTAAGAGTATTATACCTTTTTCTCTCGGTGATATATAGCTGTCCGGTGAACGAAAAAATAGGCAAAGCCGACACCGAGAATAAAGCGGAAAAGCAAAGATGACCGACCAAGGAAGCGGAAAAGCATGGATGACCGGCATTCTTCCAAAATGTTACTCTTTCCTTGGATAATTTCTGTAAATTCGATATTTAAAAAGGAGAGAATGATATCTGTTTTTTAAAATAAATATTAAGTCAATATTTAAATTAAAAATATTTATCAATGACATTTTTTTCTTAAAATTTTTCGTCTCTGTTATAACAAAAATCAAAAATAATAATTGTTACAACTTAAAATTAAAAATAAAAAAATAATTATTTTTTATATTTGAGAATAAAATAATCATTGTCCAATGAAAAAATAAAAAACTCTAAACTATATCTACTTTTTCTCCTTCTTCTTCGTCGTCTTCTTTCTTTTTTATTTCTCTCTTGTTCTTTATTTTTTTTCTCTCTTTTGGTCCTTTTCTTTCTTTATTTCTTCTTTTCTTTACTAAATTGGTAAATACATAATGATTGATTTTGGATTAAATTAGAGTAACGTGTGAATCGTAGGAATTTTTAAATGAGATTCTTGCAGGATTCACAGTGAGTTTTAATTTGATGGATTGAAATAGTATTAAGAATTTTGGGTTTCTTTGATCAAGGATTTTGGATAATTAAGAATGTTGGACGGACTAAAAATTAATTAATAATTTAGTTTATTAATTAATTACATTAGGATATTAATTATGGATTTTGGGCTTCTTTGATTAAGGATTTTGAGGAATTAGGTATTGTAGATGGATTAAAAATTAATTGATAATTTAGCTTATTAATTGATTACATTAGGATATTGCTTAGAAATTTTGAGTTTATTTGATTTAAGATTTTGGGTAATTAAAGATTTTGAATGGGTTAAAAATTAATTGATGATTTAATTTATTGACTAATTACACTAGGATATTAATTAGAAAATTTGAATAATTAATAATTTTAAGTCCCTTTGATTAGGGATTTATATATATAATTTATTTTTTAATATAAAAAAATAATCATATCATTATAATAATTAAAAAACGATCAAATTATATTAAAACAAAAAATTCTAATAAAAAATATTATTAATAAATATTTTTTAAGTACTTTAAATTTATTTTAAAAAACAGACATTCCCCTTTAAAAAGTCTTGGAATATACCCAGTTGCGAGCAGTAAAATATTTATTGATTAGAGTCCACGTCGTATGGATAAATAATAAATATTAACTACCAAAGTTAAAATTTTATATTTGATATACTTTGGAAATTAAATTAAAACGTATCAAAAACCAAGCAAGCATGAGATTCAATTCTCCACAAATTTTACAAAGAAAGGTTTGAAGTAATAGCAAGGAAAAGGATTCTCGTGATTTGTACACTTTCCATCTTCATTAAACAACGGTAAGAAAGGGAAGGGGGCTTGACATTTAGCGAAGGCGACCTTGCAATAAAGAGCTTAACCCTCCTCAGTTCTCACAGGCACAAAGCTACATTCACAGCGCAATAAATTTTGCATGCTTAGCTTGAATATGTAACGCAAACATGGACCACCGAATTTATAAGCTTAAATATGAGCTTCACATGAAAGGAATGGCCAACGGAAACCAGACCAAGCGTTGCATGACGAGGCTATGCTTCAAGCTTTCCCATGTAATTGCCAAAAAAGGATAAAGTGCACACCGTCAATTTTCCATCTACATTGTATTAAAGGCTTAAAAAGTAATGTAATGACTAGCGAATGTGAACCTTTTGCATGTAGAGCGTGCAAACCTAAAAGGCTAAAACTGTGAACATACGTGTATTCATCATGCAAGGATATATATACAATCCGTGATCAATACATAAATCAATTATTTAAATATAGGAAAATCCCAAAGAAAGAAATCTATTTTGTTTTTAATTTAGGAAACTCATAGACCGTATATGAACTTTGGCTGTCAGCTACTATGAATACAAGATACACCAATGCTCAATTTAGCGAAAGAAACGAAGCTGATCATAATGTATATGCATGAACGGGCCTGTAAATGCCAAATTCTATGCTTGGGTTTTGACATCACATGCTTCACACTCTCCACCCACACCCATGAGAACTTCTATCTTACTAACCTCACCTCATGTAGTCAGATTCTGTCAATGGGCTCTGTCCGATCCTGAACAGCCAAACGCTCAGAGACATCAGCTAGTGACTTGAGGTTGCACTTGATCAGAGCTTCGACAAAATAGCATGTTTCATCCTTGGTATTTCCATCTGGCACATCGACCACAAATGACTCAATCACCAGTGTTCCTGGTCTCCCATCTTTAACTTCTGGATGGACCGTAACAATAGACGAGTAGTTCTGCAATTTTAGAGGAAGAAGTTAAAACAATGTTGGGGAAGTTCCAGATGATCTAGACGTTATAAACCATTGGCAATGAAAACCAGATCACTCTATCTAACTTGCAAGGTGAAAGTAGAAACACCGTTAATAACAGTCATTTGAAATTCACTCTTTTCACGTAAAACTCCAACAATTCATAATAGAACTACAAGTAAATACATTTGAACTGTTTGGCAGCAAATAATCAATAAAGTAGCATGCGAGAGACTAATAATCCATCCATAGCGCTGGGTAATAGTTGGGCTCAATTTGAATGTTCTAGTCAGACAAGAGGAAGACCAAACAGTGCACGGACACACACCCAAATGAGCAGAGTGGTGAGAAAAAATCTGGCTAGTCCAATAGCCATCAAATAGACTTCACAAAGACAAGTTTTAGAAGCAAATTGAGCAATCTCAATAAAGATTTGTCTTCTATCCTGATATTCAAGTCAGATCTGATTCTACAGATAATATCCCCACTCAATGGTGTCTCCATAATTGAGACAGTAATATCAACTCAGAAAACCTTATAACCAGTGTTACACTTTCAATTCTTTATCATGCCAAAAATTAGGGCAGGCTCACGAAACCAAAATACTTCTAGTGAGAAGCTATGCAAAAATGTATTGTAATCCAGTCATTTTAAGCATTCTTTTTTTGGGGTGAGCAGACATATTAAACTTTTATGGACAAATAACAGTAAATTTAACCATATTTCCGGGCTATGGTTCATATTCTGCGAAGGTTATATAGGATGAAATTTCAACAATGCTAACATGTCCAGACCGATCGATTTTATTGAATTTCCATCAATAAACACATGCGCTCTTGATCAATCACAGACATGTTATTAGCATACATGTCTGTGACTTATACAATAAAAGACCATCATACCTTGAGCCTATGATCTCCCCCAACAATCCTCATGCCAAAAATATGCTCTTCATCATCTAGAAGCTCCAATCTTTCGGTGCTAGTTGTAGCTGGAAGACCCGACTTGACGTTAACCTCTCTTAGACTTCCTATCTGAAGGTCACCCTGCACAATGCACCTGCTAACAAACGGCTTATACTTCTGTGGTTGATCAAACCTCCTCACCAAAGACCAAACCTGATAGTCCACAATAGCCACAATCATTCACTCAGGAAAAGAGTCCATAAAACCAAAGTAGAATCCACAATAATCAAGGATTAGTCAGTCGTGACAGATATTTTAAATTCTTTTTCTATTCAATCTCAATTCAGGAGACTATGTTACGCAAAGACGAAACGAAGTCACAAACTCTATATAATCTGTCTAGAAAACCCTGTTAGCCATGTATTTGGACTCACTCCAAAATTGTAAAAGCTTCAGCAGATAGCTCGTTACAGTTATCGCAGCCCTAAAACAAATATCAACTCATAGTAAACACTAAAATGTCTAACAAAATTTGCATTGCAATGTTCATTTTGCAAGATAGGTATAATACAAATGGCGAATCATTCCAAATAATGAAAGTTAAAACCTCCTATTAATCTTTTGACTACAACCACCTCATATGATCAATTTACCACTTCAAGCGTTGAGCCAAAACAAACAAAACAATCGAATTTTAATACCGCATCCAAACACGCACAAAATTCTGGCTCAAATCAAAGTAACCTACTTATATCCAACTAAAATTCTTAGATCTCCGATAAATCTCAATGACTAAAACCGTATATAAAATCAATCAACAATTTGATATCTTAAAAGAAAAAAGAGCTTACAAGATGCACAGGAGCTTTGATGTGTTTAACAAGCGCAGAGCTACACTGGTGGTCTTGGACCTCGTGCTTGTGGTGTCTCTTGATGTAGTCCTCCTCCGTCTTGCCAAAGCCGCCGCTTCCGCTGCCGTTCACGGTGATGTAATCGTTGGTCAGCATCGCGGTAACCCGAGCAGAATCCCTCGCCGCAAAAATCGGGTCAAAAAATCAGCGGGAATATCGGGTTCTGTTACGGATTCTCAGAAGCGTCCAAAATGCACCGCCATTCGGAGCGAAAGGTCCAGAGCTTCTCATCTCATCCACCTAATTAAAAGTTATTAAAATACCGATTTTTTAAAATATTTTTTTACCTTTTCTCAGTATTGTTTATTATTCGTACTTGTTATGGTGCAAGGATTCCGTTTTTTGCCAAGAAGAATTTTGATATTACCAAGGATAGGAGTTGATTTCCCTTTAAACGATGTCGTATTATTTAACATGCGGCTTGATGGCTTCCTTGGCTTTCGACAAAGTGAAACGCAAAACGTCTTTTGATTGAGCTAAAGTTGATTAATTTGCTTTGAAAAATTTCATTACTTTTTCTAATATTTGCTGGATGAGAAAAATATATAAAACAATTGGCAACCAATAATTGTTGATCATAGAAGGTAATCATTTTCTTGTGAAAGATATGATAAGATTTTATTGAATAAATGTCTTAGTAATTTAACATATTTGAATTTATTTAAAACATTAAATATTATTTATATCACCTTATCCATATAGTTATATAATAAAATATTAATACAACCTCACATGTTATATCAACGTTAATTAATCACGATATTAATAATGATTATGTAAGAAATTTTTTAAATAATATAGTTATAAAATTATTAGATAATTTTATCGAGACTCCTTTATGTAATGTTTTTAAATGTATGCAAAGGAGAAAAAAAAACCAGTTAATGTGTTCTAAATCCTTACAGTTCTTTCCGGCTTGAACTTTCAAACTACTTTTTTTTTTTTATTCTTTTCGATTTGTAAAAACATTAAATAACAACAGAAAAATGTTTGATTGGGCTTTTGTTCCCTACCAATCCGTGTTGTCTATGGCCCAATGGAAACCAGTACAAAGCGAGCCTCAGCATCACCAACAAACAACTACAACTCTCCCTCTAGCCCAAGTATTTTTCCCGCCACAAGTTCCCCATCACTTGCCCTAAAACTCACTATTTACCCGCCATTTTAAAGCTACTCTTAGCAGTCTCGCCTCAAATTTTTTTCCTGCTCTTCTTCGATTTAAGGCCCGGGTTCGCTGTACGATGTTTCTTTTCAATTGCAACGTTAATTTTTTTCCCTTTTTGCGCAAAAATTGATTATTGAATCTGAACGGGTGTGTTTGTTGGTTCAATATAGATTAACTAATTAAACATGACTAAGGAAGAAGTCGAGAATGGAAGCGACGAAATGTTGATCGATGGTCCTGATCAAGGAAACGCGAGTCCTGGTGGATTCAACCCAAACTATCTCAAAGTCTATTATGGTAAATTTTTCTGCAATTTGGCTTCTATACTCTTTTTATTTTTGTTTTGGTGTAATTTATACTTATAGATGATGATTATCCACTCTCTGCCCTTTTGTCCGATCAATTACCAGACTACGCCGCATCTAAAGATGCATCAAAACATGCACTGTGATTTTGAAGATTTTATGATGCCTATTTATGAATTTTTACCTTCTTCTACATGTATAACGATGTAATTATCATTTATCGGTGCTCCAAAATTGGGTGTTTGGCTTTGCTGAATATGTCTTGATTTATTTGTGTGATTGAAAGTGAGCAATGTTCTCACTTGTCCTCAAGGATGTTTATACTATGGCAGGAAGGCTTTTTCCCTATGCTGATATCTTCAAATGGATGTCCTATGGAAATGGTAATATTATGCTCCACTCATGTTTGTCCTCTCTTGTGCTCATGCCGTTGGTATGCCCAAATTGATATTCGCATGTGATCAACCTGCTTGATTGTTTGTTTATCTGTAGATGGGAAGCATCCTGCCTGTGACAAGTCCTACTTTGGCCGAAGAGAATTTTCTTTTACTCTAGATAATGACATTTACCTGCGTTTTCAGTCATTCAACAGTTTGACTGAACTGGAAAATTCCATCAGGGAAAAGTGCCCATTTAAAATAGATATCGGGCCTGTCTACAGTGTAGATGTAAGATATTCATACTCTTTCAAAACCCTTGAAATGTATCCCTTGTTTAACATTTTCTTTTGCTTTCAAACTCACGCTATGGTTTATGGAACAAGTTAGTGTTGTAGCTCGTTCACAACATTCTCCATATTTCAGACTAAAGTATGATGACATTAAATTATAGTAACTATTATTTCTGTGCTGACTAATAAAAGTTCCGATCTTCCTTTTCCTTGGTATTGCAGATAGTGATTTAACTCTGTGAGGGTTCTTCTCTAATCCTAGAATATATATGAGTTCATTGTGGTTTTCAGCATGCAGAACTTTTTTAAAATGCCAAAATTCCTTATGATTCCTGTTGAATTTCAGACGTCACTAATAGTTGATTCTTGGTTTAACCTTTTGTTGTTTTTATTCTTTTTTCTTGATGATCCTGTATTTAATGCAGCCTGCTAAGAGGCATGCCTATGCACAAGGCGGTGATAATGTTTTTGCTCCGGTGGAAAGGGAACTAATTTTTGATATTGTAAGCTGTTGAACTCATGTTGCAACAAAATGATGCCTGATTATCTCAATGTTCGATTGTAGTTTCTTCATCATTTGACCTGTTTGAATTATATCCTCCTTCCCAGGATATAACAGACTACGATGATGTTAGATATTGCTGCTCGGGTGCTGATGTATGCTTGGAGTGCTGGCCTCTCATGACAGTTGCTGTTAAAGTGATTGATACTACCCTTAGAGGTATGAGTAGCATGCATTAATACCTGATGTCTTCTTTCAACATGTTCGCTGGGGCATTTGCTTCTGTAGGAAACAATTGTGTAATGTGAATTAGCATGTGTATATGGTTGAGTGTAATGTGGTTTATGCCTAGGTTTCACATTAAATTTTATGATGCAGATGATTTTGGTTTCAATCACATTCTCTGGGTGTATAGTGGGCGACGTGGTGTTCATTGTTGGGTTTGTGATGGAAAAGCGAGAAGGTAATACCTCAAGAAGTTAATTTATATCATGAGAAGAAGAGGTTTATATTATTCTGTCATCACTCTGCAGATTGACAAATGAACAAAGAGGAGCTATTGCTGACTATTTTCGTGTGTACAAGGTGGTGTACTTATATGAAGAAGTACAACTGAATTGTTGTAGATCTGAAAGTTTAATGGATGGTCTTTTTTTTAATATGCACAGGGAAATGAAAATAGTAATAAAAAGGTTTCTTTGCCAGGTCCTGTTCTTCATCCTTTCCTTGTGTAAGTGGTCATGCGTCTAATGGATTTTTTAATTTTTGACCCTTTGTCTCCTTTGTCTCCTTTATTAAGATATCCTAGCTCTGCAGGAGATCATATACTGAAGTTCTGAGGGAATTCTTTGAGGAAAAGCTACTTTCAAGTCAAAATATGTTTTCAACTGAGGATAGATATGAGAAGATACTAAGCATGATTCCTGATGAATGTATGCTACAAACATTATGTTTTTTTCTCTATGGTTTCTTGTGATAATTTATGATGTAAATTTGTGTTATCTTTGTAGCTGTTACTTCTGAGCTTCGAGAGAAGTGGCAGGAGAATAGGCGATCCTCCAATTCAAAGGACATTAACGTTTCTCGTTGGGAGCAGCTAAAACATATGCTGCAATCTGGAAAACACAAGGTAATCTGTTGCATGAGTAATAGAAGAATATTAATTCATCTCTGGAGTGAACACAAGTTTGATCTACGGTTCATAAGGTTATTAAAGGAAATTTATGCAATAAGTATATATTCAAATCTGTTACAGTCTCCATTCAGGAGGCATCATTATCATGATTTCCTCTCACATGGATGTTTGGCGCAAAAGTCCTAACATATATGTTATAGAGCAGGCTTTTGATATTGTAAATTGTACTTCCGATACCAGAATAAATTTTGTTTTACCTCGTTCACTGTTTCAGGCACCAGGATTGCGTAGGTGTGTTGAAGAGATTGTTTTTGCTTTTACCTATCCTAGGCTTGATATGGAGGTATGCGCACTCAACCTGAAAACTGCACCTTGGCCTTCTTTGTTCTCTCTCTCTCTCTATAACACAGTCATTTTGTAATAAAGGATTTTACACTTTATGCCAAATATATATGCTAATTCTGTGAGTTGAACTTATCTGGATATGTGTTAGGTTTCAAAACATATGAACCATTTACTGAAGGCTCCATTTTGTGTACATCCAAAAACTGGTGAGTACCCTGAAAATTTGTTAGGATCAGATTCTGAGTGCCATGGACATTAGAATTTTATACCAATTCATTGTCTGATGTTGTGCTGGTAAAATCAAAGCATTAGATCATCTTGTTATTATCAGTGGTGGACATTGTGCTTGTCATATAAAAACTTGGATATTGAGACACTGTTGTAATAACATATTTATCCTTGTTCCAGGTCATGTTTGTATTCCTATTGACCCGAACAATTGTGATGAGTTTGATCCTACTGCAGTACCAACCATTTCAGAGGTAAACATGTACATGACTGATAATCTTCTTATTCATCTGCAACACTACTTGCTTGGATGAACATTTTATTATTATAACTGAAATGTACCAGAAATAAATGAAACTGTCATACCATTTTATGTCTGTCTGTGGGTAGCTTCTTCGTGATATACCCTGCATTAAGTACATTGATTCTCCTATGATGGTAACATTCCAATATATGCCGTCATTTAACATATTATATAGCATATGCTAGTGTTTTTTTGGCCAGAAATCATGTATGAATAGACATCTTAGCATATCCAAGTGAAAGTGGGAAGAGGATAAAGCAGGAATACCTGGCTGCAGCATGCATATTTCTGTGCTGGGAATTCTTTTTCTTTCTGATGAATTCTTGTCTGGTTTTATTCAATTTACAGCTTCTACAAGAACTTAACACTGGTGCTTCCAGAACAGATGACAACAATGGTATGTTAAATGCAAATTAGAATGCTATATTGCCTTCTACTATTTCAATTTGCAGTCAAGCTTGATATAAAATACTGTTTTTTCTATCCAAGCTGTGTTTGGGAGGTTTATGAGGAGAGTCTACAAACTAAAGGCTATATAGAGTGATGCAATGGCTTGATCGAGTCTTCAGTTAGGATTTTGTCATTCAGTTTTGGCAGCCATTTTTTAAGGAGTGATAGTTGTTGACTGTATACGTGCTCACACGCTCTATATAATTTGTTCTTCCCGTAATATTGGTTTTCCTTGGTGGCAGAATGGGATAAAACCTCGCTTGGGAAATCAATCAGGTTTTTCAGGTCGTCATTCTTGCAGCCTCTGCTAAAATCTTGCAAGGTGACATCTTGTCCTATTTGATGATTTCTTTTCCTAAATAATTGATTTACACTGCTTCCCAGATTCAAAATTTGGTTACTTTTGGGTCTTTGTATGAATGGCCGATGGGCTTTACTCTTTTCTTACATTCTACGGTGGGTTTTGTCGGGTAAGTCATAATTATGACTGAAGAACAATGCAGAACTTGGATTTAAACTTTAAAAGGATCTTTACCTACTTCACACAATCAGCTCAATTAAAAAAATCTTTGCCTGAGGGATGGGAAAAAATTGCCTGAAAATACCTTGGTTTGGTAGTATTTGGCTACCATGTTCACAGAAGCAATAATTTACTAATAATCTAAACTAATGGAAAATGGGTCAAGTCTTTTATTATTAGCAGATATCTCAACCTAATGCTGTTCTTTTCAATTGCTTTTTCTCAAAACAGAAAATTGTTGTGTATATGGATGAACTGCTTTACTGTTCTGTATGAACACATTCTTTTGATGGATAAAAAATAAGCTAGCAACAATTCCAGAGAGATACAGAATCTTAACTAATGTAATTCATGAATTTTGCAGGAGGAGATGGAGGGTTCCTACAGTGCCAAACTACAGCAAACTAAGAATTCCCTGAGTTGGTAGTGCGTTCCTATTACTACTCAATATCATATCAACATCAAGCACTTCATAATAGATGGGCAGTCGCATTATCTCGATCATCTCTTGCAATATAAGTTATTCCGGTTGTTTAAGAACCTAAAAACAATTTGTATATATGATTAACTTATGCTTAGAGTCAGAGAGTATACATTTATGTTTGATTGCTTGTGGTCTCAATATGTAGTCCCATGTTGTTCATTGTATTCACGTGGTGTTAAAGTGTTTGTATTATTAGAATAGAAAACCATTTTAGAAACGATGTAATAGAAACTTGAGATGTTTCACATCAAAATTGTTAACTAATTTAGTTGAGCACCAACTAGTACAAATGGATGATGCTGCATGGATTCGCACAGATTTCATGTTGTCGCCCACAAAACAACTGTGGTATTTCAATCTGTAGTCGCACATGTAGATAGAGAAGACCAGGCCTCTACTCAGCAGGACCACTTGCCTCTTCTTCCATAGCCATCTCATCAATAAGAAGCAGGCAAGATAAGCCGCGGAACGTGGCTGACTTCACTTGCTTGATAAAGAAAGGTGAGATGATTTTCTTATTCGTCAAATTGTCTCACACCCACGGCAGAAACAGTTTGAATGAAACTATGATAGCAAAAATTAACTAAAATTGTAATATTCATTTCAATGCTTGAAGGTGAACAACAATCACTAATAATTGAAGAAGTATGACAACTACCAGAAAAGTGCGTGCCTTAATATAAAAAATAAGGCCTAATATAATCATGACATCCTCTACTTAAAGCTAAATCCGAACACTTAAAAAAGGACATTGAAGAAGAACATTAGACAGCATAATTGGACAATTCGATACTACCATTTACACTTAATCCTCCTCAAATTTCAAGAATTCTTAACCATTAGGAATTAAGAAAAATGAATGCTTTTTGTTCCTCCTAATTGGCAAGAACCTCCCAAATCAACTCAGGATCATAGGACGGCATTCTAGCAAGCGAACAGCCTTCAAATTCTGATTCTACAGCCATCATCATTGAATACTCTGTGGAAACAGATGGCTGAGAATTTTCACTCTTCCAAAACCCATCTTCAGAAACGGTTGGTGAAACCAATTCACCATCCCAATTGTCACCTAAAATCAAAGGTGACATAGTGGAAGAAGACGAACATGAATCAGCAACTCTCTCTACTTTTTCACTCTCACTAGCCCCGTTAGAAGAAACATCAGGATTAGCATTTTTCTTGGCATTCTTTTTAGCTCTTTCTCTTTTCACCTTTTGACATATTGCTTGAATCTTGGCGTCAACTGCACTCTTCAAAGCATTCAATCTTGAACAATCTCCAAATCCTAACTTACTTGGATCCTTCAGGTTAGGAAAATTCAACCTCGCATATTCCCCTCTAAGCTTATAAGCTGCACGATCATAAGCATAAGCTGCTGCTTCTGCTGTATCATAAGTTCCAAGCCAAACTCTCATTCTATTCTGAGGAAGTCTAATTTCAGCTACCCACTTTCCCCAATGTCTCTGCCTCACTCCTCTGTAAAGCTTCTTCTTTGGTGGAGCTATATAAGTGCTTGTAGTACTGTAAGAACAGTTTGGAAATGTGTTGGCCAAAGAATTTCGGGCAAAAGTGTTGTTGCCATTGTTGTTTGTTTTGTTTTCTTCGGAGAATTTCTGGAGAAGATCTCTCTGGCGAAGATAAACAGAAGAGCCTAATGGCTCAAAAGCTGGGTTTGCCATGGTGGTTCTTGCTGGTGGACAATGAGAGAAAATTGAGTCTATTGTGTTGGAGCCACCGTTTAATATGAGTTGTGATAGTGAGGATCGAATATCAGCACCATCAGTGAAAGAAAAAGAAAGATTATTTTCTTGAATTCCTTCCATTTTCTGTGCTGGAGATTTTGATTGAAAAACAGGAAAGAAAAGTGGTTTTAAGTGTATGAAAACAGAAAAAAGGGAACTGGGCACTGAAAAAATGTCCCCTTTGCTTGCAGAAATGAGTTTAAAACTAATAATGAAAATCCTGAAAACTAGAAGAGAGAGATTTGAAAAGCAAAAGAACAAAAAGGAAGAAATGGGTACTGCTCAAAAATGAAAAACTTTTAGGCAAAGAATCGTGGAAGCTGATGACACTTTTGATGTGTGAGATGAAAGGCAGAAATTATGAGAACAATAGAGTTGAAGAAACGGAAGAAGCGTTAGATAGTTTTTGGGTGTGTTTGGGAGAAGGGAAAGAATCAGATTTTTTCCAAGAGGAACGATTTGAGTTACTATACTGAGCCCCTGAGGTTGGTCCAACTGGTATATTTATAGCTGCAGATGAAAGCCCTTTCCTTGCTCTCACGTTCGCAACTTTACATTCCAAGATAATTTAAACTTCAGCAAAAGTTGCTAGAAGGCCTCTCTGTCTAATGACCATGCTGCCCTCCAAGTTATTCGATTAAACCTCGTGTGTATGTATAATTGTATATTCACATTATGACATATATTGGAAGAGATAATTGTATCTAATTAGTATCCAACAGAGACACCATGAGTAGTCCTCCTTAGAAATTAGTAATTATCAAACATTTTTAACCATTATACTAACCATACGTTGGCTTGAATCATTAATCACTTTTCTGAAGGGAAACAAATGATGATGAAATAGCAAGTTTAGAGGAGGGCGTTAGGGTAATTTCGACAAAGCCAACTAGCAACCAAAGAGTTTCAGTAAGATAGATCTATCTGTAAACATGAAATCTTGTTACGGATTTGGGTGTCACAAAAATTTGACTCCGCGTACTCTGTAGTCCCCACTGAATGCCGGATGCTAAAAAGCTACTTTTTCAATTTATTGCATAGAGATGGAGTCAGTTTCTCTGTTTCAAGTCTTATAGAAATCATAACTTCTCCCGCCACGCGTCTAATTTCAGTGTCTCATCTCTGCCTTTTGTTTCTCATGGGTGCCAACCCTTCCGAAGCTTTTCAGCTCACCTCACCGGCTAAGCCCTTCACTTTCACACCATTCGTTTTTTCACGTAAATCCTCCATGCGCTGTTACCTACACTTCTTGGTTCTGTTAGAGATCGCATCTTCTTGGTTACAACACAATTCGGTGTCCTAAAATAATCATATCTCCGAATGTTCAAGTTTATACGAGGAGTGTTTTTTTTTTTATTATTATCTTACGAACGACTAATAAGACCTCGTGCGGAGTCCTTAACTTGTTAAATATATACCTACGCGTCATTGATGTGGCTGTTAAGGAATGTTTAAATACAGTGATAATTAACTATAACTGCCGAAAGCAACGTACATTGACATGTACGGTACATGGGTACTCTCGAATATTTAATTAAATCTACAGGTAATTAAAATTAATTAATTAAAGGTGAAATCGAAATATCGTTAGACAGCAATTAACGGACATGTATAATAATACAACAGTGACAGATGGCAAAAGTTAATTTGCCGAAAGTACAAAAGTGGCTTTGTATTTTAGCACAAAAATGAAGCTGGCAAAACATTAAATTCATGCATAGCAATAGTAATTTGATTAAGAAACAATGGAAGAAAAATGTCAAAGACCGCAGATTTCTGTGCATGAACATGCCGACTATATAGGTAGGTAATTAGCACTATTCATCCGCACCGTTTTGGCCATTTATCTCTTTCCGTGGAAAAAGTTGCAGCATCAACCCATAAACTTGCACAGTTTCGGACAGGCGAGCTTTTTGAATTGGTATACCTAAAACAAATTGCATCATGGGAGAAGACGACTGCGTTTTCAATGTATTTAATTATGAATCCGTCTTCACTTGGTCAAACAACAAGTAACTAATTTTGATCTGCAGACAGAAAAGTATGGTATATATACTGATTTAAATGAATCTTCGTTAATACCATATCATCTATCTCCCCTGTTGTCTTTTATTTTTTTAAATATAGATACAAGTATTTAATACTTGTTTTTCCTGTTTAAAGTTTGAATATGTGACTAAAATTTCAATTTCGTTGATAGCTTAAACATTTAGTTATTTATTTTATATAATTCAAACAAAATTATTTAAATTTTAGTAGGAAAAAAAAAACCGTTAGAAACATGGTACTTATTCTATCGTACATGAATTAAAATAGGTATATTTGGAGAGTAGACATGATGAGATATGCACTAAAGATAGGTAGATAGATATAAAGACTCCGCTGAAATTTGAGGATAAGTTTGAGGAAAGCTCAGCTCTAACACAATAAACAGGCACCAATCCATCGATATCTTAGGATAAAATTCAATATTGCGTAATTGAGATGTTATTATCCTTCAAAGTTTTTATCTTTTTACAAGCCAAGCCAAGCCAAGCCAAGCCAAGCCAAGAGGAACTCGAAAGAGAGGCTTAAGCCAATAGTGATCTCCACGATATCATCAACAATCAACCACTGGTTTGAATGAGGGTAGACCTTTTCTTCAGAATATGGGACCCATATCTGAGTAAAGAGCATTAAAGACGTAAAGGTATACTTTGAAAAGGTGATAGATACGGTATCAAATCATACAAGCCCAAGGCAAAGCAAAGCCTTGTAGCCTCACGCAATTTATAGACAACGCTCGTGAAATTAAACAATAGAGGACACCAAATTATACACCACCCTGCCTTTCAAGTTTCAACTTAGGAGACTCGAATATATCAATTTGCCAACCAGCCAAAATAGCTTTTCCCCTGCATGGGCATGTGAACAAACCTAACCTTTTCTTCTCTCAAGTCAATCCTCACTCCTCGTTGTACTCTCCCAATCTTCATGTTCTGTTCTTCTTCTAAGATTATCTCCATGTTCTCTCTCGATCTTTCGCTACCATCCCAACTTTGCCCTCTACCATATATAATTTTAAACAAATTCCATTAAATTTTTTAATTCGTAATTAATTTATTCTAAGTTTACACTCCTCCCCGAGAATAGATAGCTTCTCATCTTCTAATCGCTACCTTCCCCCTGAAATTAGAAGAAAAATTCTTTATTTTTGGTCGAGAGACAAATTTGTCAAAGAGTGTTTAAAACACATCCTTTTATTCATAGAAATTTTAAGAAAATTAAATTATAATGATAACCATATAAATTTAGCAGGATTTAACGAATATTCTCGTGAAGCTATAATTAAAAATATATATATATACATAGACCTAGGTTAATTTTAACTAATATGTTAATAGGTAAAATAATTTTAAAAAAAAAGTTCGGCTTTGATAGAGTTATGGCCGCAAAATAAAAACAACTCGCAATTAATGGAGTGCTGTAATTTGGTGCCAGGCTTGGGGGCATTTTTGGAATTGAAACTGAGAAAAAAGTTGTGTTTCGTCCGCATACGGACTTGGTCGCATTATTACAAATCACAGCTAAAGGCGACGCCGACTATCTTTCAGTGGTCCCGTCTCCTGAGTCAGACACGTTACCCCGACTGTTGCTTTACTCGTTACAGCGTGTACACGTGGCACTTTCTCGTCAAATCAACTCCTTAACCGAAGTGAGAATTTCTAATTTCTCGTGAACTCGATTCATTTCGGTGAAGATTTTTTCGAGTTACGTGACAATTGTAAAGGAAACAACACGACACCGTTTGGCCCTCGCGTCATGACCGTGATAATTGATGTCATCGTGATATCAAAAATAAAAAAAGGTCGTATTGAGCAGTCGTATCATAATACAATGTTTTGTGATAATCTCTTTATTTTCCTTTGTGGTAAATAAAAACCTTCGAAAAGTTTTGTGAACAAAATGGAGGAAAGGGTATAAACCTTCAATTATGACACATCATCCTGTATTGATAATACGAATTTGGATAAGATAATTTATATGAATAATACTATTTTATGGGTGATACTTACATTATAAAAATATTGAATAATCTAAATCATTTTCTATGAAAATATGAATGGTTGAAAGATGTAACAATGAAGTTTGTCTCGATACGAGTGACAAATCAATATGAAAAACCTTAAATTATGGGGTGGGGTCGAAAGAGAGAGAACTACATTATCTCATCATCTCATCCGGCGAAGAGGGGCTAGTGCAATGAGTCATCAAAAAGTAGGTATTTTCGTGGTCCACGCATCATCTTCAACCAGTAAGGGTGTGATGTTACTGGACACAGTTTCAGAAATGATTGGGTTTGGGCTCTCCTCATTTCTAACATCAGGAGACGTGGAGGGTCTCAAATTGTGACAAATTTAACTTTTGAAGAAAAGGGTTCTCATTTCATGATGATTTGGCTTGATTCTAGCTCTGCAATGCATTGCTTCTCTGCAGAAGAATTGATGTTTTTTTAATTCAGTATTGGATAGAAAGAAAGCCCGATGGTGATTGTATACGTAAAAGGCAATACCATTCCAAGTTTTGTGTAAAGTGCAACAATGACATCTTTTGAGCTTGAAACAAACCTAATATTCCGATCACAATTGCTTTCTCATGATGCAACTTATCACTGTTTCGACAGTAATTCATGCATGAACTTCTTCATCTTTTCTCCGCCGAATAGCACAATCTAATTAATAGCATCTTTTTCTTCGTTGTATTTGTAGTGTCAGTGTGGTATCCAAACAAACTCGACTCTCGGTAATAAGTCTACACTTGCATGTGAGGTCTCATGTGCTTTTGTATTTGAATTTCCCGCACAATAATTGGTTCACTCTTGCACACCGAAATAGTTAAATGTTTTTTAAGTACTGCTTTAACTATTATCGAGTCATAATTTAATAATATTATACTTAAAACTAAATTTATTAGTATGTACTAACCCAAATTTTGTATGCGAAAGTGTTAAAAATTTTATTATTATTTAAATTTATTCTCAACTTTAAATATTATTACAACCATATAATAAAATCATTAAATACTAAATATATAAGTACGGAAATTTGTGGTACTTGCTAAAAAGTCATATTTATCAAATAGTAAAATTGTTGCGCTTAGTCATAATAAATTAATAATTGTAAACTAAGCTTCTAACGCAAGCGGAATCTTCGGTTGAAATCTAAGACGAAAACAGAGTAAGAAGTAGGTGACAATGTTGCAGAGCAATTTCCACAACCGAAAAGATAAGATACAAAACAAAGTGTGAATTGGTAAGAACTCAATAATGGATTTCAGGGTGTGTGATCACCGCCACTTTGACGGCTTGCATAAGTTGAGTTGGTCCATGTGCTGTGTTTTAACATTATATAATATTTCCTTTGCGTTTCTCTGGCCTAAGATTGATGGCACATTTGTTTCTATATGTGCCAGAAAAAATAATTGAATTGCATATGTCGAAGAAAATTTTGCATGTAAATGTTGTCTTCTTCTAGCTTATGGTCCCCCTCCCCGGCCTCTTATCGAAATCTTTTCTACCTTCCCATCGTATATTCTTTAAATCTATCATCTCATCCCACCACGATATAATGTACAGTGTGAAAAAGAGACGAGAACAAGCTTTCTCTAAGCGGCTGAAAAAAGCCTCTGTTTTACCTCGAAGCTAGTAATGAGTCATCACTAATGAGCGTGACAGCAAAAACAGAGTTTTCTGTAAAATGCAATTGAATTTACAACTTCAGTTATGTGAAATATTTTTGGAAATTGCTTCTGGGATCGGCTGCTCATCGAGAAAGTAGAAAGCAAGTCAAAAAATGAGCAGTAGCCATGTTACTCTAACAGAGCAGTAACGGGTGTGACAAATCACAAAACAGAGTTCTTCAGTTCAATTCAGTGAGCTGTCTTGGTCTGGTCTGGTCTGCTGAGGACATCTGATTTTTTTTTTCTTTTTAATTAAGTAATCAAAGATCATAGCATGTCGGACCAGGTCGGTTTGACAATTCTAATACCCTTACCAAATATAACAATGGATGGATGGATGGATCCCTGTGTTTTGTTGAAATAACAAGTTAAAATATAGGTAGTCCATATGGTGTTCCTAAAAATTTGACTAATTGCTATATAAATTTTAGTAAAAATGTAGCCTAAAAAAGGGGAACGAGGAGAAAAAAAGAGAAGGGTGAGAAGAAGAGAAGGAGGAAGGAGGAGACGGAGAGGCGGCAGAGGGGGAAAAAGAAAAACAGAGGCACCCGGAAGGGAAAAAAAAAGCGGGAAGGAAGGAGGGAGAAGAAAAAGAAATATTATTTTTATATTATTGTCTTAAATTATTAAAAAATATATAAAATACTATAATATATATTTTATTTTTAATGATTAATGTAATTTATTTTAATATTTAAATTTAAAAATTTTAATTATATTTTAATTATTAATTATTTTTTTTAAAATTTATTATCATTTTGTTATAAAAAAAGTAGTTATAACATAAAAATTTTAAATTTATTTATAAAAAAATTATAAGATATTTTTTTAGTATTAATTATAAAAAAAATAAATGACATATTTTTTAATAGTTTAAGACAATAAATAGAGATAAAAATTTTATTTTTATTATAAATAATTAGTTATAGGTATTTTTATTTTATTTTTAAGTTAAGAGTATTTTTATATTATTAAAAATTTAAGTAAAATATATTTTATTTTTTAAAAAATTAATTAACTTAAATATAATAACTAATGAGGATATTATTATAAAATTATATTTTTTTATGAACACTAAAATATATTTGATTATTTATAACAAATAAAATCTTGGTTTGGTATTAGTTGTCGTCTCGTTATAATTAATTGCTTATTAATAGGGATGTATATTGTCCAGCCCCAAAACTTAGGACATTTATGTTTCTTTTCGAGTTCATATTAATAGCCAATTTTATACTTTCATTTATTCGCGCAATGCTATTATGCTAAGGACTTAATTGTTATAAGTAATTAAAAAAGACTTCCTTATTTATTATTTGACCAACGCTAAGGCGTGTGTGTATATATGTTAATAAACGTATAAAAATAGACCATCACTTAAGTCATCCAAGTGGTGCACAAATAGTTAATTAAGAGACAGTAACGTTTTCCTGTTAATTGGGATATGATTGCGAAATTAGAATGTTCATAATTGTATTTGTATTATAATATAAAGTTGGTTGAAACTTTGATGTTGTAATATTGTTGTTATTGTAACCTCAAAATTGGGTAAGTTGACTTGGGGGCGAGCCCATGTGGCCGACGTGCACCACCGACGTCGTTCTGGTAGGTGACTTTCTGTTTCTGGATATCGTTCTCATCTATTTCCTGACGAACCCTTGATGTTCCCATTTCACGTAGACTTCCCGCTTTCTTTTCTTGAATTAGTCTTCAGATAAGGCGGTTCATATATTTAGATTATATAAATCAACAGAATAATGTTTAGTATTATTATATATTTTATATTTTTATAAAGAATTTAAAAATAAAATAAAATTAAGGAAGTGAGAATAGTAAATTTTATGGTACATGCGAGAAAAATATTGCGTTCTCGTTTTAAGCGAGATTTCTTTTAGATAGTATTAGTGTTAAATGTATTGTATTTGTTTTTTTATTATTAATTATAATAATTAATACAGTCATTTAATAAGAATATAATAAATAAATCGTTTATTTGGGATTAGGTTATTCGTAATTCTAATTTGAAGCTTGTGAAATGGGCCTGTGTGTCGGATTTACATTAAACCTATACTCGTTTTGTTGTTGGATGAGTTTCGGATAAGATGAATTATTTTTCATTTATTTAATAAAAAATGTTACGTATTTTTAATAGTTTTTAATTAGAAACGAACTATCTCCGTTTAGTATTTTTGAAGAATAATGATAAATTCAGCTCAATTTGTTGTTTTAATGTAAAATCAAGAAGGAAACAATTTGTTATAAAAAGAAAAAATATATATATATAGTTGGATTAACTAACCATCATTCTGTTTTGAATTCGGGGGTTTGGAATGGGCCTGGAATTCGTTGATAAGGATGGGCTTTCATCATAAAAACCTAAGAACTTTCTTTTGTAACTCTGGAAGTAAAATAAAAGCACTCCATTTATGTCTAAATGCACATATTTACCCAATTATCGTCTCCCATGATTGGGCCCTAAACGTTTGTGGGCAGCCCAATATAATATGGCTGGTGAATCCAATAGATCATTATCTAAAAGCATTACTGGTCTATATTACATTTTTCTGGATTTGTTTCATTATTCTATGTATCTCTGTGACATCCACCGAGGCTCTAGCATATTCTATGCTTAGTCCTTAGGCTAAGCGCATTGCCTTCTTACGTTGTCCGCTGTCTAAAATTTAAATTAAAATTATGAAAAAGTTCAGGAGCAAATATATCAAATTAATCGTATAACAAAAATTGCCAATTAGTCTTGCTTGCTTGGCAACCCATCATTTTATGTAGGGTAAGCCATATATTTTTAATTCTAATTATAGCATGGAGTAGCTTTTAAGTTAGAAATGTTATTACTTAATTAAGTTGAATAATATAAGCTCATTATTACAAGACTAGTTGTTATGGTGTTATCAGAAACAAAACAGAAGCATTTACAAATCATAAGTTGACAACATTATCAACAGATGATACCAACTATAATTACAACTAAAACGCTGCGTTTACCATATAAGAATTATCCACCCCTTCTGGTGTTGGGAGTTAACAGTACAAGACAAGAGTAGTATTGGTCAACGTCTTTCTCCCTTGCCCTGTTAAAACCTAGAAATTTTCGTAACATCTGGCGAACTCAGCTTTAATGAGAAGCAGAATCTGCAAGGTGATGTATACAAGCAAAGTCACTGGAAACATACGTGCAAAATGCAATAACGTCGTCCTATATCAGGTCAGTCCAATCTTTGCTAAGTTGTTTCAGAATCAGATGCCTCGTGTAATTTTAGTTTCTGATCCCGGTTTTCCAATTTTTAGGTACCATTTGTAGCATAACGAAGTGGGTTTACCTCAAAAACCATGGAAACAACTTCTATTTTCTTATCGGCTTTGTTGCTTGTACTGCTTGTTCATGGCTGCCCTGCGGCTGATTTGAAGGTAAATTGTTGAATAGAAGAATTTTATTTAAAGTATGTTCATTATTAATCAAACGAAGATAGTTTGTAATTAGTTATCGACTTTTTTATTATAGGTAAATGCGAGTACAAATACTATATTAGATCCTAATGTCACGAGTAGTTCAAATGATAGAACTGCAAGTTCTGCTGAAGTTGACAAGTTGATAGAAGGTAAAGGAAACCCACTGAATAAACCGAAAGAGGGTATTCATATTAAGAATGATACAGATATAAATAATGCAATCATTCAATCGGGTTTGAAGGAAACCCAAAATGTGCAGAGGAGTAAGGGTGATTCTAGTGAGGAGTCAAAACCTAAGGAGGAGAATGAGAAAGAAGATAATGCCAGTGACAAGGTGAAACCCCAGGACATGTCCAAGAAAGGCGGCAATGACGAAGATACTGGACAGTTGAGGAAGGATGGAACTCGCGTTGAAGAATGTGATGCATCTAATAAGTGCATGGATAAGAAGAAGCAATTTGTTGCTTGTTTGAGAGTTCCAGGAAATGGTATGTATTCACTCCACTGAATGGTATCTTTCTTTCAATATTTTATAGCTAATTCATTTTGGGTATTGTCCTTGTTTTTGGTCACTATGTTCAATAGGCTTGATGACCCAGATCTTCATTTGATTCACCATGCACTAAAATTTTTTAATGAGTGGTACTCTTAACTATCAGTAGTTAAATAATCTTGAATAATTTGGAAGTGTTGATTGAATACGAATTTTGTGTAGCTGTCATATTTTGATTGTTATTTTCCTCTATGTATTTGTTTCCTTTTAACTGTGGTCTTCTATCAAAAACTCTAGACTTGAGATTCTGAGTTCAGTTGCAATTTTCCAGACTCTCCAGATCTATCACTTCTAATTCAGAACAAAGTTAAAGGCTCGCTCACTGTTAGAATTTCAGCTCCTCATAATGTTCACCTAGAGAAAACAAAAGTTCTACTCCAGGAGAAAGGAGGGGATGAGGTATTTGTATACAACATGTTACAGTTATTTGAAAGCATGTCAGGAGTGCTTTTTATTCAATAATTGACTAGTCTCATGGTGTCCTATTCCTACTACATAATGATGTGTAATTACTTTTCAATACTTCTCATTTTAAAATTCATGCAACTTTAGTAGACCTTATTTAAGTGTCTATTTCCTGTTTACAAGCTTCGTTACTGTTCTCTGAAAATGAAGCATGGAAGAGACACTGATGGCTGGGTTTCTCTTAAAGGAACTTCTTTCCAGGGAAAGTACAGCTGTTAGAATTTAGTTTCAATTTGTATGCATTTGATGATAACACATATAATGTTGTATCCTTTAACTTGTCACTTGATGCTGAATACGAATTCTTTTAATCAATTGGACACTTATTTTAACCAATGGGACGTTGGTGGATTTAACTTTTAAGAAGTTGATAAGACTTTTTTTTCCTGTGATTATTGACAAAAGCTTACAATGATAAGTATCATTGTAAGGAGTGTGCATCTTTAATGGGAATATCTCCTATTTCTAATCAGTTACTATCATAAGTCAGTCAAAGCAAAGTATGTTCTTCTAGACTGCAGAACTGCTAGGAAAGGGGCCAAATAAGAGTTGATTTGCACTTCTGTGCCTAAAAATTATTTTTCCTAGAAAGTGTTCAGGATATTCATTATGATTAAAAGCAAGACGTGACTGATATTATCCTGTCAAAGAGGCATCATAATTAGCATCCTTTTCATTACCTTGATGGATATGTTGCTGCTAGCTTTTCACAAATAAATGATTTTTATTTTTCTTGCCTATGCAGCTGAAGGTTTCTGTCAAAAGTAGAGGAACTGACAACTTGATCATTATAATGGCAGAAAATGGACATTGCAGTCTTGATTTCAGGGATATAATTGCACAGAATGCTGGAGAAGATTTTGATAAATCTCTTAAATCCAGATACTTCAATTTCTTGTCGCAAAAGCCTGCCATCGTGTTTATATCCTTTGTTGCACTACTAATACTGGCATCAGGTTGTATGTGTGTCAGCTTGCGGCGGAGGCAACTTTCCAGTAATGCCTCTAAATATCAAAGACTAGATATGGAGATGCCCGTTACTGATGCTAGAAAATCAGAATCGGACGCTAATAATGGATGGGATAACAGTTGGGGTGATGATTGGGATGACGAGGAGGCACCAAAGACACCATCATTACCTGTTACTCCAAGCCTCTCATCTAAAGGTCTTGCCTCACGGCGGTTGAGCAAGGAGGGCTGGAAGGATTAATTCTCTTCAGTTGAACATAAAACTCCCAAAAACATGGGAAAAAGTAGGCTGAGATGATTGCCGCCTACAGGTGGGTTTTAATTTTTATGTGATGCTGATATTAATCACAACTTTTAGTACATGATGTGCTCAGACCAGTACTTAGTATGACTGTGTCAGAAAATTGCGCTGCACGGAAAATATACTACATACAATCATTGAATATACTTGGAATCGATTGTCTTGGTATCTCTTGTTTGTTTGGGTCTCAATGCAGAGTTGCAGATAATAGGAAGGAGCACTGCACCAGAGCAGCTGTAATTTGTGTGCTCAACTTGTAATGTTCTTAAAAGAAAACCAAGAAATGTGCAATCCGGAAGCAGCACATATTTTTGTTAAAATTGTGGACTTACCAGGTTGCCGTGATAAGAATGTTGTTAAAGCTTTGGATCTTTCTTTGTGGCTTCTTACTTCAGGGTTACTGAGCTTGTTGGGCAGTTTGCAAGAAATTACGCTGCTTCTTGTGCTATAGATTTTTACTATTTGTGCTGCATCTAAAAACTACTCTCACGACTGCATTATAAATTGATTTCGCTGCTTGGCACACATATACTTTGCTTCATATGGAAATTTTAAATTTTTATAGCAAATCAATCAATTTTCCCGTTGGAGTGCGGACCCAAGTGCTTTTAATTTTGGGGGAATTTCAACAGTAATCAATTTTTGGACCCAATTTTTTTAAATAATCACGGTTCAAAATATGTTTTAAAAATAACCAATTTGGACTAAAATACCCTTAAAAAGTTTTTTTCAAAAATGACCAATTTTTTATTTTCTTTGTGATCGAAACTACTTGTGATCGAAAGTGTATTTTCGATCACGAAGAAAAAATTCGATTTCTTCATGATTAAAAGTACACTTTGTGATCGAAAGTACACTTTCGATTAAGGACATTTTGGTCCGAGTTGGTCATTTTTGAAATATATTTTGAACAGTAGTTATTTAAGAAAATTGGGTCCAAGAATTGGTCATTAGTGTTAATTTTTCTTTAATTTTCTGTCTACAACAACTCAAAACGTTGCAAAACACCTTTCCATTTTTTGCACAAATAAATAAATGAATGAATTAAAGCACAGCTATCAGTTTATTTCCTTTTTTCTTTAGGAAACCGTTCCTAGCCGCTGGAAATGTTTAGAATTGAGATCGAAGTCACATTTACCATTGTTATGAGATTAAAAAAAAGGTGGATTTGTCTTAAACTTCATATTATTGAATACAACTTTTTTTTCCCGAAGTTAATAGAAAATCAACTGTACCAAACATGCTCTTATTCTTATGTAAGAAATTGAAACAAATTTATATCTAAATTAGTATATGTTTCAAGAACAAAATTCACCCCTATAGTATAACATCAAAACATACATTTGAAACAAGTTTTTCTCTAAGTATATGTAAAATTTCAAAGTAAATATACATACCATGGACTGAATAAAATAACAGTTATAGAGAAATAAAAGTATTAATTGTGAGCATTAAATTGTTAAATACTAAAAAAGAGATGTATATTTTACCACTTTATTGCGTTGCTAAAATGCTGCCGACATCTCCAAAGACAAATGAAGAGCATAATCGAGAGAAGGCACATTCAAGGACATGGTATTATTGCCTTGCGCATGCTACTTGCATGTTGTTCTTAATTTCACCACAATAATATCAATCGGACAATTAATTGAGATGACTTGTTAATTTTTTTCTTTTATTAAAATGGACCAATCACAAACAACTATTAAACCTTTTTTTTTCAAATTAAATAATACGTCCATCATTAATTTTAAAATCAAAAGAAATTTATTTTCTTTTAATCATGCTTTAATAATCTAATCGAGGTTAGCAATACCTAATTGACATTTATAATCTGTTACAAAATTTAAAGAGAACCCTCATATCACAAATAGAGTTTCTATTTTATACATAGATCCAATTTATTATTTAATTAGTTTATAGTAATGTGGACAAATTGCATACGAAATCGCATCACGTCCTCTCCAATTCTTCTATTCCATTTCGGAAGAGCATACAGCCGATAAAACGGTGGTTAGGAGCATGTGAAGCGTAGCATCACATGTAACCACGTGTTCACTATCTATTGGACCACCTTGGCTGAACACGTGCCTTAAGCTCTTGCGTCTCCAAGCATGAGAGATATCACGTGGTGGACCCCGTGGAGACTGTCAGATTGCACGTGCACTCACATGACCGATTTTAAATGCATCTCTTCACTGTGACACGTCTCTATGTCTCCCGGATTCATAGGGCCATAAAAATCACCGTTGAATGCGATTAGAGCTTGAACGCAATGGGGGCGTGCTGGGCCCCATCAATCAATCAACGTGACTTGTGGAGGTTTTGACGGCTCAGATCTTCAGTACATGACATTCTTATCGTATTCTCGCCTCCATTTTGTCCATTTCTGGTGACCATCATCTGTTTCACGATTCAATCCCGCCGACTCAATACGACTTCCCATTTCTGCCACGTGTCGCAGGCCTTAAAGAAATATTAATATAAAATTGCTCCATATTATTTACCGGTCGATTTATTACAATGTTATATTTTTAAATTAAACTAAATAAGAAAAATTCGAAGTAAAAAAGTCTGATGTTTGTTTGTAGCTAAGTACTACCATACACACTCATGAACCCATTGTCCCGACTTCTTGTGTAAATTGGCAACAATCTTCATTTTTCTTTAATTTTTATTTAAATTGAAAAGATATAGATTAGTTATTATTGCTCCATTATAATAACGAATATTCACTGTACATGTTCTTTTGCTAGTTAGGCTCATACATTCGGAGAACGTCTTTATAAAATGTTTAAAATCAGTTAATTCAACAGAAACAAATAAACTCACAACAGTAATAATCTACCTGCTAATTAAATACGATGATTCTCCTAGCACATGTAGCGTAGAATTTAAAAATAAAGCACAAATTTCACTCTAAATTAAATAATCTTAATTTAATTATATACAAAACATGAATAAAATTTAATGAACTCCGGCCAAAAGGATTGGGGGCCCTATGAAGATCAATTGCAGGTAGTGGGATTCTGGTGTCGGGTTTCAAAGTTTGATTTTATTATTCAATTTTAAATTCACTTTTGATTATTAGTTTTTATCTCAAATAAATATATCAAAGTACAATTTCTTTATCCATATCTTCAACTACGCACATTAAAAAAGAAAAAGAAAAAGAAAAATTGGGACATTGTGCTACTATTGTTTGTGGGGGCTCGATGACTATGACAATGAGTATCTTCAAAGATTTCATTACCTAATTTTAAGTCCACTTCCATTCTCACCTAGCTATCGAACTAAGCATACACAGAGATAATTACCGTATACACAGTAGTATCTAAATTGTACTATATGTCTATGTTTATTGTCTATAATTCGAATATGACAGTACTACATATTGATGTGTATGATTTTTAACACTGTTATTTAATTAATGTCGTGTTTGAATTTTACTATTGGTGAACATTGGCACAGGTGGAAACAAGAAGAGGAAATTAATTAAAGGACCACCCTGACCCTGCGTTGCTTCTATTACATATGTGTGTGTGTGTGTGCGCATATTAAAAGAGCAGATCGTAAAAGCAAACTATCAGAATCCCATGATATCATATATTTAATTTCAAAGTAATCATTCATGGATGGTGAGGTAACTCCATTAATATATATAAACAATCACACCGACAAGAAGAGCTGTTTAGAATGAAAAAATCGAGTCTGAATTACTTTTGATGTAATTGTTATCGCAAGCTTTACTTTCAATCATTAAAAACATTTATCAGAAAATCGTTTTCATCAAAAAGATTGAAATAAACACGCATTTTTTATATGGTGGCATTAGCTATTGGCAAACACGACAATGACTAACATATTAAAGAGTTAAAATGATTTTCATGCTGCCACTAATTCAATCAAATATTAGAATGTACTCGTGCACATGCACTTGTTTTTTTTTTCTTTTCACGTAAAACACAATACTGACCAATGATGATTATGATAGCGACAACTTGATTAATGTTTACTTACCCATTTAAAATAGTTCATCAAATATTTAATTACCAATGCAATAAAGACTAGAGGAATTGTCAATTGCTCTTTACTTTCGTTAAATTCTACCTAATCTTGATTCTTAGTAGCCGTTAATTAGAGTATTAATTTTACGTGCTAATGGGGAATGAAGCGACAAAGATTACAATCTTTACAGCAGTCGCCTGTTCGGAAAATGGAACCATATGGAATTAATTGGGAAAAATAATTTTAGCCAATAAAAACACGAAGCGTGGAAGATTCAGTCAATGGTTGATTTTTTTGTTTTCTTTTTTAATAATGTGAAAGTGAAACCACTAGTACTAAGGAAGCATGAATTCTGATTCAAAAAGAAATTTGAAATATCATACATCACAAACAAAGTCATGCAAAACATTAAGATAGTGGAAGAGAAAGGTGGGAAAGAAAATCAACTGCTCCTTATAATGGGTACAAGCTGTGTCCACACTCGAAAATTATAAGAAATTAAAGTCCATTTCTGAAGATAATTAGTCAGGGTAAGCCTAGCCCACCGCGCCATTTTTCTCCGTGATTGGTTCGCCTGCAAGCGGGAATCTACCTTGATTTGCGCCTTGAAATTTTGTACATTATTTTTATTTTTATGCATATGTATATGTACTGGCTATACTATAAACTGAGTACATCTATTGGTCATATTTTGTATGCTCGTAAAAAATTATATGCCATGTGAATGCCTTTCTTTTTTATTTTCTCTAATTATAGCACGAAATTGGTTAGTGTTTTGTCTTGGAATTGGCCGTATGTAAAATTTCAATATTATATTGTCGAAATTGACGGAATCTTTTAACATGGGTATATATATATATATATATATATATTTATATTTATATATTATTGAATATGGTCTCTCTTTTTTTCATATATATTCCCTTTTATTGACTATCCATTATAAGGGTGCGTATTTTTACTCGTGTGAAAATTGTTTTTAATACGGAATCTTGGATATGTCAATTGATAAATGTAAAGAATGAAAACATGAATCAATTGAATATTATCCTCTTTTAGGGACTTTGGAAGAGACGTATGTGGGGGGGCATCGAAATGTTATCAGCGTATATATTTGAACCATTCGTTTGGCTTTAGTTCTTTTGGAAGAGGAAGGAAGGAAAGGATAAGGGGTCCCTTCAATGCGTTAAAGCTTTCACTTTCTGTCATTCTCAATGACTCACTAGGGGAACATGCACATATCAATCTGAGATCTACATAGGGTCATGTGCCCTTAGGAAGAGTTTTGTTCGCACGTGTGATGATGGGCCCAAAAGTTACAATTCTTCTAATTTGTACGCATGGTTACCAATTCACACGCTTTTCTCTTTTTGTAGCAGAGGCCACGCGTTAATAGCCTTAAAAGTAAGGGTCACCCACCCTATCTCCATTGCACGCGGGTTTTAATTATATGCCTATGGTCCTATGGTATTATTATAGACTCGCAATTATGGATTTAGAATCATAATTTGTACCTTAAAAGTTGAAAAAGAAAATTGAACATACAACTTTATAATTTTTAAACTATGGGTTATATATATATATATAAAATATATAACAAATATGTGCTTTTAAAAAAAAAAAGATGAAATTATGCAATTTGTTTTTTTAGGGGATTGCTAGTAGTACTTGTTATTTTGTGTGTGGCATGGGATGTGAAATAGCTAGCCTTTTAAATTAATAATTTGAAATTTGATGTATGTCTATTCAAGAAAAAAAAGAACACTTGGAAGAAAACAAATGATAAGTTTTAGTGAAAGGATTCAATAGATATGATCACAATGTTAACTAATGTTTGCCTTTTGACATATATAATAGGTGCAAAAGCAATTCCTATATCAATCCATGACGTGGGTCGTCGTCACATTTGATTCACGACCGCAAGAACCACAACCATGTATACGCTGATTTTTATTTTTTTGGGTATTCCTTTCGCATTTCATGACCTTATCTTCTCTCGAAGGAATAGCATATGCTTTGAAGATTTTTAAGCTATTTGGGGTGTTTGCTATTCCTAAGGAGCTAGAAAAAGACCTTACCTAAAAAAGATACGGAGCGCATTTTATCACACAAGCACTTTTTCCTCATTCTCAAATATCCTTTGCTTCACTTGGGCTTAATTTGTTGAGTTGTAAATGTCCTCCTTTTATTGTTAACTTAGCATGGAAAACAGAAAAAAAGTAGTCAAATTTACAAATCAGGCCTTGAAGATTTAAGATCCACAAATGCCATATAACTTCACTGCCAAGTCAAAAAAAGATTCAAAGTGATCGTTTTCAATGGATTCGAAATTCAAATTGTACCTATATTACAAAATATTCCCCATTCATAATTAACTATAGTAAACGAAATGAATAAGAAAGTAAGCGATTAAAACACCTAACCATACAAGATCCGTAAGTTGAATAAATGTTCCAGCTAATATTAAAAAAACTGGCAGAATATATATATATATATATATATATATATATATATATATTACTTAGAAAACAACTGTTTTTGGGTGCAAATTAATCTAACTTGCTTAGCATCTTGAACACCGCAACTAGGTAGCAAAGCCAAGCATGTTATGCAAAATGAAGCAGCTTAATTAGGCAGTTTTCCTTCAAATTAAAGACTGAAATTTGAATTCTTGATAGACGCCAAACAGTTTGGCCTATTTGGTTTAGATACATTATAATGTTAACTAACTATGGTTTGAAATTGAATTTTTCAATTATTTTTTTGGGATTTGTCTTGAATTTTCCAAGATCTAGTGGGAATGCTCGAGAATTTCAAAAGGGAGCCTAACCCATAATAAAGTAAAAGAGGGAGAGTTGGTATGATTTTAGGGGGCAGTGTTAAGGTCACAACCAGCAGCAAAAGTTCCACTTACGAAAGTAAAGACTTGAAATATAATTTTATTTTGATTGGTAGACTTTTTAGTCTCAATTTACACCAATGCATCTACCATATTTAACACAACATTATATATTGCTTTATGTTCAAC
The DNA here is from genome assembly GCA_028052125.1 of Melia azedarach. NCBI lineage: Eukaryota > Viridiplantae > Streptophyta > Magnoliopsida > Sapindales > Meliaceae > Melia > Melia azedarach. The sequence goes on along the minus strand of CM051401.1, from coordinate 802,826 downwards.
TATTTGTTACATTTATGCCCTAATCTAACGGCTACATACAGTAGGATCAAAGTGGCAAGATACTAGATGCGCAGTCGACTTTTTGGAAATTTATTTACCGTTTTATCTGGACTATGTGGGGCCCGTCAAATTGACTCTTCGACAGCCGGTTACTGCAATGGTGGGAATTGATGCCGGAATTGATGCCGAAGCCGTAACAGAACCGGAACTAACCGGTTATTGCGGAGCTTTGCTTCTTTGACTTACGCTACGTGTCAAGATCCCTTTGTCTTTTTAACCCTCGTTCCTTTTTTTTTTCCTTAAATAAAATGAAATAAAATTTTACTTCACAAAGTTTAAAAATAGAAATTAAGATTTTATCTCTTTTTCGGCGGAGACCGTTGATTGCGGTTGGGAATAAAGCGCTCTGACATGGGACCCGTCTTTTTGACCACATCTTATTTTGTCTCTTTCCATCTTTTCTTTTTTTTTTTATATATATTATATATATACATATTTTTTTTCCGTATAAATAATTATAACCTAATTAGACATAATTTAGCATCGATATTACAGAAATACCATTTTAATTTCACCGGATACTGTCGGTGAGTAATAATAATTAATATAATTAATAACAATAAGAGTTCCAGAAAGAAAATTCAAGGGAGCGCTAGCGTTGTCTGTTGGGTTGTCGGGTTTTCGAATCCTTTGTTTCAGGTCAATCTGCTGAGATTTTGTTTCAGAAACCAGGTGTGAACTACAGGACCACGTTTTTCTGCCCCCCACCCGTTCCAAATTTACCATAATCTCTTGTTTCAGTAATTCGAATTTTTAACTTTCACCATCAACAGTAAAAATTTGTCAAATAAAAAAAGAAAAACCCCCGATAGCACGTGAATTAGCTCAGAGTAATTGTTGCAAGTGCAAGGGGAGAAGAAATAGTACTGCCTTTCGCTGAATGTTATTAAAGCAGCAGATATCTAACCGCGAAAAGTTCTCTGTTAGGTTTTGCGATAAATTAATGCAGCAGCAGCAGCAGCAACAGCAGATAAGTGTATCCTACATAAAGAAATATTTACCTAGACAATCTTTACAGTATTATGGTCTGTGGTCCACAACTCCAGATTGATGTAGCAATAATTCATCTTGTTTACATGTGATCCAAATCACTAAAACTCAGCCAATAATTTTATTTTACACCAACATTCAATTTTTACCCAGGTGATTTTTTTTCTTTTTAAATCACATATTACAAGTTTACTATTATACAACAGATAGTTAAATTTCAAGAATTTACTGAAATTTAATTAAAAAAATAATTTGTAATTATAGTACACCAAATAATTTAAGAGACTGAAAAATAGTTACAATATTTAATTTATATCATTAATCGTATCAATTATTTAGATTTAATATATGAACTATAAAATATATTAATATTTTTTAATATTTTCTTTAAATTTTAAAATATTTTATTAGCATATAAAGAGGACTTATATGTATTACAAAAAAAATTTATATATTTATATATTTAAATAAAAATTATATTAGTAATTGTAATATTAAAAACTTAACGTTTATTTTTCGGTGGTCGTATTTATCGAATAAATTGACTGCAAACATTAGATTGAATCTTAAAATTATATAAAACTATCACTACCTATATGAAGGGAGAACTCTTTAATTTTAGGACAATATTTTTTAGCGTGTCTCATTATACTCAAATTAAAATATTTTTATTTTTTTATTTTAATTTATTATTTATTTATTTTAATTATAATTTATATTTATAATTATAATATTTATATATTTAACAAAATATTAATAAATATATCCAACAAAAATCAATGTGAATTATAATTTTGCACTCTTTTACACATTGAATCCTGCCCATGCTCCCGCCTCAAAGACTGTACTGAGAGGAAAAAAAGGCGAAAACAGAACATGTTCCAGATCCAAACTTTTATCAGCCGAGTTGTGACTTTATCCATCGGTAAAAAAAAGTCATACCAATGAAGATTTACTGTAGCAATGTGCAAAATAAAAATATCAAACATCGGAGTTGTAAAAGGTTTGTGTTTCCTTTCGGGTGAACTGAGGTTCAAGACTTGCTGCCCTGATAGAACCCAATAAAAACCGTCCACGTTACAACTTAATAATACTCTGGCTGCGGAGTACCCTATAAAGATGACACGCGGCTTCGAGGGCATTATGGAGAACTCCAAGTGGGGACAGTTTTCTGAACTTTTTGACTCTTCTACTGCATTACACTTTGCCCTTTCTAGTTTTGGTAATTCTTAATCCTCAGTGTTTTCCCATTAAATATGCAAAATAATAATAATAATAATAATAATATTAAAACATCTTTTTTTTTTCTCCTCATAAATACATTAAATCCACACCGACCGTTCCAGTAAAGGGCAGGGACACCCACATGATTCTGTTCTTTTCTCAACCGTTTTCAATCCTCCGAAAGTGAAAAAAAATAAAAATAAAAAGAAAAATAAAAATTAATAAAATAATTTTCATTTATTGATCCCTGCCAGTTTCTGCTCTCTCGGTACCTTCCTTTCCTCCTCTATATAGAGGCTTGTGCTTCTTCTCCCCCATTCTCATTCCTACTACTCTCTTCCCTCTCTCAAGTCATTGTCTCTTTTAAAGAGTGTGTTCTTTTCTGTTTCTGGTTCATTTATCAGAAGTTTCAACTGATAATTTGTTCCAACATTGTCAAATTTTAGTGGGTATGAAAATGGGTTTCTCTGTTGCGTTGTAGAATGGAAAAAGGAATTCCCATTTTATAATCACTTATAGCAAAACAGATCTCATTCTTTATACTACCTAGACATTTGCATTTAAGTTTCTCAGTAACATGGAGAAGTTTATGAGGCTCTTTGCTATGACTCCTCTGATTCTGCTTCTTTCTCTTCCTCTTGCTTTCGCCGGCCATGATTACGGCCAAGCTCTGACTAAGAGCATTCTCTTCTTCGAAGCTCAAAGATCTGGTTATCTCCCCCATAACCAGAGAGTCACTTGGAGAGCTAATTCTGGCCTGAACGACGGCAAAGCAAGTGGGGTAAGCTCAATTTCTCTCAAGACTCTTTTCTACTTTTTCTTCCATTTGACTATGTTATTGAGATTTTTTCATTTTCCTTTTTTAGGTGGATCTGGTAGGAGGATACTACGATGCAGGGGACAACGTGAAGTTCGGGTTACCAATGGCGTTTACAGTAACTATGATGTCATGGAGCATAATAGAATACGGCAAGCAAATGGCTGCTAGTGGAGAACTTGGTCACGCCATGGATGCTGTTAAGTGGGGTACTGACTACTTTATTAAAGCTCACCCTCAACCCTATGTCCTCTACGGCGAGGTAGTTTTCTTCTCTCTGTTTTTCTCTCTTCTCGTTGCTCTGTTTCTCGACAGTATTTTAAATGCAATTAGTATATCACAAATTCAAAGAAAAAACCTGCAACGTTAGTGTTCTTATTTTATCATTTTCAGTGGGAGTATTGGCTTAACTGAAAACTTAACGAACGCAAAAAACAAATGGTAAATTAATTGAATATGATTAATAAAAAATATTATATTTTATTTGGTCAATTTAATGTTTGAATGTTCTCTATTTGTAACGAATTGTGTTTGGTTTAGGTTGGAGATGGAAACACTGACCACTACTGCTGGCAAAGGCCGGAGGATATGACCACTGACAGGCGGGCCTACAAGATCGACCCCAGCAACCCGGGGTCGGATCTTGCTGGTGAAACCGCCGCCGCCATGGCGGCCGCCTCCATCGTTTTCCGCCACTCTAACCCTGCTTACTCCAGTGAGCTCCTCCGTCACGCTTATCAGGTAATATTTTTTTTTTTACATTTTGCTTTAACTAATCTTCACAAAACTGTTTTTCTTTATGATAATAATAGTAATTAAACAAAAGCATAAAAAGCGACTTCAAGAGCAGGACCACTGGACCCGTTTACGTTAGAAGAAACGGTTGCGGTAGTTGCGTATGATAGCAAAACCGTCGTAGTAGTAAATAGGCAGTTACATATTGTCAGACTGGTCGGTGCAACTTGTCAGGCATAAGTTAGCGCTGCATTTATGACATAAATAGGCCTGCTCTTGGTTCAGCGCCGTTGCTGCACATTAGCATCTCCTGTTAGGAGCAGTTAAGGCTTAAATATTTTATTTTTAACAATTAAATTTCTATTATTTTTATTATTATAAACATTTCAAAAATAAACAGTAATATTATTGTGTTGTTTCATTTTGAAAGTTGAAAATTAAATGCGGGCTATAATTTATCGGCGCATTATTTGGATCGTGGGGTGTACTTTAGCCCGTCCATCACGGATAGTGTGTGCTAGCCGTACAGATCTGTCGTACTATCAGATCTAAACCGTCAATTCAATATAGCCCATAGCATATTAGTTAAATTTATTTGTCACGTGCCAAACCCGTCGGTGCTAATGCTACAAACCAAACATAGCACTTCTGTCTTCAAAAGTATTTAGAGTCCGGTATTACCCTTCTTAGTCTTGTTCTATTACACATGAATTGCCTAACTCTCATGTACTGACGTTTAACAATTTTATTTTTTAATTTTTCTGCTTGCAGCTATTTGATTTTGCTGACAAATACAGAGGCAAATACGACGGCAGTATTACTGTTGCCCAAAAATACTACCGTTCGATCAGTGGCTACAATGTATGTGAAATTAGAAGTTCAGTTCACGTTTGTGGCGTAATTTATTTAACTATAACGTTATACTAATTTGAATTGTTTTGGTATGTAAAAGGATGAATTGCTCTGGGCTGCTGCATGGTTGTACCAAGCAAGTGGCAATCATTTTTACTTGGATTACCTCGGCAGAAATGGCGACGTAATGGGCGGAACTGGCTGGGGAATGACTGAATTTGGTTGGGATGTTAAGTATGCTGGAGTTCAAACTCTTGTTGCCAAGGTATTCATCTATTAAAATTAATGCTAAACCATGTAACATATGACAAATATTTATCAAAATCCAATGTTTTTATTTTGCTAAGTAGAAATTTTGTTAACTTCCTTCTGCAGTTCTTGATGCAAGGCAGAGCTGGACTCCATGCCCCAGTTTTTGAGAGGTTCCAACAGAAGGCAGAGTACTTTATGTGTTCATGCCTCGGAAAGGGATCCCGGAACGTTCAGAAGACACCCGGTGGCCTAATTTTCCGTCAAAGGTGGAACAACATGCAGTTTGTGACTAGCGCTTCCTTCCTGGCCACTGTTTACTCTGATTATCTTGCTTCTGCTGGAACATACTTGAAATGTTCTGCTGGCAACGTTCCACCAGCTCAGCTTCTTGGTTTTGCAAAATCTCAGGTAATTTACTGGTTGCCTACATGTTTTGACATTACTTCCATGAATAGTAAACAATGACACAAGTTAACATTCTGCTATGCTTTAACTCTCAGGTAGACTACATTCTTGGTGACAACCCTAGAGCCACAAGTTACTTGGTGGGTTATGGAAACAACTACCCGCAACGCGTACACCACAGGGCTTCATCAATTGTTTCCATCAAGGTTAATCATGCATTTGTCAGCTGCCGCGGAGGTTATGCCACTTGGTTTAGCAGGAAGGGCAGTGATCCTAATCTCCTTCTTGGAGCTCTCGTTGGTGGTCCTGATGCCTACGACAACTTTGCTGACGAGAGAGACAATTACGAGCAAACTGAGCCTGCTACTTACAATAATGCTCCTCTTCTTGGTATATTGGCAAGGCTACATGGTGGCCATGGTGGCTATAATCAGCTTCTTCCAGGTATCATTTCTGTCCTTGCAAATCCATTAAGTCACAACAAATATTATTATCAATCTTGTTGATCATATCATCATTGGACTTTCTCGCAGAGGTTATTCCAGCTCCCAATCCCGTTGTCACAAAACCAACTCCAGCACCAAAACCTATAACAACTCCAGTTCCAGGTATTTCTTCACTTCCCTACTAAATTTCTGATATACTTCTATTTTCTGTGTTCAAAGAAATGTTCCAGTATGCTATATGTGGTTACCCTCTGTTAACTACGGCATTGACAAGATGCTTGTTTTGCAGCTTCATCATCTGGTCCAATTGCTATAGAGCAGAAGATGACATCTTCATGGATCTCCAAGGGAAAAACATACTACAGATATTCCACCATAGTGACCAACAAGTCGGGGAAGACTTTGAATAATCTCAAGCTTTCAATATCCAAGCTCTATGGTCCTCTATGGGGTCTAACAAAGATTGGAGATGCTTACAGTTTTCCATCATGGCTAAACAACTTGCCTGCCGGAAAAAGCCTTGAATTCATCTACATCCATTCTGCTAATCCTGCAGATGTCTCAGTTTCTGGCTACACCTTGGCATAAGAAAGAAAAGAAACTCAATACGGAAGAGATGAAGAATCATACAGTTTCTGGGTTTGTAATTTAAGAATTGTGCAGTTTATACAGAAAGCAGTCCAGAAAAGGTTTTATTTTTGTTTTCCTTTTCTTTGATGGGGGAGAAAGTTTCAACTTTACTCGTTGATTTGGTATCTTATTAGGTTTTTTAGATGATATTAGATGAAATAAGTTCCAAGGTTTGAGGATGAAAGGAGTGAAGAGACGATTTAAAACATAAGTGCTCATCCTCTTTCTCCTCTACTTCTCTGGTTTTATAGATAGAATTTGAAAGACAGGTAAAAAGTGAGTGACCATTGGGAAGTTAAGAAAAAATGACTTCTCAATAGAAGATTGCTGCAAGGAGTTTTTTCTTTCTTTGTATTTCAAAATCAGCTTTGAATCTCCTTTTTGGTGTTGTGAGTTGTAAGCTTTGCAATCCGATATGAATATAGTTTGTGCGAATCGCATTACCCAGATACTTATAAATTATTCCCCTACATTGTCATCCTAATCTCTCATCTATGTGATGTCTACTTCATTAAAATTTTCTTTCAAAGGCATCATAAACGAAAAAAGAAGTGAAAGTTGTGAGATCCACTGAAAAAATTCCAAATCAAAGAGGTTTTACCAAGATCAGAACTCAACTAACCATTTCAGCTTAAGGAGAAAAAAGCTGATATGAAACAGAGCATCCCCAAATGCAGAAGCTTCAGAGGTTGTATAGATTTTGAATGTAAGCAATTATTAAGAAGTGCACAAAAATCAAAATGTGGGTAGAATGATGCTCAAGTAATTTAGATAATCACCATTCTTATTAGATATTGGGGGAAACAGAAAGAAAAAGAATTAACAAGCATTTTGGGATCGAAGCTACAAATGTACAAAGTACAATTGTTCTGCAACTCTTTAACAGTCCAACATCAGAAGCAAAGGGGAAACAAAACAAAGGAATTAGGGATCAAGATATGATGGTGCTTGATGTTTTAAGCTCGACTACTATTACACTGATATTATCTTTGCTCCCTCGAGCCAGAGCCAGCTCAGTGAGCGTCGTTGCTGTTTCTTCAGCAAAATTTCCGCTGCATTCCTCTGGAAATCTCATCCTCAGTTGGCCATTAAAACATCCTTTTACAACTTCACAGGCAAATTCGTTTGACACAACATCCCATAGACCATCGCTTGCTATTATCAGGAAGTCGTCCAACTCAGTTCGCTCGTTGACTGTTACCTCTGGGTCAGAGATGACATACGGTTTCAAATACTGATCTCCTGCATCATCAGATGAAAAATAATTCAATAAACAAACAAATATTTATTTTTGAAAGCTCCGGATATTAAATGAACTCGTAAGAAAGTATAAAATTAACTGGATCCCTCAACAGTTATCTCAACAATATTTTCCCGACTCCATACACAGGACCTGCCGAAAAACAGACAAGGTTAGACCTTTCACTGAAATTCATAGATCTGAATCACAATCACATACCAATTGATCTTGAAGTTGCAAGAACACCTAACACGCGGCTACCGTTCCAGCTTACGATGCTACCTCCTGCAGCTTCGACCCTCTCTTTTTCATCAGGCCTATCAGGCTATGCATATGCAATGAAGTAAAATTTTCAGCCCTCCTTATTATTAGTTCCACAATTTCATATACGAACGACGTTATTATAGTATCAAATTCGAATTTGACAACTATACTGAGCTTGTTATATCGTTTTCAATTAAAAGAATTAAGATAACACAACACTACCGTTAGCATGCGGATGCGGATCTATTATGTATCTATAGCTACGCCATGCCTCTTCTAAATTAAAAAGCTGAAATTGTATTGCAGTCATAATAATTAGTAATGTTAAGCAAACAAAGATACGGGCAATGTGATACTACGTCACCTTGTGATCGCGAGATAATGGGACTGCCACGCCACCGCGACATAGTACGGCCCTGGCGTCCCCACAGTTAGCCACCACCAACTCGTCATTCCCTACCATCACCACCACCGCAGTGGACCCCACACTCTCAACCTCATCCTCCACGTCGCCATCGCCTCTCCGGCTCACCTCCTCGTCCATCTTCGTGAAACACGCAGTCATCACGTCCTCCCAGTACTTCAGTCTCCTGTCCCCGCCTCCGCCGACGAGTCTACCCTTTTCCTCGACTTCCTTCGCTATCAACAAATGCAACCTCTCCCTACAAACGTTTGAGGCGTGGGTTCCGCCGTGCCCGTCATATACCGCGAAAAGATCGTACGAATCAGTCTCTCCAATCGACACCGTTACTGCATCCTCCATGACTCTCCGCCGTCCGATAATTGATATCAAACCGTGAGACGCACACGTCATGCTTCTTCTTCCCCCCTCCTCAGAACTCACCCCGCCAGCGAATAATATCCCGACAGGTGTCCCTCCTTCCCTCGAGAAGTGTCTTGATGAGGGCTCTGAATCTTTGTTATCCACCACCTTTTCTTTGTTTGCTAATGCTGCCGAATCGCGTGACGTTATTTTTTTTACACCACTCCTTTTCTTCATTGTGCAGCCACTAGCATACCCAGAATTCAGTTCTGGCAATTTCAACCTCTTCATAGTTTCTTATTCTTCTGTTAGAAAAAAAAACTAAAATCTCTGACTTCATTATTACTTCTATTTGTTACCATTGGAAACTCTTCTAAAAAGAGGAGGCGGTAATAACATCCGAACCGTTGGATAAGTGGCCGGCTAGATGAAAGCCATGTGCGAACGAATACGCCGGTGGTTCTACTGTTAGGTTGGATTTTCGATGGAAGACGTGGGCGTCTAAGATTGGAGCAAAGTACACGTGGCTTCCGGATTTTATTTTTGTCGTGGCGGGAGATATTGTTTGCAAATAAAGAAAAAAATGAGACGGGTCGTCAACAACAGTTCTATTTACTCCTCGCCTTTAGTAAAAGATTAGATACTCATACACTGGACGTGCTACATATTACGAGTTTCGAGAAAATTGGAGTATATTTTGTTCCGGATTAAATTTGTATTATTGCCCTCTTTCATTTAAATTTTTTAATAATATTATTATTTAATTGACCAAAAAAAATTTTTAAAAATAAAAAAATTTAAAATTTAACTTTTAACAGTAAAATTTCTTTATCCATTTTAAAAAATAAAAAAATATTAATCATTTATTTATTAAAATAATTTTTTAATTTTTTTAATTTTTTTATAATAATTAAATAATTAATAAATTTTTATTAAAATATTTAAAAATAAAAAATCTACCTCAAAAAATTTTATTTAAAAAATTATATTAAATGGTCTTTTAATTTAACTGATTAAAAATATTACGTTTTAGTTCATCGTTTTGGTAAAATAATAAAATAAAACAAAATTTTTGCTTAATCAATAATTTAGTTTTTATTATTTGTAATATAATAATAATAAACAACTAATATATTAAATTTTTAAAAATATTTTATTTTTATTTTAAAAAACTTTTGAAACAAATATATCATTATTTAAATTAAAATACAAAAATAAATTAGCACAAACTAATATGTTAAAGTGCTTCTAAACTCTCTTTTATTTTATTCTTTATTTTTTGATAATAATTAGAAATTTTTTTAGATAAAATATATAAAATATTTTATGTAACATTATATATATATATACTATTCATTATATTTTTTACAAAAATTATCAAATACATAATTAATATAAATAAAAAATACAAATACATACCATATTTATTATAAATGAAATAATAAAAAATTTCTCTTTAAAAATTTCTAAATAAAATCCAATTAAACTATCACATAATATTATAAAAGTACATATAATTATCAATTCTTTTGACACCATACTAACATCTAATTATCAATTCTATTGACAACACTATACATTTAATTCACATATTATAATTTTTTTTATCACAAAATTATTATTTAATTTTACCTCAACTTGTTATTAACATTTCAATTTGGATAAGGGATATTCTTATTCACCCTTTAATTTGTGAAAAAATACTAATTTTTATCCAAAATAACATACTAATAATGAGTTAAAAAAATTAAATAATTATTTCGCAAAAAAAATTATAATATGTTAATTAAATTTAGTAATGTGTCAATAAAATTGATACTTATATACTTTTATATTCTTACTTAATAGTTTAATTTACTTTTGATGAAAAATTCCAAAAAATAATTTTGACCATTTTTTTTGTAATAAATATAGTATGTATTTATATTTTCTTAGATTTATATTAATTATACGCTTGATAATTTTTTAGAAAAATGCAATAAAAATAAGATAATTTTGAATATATATTAAACAAAATATTATACATATTTTATCTAAAAGTTTATATATCTAATAAATGTTATAAAATGTGAGATATATTTTAAATATAAATAAAATGTATTTATGTTAATTAACTTAATTTTATAATTATTAGATATTAAATTATTTATCAAAAAAGTTAAAAAAAAAATAAAGAGAGTTAGAAGCATTTTAGAATGTCATATTGTAATTTATTGTTAACATTTTAATTTAAATAATTATATTTTTGCTTCTAATTTTTTTTAAAATAATTATTTTTTAATTTAACATTTTAGTCTCTAATATATTATAAATAATTAATTATGAAAAAATTAGAATTTAATTTATTATTTTATCGAAATTTATAAATTAAAAATTAAAATGCTGATATTTTAACTAATCAAACCAACCTAAGTAAAATAAATAGAATATTTTTTTAATTTTTTTTTAAAATTTAAAAGTATCTAGAATACTAAAAATTCAAGAATATCTAACCTTTTCCTAAACAATCAAAAGTAAGAAATAATATCCTCACTGGAAAATGGCAACGTGGCGTTTTGCAGGGCTACAGAAATGAATTAAACTAAAGTGTGCTGTTTCATTTTTGACCGTTGATGCAAGACTTTTTTTAAATATCTTGATATTTGGAGGTGATATAAGAGTATTGATTTTAACTGATGCGGAAGCCGTAGCTGTAAATACAAAAAATGGACGTTATAGAGTGGAAAATGACAAAATTAAGGAAGGAAATGCGGACTAAAAATGTAATTGGATTTGGACCACATACAATGGCACGGCTGATTGGGAAGATGTCATGTCATCACGGATTGGATCAACGCATACGTTCCACAAGTATATCACTTATAACATTGACAACTGTGCAAGTGCATGAAATATCATCAAGCCGAAAACCTGATAACCGTGTCATTTATATTGGGACTTTAAAGCATGGTAATATTCAAAATTTGGAAAGATGTCGATGGCTTGTTATGCAAATACATTTGTCAGTCGTGTATTTTTTATTTTTATTCTTATTCTTTTTAGGGAGCAAGAAATAAAGCATTAAAAATTAAAATACTTACTTTTTTTTTTTTTACAATTTATTGTACATAATATACAGATATAATAATCAATTCAAATTGCAACAATATATGTATGTATATATACATACCATAGGAGGGATAGGGATTAGGGAATAGAAAGATCTTACGAGATTCGTGAGCTCACCAAACTGTAAGCTGCCCCTTGCTTTGCGGGTGAAGCCTCCGCACCACGAGACGAAGTAACTTAAAACGGTTAGGCTGTGGCCTTTCCAATGAAAGCAAGGTTGAGATTGCCGATGCGAGAGGGTCTACCATCTACGGATATATATACACAGAACAAAATTGATTGAGCTATGGGCGCACCATTTTATATTATTACGGTTTTACTCCCAAATTAAATCAAACCAACTGGCGCAGATCAGAGACCGCATACGGCTCTCTCCTTTGCTTGCTAAAAATAGGCCAAGAAAAGGGGTCCCCGTGCATCGAATTATGATGTACACAAATTCTCTTTTAAGATGTTACTGCACAAATATTCTAATAAAATTACAACACAGTTTTTATGACAGACTACTAACCCATATGTCATTAATTAGACAAACCGAAAGTAGTTTTTAATCGTTCAAGGTTTATGTTTAAACATCCCTGATAGGTTCGAATTCGATAGCCAGTTAACCGTAACGACGTTCATATTAATTATTAAACATAAAGAAAATGGGGTTGATCTGATAAATTGAAAACATACATTGTATTTAGCCATGTGTTAGGGAAAGTGTCTGATAATATCCCTCTTTCTTAGGCGGGCTGAGGCCGATGATGGCCCAGACCAATGTACAGTTGGGCCCAGAGAGTGATATTAAAATAAATCGTTAATAGCCGTAACTCGAGTTTGTACAGTCGTCTCGCCTTCGATCATCATCAATATCAAAAGTCAAGATCAGAACAAAGTGAAATAAGGTAAGAAAATCAGAGAAATAAACGGCAGAAAAGGGGGAAAAAATGGTAATGGAAAAGGAGAAGGGAAGTGAATTGGTGAGTTTGTGCATTGAAGCGGCTTGTGCAAGTAGAGAAAGCGTAGAGAAATGGCGGATGCAGAGACGATCTTTAGGGCGATTGCCAGCTCATCTCGCCGACTCTCTCCTTCGCCGCCTCATCCGTCGCCGCCTCCTTTTTCCTTCATTGCTCGAGTAAGCAAATTTCCTTTCAAAGAAATAATTAATATAAATATTTTCAGTCTACTTCGTAAGTGGAGGAAAATTGTTGAAAGTTTCGGAATTTGAATGTTAATGCGATGTAAATGAAATTCGTTTGATTACTCGAATGTTGGAAAAATGCAACATGATTAAGCTTAATAAGTGTATCGGGATTCTTTAATTTTGTTGAGATTTGAATATGCTTAGAATCAGAGAAGAACTTTTGTTAATGGCTTTTTATGTTAAATTTTCTGCCTTCATGTGATAAGTCAGGATCCTAGAACTATATAGTGTTTAAGTTCTATTTACTCAATCCGAAAATTAAACGAAATGAGTGCAAAAGTATATTTGGAATTTTAATGCTTGTTTTAACAAGATGAAGTTGAACTCATTTAACTCTTGTATTGTAGAAAATGTAGGATAAGTTTGCAATGCAGGAAATTTTCATTGTTATAGCTGCCACCTTTGACCTCCCCATTGGCAACATGTTTGGTCTCTGCTAAACTAGGTTTTCGTCTTGTAGAGTTTTCAAATATAATGTGGAGGCGATTGATCTTAGAGGCGAGAACTCTGTAGATGCAGAATGGATGGCATACTTAGGAGCATTTCGATGCTTGTTTTCCCTGAATATTGCTGATTGCCACAGAGTCACCAGCTCTGCTCTTTGGGCTCTGACCGGTATGGTTGAATGGAACATATTCAATTACAACCAATCTTTATCTTTTGGTCCTATCTGTCGACTACTCCATGACTAGATTAACTTTGTAGGCTATCAGTTAACATATTTGATGTTTGAGCTTTTCAATAAATTCTTCACTGGCTATTGTTCTTTTATTCATTCATTGAATTAAATTGGTCCAATTCTCTCTAGGTTTAAGTTGCAGAAAATTTCTTATGTTTTATATTTGCTTGGTTTTAGGGATGACTTGTTTGAAGGAATTGGACCTATCAAGATGCCTGAAGGTTACTGATGCTGGCATTAAGCATCTGGTATCCATTTCCACTTTGGAGAAGCTTAGCCTTTCAGAGACAGGTGTCACTGAAAATGGAATTGCACTCCTCTCATCACTTAAAATTTTGTCTGTCTTGGATTTGGGAGGTTTACCTGTCACTGATCTGGTGCTGATTGCTTTGCAGGTACTATAACTTATGAATACATAATTGAGTATTCTGTAATAATAGACCTTGCACCTAGTTGACGGTGCTGAGTTCTTTGCACATAAATTTCCTTATTTGAAATGAAAGTACCTACTGCTTGACTATGTTAATTGTTTTCTTATTAACCCTCTGGTTATATCTTTACAGAATATCTGGAAAGTGAAATAATGATGGTTATAAATTTTCTGTTGGTCGCTGTTGAGTTTCAATCTTGACTCCTAGTTGGTTTATGCCAATGTACCATTTCTATAAACGGTCTTTAGTTATCTAGCTATTTCTACGACAAATTATGATGTTTTTCCATTGTGGGGTTTAAATGCTGTATGTTTTGAAATGTTGCTTAAATGATTCTCTATGGCTCATTGTCCTAGATTTTTTAGCTGACATGATCTGTTATGGTTTTTCTTTTCTAGGTACTGACAAAGCTAGAGTATCTTGACCTGTGGGGAAGTAGAATATCTAACAGTGGTGTTGCTGTTCTTCAAATGTTCCCTAGGTTGAGCTTCCTCAATCTAGCTTGGACCAGCGTTACAAAGATGCCAAATATATCATCTCTTGAATGCTTAAACTTGAGTAATTGTACCATCAACTCTATGCTTGAAGGGAATGAAGATAAAGCTCCTTTAGCAAAGATTAGTCTCTCCGGAAGTACTTTTATGAATGAAGCTGAAGCCTTTTTATATATTGAAACAAGTTTCCTGTCCTTTTTGGATGTATCCAACTCTTCCCTTAAGAGATTTAGCTTTTTATCACAAATGAAAGCACTGGAACATTTGAATGTCAGCTCAAGCACGATGGGAGATGATACAGTTGAGATGGTTGCATGTATAGGAGCAAATTTGAGAAATCTGAATCTCAGTGACACAAGAGTCAGCTCTGCTGGAGTAGGGATTTTAGCTGGTCATCTTCCCAATCTTGAAATATTATCATTGTCTGGCACATCAATAGATGATTATGCCATATCATACATCAGCACAATGCCCTCCCTGAAGGTTATTGACTTGAGCAATACAGAGATTAAAGGTACAAATCCTTCGAAGCAATTGTTCGAATTTATCAATTTTAGGTTTCTGA
This sequence comes from Melia azedarach, assembly GCA_028052125.1. Lineage (NCBI taxonomy): Eukaryota > Viridiplantae > Streptophyta > Magnoliopsida > Sapindales > Meliaceae > Melia > Melia azedarach. The sequence continues at coordinate 787,682 of CM051401.1, read as the reverse complement.
TCTTAATTTCTGGTAAAAGTCTGATGTTTTATAACGTTCCTGATTCTCATATCTTTTTAATAACACAATTTAAAATGTATTCTGTTTTAGATATCACTTTATGTTTGTATTATTTATACTTCCAATTGTATAGTTGTCTGACATGTGCTTCTGGACTTGCAGGTTTCATTCAGCAGGTGGGTGCTGAAACAGATTTTGTTCTCTCACTGACAGCACTTCAAAGTCTCAGTCATTTGGAAAGGTTGAATTTGGAGCAGACCCAAGTCAGGGATGCAACTATATGCCCTTTATCAACATTCAAAGAACTTAGCCATTTATCTCTCAGAAGTGCTTCCCTTACAGACCTCTCCCTGGATCACTTGTCATCTCTATCAAAACTGACCAGTCTTTGCGTTCGAGATGCTGTATTGACTAATAGTGGGCTTGGTTCATTCAAACCCCCAGCAACACTAAAATTATTGGATCTGCATGGGGGTTGGCTCTTAACTGAGGATGCCATCCTGCAATTTTGCAAAATGCATCCTCAAATTGAAGTAATGCATGAACTTATTATTATCTCTCCATCAGATCAAATTGGCTCCAACCGTCCATCTCCATCAAAAATATGTTTGAGAGCATCACTAGTGAACAAAAAGCAGGATCAAATACCCATATCAGAGTATTTTTTAGGTGGGGATGCTTGTACTGTAATTTTCTACAAGATGCAGTTTCGTGTATTCATCTGACTTTCTTTGTTTATTTTTCAAAACAGATCAAAGATTGAAGTATGATAGAGAGGAGCTACTTGCACTTCAGTATTCATCTTTATATGTTGCATTGCCTCAGGATAGCGATGTCCAGGACGTGTTGGGATCAAGATGAACTTGCAGTCCTGTGTTTGTAATATTTTGTTACTCTTAAACTGTTAATTTATTCCTTTTGGAGTTTTTTTGTTCCAAAAATGACTGCAGTTTGGGAAATATGAGGTCGGGGGTAGAGTTTTGAATTTGAATCAGTTTTTGAGGACCAAAATACTGTACTGGGCATTTGAACCGGAGGTGAAAGGATGAAGTTCTCCCTTCATCCCACTGAACAAACGCAGTATTTTGCAAAATCATAACGGCCTGTAACAGTTTTTCAAGAGTAGAAAGCCTAATCTGTTTTTGTCCTTCCTAAATTGAAAGTATTGAGTTGTAAGTGACAATCATGAGCTGGGGGGAATCTAAGAACCTTTGGTTCGTCAATCATATTTGGATGGGCCAGTATTGTAGTAAGTAAAACATTATACCCATCCAATGTGGGCTTCTGAAATTCTGGATAACGATCTTTTAAATATGGTCCAATTAGTGGGGTGCTAAGTAAAGAAGGGGGGGATATTTATCATTGCTCTATTCCTCTGTTATTTTATAAATTATTTTTTAAATAAAATTTTATCTAAATTTTGAATTATCTAAATATTAAATAAAATTAAAAAATTAATTTTATTTATTTTAAAAATTATAAAATTTTATCTTTCTATTTATGAATATCATATTAAAAAAAATTTAAAGTTTCAATAAATTTATATTTAAAAGATAATTTATAAATTAATTATTAATATGTTATAAAATAAAAATATATTATTATCAATTAGGAGTTAAAAATAATTTTTTTCATTATTAGTATATAAGAATATAATTGCTATTTTTAATAAATTAAAAATTTTGTGAGTATTTTTAATAATATTAAGATTATATAAATTAATAGACGAAATTTTAAAAACTTATGTATTATTATATTTAACCTTGTTAACTAATAAAAAGAAGATGAGGGATATTATGAAAACAACAATGAGGTATCAAAATATTAAGTCAAATTATAGGAGAAATCGGACATTCTTCCATGAAAGAATAGTAAGAATAGAGTGATTCTGATCATTTTTATGTACATTTATCTCATCCCGAAATAATGACTTTTTTAAAAATCTATTTGTTCTTATTGATCTTCAACCTTCAAGATCTATTTATATTCAGTTTGTTTGTTGGGAATATGAAAATTTATTGGAAAAAAAAACGAAATTTATGCTTAAAATACAAAAAGAAAATTTTTATTTTTTAAAAAAAAAAATATGTTAATTCATTAAGAAACTTGTAATAATTATTTTAGAAACCTAAGAGAAAAGATCATATTCTCCACTTAAGGGAAGTATTTATATTTAGTTTCAAAATCAGAGGTCCAACTGTATTTTACCCTATAAAGAAAAATAGCACCTATGACAGTTATTTTACTCTTCGAAAGCGTGACTTTCAAATTAAATTCCTTGCATGGATTTAAGACAGCGTATCATAGTCTATCACTTAAAATTACATTGAAAGTACTTTGAATAAGATACGCAACAAGAAAGAAACTACTTAACACAGGAGTTTATTTCTCAGATAATTCCCCACATATATATCTTTCAAGAACTGGGTTTGTTTGCACCCTTGTACAAGTTGTCGATAACATTCTGCATATAAAGTTGCTGCTGTTAGTACTTGAACAGCCATATTTTCGCATAAAAAAGAAAGAAAGAAATATTTAAAAGAAGAAATGCAACCTATTCCCTAAGATTATGGCTTCTTCAGTAAAACTAAAACTGAACTGGAAGTTCACACCATAAACGTGTGAAAAAATGAAGGTTATTGAGGGGCTACCTGATAGTATTTGAGCAACTGGGGCCTCTTCCTCTTATATGTTGGAGTTAGAAGATCGCGTTCCATGTCGAATGGTATGGGATCAAGGTGAACAGCTTTTATAAGTTCAAAACCTTTCAACTGCCAATAATAATAGTCAGGATTAATAAAGTGACCTTTCAAAGTTCAAAATCATTGAATTTACTTAATGACTAATCAAAAGGTTTATCTGTAATCAAAAACCTTCTTTTCTTTTCCAATCTTTGTGAGCTCTCCAAGTATGTATTCCTTTGCCTTGGGATTTTCACAGAGGGAATTGAAGTCTCCATCTACACCATTATCAGCTGCCCATCGTTCAAGTGAATCCTTGTTGGGATTGACAACGGCAACAAGGAAGGATTCAAAGCTGTTCCCATACACCCATATCTGAAATTGTGGACATGATATATGTATGTGGCGTCAAACTAATGTGGATGTCCAGCAGTTAAAAATGAAAATATAATAAACATATCTACATAACATACTGCAAACTAATATTGTTTTAGTGCATTCAGGCTTAACAAGTTTAAAAAATGTTGCTACAAGAATGATGTTCCTGAGAGTAATAACTTCAAATGTGTGGTCGTCATTCCTATATTATGTTCATTCTTCTGGCAGGTCAAGGCTTTAAGAAACTTGCAAGTCCACATGTATGCATCAAATTCATGTCCATATGCAATTAAACCAGATATCACGAGGAAATGTCAATTAAGGAGACAGTAATAATGGTCAACGATGTCATAGAAACAAACACATATGCACAATCTAATAAAAAGCTTTGGATCTGTTTATCTAACAGCCTAGACACACAAGATAGAAGATTGAAGAGCCCACCGAATCAATAGCAGATACAAGACTAAAAATGTTCTCCAAGTTTTCAACTGCAACATATTCTCCTTGAGAAAGCTTGAAAATGTTCTTCTTACGGTCGATAATTTTCAAGCTTCCATTTGGTTGCCATTCACCGATATCACCTATGCAAAGATCATAATAAACAAGGTTGAGTTGGAAGAAATGGGAGCATAGAAAACCTTAAATTCATTTAAGAAGACAGAGGTGTGTGCTACCTGTGTGGAACCACCCATCAACCAAGACCTCTTTTGTGAGGTCTTCACGTTTGTAGTACCCTGAAAACAGGGTTTTTCCCCTCACACAAATTTCTCCACGCGGTGTGCTTGAAAGGGCATCATATCCCATTTCAGGAACAGATTCGAGGCAAACATCGACATTTGGAACCGGAGGGCCAACAGTACCAATCATTGATATTTCATGTGGTAGTGACACAAAAGTTCCCGCACAAGTTTCTGTCAGACCTACATTCACACAAAAATTTATTACGTTATCAAAGGTCATGCAGCCGTTAGCATAACCTAAGGGATAGGGTCAATAAATAAAATATAAGGAACTAAATGGTAAAGCTGATTTTGACAGTATACCATATCCCTGTAGGACATGACAACATGCCACCACTCGCAAGAAGGATTCTATATGTGCAGAAAGAGGAGCAGCTCCAGACAGAATAAGCCGTACACGCCCTCCAAAGGCTTGCTTTACCTGAAGAAAATTGTATGAATTTAATGAAATTTGTAGTCAGCAAGACTGTTCAGAATCAGTTTTCAGAGTTTGAGGAAGGGGTTGTGGTGGGTGCAGACAGATAGGACTGAATAGTTTCACTACCTTATCAAATACAAATTTGTCAGAAATTGGAGATGCCTCTTCATGTTTAAGGCCCTTCCTCAAGTTATGGAATTTACTGTAGCAATTAGCAAAGTTAAAATCAGAACCAGATAAGAAAACAGTAGAAAAAATTACCAACTTGTCAATAAAAGCAATAAATAAAACCAAGTTCAAACACCATAAATGCTAAATCCCTGCTATGTACATTTGCCCAATGCAGCAAAAAACTCGAGCGACTGGCAAACAATGCATGATGCACAATGAGAAAAGTAAATGATTTACAGAACAACTTTCAACATCTCAAAGGAATGATGTGGGTGAGCTGTGTCAGATTCACTAACAGAAGAGAATCCAAAATCAGTCCCGTGTTAATCCTGTTATTATGGAAAACAATGCCATTGACTGAATTTCTGTAGGTACCCTATATGCCCTTGAAATAGAGTAATTCCATAAACTCAGGAGAACATTGATCTACTCATTCTATGGTAGCTGAAAATGATGTGCTTTGCAATGGAAAGGAAAATTAAACTTTATAAAACTGTAGTTGGCATAGCTAAGCTTAACAAGTATATGCACATATTCGGAAAAAAAATTTCATTTGATCCCTTTTTTCCTAATCAAACTAAATATGCAATAAACTGACTACAAGTATGCAACAGTAAATAATGTCTTCTTTTAACTAAATATGCATTAAACTTACTAGGAGTATGCAAAGTTGAATAATGTCTTCTTTAATAAGCTACCTGAAGAAATCTTCTGATTTAAACCTGAAAACAAAATAACAGTTAAGACACAATATGGTTGGGGAAACTTTAAAATTATCAGACATTCACTTTGCTTAAATAATTGGATTAGAATAAAATAAGAATAACAAATTAATCAAGTTCACTGTTCCAGTTAAAGTAGAAAATACGTGTAGCATTCTTTACTTTTATTTACAGATATTCTTGGGGTAAAAATAAAAAATATATAAGCCAAGCTGGACTGAAGTGTAGATCCAATCCTGAGTTTGAGGTCACATGAAGAGCTCCTTTAAATACTTGCTCCAGTCAGTTATGCCTTGGTCCCAATATAGGATGGATCAGCTACATAAATCCACCCCAATAACATCCAATACAAGAACATGTATCTTAAGTTATCGAGAAGCTAGTGTTTTTCACTCTTATACCAACATAATCTTTTGTTCGCCCTATCCCTGTTTTATTTCAGCATCTTGTTATTCAGATTCTAAGAGTCAAAACACTGGAACCCAATATCAGAAACTGACAAACCATATTGGGATGGAACCCAAAATTGGCGCAAATTTGACATAACATACCAAGGCTGCCAACTAAAAGCATGAGTTTAGTAATTACATTTGACTCAAATGATTTAAGACACCCCACTCAATGAAGAAAGAACTAACATAATAGAGGTCGGACGACTTCTTGTTTCTCACATAAGATTCCAGGATGAACATAAGGTGGAGAAATTTCAAACCTTTTTAAGTGAGTCAATCACAAACCATACATGAAGCACAAGGATGTTATATTATGAAGATTCATATATCCCTTTCACAACTCCTGATAAAAGTATTGAAATGCATGGATGAACAAAGCATGAGCACATGCAACAGTAAAAGTTTACCCAAGTATATTCTCTCTAGTACGCGAGGAACAGCACAGAAAATAGTTGGTTTGAGCTCTCCAATGTCTTCGAGCAATAATTTGACATCCTGAGTTAAAAAAAAAGAAGCTCCTCATGTCTCCAATGTCTATCAAACTCTATTTTTTCATAAAAGGTATTAGTAATCATCTTACCCCACGCCAGAATCCTATTGCGGCACCTTGTGATATAAAGAACTCCTCAATTACCCGGTCAAAGATATGCGCAAGGGGAAGATAAGAAAGATACACATCCTTCACCGTCAACTGTAAAATTTCCAAAAAGAAAATCAAGTGTAAGAAAACAGGAAAACCAGACAAATCAATTTTCCAAAATATATATGCACTTCATATTAATTGTAAATAAACTATTGCGTTCCATCATCTGTAATTAGTTTTATCAATTAGAGCTTGAAGTGAGCTGAAGGATCAGAAAGTCACCTCTTCATTCACACTCTGCAATAGGTGTTTCACCCCAGCTACTAAAGTAACAATGCTCTCATTTGAAATCATTACTCCCTTGGGATCACCAGTTGTTCCACTGGTATACATAATTGTACAGATGTCACTTTTCTTCTTCACCGGAAGATCAACTTGTTTCTTTTCTCCCTGTGGGAAGTGTATATGCAAAACTTTAATAAGAATTAATTGTCATATCAAATAAAGAAGAAAAAGAGATATCATGTTCTACAGCATATTAATGGTAATGAACAAAGGAGAAGTAAACCAAACAATCATAAACTATGTATGCCTGTAGAATATTTGGTAAAATAAATCCACCATGCCCAACATCTGGATACCATTCATCTTTCACTCAAGAGACGCATACATAGATTTTATTAAGTTGTAAACGCTTCACAATCTCATCTTATTACTGCATTATGATGAACAGCTGGTGATAATTCGAGAAAAAATTCCCAGAAATCAAGGACATGACAGATCAGTCCAAATATAACAGACTAAGACTCAAAGCTCATCATTAGAAATTTACAGTTAGATATTCCAGAGAGCTAGTCAGAACTAACAAAATAAGCAGCTAGCTAGTTATGCACACGGCATGGAGAGGAAAACCATCGATACCAAAAGTTCATTCACAAGAACTTTCATAAATTAATAACAAATAAAAACAAGCCACCTACCAGTTGCAAGAATTCATCCCAAGAATACATAACCAAACCACAGTTCTCAACTTGTTCCTTCTGCTGAGGTGTAATCTTGCCAAAACTCACAATTGCTGCACAATTATGGGATTATTTACAATTATCTCTGACTAACACATGCCTGACGGCCTGAGCAAGATATAACTTCAATAAAAGTTCAACTTACTTTTCAAATACTTGGCAGCATTGGGAAATGTTTTAAGTAGCTGAAAGGGGAAAAAAATAACTACAGATAAGAAAGATAATATTACAAGCATTTCTACAGCCAGAAAGCAAGTATTCCTAAGTATTACACAAATACAAAGTAACTATTGGAAAATAAAGCTATTATGAGCGACATTGTTTTCATTCTGATACTCTTAATTTTGGAAGTGGTATGAGTGTCTAACAATTGCATTTTACACTTCCAAAATGTAGACACAACAATCTTCATCTGCAAACCATAAATAAACATATAACATGTGTACCTCGGGAATCTTTTTTTCCTCTACAAAAGCAATTGAAACCTCTGAATGGCATATAATAAATTCCACAGCACCAGCACCTAAACATAGACATGAAGAGGTTAAACAATCATAAAGACCATATTTGCATGATAATCAATGGCAAATAGGTTAATAAGTGTGCATAGAAAATGCAAAATCATTAGTCATGATAAAACCAAAAACAATCTGACAATAATGGGAAAATGATTTATTGAAATCATGAGCATGCTTAGGTCCATGCTTAAGAAGAGATAAGCTTACCTAAAGTATCATACAGAGGGACACAATAGAGCCCATGAGCATTGCAAGCCTGCACCAATTTTTTAGAGTTAAAATAATATTTGAACCAAGCACTATACCAAGTCCACAGCCCATTGATAAGTACAAAAGAAAGAGGAAGTTCTGATGAAAATGGATTAAACTTCAAAGTGATAGATGTAGTCTAACATTCTGGCAGGAAAACTTGAAATAGTGCAATAATGCAATCAACTATAGACACGAGCAATCTAGGATAGGTAATGCATAAAGGAGGGAAAATCAATCATGCTCATTCCTCATTAACGAATCCAGGAAAATACAGGTTGAAAACATCCTAGGAAACATCTGATCACAGAAAACAACAAAGAATATGAAATTCCAGTCCCAAAATTTGTAATTTCACTCAATTGTTTGTACTTTTATTTGAATGGTGTCTAATAAAAGGGGAGCTCAGATTACAAATGAATTTTACCTCCATGCTAATAATCCACTCTGCACAATTGGCGCCATAAATACCGCATTTTCCTCCCTACAAAGTGACAACAAATATATTAAAATGGTAAATTTAATATGAACTGAAAAGGATGACTGTAGAGCAAAAATTCTGGTAAAGAAATAAATAATCTTCCAACAAGAAAGAGTGTTACTTCGTCAACGCCGCAACTGCGTATGGCATTCCCAATTTTGGTCACCAAGTCATACACTTCTTTATAAGTTTGCCACACATATTTACCGGCCTGCAAAGAGGGCCACCGTTAACCACAAACTAGCAAAATTGTCACCACAATTTCTCATACAAAAAATTGATATCTCAAAAATCTACAAGGAAAATATACCTTTCCATTCACAATTTCACGGTGACCAAGCATAGGATTATTTGGATATTTCTCCACTGCGACGCTGTAAAAAGAAAATATTTTTTTTACTATCTGGAAATAATTAAATCCGCTATAGCGATTAGTTGAATGATCAAATTCAGTCAGACCACTCTTTCTCCGCTAAGTAGAAAAAGAATCGTGAAAGTAGAGTTTGGACGGCAAACGTAAAACAAAAACTTGTCTCTAATATTATTTTCAAGCTCCAAATATTTCTGAAAAAATATAATAATCAATTTAGTTATTATTTCCAGACTAATTTGATAACAACCATTGAAAAGAAAGTTTAAAAGGCAAACATAATTCTAATATTATTTTCAAACTACGAAAGGTTTCTTAAAAAGGATACTAATAAATTTTGTTATCATTACACAGTCTCTGAAAACTTTCCTCTACTACACTAACTAAAAACAAAAACAAAAGAAAACAACAAAAGTACTCGTCAAAACGTCAATAACTATCTCAGCAACCAAACAAAAGTTGAAAACTCTCACCGGAAAATGTCCCAACAACTCTCCATTCCAGGAATCGGAGCAGGAAATCCATCCTTAGCGAAAAGACTCCGATACACCGGTCCGATCGACGGCCTTCCGCCGCTGCCTTCCTTGGCTTTCTCCACCTCGATAATATATTTCTTGCTATCACCCATCTTTCAGTCTCTCTCTCTCCGGTAGATCGATCGCGCTACAACTTCTTTCTCTTCTCTTTTTAAAATTTCAGTTTATTCAGCTCTCCCCTTTGTTGTTGTTTTTTTTTTCTTCTCTCTCTGTATATATACAAATACAAATACAAATACAAATGTAAATATTTAAAATTAAATATAAAAATATTAAATAAAACTAAATGGGAAGGAGGAGACGAATTTGGTTGGTGGCTGTAGGTTGCCAAAAAAGAGAGGAAATGGAAGCAAGTTTATGTGAGGCTGGACTCTGCTGCTGTGTAAACTAGATTTTGACTTGCACTTCAGAGAGAAAAAGGACCACCTGAATTTTTGGCGCCGTGACAGATAGTTCTAATCTTAATTACCCAAAAATAAAGTAAAATACACAAATTGAAATTTATGCTATTTTTAAAATCTCTACTTCTTATTTTATCCTTTCTAAATCATACAATACGTAAGTGAAGTTGTTTAATGAATTTATTCTTTTGAATTACATGCGACGTTTTGTTTGTATACATAAATTATATATATATTAAGCTAATGTTTGATATATTTTAGTTTAAATCAAGTTTAGTTGTTTTTTTAACGTTTGGTTTTAATAGCAGAATAGAATTTTGTGTTTGACCGGACGTACTTCAATCAATGAATTATTAAATTGAAATTGGCTACTAGTACTAACCGTGTAACGGTGGCCTTTCAATTTTAAATTAATGCTATTAAATTTATTTTTATAAGGCTGTTTTTTTTCATTTTTTATTTGTTTGACTTGTGAATTTTTGGTTACATCACAATATTCGGTAAATAAAAAATATGTTTTATGTTTTAAATTATATACAATTAGAATTCTATTAAGGATAATATTTCAAGTGATACAAGGACTCAACAAGTTATAAAAAAATAATAAATAAAAGAAAGCGATTTTTTTTATTATAAAAAATATTTTAATACATAATTATTTTTTATAATTATATAATAATTTAAAAGATATTTATCTATTTGAATATCAAGAGATACCTATATTAACTCTATCGAAAAGTATAGGTCAGTTTCCCTAAAATATATATACACACATTTGGCGGAGTTGGGTTACGGTTGAATCATTTATTTGTAGTTGACACAGTGGGTGTGGGATTCACACACAACATAATATCTACGTCGTGTTTTGCATTGTGTACTTGTATTGTGTCTTTTCTATACCTACGTAGTCTGTACTTATAAACTTTCAACTGACGTTTCCCCGGCCGTCGCCGCCCGACTTATGACTCAGCCAAGTCTCTAACTCGGTACACGTGTTTTTGATATTTTCACGATACAACAAATAGTTTCCGACGAAATGACGAAAAAATAAACGTGGTATAGTCTCGGGCTTATTTCATTTGTAATAGGATCGGTTTCATTTACATTTTTCTAAAATTCGAAGTCAGATCCTAGATCTCACGACCGACGGACGGATTCAATAACGTTATCTAGTCAATAACATTAATTAATTAATTAATTAATTTTTATTATAATTTTAAAATTTATGATATATCGAACGTACAGGGGGCAGCAACTGGGATTATTTGTTACATGAAATGCTACAACTTATTATTAAATATTATCGGGGACGTATAGGTTTATATAATACATTTTCTTTCCTTTAACGATTTCGAATAAAAATAGATCACAATTGACTTTTGATTTTCAATATATATATATATATATATATATTTATACATTTGTACGTGCAGGACTTTTGAATATCTTCACTTATAAGTAAGGTCTTGATATTAAAATATTACTGCCTTAAAATTAAAATTATTGACACCGAAAATGCTTAATATACGTTAAAAATTATAAAAAAGGAGTAAAATTTACTATAATTAAAATTCATAAACACCGTAATTAAAGTTTATATCATTGTCGTAGGAGTTAGCCAAGCGAGATAAAAATCGCCTTCGTTTGGACTTTTCAAATATTTTGTTTCCTCTGTTATGTTTTTGGCAATATTATAAAGTTTGGTGACGTTATGTTGATAGAGAAATGAAACGAATAAACTATTGTTGTATTCGAGTTACGTGATCCGGATGAACAGCTCATTAATAAGTATCGGCTGCCCTGCAAATAACCAGAATACTTAAAGAAGAGTAATATTTTAAATTAAATACAAATATTATAATTTGAAAATACATCCTTTGCTTGATTTTATATATTCCCCATGCTGATTATTTGAATTTTTAAAAAAATTTGAGTCATTAATTTATTAGACAGTTGCTTTGTTAAACATGAAAAATTAATAAAGCAATTAATGATTTGAGGCTAATTTCCCGACTGTTTCTTCGAATCTCATCATATCTATCTCAGATCCCGATTTGAAAATGGAGTCTTCAATGTGGGCGGATATCTTTTGAAGAAGTCTTTAAACTGTCTAGATGGATTCATAATAGTAGTCTTCTGAAATATTGGTATTTGGTAATCGATCTGATCTGTCAAGTTTGTTGTTTATTGATTTTTCCGTCGTGTTCAAGTTAGTCAAGAAATAGAAAAATCGCTGTGCCAACCCATCATGGGGTAGGTTGGGGTTTCCATTACTCTACAATTGATGACATATATTCTCATTTCAAATAATAAGTTATGGGCTTAAACCTCTTCGAAAAATGGACTACATTACAATTGAAAAATATTTAGACATTTCAATGGACTTTTGACTAAATCAAATGATAACATTCAAAAAGAAAAAAAAAATAGTCAATGACTATATAACCCATACGTTTCAATAACTATTGATACACGCGCATAAATAACTGTGTTATCAAATTAAAAGATTCACTTTTTGTTTTGTAAAACAAGTCTCTAAAAATAGCAATCAAACGCATTTCTCGAACATACGGGTTTTCAAATCCGTTTTCTATTTCATAAAGTGAGTATTTTTCACGTATTTTTCAATTCCCAAAAATGGAAAAACTATTTTGAAAAAACACAGCGATAAATCTACACCGATACTAATAAAAGGCTGGTGGCCGTGTTTGCATTTATAACGGGCTGAAACCAATCGGCCCGGTCAATTCAACTATAAAATAATTCGACATTATACAGCTAGCACGAGGACCATATGTTCTTATAAAAGGGAAATGTTTATAATATAGCCGATCGATTATATTCCACAGCTTTCTAATGAACATCAAAATTGAAGAGCATTTGAGGACCGAACTATTCAGACTAATATATTTGTTCTTCGAATCTGTGCAGATAACATTTGTTACCTCTACCAAAACCCCAAATAATTGGGAGCAAAATCTCAACTCGTTATACAAAATTATTAGCAGTCTAGCAGTATAAGTTTTTAAGTGCTATTTCTTTCTTTATCCACCCGCAAAACCAATAATCCCATCAAATAATATATGAATAATTAACCTGAAAAAAATATTAACGTAGTCGAGATAGTTTGACTTCTCGAGTTGAAAAACTGCTTCACCTCTTCTTGTTCTTCTTTCTTGCCTTTACTTGCTTCTCTAGACTTCTTATCCTCTGACTGAGGACTGAAGAAGAAGATACTCTGTGTTCTGTAACCTTTGATTGTTCAGCAGGTAATGAAGTCTCAGATGCTTGCCTGGCAGCTTTTGCTTCACTGGCTTGTTTGATTGCGGAGAACAAAGAGAAGGTTGGTTTTTGGGTAGTAGTTGGCTGTGGAGGCATGGCAATTTCAGGAATGCCCAATGTCTTCTTTACCCCAGGAACTTTAAGCGCTGAAAATTTAACACAGAATCAAATACTTAGGGGAGAAGTGAAGATTTTGGAAACATCAGAAGTCAAGTTCTTCAATGACATCAAAAAATTCACAGAATGCAACTACTGTTTTCACTTCTCAGTTCAAAGTAATAATGGAAGTACACAAAACACTTCAAATTGCAGTTGGAATTGGAAAAGCTCACCTAGTCCATACATTAGAGAAAAGAAGTTTGATGTAATCCAATAACAAAATATAGCCTGCAAACACAAACACTCCTTCAGCAATTTGAATAAAACTCAACCAACTGCAAGAACATGAAAACAGGGATAAATCTTTACTAATCCACTCGTTTTAAGAATATAGCAGCGCCAAGAAATGGAATGTAGAAAGGCAACTTAAGATCATTAACTTCTATATTCAGATTTTAACCATAAGGTGAAGAATGATTAAACACTCGCATAGTCCATAATAGCAAGTTCAAGATGACGCCATAATATAACATCTCATTTGGCAATTCAATAGCAATCACTGACTTCTTTTCCTGCCAGCTCCATTACAGATGCCATAAAAATATTATGACCTAGCAAAGAAAACGGCAGGTTTACCTTCGGAAAACTCATCGTCAATGGAACTGAAAGAACAGCAAACCCCCTAGAAATGTTTTTCATGGTTCCAGCAGCAGGATTTCCTTCCATACCTTCTTGCATGTTGCACTAAAAGAGTCCAATTAAAGTTAATTAAAATTCATTCAAAAACCAGAAAGATAGAAAAATTAAGGAAAACAGATACAGGGCACTGTAAACTGTAAGTTTCAAGCCCAAATCAAGACTTTTCAAAATAATTAGAAACTAATTAAGTTCAACCTGGCATGCAAAGCAAAGGCCTACCTCTACTGTTATCAAGAAACTCAGCCCTGTCAAAACTGGAAGGATGTAAAAACTATCAGGAGTTGTGAGATCTGTGAACCAGAATGATCCACCATTTTTGAACGAGGGCACTTTCTCTGCCATGTTTGAAATCTGTTGTGGGAGAGGGCAATCAACAGAGTGAGATTAAAAATTTAAACAAATTTACAGTCCTGTAACCTATAAATGTATTGTATTAAAAAACAAAATCTTACTGCGAGGAAAAAACTGACAAAAACAGGTCCTTGAATAAAGAGCCCTTTCAATGGAGTAAGTGGACTTACGCCATATCTGCAACATTCCAAATTAAATTTAAAAAAAGAAAAGAAAAGAAAGAAAATGTCTGAGACATTAGAGGCTGTTGACAGAAGAAACTGATGTAGAAATACAGACATTATCAACAGGCTTGCATACAAAGGCATTAAAGGCTTGAGCTCCAAACTATTAAAAGACTCAAAAACACACATGATTATACTTTAACAAAGAGTTAAAATTTTGGGAGAGTAATACTCCATAATATCATCACTCATAAACCTTAATTACGAATGTATAGTTTCTATAGGTCTGACTATGGAGCTGGCTATCAGCAATAAGATTATGAAAGATGCACAAAAAATTAATTAATTGTCACAGGTTCTCCTTGCAAGAACATGAAAAGGTTGCTTACTCCTTGAAAAGATTCTTCATTTGTTTTTGACCTTCAGCCACAGCCGCTGGGTCCATACCCTGAGCAGGAAAAAGGGAATTGTTTAGTACATTAGGAAACATCTCTGCAGAAGATCAACTCCCACCATATCCACATGGGTATTTCTATTGTTAAGCAAATCTGCCACAAATACAACAGCATTAGATTTTTTGAGCCATATTTTACTGCTCTGACATAAAGAGTCACCTAGATATTTCAAGCATGTTGCATAACCAGAAGTTTATAGATTTTTTCAAGCACAGGGTATTATATCGTGTTGGTGGCAAATAATTAAAAAGAATTTGACTTACTACACTTAGTAACTTGGCTAAATACGTAACCTAGATTCCCAATCGCTAGCATTTACAAATTGTTTGTATATCTCTGTGTATGTACAGGTACATAGCATGCCAGTTTCTTGAAAAATAAAAATTTTTGATGGAAAACTCTGCATCAACCCGTGTGATCAAGATGAGGGATAGATATATCTACACAAAGTAACAATGGCCAAAGAATTACACAAAATATGCCCAAACATGGTATCAACAGCAGGTGGCCAATAATCTAGCAAGTGGTAACATAATAATAGAAGGAACAGGCATCAAACCTTATCTTGCATTTGTTGCTTGATTTCCTCCAGGTGTGGTCTCATTAACTGCAGACAACAAGTGAATTACCAAAGATGAAGCACATGTAATGGAACGATGACATTATACTACAACCATACCCGTAATTCAAATTCCTTGAGATAAATAAAACAAAAAACACAACATTGGGAGCAGCATTCAAATGCCAAATAAGGACCCAAAGCAAAGTAAAAGGCTCAAAAAAAGGTCTACATCCATGTGTGAGTATAACAAAAGATGTCACCATTAGATAGGTGTTCTCAAAATCAAAGCCCCATATACAAATACTAACAAATTCTTCACACAAAAAGAAACTGTGGTTGCATAGAGTTTTAAAATGCACATCACATCATTATGGAAAAAACTGTTTGCAGCAACAAATAGAGTACATACAGTCAATTTTGTAGTTGATTTGAGTTGATTGATCAAAAGTGGAAATGTCGCACTCCTAATCAAAAGAGTTGCCACAACTATGGAAGCCCACCTGAAACAAATAATAATCTACATTAAAAAATAAAAAAGGAAAATCCTTTTGTGCTGAATGTAGCAAGACCTTGTAACTACTATGGCAAATTTCTAAGTAGACTAAGAAAACGTTTATGTTTTCATGCATATTCCATTCTACAAAAATATGCATCCTCTTAATTGCTTGCAAGTAAACAAATGCAAATACCTGCTTACCAATTAAAGCCAGTTAAATTATGCACACTGTCAATAAAATGCTGCAGAGCTGCAACAGGTAAGAAAGAATCAGCAGCAGCAATGGCAACCTCATTCACTGCCGGCACCTGGTTAGCAACTGATTGCACTGTTGTATCAGTGAGAACATCTGCCACATCGCTCATCAACTCTATCTTATCAGACCCTCCACCAACTGTAGTTGACATATACCGACAAAATGCAGAACCCATGCTCGGCCCAGGAGAGAACTCTGAAACTCTTTGACTGAGGAGGAGAGCACTGGAAACATATGAGTTGTTTAAACTGCTTCCAAAAGACCTTGATTGAATAAAGTTACGAATATTCCTTTGAGACAAATCTTCATCATTTGACTTCTGTTTTCTATCATGGTCATGGAGAGTGTAGCTAAACGCTGGATTATAAGCCCGAGCAATAAGCGTTGCTCGGGTAGAAAGGGTACGCCGATAAGCCATTGTTACAATCTCTAAAATTTATAAACAAAAGAGAAAATTCACAAAGAATCAAAAATAAGTAGTGGAAGAACAATAAAGGCATTAATAAGTAACTGCAGGGATCAAATTTGAAAGAAGTAGAAACTTCATACTCGCCCTAAAACCCTGAAAACTTCAACGATAGAAGTTAAAAACAAACTACGTTACTTCAAATCAAGATTAATCAAATGAAACAATTAAATAAATTAAATAAAATGAAATTAAAAAAAAAACAGAGAGAAATTGGACGATTCTTTCAGTTTGAAATCGTTAACTTGTCAACAACTTTCAGATAACTAAATCTCAAATCTCAAATTTATCAAAAGAAACAATAATTTACTAACCGTTATAGCGCTTACCGTCTCTGTGACTAGAGACAGGAAGGAAGAGAGATTGGAAGTCTTCAGTAGAAGTCTTCCAGCTGAAGTTCTGCTGAGAAGCTCGTGCGCATCGAAGACGCGAGTGTTAGCAGGGTTTTAGTTGGTTATTGTTTAGTTCTGACATTTGACGGTCCGGCATTGCCCTTGGAGGATACAATCCATGTGAGGGTAATTACGTCATTTGGAATTGGACCAACTGAGGCTGAGGGCTAATAGAAAATGGGTTCCAGTAGTTTGGGGTATTTAGACAGTGCTTAATGGAGTAGAGTTTGTGAATGATATAATTTCTGACTACTGCTAATTACACCCCACTCATTTTTGGCCGTTTTAGAGGTATTCAGTAATGCCCATAAATGATGTGAACCAAATATTCTTTTAACATAAATATTTTTAATTAAAAAATGTGAATCATGTGATGTGATTGATAGATATCCTTCGTACGTGGGTAACATACAGATATTCGTAATATTTAAAAAAACTAAATATCCTTCTCTAATTTAATTAAATAGACAAATATTTTTAAAATTATTATATAATTATAAAAAATAATTATTTTATTCTTATATATTTAAAAAGTATATTAATTAATTATTTTAACCTAATTACTAATATAAAATAACTAATATATTTTTATAATTTATTTTTTTAAAATTACAAATTTAAATATTTCTTATAATTTATTTTTAAATTATTATTAATATTTTAAATAATTTTATTATCATTATATTAACAATATTCAATATTTTAAGAATATTTTATTATAAATTATATAAATTATTCAAATTATTTTATTTATAAATTAATAGAGTTAAGTATAAATTATATAATATTCTCAAAGTTATAAATAATATAATTTATATAAGACAAATATTATTTGGATTTTATTTTAATTGATTATGTTGTAAATTAAGAATATTTGGTTATAAATTGTATAAATTATTTAAGTTATTTTATATAATTATTCTCAAAACTATAAATTATATAAACAACTAAAATAAATCTAAACTAATATTTGAATTTTATGAATATATTATTTGTAATATTTTTTATATATAAATTTTAAATACTCAATATGATATATTTATTTATCAAAATTATTCTCAAAATATAAATAATATAGTTCATATCATGCAAATATTATTTGGAATTTATTTTAGTAGATTGCATTATAAATTAATATAAAGATAATAAAATTATTTAAAATATTTATAATAATTTAGAGACTAATTGTAAAAAAATATTTAAATTTATAATTATCAAAAAATAAATCATAATGATATATTGGTTATTATATATTAGTAATTAGGTTAAAATAGTTAATTAATATGCTTTCTAAATATATAATGATAAGTAGTCATTTTTTATGACTGCATAGTAATTTATGGAGTATTTGTCTATTTGATCAAACTCGATGAAATATATATTTTTTCTTAAACATCAATAAAGTGTATGTCTATTACCCTATACATGAGAAGGTATTTGTCAAATTTTCTTGAAAGTAGTATATTATATTATTTTGTCATTTATGAGCGCACATCACATAGACACATCCAATAAAATTTAAAAAACACTTGAAAAATATAGTACTTTTGATAAATATATAAACAGTTGTGAGTAATTTAGTTGTTGATTTTCTTTGTAAACATTTTGCAATTAGTATACACTTTTAATGAGTGTGAATAGTTATTTTTTTTTTAATTAGTAAGAAGGGATATTATCACACTCTTTCCCTGAGTTTTAGTTTTGTATCACTTGAAAAAAAAAATAGAGATTGCATTACATACTTATCTTAAGGTGTTAGTTAACTAACTCTCAATGTTAAATCTACTCAAATATCTACTATTATTATTGTTTATTAAAAATATTTTTTAGTACCTATTTTTATCTTAGTGTATGCGTTAGTTAATTTAAGTGCACAAAAGTAAAGAAAATAATTATAAAATAAAAAATTAAAAAATTAAAAAAACTTAATTTCAAATATTTTTTTTAATAAATATTCTCTAGATGAAATACTTATAAATATATATAAAAAGACAAAAAAATAAAAAAAATTCAACTTTTTTTATTGATAGTGTAAAAATTTAAAAAGTAAATTTTTTTTTCTTGAAACAAAATAATAATATTTTACGTATTTACTTTTACGTTTAACGGTCAAATATAATTATAGATGATGTAAGTAATACATTTTTTATAATTTATATTTAAGTGATATAATTAAAAGCCTCAGAAGAGGAATGTGGTAATATCTTTTAACAAGAATAAGAGATGAATCATAAATATTCTTCTTATTGATGATAATACATAATTTTTAATTTGCATGAAATTGAGGGCGAATATATTAAAAGCTAATTGATTAGTAAATTATTGGCTTTGAGCAAAGTATGATTAAGTTTGAATGATCTGGAACTTGTAACTCAATTTTTGCAAATATAGAAGAAATGATTAGAAAGTAAAGTATATATTAATGATGAACTCAAAAGTAATCTTTATTCCCAAGAATAAAAGACTTTTATTAATACATCGCTATATTGTGTTATTCGATTGCTGAACTCGTCGATATCCTTCTAGGCCCTGCATCAATCAGACACCAAAATAAGGAATTAGTGCATAAACTTTTGCGTAACTTTGTGTATGCATTAAAGTATGAGAAGTTAAACTGATCAGAGAATAGAGCAACAAAATTACTTGGCACAATCGAAGCCAGGAGAAACAGCAGGCAGCTTTACAGCAACACTACACTGTCGCGGAAGTGCAGAGATGAGAGAATAATCAATCTGCCCATACATTGGTGCCACAGTTTCAAGGCACCGGCAGATAGCCTGTCGAGAAACCTTGTCGTTTGAGTATTGCTTCAGGTTCTTAACACCAGAACAGCAAGCGTCTTGGGGCTTGGCTTCATTTTTGGACAAGTAAGGCACACAAGGATTCAACTGAACCAATACTGAGTTACAGTCAGGGGGGGCTATCCCCATTGCCGAACCCGAAGTCAGTAAGAGAACTGCAAAAACAGCTAAAACTTGGGAAGACATTTTTGAGGTCACTTTGTTTGTTCTGGTGAAAAAGTTACTCAAGTATTAATTAATCGAGTTGCTGAGTGATGAGCTTGACGACGCAGAAAAGCTGTATATATAGGTAGGTGTTTGTGGTGGTTAGCTTGAATTTGTGATCACTGAAATTTCATGTTCCATATAGTGAGGATTATAGACGATGATTAAGCGCCAAGAATCATATATTTATATTTCAAGCAATTTCTCTGTTACTGTCACACGTATTTTATGACTCTGAAAATGAAAAGAAAATGGAGACATCAGAAAATTTCGTGCTAAAATATTGCTAATTAATACATTGCAAGTCTTCGGCTGCAGACACTTGTGACACGAGCTTGGATACTGGTTAACTTTGTTCAGTTTCTTTTAGAGATGCTACAAATGAGTTATTTGTAAATGGCATATACATCACCATATAACATAAAAACCAAGGCTTCCCTTATTTATTTTAACTATATTTGTCCTGTATTAATTGATTCTCTTTGTATCATACAAATGAAAATTTAATGGGAAAATTATAGTTATCATTTCTAAATACACAGCGAAGGTATACGAAAATAATCAATTCTCAATTTGACCACATAAAAATTTGTATAAGCTATGCACAAAACGGTAATTGACAACTACACAGACTGTGTCTCTATGGTGATAACACAGAGGAAGATCGTGAAGATGTTGCTGTAGACTCTGGCGAATTGCGACACAAGGGACAAGATGCATTCATTCTAAGCCATTTGTCTATGCAATCGGCATGGAAGTAATGGTTGCATTCGGGGATAGTTCTTAATGTTTCCTTGGGTTGATATTCACTTAAGCATATTGGGCAAGTGTTGTCATTTGGCTTGGGCAGTCGGCCGCTGTCGCCAAGCAAAGTTTTTGGGTAAGATTCTATGGTGGGTCTGTCGAGACCGGCAATAACGATAGCTGGCGGTGGTGGAGCAGTTGAGGACCTTGAGGTGGATAATTCAGTGTTCGGACGGGGGCGCTGCCGATCAGAAGATCTAATCCTGCCGCAGAGGTAACATCCAACTCCAATGATGCATAAAGTTCCGGGTACTCCAACGCCCATGATTATGCCATATTTGGTTCCTCTTGACATACCTAATTAAACATCCATGCAAAATATGAATCCCAAGGTATTGGAGAGGCGCAAAGAAAGACGTTTTAAATATAATGTGTGTATCCTCTTAAAAAATATATAGTTATTCTTATTGGTCAATAGCTTTGAGGGAAGATTTCTCTGAATAAAAATGTTATAATCTAAAAATTAATCAATTACAAAAATGATAATAATTTTGATATATAAAATTTTTATTAAAAAAAAAATTTAGATAATCTTAATTTTTCTATTGTGATTTCAACTCTTTTATCATAAATTCTTAACTTGAAAAAATAATATAATAAAATGAAAAGTTGAGAGAGTAGACCCATAAATGGAATACAAATCTGTAGAATGTAGATAGCTACATTAGAGCCCAAGAAAGTCTAAACCGTTAAAGGTCAGGTCGGCTTAACTTAGAAACGACCGCATGTGGTTCTGGCAGAGGCCGACATATAGTGAATTGGGCCTGCGTATATTCCAGGTGAAAACGACGCTCCACCCGACGGATGTGGACAGTACAACCACCAGATCCCTCCCTACCGTATTTGACTTTTATCAAAGTTTGATAATCAAACAGTGTTCATCACCCTATCTCCGGCTAGCTTAATCTCAAATGAAAATTTCTACGAAAAGATTCTGTTTTCTTAAGGGAAAAAAATCCCACTTAATATCTAAACCAAATTTGGACGGAATCATTTACTATAATTTAATTAATTAATATACAACAGAAATCAAAGTGATTGATGAAGAAGAAGAACGCACCGGAGCCTGGATAATCGGAGCATACAGTATCAAGACCCGAATCACTTTTGAACCCACAAGATTGACCACGATCTTCACAGAATCCACAAGTCGGATCACTCCACGTTAATCGAATATCATCCTCAAGACCAGACCAATATCCCCACGAAACCGGAACGACGACATTAGAAATCTTTTCACATGAAGCCGGTAACGATGACTCGTCGTAATTTCTCGTAGACGTAGCCAAGACCGTAAAATTTTCGTTACTGAGACACGCAACAGTTCTGTACTCAAACACCATCTCCGTTGTATTGGACGTGCAGTTTAAGAACGTGAAGTTGACCAAAAGGTCGGGATAAAAGGGGGAATTCTCGACACTGAAGTGATGCAGGAAACGTTCCGGGAGACAGCTTTCCGGATCCCTGAGGTATATCGTTTGAATGTTGTAATCGATGTTCGAGACGACGAACGGCCCGGAAAAGGGGAGCGTGAGAATTGTGCTGTTCGAGGTACATGAGAGCTCGAAACCTGGATAGACGCAACGGGGTAGACTGAATAAACTGTTAGCAATTTGAAAGGGAAATTTAATGGGAACTCTGCCGTTGCCGCCGCAGAGTGTAACGGGGCAATTGTCAGTGCTGGTTACGATGCGAATGAATTCGAAGAGAAAGAATAAAAGGGATGGGAGAAACATTTGGGAGGAAATCGTGGAAGGAAAAATAGTGTTACATATGCTCAGAAGGTTTGGATTTGGATTGTGGCGGCTGAGTGGCACGATATTTTTTATTTGACTTTCGTTATTGCTTGGTTGGGGGAGAGAAAATATTTTATGCAGTACAGTGAATCAGTAGGACCACGCTGTAGTGAGAATTGGTTGAGAGTGCAAGCCTACCGAACTGTGGCAAAGTTGAACAATCAGGTACTTAATTAGACGACGGTGGTTTTAATTTTAATGTAAATTTGTACAAACTTTACGAATATATTTTGCCCTGTTACCTTTTCCACGTTATTCATGGATTGTTCAATAAAATAATTGTACTACTCTAAAATCAATCAACCATTTGTTTCTCTCTTACGTTTTTGTTGATTAATTTTTAGGCAAAATTTTATATAAGAACGTCATTCTCACATTAGTTACTATACTAGACCCTTTGGATGAAATAATTAATGCAAATCAATCAATTTAGGATGAGAATATTTTATGAAACTGTCCAATATGATTACCATCAAAATTCAAACTTATTTCGTTAAATAGTTTCTACGACTTTTAAAAAAAATCACATTTTGGCATTCAATTAATTATCAAGCGTCAAAGGTGCATGCTTCCTGACCTAAAAACTGTTGTATTAATTCGTACTTGGAGATATTTGTCTGTCATACTGCTATTGCCAGTCCCCACCGGCATAAAATTGTTAATTGTCCGAAACATTTAAAGCCACTAATCGCTTCTTCGCTTAAACGCCTCTCTCCAATCCCTTTCTTCAGTTTTTGTTTATAATATCTTGGATCCCAAATTCCATCAACTACAATTTTCAACCTCTGTAATATTGTAAGGCTATTTTTTCTCTGTCCATTTGGCTCCCATAATGTATAACGTCAAATCCGCGTGGAAACAATTGTTTTTTTTTATTATTTTTAATTTCTTAAAAATTGTAAAACAAGCGAATCGACGCCAAACAAATTAATGTACGTTAGCAAAGCAATACTCTCTATATATTAATTATAATTATATATGTCTGTATAATATAATTTTCAAATTTGTATAATTATAACTATTATGTACACACAAATCCAAAAATTGTCAACTACGGTGCAGACATAAACGAAGAAGATGAAGAAGTTGATGTAGAAGGAGTGACAAAAGCAGAACTCTCCTGCGACTTGCGACACAATGGACAAGTTGCATTTATTCTAAGCCATTCGTCAATGCAATTAGCATGATAGTAGTGGTTGCATTCGGGGATAGTCCTTAATATTTCCTTGCTTTGATACTCACACAAGCATATCGGGCAAGTGTTGTCATTTGGCTTCGGCAGTCGGCCGCTTTCGCCTACCATTGTTTTCGGGTAAGATTCAATAGTGGATCGGTCGAGACCGTTCCGAACAACCGCCAGCTGCGGCGTGATTGAGGTGGCGAAATCGGTGGTGGATCGGTGGCGCTGGAGATAATTCCCGACCTTGCCGCATAAGTAACATCCGAGTCCGATGAAGCACAAGATTCCCGGTATTCCAATGCCTATGATTATCCCATATTTGGCACTCCTTGGAAGGCCTGTAATAATATAATAAAATTACAGCCTAATGCAAAAATTTAAGTTAAGACAATTACCTACCCTGTGCATGTTGTATGATATCAGATGTTATCGTGATCATGATTGTTGACCGCATAAATCCAACAAAACAAAAACCTTGTATTCAAAGATCCCGTATGCTCTACGTCTATAATTGTTTATCCAGCTAGCTAGAAAAAGTTGCTTCTACAGAAAATTTCCATCTTTGTAGTTTATAAATGTATATTAATTTACAAACAATAGAGTTAGGTTAGGCTGACAGCTTTGACACATAAGAGTAAGAGAAACTTTGCATTTCAAAAATAACATAGAAGAAGAAGAAGACATAACCTCCCTTACACATACATATCATCGATAACCAGTTCTAAAAAATTATTGAAGATTCCAATTATCTAAAATTATAATCTTAGATCGCTTCGCTAACTGAAGCTTTGACCGAAGAAGATTAGCTCGTACAATATATTGTTAGCCCGCCTAAGGCACATGTTTGAATGTCAAAAAAAATTTTTTTTGTTGACTTTTTTTTTTCATGACTTGAGTACTATATATGACGTGGGACCTAGTTTTGTAAAAATTCGACGTGGCACTGCACAACCAAACACAAACGTGCTTGTTTGTGCCTGCAAGTTTATCCCATTCCCCGTCTCATCCCCTTCTTAAATTAATATTTGGGAGTCTGCTAATATTTTTTTACTTTTGCTATATGTGACTCTCATCATCTTCCTCATCCCTTCTCTTCTAAAACTGGAAAGTCATCTAACTTACAGGAAAAATATAATCTACACAAACCATAATTGCATCTAAACAACCTATTTTACAACAGAAGATAATAATTTTTATATTTTATTTCTTATTCCTCCCTCAACTAAGGTAAAGATGGATGCATACCAGTTGAGTGGGAAGGATCGGCGCATCCGATTTCCATATTCTTGACATTCTTAAACCCGCAAAACCTTCCTTGCTCTTCACAATCAGAACAATCGGGCTCGCTCCATCTCAGCGTTACACCTTCCGCAAGATCAGACCAAACCGGCCACAGGACCGGAATCCAGACCTTAGAGATTTCCGAACACGACTTTTTTAATGCTGCCGCAGACTCGTTATACCTAGACGTCGGTATAGCAGCAACCGAAAAATTCGTTCCGCTTAGACACTCGACGTACCTTAACCCATTAACATTTGGTAGCTGACCAGACGAGCAGTTCAGAAACGTGAACTCGTATGAATTTTGCCCGTCGAACGGAGATCCGGAGAGACTAAACGACCGATGAAGAAACCTTCCAGGAAGGCACTGATGCGGGTCCTTGATTATTATAATTTGAGACGCGTAATCAATACTCTGAACTGTGAATTCTCCGGGATAAGGAAGTTGGAGGGTTGTTTGATTATTGCTGCATGAAAGCTCGAAACCCGGATAACCACAGTGCTCTGGTTGTTCCATGATCAGCCGGAAAGGAAAACGAATCACCAGTCCGTCTCCAGGACGACATGTTGTCCGGCAAAGCATAACGCTGGTTGATTTATCATATGCGATTGAAAAAATAAATAATAAGAATAACAATCGCAAGAAAGTCATTTTTTTACAATTTTCAGGGCCGGCCTGGCCGGAGCATATCACTGCAGCTTCAGCTTCATGTTAGTAGATGTATGCTTTAATGCCAACAACCAGTTGACAAAGACTAGAACTAGAGAATGAGATTTTACGTTAGGCAAATTACGATGTCGTTTTATGAGGGAGAGAATATCTTGTTTGTTCTCTATGGAATGCCGTGGCGTTCGAGTATTGGCGAGAATTGAACTTAATGTAACTGGGTACTATGTAATGACTTATACTCTGTGTCGTCGACCTTGTAGAAAAATTAGAAAAGCATACTTGGTGACAGCTACTATACGTTTTTAATTGTTTTTTTTAAATCTCGGGAGACAAATTAAATATAAAGTATTTGCATATATGGTTCGGGAATCTGATTCCTTCAACTTCGAGCTCTGCCATTAAACAGTAAGACAGTGTGGAATTTTTCAAGAATGCAACAATAAAAACTTTCTTTCAATAGTTAATTGTGAAGTAAAAATTATGATAATTAATTTTGATGAGATACAAATACATATGTTTTTCTATTTTTATAAAGTACCCAACAATTTCCTTTTAATTATTAATTCGAATAAGAAAAACATAGCTGTAGTCAATTGTGTTTGAATCATTCTTATTGATATATGTGTACATACATATATGGTCTACAGTCGCCGTGTTGAAATCACCTGCCTTTCAATTGCAAAAAAGTCAATACGAGAACGCAACAAATTAAAATAAAAAAAGTCCCACCATTAATCGATCCTGGATATCACATCTATATATAGCTGTACTTAGACGCTAATTAATTTTAAAAGAAATTAAGTTGGATTAATTTCATGCTTCTTTTTTATTTGTAAGTCAAGCTTGTTGCGACAAGAAGAAAATGATTATTTTAAGAAAATTTGCAAGTGAAATCACCCAAATTAATTACCAAGCCGGTATCGATTTAAAAAGTTATCCCATTATTGGCTCTTTATAAATTCAACGTTAATCTATTTTATATTTTTAATTGTGTCATATTATATATATATATATATTTGATTAACCCCTATCAGGTTAGGATTTATTTATTTATTTATTATCAAGCAGTGGAGATGGGTAAATTTTGCCATTAATCCTTAAATCAAATGCGTAGTCAAAATCAAATGGAAAGTTTTATTCCAAGCATTTGTTTTCATACTATATATGAAGAGAAACAAAAATCCCAAGCATATGCGGCTCCATCGTTAATTTAATTTACAACCTTAATAGAACACTGAGCAATTAATAACTCGGTTATATTAAAGGTCCGCTAACAAAGCATTTTCACGCAACATTGAAATGGTTCAAAATATCGAATACATAATATAATTAAACATTAATCACGCGAACGCACAACTTTTCTTTTTTTCTTGTTTTGATAAATATATATATATCTTTTAATTTAGAGAACATATATTTTATACTTTAATTTTTTTTAAATATAAAAAAATTTATTGATAGGTTATGGTTTTAAAATTATGTGATAATATATAATATAATTACTAAAATAAAATTAATTTTAATGTTTTTGTAAAAAAATAATGTGGTCGAATTTTATTTTACTGTTGCTCTTAGTGCTTATATATATTGTTATGTGAAAAATATAATTGAACACATGGTAGAACGTGAGCTCGCAATAATCCCAACAAGTATCAGGTAAGGTGGTCAACCTTATTACTACCCTCGCGTAAGGTAAGTCAATCTCTAAGTCGGAAGCAATGGAGTAAGACCCGCCTCAGGCTAGGCTTTCCGCTTCATTTTGCCAAACGCCATTCGCCATGAATTAATAACATCTCACATGGCTATATACTGTGACACAGGTGTAAATGCTTATGCAACTATATACCATGGTGCATGTGAAAACGATAATGTGACTATATACTGTGACATATATGAAAAATGCGACCTTATACCATGGCGCATATAATAGACGTATTCATATACCACAAAGTATGAAAAGGGGACAGAAAGTGCACCCAATTCTCCATTTACCCTCAAAGATACGAATATATATATATATATATATATATATATATATTCAAATAATTTAACGCCAAATATTACACTTAGGTGAGCCGAAGACTATGTAATCAGGTGCCCCAGAACTAGGTTGATCCAACTCAATCTTCCTTTCATACCCTTTGCTAGGTCACGAGAAACCACCAAAAAATAGAAGGGAATAATATCTTAAACCATCAGGGGACAGGAGACACACTGGTTAAGCCAAATACCAGGTGATAGAGGGAGGGACCATTTGCCAACTCGAAGGGGGAGCGAGGGTTCTGCCAATTTAGGGGGGACCACACCTCAGCCTAAGGCTAAAAGTGACCCTGCGACTTGAGAGCTGGGGAACACCGAGTCTCCCAGCCTAGTAATATTAAGCTATGTGGCATTGAGTGCCATAATAACTAATCTCAATACGTCATACAGCACCACCTAGGTCTAGTGAACAACACTACACCAACCAAGTTGAGCCAAAGTAAGGCAACATGTATCACCTAATTAGCACTCGGCCTTGTCTCCATATGTAAATATGATTTTCCTAAGTTTAAGGTAAGTTTTCCTGAGTTGTCATGCTTCCGGCCCTCACCACAAAGAAGGAAAACCCATATTCTCTAAGTAAGCTCTCTCACTCACACACACTCTCCGATAACCTTCTCCAGGTTCGTTTTGCCCACTATGAATGCTCCATGAGCTCTCAATTAACGTCTTTCTATAGTTATTTTCTCCAAAGGTTGAGGAACCTAGACTTTGATTAATCTCTCCATACCTTATTTCATTATATCTCTATTTCTACATATAAAAAAAGAGCAATACCCACGCTCCAAAAAACCTACTCTCCGATTTAAATTGATTTAAGTATCGGAGAGGGGGGTCGTAGGAGAGGCGATCTTCATTTGACCCGTGATTTATTTTATAGGAGGGTCGTGGAGCGGCTTGGTGAAACACAGGTTTTGAAAATGTTTGGAGGCCATAGAGGTGAAACAGAGCGGCTATGTGGATAACAGGTGATGTCTACTCACCATTACAGAAGACTTTTGTGTAACTCAACCTCGGTTTTAGCTTTGAACCTCGTTGACTAACCACCTCGATCCATTAACCTAGTATGGTCCATTCGACCACGTTAAGACACCTAGATTAATCTCCGGACCTGGTGTGATCGAGCGAAATTCTCGCATTAACATATATATATGTGTATTTAATAATTTTAAAATGTAAATATAATGGTGAAAAAAAATTAAAACATGCACTTACAATTGATTCTATTGTAATTTGCACTGCTAAAATACAGATCTCAAACATGTATGGGTGCATAAAGTGTTGATCTTTTTTCAATTAGTAAAGAAGATATTTCGAGCATAAAAACATGATTAAATACATCGAAATACCTCCTCATCCTCAGTTGACTGTTACAAGAAAGTGAAAATGAAAATAAGTATATGTTATGCCATAACTTCTCACATGCCATAATATATATTATGTATATTTTTAAAGTTAATTTGTTTATTTTATGTGAAGTCAGGTGGAAAATATGTATTTGAATTACAAAATAACAAATAAAAAATATAGAAGTCATATATCTTTCATTTTTATTGTCTATGTTTATGAATGAGATCTTTTTCTTCTAAACTCTTAAATGAGGTAATAACATATAGATTTACGAGTTGTCACTAATATTATTAAATTTTAAAAATTAGTTATAATTACGTGTTTATCGTTGTTAATTCACTAAAACTTAAGCAAAAAAAATAAAAATTGATGTATGTTTTTAGCAAATTAAATGTTTTATGAGTCCTCTGAAGCCTGAAGTTACTCTACCTCAACAGCCCAAGTAAAAATATTTAGAAAATAAATTTGATGTATGATTTTTTACAATGTTTTGCCTCTTTAAAATATGATTTTTATGCTTTATTTATGTAGATTTTGATTGTATATATTTTTCTCCTCTATATTAGAGATATTAAGAGATACCCCCTCAAGAATAAGTTAAAGGAAAAATATTTTCTAAAGTTTTAAGATAAAGAAATATCCCTTGGACAAAAAATAAATACCCCCTAAAATTACTAACTTTCATATAAAATGATTATTATATTTTTAAATATTTAAAATTCATGTAAATGAATTATTTTATTCATATTATTAATACATAATGACTAAATAATTTTTTAACTTTAAAATATTATAATGAATTATATTCTTATTATATTAATTCGATGTACTAAAATCATTAAAATAGATTTTTAATAATATTAATTTTAAAATAAATTGTATTTCACCCACAAAAAAATTTAATATTATAAACTTATATAATTTATGAAAATTTTATTTTTATTGCATTATTTATTATGTATAAATTATTATGCATAAATTTAAATAATATCAATTTAAGAAATTAAAAATAGGGTTTTATTCACATAAAAATTCAATTTAATTTGTAATATATTTTAATGGTTTATTTATAATAAATTAATATGAAAAACTTAATTATTTAAAATAATATTTTAAGATAAAATTATAAAAAATTAAAGTATAATTATTAAAATAAGTATTATCAATTAAGATATAATTCATTGTGTTATTTTAAAATCACAAAATTATATTAATTTTTATATATTAATAATATAGATAAAATAATATATTCATATATTTTTTAATATTTAAATATATAGTAGTCATTTTGTATGAAAGTGAATAATTTTAAAAGATTTTTTTTTTGTCTAAATTTCAAGAATATTTATTTTTAGATGAAGTTTGCGAAGATATCTCTTAATTTCTCTCTATATTATGTATAATTATAATTATAAGACTTAACTGTGTACGGTGCACCTAACGGTAAAGACACCAAAACATGATTGCGAATTAGCGATGGTGATGACAGTAACGGTTGTTGCCAAATGTTATATTTTCATATTTATCATTTTTTGTTTCTTTAACAAGTTTTAGCTTCAGGAATCAGTAATTGTTTTTTAATTTGAACTAATATCTTGAGTTTTAAAATTATGATTTGGTGAAAAAATGCTTACACTTTAGATAAAATTGAAGTGGAAATTCTTTTGAGTTTCAATTTGGGTTTTTTTTTTATGACAATTACATGTATGCTATGTGCTGGAAGGTTAATTTCAAAATTTTATCCTCATTCATTATTTTTTATATAAACTTAAAATTTTAATTGACATCTCTCACAAAAACAACCTCAAACCGTCATTATATATATTTAAAAAAAAAATTCAAGAAACAGAGCAAATATTCAATCCAAAAGAACAGAACAGAACAACCCCCCAGAAAAAAAAAAATGGAGGGAACCGAAGCAACTCATGTACTTTGGGACACATAGTGGCGGGAAAATGTCAGTATAGTCCTTAAATTCATATATAAAACCCCTATCGGACACGATCACATAAAACTCTTATCTCTCTCGCAGACATCAATCGAAGAACCCGTTCTCACGATACCTCTAAATTTCGCCAAGTGTTCTTGGTTATCACCTTCAATTACTCATTTCGAATTTATTCTTTTGTCCTCGTTGAATCTAGGGTTTGTGTGTCTGGTTCATTTGCTCTTCATTTTTCCCCCAAATAGGGGGAAAAAAAAGAAAGCTTTCATTTGAAAAAGTACACTGATATTCGGCTTCTGTTTAATTGGATTTCAGGAAGGCGAGCTAGGTTTTGTTCGCGGAGTCAATTGTTTATTATTTTAGAGGAGGTCTGTGGAAAATGTCTGGCCAGTTTGATGATGACGTGGAGGGGGAGCAGACCATTACAATCAATGAATATCTCAACGAGGTCGAAGAAAAGGAGCTGGTAAATCCCTAATTCCTGTTTTTCAATCTAGGGTTTTTAAAAAAAAATCACCTTTTTTTAGGGATAATTGAGGGATATTAGGGCTCTAACCTCTAACTGTTGTTTTTTTCTTCTATTGATATTTTCAGTGTTCTCAAGTTATAGCTTTCCATCAAGTAATATATATCTATAGTACAAAAGTTAAGATTTTGTTAACTATTCTTGTGCACGGAAACAAAGTTATCTTTGAGAAATTATGAATTTGCTACTGGCAGAGTTGAATTGGTTTCTCTGAATTGTAACCGGATGAATTGTAAATCGTCCTTTAGCAGAAAAGTTAGGGGTGACATATCTTAATTCTACTTAATTTTTTATCATGAAGTTCTGATTCCCTGCTTAAGAACTTGGGATAAATGAATATTTGAAAGTTGTTTTCAATTTCTTAGAGCTTATTGTCTGAAATTTCTGACCACTGAACTTTTGAAATGTGATTCTAATTGTTAATTGCTATAACTGTTAATGTTATGTTGCCATCACCGACAATTGGGTTTGATTCCACCACTTGCTGTCATCACACTGTTATTTCTTTATTTTTCTAGTAGTGGTGATAGACATTATAGGTGTTTTACGAAGATTTTTTTGCTAAATGGCTAGTATCTCCTGGTCAGTGTCATCAGCTGTGTAATCTGTGTATTGGATTTGTATTACATTTGGTGGGTTCAGATTGCTAAATGGTTGTGATAATAGTTGTTAAGGTCTCTTGGGCAGGTATAAGAGGTCTTAGGCACAATCCCACTCACATTGGGCATGTGGGTAGGAGCTGCTAAAGGTGAAAAAATGTTTGAAAATTGCTGAACGTGATTTTTGCAATGAGAATTGGCAAATGATTTGTAACTATATTACAATGTCACAGACTTTTCACTGTGCTTGAATTTGTCCATGGTGGAACTTATGCTGCAGAATACCTTTTAAAGCCTATATTGAAAAACTTTTATTTTCCCTTGCTTTTAGTCCATTTTTATCTCTTTATGAGTAAGTTCCCTTTTCCTAGATTTTCTTGATACCATTGCTGAATATAAGAATTTTCGACTTGTTACTAATTGAAGTTGTCTCTGTTGTTGGACTTCAATTACCTAATTTTTGGGTTCTCTGTCACTTATTATTATTTAACTTTTAAGGAGGCGGATTTGGTTTTGGGTGGAGATGAGGGCAAGGAGTGTACCTATAGTAAGGGGTACATGAAGAGACAAGCTATTTTCTCATGCCTTACTTGCGCTCCAGAAGGAAATGCTGGAGTTTGCACTGCTTGCTCCTTGACTTGCCATGATGGACATGAGGTATTTTTTTTTTCTTTGCATTTCCTTTTCAAGGTGGGAGATTTAATTGTATGGTCCATGTAGTTAAGGAACTCTTTTGCATATTGACTTTCAATTCTAGTCATAATTTCTGCGAATGATTATTATTTAAATGAGATGCTGAGGATACATCATGTTATTGTCTAAAAATTATGAAGGCTTATAATAAAATGTGACTTGCTAAGTTCTGTGAGTTTTTATGTTGCTTTTACTGTTGTCTGCTAATTGTGGTCTTTCACATTGTGATTTATAGTTTGTGGTCTTGTTGTATTGTTATGAGCTGATCTGTGTGAAAGGTTGGTGGATTTCTCTTTTTCTGAATACTTGATAGGAAGTGCACTGAGGGCTAAACTGAATTTGTTAACCATGTTATCTGATTTTACTTTTAATCTTACCTTGATACTGTGCTCCTGCTGACCTGAAGTTGATTTGAACTGGAACCTTGAGAACACCTTTATCTTTTCAGTTGGCTTTTTTTTTTCTCCATCAAGTCCTTACTACTTTGTTACAAGTTAGTACCAGATATACTGCACACCTTTGTTTTCTTAATTCAATTTCAGTTTATTTCTTAAATTTTGATTCATGGATTTATTTAGAATATCAAATTTAGGTTCAGTATTTTCACTTTTTTGATTTTAAAATATCAAACTAAGCTGGCAGAGGATTATAAATGGATCAGCTTTTTTTATTTTGACTGGCGATTGGGCATAGATGGATTTTCCGTAGGATCTATTTTACTAACGGGACTTATTACCACTTTAGCTACTTCTGTAGCTCGGCTAATTACTCGGAATTCCCGACTATTCTATTTCTTGATGTTAGTGATGTACTGTGTTCAAATAGGATCATTTTCTTCTTGGGACCTTTTACTTTTTTTCATCATGTGAGAGTTAGAATTAGTTCCTGTTAGTAGCTGTTATACACATGATCGAAATTGCATTTGCTATTTGATTATCAAAAGGTATGATGTCCGTTATGCCAAGTACTTATTATCTGATACATCTTTTTAAAATTTATATTAGTTTCTATCTAATGGTGTTGCATTATTCTGTATTAACAAGATTGTGGAGCTCTGGACCAAGAGAAATTTTAAGTGTGATTGTGGAAATTCAAAGTTTGGGGAGTTCTTCTGCAAGCTTTCCCCCAGTAAAGATGTAGAAAATGCTGAGAATTTGTATAATCACAACTTTAAAGGTTTATACTGCACTTGTAACCGCCCCTATCCCGATCCAGATGTTGAAGAACAAGTGGAAATGATACAATGCTGTATCTGCGAGGACTGGTTTCATGAGGAGCATCTTTGTCTTGAATCTTCTGATCAGGTAGGTAGTTGTCCAGGAATTCTAAATGTCTTTGCTATGTTTTTTCTGGTGTACAATAATTTCTTTCCAGGTTTCCTTTATATTTTGTGATTGGTGATGGTAACTTATTTTTCTTATTAAATTTTAAGGAATTGATTGTATGATTAGGTAATATGATTGCAGTCTTATTCATTCTTTTATTTCTGCAGCAGATTCCAAGAGATGAGGAAGGAGAGCCTTTGTATGAGGATTTCATATGCAAGGCGTGCTCAGTAGTTTTTTCTTTTCTGACTGTGTATCCTCAAACAATATGGGCAAAAGGTGTTAAGCAAAATGATGTTTCTAATAGTAATAAGGATAAAAACGTGTTGCAAGAGATCCCTACAGCCAGTGGCTCTGGAAAGCTTGAAAATGGTGCTTGTTCTAATGGTTCTCCTAAAAAAGAGGATGCAATGATTGATACTAATTCTGAATCTATGACTGCTGGGAAGGGAGTTTCCACTGGAAAAAGTTTGGATAAGAATGTCGATTCAAATCAATGCATCAATGATAGTGGTCCACACACTGATTGTATCCTTAGAGATAATCTGGTGGCTGACTTAACTGTTTCAGAAAGTAAACCATTATTTCTTTCCAAAAACTGGAGGGCTATTCTCTGCAGATGCAAACAATGCTTAAGTATGTATGAGCAGAAGCATGTTATTTATCTTATTGATGAGGATGACTCAATATCAGAGTACGAGAGGACAGCAAAGCAGAAGAGGGAAGAAAAGTTGCAGCAACAGGAGGGAGCTGAGTTGAGTTTTTTAAATAAACTTGGTCATGTGGAGAAAATGGAGATATTGAATGGCATTGCAGACATGAAGGATGAGTTCCGTAGCTTCCTGGTGTGTTCTCAGTAACTTGCACATTGGATTATTCATAGTTTTCAAATCTCTTAACAGTTTTCTTCTGGCAGGAATCATTTGACCCGTCAAAGGCAATCACATCTGATGATGTCCATCAGATTTTTGAGAATCTTGCAAAGAAGCGGAGGCGTGTGGAGTGAAAACTTTTTGTTGGGTTGTGACTGCAATAGTCTTGCATGTTGTGTTTTTAACTTTAGACCTCCTATATATCTATATGCTTTCCTTTGAAACTGATCTTTGATCGAAAACTTTCAGAAAGCATCCTAGTTTTAGGCTGTTTTAAGGTCAAATTGTCTATGGGACTATCGGCACGAACCATTTTGATATGTAGAATTATGTGTTGTATCGTCACTCTTAGAACTAACTTAACATAATTTCCCTTCTACGTACTAGGAATAGTGTTTGATTCGTATTAGCCATCCATTTTGTCAACGCAAATTTTAACGGTGGGGAAGGAAGGCCGGGATTAGGTAAATATGATTTTCCATTAAAAAAAGAAAAAGAAAATAGGATTTGTGTGGTGTGGACTGTGTTCATGTTTTTGTTTCGAAAGATTGAAAAACTAGTCATTAATCTACCTAAACTTGGGAGACTGTCGAGTGACTTTATTGATCCGCCGATCAATGAAAACGATCATTTTCTCGAATTTTTTAATTTATAGGTTCTGTTCTGTATTGGCAGAAGAATAAAATTGGAATCATAAAAGAAAAAGTTGATGTCAATTCACTCTGAATTTTCTTTTCCATTTCATTAAAGGGTCACGTAGTAGCTCAAATCTAAATTAAATTGACAATTTGATTAATCAAAATTTGTGGAAAGAGGCTATGAAACTTAAACCGGAAGGAAAACTGATAACATGGATTCAGATTTCAACAGAAACTGCGCAGCCTGCAGAGATTAACACGATTGTCGTCGTCGGTGGCCGAATGAAACCTCGATAATAAGGCTAAGCTAACCTTATTAATTAATCAATGTGGCATAAATTTCGCGTTCACACACTATCTTGACCACGTGGGTTGGAAGATTTAACAAAATCACAGAAAATTAATGAATTTGTCCGGTGTTTCTTAAACCTAACCTAAATTCACAAGAAAATTCCAGGAAGTTGAATCCAAATGTACAAAACAATGTAGCCATAGTAGCCCATTTGATTAGATTACACAGTTATACGTCGTTGGAAATTTATCTTTTAATTAATTTCCAAAGAATAATACTACTACTACAACCACTGCGTGGTAAGAAAATTCAACCGCTTAATTTTCGGACTCTTCCATTCTATAAAAGAATCAAAAGTTGCATCCAATAAAGTAGCTACCTTTACCTATCTATCACTACGAGTGACTCGGTCTTAGTGTACATGGAAAAACAACTATAAATTACTTGTCCTTTACTTTTTGTTTTAACTCTAATATTCAACAAAGAAAGATAATTAATTAATCTCTTTTATAAAGCACATTTGGTGACTCACCAAAGTAAATGCAAAGTTCTCTGTTTTACCTTGAATTTCTTTTCACTCGCCCAATAGCCAAAAAAGAAAACCTTTTCACAATCTGCTGTTCTCCAAATAATTAATCAAATTATGGACATTATTAATTGTCACAATCAGAGACCTAGTAAAAGCTACTAGTCATAGCGTCAATCTTCAAATGTTAAAATAAATATACTAGTCTGTCATCGACTACTATATAAACAATTATTAGTCTAAGCAATCGCTTTCGTTTTGATATTTTTTTTTCCAACTTTTAATAACACGATTTGTATTTTCATGCTAGTAAAATTCATTAATTATTATATATTCCGCTATACAATAATATAGTTAACATTCAAAGGACAAGAATCCCATATTTAAACATAATTTAAATTTATAAATTGTTCTTAAAAATGATCACTTTTGTAACTTTATTTCTTTAACATTTTAATCTTCCTGCTTTTCATTAATTTGTACGTAGCTTTGCCATAAAGCACCAAGCTATATGATCCTAATAAACTTGCAACACAAGAATGAAAAAGACAATAGCAAAATTTGTCGGTGATTCTTAAATTTGAAATTGGATTTTTTATTTATTTATTTATGTATGGGTTGGCTTCAATTTTTCATTTTTGTACAGAGAATTATTATTTATTGTATAGATGGATGGGGAAGGGATCCTTATTGTCTGTGGCAATTAATACTGCGGAAAAGTCTTATTAAATTGATATGAAACGACGTTTGCTTAATCTTTCATTTAATTTCCAATATATATATTTATTCCTCAATTATTTTTGTAACTGGTCAGTCCAATTATTCAGTAGTTAGGGATCAATCAGTTGCATTGAATAAGAGTTAATTTCTTCATAACTTAAATTTAAGCAGCAATTACGTTACATACAATTTTTTTTAGTGTTTGATAATTATATTTTAATAAAATCAAGTCAAAATTATTGACTTAATGACGTTTTAATTAAAAAACAACCATATATATTATATAGATTAATATATTCAATTTTATTTTAATTTTTAGATTGATTCTAAAATTATTTTCTACTCATTTTATCTAAGATTTTCTTTCAACAATTACATTAATTATAAATCTTTCAATTAGAATTGGATACCGACATAACATTTGATATGTCTAATATCTTCTTTGCAATTTTTTTTATTTTTTTTTATTTTCAACCATCAGTGTTCATTTTCCGTACAAAATAATTAAGAAAATAACTAATTCAATTAACTAGAGTTAGTTAGCTGCAGCGATTGATGTAAAGTGTGAACGCGGCTTTGATAAGAATTATTGATAATTGGGACCTGATTGAACGTAATTGCTATTTAAAAATCGCCTCCAATCTTATCATATCATATTATAAAAATAAATTTATTAGTATAATCATATATATATAGTCATGATCTTGTCACGCAGTCGAAAAAAATTCAGTTGTTATGAATGAATTTAAAAAGAAAAAAGAAAAGAAAAGAAAAGAATAGGTCTACGTAAAATTTATGCCTTTAGATTGCCTATAAATACTTGTCTCTGCCCACTCACATGCACACCAAACTGTGAAGAAATTGAAAAGAATAGTCATTTTCTTTTTCTAGAGAGAAGATTTTCCGGGAATATAATCCAACATATATCATGGGAAATTGCATGAAAAGGGGAGCAAGAAGGCAAGAGGAAGAAGAGATATTGCAACAAGAGGAAGAGAGGAGAAAATTAGGGTTCGTGAAGGAAAGTAGTGATGATGAGTTTGGTAAAGGAAATGGTCTGAAAGTGAAGATAGTTCTTACAAGACAAGAGTTGGAGTGGTTGATGCTTCAGCTGGAGGACAAAGAAGGTAAGAAGTTAGAGGATGTTTTGGGAGAAATTGGGAAAGGGAGAACGAAAATCCAAGCATGGAGACCGTCTTTAGAGAGTATAATTGAGTGCCCTGAAGTTCTCGAAATGGATAAATGAATTTTTCATCATCTTCTTGATCTTGATCTCGTTCTTATCCTTCAAGTTGAGATTTTTTTTTTCTTTTTTGATTTGGGCATGCGATGATGATGCAAATCCCAAGTTATTGGAGACGAATAGCAGTAGTTCCAACAGTTTTCAGTCCCGTGTTCAGGACTTTTTTGGGATCAAGTCCTTTTCTTGAAGATGCATGCTTCTTTAATTAGGCCCTTTTTCCCCCCTCT
This sequence comes from Melia azedarach, assembly GCA_028052125.1. Lineage (NCBI taxonomy): Eukaryota > Viridiplantae > Streptophyta > Magnoliopsida > Sapindales > Meliaceae > Melia > Melia azedarach. Next base: position 749,003 of record CM051401.1, on the reverse strand, counting down.
CTTTTTGGGAACTTTATAGATGTATTTATGAGTATATTTTCATGTAAGAAAGTGTTTTTGTGCTTGCTTTTGCAAGTTATTAGTACAAAGTAAATAGCAATGTTACTCGATCCCCAGCTAGCAAACAGATCGTATTTTAATTACTTGTGCTTGCATTATTATTTCAATTAGATCACTCTGATTTCGTACTGCCCGCAAATCATGCAAATTTTGCGTCATTCACTCTTTGATAAACACCATAACCTGCATCAACTTTTAAGATCAAAATGATTGTACATGAAAACTTCATGAGCACAGCAATTGACAGTAAATTAATGATCCAGAATCAAAATCTAGAAGAATATAAATTGGTTCCTTTAGAAATTACAATCAAAATCATACACATGTATGTATACATAAAAAAAAAGTTGAAAATCTTACATATTCCTCAAATGATGGGGTCCAGACTCCAAATTTAGTGTAATTATTCATAAATTTGCGCATTAAATCACTGCATGTAGATTGGTCCCCTGCCTGCCGGTGTCCAAACTTGGAGTGACAACCTTTTTGGAGTTTGAGTTGACACCAATTTCAATGCCTTTGATATAGTATCTGGGCCTTCGACTTGTGACCCGGCCCATATTTTCACGTAGTTATGTAGTTGTAATTGCACCCATAAAAGTGGGGCATTTGAGCGTGAGAGCTTTTTCTCTCTCTGTTTTTTATTTTTTGCTAAATGTAAATTTGTGTTAATATACATTCTAAAAATTTGAAAGGTCTGTTGATCGCAACTTCCAACTATTACCATGGAGTATTAAATTTGCAGATGACTTTTAATTTCCAACATATTGTATTGTCAAGGAGTATAAAATTTGATAATGTTATCGTTTGACAAATCTATGAATACTAACTACGAACTAGGTTAACTAACCAGTTTAATAATAATAATAAAATTAAAAATAATACGGCAAATATATAATTTCCTATTGTACTAAAATAAGGGAGGACACAAAGAAAAAAGAAAAAACTAAAGCTCCTCGGGGATGCTCTTAAGACCACCGCGGGTGGTGCCGGAGGAAACAACACTGACACGATTTGCCGGAATTTGTACGAGCTCTTTTGCGACGTCCTTGAATCCAAGAACTCCTCCGTCTTTACATTTCGACAGTAATCTTGCGGCTTCTTCTTTCGTCATCCTGACTTTTACCCTAATCGCTTCTCTGTTTTCTTGGACACTTCCAATTGCATGGATTCTTCCTTCCGTACTCTTTTCTTCTGCCGAAAACCGTACTTTCTTCTTCGGCTTGTTTGCTGATGGTTTCTTGCTCAGGTTATCTCTGTATACGAAGTTTGTAACCTTTGGTTCCATTTGTTTTTCTACTCTTTGGCAGGAAGATTCTTTGTAATTGAATAGAGAAGTTAAAGAGCTCAACATGGTGAGAGAATAAATCAGGAAGAGGGAGAAGCTGAAAATTTATTAATGGTAAATTGTGAGATGCGATTAAGCAAGTGAAATGGCAAGCGCGTATATATAGAATTAGGAAGCTTGGACACTGGAGAAAGATGGCGACTGCAAGAAGGACCCAATAGCAAAGCCATATTGCCTCTCTCCCCCCCCCCCCCCCCGTGCAAAATAAATTCGGTTGGATAATTTCATTTTAGTCCCTAATACTCAAGAAAAACTTAACTGTACGCAATTTATTTGACATTGTATCATAAACATCCTTTTTCTAATTTTAAACTTTAGTCCTTCGAACTAAAATCTTGTACCAGAAGAGTAACGAAGTAACCGATATGCTTTATTTAAATTTTATTTATAAAACAATTCTATTTTCTACTTCTTAAAAAAGATTAGAAGGAAATGATGAAATCCACTAGCATAAAGAATAAATATTTATTTTCTTGTTAAAAGATGTATTAAAAGTTGAAAAAAGAAATTGATTTAACAGATTTAATTGAAGGATTGTAATATAATTTTGGGCAGACCACTAAAAATGAATTTAACGAAAATAGTTGGATATAAGAGCGAAAGAAAAGAAGAAATATTAGGGATATTGCAATAAAGTATCAAATTAGGTGAGTAAAAGAAAATTTCTCTCGAAACAAAATGTTACGAGATTAGTCTGCGCTGGTCGTGTTTATTACTTCAATTAATTGCTGGGCAGTGGATGACTGGTCAAGTCAACTGTCGGGTCTTCAGCTAGGGGCTGCTTTCCGGCCCAGTTCTCAAGTAATACTACTTCCCACTGTATTTAATAAGTGGACTAGCCCAGCCCGTCCTCTCAATTCATTGGATAATTTTTTCCAATGCCGAAATGCCCATTTTGAAAAGGTCAAACTCGTTTTATAGCAATGGGTTTAGAAGGTATTTCCCTTAATATAATGACCGCTTCTTATAAATATTTTTTGTATTTTTTTCATGATAGGACTATATCATATTGACACAGTCTTCGCTCCAAAATTAACTGGATGACGAATGAAAATGCTCGTCCTTTATTTTTAAACTAAGATAGATCATAGATGGATACAGTAACCGCAAATTTCATAATAAACATGCAGATACTAACATTAAAAAAAATAATAATAATAATTAACAAAATAAGTAAGCTAGTGATCGAAATTCTGTTTGAAATTATTTTCAAATTTTCGATTGTAAAATTGAATTGGGATTTTAAATTTTTACGAAATATGTCTCGCTTAAATAAATGTAATTTGGTTGGGGTCTAGAAGGATGCCGTCTGAAATCTTCCATTCTCTTACCACTCACGTCCCACATCAACGAAACTGGTTATGACTTTTTTATTTTCATCACGAATATTGTTAAATTTAATATCTCAAAAATTTCAAATGGCGTGAAAAACATAATTTTGACTATAATTTATCTGACATTTAGTTTGCTACGAGAGGATTGATTTGGTACTTCAACTCATGGACTTGAAAATTAGCGTACGTAATTCTGTCCCGATCTCTGGACTCTGGTTACGCGGTTTTCTTTTGGACCTTTAATGCATGTCAAATCCGCTGCGTCCTCTTCTTTGGGAGAATTTCTTTAGTCTGACATTATGGTTAATTGAAAAATGAATTAGGACCAAGTATTCTGTTTTCTGTTTAACTTGAGGAATCCAATGGAAGGACACCTAGCGGATCCAACCAAACGACAAAAGATAAGAACTTGGGATGTTTCTGATACCATCAAACTAGTAAAGTTAAATTTTACGAAGGTTAGGTACTAAATTGAAATTTTCCCCGAGGATGTGTTTCTAAAACTTTTCAAATGTTATCCCATGAACATCCTTGTTCAGTGTTCAGTTGTTGGCCCAAAAAGAGCCCACGTAGGATTCATTTGGTCCCTCTAAGGAGCAATCCTCACCGTCAACTCAACCCGCTCGGCTTGGTTTTTAGTTGGCGGGCCTTTGAAGGCCCGAAATTAACCCAGTCGGCTTTAATCGGTCCCACCTGTCCATTTGACATTTCTCCGGTCTAGACCACAAAAAAGGAACGTTGTGTTTCATTCTTTTTAAGAACTTGTCGCCGTCAACTCCACCAAAAATTTCTTACACCGTCGCGCTTGGGAAGAGACAGATGGGCGGAGCTCAGGCGTTGAAGAGAATTCCTCGGATCAAGTTTCCTCAGAGACACCCCAAACCTTCTGGTAGCTCTTTCACGCTTCACCTTATAGATCTTTTACGTTCACGTCTCTAAACTGTGCATGCGTTATAATATTTTTCTTTCGTTACAATTTGATCCCATGTTTCATGAATCTTATATTTGTTTATTTATTTGTTATAAAAATTTAAATTTTTTTGTAATTATAGGATTTTTTCTTCGATGTTTGAATCTACTTTACGATGAAGATTTTGGTTTCTCGAATCAGAGGCTCATACCTTTTATGGTGTAAGAGGAAAGATTTGCTTGTGGATAATTTCACGAATTTGATTATTGAGAGATTTATTTCGCAGATTCTGCATCTCAGTCCTTAGTCGCATCTACTTCAGTTGATATTGATCCATCTATCTTTTCACGGTCAAAGGCTTCTTCAACTGTTGGAGGGAAAGCTTCTCTTCAGCCCAAACGAACACCCGTATCGAATGAGGAGATTGAGGCCATCATGGTATATAAAATCTATTTTTTTTGTAACTATTGGAAACTGATTGTAATGGATAAATCTAACCTGTTCTGAATGTCATTCTGTTCAATATTAGTTAGATTTTCTAATGGAAAAATATAACTCAGATCCTCACCTATTTTGAGATTAAGGTTTAGTTTTGGACCGATATGCCTCTGCAATATTTTCAAAGCTAACTTTTAAAGTGTTTAGTAAATACCAGTTTTGAGTGGGAATCACTTATTTTTTACTTATATTCTAGTAATTTCATCTTAGAATGGTTGTAGTTTTAAAACCGTGACACCTCAATTCCAAAAGTTTTGTTGCATTGGCTGCATACTAGTTGTCTAAAATATGTGTAAAGTTGTGATATAGTGTATGCATTATAGTCAATGGACTCGATAGACAGTAATCATGTGATTATAATGTTAGTTCATCAGGGCATTGTGTCTATTATTTATTAGGTTCACTAGTTCATCCAGGATGGATGATAGCTGAAACTTGGTTATTCTGTTAGCGTGAATGAATTAGCAATAAATGTGTTTTCATAGATAGAGGCTCTTTTCATATCAGTGGTTCCATAAGCAATAATCTTTCTGCGTTTCACTTGGACGCATGATGTATGCATAGTCTTGTTGTACCGTGATTATCGTCAATAAAAGAATTCATGCATATTGTGTTGCAACTAAGATAAATTTTCCCGTGAATTCTTGTTTTCTACCTGCGTTATGGCTATATATTTATTGATCGGTTTTGGAAATGTTTTGGCAGTTGGGTGGCTGTATCTAATCCTGTGATGGAGCTTTGAGAAGTGAAGGCTATGTGTTAGGCATCTTTTTTCACTTGATTCTTTTCCTTCTCTGAATATTTATAATCAGAAATTGTTACATTGCAAGGATTTGATAATTGTTAAAGAAAATGAAAACAACTAATTGACTTAAATAATAACAGGAGACTGAAGCCTTTTCTGGTTCATATTTTTTTTAATTTATTGATTCTGATGTTGGAGGATTGTTTACAAAGCTTCAAAATGCTTACAAAAGGCATTAAACTTACATACATACTGCAGAGAATTTTAGATCATTGTGAGTTCCTTTTTTCAAGCATGGGTTCAATGATGGCAGATTTGGGATTTTTCCCTGGAGGCCCCTTTTCTCTGCGTTCGAGCTCATCAAGCCTGAAAGTGATTAACCGGTCCCAATTTCCTCCCTCAAAAAGGACCCCTGCCTTTCCATCTGTGATCCTCTGAACAATACCACAGTACATGTAGAATGGATTGTTTGGGTTCTTCACAATCGCAAACATACCAGGCAATAGAAGTGGCAACTCAGGCGGTTTTGGCTTCTTTGATGTAGAAAGTGCTACTACATCGCCTGAATCTTCTACCGCAAGTTTTTTCGGAGGTGGGTTTTTTTCAACGAATTGCTTCAATCCCTTTTCCCCTCCAGGAAATCCTCCAGTTAGCCCCATCAATTCCTTCTCAAATGCATTTTCTGGGACAGTAACACTTGATATCTCAGTACTAGCTGAACTTTCTTGTTTTCTATCATCACTTTCTGATGCTTGTTCTGATAAATTTCTCTTCAGCTCCTGATCTATACCTTTCTCTCCGTTGCAGAGTCCTCTTCCTCCCATGATCTCAAATAGGTCGAATTTAGCGCAAGGTCTTAGGTAGAACGTTGATGGTTGTTTTGAAGTAGCTAAAATTGGTTTCTGAGAACGGTAAGAAGCGTGGTTTTGGCCAAGAAAGTGAGATTTAAGTAAAGGACCTTGAATGGTTGGGAGATTGATGGAACAAGCCATGGTTTTTGGCAGGAGCCAGAGTTGGCTTTGAAACAGAGGAAAAGATTTGTCATCTAATTTTGGCCACAAAGTAGCTTTTATTAGATAGTCCTATCGCCACGTATTATTTACTGCATCTGCATATGACTCATGCTTATTCTCCCATTCTCGCCATATTTTATCAGCACAGTAGTCCTTATCGACAATTATTATCTATTCATAGAAATATTTTATTTGCGCAAGAAAAAAAAATGATCTACCGATATTGGGCCTGGGCCGCTTTAAGGGTCGATTCGGGTTCAATTATTCTTTGCAAGTTTCACTTCATTTGTGATTTCCGTTTTGAAAAAGCCTGTAAAATATTTTCTTTTTGGACATGTTGGATCGTTTCTAAGTTGATTATAAAAGCGGTTGGCGGTAAACTACCAGCTTTAGCCTTAACCGGGTTTATCTTTTCATCCTTCTGAGTTCTGATGGAGCTTTAGGCTTTCGTTGAATTTCATCCACTATCTTTTAGTGGGAACTTAAAAGTGCAATCCACCTTTATAGAAGTCCACAGCTAAAACCTTCGGAGGGCAATCATTCGTCCCATCCCATGTAAACAGAATTTTACAGCTCAAATCCAGCCCAACCCACGATTGTTTAGTATACACTTTTATCATTTAATATGTATAAAACAAAATATAGGTGAAGCGCAAGATTAATTTATATTAAAAAAAAAATCTAGATCAGTTTACAGTGATACATAGTTCCTTGATGTGATAACAATACACAAGATCATCAATTATAAATTGAAGGGACGGAAGGTAATGATGATACTCTCCTGCAACAAAAGGAAAAAATTATTAATAATAATAATGGACACGTCATTATTATCTAAAATAAAAAAAAAATCCAAAAAGTTTTTTTCTGTCCTTATCATAATAAACGGGACCAGCCAATTACCAATCTCTCTGATACATTTACCGGGAAATGCTTTGCTAGCGCCTGCCAAGCAACCACCCAACAGGGCAAAACGGTCATTTGACATTCGATTAAACAGAAACTACTTTACCGACCAGTCGTATAGTCACTGTTATATGGGAGTCAAACAACTTTCCGTGTAGAGAAGATCCTGATCCTCTTCCAGCTTCCACCTCATAGACGTCTCTTCAACTGGTATTTTTACAAAACCCTAACTGTTCCGGATTTCCTTTAGTAAAAATATTTTTCTTTTGTTTTTCTTTCTTTCTTTCTTTCGTACTTTCTTTACCTGTATTATGTCTGATTGTGTTGATCGGAACAATTAAGTTATGTTATTAAGAATATCAGTTTCGTATCGTTTGATCAGATTCAGGAGCTATACGAGTTTCGCTTTTGGGATATGCTAAGGTTAGTTGATTCAGCTCAAGGTTGTTTGTGGGTTTAGAAGTTTTCTGATTTTGAGGAAATCTTTAGTCGTTTTGATTTTGAACAGTTTGGTAGGTCTGTTTACTGGAGAATAATGAGTTTGATTATTTAAATTTCGATGTTTAGATCTTTTCTAGTTGAATTCTTAGCTCTTGAGAAGTTGTTGAATAGGAGGTTGTTTGTTATTTTGATGTCTAATCAGAGTCCCAATACATGATTTATATTTGGAAGTTTTAAAGATACTTTTGGGATTGAGTTGTTGCGTCTTTCAAATAATTATAGCTGTTGCGAGATGAAATCACTAAGTGTTTAATGTACGTGAAAAAGTAAGTGATTCCCGCTAAATTTGAGCAGAGCAGTACCAAACAAAGCTTAAATCTATTGAGCTTGTTCTAATTTATGCAATATTTGGATGTAGCTATTGCCCAACTTTATTGCTTCATGCATTTGATGGACTAAACTTTGTAGCCTCGTCTTGTGCCAACTTTAGAACGCTTGTAAGGCTAGTTCATTTTAATGAATTATGGGCAGTGTTAAAAGAACTTTTTTTCTTTGTTCCTGAGGTATCTAGATTATGTGTACCTTCCATTATGATCTGAAGAATTCTTACATCAATGCCTTGATATTGCTAGGCATTTTCCCACATCAACGCCAAATATGGCTATTTTACTATGTTCTCAGAGCTTTCATGTGAATTTAATTGTTATCAGCTTAGTCTGACCTACACTATTGCTGTCTCTAGATATCAATAAGTTGAAAAGCATGGACCAAAAATGGTGTTTTGGTATTACTTTTTATTAGATGGAAACCAGGATTCCTCTTTCAAGACATTCCTCTCTCTGGTTTGGTGTCTATACATAGACGGTGTATCTTGTATGCCTGAGGGGCAAGTATCATAGGACTTATGTTGAAATTGTGAAATAGATCTTTTCTCAGCACACAGAGCTACCATTTTATCTGGCGGTATATGGCCCGTGCTTTTAGAATGAAGTAGATGATACTATGGTTGGAATAATTGGTATTAATTCTAAATTTGGATTACCTATTAAATAAATCAATTTGTTTTCTGTTTTTCAGGTCATAGGCCTGCCCTTCTTTTTTTCCTTCCAGTGAAACTTCATGGAAGGTAGTAGACTTGGGAAGATAAAGGTTATCCCGGATCACTTTCAAGTTTCTACACCCAGCGTGGACTCTCCTCAAACCAGTGTAGACTCTCCTCAAATTAGTACACCGTCTGCTTCACAGCCAAGTACTGAAAATTCTTTGAGGTATTTGTCTTCCTAAGGAAAAAAAAAAATGGTTGAAGAGGAGAGGATTAAGAAACTTTGAGTTGATATTGGATAATTTTCTTATTCTGGTTTAGCATAGGTTGCATAGCCGTTCGTGGACTCGAAAAAAGTTAAAAACTGCTGCATTAATGTTGAATTTGTTTAGTCTACGTGGGCTGCCCTGGGTTTCCAGCCCTGATGGTCAGGAGAAGGTATGTTGAAGAACCTTTCTGTTGCTTGGCAATTAATATTGCTAAAACTTCTCTGTCTTCTGAATCACCACTAAGTTTTTGTCATTCAGGTTGAGTTAACTGCTGCAGAATTAGAATCACTTCGATCAGAGCTTGCTGATTTAGAAGAGAGGGAAGCTCACTTGAAAGCTCAGTAAGACAAACTCGATGCTTCAGATGTATACAATTCTTTCTTCTTGAATTTATCCTTAACTCCTTTCCATCTAGCACAGGCTGGAACATATTGATGAAATTTTGCGGTCTGCTCGTTTATCTGGCTATTTGTACATCCGAACTGTAATGACCATCTCTGTCTTATTTGCATTCTATCACTTAATTTCACTAGTTTATTTTTTATGATCCTACTTTAATAGTTACTTGATCTGTTTCCTTTTACAGAGGTGGAAGCCTTTACCAGGAGAACCTCCCCCAATAGATGATACTGATGTTGACGACTGGCTTCCTCGCTTTGTTGTGCTTCATGGATCATGTATTTTCTTCTATTTGTTGTCAACAGGTAGTTGGTTCTATCCTCTGTTTATTTAGCTACAATCTCGTCACTTTTCCTCCACTAACTTAGGAAACAAAAATTCGTGCAGATCTGAGCCCTCAGGACTCCACTCTCTTATCTGACATTGTCGAAGTAGGTTCTTTGCCAAGCTTCACGCGAGAAGATGACGAGACACGACATTCCTTCTATATTTTAACTTGTCATGGACTACGGATTGAATGCTCAAGTATATCTAAGATACAGGTATTGTTGTTCTTCATCTACCTTCTGTATGAACAGTGTTTAAACTGATCAGTGCTATTACAATATTACATCTAATCATCTAACCACGTAAGTTTTTCTCTTTGTTCTCAGGTGACCTCTTGGTTGTTGGCTTTACAAACTGATTGCAAGTTGGATTCTGAACCAAAAACTCCAAATGGGTCAAGTGAAATGTAACAGTTTAAGCTGTACATAAGTCAAGAAGATTGAAATTAGATAGTGTTGCACTAACTTATTCTTTATGTTTTGTACATAAGACAACATTCTGATTCAATAATAATTCGTATATTCATCTGAAACACAAACTCGTGAGCTTTACATTTGCCTGACCTCTGAAATGATCCTTGTGCAACGAAGATTTGCTTAGGCTTTGAAATGTAAACAGCAGGAATGAACCGATATGAGTTCGTGATGGCCTTGAGTTATTGAGATTCGGTCTCCCTTTGTATAAGTTTCTTGCTTGCTGCTGCTTCCCTTTTATTCTTTAATCTTTAAACAATGCGTTTTAAATTGGTAAACCATAAGTTTGATGAGAAAGTGGAGACAAGAAATCGGTTTACCGTTTTTAATTCTTGCGTCCAAGTCGGAAAAAGCTTCCAAATTCTTTGCTTATGAATAGCCATTTTCTTATAGTAATCATCTTTCTTATTCCTTCTTTTGAAAAACTAGAGCAAAAACAACAGCCCATCAATTTTTTTCATGCAGTGGGGTCATTGTTGTCGTTGCCACCACCAAACACTCCACTTTCCCACTAATTCTTTTGCATAACATGTGAAACACAAACAAACGTCCAGTAAAATTACAGAAAAGTTGCTTTTTACCCTTTGGCAAGCATCTATCTTGAGGTCATAATTTCATACGAGAGGACCTGAGCTTCCTCACAAAGTTTGCTTTTCCTTCAAATGTCTGTACTTAAGGCAAAGAATAAGTACTCTTTGTCTCCAACGAATCAAGTATTTTATTTTTTTGTTTTTACTTGAATTTATCAAATCAAAGTACCGGAAGTATTGACAAAAGGAGAAGTTTCCCAGTCACTTTCCATTCAGAAAAGAGCATATAACCTATTAAAGAAACTTCCCCAATCTAAAAGACTAATGATAAAATGAATCTAATATCTAAAATAATAAATTATGCAAATTATATCCAAGATATTAGCAAGTGGCTTGATTGCTCTCGTTGGTGTTGGATTCTCTGTTATTGAGACTCAAAAAAAAAAAAAAAGGAAAAAATCAGAAATATTTAAATTATATTTATCAAATTTCAAATGTTCTTTTAACGTTACTAAATTTGTAAAATTACATGTTCTTACTGTAAAAATGAAAACAGAAGAGGAAAAAGCTCCAAACTCTCCCTGTAGTTCGGGTAGGGTTTGACCGGACCACACAGACGCATTGGTAAGGTAACCAATCCCACGCTAACACGTATATATATTTATGTACATTGATATTCCTCCGCTATCACTCTGTTCTTGTTCTGTGTTTTGTAACTCTTCTGAGCTCCAAAATTTTCAGCTCAAAAAAGTTTACTCTTCACAATCCAATACAAATATGAGCTCTCAGATTTGCAGATCTGCTTCTAGAGCCGCTAGGTCTCTTTTATCAGCTCCTAAGAACTCCCGTTTTTACTCTGGTATATTCTTTCGTTTCATTATATTTCATCTATTATGTTTCAATCATTCAATTTCTTATTGGTTACATTACTTTCATAGATATTTACAAAAACAGATTACAAGAATTTCTTTTTCAAAATGGGATTTTTTCTTCGGGTCTTTGTAATTTTAGTCAAAGAGCGTTGGAAATCTATAGTATAGAATGATGATTGACCATTCATAATTAGATTAATCTGATTGTATATTTGGAAAAAGGTCAAAACTTTTGTTGTTTTAGCTGACTGTGTAATTTACTGGCTTTTCTTCTTTGTAGAAGGGCGGGCTGTAGCTGCTGCTGCAGCAGTTACATTCAGTGGCAAATTACCATTTGTCGCTTCAAATTTTGGGAGGGCTGGTTCTTCAGATGCATCTCGATCATGGCTTTCTGGAGCCCTTGCCATTCCCGCAGCAGGTTAGAGACAAAATATCTCTATGCTCCTTTCTGTTATTTGGGTTGTGCTTTTTTTTTTTGGGTTGGAGGTGTTTGTTGTTATTGAAAAGTGTGAGAGTCTTGCATTTTTTGTGCATATGCATACTGCCAAGATATGGACGAAGAGGAGCCTTGATCCTTGCTTGAGTGCTAGCATTGCGGGCTTCCGGAGCCTCTTCCACAGTAATGGGTGATATAATTGGCTTGGGATGCCTTTTAGATTTGACTTATTCCCTGAATTTCTCCCAACACTCCACTTTGTTATTTTTGCTGATCCTTTTCACTCTCTGTTGCATTTTCAACTTTTTACCGACCAAAATTCACAATATTAAAATTGGAATTGTTGACTAAATATGCAAGTCAGGGTTTCTGATCAACTTAATAAAACATCCAGTTGCCAAATATATATAGTTTTTTGGCATGCATCTCAATCTCTTTACTCAAGGTTGATTTTAGAGAAGAAAGGAATAGTCTGGATGGCCAATCAATCATGTTTTTATCTTTTCAAGAAAACAATAAGGGAAACATAGCAGGTAGCTTTATGACTGCATGGCTTCAAGTATCTGTTTGCTTGGTGTTATAGATTGCTATATTGTCAAATGTCCGATCTTGATTTTTCCTTTGTGCTTTTCTTTATTGTCGCAGCTTACATGATGCAGGAGCAGGAGGTGCATGCTGCAGAGGTAGCTTAATTACCAATTTAATCCATACCTAATTTCCTCTTATAGTATCTGTTATTTTACTTTTCATTCTGTTCTCCTAATATGTCCCATTTCTCCTTCCAGTTTGAACGCACTTTCATTGCTATCAAGCCTGATGGTGTGCAAAGAGGGCTGGTAAGCTAAGCATCAGTACTATAGTTATTGTTATAAAAAAACCCGGATTCCCTAATTCTTTACCATGAATTGTTACCATCAGCATTCAGCTGGTAATGTTTGGCCTAAAATACAATTGTGAACCTAAATTTGACCTTTGTGCAGCATGTTATGCTGGTGAATGAGAGTGTGAATATGTTTCTGTAATTTTTCTAAAAAAATATGCTTTCTTTTCATTTTGGATGTAGTGAAGAGGCTTGACTGTCTATTTAACTAAAGATCTATTTTTGTTTTCCAGATTTCAGAAATCATATCTCGTTTTGAGCGCAAAGGGTTTAAGCTTGTGGCCATTAAGATAGTGATTCCCTCAAAGGAATTTGCACAGAAGCATTATCATGATCTGAAGGAAAGACCTTTCTTTAATGGCCTGTGCGAGTTCCTTAGCTCCGGCCCTGTTATTGCCATGGTAAGGACTACAACGCTTATCTTACTCACGGCTGCCAACCTTTGCAGGTAGCTTAATTATTCAACTCAATGCAGGTTTGGGAGGGTGAGGGAGTTATAAAATATGGTCGGAAACTCATCGGTGCCACAGATCCACAGAAATCTGAACCTGGAACCATCAGAGGTGATCTAGCTGTTGTTGTTGGAAGGTATACTTTTTAACTGAGCATAACTGCTGGTTCAACTTTTCAGTCTTTCGTATCTGCATCTTCTATCACCCAATTCAAATACTGAATTTCGTCCCCTTATTATCTGCTTTGGCTGCAAAGCATTTCAAATTGTGCAATCAAATTAGGCCAGTGACACTGTTGTTTGCTGGATGCAATATTACATGTGCAGTACTTGATCTTTACAGTCTTATTTTTGCTTTCAAATTGCAGAAACATAATCCATGGAAGTGATGGCCCCGAGACTGCCAAGGACGAGATTAAATTGTGGTTCAAACCAGAGGACTTGGTTAACTACGCAAGCAATGCAGAGAAGTGGGTCTATGGTGACAACTGATAAGACTTTTTCTTTTATCATTTTTTCTTTCAGAAACATAGGTTCCCAACTGAAGAGTGGGGTTAGCAGCATAACGGTGAGAATAAGATGTTTCTGTAGAGGTGAGCGACGAAACTCTGCTTGATTATGAACCAAAAAGTGAATTTAATTTCGGCAATAATTTTATCACCTCTTTTATTATGGGCTACAATCATTGCAATTTTCCTCGCTCACTATTTCTTGGACAAGCTGTTTTTTTCATGTTCTCCGGTATTAAATTACAATACGGTATCTTATCTTTTCTACTTGAAAAGATAGAAATATTATTGCGGTTTTCCAATTTTTTTTCGAAATTATCAAAATTTCATTTGCATTTAGAAATTATAAAGAATTCAGTTGCATGCAATGTCACCCTATTCAATAAAGTTTTCTCTGGATGCTGTAACACGTCCACGTCGTGAAGGTCGGTCTGTCTTCGAGAAGAAAATAACGCGCGAAGTTTGATAATAGAATTATCGGTTAAAAATGAGGATACTTCCAAAATATATGGTGCTAATCACGTCGTGTAAATGGCAAAATAGAGTCAAAGGAAGACCAGAAGAGAATCAATTGTCTGTCATCTTCATAAAGATTCAATTTGGTTGGTCTAATTAGCAAAATTTAGTTGTCATTTCTAAGAGCATTGCCTTTTCAATGATTATTATTTCTAATGTTATTGAGTTGTATCCTTAATTTAATATATGAAAAAGTTTCATAATAGTCATAAAAATTTATTAGTACTATTTTATTCTCATAAAAATTAAAATATTTGACAACTACACAAAAAAATAACAGATTAATTTGTATATAATAGTTAAGGGTGAATAAAAATATCCAACCTAATCGAATCGAAATTAAAATCGAATCAATATCGATTGTAAATTTTTTTTTAATTTTTCAATAATTTTATAAATTACAAATAAATAATAATTTAATAATAATTTTTATAAATATACGTAAAAATAAGGGTTAAAATTAATAATATTTTAATTTTATTTATTTATTATAATTATTATATAAAATAGAGATACTAATAAAATTTTATAATATTAAGAGTTCGAAATCGAAATAACTTTTAGAAATCAAAGTTGGACTTGAACTAAATCGAACTAAATTTTTTTAATTCGATTTAATTCAATTTTATTATCAATATATTTTGGGTTCAGTTTGATTTTTATAAAAATCAAACCAAACTTAATTTTGTCTGCCCCTAATAATAGCCATTCACCTGCATTTGATCTTATCTATATCCTATAATTATTGTTTCATTATTTTTATATTTTATATCTTCAACATTTTATATTAAGATGGCACTTATGTTTAATCTCTATTACATCTTATAAAACCAGAATTTTTTTTTTCTTAATAAAATTAATGTATGCTTCAAAAATAATTATCAAAATGCAATTTGTAAATATAAGACAAGTAAAAGAGAATTCTAAATCAAAATTAAACTATTGAGATAGAAATACAATTTCTTGCGTCCCAAGTTACTCACTATGCCCCTCTCGAGTCAGACAAAACTATCATCTCCTTTTTGCCTCTAATCAAATAATAACCAATCAAATATTGCCATTTGGCACAGAACATCGTTAGGCCGCATATTATCACTGACGTGGAGACTTAGTAGCTTTCTACTATTGCCGTACCAGATAAATACCCTCGTGTGAGCGGTGATGCAATAAAAGCGGTAAATTCCAGGCGGACTTGAAAACAAATAATAAGCGATTGAATTTGATTGGGACTTCAAATCCGCCGAATAGCAATTCACCGACCCTATAAAATAAGCCCCTTTCTGTGCACGGTAACTCGCTGTCTTCGTTCTCGTCTCATTAACAGGCAGAGGATTCTTCTCTCTCTCTTGTTTTCGACATTTCCTGAAGCAACTCTCAAACCCTAACCCTAGCTTCGTCAGTCATCGCTAGTTTTTCAATAATCTATCGTTTCTTTCGCTCGAATCGGTGAGTGTCACAAGTTCTAACTTTGATTTTGGTCATATTGTTCAGTTTTCTATCGATTTAACGGGGTGATTGTTTCTCTGTGAATTATTTGTTGTGAGAAGCTGGTCTCTTCCTAAACGTAGCAATTAGTTATTTCAATAAATTTCTTTTGGTTTTGGTGATTCTGTATGAATTTGTTTGGTTTATGAGCTAAGAAAGTACGAAAGTTGATGAAGTTATTGATTTATACGAGTTTTCTAGGTTGAATAAATTTTTTTGGTATTCTATATGAATTTGTTTGGTTTATGAGGTAAGGAATTGCAAAAGATGATGAAGTTATATATTTTTACGTTTTTTCTAGGTTTTTAGCTAGGAAAACATACTTCCGCGTGGCTGAGCTGTTCTATTAGGTTCTGTTGCTTATTATATTGTTTTGTTTATTTGTGATTCTCTCTTTGTTTTGATAGGAAGAATGTTTTTCTATTTTTATATTTTGGGGTTCTGATTTTTAATTTAAAGAATTATGGAATTAGTTTTGGTGGAGCTAAGATGCTCTGCTGGTGATAAGCTCACCTAAGAGAACATGTAGTTCTTGCAAGAACGGTTTCAACTGTGAACAAATATTCCCTTTCTCCCTTTTTTTTTTCTTTCATTCTCTGTTTTCTGTTGCAAAATGTAGAGGTAGCTTTGTGATCCGTTGCTTTCCATGTGGCTTGATTATAGGCTTACAATCTCTGAGCCAAAGCACAGAGTTCTTTTATATTGTTTCCATTCTCAACTCTTTTGTGCTTTATATCAGATGGCAGCTAAACCTCTCACTACTGAGGCAATTGCTCTTACAGAAAAGAAAATGGACATGACATTAGGTATGCTGTGAACAGTTTTTTTCCTTCTTATTGTAAGGTTTACATTTAATTAATTGTTTGCTAATTGATTTTTTTATCTCTGTGGTAACATAGATGACATTATTAAAATGTCCAAAAATACAACAACTAACCCTAAGAAGCAACGAAGGGCTCCTGTAAGATACTAGACTTTTGTGGAAGCACGTTCTTGTATAGCTGTAGTTATTTGATAAAAAATTTACCGTCTATTTCATTTTTCTGTCAGAATAAAAGTCAGAAAGTTTTTAATAATGCTGTTCAAGATAAGGCTTTAAAAGTGAGGCAATATATGGGCTCAAGGTCCTCACTTAGACAGGTTTGTAAGTGCTGCTACTAGTGATGACTTGTTAGATTTTCTGTATTTGTTGATAGATTCTGATATTACTGCTTGATGTTTGCCCATCAGGGTGTTCTAGCACAGAGGAGGTCAAATTTTCAGGGTAACCATTTTCCTCTAGCAGCTGCTGAAGCACGAAGGGCTGCAGTTGCTCCTGTTCGCAATAGAGCTTTTAATGGTGGCATGTTGGCTAATAATATGATCAGACCAAGGTATTAAACGACTTGGTTAAGTCCAAACCCTTAGTATTTGTGTCAATGAACTTCCGACAGCTGGTATATCTTTGGAGGGAGTTCTATCATCATTTCCCATCTAATGGATGTAAATTTCATGAACTTTTTGCAGGTAAATAATGGTCCTATAACATTGATGGTCGTTCCTATCAGGTTAAATTTATGTCAACTCACATTATTTTGTTGAGCTCTGGTTTTATGTGGCAAGTGGCCTATGCAATTGGGGGCTTTTTAACAGTACTGTTGTTTATGCCATAAAGAATAGTGTCTGCAAAATAGTCTTCATAAATGTGGTCTAGAAAGTTTATCAATTTATTAAGTGGTGCAAATTTCTATTGACCAACAGTGTACTCCTTGGGGGATGTCGTTGTATATTATTGGGGTGGCTGAAAGCTTTGGATTAAATGTGATGAGCATGAACATATGATTCAGTGGCAATGGGTTATAACATGCAATAAGTTTGATACGGGGTTTTTGATGTTATGGAAGTACTGAATTGGAGCTATAATTTGGTCATTAAACAAACCAACGCAATGCATGTTACCTGGTTGATTGCATTGATAGATCAATTTCTCATCCTATCAGCTCGTGGTTAAATCAAATGGGGTAGTTTGTGGTTACACTATCATGAGTGATTTTGTAATTTAAGTACCTTGGTTTTGCACTTTTGTTGTTCTGGAGAATTCTGCTTGTATTCTCTTCACCTGCATCGTCGATATTCCATAAGACCTTAGTTCATGGTGAATTGTGCTGCTTTTTCCTGGCAATCCTGTCATATCATGCTGGTTCATCCGTTTTGCTTTAGCCTTTTTCTGCCGAGTTATTTGGTATCTTAAGAATTTTTGACATGATGGGAAGATAATGGAAAAGGGTGTATGCACTTTTGGGTACACCATTTAATGTTAATATTTTCCAGATCTCTGGATATTGGAACTTGTTTTTTCTCCCTAGTCGATTGACTGGTAATGTGTCTTTCTCTGTAGCCATTTTTTTTCTCACCTGCTATATTGGTGAGTGGTGACTGGTTGTAATATGCTTTAAGAACCAGGGACAGGAGCCATCTAAACTGATGTTGTTTAGATGAATAACGTTTTGTCAACAAAATATGAGTTCTGATCTTTGGGTGGAACTGAAATTATGCTTTAAATAATCAGAACTAATTGGGAAGATTCTTGGAGGGCATTTTAGTTGTTAGAAATGATAGTGGAATTATTGGTGTCCAGCAAATAGAGAAGTTTCTGTGGCTGGTGTATTGTTTTTGTTGTCTTCAAGAGGGTTTGAAAGTTTTATAGGGAAGTTGGTTTAGTCTGCATGCAGAATTGGCCCTTGTGGTTGTCCCCTGATCTGCTCTACATGGTCGTCATTTTGGCTGTTCTTGTGGTATCAGAGCATTTTGCTCGCAGCATGAAGCTTGAACTCTGAGCATGTTCTACGATTGGAAAACTTTAGTAATATAAAGAAAGCACAGAGAATAACTCTTCCCTCTTCTTGAAGTGCCTTTATTTGTCCTGGAATGGTTTGTCTTATCTTTCTGTTAGTTCGATATGATGAGAATCTATGATGGTAAGACTCTCAGGTCTCAACTAAGTGGATTTATTTGGTGACTGGTTTAATGCTGATACTGGGCATCTTGTATGGTATTTGTGTCTCTTAAATCAGGGTTGGCATCTTGATTGTATTTCTGTCACGATCAATCATTTTTTTTGTTGTATTTATGTGTGCAGGGTTGGTCCTCAGCCTGTCCAAAGGAGGGCTGGTAATGGGGGTTTTATTGCAAAGGTATCATCTATTTAAATTTTTTTCTGATTAAGATGTGTTTTTCAATATAATAGTAAAATTCTACAAGTAAGATAGGCAGATGTATGGATATATTCAGGATGAATAAAGGAAATAATACACGAGTTTTAATGTGGCTCGGGTGTCTATGACCTTAGGTACCAGTAGAGTTGAACAATTTCCGTTCGTCCATTTAGAGTTGTAGGAACTCAACTAGATTTTTGCTTCCAGCAATTCAATTCTTGAAGTATTTGTGATTAACACCCTTGGTTGATAATACTATTTCTAATCAGCTGCTTAAGATTTGGGGAACTGAATTGTACTGTATGTTAGATGGTGATTTACCAGTGTGTCTATTCATTAAGTATTCCTTAGCTTCGGTAATCATTTAATTGAGTGTCAACAATCTTGATGAGTATATCTGCCTTGTAGTCACGGCCACAGCAGCAGCAGCAGCAGCGGCAGCGGCACCAGCAGCAGCGACAGGAGGATAATGCAATGCCTAAGCAGAAGCCTCAAACACTGGACTCACTTTTTGCCAATATGAAGGAGCAGAGGATGAAGGCCTTCCCACGCCCACCAAACAATGGGGTACAACGCAATGGGGGTGGCCGTCCAAGGGTGCCTTGGGCCAGAGGACGATTTGGGAACTAATGCTGGGCAAAGGATTTCTCAGTGCCAATGGTTGAATGCTAGTGCAAATGACAGCTCTATTTTTTTCCCATAGAGAAAGTTGGTGTAGCTCAGAAGATGCCAAATATAAAGGCTATTGTTTTTTCCCTCTCACTTTAACACTCGATTTTCCTTTCTTCACTTACAAATGTTGCTGCCTTCGTCTTTGACATTTAAATGTGGAATCTGCATGTACTTCTTGGTTCATTTGAGCAATGTATAGTTCTTCCTTTCGCTGCCTTGCCTGGTTCACATTAACCATTCCTTGGTTAAGCTTATAGTCGAAGGAAAGATGCATGCAGAAAATTACAATAACCACATTTTAGCCAAGAATTCCTTGTCCAACACAAGCTAAACGTGCACAGGTCGCAAAGTGATCTTATTTGCACACAATGCACATCAGATGACTACCATCATCTGCAGTCACTGATGGATCTAACCTGCACCGTCCATCCACATTTACGAGTACATTTGAGGGCGGGCCTCCAACAAAAGTATGCAGATGCACAAATTCAAATTGATACAACCAAAGATACAGCTCATTGCACTGCCCTGCAGTCAAAAGCTCAACCAGGTTATTCTCAGAAATACCGGCGGCCCAAAAAATAGAGCAATTAATGAACCAAGAAGCATAACAGATCAATATAGAAAAAGGTTATGTTTGTGTTGTTAAGGTTGAATAACTAGTGGTTTGATGTATCCTTCATCGGGGAGTTAATGAATTGAATATCACTTGAGTGCAATAATCTAAATTGAATTGTAACTTTTGCTGGCTTGATGGGTATGTGCTAGCCTAGCTATCTTAAAATTGATTTCAATAACTTTATCCTAAATGAATTCATTATGAAATGAACGAAAGGCCTCATTTGGTGTGCCACTTTTTGAGAGAGAAGTTTTGGGTAAATTTTGCGGTGAGTGGCATTATTTGGGTTCAATTTGTTAATAAATGAGTAAGAGGACATCACAGCATTTGGGCACGTAGGCGTAGCAAAAGATTGTGGTTCCATTCAAATACTTAGCAAATGCCTGTGGTTCGATTCCGTTAAACTAAACGCGAAAGAGATAATATGGGTTAAATATTTTTACAGGATAGCTGCTCATTAAAATTTAAAATTCACAAACAAGGAAGGAAAGCCTTAACCTAAAAGTGACTTAACAAACGAAAATAAAAGGTGTGTGTCTGTCCCCTAATTCTTTACAGTTTTGGAGCTGGGAGGAGGATCGGTAGAGTCGACTTTGATCACTGAAGGGGGAATGGGAGGAACATTAGGATCCACTTTGAACGCTGGAGGGGCCGAAGGAAGATCAGAGATGTTTTTCATCCGTTTCCTGATCTCCAAAACGATAACTGCGACAACGAAAGTGACAATGGAAATTCCAATTGTAGCCTTGGTATAAATTGTTGCACCTCCGATTACTATTCCAATGGCAATGTTGGCATATCCCATTAAGATTAAGAGCACCCCAACCCAGCGATGGTACAGAAACCAATACCTGTAGGATTTGCGTTCTGTGTCGTTATCAGCATCCTTGTGTGACTTTACAATGAATGTCATAACCTGGTATAGTTAGTATTAGACAAAATTAGAGTTGATTTTTCTTTTCCTTTTTTAATTTTTCTATCAAGGAAAGGATTGGGAAAAAAAGAAAAACACCTGAATGGAAGAGAGTCCAACTAGAACAAGGCCAATGCCTCTGTGTAGAGGGAGAGTTTTCTTTGCTGAAGCATCGTGTTCAACATGATCGTAGATTAATCTTCCATTGGATACACTAGTTAGTCCGAGGGTAAATCCAATGAAATTAAGTATTGAATGGCAATAGATCCAAAAAGGATCACGGTGCCTGAAATATCTGGGTATAATTGCACCAATTGAAACGGCTAATCCCCAACCTAATGTTCCTAGTACTCCATGCATAGCCTTCTTTGTATAATCTTCAGAAACAATTGATCCTACACCTATAAATAATGTACATAAAACAATGATTAATGTTCAACAATAATGATGAATAATCACTTGACCTAAATGAAGATAAATATATAGACAAAAATATAGTATAGTATAGTATAAATACTTACTTGCAGAGGAGAAGTCGACAATGGTGGCCATTTTGTTCGTATGTTTTGTCAAGTAAATTTGATTAGGTTTTACATCTCCAAAAGCCAATATAACAGGTTGACGGAGAAGACGTGGAGAAAATTGTGCTTGAAACGCCAAATAGAGAATATCTTGATCAAGAACAATACTTGGTGGAGCTTTCGTAAGCCTTAATTCTCCTTTGTCTGGTATAACTTGCATTTCATCGTAATCTTTTAAATAATATTGTTTTACTATATTTGATTTTCTGTCTGCGCTAATCCATCCCACCATTGCACTTGATCCCACCATTTTTCCATGCTCCGAAAACCCAATTCCAATCCAGCTTGATACCTTTCTACTCGATAGTATCATCGTTGTCAGATTGTTCTCGTTCTGATAATGCTGCATATATATATATGCAAAAACATAAATCAGTTACAGTATATCAACGCGTACGGATAGATGATTATTAATTGAGAAGGGTTTAATTTAATTAATCGAATCACGTACACTTAGGGCAAAATCATCGTTCCAAATGTGAGCACAAGTGAATGCAGGAATATTTCCGTATGAGTTTGGAAGATTTTGAGCTTGTGTATTTGAACAAAGAGACGACATTGGGTCCTTACCAGCCCTTACCAGATTCTTTCTAGATTGTAATAAAATGATGATAATCACCGAGTACGACACCGTATAGGAAAACTTTATCCATAATATCCTCCTCAAGTTTGAATATATGCACCGTAGTTGTCCAATATTATTGTAAAGTTTGTTATAACTACAGTTTTTCATCTGCGATAAATGTTGATGAAGATGAAGAAGAGAAAGAACAAAGATTTCATCAAGTACTGTTTATTGATTCAAGCCCAGGCAAAAAGTTGAAACGATTTCTACATTTGAGAAGAAGATGATGAAATACTAATTATTGTCACCATTGTTTTTCGTGCTCTCTCCTTTTGTTACCACAAAATCATGACATGAAATTCTGCGTGTCGTCCACGTGTGAGGACTTTGAATTTGCTCTTAACTTATTTTTTTCTTATTTCCTCTTATTTTGATTCTTATTTCTGGGCTTAAATGACATTATGAAATATCAAACAGTTATCAAATTCAAATACTCAAAATTCCTATTTCTAAAGAAAAAAAGAACCCCAAAAATTTCGAAGACATGGGGTCATTTAAATAATTCCTCGCATATTGTTAGCCTTATTGCAAATACAGTTCTTCTATTGACCTACGTACACGTGTCTTAATCAAATGTGGCCCATATAGCGTCACCAATTCGATCAACGACTAGCATTCTCTGGAAGCATACACAAAGTACACACAAAAGAATTCCCTCCTTTTGTATTAACGACCTCTCATTCCTCATCGCTATCCCAACCGATTTACAGTCACACAGAAATCTACCATTGCAGAGCTCGGCTTCAGTTCTAAAGCTTTTTCCTTTTTTATGAAAAAAAAAGTCATCGAAGAAAAGAGTTATAACAAGGAATGACCCTAAACTTAAACTTATGCTCTCCTTTTCTCTCTGGTTTCTCCCCTCCCGGTTTCGGAAAAATCTATGAAACCTCACTAAGTAACAAGACTAATACTCTGTTGTCTCTTTTATTGTCTGCCAAGAAAGTACACGTGAGGGTAAGGCGTTCTAGGACGAGAGCTTCGTTGAGTGAAAGCGAAAACGGCGTCGTGGGTGACGTGGATATTCTAGACGAGGAATTGCTGAGTAGATTCTCGGGTGCTAAGGATGCGAGTGAAGTACTCGAAATGCTCGCCGAAATGTCTAAGAGAAGTGGTGGAGTTGTGAGTGTTAATGACTGTCGTTTAATCATTAATGCTGCCATTGATCGCGGTAATACGGACTTGGCTTTGTCCGTTTTCTACGCCATGCGTTCTAGTTTCGATCAAGGTATAGACTTTAGTATGTTTCCTACTTGTTTTAATCATACTTCTATGTACCCATAAAAGTTACAAATGCAAAATTCGTTTTTTATTCAAATTAATCTTTTTTTTCCCTTTTTGCTTTTCAAGTTTGATTTGAGTGCAATGACATTGTTGATAATATGTAAATTGGGCAGGGGTAGGTGACAATAGTACTTCAGTTGATAGATGGAAATGGTCGAGGCCGGATGTAAATGTGTACACATCACTAGTTCAGGGTCTTGCAGCATCCTTAAAAGTTTCGGATGCTCTTAAGTTGATTGATGATATTTGCCGAGTCGGAGTTTCTCCTGGTGAAGAGGTATGATACTCGTCTATAATTCTATCCTAAAGAGGTAAAATTGACCATTAAAACACAGTCTATTAATTATTTTGATTACAGTCTCTCTTAGCTAGTGTACTATGGGTTGTACAATGATTACATACTTGTTGATGTTTTCTAGGTTCCCTTTGGTAAGGTAGTGAGGTGTCCAACTTGTTTGATAGCTGTAGCAGTTGCTCAACCCCAGCACGGTATTCAGGTATACTCAAAATTTTAGATAATGATAGGGAATTTATTCCATCTTGTGGTACATCTAAAAGTAATTGGTGTCTACAGCCTGGATTGATGGATTTGAACCATTATTATAAGTTCTATTAGTATATTTGATTGGGTCAAGAATGAATGACGGCAGTGATTTCTAGTGTCTGATTTAACTTAGCTATGAATCTGTTCTTCTCACATGGACATTCCTGGACAGCATCGGGCTTAGGATTTCTTTGTATTTTGGTCACATAATAGTAGTTATTAATGCAGACGTAATAATGCTGCTGCTGCAGATTGTGTCTTGTTCCAAATGCCGCTACAAGTACGAGCTTGTCTCTGGTGACATAGTTAGTATTGAATCGGAAGAAATCAGGTTAGTTTCCTTCCATCTAATTAATTTTTTTCAAGTGGCTTTTGTCCCTCATGGTATTTTTCTAATTGGTTTTGCCTTGGATTGCTATCTTGGTTTTTTTGCTGTGACATAGATTAGCTTCAAACTTGTAGCCTAAGGCATATCTACTGTGTTTATAATAGTAGAAGATATATTTTGAAGGCTTATAATCTGTTTTACCAAATTCCAGTTTTTAGTTGACGATGAAATATATTCATGTATGGTGTTGATGCTGGGATATTCACTTTTTCTAAGGAACTACTCCTGCCGAACGCAGCATGGACATTCCAGCATGGAAAAGGGGGCTAAGATTTATGCAAATACTGAAGCAAAGCATCCCTGCTGCCGTCCACTCCATAGTGGTAAAACTTTCTTGATTCTGAAATCCAAATGTCCATATGCAAATTTCATCTATCTTGTAAATATATCATTTTTGGATTTACTTTGAAAATATGTTACAGAAAATTATCACATTAAACAGATCGGTTATATTCTCGGTGGACTTAAACCCACAAAACCTCTTGTAATCAATTAGTTTCTCTGTTTTCCAGGTTCAGACGCCTTCTGGCATGGCACGTACACACAGGTTTGCTACTGAAACAGTTGATCTCCCTGCACAAGAAGGAGAAAGGGTAACGGTTGCTTCTGCAGTGCCATCAAATATCTATAGGGAGGTAGGTCCCTTCAAATTTACTCCGAAGGCCCCCAACTTCTACCCTGGAGAACCTATGTGCCTGACAAACCACAAAGATGGCCGGGAAACACTATTATTAAGAGCCCCAACAAAAGAAGGAAACTCATCCTTGCTTAACCCCTTCAGCCTCATCCCTCTTTTGGCTGTTCTGGCCACTGGAGATGCTGCCTCTGGAATAATTGATCCCAGCTTGCCTCAGTTCCTTTCAATTGCTACTGTTGCATCTCTTGCTGTTGGAGTAACATTAAACTCTTTGATTTTTCCCCAACTGAATCAGGTAAGCTGGAATCTTGTGTTTTTCATATACTACTTTTTTCTGTATTTTACCTCATGAAATATTTGTATCATTGAATCCAAGCCTTCTTTATGACTGTTATTCACTTTCTGAACCCATGTTGCGATTTACAATCCTGGATTCCATAACTCTCATGTTTGCTTTTGTACGTCAAGTAATGAACTTCAGGGATATAATTTTTGAGTATAACACAGTTTTTAATAAGACAAAACTCATAAAAATCAGCATGTTTTCAATTGCTTCCTTCATAATAATTTTGATATTTATTAGAAACCATTCAGGAATTTTATCAGAGGGAGTGAAATTGCGTATTTCTTAATTAATCTATTTATTGGTGGTGACAGCTTCCTCAAAGGTCAGTGGACGCAATTGCTATCAAGCAGCAGCTTTTATCTCAATATGATGTACTTCAGTCTCGTATAAAGGATCTTAAAGAAGCTGCTGAAAAAGAGGTACACATATATGCCATTCAGTCCGAGTTAGTATGCCCTAACGTTCCCAGTTACTTGGGATTTGGTGGATACACCAAATAGTCAAGTCAAACAGAACCTCTATAATGCAAACATTTTTATTTTGAATTATGGGAAATGAACTTCTTTGCTGGATATAACCACTTTAAGAATCTAAGTATTATTAATAGGAATGAAGTTGGAAGATCATTTTACCTACAAAATGAATCTCGGATATTCTCTCACTAACAATGTTTTTATCTGCAGACAATTTCTATGGTGTGCCGTACATTAAGATGCGGTTATCACTACTCATACAAATGACAGTAGTAGTTGTAGTAATGATAATAATAATTAACAATAACAATAACTATAATAGTCCATTACTTTCACTTCCTCTTCATACATACACCAGAGAGATGTGATGTTATATGA
This sequence comes from Melia azedarach, assembly GCA_028052125.1. Taxonomy (NCBI): domain Eukaryota; kingdom Viridiplantae; phylum Streptophyta; class Magnoliopsida; order Sapindales; family Meliaceae; genus Melia; species Melia azedarach. The sequence goes on along the minus strand of CM051401.1, from coordinate 722,908 downwards.
GAAGTTCATTGGCTTCATCTGTAGGTTTGGATGTTGGCTCGGATGTGCCAACTGGAGAACAAAATTTATGCTGTAGGAGAACCTTCGTATCGGTGAAACCCTCTGAACATTACTAGTATTCCTTAATAATGCATGATCATTGCTGAACTAAATTCTATTTAATTGACTATAAATTTATTGAATGTACATTAAAGGTCTCTCGGTTAAAATTCATCAGTCTGAAACAACTTTCTCCTCTTTTTCAGTGCTAGGAAAAGTAGAGTCAAAAGGGTACGTGAAGGCTTGCAGAATTCCCTTAGGGGACGGATTGAGCTGATTGATAGCTATGCAAGGGTATGTTCTTGGTTCCGAGAATGGATACATTAACTCATTGCTGCACTGCATGTATATCTTCAATTTCTTATTCAGTAATGCAATCAGTTAATGTATAGTGCTGCCATCTATTTGTCAGATTTCTTCAATGATTGAAATTGAGGTAGAAATGGACTCTGATGTTCTTGCTGCCGAAGCAGTCAGCAGTGCAGTATGTGCAAAACTCATATGACCTCTTTTCTTTATTCATGTGCACTGACAAAATTATTTAACCAAATGATTCTTTTTTGCAGGAAAGTATTGCTGAACAGATACAGCAAATCATGGAACTAGAAAATCTTGAAGAGGTTCGTTTTCTTCATTTGGAGCTCTTTTTTCAATCAATACACAATTTATAAATATGGAAATTTGCCTGATTGAAATGTTTAAGCAAAACTCACTAGAATATTCATATAGAAAAAGCAAGTTGGAATTTCACCAAAATGATGTAATAGAAAAATTCCCACTTAGTTTTTGCTTGTTTGGCATCCTGTTCTTCTCTGTATAGGAGATCTGACATTTGATTCCTTCAGTTCTTGTTACAAGATGGATGTAGTTTTGGTTTTCAGTCTCTTTCTTACTCTTCATGCAGAAATGGAAACTGCAAGCTGAAGCAAATGACGACGCAGAAAGACTTATTAATTCCCAAGCTTTACCAACAGAACAACAAACTTGACCCAAGTAAATCTACTTCGCACTGGTTTCCATCCTTGTATATGAGACACATTTCTGTCACAGAACTATCATTTTGGTTAAGATCAATATAAAAGATGGTGTCAACTCTTAGACGAATGTCAGATAATTCTGGACAATAGATTTCTTAACAAACAACTTGATAAGATTTTTATGTAAATGGATGACTGTGGGATCAGATGTCAGATGCTTGGTTCATCACATAGAGAATGTTCTGGCAACAAATCAAGTCTCGTTGCTATCACAGAGCATTCTTATGTAAATTAACCTTACTCGTATCTTCAAATTGTGGAATTGATAGCGGAGTTTGTAAGGTTTTTCATAGACTGATTTCTATGATGTTTAAAACTCGGTGATATTTTGCATGTGTGGAACATTGTTTGTTTTCAACTGTTCTGCCATGTGTGGAGAACAAAAGGGTATACTTTAAAGTTGGTTTTCTTTGTTTTTTTTTTAAATCCAGAGTTTGAGTCCACATTTCTTAATCCTAGCTGACTTTTAGAATTTTATTCTTTATTGATTGAACCTTAGGTAAAACTAAAAGGGGGTTGGCACCGAGGTTAGCTTGTGTTGTTAGCCAATCATCACAGGTGGCATTAATTCATCACATCCTGCTGGTCCAATTAACATATTGAACTAAGTTAGATGTGTCTTAATATAATATTAATCCCTTTTCTCTTCCTTCTTATATTCTAATGGTTGTTGGGTCGGTTGTGAGATGGTCTTAAAAAAAATATTAAAAAAAGATCCTTTTTTCCTTTTCTTTTTTCTACGATGTGTTCAATTGTTACAAGAAACTCAGGAATCGAATTGGGCTTCTCTAAAGAGCAAAACCCTTGTCTTGTTCTATACAAAATTATTTGAGAATATAAGCTGAAAGATAAAAAAGGGAAAAAGCAAAGCAAATTTATATAATAGTGCTGTCATAATATTATTCGTGAAAAAAGATAATTGAATGGCTGAACTTTGCACAGGAAAAAAGTTACCAACTTTTAATATGAATAATAGTGAAGAATATTTTTAATATAGGCAAACAGGTGCGGGTGCAGCCAACGAGATGAATCTTGGATTGCACATCTTATTTACACCTCAGAATCACGTTTTGCTTGTTTGTCTTTTAAGCATATTCTGGAGGTTTCATTTCATGCAAAAAACCCTGAATTTTGCACTTCCGTGTCATACTCTTCCACCGTTCTACGTAAAGCAACCACGCCCTTCTATTTAGATCTGTTTGTCATTATTTGTCAAAGTCAATTGATGCTACGAATAACATATGAGACTTGTGTTTACATTATGAAAATTAAGTACTGTCAAATGTTATGTGGCATTAATATAACATTCACATTGAAAGAGTACCTCTTTTTTTAGGGAAAAAAACTGTATTTTCTATAAAATTTTATAATTATTATATATATATGTGTATATCTAAGCGGTTTCATTGAAAAATTAAATGTTGCCATACGTGTCGTTAAGATTTATTTTAATGAAATTTAATAGTTAAATTAAGATTTAGTCAGTAAAAGTTACTAACATTTATGAATAATTGATCTTTTTCGTTTTTTCCTTTTTCTCTTCCGTTTCATGATTCTATTATACAACCGCTTTGCTTAAAATCTTTTATTAATAATTATTTAGGTAAGATTTCACAAATTTCATATTTCCTTCAATCATACCCACCTTCCTTCCGTTGAAACCTTTTTTTTTCCTTAAGACCAATCAAAAAAGAATTATAATAATAATAATGAGTTTGACTAACACAATAGTTTGGTAAATAATAATATGCCATTGGAAATCTAAAATTCTACCACGGATTTTTCCTCTTTTTAATAGATTTTCATCATCATCATCTTCAATACTCTCCATATAAGGAATGTATTTTTTTATTTTCACGTGAATTATGAATTGTTGAATTTTTAATTCAGTATATACGTTTTTAAAATACGCCAATTACATTAGTTTCTATTTTTTACTGGATCTAAATTGTAACCGCCTCCCCCCGTCAAGACAGGTCAGGATCTCAGCCGAAACTTCCGGAATGCTCGACTAATTGACGAATTTGCCCTCGAGCGGTTACAACCGGTCGGGTACGAATCCGTCTTAAGTCATGACTACTTCAGTCAATTCACTTCCCAACGAGACTCCTCTAATTGACGAAATTATCCTCAAGCGGTTGCCGCCCCCGGTGGATAAAGTTTGTCTTAAGTCGTAACAGCCGACACAAGGCTATTTCAGTCGATTCGCTACTAACAGACTCAGTTATTCAACAAAATTACCCTCAAGCTGTTGTGCGTGAGCTGATACGTGTCTAAGTCGTAAAGGGCTTACGCAAGGCTACTTCAGTGAATTCACTTCTTGCACTCGTTTAATTGACTAAATTACCCTCAAGCGGTTCCACGCAGAGCGGATATATGTCTTAAGTCGTAACCACTGACACAAGGCTACTTCAGTCAATTCAGTTTCCTACAAGTCGACAGAACTCAACTCGCTGCTGCCACATGTATTCAACGGTTCTTACTAAAGGTCCACATTCCTAACAAATAAACGGCCTCCACGTGTCCTTTCCTTTTTTAAAATGTAACTCAAATCTTTTTCATTTTTAGAATTTATCTTTCATTAAATAACCTTTCCCATTTAACACAATTCTCGGCAAAAATTCCTATAAATTCGGCCCTCTTTCCCTCGTTTCTTTTCAGTTTATTTTCGAGGTCAAGCAAAAGTCCTAACTTTTTCGTAACTCTCTCTCTCCGAATTCTCTATTTGTCTTCTGATCGCGGACTGTTTGGACATGGCTCAGAGCATTTTGGTGACCGGTGGGGCCGGTTATATCGGCAGTCACACGGTGCTTCAGTTGCTGCTCGGAGGCTACAAAACGGTCGTCGTCGATAATCTCGACAACGCTTCTGAAATCGCCCTCTTCAAAGTCAAAGAACTCGCTGGTGATTTTGGCGAAAACCTTACGTTTCACAAGGTGTGTAGTTGTTGCTGTGCCTGCTGTTGTTTTTTCATATTTCTTTTTTTTTGGGTTAAAATTGAAGAATTTTCGGTTCATACGCTATTGTTGGAAAAAAAAAGTTCATTTTTTTAGAGTTTCTTTCAATCCTTTTTTTATTATTTTGGTTAATTGATTAGCTGTTAAATTGCTTTGACTAGCCATTTTTATTGGCGCCAAAAATTTGGAGTTTAACTGATGAATTTGTTTTACTTTAATTGAATTTTGTCTTTTGGTTAGAGAAATTATGAAGTTTATTATTATTGTTAAATATCTAAAATTTGTGCTTGCTTTCGGTGGTACTGTGCTGTCAATCATGTGTTATTGTACTGCGTGTGGGGGCGCATATGATCTAATTTCATTTGTACACCATGTGACTGCTGATGATTACTATACTACAACTATTATTATATTATAAAGTTTATGAATTTTCCTTAATGGTTCTCTAAATTGGTTTTTTCTTTTTTATAGTTTGATTATTTGATTGTAGAGTCTTCTTGCACTGAACTGATTATGTTGCATTTTACTGTTATGAGTTTTATAAATTACTGTATGATGGTGCTGAAGTTAATTTTCTGCTTTTACTTGCAGTTGGACCTCAGGAACAAACCAGCACTGGAAGAATTGTTTTCCGTAACCAAGTATGTTTCTGCTCCTATGATTTGCTTTATGTTTCAGAATATGCTAATTGAAACTTATAGAAGTAAAGCTGCACTGTAAATGATTTGGGTGAGATGAGCTGTCACTGTTTATATTCTCTCTGTCAGTTCCATTCCACTGGCAACGTGAAAATATCTAATTATAAGCATGTGTTTCATGTGGTTCATTGTATTATTGTCTTATAATTTTGATCCTCTTGACTATTAAATTTGAAAAGAAAGTTGGTATCAGATTTTTAATAAAATAATTTTGTTTTAATCATGTTTATTTGAAATCAATACTTATCTGTTGAAAATGAAGATGTAAAAGATTGGGGGAAAAAAAGCCTAAGGAGAAAGAGGCTATTTGTTGATCCGTAGTCTGGGTAAATTATGTGATTTAATTTCTGATTTTGTCCTGTTCCTCATTTTTCCTTCTGTTTCACACTTCAGGTTTAATGCCGTCATCCATTTTGCTGGACTGAAAGCAGTTGGTGAAAGTGTGCAGAAGCCATTGCTATATTTTGACAATAATCTTATTGGAACAATAACTCTTTTGGAAGTTATGGCTGCCTATGGCTGCAAAAATGTATGCTTCTGGTGTACTTAACTAGTGCTGATGATGGGATTTCCCTTTAATAAATTGTATTGTGGTCTCATTGATGTTTCTGATATGTATGTCTTCATTTATTGTTATTCTGTTCATATGGATAATTGAGTTCAGTGTTGTCTTCATTGCATCAATAACTTTATTTCAATTTTTCAACATTTCAGCTGGTCTTTTCATCGTCGGCTACTGTTTATGGTTGGCCAAAGAAGGTCCCATGTACAGAAGAGTTCCCCTTGCAGGCTATGAACCCCTATGGACGAACCAAGGTATCTATTGTATATTTATCATGTCATAAGACTACGGTTGCTTCATTTCATGTAAAGCATGAAAGATCTTTAGTATCTGTTATGCTGCTTCATTGTGAAGGGTTCTTCGAAAAATCCCCTGTAGTTTAGTTCATAAAGTTTATATTTAACCATTTCTTTTGTATTATATTGTTATGATGTCTGACAAGGTTAATCATTCAGCTTTTCATCGAAGAGATTTGTCGTGATATCCACCGTTCAGACTCAGAATGGAAGATCATATTGTTGAGATATTTCAATCCTGTTGGTGCACATCCAAGTGGCAAAATTGGTGAGGATCCCCGTGGAACTCCAAATAATCTCATGCCCTTTGTGCAGCAAGTTGCTGTTGGAAGGCGTCCAGCCCTGACAGTATTTGGAAATGACTATTTGACAAAGGATGGTACAGGGGTAAGTGGTTTTAGAATGCTGCCTTGATAAAACTTTTGCACTATATGAGGAATTCTTTATGGGATCCATTCATTTTAATGCAGCATGTAACCATCATATTCAAACTACAGAGATAAGATCCATTTCTGAGGTTTTTTTCACACTTTTCAAATTATTTCTAGATGAATAGCCATTTATCACAACGAACTAGATTTAAGTTAATATATGGAATCTCATGAATTCTGTATTTCAAGATTTCAGCTTCTGAAAATATTTTCAAACCTGTGCTTTCTAACTAATTGTAATTAATTTGTGAATGTTACTGTGCCTCTAACCTCTGATACTTTAGAACTGTTGGGCTTTATTAGAGAAGAATGTCTAGTGTTCATTTGCATAATTCCTGTTGAGAATTGATTTTGATGGAATTTGTCTTTTCAGGTCCGTGATTACATTCATGTTCTTGATTTAGCAGATGGGCACATTGCTGCACTGTGTAAGCTTGATGATCCTAAGATAGGTATGTGCTAAATGATTTGCTCTTTTTTCTGAATTGCAGAATAATTTGCCAGCTTTTAGTATTAAATTGGTTAATATAATACCACACCATTATAATAACTTTTCACATGGTTGGAATTGCGCCCATTGTCTTATATATTTAGTAAGAGTTCCTTGATTAAAAGGTACATTGCAGCAGATTAGAATCTACTGTTCATGGTTTAGAACATTCACAGTTCAACTTTTCTACCCAAATGGTCACCTACTGTGATAAGGTTTTCTATTCATGGTTTGCAGTTTTCTAAATTTCTCTATTTCAATGCAATTTTCTATTATTAACAAACTTTTGGGCAAGACTGTTCAGCAGTGGAATTTGAATTTCAGTCCACAAAATTTACTTCTTGTCCCTGTTCGATCTAGCAGATTTTGTGACTTTCTTGACTGGTAGATATAGGACTCAATTTTGAGTTTGTTCAATTTGAGAATTTCCTGCATCAGTTCTGATGGAACCTGTTTTTACAGGTTGTGAGGTGTACAACTTGGGAACAGGGAAAGGAACATCGGTCTTGGAGATGGTCGCTGCCTTTGAAAAGGCTTCCGGAAAGGTATTAATGTCGGCTATGTTCTGTTAAGATCTTATTGTTTAAGGCGGGTTTTTCAGTGATTAAATTTTATTTTCTGTGATCATATGGTTGTTGCTTTGGGAACATATTTTTCAATTGTTCATGCAGTAATCACTTAGGTGGACTGTCTGTCATGGCCAAGTCCATCATATTTTATGCAGAAGAAAATATTAGGTGATTGGTAAATTAAACCTAGATATGAAGGTTTAATACACTTCAATATCTGAAAGTTGGAGAGTGAAAATCATATAAAGTGTTTTGAGGCACAACATTGGAAGAACCTGAAGCTTTTTCTTGATATAATTTCTTTCTTCCCATTCTTATTTTCTTCTTTTCCTCGGCTACTGAGGTAACCGGTTTCTTTTTTGTATCAGAAAATTCCTCTTGTAATGGCTGGAAGGCGACCTGGTGATGCTGAAATTGTTTATGCATCCACTGAGAAAGCAGAACGTGAATTGAATTGGAAGTAAGTGCTAATATGCGTGCCAATCTTTGCTTCTAATGCTTGTAATCTAATCATCAAAGTTGCAATTGCTGTGAAATCTAAACAATTTCGATTTGTCCATGCAGGGCAAAATATGGTATCGATGAAATGTGCAGGGATCAATGGAACTGGGCCAGCAAGAACCCATATGGCTATGAATCTCCAAACAACAACACTAACTGATAGCTGTAATTTGTCGTCTTCTTTTAACTGTTTAGTAGTTTTCTGTCACTTACTCTGTCATATGCCTTATTATGTATACTCTATTATCAGATTAAAAATCTGATAATCCTTGTGTTATTATTATTATACAACAACCAGACAGCTATCCCTGTAACACAGTTATTATAGTGTCTCTGCTATTGAAGATATTTAACTAAGTATCCCTTCTTTAGAAAAACTCTTCTCCGTGTGAATGTTATTTGGGTTCTATTGTGCAATATGTTTGAGTGCTTGGCACCAGTTTCAAAAGTAAAATCTTCTCTTTCCTTTCTGCTTATGTCTCTAATTATCCGTTGCAACTTCTGTGAGATAGCGACAATTTGATGGTTATTATGTACTCTAAACTAATATTTTTATAATTCAAATTATATAATTATAAAATCAAGGGAACTATGCAGAAGGTAATGATCACACATGACAATGCAAAAAGTGCCATTTGGGCAATTGTACCGTTGGGTTTAAAATATTCGACAAGGCTTTTCAAAATTCAAGCGATAGTGGGCCATACTTTTATGAAAGGGGTGGTTTGAAATTTGAAACGCACCGGCTATAGCTTGAGGTCTACAATTATTTGGGCCTGACAAAAGTGTTGATACATACAATCAAATACGTAAAAGTACCATTCCACATCGTTAAAGCTAAATAATTTACCTTTAATTAATCATTATCATTTCTTTTAAAGCAACTTACAAAATTGATCAATGTTGTTCTAAACTAACTGGAATAAGCATATATGTCTCTATTTTTTTTCTAATAAAATAATAACTAAAAGAATCAATAGATTATAATACAATTATAAAAGTAAAATTTATTCGTCTCAACTAAAATAACGAAGTTACGTTGCAGTCTTTGCAGAGAATGGTTTTTAGTTTAATTATTTATATGAAAGCAGAAATAAATTATAACTATAAATATCACAAAAGATTAAATATATTTACAATATTATATTTTCATACTTAATATTGCTCAAATTTTACTGTTAAATGATGTTATATTATAACTATTAGAAAATAAAAAATCGAGATTACACTGCGAATTTTAGCCGGAATTTTGTTTTTCTAAATAAAGAAGAATTGGGTGACTGGAGACGGCCAGAAAGTGACTTTACAACGAAAATCTCGCGAGACGAGAAGTAAACTAAATACTAAATACTAAATAGTAAATACTACAAGAAACCGGCTTTCAAGTTCCATTGTCGTATTTAGCCGGTCATCTCATCTCATCTCTTGTCTCGTCTCTTCGTTTCAATGCAGTAACAACAACGCACTAGTAAACGCGTTTTTTTTAACATTTCCTCCCACCTCCACAATTTCTCTTTAAAAACTTCTTCAAAACTCTCCTTTTTATCTCTCGTCGTTCTGTCTTCCCGGCGAAGCGAGAAAAGAAGAATCGCAGATCTCTCTTGAAACTTTGCCGTTTCCAGCCTCGGTTGCCAGATCCAGGTGATCTGAATCCGATAGCTGCCTGCTATTATTGCCGCCGGCTCCGATATTTACTTTAGCTTTGTGAAATGGAGAACTTGATTACTTTGGTTAACAAGATACAGAGAGCTTGTACGGCTCTAGGTGACCACGGTGAAGCCAGTGCATTGCCTACACTTTGGGATTCACTGCCGGCGATCGCTGTCGTCGGTGGTCAGGTTAGCCGCTGTTTTTTTTTTTTTTTTAAAAAATTTCTGCACTGTTTGATAGATTGCTAAGTTTGTTTTCGTTTGATCTCTCAGCTGTGATTTCGTTTATATTCGATCTTTTGATTATTTGTCTTTTTTCGCTTAGCACTTATAAATTGATTTAGATCTTAGTTCTTACTTTGATTTTTCTTTCATTTTTTTTATCTTCGCGCCATCTCTTGAATTGTCAAATTTTAGTTTATATAAGTTCGTAAAAAATGATTCGATTAAACAGACCTCAGTGGATAACTAATGTTTAAAAAAGTCTTCGGAATCAAATGACTTCAAATTTGTAATAATTTAAATATTTGGCATCATTCTACAGAGTTCAGGGAAGTCTTCGGTGTTGGAGAGCATTGTCGGCAAGGATTTCTTACCTCGTGGATCTGGTATTTTTAGTTTTGATTCTCCTGCTATGACATTTAGTTTATTTCTTGTTCATGAATTGAGTCGATAACGTGCAAAATGTATGCAGGGATTGTTACACGACGTCCTCTGGTCTTGCAGCTGCATAAAATTGATGAAGGCAGCAGAGAATATGCTGAGTTTCTTCACCTCCCAAGAAAAAGATTCACTGATTTTGGTACTAATCTATATTTTCTTTTATTAATGCTGACCCTTTTTGTTATTTCTGATTAGTAAGCCTATTGCTGCTGTTATGTTTATGCAGCCTTTTTTTCATGGAAGTATGATTGCATTGGATTTCTTCACAGCATTTGACATTGTGCCTTAGGCATTGATTTGTAATTGTTCATTGTTTTACTTGAGTATACTTTTGGTCCATCTCACATGTGAATGTTAAATTTGTTTATGTAGCTGCTGTGAGGAAGGAGATTCAAGACGAAACTGATCGAGAGACTGGTCGCACAAAACAAATCTCAAGTGTTCCAATTCATCTCAGTATTTATTCTCCCAACGGTAATTCTGTTGCTTCATTGTTGATGTGTCATACTACTCTGTTGGATATAGTCAGCAGTCTTCTTATTCCACTTAATTCATTGCAATTTCTCAACTTTTTTTATGATTTTTGGAACCTTGACAGTTGTCAACTTAACGCTTATTGATCTTCCTGGGCTCACCAAAGTAGCAGTTGGTAAGTTATTTTTGTTTTTTAACATTAGTCATGTGAGTCAGTTGCTTCTGTATCTTCTTCTGTCTCAAAAGAAATGTTCTTTTGTTGTTGAAAAGCCCAAGGATAATGAAAAGAGGGAAGTTGGAACCTCAGACTCCTGTTGTTATCCTTCGTTGAAGCCAAATTGTATCAACTCAACAAAGTTGTGTAATTATTCATCTTGTCTACAGTTCCCTAGAAACCAATTAGGAGATATAAACTTCAAACACCTTTGTTTTCCTTGGGCTATAACTGCAAGAAACTCAACTCAATTAGCCCTCACTTCCAAACTAGTTGTGATCAGCTACAAACATCCTTTATCTATTCCTCCCGTACATGGTCACTTTTTCATTTATAATCAAAATGAGATGAGTATACATGCCTCATTTTATTCTATACTCAATGATATACTAAGAAATTGTCTGGGGTAATGCAGAGGGTCAACCAGACAGTATTGTGCAAGATATTGAGAATATGGTTCGCTCCTACATTGAGAAGGTAATTTATGTTCCAAGTACTGGAATGTTTTGTAAATTTGGTGAAGACTTCAACCTATTTCCTAAACTGCCATAAACAAATCAAACTATCTTGAGAGATGTTTTTCTGACAAGGTTGAAGTCCAACAAGCTTTTTGATGCCAGTAAACTTGAATGGGTTCTCATCAAAACCAATAGAATAGTCTGATTATATTGCTGGACTTAAGATTTCCTAATCACCTCTGGTCTCACCGTGGTACCATTTTTCCCAATAACTGTTCTTGGATGTTATTTCAAATACTCGACAGTGATTAAATTATAAACTGCTCATAACTTATGAGATGCTCTCTTGATATTTTGTATGAGGATTTTTTCTTCATAAATGAAATTACGTCAGTTAATTTTTTCTTCTGTTAATATATTTTTATGTTAGGATAAATACTAAAATGTTGCAATATTTCCTTGCTGAACTTTTTACACAGCCCAACTGTATAATTCTTGCAATTTCACCTGCCAATCAAGATCTTGCTACATCTGATGCAATTAAAATCTCTCGTGAGGTAGACCCTACAGGTGATTACTTGCCATATGGCTCTGTAAGAAGCTATGTTTACATGTTGTTTTATGCCTCATATGTACGGTTTTCTGAGTTAAGTTATGATTACTAGCAAAAGATCCTTTCCATTCTCAGAAAATTTTAATTGTTATGAACTGTTACAATCTAAAATTGGAAGTTTGTGGTTTCCTAGTAGTTGAGTACTTAATTTATCTTACGAATATTTCAGGGGAGAGGACACTTGGAGTCTTGACAAAGATTGATCTTATGGATAAGGGTACTGATGCAGTTGATGTAAGTAGAATAAGTTCTTGTTTTGGTATTAAGGCAGTACTTGGTGGTAGTTTGAATTCTTATTGTCATTTTACATCATGAGGTACATTTTGGTTTCCATAGATATTGGAAGGAAAGTCTTATCGGCTAAAATTTCCTTGGGTTGGTGTTGTGAACCGATCACAAGCAGACATCAATAAGAATGTTGACATGATTGCTGCTCGGCGTAGAGAGCGCGAGTATTTTGCTAGTACCCCAGAATACAAGCACCTTGCACACAGAATGGGTTCAGAGCATCTAGCAAAGATGCTTTCCAAGGTAGGCAAATCAACAATATATGAATTTTGTTCTATTTTGGAGGAGAACATTGAAATGTTGTATTGCTACTCTGTTTCATCTGTAATGATAACTCAATATAATGGTTATATTTCAGCATTTGGAAACTGTTATCAAATCAAGAATCCCAGGCATCCAGTCTCTTATTAACAAAACAATTCTTGAGCTAGAAACTGAATTGAGTCGACTCGGAAAGCCTATTGCTGCTGATGCAGGAGTAAGTGTTTACATTTTGTCCTCTTCTGATATCTTTATGAGCTTGTGTCTATGCAGGAATTACTAATGACTGATGCTTATGACATGCAGGGAAAGCTGTACATGATCATGGAGATTTGCCGTCTTTTTGATCAAATATACAAGGAGCATCTTGATGGAGTGTATGCATCATACTTCGATCTTCTTCATTAATTTGGCCCAGCATAGCTCTACATTTCCTACCTATAATTCGTAAATTTAGCTATTAAAAAAACCATTTTTCATTGACATGTATTTTCTTTTTTTCCTACAGGCGACCTGGTGGTGATAAAATTTACTATGTTTTCGATAACCAGCTTCCTGCTGCTCTGAAAAGGTTGCAATTCGACAAACAACTTTCAATGGAAAATATTCGGAAGCTCATTACTGAAGCTGATGGATACCAACCTCACTTGATTGCCCCGGAACAAGGATACCGTCGATTGATTGAATCTTCTGTAATTTCTATCAGAGGTCCTGCTGAGGCCTCTGTTGATGCGGTACGCTTGAAAATTTATGAAACATCGTAGCATTCATCTTTGCATGCCGAAATCATATTTTATTTTCCAACTTATTTTATCTTTCTTTTTTTCCGTTTTTTCTTTAACTATGTTTTTCTCCAATTTGGTAAATATAGAATATGTGTGCTAATGTTCATCTTGTTCAAAGCTTGCTGGGTTGCTACATTTACAAATTGCTCAAGCTTCAAATATCTAATTTTGTCTATTCCAATTCCAGGTTCATGCTCTTTTGAAGGAATTGGTTCACAAGGCCATCAGTGAGACTCATGTATGTTCCTGGTCATGCTGTAGTGCTTATTGCATTTCATTCTTTATTCTGTCATATTAGTTTTGATTGATCATCTTATTTCATGTAGTAATGTTTGATGGGTACTCAAAAGTATTTTGTAGTCTTTGGAATTGATTCATCTATGCATCTCTTATCCTTTTCCTTCAGGAATTAAAGCAGTATCCTGCTCTCAGAGTAGAGGTTGGAAATGCAGCTATTGAATCACTGGACCGGATGAGGGAACTGAGCAAAAAAGCTACACTTCAGCTTGTTGATATGGAGTGTAGTTATCTGACCGTTGATTTCTTCCGGAAGCTTCCTCAGGATGTTGAGAAGGGCGGCAATCCTACACATTCAATTTTTGATAGATACAATGATGCATATCTAAGGCGAATTGGTAAATTTAAACAAACACCTAAACTTGGCATTTGTCTTTTTTCCCATCTCTTGCTATACGCTATCTAACTCCTGAATTACTGAACATGTTGACAATGCGATGAAAATCTACATAATGCCTACTGATTTTGGGCTTTCTCTTTCTGCAATATGTGAACAGGAACCACAGTTTTGTCTTACGTCAACATGGTCTGTGCTAGTCTGCGGAACTCGATTCCCAAGTCCATTGTTTATTGCCAAGTGCGTGAGGCCAAGAAAAGCCTACTTGACCATTTCTTCACTGAATTGGGAAAAATGGATGTGAGAACAATTTTCTATTACCATATTTATTCCCAATAAATTTTGAAGTTCTTCGTTTGGATCTAGATGATTAATGTTTCCGTTTCTGAAAATTTCTTTCAGCCAAAGAGATTATCATCCTTGTTGAATGAAGATCCGGCAATCATGGAGCGAAGAACTGCACTCGCCAAAAGACTGGAGTTATACAGGAGCGCACAAGTAGAAGTTGATGCAGTTGCTTGGTCAAAGTAGATGCACAACATTTTACCGGACCATTTAAAGCTCACGATTTTTGGTTGATGATGACTGTCATTCTTTCATTTATGATTAGTCATATAGGGAAGAAAGCGGCAGGCTTATTTCATTGTATTTCTACGTGCTAGTTAGTAACCGAGATGTGATTAGGCATCTTTATTGGGCGATGATATTCGTTGATTTCATGTGCTACGCTTATATATGTTCAGTATAAATATATACTAATTTTTTTGTTTTCTTTGCCTACATCCTCTTGCATCTTATAATTTTTCGTTACAAACATGTAAAATATGTTGGAACAGATCCTTCACTTATTCTATCACGTAAGTAACAATTTTGTTAAATTCTCAGCGCTGTTACTGGTATAGTTTACCAATAGGCTCATGGTGGCATCATAATTAAAATGAGAAATGTGCATATTTGTTAATTTATGTGCTGCAGTACCTCAGTTAACATCGCTAAATGTCGTATTGTTATTTATATTACACTACATTACCTAATCAGTGGGATGGCAACAGGCGGTGCGGTGATGGGAGGTGTTTCTGATCCATTTTAATTTTTGATTCTCAGTTTTTATTTTATCGTTTTTAATAAAATAAAATAATTTTTTTTTATATAAAAAATAAATTTTTAATTTTATATTTATTTATATTAAATATTAATTAAAAATATTAATATTTTATTTTATCATTATATATATAATAATTATATTGAAAATATAAATTTAGAATTGAATAAAACATATAAATTATAAAAAATAATTAAATATTATTTGTATATATATATATTTTTTTATTTTATAAATGATATATTATAATGTATATATATAGAGTGGGGAGTACTAAATCACGATAATTATACGGGAAGAGCTCTATCGTAAGCTATTAAACGCTGCCGTTTCAGTTTCCAAACTGTTTTTAACTTGAAAGTGCCTTCCGTTGGGTGACGAAGACATTTTAACTTCCCGTCACCAACAACTGGGATCCAAAAATTAACATAATTTTCGACTAAGAAAAGAGAAGCAGCAATTGCATAGCACTCATTCGGATCTCTGAATTCATTCACTTGTAAGGTACATTCTTCTAACAATCACGTTAATTCAGGTTTAGAATTTTTTCTTTTCTTTGTGCGATATTTAATCTCTATGCATTTGCCATCTTTGATTTCTATTTTTGTGCCAAAATTTGTTGTGGTCAAAGTTTCTTTGTATGAATCGATGAGGCTTATGGATTATTTGCCTTTTAAATTGATGCTCTTGGGGTTGGTAACGCTGATTGGTCTGGTTTTTCATTCTTTGGCGTGATCTGTGGTACAGAATAAAATAATGAAGGTTAAATTGTTTCTTTTCATTTATCTGCACCTTACCATTGTCACTAGTGTACAAATTACAAAAGACAATTTTGAAGTAATTACTTGATCGCATCGTTAACTAGTAGCATTTGTAATGAAGAAGGCTGAATTTTGTAGCATTTGTCACCTGTAATGGATTGGCATTAGCAGAAGCTTGTTCTTTCAGTTTCGAATTTTGCTAGTGGAGACTTGAGAGATAATCTATTAGAGCTTACTGATTCAATTAAGAGTTAAAGTAATATAAATGATAGGCTGAGCTATAATGTGTTTCTGCCGTTTGGCTTTTGCATATGACTCTGAACTTGCATTGATTCAGGTATTAAAGTAAGCTGGAGGTAGTTGTTCAGCTTTCAGTTTCTTAGAATTCGAATGAGTATTAATAAAATGTAGATATTGCTTTATATCGGTAAACATTAAAGATTAAAGAGCTTGGTTTTTCTTTCATCTAGATGGATTCATATGTTGTTAATTACTTATAATTCTGGATGGAAGCTAACTGCATGTGGATAAGGGTTGGCAGTTTTCTCCAATCAAAATTTACTTGGTAATGCAATGCACTTGTGTGGCTAATTGTTGAGGATTTCTGGCAAAGTTGAAAGAGATGCCAATTTGGTTGGCTATGAGTAGTTTATAACAAAAATGCTTTCCTGATGGTTCTACCTGGCTTTAAATTGAGTTGAAAGTAACATACCTTAAATTGTATAAATTATTCTAAACTAAACTGCAAAATATCTAATGTGGGAGCATTCTCTGGGGATAGTTTATCAAACAGTTCTTGAGTTTTTGAAAGACTGCATATTTAATCATTTCATCCTTCATCACAGTAAATTACATAGAGAATTTTAAATTGTTTAACTACATTGTTTTTCCATGAAATATTACATTTAATCCTGTATGCATCTGTATCGTCATTGAAATATTTGGTTGACTACTGATAGCTCTCTGAATGTTCCTTGTGCATGCAGAATTGCTTTTGAGGATATCAAGAAGGAATTAGGGAAAAAAGAAGAAGAATATATGGCATAATGGCATCTGAGAGGGAAGATTTTAGCATTTCTGGGCCCTTACACCTTACTGCTATTGATTTGTAAGGCTTTCTACTAAGCACAATGGACATAGTTAACTAAGCCTTGATCCCAAACTAGTTGGGGTTGACTCTAATGGACAAAATGATTATATTTATATCAGTGTACTTCAATACTTCAAATTTAATTGATTGTCATCCTCTCATCTAACATGCTTGTTCACTGGGCTTGGTGCTATTATTGAAAATGAGCAGAAGGTCATGTGAAGTATTGCATTCACACTGTGGAGATTAGTAGACAAATGCAAATTTTGTGTGCAATGGAGCAATGTGAATACTTTTTACAGACTATGCTATGGCCATTATATGTTGACTTGTGTAGGCAGTTTCTCTGTGACTCTTTCATGAATTATGTTCTGTGAGATATTAAAAATTCATTTACATTGTTATATGTGTGTGGTAATTGATCCCTCTACTTCTTTCAACGTATTACTAGAAATTTCGAGTACATTGAAATAGAAACTGATCTGATCTTCTCCTACACAAAATTTATACTTGTGCAATATTTTGTATCAATGGAATGCTAGGAAAATAATATCTTCTGCTGTCTTATGCAGGACAAATGCGCATCATCGAAGGTCTGTAGCAGCCTGTTTAGTTCAGGGTGTTTATGTTGTAGAACGGGACCGTCAGCAGCAGCGTCAAGGCACCCAAGCTCTTGCGCCTCCTTGGTGGGAGTTCTTCCAGTTTAAGTTGCTCCGTCATCTGAAAGACGATGCTGATTTTTCTATTTTTGGTGCCATTTACGAGTACAAAGCTCCACCATCTCATTCTGAGTTGTCAACAGTTGGAATTCCACGATATGTTATCGCCTTCAGAGGAACCCTAACAAAACCAGATTCTTTTTCACGGGATCTTGAGTTGGATTTCCACTTAATCCGAAATGGACTCCACATGACATCTCGCTTTGAGATTGCAATGCAAGCCGTCAGAAACATGGTTGCTTCTGTCAGTAATTCAAATGTTTGGTTAGCTGGTCATTCCCTTGGGTCAGCCATGGCAATGCTTGCTGGGAAGACTATGGCCAAGACCGGCATTTTTCTTGAAGCATTTTTATTCAATCCACCGTTCTTTTCAGCCCCAATTGAGAGAATTAAAGATAAGAAAGTGAAACATGGGCTTCGAATAGCTGGAAGTGTGATCACAGCTGGACTTGCTCTTGCTGCTAAGAAAAATTATAACAATTCTAGGTCTGTTGATCCATTTCTTGCTCTGTCTGAGTGGGTCCCTTGTTTATTTGTGAATCCGGCAGATCACATCTGTTCAGAATATATTGGATATTTTGAACACAGGAAGAAGATGGAGGACATTGGAGCTGGAGCTATTGAAAGGTTAGCGACGCAACACTCTCTTGGAGGTCTTTTTATGAATGTAATGGGAAAGGGATCAGACTCAGATCCTGTGCACCTTATTCCATCAGCAAATCTGATAGTTAATTTAACTCCTTCACGGGATCTCAAAGAAGCTCATGGAATTCACCAGTGGTGGAAGCCTGAGCTCAACTTGAAGTCCCAGCTTCACAAGTACAAATAGTTTATGGAAATGTTTTGGAATTTCATATCCTGATATTTCTCGTACAATGGCATTTGGAGATTATGGAACACGGTTTTCTTTGGGAAGTCTCATAGCAGCGAGGAAAGTGATTGTTTCTACCCAGTCGATAGATCACTGGCGTTTGAGATCTGCCCTTTGTATAATTTTCAATCAAAAAAGAAGAAAAAAAAAGTATCTGATTTTTTACTTTGGCTTTTTTGACTATGCCACACTACGTTGTGTTTCTTGTTTAAATGCTTGGAGATCTTAAATTAAAACATTTTATCCCCAAATGCTTTGGGTAAATTGTAAAGCATTTTTTGTGATCCTTGACCTGGTTTTCTTGATAATGCATCACTTACTGTGATAACCGTTATCACCAAAGCCACCGGGCTCCTTCATACGGGGGTTTCCAGTCATGGCCCCCTGTGTACACCAGTTTATCCCCTTTGATACCTAAATGAGACATTAAAAGTAAATACAACTGCAAGTTACTGTGTGAAATCCACACTAGTAAGTGAGAAATTGAGCAAAACCCATAAGCGGAAAGAGGACCGAGTGGTTTGCAATGCATCTGTGATTCAAGACCTGGGAGATGTCATGACAAAGTCAAAGAAAGAAAAAGATTTAAAAAATAAAAAGCACGCGAATCTCAAGACAGTGGAAAACATTAAATGATGATCCTTGTGTCGTCTGTCTGGCTCTGCTGCCTCATCAACGCTCAGTAAAACTTGGTCCCACAATTTCACAGTAAAAATTCCGCACTTTCCGCCAGTAACTCTACCATTTTTTACCGCCAATCATTATCGCCACCGAATAAATCACTGCGCATGAAATTTGTACCTGCCTATGCAGCATCAGCAACCCCCCAATCCAAGCCGACGGTCCGATGATGTTCACCCCGGCTTCTCGCTATTCACTGACTGGCTACTGTTACTTTAAACGGCGCCGTATCACTACCCAAAAAAAGAGCCGCACTTCACGCTTTCTTTTTAGTGCATTCTGACATTAGTTGACGCGATGATTGGACTTCAACTTCAAGTGAGCCTGACTCTTAAAATTATTATTATTACAGACATTATCCTTTGCTTACAGTCCAATTTACCCAAATCAAAAGCAAATTCACAATTCTTTGAAACTTAAAGCTCTTAATTACTAATTAAAGGGAAGAAAAAAAAACAGCAGCTTAAATGGAGCTCAAGCGTCAAAAGAGCCACCAACTTCTACTTGCAAAAAATTTAACAATAATAAAGATCTAATTTTGTACACTTCGTTTTCTCTAATTGGGTAAATGGAAACCAACTAAAACTTTCGATTACAAAAATCAAAGAAAAACTACTAGCAGTGAAACCCTAACACAGATCCATCGTTGACAGAAATATCAACTCTACATCCAGATTTCGCATTCACGTGATGTGTGAAGAAATGCAATACCCGAACTCGACCCGCCATGTCCATTCTCGACTCTATCTGCATCGTGGGTCCCACCCGAAACCCGTTACTAGGCCATCCACCTCCGCCGCCAAACCCACCTCCACCGCCAGCGGTCACTGGCGGTCCCACCACTGCACTCGCACCCACGGCGGTTGAAATCGGAAACGACTGCACGGCAAAAGTAGCGGCCATGTACTGGGTCTGACCCGCCGCGATCTTGCCAGCAGGTATGAACATGAAACCCACTTGGGAGCCGGAGTAGATGAGCTGAATAGTGCTGTCGTAGTGGGAGAAGGCGGCCTTGTTAGGGTTCCTGACAGTGACGTACTGGGAAAACGTGAAGTTGACGGTGTTGTTGGACATGGAGAAGGACGGAAGCTGGACGGAGTTTACGGAAATCTTGGGGTCTTTGGGTTTAAAGACGGTGAAGAAGACGATAAGAATTACTATTACGACGAAAATCAAGAAAATTGTGGCGACTATACACGAAGCTAAATTTGTACGGCCTGACGGAGGTCTCTGCGGTTTGCTCATTTTTGGGTGGATAAAGAATTCTTTGTTTTCTTGATCTAAAATTGAAGAAAAGAAAGGAAGAACGAAAATGAAAAAGAAAGGAGGAAGAATCTGAGGAGAGAGAGAGAGAGAGAGAGAGAGAGAGAGAGAGAGATGGGGTGTCTTTGGACGTGATTGTGGGTATATAAAGTGAGGAAAGTGATAGGAGTGAGTGGCTCTGGTTTTTGTTGAGAATGTTGTGAGAGACAGAGAGAGAGAGAGAGAGAGAGAGAGAGAGAGAGATTATCTGAAAGTGAGGATTTGGTAAACTTTTGACTTGTCTTTTCCTCTTTCATGCGTTGTATTTCTTTCTTAAGGTTTATTTTCTTTTAAAAATGTCTAGTTAATAATTAATTAAGGGAATTTTCACATATCTCCCCTGAGGTTTGGTGAAATAACACATAGAGGAAAGATATGACGTAATTTACACATACCTCCCCT
Organism: Melia azedarach; assembly: GCA_028052125.1. Lineage (NCBI taxonomy): Eukaryota > Viridiplantae > Streptophyta > Magnoliopsida > Sapindales > Meliaceae > Melia > Melia azedarach. Next base: position 702,361 of record CM051401.1, on the reverse strand, counting down.
CTCATTTAACGAAAATCTACTTTTTCGTCTCTTACCATCCAATTTTTGTTAAAAAGTCAATTTCGCCCTCAACCTATGTGATAATTAGAAGCTACAAATGTGAATATCATGTTTATAAAAATGTTAAAAAATAGAGCAAAAGAAAATGCAATTGTAAAGTTACTTTTTCCTTTTATTTCACTATATAGACACACAAGTTACTTTGTACATACACAAATGATGTTCTGTACAAAATCAACATTACTCCTAAAATTTTGACAACAATGCCAATTTAGCTCCCAAAACACAGCCACTAATTCTAGTTTTTACAATTACCCCACAACAAATCAACTAGTACTAAAAACACCAGTTATCCTAATTTTATCTATTCTCCTCATCCTGCAAAAATAACATAATGTCAATGTCATAACAAAAAAAAAAAATTACAATTGACCTCAATCATGCACACACACAGCAACTTCAAAGGAAAAATAAAAAAAATAAAATAAATTACAAATTGGCATAAACCTTCCCACGCATAGCAACATTTTCTTTTGCTCCATTTTTTAACATTTTTATAGACATGATATTTACATTTACAGCTTCTAATTATGACATAAGTTGAGGGCAAAATTGACTTTTTAACAAAAATTGAATGTTGAGAAACGGAAAAGTAGATTTTCGTTAAATGATAAGGGAGGTATGTGTGAATTACATTATACCTTTCCTTTATGTGTTATTTCAACAAACCTCAGGGGAGGTATGTGAAACTTCCCCTAATTAATTATTACCAAAATAAAAAATATATTTAATAACAGAGGATAAACTGTTGTAAGTTATAATAATTTTAAAAAATTTTAAATTTATATAAAATATTATTATACTCTTATATATAATATTTATTAAAAATAATTATAAATTTTTAAAATTTAATAGAATACAACACATTTATATAAAATATATTAATAAATAAGTAAAAATATTATTTTAATAATATATTAACAAAATATTTTTATTGTAATTAATTGTAAGAAATTAAATAATAATAAATTACATATTTATAATTATAAAAAATTAAATGCAAATAAAATATAAATAAATAATAATTTTATTAATAAAATTTAGATTTATAAATTTATTTATTTATAATATATGTTTAATAAATATTTATGTTTATAATGTAATTTAAATAAAATATATATATTTAAAATATAAATAAAATAATAAAATAAAAATATTAATAATAAATAGTAATATAATTTGATAGCATATATTTAATATGATAAAATAAAAATATTAATAAAATAAAAACATAATATATATTAATAAGTATTATATTAAATATGTGCTATCAAATCATATTAGTATTTATTTACTAATATATTTTATCAAATTTTAAAAATTTATTAATTATTTTTAATAAATATTATGCATAAGAGTATAATAAATATTTTATATAAAATTAAAATTTTTTAAATTATTTTTAAAATTATTAAAATTTATAAAAATATTTAGTTAAATTTTAGGGATTAAAAATACTTTTATCCTAAAATAACAGACGGTGCATAAATAGGTTAGGGTCACATTTTGTTGTAATTTTTTTACTTTTTTGTTATTGAATTTTATTAATATAAAACTTATGGAATGAAAGTTTAAAAAAAAAATGTTAAATGGAGACAAAGATGGGGGAACGGTGGGCCCACTTAAATGGGGACCATTTTTTTTAATTATTTTTCTTTTTGAAGTTAGTTGGGGGATCAATACAATAAATTTAGAAGGAAAAGAGGAGAATGTTTTTGTTAAGATATTTAACAAAATGGGATCTTCTTAATTGTCTGAAATTTCCCTTACGAAAAACGAATCTCTCTTCTTTTCTTTTCAACTTGCTATGGTTACTCTAGACAGTTTTTATCCAAGAATTAAGGATAACTTAAAGGGTAAGACGCTGTTATTTATTTGTTTATTCATCTTTTGTCTCTTGTTAGAACTTGAGTTCAGTCAAAAATGGAGTCTATATTTTCTTTTCACATGCTAAAGGGGGACAAGATTTGATGTTGCTGTCAACATTCAAAAGATGGTGAAAAAATTGGCGGGAAATTGAAGCAGCGGGCAGCAGCCTGTAGAGTGCAGAGCCAACCTTGGCCCCTCTGTCAGGGAAACCAGTAGAGTGTTAGTGTAGTCGGTCCATTACGTCTTTACCAATAATTGAGGCTGCTTCTGCTTCTGCACTAATGGGCAAAGAAGGGTATAAAATTGGTGTTATTTGTATTTTATTATCACTATTTTGCATTGAATTAACACCAATTTACGGTAAATAGTAAATACGGATGTGTCCGCAACAGATACAGAAAGAACTAATGGGAAAAAATAATGAAGTTTTTGCATTTTGGAAGGCCCGTGAGCATGACCCATTTGCTCTGCTTAATGCTGAAAGGGAAAGGACTTGTTACAGGCCCTGTGCCAAACCAATTTGTACGATGGGCTACTAATTCACGAGACTCAGAAATATTGTTTGTAGGAATGATGAATTTGTTTGCATGCTTGTGTTAGGTCAACTACTACATCAAAGTATATTGTGTGTATGAACGAGGGAAGGAAAAGAATGAAGCCTGGTGGCAGCAAAAATATGAGCTGCCTGCAATTCTAAGTTTGTATTCCACGTTGACAGCTTTAAAGGAAAGGAAAGGAAAGAAAAGGGTTACTACCATTGCCTTGGAAAAACTATAAAAAACTGGGAACAAAAGTGATGGAATGATTGGCAGATTGTTTGCAAATACTAGAATATCATACACAGAAGATGTTAACCCATAATTGGTGCTTTGCAACAAAAGAGAACTTGAGAATATTATGCAAGCCATCATGCTGTATATCTCATTGGCTGTCATTTCTATATAATTAATTTTCCAGCGCAGATGAACATCACTGACTTACACATTTTAAAAGAAAGTGAAACCTGCCCCTACCTAAGTTGCCTGTAACTCCCAAGATCTTAAACCGATACCACCTGGAGATGAACATACGAGTATCCAGGATTTTAAGATCCTGTTTTGAGTTATGGCCCTGGCGATCTATTTAATCGTAGCAGACTTATTATTCATCATCTTAAACTTCTTCTGCTCAACATTTCAATACAATACTAAGTAAAAGTTGACAGAAGTGAAAGTAATATAAAAGCTTTTAGGTCCAAATCTAGACCCAATATGAGCCAATTCACAATTGTGCAATGGGCAGTCCATCCAAAAATGGACTGTTTCATTCATTAAATACATACAAATTATTTACGAACCAGATGAAATTATTTTGTGAGCTTGTCAAGCCGGGAATCCATGATTTCAGAGATGGTTTTGAGAAATGCAGCTTCACTCATGCCAGGAAGTAAGGAATCCCGGGCTTCGCGAACAATTTCCTCAATAACAGATTCCTTGTATATAGTTTCTCTACACATGATGCTTCCTATGGTGAAAGGAGTGAGACCTCTCTCTACACCTTTCTTCAGAAGCATGGTGGTGATACGGAGTGTTCGGGCACACTCCAGAGGGATATTCCATCCATGGAATTTCAGAAGTGCAATGTCTTGTTCAGCATCCAATGACTTTATGTAGTCAATTGTCTGAGGAGAATAAGGTTGTCGAGCTTGCGGCCAGTAAAGCCAATCAAATGTGCAATCTTCAAACTGCAAAGAGAACAAAAGATTTTTAATTCCAAAACCTGAATGATCATTTCTTTAAAAGAATTGCCAGGGCGACAGACAATACCTACTAATTAGCCACAACCAGTAGTAGAAAAGATAAGCAAATAGTAATCAGCAAGAACATCATCTAAAACTATTCACCATGGAGGCACTGAAGCCAAATGAACAAAACATAGAACAAGAATTTGTAACGTTTCTTGCCACCTCTGCCACTGGTTTTTCTTAGCCCAAAAAATGGGTGAAACCATTCATAATCTTCCAAAACTTTATCGAGGGGTAAAATGGTTGATAGACAAATGCATGTAGATTGACCAAACTCTACCAAATTCGTTTTTTCTAGTAATCATCTCTTACCCATTCCACCTATGACATCTGGCCTCAAAATTTCAGTTACTGAATTTTTCATTTCTTAAATAAACCCAACCCAAGCACACCCAATTGTCATCCCTATTTGACAATTTCTAACAATCTACGTTTACTTTTAAGTTATAAAAAAATGAAGTGTTGCAACTACGTCTAAGCTGGATCATTTGGGCATAAAGTTATATAAATGTTAAAGCACATATAACAAAGAACAACATCCAAATAATTAGAACTATTGATTAGAAAGTAACACTTACATTCTCAGGCAAGCAGTAGCCATGATCAATTGGAATGAGCACGGTCTGACCGTTGTCTCCCTTTCCAACCAAAATGTTACCGGCATGTCTGTCTGCATTTGCCATCCTTATATCAAACACACTGATCTTGTGTACCTCCTCCACAGGGAAAGCCCCGGGACCTCTATCCTCGCAATCCCCTTCATTCTTCATGAACATCTGTAACGATCCCACCTTAATATTTTTCAGTGCATATTCGTAACCATCTGGATGGTTAAATCCTCCGTGCAAGCACCGGACCATAACCGTGGGAGGTACACCGGCAAAGCCCATTATCTCACCAGATAATGAGCGAGGACCGCCCTTGGGATGATCTAATATATAAGCAGCAACTTCCCTCAAGGCTCCTTCTCCAACCCTAGTCCCTCGCTTCAGTCCTTCACCATCAGACGACACAGGTAGTCCCCTGGGGTTATTCACTGCATTCGGCTCTTCATCAATGGGCTTAAACACAGAAACATACTCCATTCCTAATGAATCTTGCATAAAATAAGTCCCCCCTGTGCCATCAGATGATCTGATGGGTTGATTTCCTCTTTCCAACCCGTCAAAGGTAGAGTTAATCATATCCCAAATAGCTGATGACAATTTCACCTTGGGATTAATAATAACTGGTTCCAACCAGAAATCTCTAACAAATGGTTCTCTACTCACAACATGAAACTTCTTTGATGGTTTCTCTCCTTGATCTACATTATCTGTTCTCTCATTCGATTTTGCTGCCACAACAGAGAGCTCGAAATCTTTCTCAACAGGCTTAGCCCTAACTTTTGCAGATTTCTGAACCAATAAATGAATCACAGCATCATTATCATTACAGATATCATCAATCAATCTCTGATCATCAAGCTTCTCACCTTGACAAAATATCTCTTGTTCATCAACACCAACAAAACCTCTCCCTTTCTTAGCAATCCTTTGCTTCAAATATGCTACATTTCGATGCCTATCAACATGAAACTCAAATTCTTTTCCGCAACTGGTCCTAACAGTAATAAGCAAAAGATCGGACAACTTAAGAACCAAATGCAAAACATTCCCACCAGTAACACCATAATCTTTGACACGTGAATGCTTACGGGCCAATTCCCTCCCTCCAAAAACAAGCTTTTGCTTTTTCACTACAAACCCTTGACATGTTTGAATCCTAAGCTTCACTGATTCAATTGAATCAGTTTCCAACACATGCATTGGCACTAAAGAACCAGAAACACTCAAAAATATCAAGATTGACTCGCTTGAAGATCGTCCGGTTAAGTTAGTACAGTAACCGGGAGAATGAAGAATGGGATTCAAGGCAATATCAGCAGCAGACATATTGGAATAAAGTTTCGATCTTTTTCAAGAATCAAGAAACTTTTCGATTAAACTGGACTAAAAGAGCAAAACCCAGAAGCTGAAATTCGATAACCATCAAAATGTACCAGCTTCTGGGTTCAGAGTAGAGAGATTAGAACAACTGGTACATCAAAGGGAATGCTGTACATGTCTGTGGAGCAAAAGAGGAAAGAGAAAAAAAAATGAGTGCGGATTCTTTACCCTCAGAAAGAATCGAAGGAAAATGAGCGAAAAATCAGAGTTTTAAAGATCTGATGGCAATTATTTGCCGATTAATTTTAGACGATAACTCGCCGTTTTGCCGTGATTGGTGTTCTTCGGTTTTGATTGAGGGCGATCTTTTTGCCGATTTTTTCTGGACCGTTAAAACTGTTCGTCGTCGATAAGAGAGAAGGAAGAACGGTATTGTAGCCGTTGGCTCTATATAAGCGTTTGACTCAACGACTCTGACGGAACATGATTCAATTTATTTAGAAAAGAAATGACGACGCATTCTGTTACTAACGGCCGTTCGCTGCCTATTAAAAGAAGAGAAAGTGTCTCTGTCTCCCACTAGGTAACTTCGTTGAAGAAGCGACTCCTGAATTACCAAAAAGCCCTTCGTAATTTCGCAAAAATAAATGAGTTATGTGTAAATACTGTATAGTTCCTTTTAGTGGATAAGGATATAAACAAATACAAAATAATAATTACATAAGAAAAAATTTATTTTGAGGTAGTACGGGGTTTAATTAAACTGATATGGATAGCATGGGTTTTAATTCTGGATAATGTCATAGATACAAATTTTTTCTTTTATACAATAAATTGAAGTATTTATTTTTATTATGAACAAATTTAATACAAAAATATTTTTATATTATTATTTATAAATTTAAGATGAAAATGATAAATTTCACCTTCAAAAAATTAAAGTTATATTCTTTATTGTTACTCAAAATTGCTTCAAATTACTCCAATGATACTTAAAAACTTATAATATGATCTAATAATAATTTATTTATTTTTTTAATAAATATTATTTTATTGTTATGAAGATACATTTATTAGATGATTTTATATAAAAAAAATCTGTAGGTAGTAATATAATAAAAAATTTACAAAATTATAATTTTCAAATAAATTAATCTTTTTGTATTAACTAAAATGTTAATGAATAAACAATATACAGAAAATTAAAAAACTATAAATAAATTTCTTAAAAGATTAATAATAAATTCAATATTAATTCTAATAAAACTATGGTGATTTTTTTTATGATAAAATAAAATATTCAATAAAAGTTGGAAGAAATATTGATCATCATTTGATGAAGGTCAATTCGGTCATTCCACTCCTCAGATGTATCTGCCTAGTATTATTACACGGACACAGCGATTGGCGGAGAAAGCAATTGGATTTTGAATGACGAACACGAACGTAGTGCCGGTAACGTTCGTCTGTTAACGAGAAAATGACGTGGCAGTTCAGATGGCGGTAGTATTGTTGTCTGTACATTGGGTTGGGAAGTTAGATTGACCCCCTGAGATATTTTGTTTGTTTCATTTTTCAAATCTTGCCATAAAATTTAGCTTAAATTAAATTTGATGAGGGCGTCGAAATAAGGAATTAAAATGAGAAATTATGTTAATAAATATATAAATTAAAGTATTAATATAGGAAGTTAAAGCAATTAATAAAACACAATAAAATTAATTGAATTATGAGGCAAAACATAAATAGAGGTTCTGAACCTGACCCATTTGTTTGTTAGTGTTGTATAAAATGGATCCGTTGGGTTTTCAAGTACCGAAACCAATGCCGTTGCATTCGAAAAGGGTCCCCAAATCCAAAGCACTCAGCTCTTTTGTAGCTTAATGTTTTATCATTCTGTCTATGGACCCAACAATCGATGATCATCAAACCGGGATATTCTACTATGCATGTAATCGTACCATACAATGTACATCTCTCACACCTTTTAATTTTCAACTTTGTAACGTGTACAATTACAGATTTATTTTATAACATAAAAGTTTTTAATTGTGATGAAATAGACACGTAGAATTAAATGGATGATGATGTGTCCACATTCCACAAACTTAACTTAACTTTTGCTGTTTCCTTGAACGAGCAAAATGAATGAGATCGGCCAACACATGCATGCACCTGGCGATAAGGAGACCTTCAATGCAATGAGATTGGCTCGGCTTTTAATTCAATTTAATTTAAATTACTGAAAAGAAGAAAGAGGCACGTAGAAAATTGTATTATTGTTCGTCCATCATTCATTCATTCATTCGAGATTTTCAGTGTAGTATGGGATTTGATTTGTGGGCCTGAATTCGCCATGCCCAGCTTTTGCGTTCTTTCTTTTTTATTTTATCAATTAATAAAAAATTTAAAATTTTATTTTTCGTAATAAAAAATTAAGACTAATTTATGTTGCGTTATGGTGTTGTAAAGTTATTGTGATATTTAAATCACCGCTGGGCAGTCGGTGGGAAAGTTCGAAGGATGCTTAGGACACATGTCCCACTGAGAGTAATAGTCGTTGGCAGATATTCCGTTTTGGTCGGCGGTACAGCAGCACAGGTCTCGTTCTTGTCGTCGTTCTTGTCGTTTTCTCATTTTACCCTTTTCCGTCTCGGCCGTTCGGGTGATAACTTTTAACGGAGTTACAAAATGACCCGGACAAAAGTATTGGACACTCGGGCTCAATCCCGTCATGATTATATTGGGCTAAGGCGAATACTAGAGAAGCTTCTGTAAATTCTGAGGACACCCAATCCAAGGCTGTTGAGGACAGTTGTGTCTTTTTAGCAATACATATTCAACGTCTTTCTTTACCCGCCAATTGATTCTTCCGTCTCCCTCTCACCTGAGGCAAAAATGGCAAATCTTGTTTTTTTTCTTCTTTGCATGATATCAGTCATCGTTAACACCTCAAGAGCTCTTCACTTTCCTCGAGATTTCTACAACTTCTCACCAGACTTCATCACCATTGAAGATTTATCATCAATATCACCTTCTCCTTCTCATTCATTCTCCCAATCTCCACCTCCAACACCAGCAACATCATCGAAAGTGCCGGTTTCTGATCCTCTGGTTCCCGCCTTCTTTGTAATCGGCGACTCCTCTGTTGACAGTGGTACTAATAATTTCCTTGGCACGTTTGCTCGGGCTGATCATCTTCCTTATGGCAGAGACTTTGATACTCACCAGCCTACCGGAAGATTCTGCAATGGAAGAATCCCAGTCGACTATCTTGGTAAAATCTCTGTTTCATTGGTTTATTTCTTTTCCCTCTTGCTATGTTTTCTCTGTCTGTTTGTTTTCTTGATTTTGAATTTTGGGTTTTAACAAAGTAGAAAGAATGAATCTTTTGAATCTTATAGGTTGTTGGTCGTCTGGGGGGTTGGTTTATTTATTTATTTTTTCCTTCTGGTTTCAATATATTTGGCTGCTGAGAAAGTATGGAAATGTGTTTACTACTTAAGTTCACTCAAATTTCGATCACATTTTCTTGGATGGAAATTCTTGATTTTCTGAAGCTGTTGTATATGCATCTCTGATCTTACTTGGGCTTCATTAAATAAAATTGATTTGAATTTAAGATTTTTCTGACTAGGTTTGTCTGTTTGAGTACTTTGATTAGCATTGCGCCTGGGGCTTCCCTTTGTACCTAGTTATCTTGGACAAACTGGAAGCGTCGAAGATATGATTCAAGGAGTGAATTACGCATCTGCTGGTGCTGGAATTATTTTCTCAAGCGGCTCGCAACTGGTATGCTTTCCACTTCATTTCTTGATAATCCTGCACAGCAAGAGAAAAAAGATTTTCTAAGCAGAATTCTTCCTTGATGTAATATGTTTCAGGGTCAACGCATTTCCTTGACACAGCAAATTCAGCAGTTCACAGATACTTATCAGCAGTTTATTCTGAACATGGGTGAAGATTCCGCAGCAAATCTGATCTCCAACTCTGTGTTTTACCTTTCAATTGGGATAAATGACTATATACATTACTATCTGCCAAATATATCTGATGTGCAAAACCATTACCTACCTTGGAGTTTCAACCAGTTCTTGGCATTAACAGTGAGGCAAGAACTTAAGGTAATTATTTGCGTCCACTGTTTCTGATAATTTATAGTGTGTTGTGTTATTTGAACTTTCTAACTTGTAAATTTTGATAGAACAGAACTTGTACAACATGAATGTCAGGAAAGTTGTGCTCATGGGGATGGCACCTATAGGTTGTGCACCTCACTATTTGTGGAAGTATAACAGTGAAAATGGAGAGTGTGTTGAGGATATAAATGACATGATCATGGAGTTCAATTTTGTTATGAAATACATGGTTGACGAGCTTCGGCAGGAGCTTCCCGATGCCAATATCATCTTCTGTGATATGTATCAAGGCTCTATGGATATAATCAAGAATCATGAGCGATATGGTAAGAGCAAGATCATTTGGACTTCTTTTGCAAATCAAAGAATTTTCGTCAGTGCAAATATCTCAACTGTATGCCTTTTCTATTCAGGTTTCAATGCTACTACTGAAGCTTGTTGCGGGTTAGGGAAGTTTAAGGGGTGGATATTGTGCCTATCTCCAGAAATGGCTTGCAGCGATGCTTCAAGTCATATCTGGTGGGATCAGTTCCATCCAACTGATGCAGTGAATGCCATTCTTGCAGACAATGTGTGGAATGGCTTGCATACCAAAATGTGCTATCCGATTAACTTGGAAGACATGGTTGCTCCTAATTTCTGAATGATTTTATCAAGATTTGGTCCTGGAATTTTCTATTCTACCAATTACTTTGCATATGTTGATGAGAATAACAGAAGTTCATTTCCAGGGGAAGAAGATTGTGAAGTTCAATATTAATGTTGTATACAACATTAGCAAATTGTTAATTGATGTATTGGGGAAAATAGCAATACGTATCATTGTTCTTGGTAATTCAAGGTTATTATTTTCACAGGAGGCTGTTGATCTCGTCTTCAATGTCTGATCTCAGAACAAAACTAGGAAATGCAGTTGTGATGTCCCTGCAACAAACGATATTATATCCATGTTAATTTGTTTTCTAAACGGCTATAGAATTGGATAATAGTATGGATTGAAGTGAATATAAATCATCTCATATAAAGCACACGGGGAAATTACTTCAAATATGGGATTGTCATGTTCTTCAGCGAGGATGGATTGCGAGACACAAACTCCTTCCACTCTTCAAGATCAATTTTTCCATCTCCTTTTGAATCTACGTCCTCAAATGTCTGCACAAATACAAGGTAAGAATATTCTTAATCATAACATCTTCATATAAATCTGCACATATATCATCAAGTCATACCTTGTCAATAATAGCCTCAATAATGTCTTCAGATAAAATCAAGTCTGACTCCTTTAGCAGTGCTAAAATCATTTCCCTAACCTTTTACCATATGAAGTGCAAAAATAACTTAGTCAATCAATATTTAGAACTTGAGTGTATATACTTAAAATACCTCCCTTTACCTCCCCTCTTCTGATGAAGCCTGTTTCCCGTAAATCGTATAAGTGAAAAGCGACTACCATATCGGATGCCAAGTCTTAGTACATTGTTCAGAAGAGCGTGCACATATATACATAGATGAGAAGAGAAGAATTGCATACAACTAATTTTTTCCTCTAGGGGTGCTTCAGGATGGAAGATACTCAGAGATCGAACAAACTCATCAAATTCTATCACCCCATCTTGTTTCAAGTCAAATAGTTGAAAAACCTTAAGGTGGAGGAATAATAGAAACAAAAGCATGAGAATGACTGTAGAAATTGCTTTGTAAAAAGTTTCAAATCATTTAAGTATAAGTTGTCTTTTTTTTTTTTTTAAATTCAAAGTGGTAAGCTGACCCTGTCTGCAAAGAGACTTTGTTTCTTGCTGTTCCTGAATAAGCCAAGCTGAAACTCTTCCTGCATACAAAAAACTAAATTTAGAACGAATACATTTTGCTTACTTTGATATCAAAATTTGTTGCATTCACATAAGGTATTGGTTTTTCAATCATGAATTTGTATTCGTACATGTGCGTAACAAGTGGAACTTACTTTGCTTATAATCCCATCATCAACTAAGGAACGGCTTAATTTCTTGAACAACTCATACAAAGCTTCAACTTCAGTTTCATTGACTGCAGAACATAAGCCAAGAGAAAAGAAAACTAAACCAGAGAAAAATCTTAAACCTGAAAGTGGTGAATGTAGACGAAGTGAAGCTTACAGTAGGTCTGAGCAGCAAGAGCAGCTGAGTTTCGACGTTTGATTCGCTGCTTCATGCAAACACAGCCCATGAAGGAAGGCGTTCTCTGAGCTAAAAGGACAGCTAATAGTAAAAGGACAACTATGTACTTGTTTAAATAGAAGGATTTGCGAGAATCTTGCTCCAGCAGAATATGTGCCAAACAAATATGCAAGAATCGTGTTCTATATGTAGAATACAAAGAGCTTTCCATGTGATAGTAGTGCAAGCTTTAGCTTTTCTAGAGTCAATTATCTACAAGAATTTGCAAGCATCATGTTCCAGGTACTGAACTCTCCATGTGAGGATGCTACTAAGGTTTTTTAGTCTCAAATCACCTGAACGTTTTAAGTATGAATCACAAGCACAATTACTATGTCTTTGCGAGTGTTTAGTGTACTCGGCTCTCTATTCTTTCTCAGACCATGAAGAAAAAGGTGAAATTAGTGGAACACGTTTCAGCTGCTGTTCAACATTGTCGATAACATCTTTAAGAAGTTGCACGTACGTTTTTACAAGAATTATTTCAGAGGTTCGATTAGATTATGCTAATCCTTCAAAGGGGTAAATGGGTTCTGATTATTGGCCTTTTCCAGCAATGATATCCAACTTAATGGCCAGCAGGATTGATCATTTTCCGGTTCTCTCCACTCAAAATCATTTACCACAAAAGATACAGAAAGAATTTGACAACACAAGCATATAGCTATGGAGATTTTTGTTCTCTGTACATTTTCGTCAAGTTTCAATTTGTTTTCGTTTCTACCAGACAGGCTGATGGGAATGGAATCTTTCTATGCAAACAGCTGGTCAAGCAGAATATATTGTTATCTTTAACTACAATTTTTCTTTTTTGACAACTATAAAGCTGTATCATTAAGCACTGCTTATATTCTCATAAATCAAGAATTATTTTCACGAATAATACGGAGGATAAGTGCCTATTTTTGGTCTGTTCCTCCATTTCGTGATTCTAAAAGCATCTCAAGGGGAAAAAGAGGAAAAGGAGAATAAAAGTACAAGGAATAAAAGAAAGGTGTAAAATTATTGACACAAATGGAAAGCCACACTAACTTAAAAAGAGTGGCAGCTGAAAATTGTTCTTTGTAAGCTTCAGTTGATAGAAGAGAATAAGTCCTAGGAAAAGAAATCTACAGAGAAAATGGACAAGTTCCATATAATGAATCGGTAAAATGTGTTGTTAATAAAGCAGAACACACATTGGCTAATCTCATTGCGCTGCACTTCAAGGGAGGAATCTATTTTTTTTTTTTTGATCCTCTCGATACTTCATTAAGTGTAACCATGAAATGTTTTCTGTTGTTGACAGGGAGTTTTCTCAATGTTTCCAGCATCTAAGAAGGAAAGAACTCAAAACTAATCTTATTGACAATTATTTTTAATCTCGAACTTCACTGTGCAGCACGAAGCTGGGAAATGCTAGTGTTATTTCCCTGGAAAATAGAAGTCAAATTCAAAAAATCAACAAATTGGTAACATCTAGAAAATCACCACTGGATACTCAAACAGATGAACAAAATTTAGCAGATAAATAATAGAGTTTTCAAGGACCTACTTTAAATATGGAAGAGTCATGTTCTTTAAGATGGCTGGATTTTTTGCTACAAATTCTTTCCACTCTTCCAAGTCAATCTTCCCGTCCCCATTTAAATCTGCATCCTTCATTGTCTGTATAAACAAGAATACAGATGAGTATCTACAAAGAAGAACGTGGTAACTACATCAAATTATTAGCTGTATGTATACTGTACAGAACCTTGTCTATAATTGATTCGACAACATCGTTTGAAAGTGTCAGATCTGATTCACTCAGAAGAGCCAGTACCATTTCCTTCAGCTTCCAGAGTAATAATATTAACAGCATAGATATTTAGAATCAGATTTGCAGATATCATTTCAGTAAAATTAAGACGTAAGCATTAGTGGTACGAGTTCAGGACCGATGAAAAAAGGGTACAAGATTTTTGTACTACCACTAGGAGGAAGAGATAGTATGCCAAATCTGACAAAACCCTACACATGATGAAGGACTAATTTAACAATCACTATGTAGAGTACATGAACAAGTCTAGTGGAAAACAATAATAATCATCGTAACAGTTGCTTCATTGCATTTCATGCATGAAATTAGATTAGAAGTTTATGAAAATTGTTGTCAGTTAAAAAATTTCCCTTGTACCATATCAATGGTGGGCATCAACCATTGAAGATGTATGCGGAAGATATAAACAGTTCAAGCTGCAATATTCAGTCTTTCTATTCAGCGCCTTATCTGAAAATCAATAAAAAAAAATGCAGAAAAGAGCAAAGTCGCTGAGTATTCACCTCATCATGCTCTATGTAGCCGGTCTGCCGAAGATCATACAATCGAAATGCAACTGAAAAACATTTATTCCATTGTAAGATCATAAACATATTTGACAAAGCAGGGGATCTATCTAGGAAAATCCAAGCACATAAAGTCATATCATGTGTGAATGCCAAACGTAAAGCAAGGACAAAAGATGTGTTTTTCTGTTACGATATAAGATATCTTACATGCAACTTTCTTTGCTTGTGGAGCACTTGGGTGGAAGATGCTTAGTGACCGAACAAATTCTCCAAATTCAATTACACCATTACGCTTAATATCAAACAAATCAAATATCTGCAATAAAAATGCCATGATTAAGATGCAATAACTTGAGAGCAGGTCAAACAATATTAAAAACCAGACAGTTTGAGTCATAATGGATGTTAAAGTGGTGAGAATGTGACAGGAACATGAAAGGATGGTCCTTGAATCTAGGAAAGTAACATGAAAGAGTCGGTTTTTGAGAAAATGAAGAGTATGGTCTTAACTTTGGATAAAGTAATGAGAAACTGCATCATTGTCCAAAAAATGTATGATGATCTGATAACTGAAAATGATATAATGGCATACAAATTTAATTCCGCTGCTAGCCTTTAATGAGGTCAAATGGTTTGGTTAAAAAAAATATGATATGCAGAAAGTAATTCAATATTATGAACAAATAATGTAATAAGACATACCCTATCTGCAAAAAGATTCTGCTTACGGCTGTTCCTAAAAAGTGCAAGCTGGAATTCTTCCTGCACAAAAAATGTCAAAGAAATTAGTGCTTTCATACATCACCAATTATCTAACATCTATTGAAGACCTCAAACTCTTATAGCCAATCTCAAGCCAAATGCTTTCAGAATACTGGCCAAATGATCAAATTAGCCCATTTTAAAGATCAAAGTCAGAGATTCAACCTCAGATGGAGATACCTTGTGAATATGACCGTCGTCAACTATGGAACTGCTTAGTTTTTTGAACAGATCATACAGAGCCTCTACTTCATTCACAGTAACTGCCAAAAATCATATTTACTTCCAAGTTAAATACATGAAACATACAGATAGTCATTGTTAAAGAATTCTAGTATTGAAACCCATCGCCTTTCCAACATGGATGCAAAAGGTGAATTTGGAAACTTTCAAAAGGAGGTATTTAAGATGTAGATCCAACTCATCAATTTTTACTTACAAGGTGTCTCGGAAGCAAGAATGATAGGATCCTCATACCCAGGTTTTTGTCTCGATTTCTTCGGGCAAAAGCAGGCCCCAAAAGCATTCATGATTTCTATACAAGATTATAAATTTGACCTGAGCATATACCTATGCAGATTATCGTAATCTTTATATGCACACTGTCACATTTCAAAGGAAAAATACATGAACTTAAGATTTATTCTCATAAATTGAAAGCAAGATCATATCTTATCCTGCCCCAGTGCCTTATCATTATTTGAACATCATGTAAAGGTGAACTGTGACTTGTCAAATATTACTGAAGTAAACGCTTGAGAGAAAATTCTGGCTGTAGATTTTACTAATCCAGTTCAATTCCTCTCTCTCTCACCAAGAAAAGAAGAGTCACATTATGAAGCATGAAGTGAGGAGCTCTAATTCTGCATAACAATACAACTACTTTAATAAAAAAAAACACAAAATTTGAAACCTCTTACGGCAAACTTGAAAACTCTTAACACAAGTTCATAAAGGCTGATTTAAAATTTTAACAAGAGTTGAAACTTTGGCTTCAAGTTTTAACATAAAACTTGAAACATATAACACAACATTTGGAACACCAACAGAAAACTTGAAAATCTTAGATGTATAGTAGTATATCCCTGTGAATAAATGCCAAACGTACCATCAGAATCACTTTCAACAACCAAATAGAAGAAACCGAACTTCAAAAGTCAAAAACTCAAGCACACCCAACAGGGTATCCTATCATCTCAATTGCAAAAGCTCATTTCTTAACGGCAAGCATTGAGCTTAAGCTACATATATAGATATAAAAATGAAGATCATACGAATAAAAGTCAACTCATCTGGTTTATGAGAAATTTGATGGTGCTGCAGGTTTGCAGTAACTTTTGAGAAGAGTTCTCAAACACAAAGATACAAACTTTATTACTCAACTGTTCCATTCGTACAAAATACATAGCTAATCAGTAATCACTGTGCTAACTAAAACAACACAAACCCGTTAAAGTGAACCAATAAAACAGTCAACTCCAGATCACAAAACATAAAACGATTTTCTTTTACCTTCTTTATAAACTTAAATATGAACAACTTAAAAGCATAACGCCATACAGATCAAGAACTGAATCGATTCATAAATTAACAAATTTAGATGAACAAACCTGAGAATTGGTGAGGTGTTGGAAGAGTTGAAACATCTTCATTTGATAGACAAGCCGTTGTTTTTCTACAGTCGTGTGTGCATGTGTCAGCATAATTAATATTTATATTGTCCCTTTCTAGTTTCTGCTCGCCTCCTCACATGGCACACGAATTCTTTTCTCTTTTCAAAATTTTTCAAGTAAAATAATTCCAAGCTTTTCTTTAATATTACAAATTATACGCAGACTTTACTAAATATTGTATTGGAAATCTATTGAGAGTTTGGATTGAATCTAGTCTTTACATCGCCTGAAAGAAAATCACCTCCACAACTTATTTGGGAAAAGTTGAACCTCCTCACAATGGTAATTGGCAAAAAGAATTCAAACGTAAGTCGGCCAAAATGACATAATTTTGGTGGATTACATGCAATCACTTTCTCAAGTTCTTATTAAAATTTTTCATATATAAAATTGTCAAATTATTTAATTTTGTATGTGCTTTTAATGTATTTTTTTTCCTTTTTTTAATTTGATCTTTTATATTCAACGTAATATTTATAAATTGTAGATATAGTTTGTAATATTTTTTAAAAAAACTGATCTTTTATATTCCTAAGTATGTCCATTACTCCAGATACAGTAGACTTTTGTAGGTAGCTGTAATCAAATGGTGCCTCATTACCAAAACAAACTGCCTTTTCTTGCTATGCTTTTCTATTTTATGTTTTAAATTAAATTATTGAAGGAAAATATTGCTACTGTTATATAAAACAATAAATAAGGACCCAATCCCACTCTAATTGTTTTTAATGAATAAATTCCTAATATTATTGAAAATTAACAATTTCAAAAACTTAAGAAACATTTCATCATTAAAATTTCAAATAAAATCCAAAATTAAAACACTTAGCCTTCCTTTTCACATAGTAAAAGTTATATTCAAATTAATTTCACTCCCAGAATCCAAATTGCATTGTTTTATGTGAAATTCCAATGATAAAATTTTTGTTATGACGTTAAATGTTTAAAAACATTAGTGACTAATCTGTTAAAAATGATCAAAGTATAATCTTATTCATTATTTGTGACAACTAAATTTTTTAGAATATATAATGTAATATACATTAAAAATAAAAAAGAATTATCTATCTTAGTGGAGAGTATAATTTAATGTACATGTTAATATAGTATTTCCAAAAAATAAAAGTTACATCAATTATAAAATTCAAGTTGATGGTATAATATAATAGATATGTTAACACAATATTTCAATATTATATATATATATATATATGTATATATCTACATGTAATATACATGTTCGTATAGTTTTTAAAAAGAAAAAGAAAATTAGGTGTGCACAAGACTATTAGTGTGATTACGTAAACTTGGAGTCACTATACAAACTCTCAATAAGACTCTTAACTATATAATAAAACATACATGTTATCATAGTATTTAAAAAAAAACATAAAGTTACAGATTCTATATTTTGATCCTGAGTAAATTTATGGGGTAGAGAAGAATATTAGGGTTATTATGTCAAACTCTTAGTAGAATTCTAACTATATAATAATGCATACGTTGGCATGACATTAGAACAAAAAGTTAAAAGGTTACATATTCTATTGAAAAACTCAATGAGATGAGGATAATTTTATCATTTTGATAAATACCATATCACGAACTAATATTTAATAAATAAAAAAGTTATATTTTTATCTATAAAAGTATTAAAAATTAGGGATGTCTTTATTCGTAAAAGGGTCAAAATAAGGATTTGGATGTTATTATCCCACTCGAAAATAGTAATTTTATTCATGGAGACTCGTCAAGGAGTTTTCCGTAAATTGACATTAACTTCGCAGTCGTCCTTTCTAACCTCTCAATAGTAGCCAAGTCAGCAGTAAATTGGCTCTTAATTTTCTCGTGTAACTAGACATTTATCGAATCCATTTCCTCGAAACACGCAATTACCACTCTGCCCTTTCCCCCCACCGTCAATTGCATCATTCCGTCTCTGATCTTCAGAATGGGCGGTTTCGCTCAGTCACAGGTACAATCTTTCGCTCCACTTCTCAATAGTTGATTATTTTCATTTTTCCCTTCCAAGTTCTCGTTTTTTACATCACGAACCCTAGATGATAAGCGCGAATTCGTGTGTACATGTGCTGCTTATTTCTATCACTGTTTTCTTAAGCTGTCAAGTTCGATCATTATTTTTCTCGTGAATGTTGTTAATTTTTGTGCAGAATTTGAGTTGTTCGGGCTAGTGATTTCTTCGACAAAATGGACAGCATGCTAGAAGAAGAAACTTTCCGAGTTGATAACAATGAGAATGTAATTTTTTTTTCAATTTTGTTTGATTCGTATTTTTTTTTTGGTTACTGGTTATTCTGATTCTGTTGTTGTTCAGAAGCTTGAAAACTGGAATCTTTTGTTGCATTAACCTCGCTCAATTGAGTTTGTTTAAGTTTTTGTATATGTTGGCAGTTTGCTTTCAAAAGCATTGTTGAAAAAAGTTTGCTAATGAATTGTATGCTTTGATTTAGCTATAATGAGAGGTAGTTTTTGATGGAATAGGATATATTTCATTGGTTATTCCACTGTGCATGAAAACTAAAGTTAACTGCAGCTTATACTCTTGGTATGTGCTTTCTTTAAGATTGGAAAGGTTGTTGTAATGTGCAGGATCTTATAAATTTTGAGGGTGGAAGGTGTGGGATATGTATGGATGTTGTCATTGACAGGGGAGTTCTAGATTGCTGCCAGCATTGGTATATATCTTCTAAATGTTTCTTGCTATTTCTTATTCTTCTTTTTTTTTTTTTATCTTTGCTATTAAATACTTCTTGGAAGTGCCACAAAACTCATCTTCATCATCTGACATGAACTATTGTTGTTCAAGATACCTTTTTGTCATTATTTCACTGCCTAATTTTGTGCTTATCCACACATACTTTTTATTCAATTTGACAGGTTCAAGAAAGAACGGAGTGAATTTTTCTTCACCTCTTTTTCCCCCAAAATGTGTTAAATGTAATATAGGGTATCATCGTTCAGAAGCTTTGCAATTCCTTGCCGTTTGTTGCATGACAATATCAGAACTTTGCATCTTCCATGGGACAGATTTATCCAAGCATCAAATTGAATCAAGCTGATTTTTTTTTTCCTTCTTTAGATGGATGGTATTATTAAATGACATTTCCAGTTTATTAGCTGTTTACATGATGTGTCTATACATCCTGTTAATCATTTCGCTTTGTCAAGCTTGGCATGCATTCGGATGGACTGAAGTATTGAGTAATCTGTAAATTTGTTTCAGCTGGCATTGCTTTGACTGACTGCAAATGAGAATTAATTCGCTGGGTCCATCTTGTGAATTTCAGGTTTTGTTTTGCATGCATTGACAACTGGTCTACAATCACAAACCTTTGCCCTCTTTGTCAGAATGAATTTCAGCTTATCACATGTGTTCCTGTGAGTGATGTAAAATTTAGATACATTTCATATGGAAAGTTGTTTTTGGAAAGGTATATAGAAATTTGTGAAACGTGGTATCCTACAGCTTACACATTTCTGTTTGATTACGAAGGTATATGATACCATTGGAAGCAACAACAGTGATGAGGATTCATTAGCTAGGTATTTTTTTATTATTCATGTTCATTTCCTATGATTGCTAACACTGTCTGCCATAAGTATGAATTTCTTCTTTATAAGATATTAGCATTATAGTACACCTTGTTGTTTAGTCAATGCCCCTGCTTTCTTTCATTATTAGGCAGTGATTGCCCTTTCTGTCCTCTTTCATCTATGCAGAGATGAAGATTGGAGCATTGAGGGGAAGAGCAATGCTCTATCTTTTCCGTCATACTACATTGATGAAAATGTATTTATCCTCCTTTTGTTATCCTTTTGAATATGTCGCGCAAATTGCTGAAACTATTTTTGAGACTTCTGAAGTTCTTCTGACCTGCACTAAGTTATGGAGAGAGTCAATTTCTTTAAATTGGATCACACTAGCAACCCCCAGGAGACAAATAAAAATGAAAAAGAAACTGGGTAGAATTGATTATGTTAACTTTTTAACTAAAACTTGGGAAGAAATGTGTGGTTGAATCTCTTTTAGCATGTAACATGACCTAATTTTCACAGCAAAGCTAGAGCATTCCAGCAGAGGTGGTCAATGCCAGCCTGAACAGAATCTGAATATACTTGCGTGCTGCTAATTACATTCAGCTTATTATTTAAGGATTTGTTTACCATATTTATTTCATAAACAATTCAGCATCCAAGTTATGTACATCATGATGTTGTAGGCAGTCATCTGCTTGGATGGGGATGGATGCAAAATTCGAAGTGGATCCACAACTACTGCAGAAAACTCAAATCTTGACACATCAATTGCTTGTGATTCTTGTGATTTATGGTAAACTTTATTCTTTAATTAAATGTATAAGGATTTGTGTGCTGGCTTAAATTTACAAGCATGCAATATTACACACTCCTTGAAGGTTCCATTTGATTCCTCAATTCAGCAAACTCAAATCTAAATTATATGCACAGGAAATCTAATACCTTCTAAGACTGGTCCCAATGTAATTTCTTTTACTTTGTTTTTCAGCTTTTATTTCACTTTTCCCTCTTTTCCTATTCTCTTGTTTTCTACATTTTTACTTCTCGTCATGTAATTTCCTACCACAAAAAACGTAATTTCATTTTAGTCATATTTTAGATTCTTCTTGTTTAATATTGGACTGCACCCATTTATTAGACAAAAGTGTTCTCAGCTAATTTTTTTCTGACTTTCATATCAACAGGTATCATGCTTTTTGTGTGGGTTTTGATACTGAAGGCACATCTGAAGACTCATGGTTATGCCCAAGGTAGATTAGAGCAGATGATTGTTCTGCTGGTCATTGTTGGGCTGTTACTTAGTTCAGTATATGCAATGCAATTTTATTATTCTTACAAGGACCATGCATCTTTTATGTGAAGAACCACTTTATCAGTAAAAAATCGGTGTATATGAATGCACACGTACACACTCACACACACATATATATGTTTAGTAGAATCTTCCGGGTCGTAGTTGATCATATTGTGCATGCAAGGGGTTGGTATCTCCCATCTTTGTAGGTTTCTAGGTGACTACTAATCCAGTTATGTAATTATTTATGATATATCACGAAGGATCAAAGAATCCTGCCATTAGTTGTTTATCATCATCTCATCCTCTGACTTAATACTTTTTGACTTCTACATTACTCATTATGTTCCTCAGCTCTAAGAGGCAGATAAACTAGGTAGCTTTATCTAAAATCCTATGTCCCTCCGCTGAAATCCTTTCTCCTTCCCAACATTTTTATTTTGGTTTGTTGTAGATGTGTAACTGAAGTGCCTCAGACGTCTTCCTTAGATTCAATAAAGAGGACAAACAACTGGGGTGGTTTGGAAAATGCTAATAGTGAACTTTTGGCTGAGGATGCATTTTCAAGAAAAGTGTCTGTCTCTGTTGCTGATGCTGGGGAGACTGCTGTTGTTGTTTCAATGGGCGGAGGAAATCAGTGGACAGCAGAGCCAAAAGACACCTCTCTGTCAATGGTTGAGGTTGAGAAGGGCTACAGAAGTGATGCATTAAATCCTCATACTAAGGATCCCAAGGCTGATTCACAAGCAGGTGAGAGAACCGATACACCATCAATGTTTGAGGCACGAGAGCTGGAGCTGTCCTTATCACATGATGCATCTTTTAGTTTACCTTCTATATTTTTGGGCCATGGTGAGTTGAAGACGGGTTGTGCTGATGAAAAAATGAATGAACAAAGTAGCTGCGATGGTGTTAAAAGTTCCTCGAGCAAGTCCTGTTATGAATTTTACACTGGAAACAAGCTGTCTGAAAATGAATCCAATATAGGCCTCCATCTTGGTTTATCTGTGGGCTCCTTTTTATCTGGTAATTTTGCGAGTGTAATAATTGTGCATGTCTTTGTTTATTCAAAGATTAGAAATTTCATAATTACTGCACACAATCTTTTTTCTGTTTTGACGACTTACTACATCTGTTCACCATTGTACTTAATGTCCTTCTAGTTGATAACTCAAACGAGGATCTAATTGAAGATCAAGTAAACAGAAATATGGGGCAAGATAATCCTTCAACAGAATCTTTGTCCCAAGGTATGTAAGAGACAAGAGAGTGGTTATAGGCATCTTTATTGTTGAAATATGGTGAAAATATTATCCCTCTCATACGTAGAATTGTATTTAGTTTGTCAGATACATGCAGTAACTATTTTGTCTCATTGATTGACTCTAAAATACTTTCAGCTGAGAAAATTGAACCTGGTGCTGATGAGGATGTTTCCCAAATTATTGGTGTAAAGAGAAGCCATAAAGATTTCAGGTCACTTCTCATACCCAGCTACACTTGTGTTTTTTGACAATTACTGATTATAACTTTGTCAATTAGGGTTGTCACTGTTAACATTTCATGAACTCAAGCAACATGATGCAGTGTTGTTATATGCTGGCTATGTGTGTGTTGGTTGTCTCTGCACTAAAAAATGCATGCTCTTTTCTGTTTATGCTTGTTTCCTTTTTCTCTTTTTTTAGTAAACAGAAATAGATTTTGTTATTAGAAAAGGAGCTAGAAAAGTTGAACAAGCCATCTGCTTACCCCCAAAATGCTTGAACATTATACAATTAGAAGAAAAGCATCTGCAAAAATGAGAACAAAAGTATCTAAAAAAGCTTTACACTGTTGTTTATGCTTTATTTTGTACTGCCTTTAGACATATATGGCCTTTTTCTTTGTTTCCTGATTTGAGTTCTTGATATGAACTAGTGACAATGCTCATATGAGTGGTACTAAAGAAGAAATCAAAGCCAAGAAAGAGACTGAAGTTCCTGCGAAGAAAATGAGAGCCGAGGGGAAGACTCAAGTGAATCCTCATAAGGATGAAGCTAATGTGTCTATTTCAGATGATTCTCAGAAATCTCCCACTTTGATAGCAGATCCTGGAGATGACAAGTCAAAACTTGCGACTTTTGATGTAATGAGTATTGTCAAGGGGACAACAAGTAAACCACCCAAGGGCCTATTACACCAAAATTCTGCTGATAGATCATCAGAAGAAAGAGAAAATGTGTCTGGCTTGAGAGTTAAAAAAATCATGAAGAGACCTGCTGAGGATAAGGATTCATCTGTGCTAGTTCAAGAACTAAGAAAAGAAATAAGAGAAGCTGTTCGTAATAGATCCTCAAAAGATATTGGTGAAAACCTTTTTGACCCAAAACTTCTCGCTGCCTTCAGGACTGCTATAGCAGGACCCAAAACTGAACCTATTAAAAAGTCATTACCTTTGACTGTGAAGGTAAAGAAATCCATGCTTGAAAAGGGTAAAGTTCGTGAGAATCTAACCAAAAAAATTTATGGGAATTCAAATGGAAGACGACGACGTGCATGGGATCGAGACTGTGAAGTTGAATTTTGGAAGCATCGTTGCATGAGAGCTACAAAGCCTGAGAAGATTGAGACTTTGAAGTCAGTTCTTGACCTCCTGAGAAAAAGTTCAGAGAGCTCAGATCCTGAGCAGGTGACTGAGCTGCCAGCAACAAATCCCATTCTTTCCAGATTGTACTTAGCAGATACATCTGTTTTCCCGCGCAAGGAGGATGTTAAGCCTTTTTCAGCTCTTAAAGTTACTGACGACTCCGAACGAAGTAAAGAACAGACCATGTCTATGGAAAAAGCTTCAAAGCTATCTTTTGACAATTCTACTTCAAAAGTTACTGAAACAAATAAGGTTTTACCAAAAGTTGGTGTTCCTTCAGTTTATGAGAATGGGACTAGGAATAATGTGTCATGCTCAAAGAGTAATGCTGCTTCTAGTAAAGTTCAGCTGAACCAAGTAAGTGATTCTAAAGTTAAATCCCAGAAGGGCACTCTTAAATCTGATGATGTAAAGATGGATAAAAGAAAATGGGCCCTCCAGATTCTGGCCAGAAAAACTGCTGGTGAAAGCAAAAGTGCAACATCTGAAAAACAGGAAGACAATGCTGTGTTTAAAGGAAATTATCCACTACTAGTACGTTATTCCCCCCTTTCCTCTGAAACTGATTTTTCTTATTCTGCTTCACATTCTGCAGCTGCTGATAATTATTCTTCGGTTGCTCTGACCAGGCTCAACTGCCAGCAGATATGAAACCACTACTGGCACCCAGTCACCATAACAAAATTCCCATATCAGTTAGGCAGGTATGCAGTTTCCTGAGTGTATGTTTTTTTCAGTTATGTGGGTTGTCCAATATTAGATGTACGATGCCTCGGGCTTCTCTATAGGTTGTCTTTCCGTGGGCAAAGGCTCAGAAGTAGGATTTAACCCCCTCGTTTGTGCATTGGATGGATAATTTCTAAGATGGAGAAGATGTGGTTACTTATGATGAAGTTTAGGTAGAAAATGCACGATGTCCTTGCTTCAAATCTTTAAGGAACATGATATGTTGTTGCTTAAGTGAAATGAGAACGTAGACAAATCAATTGCTGTCACCATTGAAATGTTCAACATACTAAGAAGCTGTTAACCACCAGAAGCACCACATCAACACAACTACCTTCTACACTAGTTCTGGCTCTGGCACTTTAATTTTTGGCTGCTTGCTGCTGCTTTTGAGAAACTTATATGACCCTTCAATTTGATAACTTTTTCACTTCAACGAAATCCCAATTAAGGTAGTATTTGTTGTATGGATCAGGGCCTTGGAGTTGAAAGCTAATTTTAAGTTCACAATTTTGTTGTTCGATATGTCCTATAGTGTTTTTAAATGATAAAGTTTCAAACTCGTTCTCTGTCAAACCAAGATATCTGAGCTCCACAAAATTGGCTAATTTTCCTCATGGACGAAAGACACAGCCAAATCTTCTTTAGCTGTAATCAATCCTCTTATTTTGATCAGATCCTCTATACCATGGTATGGTCATTTGTTATTGGCAAATTTGAACGAGTCTTCTTTAAGAACTATTGGTACAAGTTGCTTTCATCATTTTAAAGGGGAGCTTCAATCTTTTGTTATTATTTAATTATTACTGTACACAAAATATAGTAATCTGTTTGGTTATTCAATAGTAATTACAAGCTACTGATTGCACAGACTCAGCTTTACCGCCTGACGGAGCTCTTCTTGAGGAAAGCAAATCTACCAGTCATTCGCAGAACTGCAGAATCAGAGTTGGCTGTTGCAGATGCAATTAATATTGAAAGAGAGGTTGCTGATAGGTCAAGCAGCAAATTGGTATATGTGAATCTTTGTTCCCAGGAGATATTGCGTCGTTCAGATAACAAGAAATCCACTGCAGCCACAGAATGTTCTTCAGCTTCACCTGCAGTTGCTGATAATGGATTGGAACAAGCTAGTGATGAGCTTTCTGCTGATCCTTCAATTGTAGAAGCCTTGAGAAATGCAGGTCTTTTATCCGATTCCCCTCCTAGTAGTCCGCAACATCCAGCAGAGATCCAGAATAAAGTGGATATCTCATCAATGGAGACAAGAGAGGAAGGACCCGATAATGTATTTGAAATGGAGTCTAATCCAGAAGTGGATATATATGGTGATTTTGAGTACGATTTAGAAGATGAAGACTTCATTGGAGTTAGTGCCATGAAAGTCACCAACCTACAACCAGAAGAAGTTTCTAAAGTGAAAGTAGTGTTGTCTACTCTTAATTCGGAAAAGCCTAATAATATTATCGATATCAAAGAAGGTGGAACTTCGGGAAAGAATGTTGTGCACGAGGATTCTACCTGCTTGCCAGAGAGTGGTACTAATTCAGGCATCAAAAGCTTAACAGCAGAGGCTGGGACTAATATGTCTTTTGTTCCTCCAGAGTCCTTACCTTGTGAAGAAGGCGAAGATGTTTCTCTTGCAGAATATGAAGAGTTGTATGGTCCTGACAAAGAACCACTGGTTAACAAATTGCCGGAAGTGTCCCAGAAGCTATGTGGACTACTTGATGGAGAAGCTCAAGCTGAGAACAAATGTCTCGGAGAAGCATCTAATACTGGAGCTGAAAGGCATGAAGAGAAAACTTCTGCCAGTATGGTTAATTGCAATTCTTCTGGTCGAGAAAAATCACCAGAGAAATCTGAAACAGGTGATAGAACATCGAGAAAGGAGACAACATCTAACAGAGGCACTGACAAGCAACATGATGGAATCAATTTAGTATCCAAGAAGGTACTCAATGAACCATTTATCATTGTCATTTTTATTAATCCTAATGTCTTCTCAGTTTATTTTGCTATCAGATCAGTAATCATTTATCGATGAACATGTTTGATTCTAATTTGCAGGTGGAAGCCTACATCAAAGAGCACATCAGGCCTCTGTGTAGGAGTGGTGTAATTACACCTGAACGGTACCGATGGGCAGTGGCAAAAACTACTGAGAAGGTTATGAAGTACCACTTGAATGACAAGAATGCAAATTTTCTGATTAAGGAAGGTGAGAAAGTGAAGAAACTTGCTGAACAATACGTTGAGGCGGCCCAACAAAAGGGTAAAATCGATCCTCTATGATGATTGATGGCAGCATTCTTTAATCAATTTTTCTCAAAAAGGTTTTGATAACTTTCCGCAATTTTCTTCAATTTTACGCTGTGGAGAAGCTTCAGCTTGTAACTTGTTACCAAATTCAAGTGTCTCTAGATAATTTTAGGATCCAAAGCAAAGTTACCAAGACGAGAGTTTGTTTAAATCAAAATTACAAAGAAATGTTTGATTCACATGCGCTATAACTGGCCATGCCCGAATCCCTCCATGGCTCCGCAAATGAATGAAAATTTTATCAGTCAGTTTGTAGTTTGAAAGTTGAATATATGGTGGGTCAAATATTTTTCTATTCTCTGTAAACGAAAAGACCGTGCTGATTATACGTATATACATATTTTTTAAATTATAAAATTTGGAGGGTAAAAATAACAAAATTATAATCTAAAAGACTAAATCTAAAATTTGGAGGGTCAAAATAACAAAATTATAATTTAAAAGACTAAAATTGATATTTTTTATTCAAAAACTTAAAAAGTTTTGACTGGGGTATGCAGGCACCAACGCCGCCACTATATGTGTATAAAGCAAGATCAATAATTTTTTTTTTTACTCGTAATTTTACGTTAACCTATAATTTTTAGATTAATAAATATAAAAAAGGTGTTATAAATTCATTTAATATGATCTGTTATGTCATTAATTTTCTCTTTTCTCTTTCATCTTTCATTTTTCTTCTCTCATAAATAAATTTTAAAATCTCTCTCTTTCCTCAAAAGATACCACAATTGAAGATTCATTCTTGTAATTACAAACACCCATGAGAAAAACCACATAAGCAAATTCAATGCATATATATAAAATTTTGAATGATTTGTTTTGGCAAACTAAAATTTTAGTTAAAAATTTTAACATTATTTATTTTAAATTGTGAATCCCATGTATTTTCAACGATGCTTTTGGTTCAAATTCTTCTGAGCACTTGAAAATCAAGTTTCTGTTTATTAATAATGTATGATGAACAATTATAATTTAATAATCACCGATTATAAATGAATTTAATTGATTAAAAAAATAATATATTTAACTAACAATTAATAAGATCTTGAAAAACTGCTTAACAAAAATAATATTCTAACAAGAAGAAAAATCTTGGTTGGTCCTCATCTGTATTTTCTTTGCAAACACTACCAAGCAAATGACTTCTGTGATTCATTGTTGGCCTTTCTGAGGAAGAAAAAGTGTGCATTCCATAGCTATTTCAACAGCTTTCCGGGCAGAGTTAATCTCAGAATCTCCATGTAACTTGCAAATGGAAAATAAGAAGTGGGTAATTAAGCCTATAATTAATATAGGCAAAGATAATGCTGAGAAATAGATGACATTATTTGATCTTGTGGGAGCAATGGAAGCGTTACATTCAGAGGCTTTTTGGCTGTATTTTTTGCATGTCAAATATTTCCTTGCTAAGGATGGAAGAGGAGAAGATGAGAAAGAAACTTGGCTGAATAATACCACTGGAATTTATTAGGACTTAAAACTATACACTAGGCGTAGTACGCGTATTAGTACATAGAATTTTTTTGACGTGGTAAAATTTGAATCCTGTTATATTGAAGTTTAATGTAAGCTAAAATTTAAAAACTTCAAATGTTGAATGTAAAACTCTTAACACAAAATCTAAAATATGTATTTCACCCAACATATTTATTTAAAACTACAAATGGTGTTGGAATTGTTAATTATTACGATTCATTTCATATTTATGTGTGAGAGCCGCACTAGTTGTTTTAATAAATTTTTCTAAAATATATTAGAAAAGCAAGTGATAAAGTACTTAAAACAGGAGTTTTTTATTTTTTAATACTCCCAAGTCCCAAATATATTAAGTAGACAGACGGTTCCCTATAAAATTGATGACTTCTGGTTGTATATATTAAATTTGTATACGTATATTTATATAATTTATTAATTTAATAGCCAATTTTACGAAATACAGGTTCTAACATTTCGACTCTTAATCCAAAGTACACGTCACAAGTATCGAGCTGCCCGCTAAATCCTCCGTTTTGGATAAACTGGAAAACAGCTTAATTCCAACTCTCATTTCCTTTTTTTTCGCTCCATCAAAACCCCTAATTCGATAAACCCTATTGTTCATTTAGTAACTGCAAATTAAGGTTCCCCCCCGAAAAAAACGATGATGGTAAATTTCCTCATTTCCAGCTCAAATCTTTCTTGAACCCTAATTCGTGAAACCTTAATTTGCAGTCTCCCTCAAAAGAATGACCGCCCTTGACACTTTCATTTCATTTAGGATTGAACTTCCCAGACCCTACAACTATGCAAAATCAATGCCCCAAAACCCCAGACCCTTGAAATTCACCCAGAAACCTCACTCAAGAGCTAATTTTCTTCACAGATCATTTACAGTACTTTGTGCATCATCACCATCCGGTGACACTAGCAAACCCACCGGAAACAAAGAAGATTTTGTCACTAGGGTTTTGAAGGAAAATCCTAGCCAGGTAGAACCGAAGTTCCTAATTGGCGAAAAGTTCTATACTTTGAAAGAGAAGCAAAATCTGAGTGAAAGGAGTGATCCGGGTATTTTTCAAATTTTAGCGGAGAAGTTGAATTTGAGGGAGAAATCAAAGAAGGGGAGTAAAAGTCAAAATGTCAGTGGAAATGTGTATTTGAAGGACATTTTGAGGGAATATAGAGGGAAGCTTTACGTGCCTGAGCAAATTTTTGGGGCTGAGTTCTCAGAGGATGAGGAATTTGATAAAAAAGTGAAAGAGTTGCCAAAATTGAGTGGTGAAGAGTTTAGGAAATACATGAACTCCGATAAGGTCAAATTGCTGACTTCAAAGGAGAGTGGGTATAGGGATTTTGTTGTTGATTTGAAAGATATTCCTGGCGATAAGAGATTGCAAAGAACCCAATGGTGAACTGGAATGACTGTTCTGAGTTTAGATTCTGGTGTTTTAATGTGGTTTTTGGATGTCACATTTATTGTGTGCCTGCATTCGTAGGGCAATGAGGCTGGATGAGGATGAAGCTCAAGAGCTTTTGGAGGAGTACACAGGTCCAAAATATGAAATAGAGACGAAGACAACGGTGATCACTTCTTAACTCACACTTTATTGATCAATTCTTAACACGCTATAGGAAACCTTTCTTCTGATTAAATATAGTTATGCTTCTCTCTTTGTATCTTGCGCTTGTGCTGCAGTCTTGGGTGGGAAAATTGCCAGAGGACCCGCATCCGGTTGCATCTTCCATATCTAGCAGAATGATGGTGGAGCTTGGGATGGTGACAGCGATAATGGCTACAGCAGCAGCTGTTATTGGAGGATTCCTTGCCTCAGCAGTCTTTGCTGTAACCAGTTTCATCTTTGCAACAACTGTATACGTTGTATGGCCTATGGCCAGACCATTTCTTAAGCTTTTCCATGGTCTCATTTTTGGTATCTTTGAGAGTGTTGGGGATAATCTTCTTGATATCTTTGGTGATGTATCCGCTAAGTTCTATGAATTTTATACATTTGGTAGTATATCTGCCAGCTTTCTGTTGCTTATACCAATTGTCCTTATTCTTTTCACCATGGTTCTCCTTATTCGTTTCACACTTTCAAGAAGACCTAAGAACTTCAGGAAATGGGTAACGTTACTTTGTTTCTGCAGTTTTCTATTGTGTATCTGTTACATTCCACGCACTAATGATTTATCAGACTACATATTCTCTATTTGCTTGACAAGGTTTATCCATGACATATATTTTACATCTTGCAGGATCTATGGCAAGGGATTGATTTTTCACGGTCTAAAGCTGAAGCTCGTGTTGACGTTAGTTTCTCTTGATGACCCAGTGGCCCTATACTTTTTATGTTTATACAATTTAAAATGCAAGTCTTTTACTATTTTGCAATGATGTTCTCTCAGGGTTCAACAGGAGTTAAGTTTAGCGATGTGGCAGGGATTGATGAAGCAGTAGAGGAACTTCAAGAGGTATTGTTAATGCCATCTTCTCTCCAGGAATTCTTTGTCCGAAAGATCATAATATGCTTTGCTAATTGAATTGTTCATATCTGTTTTCTTTCCTGACCTCTCTCTTCTTTTAGTTGCTTCTTTCCATCTAGTAAGGATTATACTCCAAAGAAATTTTGAACGTTTTGACAAGATAAGCCTTTATTTTATTATATCCTTTTTCTCTTTTATTTGAGGCATGTAAATATAATTTTCTTTAACTTAATACCATGTATTCTTCGTTTAACACTGTTTACTTTTCTTAGTATTTTCTTGCCTCTGAATTCATACAAGTCAATTGAGTCTAAGACCAGCTTGATATCATTTATGTAGAATTTATTTTTCCATCATGTTGAACTATATCTCTAAAGTCCATTTCCTAATTCTATTTTATGGGAAGCTCATAAATTCCTTTAATTTTCTGCTGAATAGCTGGTAAGGTACTTGAAAAATCCAGAACTCTTTGATAAAATGGGGATAAAGCCACCACATGGGGTCCTATTGGAGGGTCCTCCTGGTTGTGGCAAGGTTAGTTTTATTCCTAAGCCAAGTTTTTACATATAGCATGAATATTTTCTATGAATATTGAAGTGTACTAATGCTTTTCCAGACCTTAGTTGCCAAGGCCATAGCTGGTGAAGCTGGAGTTCCATTTTACCAGATGGCCGGATCTGAATTTGTTGAAGTTTTAGTTGGTGTTGGTTCTGCTCGTATCAGGGATCTATTTAAGAGAGCCAAGGTGATTAGCCTGCTCATTTTGGATATGATTGCTATCATGACTTCTTGTTAATTCTGATCTGTCCTTGTCCTCATACTATGTTTTAGTTCTTTGCTCTCCAAGTCATTGAGGAAACTTGTTATATGGTTTTTTTAACATATTTTGCAAAGGCTGGTGGAGAGCTAAGTTAGTAAATGTAGAAGAGTTCGAATTTTGTAGAACACAAGTTTTCAGCTATACCAGTCTAATGGTAGAATGTTCCAAGCTATGAAGAAAGAGATTCTCTTTTGCAGCAATGCATATCATATATACTCACTTTGATCAATTTACTAAGAATCTCTTCAATGCTCTATGCAGGTAAACAAACCATCTGTTATATTCATTGATGAAATTGATGCGCTGGCTACTAGGTATTGGTGTTCTTGTTATGCCTATGCTGAATATGTTTTTCTTGGGGCTTCTCTGCAATTCCACTGCATATGAATTTCTCAACTGTGTGCTAGATTGTCTCTGAATATTTTGAATGATCGCGTTGTTTTTGCATAACCAGGCGCCAAGGGATTTTCAAGGAAACTACAGATCACTTATATAATGCAGCCACCCAAGAGAGGGAAACCACGTTGAATCAACTCTTAATAGAGCTTGATGGGTTTGATACTGGTAAAGGTGTTATATTCTTAGCTGCAACAAATCGTAGGGATTTGCTAGATCCTGCTCTTCTTCGACCTGGTCGTTTTGATCGAAAGGTTTGTCTCTATTATTGGATCAGCATTCATAACTAGCTGGGCAATGCAGTGGTTTCAGTAGATGAAGGAAGAAAAACTACTACTACTGTTATTATTCTATACCACCTGTTGGATAGATCTGTGCACATGCTTCTCTGTTTTCCTTAACTTACTGTCATAGCTTTATGAAATGGTATTCAAGCTGTTCCTTGTTGCAATGGCTTCCTGTAGATAAGAATCCGCCCTCCAAAAGCAAAAGGAAGAGAGGAAATTTTGAAAATTCACGCAAGCAAAGTGAAAATGTCAGATTCTGTTGATTTATCTTCATACGCCAAAAATTTACCTGGTATATTTCTAGCTTTGGGGTTTAATTGAATATGTCATTTTATTTTCTGAATCATGTTTTTGGCTGTCAGGATGGACGGGGGCAAAGTTGGCTCAGCTTGTCCAAGAGGCTGCTCTTGTGGCAGTAAGGAAACAGCATGACTCCATTCTTCAGTCAGACATGGATGATGCAGTTGACCGACTTACAGTGGGACCAAAATGTGTTGGTCTGGAATTGGGTCATCAGGGACAATGCCGCAGAGCTACTACTGAAGTTGGAGTTGCCATCACTTCTCATCTGCTTAGACGATATGAAAATGCAAAAGTTGAATGTTGTGATCGCATTTCAATCATTCCTCGTGGTCAGGTCCTCTTCTTGTTTCCTTGATCCATTTCATTTGATTTCATATGAAGCAAGAATAGGGCACTGAAAATTACTTAAAAATTCACATTTGGTGCCTATATACTACGGAGAAGTTCCCTTGATGTGCCTATATAATAGCGCTATCCTGAATTTTGCTCTATTATGTTCTTTATCACTTGTTATCTGGGGTAACATGTGTCAAGTGTTGTCTGTAGACATTATCACAAGTAGTGTTTCGTCGGCTTGACGATGAATCATACATGTTTGAGCGGCGACCACAATTGCTGCATCGCCTTCAGGTGTGAACTTCAGGCTGGCAAATTTGGTTAGGATGGCATTTTCTTGATTATGTCCTAAATTGTCCATTTTTCATCTCTGTAAAGGTTTTACTTGGAGGGAGGGCTGCAGAGGAGGTCGTTTACGGACAGGACACATCAAGAGCATCAGTTAACTACCTTGCAGATGCATCATGGCTGGCTCGTAAAATTTTAACAATGTCAGTGTCTTTTAAACTGCTGCACTCTTTTGCGTTCTTGCTTTTGCAAGGATGTTATATTGAATCTTTTCTTGATCTTCCGACAGATGGAATTTGGAGAATCCAATGGTCATACACGGAGAGCCACCTCCATGGAGAAAGAAAGTTAAATTTGTTGGCCCACGGCTGGACTTTGAAGGATCTCTTTATGACGACTATGACCTAATCGAACCTTCTGTTAACTTCAATTTGGACGATGATGTTGCACGAAGGACTGAAGAGTTGTTGCGTGACATGTATGGAAGGACAGTTTCTCTACTTCGACGCCACCATGCAGCTTTGCTTAAATCTGTGAAGGTGACTTGGCCTGGAGAGTGGCTTAGCCTGAAAATAAACAAAATGAAAGTTAGTGTTGCGATTAATCTAACTGAGTTGTGGTTTCTGGATTTGCATTGCAGGTTCTTCTTAACCAGAAAGAGATGAGCGGAGAAGAAATCGACTTTATATTGAATAAATACCCTCCACAAACACCGTTGAGTCTTCTTCAGGAGGAGGAAAATCCAGGAACGCTACCTTTCGTCAAACAAGAACAAGAAGAAGAGAATCAGTTGGATTATGCTCTTGTAAATCATTCCAAAGGAGAAAATCTTTGAATTACTTAGATGTTGCTGCTCGAGATTCACGTGAATTCTTCATTTGGACCTTGCAAGTCACGTGGAAAGCATCAAAGACTCGCATTTTGTAATTTTTTTTTATTATGTATTTTACTAATTTCGATAAATTTTTACTGCTTAATTTCTGCGGTTCAGCAGAATTATGATGATTCTGGACAATTCGTTTTGCTGGTGATACGTGTAAATGCATAAATTCTTTCATTATGATCAAATAAATCGGTTTATAGGAGAGTTTTATAAAGGATTTAAAAATAAATTAAGATGTTAAAGGAAAGCAAGAGAGAAAAACCGAAAAAGCAAGGTCTTATTATGGAGACACTTGTGGGCTCTAATGTGAGTGGGTGGTTAACAGAGGATTAAATTTAATCATATTATTAACATTGATCCCGAATTAATCGGTCTTCAAGTAGCAGAAACTATTTTCCGCAAGATAGGGAAGAAAATACCAAAATGGCCACAAAATGAATAATGATACTGTGAAAACGCACAAAACCAGCCAAACAAACACATACCGGTGTTCCAATTTATGAGAACAGACTTTCACTCTCTCTCTCTCTTTCTCTCAATGAAACAGAACAGATCTCTCTCTCTCTCTCTCTCTCTCACACACACACACACACACACACCGACCGAATCAAAACCCTTCTGTCTGTGTGTACGGTTGAGACATGAAGAAACCTCAGAATGTCTTTTGTTCAAATGAACCCATCAAATGTCAAAGCAACAGCAATAACAAAAACAAAAGCAAAAACAATGGCAACACTGATAACAAGAAGAATAAACGGAGCTTCTATGAGTTCTCTTTATCTGTAATGGTCTCGCTTTGGTTTTTTGTCTTCTTGTTCTACTCTAAACTTGGCCTCGGCCATGATAATGCAGGTAGAAATATTGAAATGTTTTGGTTTTTGTAGTTTTAATTGTTACCCATGGTTTAATTCTGAATTTCTAGCCGACCTTTTTTGGCAAAATTAAAAATAATATCCTTAGTTTAATTGATGGAAAACAAGGGAAAGAATGAAATGAAAGACTTTTCTTTCTGTTATTTTAGTTATTAAGATGATTAGTGAATAGAATTGGCCGAATAATCATTCAAGATTACTAATAATAACCAAAAAAAAGCATATAGAAAAGTGTTGTTACATTGGTCATGTTGATCAAATTTCCATGCTTCAATGTTTCATACTAAAGATCATTAGCTTTTAGGAATCTTTTCTTTCATGATTCACGGTTGAAATGAATCTGAAAGATTATGCTCTTGCCTGAACATTGGGCTACATTTTTTTTTCTTGATTTATAAATAATCTTGTACTGATAAGTATATGAATTTACAGGGAAATCACCTCCTGATAAGGGAAGGACATCTCATCCTTGCGTTGGCAACGATCAGTTTTCTGACACTGCAAATCCTTATGGCACAAATAGAACTAGTAATTCTTCCGATGGAATGTTGATGGAGCCTAATAAGTCAACATGCTGTAACAATTCCATTGTTCATCAGCATTTTCCAACTTACAAATATTCTCTCCCTGAAACAAGCAGATTAGAAGAAGTAGTTTGGAAGGTCTTAAATTATGCAGCTTTATTTTGTGAAGCACAAAGGTATGAAGAACGAAATTCAAGTCAACCAAAATTATCAGATGGGAAGATGTCTAATTCAACGTATCTCAACTTTGATGAGTTCCGGAGCATAACAAGGCAAGAGAAAGGATGGGGCGTGCCCAGTCAGCTTGTCAACATCACCCATCGGTTTGATCCTGATGGAACAGAATACAACTATGCCTCCGCATTGAAGGGTGCAAAGTTGGTTGCTCATAATAAGGAAGCTAAAGGAGCAAGTAACATATTGGGGAAGGATCATAACCAGTACTTGAGGAATCCTTGTTCTGTCGTGGGGAAGTTTGTTGTTATTGAGCTTGGGGAAGAAACTTTGGTTGATGCTGTTAAAATTGCAAATTTTGAGCATTACTCTTCTAATTTCAAGGAATTTGAATTGTTTGGTAGTTTGAGTTACCCAACAGAAAAATGGTCCCCATTGGGAAAGTTTGTAGCTGCAAATGTAAAACAACTTCAAAGCTTTAAGCTGCCTGAACCCAAGTGGGTTAGGTACCTGAAGTTGAATTTACTCAGCCATTATGGATCAGAATTTTACTGCACTCTGAGTGTGGTTGAAGTTTATGGTGTTGATGCAATTGAGCGGATGTTGGAAGATCTCTTTGTGGCTTCCGAGGGATCTGTAGCCAGTAGAATGCCTGAGCCTAATGCAACTGCAATGCCTTCTATGAAATCAGAAGCCGGTTCCAATTACAGTAACAAAAATGGAAAAGATCAGAGTGATGTCGAGACTGCTAAGATACAGGTGGAAAACCTTGAGAATGCACACAGTTTTAATGAAAACGTGGCAAATCCTATGACCAGGACAAAATCTCCGGATCCTGTGGCTGAAGTAAGGCAACAACCAATTGGCAGAATACCCGGTGATACTGTTCTGAGAATCTTGATGCAAAAGGTGAAGTCCCTAGAGCAGAATTTATCCGTTCTGGAAGAGTATATCAAAGAATTAAACCGTAGACAACAGGATGTTTTACCAGCACATGATAAAGAATTAGTGAGAATATCACAGCTTTTCGAGAAAAGTAAAGTTGAACTTGAAGATCTCAAGAAGTGGAAGCAGACTATGGTACTATTTCACTTGGTCACTTTCTTTTGATTTTTATAGTTTTTAATCATTATTAATTTTTTTCCTTAAATTAATTGTTGTTTTCTTTTTCTTCAGGAACAAGGATTATCAGAACTCGAGTCATGGAAATCTGTCGTCTCCTCTCGTGTGAATGAATTGGTCCAAGAAAATAGCATGTTGAGGTTGGAAATCGGTCTACTCTTATAATCAGACTTCTTTTCTAAATTTTTTTCAGCTATTGTCCTTTCCAAAATGGTTGCATCTCTCTTATCTCTCCCTTCTGTATACCTCAGATTAGATGTTGAAAAGATTGCAAGCGATCAGGCAAACTTAGAGAGCAAAGAACTTGCTGTGCTATCAGTAAGTCTCTTCTTCGCGTGCATTGCAATTTTCAAGCTGATCTCAGCACGAGTTTCCACACTTTTGGGAGCCTCACAATCAAACAAAGTACGCAGGACAACAGCAAATAGAGGTTGGGTTCTGATTCTCGTTAGCAGCAGTATGACGATTTTCGTTACCTTGCTTTCAAGCTAGCTAGCTAGTTTTCTTTTCTTCTGTAGCTTTAGAAATTTTAGATCCTCCAACTCCATTGCCTTTCGGCTTATTAAGAATCCCCCTCTGTAATTGTTTGTAGCCCTTATTCCGGGGAACCTGCTGTCATAGAAAATGTGAATTTTGCTTACTTTTTTTTTTTAATTTTTTTCATTTGTAGGAATCCTAGTACAAGGAATAAAATTTTGGCTGGTTTCTCAAACCAATGTACTCATATTTTGCTCATTTTTGTATTGTAGGAATAAAAATTTTGATGATCATTTGCAGTAGAAGTAAAAGATTTTTTGCTGTGTGTTGAGTTACTTCACTCTGTTCCTTAACCAACATTACTACTAATTCTTGCTAGCTTTCGGCTTTAATTGAACTGATCAAATATCACAAGAAATTATTGAATACTTTTAAACTACAAGAAATTTCAGAAATATACCCTTTTTCTTTAACATAAAATCAACAAAATAATATTTTACGTCTGAATAATTATATGCTCGTATCATGTGTGTGAAATAAATAAAGTATTATTAAAAATATAAAAGAGAAATTCGTGCTAATTTATCAAGTTCAACTAACATGATAGGACACAATCACATTAATTATTTATAAATAGAAGTATTCAAGTTAAAACACTGTTACTATAATGAAACGACGTCGTTGGACTTACAGTTACCTGATTACCCTCAAAGCTTGTGACTATTTAAACTTGAGCCAGTATCCACGCGTTAGAGTTTCTTCTGTGTCAGTTGCGACTCACGAGTAACAATTTACAAAACCTCTCTCCCTCTCCCTCTCGCTTTCCCTGCAACAGCTACTCATTTTTTGCAGAAATGTTAGGGTTCTTCAAAAACTATTGCAAAAAATTAAATTGAGAAAACGGGAACACAACAAATTTTCAATCTGTTTTCTCCTTATTGACAGGATAAAAAAAATCCTAGGGTTTCATGTTTTTCGTAGCTCTTATGTCTTATGAATGGAGATTATCACCTCTAGTTTTCTCTCGACTCAATTTCTCGTAGCCGCGATTTTCACACTTTTCTCCTTACTTCTCGCTCTCCTCACCGTCCGATCAACGAAATCACAAGAAAGATCGGACGGAAGTGGTACTGTCTCGTCAGCGAGAAAAAAGGCTTGCAATTGCAGTTGTTCTTGCAACGGGGTTGTGGAAGGTCCAAGGCTTCCGGGTACCGCGGCGGAAAGTTCGGAGAGGGTGATGTTGGAGTTGGAAAGGAATGCAACGACGACGACGCCTTCTGTGGTTGCGGAGCGTGCGAGCGGCGCGTCGATGATGGAGCAGTTAGTACCGGAGATTACGACGCACGCGCTCAGTTATTTGGATTATCCGAGTTTGTGCCGGCTTTCGATGACTAATTCGTTGATGAGAAAAGCTGCTAATGATGATAACGCCTGGAAAGCTCTTTATCATAAGGTAATTTTATGGCCCCACACCTGTGTCTATTGAATTCAGTTCCATAGCCAAGTTTTAGTTTTTATTTTGTAGTTTCTTTGTACATTTGTCCTTGTGAAAAAAGAATAGCTCCAATCTCTCAAAATGACAAAAAAGGAAGCGAAGACAAATTGGTTTCTCTTTTTCTTTCCTCGTTTATTATTGCAAATTGAAGGGGATTAGTTTTCTTTCCTTCGCTCAAAAGATATAAGAAGAGGATAGAGGTTGAGACTTGATGCATTTGTGTTTTGCTGGTCTTAAATTAGGATATGGATTTGTGTTCTTGTTGGTTGTTTCTTTTCAATTTTTAGGCTGTTTTGTCGTTCTTTAGAGTTTTAGGTTGGTTCTGTTGGTTCAAATAACAAGGGAAATTTCGGTCGGTGTCATGTTAGTGGCTATAATGGAAATTTTATCCAAATATTCTCCATTTTTTCTTTTCTGCTGCTCATTTGGAAAAGAGATTGGAACTAGCTTCTTAAACTTATGTCGATTGTCCTTTCTGATTTGTGCTTTAATATCATAGTTACTGATAAAATGATTTGTGCATTTTTTATGGGCACGCAAAAATATTTTGGCTTTATTTTTTATTATTATTTTTTTTTTTGCTAGGATTTTACATTGGAGCAAGATAGTGTAACGCCAGTTAATGGGTGGAAAGCTTATTATGCAGCTACCAGAGCTGTTGTGAATGTAAATGCAGAATTCTTTGACATCATTAAAGAAAGGTCAGTTCCAGCAATGGGCCGTTTTTGGCTTAATGCGGATTACGTGAAGTGTATTCATGCATCAGGAGAACTCTTTTCAGGGTATGATGCCTACTATTTTACTCTTAGAAATGTGGTTCAAGGGCTACATGTTAAGTTTTACCTCCAGTAGTTTTCTGCTTTGCTTTAGTTTATTTTTTTTGTGCAAGTTTTCTTATTGGCGAGCTCGTCATACATCCTTAATTTTTTGTGGCATGCTCATGTGATGTTTAGTTGTGTTGGATTTTGATGGTGAGATTATAGGATTTGGATTACATTTATATGAATGTTCTTATCAAAAAGGGAAAAAATAGTAAGAAATGATTTATAGGCATGATAAATACATGTGTATGACATAAATGGAAAAACTTTTCACAGGTACGGTAACTGGATATGCATGCAAATTTACATACTTGAAGAGTAGTGCGTGTGTGTGTGTAAGTATACATATGACACTCAGGTGAATATTTGGCCACTTGGTACCTGTATAATTAGTAATAAGTATTGATGAGTACTGAATGTTGACTGAAAGAGGAAAATGGTGGGGTTTCTCAACCTTCTGGAACTTGGGAGAGATTTATTTGAAGATTTATACATCAGTTGCAATTTAGGTCTCTGTGTGTATTGCCAGATTGATAATCTAATTAGTATGATTAGTCTCTGTTATATTGTCAGAGGGCTATTATAATGTATATTGCTGTTGATTGCATAGTAGAATGTGTTTCATTAGTGTTAATGTTGGCATAAAAGACCTTATATGATGAACCTTTTTCTTTTCTTAGTATCCACAAATCCATCCACCTTTCTTACTTTTTTACAAGTTCATAAAAGACTTTATATGAAGGCTTTCTTTTTCTAACCTAGGTTGTCCATCGACCATTCTAATCTTTTTGATAAGTTCACTAATCTTCTCTGCACATGTGGGTTAGGAGGGCAAAGGTGCCCTTCCCCACTTCCAGGCAAGCACTGGTTATGAGGGTCATTTTTGTTGAAAAAGTGTCATGCTTGAGCAACTGGGATTCTAAGGTTCTTAATTACCATGTGCTGGCTCTGAATTGAGTATGCTGTTTGCATGTTTTTACTGAATTTAAACAGGAGAGTCATCTTTTTTTCTTTTTTTCAATTTGTTTGTTTACAGGTATAACTCTGTAATTCAGAGTTGGCAGCTTGCATTTAATTGGGAACAAGGCGTCGACTTTCAGGTTCAGGATGTGCGGGCTAGAGTTTTGCCAGACATGGCTTGGGTTACCATGAAAACCTACATTGACCTTGATGCTGGACCATTTAACATGACTAATGTCTTTGAGTTCCATAATGGACGGTGGTACATGGTTCATCATCACAGTTCCGTGATGCTTGTTGATGGAGAGGTGGAGCAACAAGCTGTGCATGGGTGAAAAAGGAGAAAAAAAGAGAAGATGACTTTGATATACTAGATACAGAAATAGTGATATTTGTTAGCATGAGCAAGTTGCTTGAAATTTCTTTTATGACTTCATTGGAAGGTCCTTTTGAGCTTTTCCAACCTCATTTTTGGTTGTTTTGTGGTAAAAAAAGAGGTCCCTTTTGTTCCCATTTTTTTGTTCCTTTTCTTCTGCCTGTTGCTTTATATTATTTTTTAATTTGTTTTGCAATTTCTTAGTTTTTTGCCATGGTAAGTACATGTCCAGTAATTGAAGATACAGTCATAATCGAACTAAACGGATTTACTGTACCAGTTGAGTAGGGAAGGAAACAAAGAATTTTGCTCTTTGCTTTGTTTTTCGAAGCGGGTCGGGTGTCCGTGTGAAACAAGCTGAAAAGGAAGCAAGTGAATCAACCAGAAAATGGATAAGAGGGTTCGTGTATGCTGTCTGCGTGGCAGCAAGAAGTTATTGGCCGTGTGGTTGCTAACGGTTCTGCCGGCTGTATAATTATCTATAAATAAGGGTAAGAAAATAACCATATCAATAAGTGGTTCCATGGTCTAGTGGTCAGGACATTGGACTCTGAATCCAGTAACCCGAGTTCAAATCTCGGTGGAACCTTCCTTTTGTTTTTTGTTGTTAATGTCCAAACGTTTCTTCACCAGACGACTTGTCATCTATTATACGAAGGACGATCACTCGTCTCATTCCAGAATCAGTAGACGACAAGTCGTCTCTCATATTTAAGTGTGGACGACTTCTCTTCTATATTCATTTAACCAATATTCCAATTTTCTGATTTTGCAGCTGCGACATCTCTCTCCTAGTTTCATGAAGACCTCACATTTGAATCCAACAAAATAAACGAAATAAACGCAAGTAGTGGCCGTTATCCACTTCCTCACTTTTACGCTCGAAAGGAGGAAACACAGGGAGAGAGGGAGGGAGCGAGGGAAGGAAGGAAGGAGATAGAGAGGATGGCAACAGCCCTTCTCTCAGTACCAACATCTCATCGAAATCCAGTCTCTCAAATTCAACTTCCATGCACTAGCAATAAATCTTGGTTTCATGCCTCTGTAACTTCAATTAAATACCCATATAGGCCTCCAATTCTTCTCTGCTCTCCTTCTTCTTCTGTTTCTGTTGTTGAAGATGAACCCTCTCCTCCACCACCTGATGCAGTTCGTGTGCAACCTGATTCTTCCACCCAACAACCTGACAAGACTCCTTTCAGGTAAACGCAATTCTTCTTCTTTACCTTATTTACAGTAATTCGGAGCAATTTGTACCTAATTAATATGCTCTGTAAACCCAGTATTCTAAAACCTATTTCTGTCGATAATAAGGACTAACCTGTTGCTTATACAGGTCCAAGTTCCAGGCCTGTTGCCCTCTATTTTCTTACACTGTTAATTAAGGCAAGAAAGCGTGAAGTTTTGGTTTTTGTGTTGTGGTTGGCTCGTAGAATTATGTTCCATTTCATCTAAGAAATTTCAGAATGTAAATTACAGTTGCTTCTTCATTGTTCAATTCCCGTGCCACATGCAAACAACAGTTCAAATTTCCAATTTTTTCTGTAAAATCTTACAAGAATGCCTGCAAATCTAATTGGTCCACTATATTACCAGAATGTATGCCATCATTTACGTCGATTTGATACTATTATGAGTAATTAAGTAAGATCATAAAGACACTGAGGCGAATTGCTCAGCTGTGTAAGTTGAAGGGGCTTAAAGGAGCTGGTCAGTGATGAATTGAAAGCCCCTGTTATCAACTAACTTTTACTGGTCTAAATTGCAAGTTTGTCATTGTTAATTCTTATTGCTGATGATACAGGCCACTTTGACAATAGAGAACCAATGGAGGGTCTGGATTGATTACTATGAATGAAACCATTGAAGACTATTAGATTCCATTTTGTTATTATTTGATTCTTGCACATCATCTGTGAAGAAGTTTTTTTGGACAATATGATAACTTCTTCAGTTATGGCAATCCTGTGCATCTCACAACTCGTGCACACGGCCCAGATTCATACGAACAAGTGCATTTAATTGAAAACTGATAATCTTTCTATGTATTAAGAGAATCATTACATCTCTGAGATAATTGATTCATGCAAACAATAGTTGAAATTTCTGGTGCTGTAAACAACCTTTTCCACAGGGGTTGTAAAGCCTGTGGTAAAGAGGAACTGGAGCGGGGATGCAATGGTGAGGGCAGGATTCAAGGCGGTATCGCAACTGTCCCAGGGTTTGGTTGGTGGCCAATAAAGGCTTACAGGCCTTGTCCTGGATTTGTGGCGTCTGGTGGTAGGTATAGACGACAAGGGCAAAGCATGGATGAAGTTGCCTTTGGAAGGGGTGTGCCAAGAACTCCTATGAGTCCCAGTGATGATGATAACCCAAGGTAGTTTATTTGTTGGTTTCATTTGAATAATTATTTCTGCGATGGCGACTTTGTTTTCAGAAAGATTATACTTGAATGATAAGACTTAGTCTAATGTAGGTTTATACTAATGTCTGATGAAATCTTTTGCAGCAAGAAGCAAGGTGGAAAAAAATTCAAGAAGTAAACCTTCATATCTTTTGAGAAAAGAGAAACAGCTACCTAAAGCTTTGTTTATCATGGATTTGTTTGATTACTTCCAGAACTTTCATTTTCCTCAGAAAAATGAAAATATTTATGTTTGTGCTCGGCTTTTGTTCTTAAAGATTTGGCTGACAACTTTTATACTGGATAAACAAACAAACAGTGTATGTTTGTC
Organism: Melia azedarach; assembly: GCA_028052125.1. NCBI lineage: Eukaryota > Viridiplantae > Streptophyta > Magnoliopsida > Sapindales > Meliaceae > Melia > Melia azedarach. The sequence goes on along the minus strand of CM051401.1, from coordinate 658,278 downwards.
AACGAGAATTTCAAATACTGAGCTTTGGTATTCTGTTTTTTGCTTCTACCCATTATCTTAAACAAAAATATTCTAACGTGAACGAAGAAGATATAGAAATTGATCGTATTAGGAGCTTCTGTTTCTATTCTCAGCTTGACTATGCCAAAAAGATTATATAAGCAATTGATTGTATTAACATTCTCAGCATGCAACAAACTACAAAGGCTAGATGGTCAAAGTTGAATCTTCTCTAAATTCATAAGTGAAGTTGAATACGGACTTAATTATATTTTCTCTCAATTTTTTCCCGATAAATTCTTTGTATATTATTATAATAATGCTTAGTATTAGTATTCTTTTTTATGTGCTACAAGTATCATATAAACTCGAAGTGGAAATGTCAGCGGCAAAAGAAAAAAGAAAAAGAAAAAGAATGATAGAGTATATAAATTCATGCAGTACCGGAAAGCAACCTTTTCTTCGTATCCCAATTTGGGAACGACACGTTAAAACCAAGTTTTAGGTTACACCTTTCGGCAGTAGATAACCCCTTCCCTAAAGTGGTCACGGGACTACTGCCTGAATTAATAGCATTTTCACTCACCGACCCAAATAATTTGTTTCGAGAGAGAGCCAACAGACCCCAAAAATGGAAGCAGAAACGAGAGCTAAAATCGAAGAAACAGTGAGAGAAATCCTGGAAAACTCTGATATGCGTGAAACGACGGAGTATCAAATTCGTAAACAGGCTTCAGAGAAGATGGGACTTGACCTTTCTCAATCAGAGTACAAGCCGTTTGTTAGATACGTGGTCAATAAGTTCCTCGAAGAACAACAGCAGAAGAACAACAAAGAAGAAGAACAAGAAGAGGAAGAGGAAGACGCTAAGAATGATAATCTGGAGTACGATGACGAGGGTAATCCCATCATTTGCAAGGTTGGTTGTTCATGAAAATTAAGTTCGGATTTTTTTGTTTTCTGGGTTTTGGTTTAATTTGTTTATTTATGTGTAAAACTGTGTACTTTTGACGTAGCTGTCGGATAAGAGGAGGGTGACGATTCAAGATTTTAGAGGCAGGACTTTGGTTTCGATCAGGGAATATTATAGAAAGGATGGCAAAGAACTTCCTTCTGCTAAAGGTGTGTTGTAATTTGTGTAGCATTTTCTTCTTCTTCTTCTTCTTCTTTTTTGATGATTTTGTTATGGTTGAAACCAGAGTATGAAAATTTAACTTAAACTCGGGGAAGAGAAGAAAATGTAGGTGCTTACATACAGATTACACCTATTAGGAGGAAAATAATGATAGCCTTGAAAATTCTGGATGATAGCACAGTTCCTTGATGGGGATTTGCTAGAAGACAGTTTTTGTCTAAATTGGTGACTAATTGTTAACCCTCCTTGAACTTTATATGATTAGGGACAAGTTCTATTGAAAAATGTCGTTTCTTATGGAGTCTTGATCCTTCTATTTTCTAATCTATGAAGCTAAGTAGCAGGATTCAAGGTGAGATGATAATGCTGATTGCTCAATTGTAGTTATACTCTTGTTTTGATCTTTTGTGGGATCGGTAGGATTAAACGTGTTGATCTGAATTGAAACACGAGTACGAGTTCTTGGAGAATTTAGTATGGTCTCAAATCTGCTGCTTACAATTTGCTATTGTTTACTCATGGACAAAAATTTGAGTGGGTATATGAGCTGCACACTGGTGTGTTCTTATTTGTATGACAGAGTCCAATCAGCACTTCATCTGCTTGTGCATTTGGATGTTTCATCGCTTTTTGTGGATACCGCTTTTCTATAAACATATGAAGGCTTTTTGGGGTCTACTGAGATTAAAGCCTTATTTTCATATGCGCATAGAATTTCCTAATATCATGGCTTGTTACCCGAACTTTGATTTCATGTAGTTGTTCTGAGCTTGATAGATTTCTAAGATTTGCTTGTGGGGCTTGTATCATATTTTATGTCCTAACAAGGATGCATGGAGGATTATTCACGCTCAGTTCAACTTTGTAAAAACGCGGTTTGCAGTAGTTTATGTTGCACTAATATTCATGTGAGCAAGTGGCATAACGTAGCTGACTTGTCTTCCAATCACAATGTCTTAAATTTAATGTGCTGGAAACTCTTGTTGTTTCTTCTCCAGGACTTTCCTCATGCTCTGTTTGGTATTTCTCATTCTCTCTTTGTTTGTTGAGAAACACAAAACGATAGAAAACTAATCAACTTTGAAATTAGACAGTGACAAATTTCAAAGTTTATTAGTTTTTAATTATCTGGTGTAACAAAAGTCCTTGTCTGCGTATCTTTTTTTCTGTAAAGATTTATGGTATTCTATTGATTTCAAGACTATTTACAATTTTCAAAGATGGTATGGAACTTATAATTCCAATTGTAAACTGACTCGCACTGCAAGTTCTCTGCTAGATGAGCGGGCATTTCCCTCTCATGTTTATTGGTTAGACTGCAATCTATATTCCGTTTGGTCAGCTTGGTAGTTCATGGTTACGTTGGTAAATAATGGATAATCAAGTATTGGTGTTTATGTTTTCTGTATCATAATCTTTTGAGTTTTGAACTTCTATTGTTGTATCCTCAGGAATAGCCTTGACAGAGGAACAATGGGCAGCCCTCAAAAAGAATGTACCTGCAATAGAGAAAGCTGTCAAGACGATGCAGTCACGCACCATGTGAGAGATCATCCGGGGACTTATAATTTCAATGCTCTTTTGAAATGCATGCTGTCTGAATGATAAATTCTGCTTGGTAGTTGTAATGACAGAATGTGCACTAGTTTTTGGGGCTCCCATTTGGATCTTTTTGGCAGAGGAGAAGTTTTTTATCACCACTCATTGTTGAGTGGCAGCGTATTTTCTGTTAGAAATTATTTGAATTTTCTGATTAATGTAATCGCGTATTAAGACTTGTAATGCGGTGTTATTGTGAAGATTGTTGTGATATACACACATTTGATCAATTGTGATGATCTCCATTTTCCTTCAACATATATACATATATCATTCACGGACACTCAAAAGCATCCCAGAACTCCTGGAATATAAAACGCAGAACAAAATTATACCCTAACTACCACTACAATTTGCCGATAAAGAACCATGCTTTTGCTTCCCATTATCAATTATGGGAACCTTGAAAACACTGAAAAACGCCGGCTTCCAACTCAGAGCCCAAGAGTTCTTGCTCCTCCGCGGTGTGAGGCTAGCGGAGGTTGCGGCCATTCTCATTTTCTCAATCAACGCCTCGGTATTAACTTGCTCTGAAAGAATGTCCTCCAACTGCTTAGTGTTAATCACCAACTTCACTTTCCAAACTCCATTCCTTTGCGATGGCAGCACTTCAAGATCTGACCCAGTCTCCAAATTCTCTACAAAATCTGCAGATGACATCTTCGGTGACTCAACCTGATGCTCCATCCACTCCACGTCTAGCTTCTCTGCAACCTTTACATGTTGCGCTTGCTTTCTCACCATACTCTCACAAAGCGTATTCTCTTTCTTCAAAGGAAGAAGGTAGTAAAACTGGCCGCTAATCAGGCGTTCATGCTCGGCTAGAGGTGAGGAAGCGTGTCCTCGCAGAAAAATCCCATACCCTGGATAATTTTGCAGGATTTCTCCCGCTAATTTAGGGCTCCTGAATTCCAGTACACTCCCAGAATCCGTTAAAACCCGGACGAAATTCGGGGAACAGTCAGCTATCCCTTTGAAAGAGCAATTTCCCATTAAAAACTCTGAAAATACTTCCACCTTTGTTTGTTACAAATTTTTTAGCTGATGGCTGAAGCTCTTGTTTCAGCGTGCATTTAAACTGTGGAATCTTGGCGAAGAGAAAATTAGTGGAGAGACAATTGCGGTGAGTCAGAAATGACATACACAGTCTCTGTATTTTTTCAAAAAAAAATAATAATTGCCTCCATGTGATAGTAGACCGTTGCTAGGATTATTTAAGAAAAATTCTGATAATGATCCAAGGCAAAAGAATAGAATAAACGGTAGCTTGGTGATTAAAAATAAACAAGGAAACAGACATTATTAGAAGCAGAGCTATTCAAAATTCAGGGCCAAGGCCAGGGTTATGCAGTTTGATTTTTGAGTTACCCATGTCTGTGTGCTGGGATTGGATTTGGATTCCCCCGTAAACCTATATAGCCATCTAAAATTCGGGACAATAAATTTTACTTTCCTTTTGTTTTCTTTCGAAATGTCTTGAAGCAAAAACTCTTTTTAAGGACAAAAATTTGTGCATCGACGTACGTATGTCATTGCATACCCGCACCAACTGTAGAATAGAAGCTTAAATTTTGGTTTTGGGCTCGCCCAAGCCCATGAAACAGTTTCTCAAAGTTTGGACTCAATCCAATCAAGACAACACGCAAACATTAGTCCAAGATGCACCAAAACAATACATAGTACGTCGACTTTATTTTCAATCAGTAGCCGCAACAACCCTTAAAAAAAATTGATATTTTCAATTTTACTTTTTAAATTTTATTGTTTGTCTTTTACTCCTGCAGAATCTGATTGCTTACATTTTAACCCCCAAAATATTAATCCTGACTCCGGCACTGTTTTCAGCCAATGCTAATCTAAGTTTTCACATGATCAAATATGTAATAATTATTAATAAATAAGAATAAAATATATAAAATTTACTTGTGTTAAACCAACCTAACAATATTGACGTGTAATAGTATTTACAATGTTGTGTTGTAATAGTTTTTAGATCTTGTATGTAAGAGATAATGACAATAACAACCTCTGTTAATTGAAGCACAAGCACCAAAAATAATGAAAAGGCAGTGAGCTGACATATTTGCCCTATCTTCATTTAATCCACATAAATCATATTCCACAAGAATTTACGAGTCAATGACAAAAGCCCCCACACAAAGTCCTAAACCAGCCACTCAGTATTCTAAGATCCAGTATAAATCCACCTGGCTACTTTTTCCACCACACTTCACCTTGAGGCTTATATTAATAGCATCATCCATCCACACTTCCAGAGCCAGATAAACAAATTATATAATAACATCCCAGTCCCTATATTTTTTATTTTTATAAATAAAAATATAATGATTATTTATTATACATTGAACCTCCCCCTTAATTGTCCGTCAGTTATACATATCATATTTTGATATTTTAGTATTTAATCAACGTTTAGTTCGATGGTACTCAACTCTTAACTCAACCTAAAATTAAATGTTCAAATCTTTTTTGTACTTGTGAGAGTACTCAAGTTAATCTCTCTTAAATTGAGATTGAGATTGAAAGTAAAATGTACACAAGGATTGAGACCTATTTGTTATAAATAGAAAAACTAGATCCTCATAGATAAAGATATACATTCCAAGGGATCCGAATGTTATTACCGGTAGATAAACGTCTATGGCTAGCCTATCATGCAGCACTGCAGCCACAACAAAAATTGAAACCTCTATCTCGTTCCCTCACACACCCTCCATAAAATCCTGAAATACACAGCTTGAAAATATATATCAAACGTTACGAAATGGGCTGCGCGTCATCTAAACGGATTGAGGCCACCATCGATATTTACCGCCCAGCTCCGGCGAGTTTCGCCGTCTTTGATATCAACGCCATACAAGAGCCATGGCTCACGGCAGACAACACAACTCAAGAACAACAAGAAAAGCCCGCGCACGTGCCGGCTCCGATTCTGGAAAAACTTAACAAGTTCGAAAGTGATGCTCCTCATTCATGGGATGAAGTTAGAAAAGCACTTGAAGACCTCAAGCCAAGTATCAATAATAGTAACGGAACTATCGCCGCTGCTGCCGCGACCCCGCCGAAACCGGTGAACGTCAGCGTACCCATACAAAAGCAAAACCAGAATCAGCCACGTAAGAGCTTGTCTTTTCACACCCTTGAAGAGCTCGACGAGAAGCTGTCTGCAAAACCCGCAAAGGATTTGAGGAAAACTGAGTCCATGCGGAGTGATACGAAAGAAAAGACTAAAATGACAAATGATGAATCTCGACTTGAGGCAGTTGCCAGAACAGAAAAAGGAGAAGGGTTTAAATCTGTGAAGGATAATATATTCATCGTCAAAGACAGAATGGAGAGAGAAAGAGAAGGCAGGCAAGCAAATTACGACAAGCTGAGGCGGGACCCGCTGAGTGATTTTCCGGAGAAGTGTCCGCCGGGGGGAGCGGATTCAGTGGTGGTCTACACGACGTCGTTGAGGGGAGTACGCCGCACGTTCGAGGACTGCAGCCGAGTCCGTAGCATCTTCGAAGTGAACAACGTGGTGATGGACGAGAGAGACGTGTCGCTGCATGGGGATTTCCTGAATGAGCTGAAAGATTTGGTCGGGGAAGAAGCGAGCGTGCCTAGGGTTTTTGTGAAGGGAAGATACATCGGAGGTGCCGACGAGTTGACTGGGTTGAACGAGTCGGGTAAACTCGGGAGAATACTGAGGTCGGCACGTGTGGAAATAGGGATAGGGAGGCAAGCGTGCGAAGGATGTGGGGGTGCGAGGTTCGTGCCGTGTTTGGATTGCGGTGGAAGTTGCAAGGTTTTGGTGAATGGGGAGAAGGAGAGGTGTGGTAAGTGCAATGAAAATGGGCTGATTCATTGTCCTGCCTGTTGTCAATGGTAAATTTGTAATTTGGCTCATAATATTTTGTGTTATTTTTGTTTTTGGGTTATGAAAGAATAGCAAGTGATTTTGTAACTTATATATATATATGTGTGTGTGTGTGTATTATTTTATTAAAAAAAAAAGAAATATCAGTGATTTTGTAACGTATACTTAATCTGCTGATTTTGACTTTTTGAGTACTAAAAGAAATAGAAAATTGTATTAGTAAATAAAAGAAAGAAAAAGCAAAAGATTTTAGTGAATAATATGTACCATTTGATTCGTACTGGCCCAACCCAAATTTGCGTAAAGGGTTCATAATTTATGAATATTGGATTTGTTAGTAGGACGATGTTCAAAGAACATTCAAGTTCTCATTACATCTATTAAAAATCTTGAATATTATATACTTTTTCAATGAGAATGGAATATAAAAAATATTAGGGCAATTTAAAGTTATCGCGATCCAAAGGACCCAAATTAGTTGGTATATAATAGAAAAATTAAGGGTGCGTTAAGTTAGGTTCAATATCGATTCAAATCCCAGCCTAAATAGCATAAGAAAAAGATTAAAAATTAATAGTAATTGAAAAAGGGCCCAACCGGGTTCGAACCGGTGACCTCTTGATCTGCAGTCAAATGCTCTACCACTGAGCTATGGACCCGTGAATGTTTGTTAAAGAAATAAGAAAATTAACATCATTTGTATTTGCAAATGCTACTTTCAAACAGAGAGATGAATAAAATACACAGAATTACAACAATATGACATTGGAAGTGAAGAAATTTCCTTTACATATAGTTTTTTAATCTTCGCACTGCTAATTTGTTTTATACGAGAGCAATCGGAGCAAGTAAACGAATACACATGGGTGGATGAATTATAATTTATCCTACGTATCGTCGTATTATTTATATTACTACTGTCGTTCTGTTTCCGGAAACTTTTTCGGTGGATTATAGTTTAGTTCAGCTTCAGGATATTTTACAATTTTATATGTCATTCAATGAATACCGACTGAATTTCATTCCATGGTAACAAACAGGATGACCGACAGAACCGCATGCGAATGCTGAGATATTCGGCTACGTATACATTACATAATAAATGTCAATAACTTTCTTTGAACAAGCAATCACAACATGTTGTCACGTGATTTTTAACTTGCATTTTTCTCCCACCAACACTTAGGAAGAATGTCACAAGCTGTACAGAAAATTCTACCACCACATGTGAAGAAATCTCCAATTTCAATCTGAAAAAATGGTAAAAGTAAACCAATGCAACATGACTGACCTCTTTGAACAATTCGAAACTACTCTGTTTTTTCTTCTGAGTGACTTGTGGCAGTCTATAAGATTTCAGAAATAAATCACTGGCCTTCGAAGAAGTCCACGAAATTGAGATGTTTAGTATGATTCCGGTAAAATTTAATTTGTTGCGTTTGGTAAGGACTTTTTGAGAAAGATTGCACAACATCCAACTTTGTTTTCTTCGATTTCAAGTTCAATGGCTGAAAGCCTAACCACCCAACCTCCAAGAAATAGTCTACAACTTTACATGGAATTCTCAACCACCCCAGCTTCTTTCTCAACCATCATTTAACTCCCACAAAACTTCTTTCTCGACTGTTAAATCCCATCTTAGAATTGAAACCCGATTAAAAACCTGTGAACGATACAATTTCCACACATGGGCATGGGCAGATAGAAACATTCAAAAGCCATACAATAGCTTATATTGCATCCACTTATACGCAAATTCCAACAGGATAACATCAAAAATTTAAAAACATTACAAAAGTTTGAGCTTTATATTATTTGTACTCCTTATTTATGTATAAGCCAAGCAGAAGAACAAAAAAGACAACCACAACAGCCTTCTCACAAAATGTTTACATCAAGAAGGCTGTATGCATATCACCTCCCATACTCCCCCCCCCCCCCCCCCCCCCCCCCCCCCCAAGACTCGATCTAACTTTTCAATATACTAATGCCAAACTCTATTTCTTTCAATTCTTTAATATTATCTTTGGCTAATTGGTACTCGTATCTGTAAGCTTTTGTGTGTTGTGTATCGCTTCAAGGATTTTGCTCATCAAATATGTCCAAGAGGGAAAGTGCCTGCAAAATCAAACAACAAGATAAATCAGAACAAACTGTGTATATTGGATTGCAGCATATTTCAAGTTTGTTTATGGCAAATATGAAATTACCTCTGGGACATTTAGCTCCAGGCGGAACTTGGGGCCGTCATAGTGGTGGAGAATTGGCCTGAAGGAGTCCTCTTCAAGAGGCTCACAAATTTTCCTTGTAACAACTCGGACCTGATCACAAACAAAATGTTAAAAACTGAGTGAGCTTATGAAATACATATGAATATTTATCAATCCCAATAGTTAACAATCTGCTATGCTTCCAAAACAGAGAGATGATAATTACCTGGGCTGGGAAACGCGATTCACCAGGGCATTTCTTGTCTTCCCAGGCTGTTGGATCGATGTTTGTTCCTCCAAAACTTGCAGCCTGAACAGAAATACGTCAGAAATAATCAGCATATTGGTTAACTAAGCACCGAGTTATAGTATTAGAATACAAACGGAAAAGGAAGTAAAAAAATACAAACCTCAAAAATTCCATGGAGCTGGTGAGTGGAATAGTTATAGAGGAAAAGGGGCAATCCAGGGGTTATAGCACGCACTGAATCTCTGTAACGTGGTGGCAAACCTGAAACAATCAAAAGAAAGTTAAAATGAATCATCGCAAAGATAAAAAATGAAAAACAACATGAATTTTTTAAGTAGTCACAGTACTACTATAATAAACCCAATTTATTCTTCAATTATATATTCAGAAAATCTGAATAGAAATTGATGGTCCTAATATTATGATCTACTTGCTATGCTTGAAATTAGTTCAGAAATCCCAGGAATCACAGGTCAATGAGAAAAATTATTAAGAACAGAAAGAGAATAGAAAATAGAATACAGAACATACCAAAGAGCTGTCTTTTGAGATTCTCAGCCATGGTGTCGTTGTTGCAGACGAAGATGTAGCCACCAATCGTCTCATTCCTCGGCAAAGCTTCCGATGGTGGGAGGGTTTTAAACCTCTTATCGGTTTTAGTCTCCTTGATTTCATTATTATTTTCACCATCTTTGCTATGATTATTATTCTTCTTGTTGCTATTCTTCTTGCTGCCTTTGCTTCCATGGTGAATATGATGATGATCATTTTCTTCCTTATTTCTAATCCCCTTCACATTAACATTCATATAATTGTTATTATTGATACTGCTAATCCCAAAATTTCCAGGCTTTGAATATATCCCTTTGTTGAATCCGCCATTGATACCAACATTCTTCTGAGAACCAGAGCCAACAATTTGACTAATTGGACCTAAGCCGATATCGTTGATATCATTGAGATTATTACTAATTCCCATCTTATATCCATCGTTGAATGCATTAAAATCAGATCCTTTTGTCGGCTTCAAACTGTTGGAGAATGAATTCACTTCGCCGCCGACTCTGATATCAAAATTCCTCCGCTCATCCGGCCGTTTTGACCCGTAATTACTACTCCAAATCGAATCGCTGAGCGAAAGATTAGCCAAGTTTGAAGCTTGCAGCCTCAGTTGATCACTGAATTGCCAAAACGATTGCTGATTGTTTTCCATCTGAAACACTAATTCACTTCAAAAACTATTAAAAACACAAGAAATCACGATATGGGTATCAAACGGGATGGAGAAACAGGGTACAAAACAGAGCTATAAACAGAGAGAATGAAAGGGTTTCGTGATGCGAGAGAGAGAGGGTCGGCGAAGAAGGAGGGAGTTAAATAAGGTGGATTAAGGAAACGGGAAATTTCTAAGAAAGAGGGCAGATAGCGATTAGTCCTAATAAGATTGCGTGTGGATTTGTCAAAGTAAAAAGTCGCAAAAAGATTGAAGTAAAATTTAATTTAAAAAAAAAAAAGAGAGAGAGAGAATTTGAACTTTTAGTTGAGCGAATACGAGAGAGATGACGGCAGAAACGCGGTTTGAGGAGGTGACGTGGCGGAAGGGGAAGAGGAGAGAGTAAAGAGTGGAGTTAGATCGTGGGGTTAGTGAGTGAGTAGTAGTGTTTTGATTTTTTATTTTTGATTTTTGATTTTTTCTTCTTTGCGCCTTTTTCTAGAAGGTCTTCTAGGAGCTTCCATCACTGATCAAATGAGTTTTGAGTTCACACATGAAATTAATCTCTCTCTTTATTGTTTTCTTAACTGCTAAGGATTGTGAAAGCGTCAACTACGCGTAACATTAACACTTACACTGTGGCGTCTGTGACTTGGCTGGCTATTGGCTATGAAAGTTCTGTTTTTGTGTCTGAACTTGGGACTTACATGTGTACAAGTACGAATGTATTTTAACTTCTTTAATAATCTTTTAAATTCTTTTATTATACTTCATAATTTACGCCTTATATTTTAAAAATTTATAAAATATGAAAAAATAAATAAAAATGTTATGATGCCGAAATTGGAATATAACATAAATATTTAGAATCCGTTTAATTCGTAATTTAAAAATTATTTTTAAAATTTTTTATATAATTTAAAAACATGAGTTGTAATCTTAATAATTTTAATATTTAAAAAGTATATTTAATATATTATTAAAAATTATAAAAAAATATTTAATATAATTTTTTAAAATATTAAAAATAAGAATATATGTTTGATTGAAATTATTTTTAATAATTTTTTATTAAAATTTTATCAATAATTAAGTAAAAATCTTTTATTGGTGTTGATTATTTCAAAATTATATTTAAAATATATGAATACAAATAATATAAATTAGTTACTTCTTTAAAAGATAAATTTAAAAAATAATAAATGATTAAAAAATACTTGAAGTTTATTTAACCTAAATATAATAAAATAATAATATTTTTTAATTAAACTTAAAAATATTTTATATAAATTTTAGTGATTTTAATGCAATTTTTTCAATAATAAAGATCCTAATTTATATGTATAATTATGATTTTTAAAAGTTTTAATTAAAACTATTGAATCTTAATTTATAAACATAATTATAATTTTTAAAATTTTCACTAAATCAAATGAATCCTAATTGATCATATGTGAGTACAATTATTATAAACTTAATAAATATTAGTGTACTGTCGTTAGAAATTTAAGTTTAAAAAGAAATATTATTAACGTAATAAATTTTAAAAATAAGTTTAAAGTAATAAAAAATAATTTTTGAATTGCGTTGGGATACATAAAAATTTATAAATAAAATAGTTTAAAATATAACTATTTTTTTGGATATAATGTAAAGAATTTACAAATAAAATAGTTAATTTTTAAAATCTAAATCTTATAAAAAAATACAAGTAAAAAATTTTTAAATGTAAAAAGTATAATTAAGAAAAAAATTATATTCCAATTTAATTAAGATACAATAAAAAAATGAAAAAAAATACGTTTTATCGTTTTCTAAATTTTATATTAAAATTTAAAATTTTATTTAAAAATTATTTTTGAATTAAATTCTAATTAATTTTAATCAAATATATATTTTTTATTTTAAAAATATAAAATCCTATTTAAATATTATATCAAATGAACTCTTAATTATTATAGTTTAAAATTGGGGCTTATCCTAACTTTTTTTTTTTATTCGATGAGTTTATCCTGAAGTTAGGTTGTTATAATTATGCCTGGGGACGAAATAATTGCTAATTTGTTATGGTAGCATATTATGTTGTGTATTTTTTTTTTTTCATTTAAATAAAGTTGTGCTTGGACTTTGATTAAACTTTACAATGACAGAAGAATCCTAAGCAAGCCTACGACGATTTCAATTTTCATGGGATGTGGTTGGACATTTTCATTTCTTTTTGGCAAAAGTTGCAATAATGCAATACTGGGTATATCGATGATAGCAAATAGTAAAATAATGGTAATAATGGCGATCAATCAAAATCAACAAATCACTGTACAAATGGAGTCAGGCATTGGGCGCAATTTAAAGAGCCGGCCGACGTCGTGGCCCCTAATTCAATGAAAAGTCGACATAAAATTAGCCCACTGGGCATGGTTATGGGCCTATATTCATATAGGCCTTGTTAGGCCTGCGGCCCGAGAGTGTGATTTTTAAATGCTTTTATTAGTGATTGGAGCAACATACATTCCGAGTTACAAGACCAAGCAAGATAGCAAAATGCACAACGGCTGAAATTTCAGTTTAGTCATTAACCTTCTGTAAAACTTCACTACTCTATTAGTTTGATACAATTTAATCTTTTGTTTCATTTTAGTCCTACTGCACTATTTCAGTCATTTGATCAAAATTTTATTTTTCTCTTTCTATCAAATTCATAAGAAGACAACTTGAGTTAAATGTTTGATTTCACCATTTTGTTTGGATTTTTGAAAAAAAAAAAAAAGATCATTAGACGAAGTGTATATTTTATGAAATTATTTTATTAATTTATTTTTTTATATAAGAAGAAATCAAGAGAATCTAGTTGTAAGGACTCAAATGAAATTTGAGCATAAGTAGAATCACACTAAGCGATGTATTTGACTCTAGCTACCGGTCGTGGACAGTTGTGTGGGTTGTGGTTTGGAGTAGTGTAACAAAGTGATAGCCATGGGTATATATAGTGTCGCATGTCGCTAGAATGGAAGCGAAATCATCGAAAGTGCAAGGGCATGAGAGAGTGCAACTCGCAAGATCAACGCGCACAAGTTTCAAACTCACTTACCCATTTGATCGAGAGCAACTATTCGTGGATGAACAGTAGCCCGCGAGCAAAAAGGACAAGACGGAAGGCTTGCGAGGCTGAGCAGGGGGTGTCGAGAGCATGCCCAATCTCTTACCACAGCAACTGAGGTTGTGTGTTCAGCCAACTTTAGAAGCAGCCACCTTGTGCAACCATTTAGGCCAAGCAGCAACAAGCAAAGGAAGGAAGCAAGTTGGGCAGGTTAGGTTAAGTAGCACAGCAGCCCACTTTATGGCCTTGTCTTATGTTGTTGATTCAATAGGTCCAAAATAGGGATAATGGTGGTAGGAAGGATATGTCTTTATTTTATATAAATATGTACACATGAATTATTTTTTATTATTGACAATGTTTATGTAATTAAATCATGACCCTTCATTTATAAATATATAAATATTAAAAAATAATCACAAACCTCCCTTTTTTCTTTTCTATTTCAATATCTGGATTATTATATGATGATTTTTTAACTTTTCATATATAAAAATAGAAACAGATAGATTAAAAACGACATTTCTTATATAAATGTAATGTTTGTGTAAAGAATGAATAGAATCAAATTTCTTTCTCCCAATTGAGCATCTCTCACGTCCATTTCTCTCTTTCTTTTTGTTTCCATTTTGAGCTCTAATTTCATACACCTTACGGCCAAATCAGCTCACACACCAAACACAATTGATCTTGGGGATTTCAAAGGCTTACTTGGACAGTGATCAACTGCTAGTTCAAGTGCCGCACAGACTGGTTTTCTTCTCAACTCCCAGCACGTGACAGTAGGGACATAGAGGACAATGACATAACAAGCACCTCAAAAAGTGACACTTGCCCGATAATGAAAGAATCCTACCATCCATAATCAAAGTAAAATTATTTATAAGATTTAGGTAATGTTTATAGTTAAAATTTAAATTTGAATATACTTAATATGTTTATATTTTTACTTTAAATGTCTGAATATAAATATATATTAATATATATGTCCTAAAATTTTTTAAATATATTAAGTGCGTCCACATGTGTAAATATTATGTAATATATTAAGATTATTATTGACAAATAAATATTAAAATTATTTCAATATTTTCTTATTTAAATTTAAATTAAAATTTTTATCTTAATTATATTATGATATTTTAACAAATATTCAAATATAAATTAACAAATAAACGCTTCTTAGATATCTAAATAATTACATTGAAAAACAAACTGACCTTAATACTCAAATTTGTATGCTCCGCTACTCGTACTATTGCAAACAATATTTAGCAAGCAAGGAAGAGAAAGAGAGTGTTTGTGATTCAATCTAAGGTTCTCCAACAAAACGTGTATGGCTCGCACTCAGAAATTGTTCGCTGGAACAATATTTCATCAAATGATTGAGCTTCATCATTTTCGCGGACTTGTTTTGCAAGAACTCCTTTCCTTTTTCTTCAAGAATTCCATGCATGGGATGAGATGATTGATACAAATGGCTTTATGTTGTAAAGACGAATGGCGGATAACATTCCTATACATACATACATACATATATATATATATATATATATATATTTCAATTAATGTTGCTTAATTAAGAGCTAGTTTCACTTATGAGAAGGCACAAAGTATCATTAATATATAGTAAAATGTTACTCATGTTTGGCCAACTATACATTAAAAAATTTTAATATTGGTTATCATTCATAATTTTCCAAATGTGGCTAGGAGGGTAAGCTAGAAAAAGTAGGAATGATAGACGAGAAATAAAAAATACTTGTAGTGACGATGCATGTGAGCAATTCCAGGGCAGAGGGCCCTAATACGTACAGATTGTTGGATGGTGAGTGGGTTCCATATTTCTTAAATATATTACGGACTATACAGTACTAGCAATTTCACTTTTCATTCAAACTTTGTTGTTGGTGCTTCTGGCTTGTATGAAAGCATTAAAGAATCCATTACTATTCGAACCATTAAATTTGGAAGAAACCATATCACTGTATTTATTGGTTTTTTCATGCATCATTGCTTTGTTTGGTCTTCCATCTTCAAAGATTTAGGCATAAATTTATATTGTACAAGACTTTCTCCACTATAAGTTATAAATTAATTAATTTCGATGAAACTCACATATATTCACTTTATAACTATAACTATAACTATAACTATATATATATATATATATATATATATATATATATATATATCTGTGTGTGTGTGCTGGATTTCTATTTCAATATGTTGTGCTAAGCGACGAAAGGTCTACTAGGCTTCATACTGGCTAGGTCATGAAGTTGATTCGTGTATATAAAGCAATCTTGCACATGGGAGACGTCCTTTAATCTGCTCATAGAAGTAATTGCATGTAGCTGACGTAAGAGCAACATCACTACTTCATATATAGGATAAATCTCTACTCTACGGAATACTACTTGGTAAGAAAATATGTTAAGCGTTGGATATATTTAAGACTAGACAAGTCCAATCGAAGTGGTTCCCTCCGTCTGTTTCAAACAAATCATTAACACTCCACAGCAGAGCAGGCTGTAGAATTCGCCTCAGTACCTGTTCTTTTTCGTAATTTAACACTCCAACGTTGCAACAAATCTTTAGAACGACATTTTTCCGAAATAAATAACACCAACGCAACATACATGCAATGCAGAGAAAAGGCTATATATAACGATTATAATTACAAGATGTCAACGAGATCATCAGACCGTGCGATGCAGCAGAGAAACAAAACTGCCAGGCATCCGAAATATCGGGGAGTAAGGAGAAGGCAATGGGGGAAATGGGTTTCGGAGATTCGAGAGCCGAGGAAGAAGACGAGAATCTGGTTAGGTTCTTTCGAAACTCCCGAGATGGCAGCACGAGCTTACGATGTTGCTTGTTATTGTCTGAAAGGAAACAAAGGTTTGCTTAATTTTCCCGAAGAGATTGATCAACTTCCTAGACCGCGTACGTCCACAGCAAATGATATACGTGCAGCGGCAGTAGCAGCCGCTGCTACACCTGCGACAAACGTGAAAGCATCAACTGAATTCAAAGAGCTGTCGTCTGACGGTGGTGACGATTTCTGGAGCGAAATTGAGCTGCCGGAATTGATTATCGATGCAGGAAACTGGACTTGTTACGGAGATAATATCATGTGGGTCGATGCGGCAACTTAGCAACAAAACTTAAGTAAATTAATTTTCAGCTTTTATGTTATCAGTATGATAAAAATTGTATGAGCAATGAGAATGGACGCTTTTAGTTCATTCGTTAAGAATCAATAAATCATCTCTAAGATTGTATTTGAAGATTAATTAATTATGTTTGTTAGCTTAATTGTCTGCTGTGCAATGCAAAGAATTGATCCTTTTTGTAGACGGTGTGTGCATATTAATTAGAAGATAAACCAGCAATTGAAAAATTAAATGCTCTTTTTTATAACCCTAACAATCTTTATCTGTTCAATTTAGGACTTCAGAGAATGTGATGAAGACCATCAGACAGGTTTACGTGATCACATAGGCAAGGTTACGTACCGACAGGCCCAGACTCTATGAAGGGATTTTTTTTTTTTTTTTTTTTACCCCAGCCCAAATCACCAAGAACACAATTCCTTGAATGCCATTCTAGAAAGGTATAATAACATCAACGGGGTGCCTTAGCTTTCATATTTCACGAATAGAAATATATTATTTTTATTTGTACGTAGAATAAATCTCTATCCCAATTGAAATATCTTCAGTACATTATACAATGCTTTTATACAGTGCTGGTTAAAATTTAACATTGTAAGAGTGATTTGACCCTTCCAAGAAATGCTTCTTAATTTTAAACTAAATTAAAGAGCGGCAAAAGTAGCTTAAAAGTGTTCACAAACTGACACGTGTCAAAGACAAGACGCAATGCAATAAACCACCGAAATCTTGGGTTTGCTCGAAGTAGTTAAGCGGTTAAAACAAAATGAAGAAAATAAGGCAAGTGCTTGTGCGTTGTGTTTTCAATTTCATCGCCATAGTTTTTGTTACCTACCTAAATACACAAACGAGGAGGCGGATATATCGAAACCAATATTTAAACCAACAAACAAAGTGCTTTCATTTTTAAGTCCTGTTTCACTGAAAACCCAAAGTTCATTTTCAGCATTGTTTTCTATATGTATCCCATCATAACCTGTAAGAAAGATAACAAGTAGAGAGGGTAAATGGCAAGCCTTTCAGGTACTGCAGCAGCTTCTGCTTCTCAAGTGCTTTCTAGAAACAGAGAAGTCAAAAGCAACGGGGCTTCTGTTGCTCAGTACAGAGGGCTTAAACCTGAGGGGATCTCACGACTAGCTTCAGCTAGGACTAAGCAAACTAGGCTCATTTCTATTTCAGGTATTAGTCTTTTTGTTGCTTTCTGACTCTTCAAGAACTAAACATATCCTAAAATAGACTAAGAATTTTATGAATGCGAATGTCATCATGATGTTTCGTTAAGTTATATGATTGTTTTCCTTTGTCCGTCTTTTGAATGTTCATGTTGGCTTCTGCTGCACTAGAGGTTACTCTCATAACGTTAAAATTCTGTGGTACCTGGCAATTTAATTGATTCTAAATTGACATTTCATGCGGTGTATGCATTGAATTTGAATGGAGAAACTTGAATTCTTTAACTTCTTAAAAGGGAGTTTGGTTCTAATTTTGTTTCATATTCTCAGCTCGAAAATGCAGAACAATCAGGGCAATGGCTTCTCCAACAGTTACAGCTCCCAAGCGCGAAAAGGATCCCAAAAAGAGAATTGTCATTACAGGAATGGGACTTGTATCAGTTTTTGGAAGTGACATTGATACATTCTATAACAAACTTCTCGACGGAGAGAGTGGAATAAGCCTAATTGATAGATTTGATGCTTCAACTTTTCCTGTCCGATTTGGGGGTCAAGTTCGAGATTTTTCTTCCAAAGGCTACATTGATGGGAAGAATGATCGGCGTCTTGATGATAGCTGGAGATACTGCTTAGTTGCTGGCAGAAGAGCCCTTGCTGATGCCAACCTTGGCCCTCAAGTTCTTGAGACTGTAAGTCACACACTAATCCCCGAGAAGATGCTACTCAATTCACATATTTTTTTTCATAGACAAAGCATAATGAGATTGTTACACCACGATATGCAGATGGACAGGTCAAGGATTGGAGTTGTGGTGGGATCAGGCATGGGAGGCATAACAGCTTTTAGCACTGGGGTGGAAGCACTTGTACAAAAGGGATATAAGAAGATAACTCCATTTTTCATACCTTATTCAATCACTAACATGGGTTCAGCATTGTTAGCTATAGACACCGGCTTAATGGGACCAAATTACTCCATTTCAACAGCTTGTGCAACTGCTAATTATTGCTTTTACTCGGCTGCAAATCACATCAGAAGAGGTGAAGCGGATATCATGGTAGCTGGTGGAACTGAGGCTGCAATTATACCTACTGGTCTAGGTGGCTTTATTGCCTGTCGGGCTCTATCCCAAAGAAATGATAATCCCAAGAAAGCTTCGAGACCCTGGGACAAAGATCGCGATGGTTTTGTTATGGGAGAAGGCTCTGGTGTCCTGGTAATCATAATTTCAATACCATTTTTCTGGGATACTTGGTTTTGCTAGTAATCACATATTAATATATTTTGCTAGTACTAAATTCATTCTCTGACAACAGATCATGGAGAGCTTAGAGAGTGCAAAGAAAAGAGGAGCTAACATAATTGCTGAGTATTTGGGAGGTGCAATAACTTGTGATGCTTATCACATGACAGATCCAAGATCAGATGGTCTCGGAGTTTCATCCTGCATAGCCAAGAGTTTAGAAGATGCTGGAGTTTCCCCTGAAGAGGCAAGTGATTTGCATTTCATTCAAATCATTTCTGCAGTAATTTGGATTCTAATGCAAATGTAGCTATTATTATTGCTCAAACACAGGTGAACTATGTGAATGCGCATGCAACATCAACACTAGCAGGGGATTTGGCTGAGGTTAATGCAATCAAGAAGGTCTTTAAGGACACATCGGAGATGAAGATGAATGGAACCAAGGTGGTTTAAATTAATATTTTAACCATACTTTTTACACACTAATGGAAAATTATGGCAGCTAATATGTTACTTGATCTATGAATCAGTCAATGATTGGGCATGGTCTTGGAGCAGCTGGTGGATTGGAAGCAATAGCAACCGTAAAAGCAATCACCACAGGGTGGTTACATCCTACCATTAACCAAGATGTAATCTTTCTCAGTCCTTAGTTCTTCCACTTCATGTGCATGCTTCTATCTACAAATAAAAATTAACAATGTGTTTTTCTGATGCATTTTATTGAAATATGTTGCTTTCTTGAAGAACTTGGAGCCTGATGTTACCATTGACACTGTCCCAAACTCGAAGAAAAAGCATGAAGTTAATGTTGGTATGTGTTCTTGTTCTAAGAATACTGGAATCTGAACTGTTTTTACCAACTTGTTGTCCATTAGTTGTTTTCTAGAATTGAAATAATGGCATAGCTTTTAACAGAACAGTTTCTGTTTATACTTTTCTGTGCAGCTATCTCAAATTCATTTGGCTTTGGGGGTCACAACTCTGTGGTGGTTTTTGCTCCCTTCAAACCATAAACAAGAACTCAATCCTAGGAATTTCTCTGTTTCATCTTAATTTCCTTTTGAAAAATCATTGATTTGATTTCATGTGTGAACGGGCATAGCTTAAAACACGGGACATTTCAAGTGAACTTTGATGAAGCCAACATAATGTGGCTTTCTTTCACTAATTTCATTTCATCTCATCACCGTGTTTTGAGTGAAGAAAAAATTCTGTTTTATTTCAACTAATAAAATATCCATATAATTTCTTCTCTTTTTTGCTTTTATTTTAAATCCCATTCCTTTACTTGAAACGTAATATACTCAGTTTTTACCTAATAAATCGGAAAAATTAAAAAAAAATCTTAATTTTGAAATAATACAATAATAGTATTATTAATTACTACGTATTAACTTTCATGTTAACAAACAGTTAAGAGAACAAAGATTGTTAAATCGGTGAGAATAGAGAGATACCTTGCGGAATTAGTATGACTTATGAGGACTTGGTCTTTTTTCTCAACTTGCCAACTTTCCCACTTGTCAGGCAAGTAGATTCGTTAAAGCATAATCACTGTAAATTTTGTTGTTGGGGGATTGCTGTTCCCTCAAGGTTCTATGTGTAGATGGTGTTTGTTTAAGCATTGGATTAGATTTACTCAATTAATTAATCAAAGCTTTTATGCCGACATTAAAGTAATTAAGCCCACTTGCCTTTGAGCTTAATTTAATCACTGTTTAACGCTCGCTAACGAATGTGACAGATCACATGGGTAGCTTGATGTTGACATTTTTTAACTTATTAGTTTAATAGCATATTTGAGTCCCTAGCTTTATGGTTTTTACAAACAAATGCATAGTGTTTTCATTTGTACCAAGCAGGTGCTTCACTCCTTTTACTAGGTTTAGGGACCTATTTGATAATAAATAACAAATGTACTTATTTGTAAATGTATAAAAGTTCAAGGACATGGATGTTATTAAATATATATTTATCTTCTTAATTTTATTTTTATTAAATAATAAGAATAGATTAGGCGAAACTGCTTTTTCAATCCTTTTCTAGTAATGAAATCCCACATTGTTAGGGCCCTTGCAAGGCAAAGCATCATGAGCTTGTGGTTTGGGAGAGAGAGTAAGCATAATTCTATTTTATATTTTGTTTAATCATGAGAATATACTTATTAAAGATTCTTAAACTTGGCCTTAAACTTATTTTAACAATACTATTAATTGATGTTCTCCCATCTCAACATTAATTCAAACTTTTTATAGGATTATTTTCAAAATTAGGGTAAAATTAATCTACAATGGTTTATATTTATTATTGAAACAAAACTTATATTTTAGGACTTTTTTTAAAATTTTGTTATTTAAATTCTCAAATTCAATTGTCAAAATTAAGTACTATCCATGATATTTTTTACTTTTTTTTATTTTATAGTATATTAAAAATCTTAGTCTCGTTATCTTTTTCTTATCACTATATTAAAATTTTAATTTTTTTTACATTTAATTTTATTATATTTTTCAGTTTTTAAAATTTTAAGAAAATTAAAATAGGATGAGTAAGTTGAAAATTGTAATAAAGATATTTTGGATATAAAAACATAATAAAAAATTTTATTAAAAAAATTAAAGCTAAATTAAACAACTGAATGACTAATGATATAAGTCTTGGTTAATTTGCAATTGACTTTTTTTTTTTAATAATTAATTGTTAGATCAATGTAGGTGGTTGAGCAAGGGAAATTAATTAGTAAATAATTAGTCATCAATTTGAATTTGACGAAAGGATTTATCATGTGATTAGTAAGGTTCAACAACTAATTATGTTTTCCGAAAATCATAGTGTTTTCAAATAAATAATAATAATAAGTAAGAATATCAATTTTTTAATTACCAAACTTGTACCAAATTCAAACAACAGTAGAAAGAAGTAGGATAACAACAACAACACTATCTGGAATCATCTTCTCCATTAATCATATATACATCACAAAGGAGGGGTTTATGGGAGATTAATTAATCATCCATTATGTAGCAGTAAGCCCATTGACCTAATTAAAGCACTAAATTCATTGCTAATAGGGTTTTGATTGGCCAATCAGAAAACGGTAACATGGGGTTTTGACCTCATTTAGTTTGACCAATCCCTTAATGCTTACATGACATGCTGAGTTTGATACAAATTGGGACAGCCAAACTGATTAGGGTCTTGTTTGGTTAATTTTATTGTTAATGATTATGTAAAAAAATTAATTTACAAATGACTGTCCATACCAAATGAGAAAAATTAAATGGAAGAAATAAGGGCCGGTTTTGGACTAAGAACAGTTACACATCAAACTGGCTAACAATAACATGCCCTAGATACGTATACGAATATGATGAGATCCAATGGTCGGGATTAACTCAAAATCAGGTCAAAACAAGTCAAAGCCAGTAGTACATAATTGGGACCAAAATCCCACTCAGCCTACCCTCAGATTAGTTTAAACACACAAATGCTTACATGGCATCAATTGAAGGGCAAAAATTCCACTTAAAAAGTTTATAATAAACATTTGGTAAGCCCATGATTGTCTTCACATGGACACCCAAGTTGCGTTTTTTTAATGTTTCAAAAGGTAGCCAACTAAACATAAAGTATACCTTAATTGCCATTTTTTTATTACTAATTTTGTAGGGTTACCTGGTATTAAGCAAACCCTCACTTCGGGTTATGCTAAGGTGCATAAACTTGTAACATACGGTTTTTCACTTTTTTTTTTTCTATAGTTTCCAACTCTTTTTATTTTCAATTGTCCGTTATCTTTTTCAAAAAATTTCAAATATTATATATAAGTTATACAATATGACATAAAAATAAAAATTCATAAAAAAGAATCAGAAATTATAAAAAAATTAAATAAAATAAAAAGATGCATGGTACAATTGTTGCACCTTAATTAATCCTACCCACTCAATCCTAGGTGGGTGAAGGGAAAGAAATGAGGGAAGTGGCTGAACTGTCAAGTTGTGGGGTCATATTGACGTTTCCTTGTAAATTCGGGCAGGCTACGGGCAGCCAAGGAACACCAACCAAATTGGTCTCCACATGGGGGTGTGATTACATTAACATTAATACTTGATCCAAGCAAGCAATGCGAATACCATTCTCACTTTTCTCTCTCACTCACTCACGCACGCACGCACGCACGCACGCACGCACGCACGCACGCACGCACATATACACAAACACTTTGTGTGCAAATTATTTAAGAGAATATTACTGTTGTTGTCTTTATTCAATATGGTGACGATACTAAAAGAAGCATCCCTCCCTTATTTGAGGTCGAGGACCTGGTGGGGGAATCCGCGGCATGTCCTTTTTCAACACCGTGCACTAGATCAACAACAACCTAAGAAACCAAACCGAACCGAACCGAACCCAAATCCATCGCCCGCTCACCGCAGCCGGCTCCACGTTGGTCATCAAAAATTAATAATATATCTCATTCGAGATCGAGATTCTTAATCACAACCCATTTCACAAAGTGCATCAGATTTGATCCGTTGGGCTATAAATTTATTAGCAGAAAAAACAATGGTTGCTAACTCCTCAGAGGAAGCAAGGGTCACCAAATAAAAGTTAAATGGTTTAAGAAATCTTACCCAATGCTGCTCAAATCAATTATGCACAAGACAGGCAAACAAAACACAAACATAAACTGTGATTGGTTTGTCTTTACTCTTGTCCATGTTCTATAATTAAAATAAATTAAAGGTTAATAAAGTTTTGAACACCTAAGCTCATAAGGATGCTTATCCACGCCACACAGAATTTTGTATAAAAGAAAAGAAAAGAAAAGAAATCATGCTGATGTGGACTCTACAAACTCTTATTGCTCTCTTGTTCAAAGTCTTATTTTGCATTCATATTCAGACAAATTTTACAACAGGTTTTCATCAAACACGTCATATTGGGTTCTAATTAATTGCATTCATGAACAGTACTTTTGTTTGAGTAGTCTACTGATGGCCGCATATAATAAAATAAGGAGAGTGTTTTCTCATTATTGACTTCCTATGTGTACGTGTATACAATAAATTAATATTTTTGACAAAGTGAAGGGCAAAACAGGTAAAACAAAACATAATTTCAAATAACAAACATTATAGAATATTAATAAATAAAAAATGATGAGAAATCCAAGTTCATGTGAAGAATTTACACTTAAACATCTGAAATGATCAAAATATATAAATTTGAATGATATTTACATGATACAATATCGCTGGTCAATGTAAATATATAAAAATCAAACATATAATTACGAAATAAAAAGCGTGAATTAAATAACAACATCAGGTTAAAAGTTATATTAATCCATACAATATTTTCATAAGAAAATGAGGGGAAATGTTGGCCACCGAGAATTTAATTTTCAACGTAGCAGTAGGAGAATGATTGAAGACAAGTGTATAATGTAATGTAATGTATGTGTCATACTAAAAGATTTTTTTAGATTAATTAAATACGTGACCAACAAAGACCACAAAGGATGTGGGTGTGGAAGGCATCTAAGATTAGGGTATTATCGGAACAATAACTTGGCTTATTGATTTAAAGATGCAAAGTAGGAATTTCAAATATGCAATTATTTAAAGCTAAAGTTAGGATTAAACTAATCCTATATTTCTTTTTATTGTCCTTCTAATAATGATTTGTCTTTATAATCATCTTTATATAAACACAAGCAATAATAAATCAAATATAGAAAAAGAATTTTTTAGAAATTATGGTTTGATTTTTTTTTTTAAATTTACGTTATTTTTTTAAGATTATATTAAGATTAAATATATAAATTTTTTATAGGAACTAACATGATATGAAATTCTTAATAGAATAAAATTATTAAAGTTAATGTAATTAGTGAAAATACATAGTATTAACTACGTGACAACTATAAAATAGTAATATATTAATATGAATTGTGAAAGAGTTTATATTCTTAGTGTTATAATTACAAATATCATCATTTAAAAAAAATGTTGATATTCTTAGAAAAAGAAAATGCCATTACTTTTGTATTCAAAATAATGAAAATATCATCATTCTAATAAAAATAAAGATAGTTTTTATAATTTTTGTACTCATTAAGATCTTATAATATCCTTTGTATAAAAATAAACCAATGAATTAGCTATTTTCAAAGGTCGTCATGTATGTTATGTAACAAGCTGATAAAATGAAATAACATCGTACGTTTTTATGTCGAGTTTCATATATGTTTTGAGTTGATGTGACGCTATTTATAATATTTTAAATTATATATTCTTCAATGATAATATAGATTGAAACATAAATTTGGAAAGTAGAATATATGACTTGATAACGGAAGACGGAAACAAACTTGGCACGTGCACCCTGCGCCAACAAACCTAACCACGTGTACTGTAAACCCCATTTGGCGACTCTGCTGACGGCTGACGTGTATAAGAAACAGGTCAAAAGTTCAAGATCTGACATTTCCCACGTGTCAAGTGGACCCCACATAAATGGCCTACTCCGTAATTATGGTCTCCAGCTGAGGCCAAACGCAATTCATTACCTCCCAAATGAAATTTAAGAAAGACCCTAAAATTCTGCCGGGTTAACTCGAGCCAACCTTGTTGCCTGCTTCGAAGCAGACAACGAAAGAGACGGCAACTAACGGTAACGCTCAAAATCAGGCTAACGGTAGCCATTTACCCTTGACGACACGCATCCCAGGACATCTCACTGCCACAAAATCGTTTGAAAAAGAATTGAAAAAAATATATATATATATAAACCCCACGCCGTTATCAAACGTTCAAGCACCCTTCCGTTAACTCCCGACCGTCCATTTAACCGCACACTCCGGTTAAATCCGAACTATGGTTAGTTAGGTTAAGCGTTACAACACAGCACAACGCAAAAAACAATACAGTGAAAAAGCAGACAAAAGCAACAAGGTCGCGTAGTATAAGACGCGCGCAAAGCGATTTTTGCTGGATTCTCTGTAACGGCGTTTTCGTGGATTCTCCATCAGTTTTAGAAAGACAAACCGGTTTTGCGAGCTTCTGAAAGGCGGTTTTGTAACGGATTAGTGGTTTTCATTTACAGTTTCGGGATCTCGCGATCGTTACAGATTGAAAAGAGTGTGAAAAGTGTGTGTTCAGGAATCGAAAAAGTTATTAACTGCTTGTTATTATTAATAATTGTAATTATTGAGGTTTATTATTCGAGTGATTTTCTGTATATATCGAGCGAAATTAGATTGGAGTGAGAGAGATATTTGTTTGTTAGTTTGATTTTCGGTTTGTTTCAATGATGGCGAATCGGGTCGGGTCGTTGTCGCAGCCATGTAGTAGCTCAGGTGAAAATAAATTGAAATTGACCGATGATTTTTCTATTTTCTCCATTTCCCGGGAAAATAAGGTAAAATTTTCAACTTTCCTCGCAGATGATCTGTACGTTGAGCTATGGAAAGCTTGTGCAGGTCCACTAGTGGACGTGCCGAAGCAAGGGGAAAGAGTTTATTATTTTCCACAAGGTCATATGGAACAAGTACGTGTATTTTTATTTTTATTTGTTTAAAATGAAATATAAATTTTAGATCGGTTTTCTGTTTGTTTTGAGAAAATGAAAATTATAAAGAGAGTGTACAAATTTTTCTATTTATGCGTATGGTTAGATTTTGGCGAGAAATTAAAATATTGCTATTTTTGGATGGCGTGTAGTTAGAGGCATCGACAAATCAGGAATTGAATCAAAGGATTCCGTTGTTTCATCTTCCATCGAAGATTCTATGCCGTGTTATTCACATTCAGCTCCTGGTATATCTAAGTTCTTCATATATTTTCTCTCCTAAATTTGATTTCCTTTTTTTTTCGTTTTATTTTCTATTTGGTTGTTGAGAAAACGAGGAAGAAATGTTTATGTTGCGTACTATGTAATTTATGTTTTTGTGGATAGTAAGTTAGACGCAATAGCTACTTTATCAGGGTTTCTGTTTTTGCTATTTTCTCAGTATCCAAATGGACCAACAAATTAAATTTTCATATAATTTAGATTGAATAAAACTTATTTCGATTTTTTCTATTTATAGGCTGAACAAGAAACAGATGAGGTTTATGCACAGATCACTTTGGTGCCAGAACCAAGTGTAAGAACTAATCGAGTTGCTTTCTAATTTCACTATCTTCTAATTTTCGAATGCAGAAGATTAGGTATATGTGCTCTATTTATTGTTCACCCTTACTGACTTTGATTTACATTAAAAAAAAAAATTACAGCAAGAGGAGCCTACAACTCCTGATCCATGCCCTTCTGAATCTCCAAGACCAACAGTTCACTCATTCTGTAAGGTTTTAACTGCCTCTGATACAAGCACCCATGGCGGCTTTTCTGTTCTCCGGAAACATGCTACCGAATGCCTTCCTCCTCTGGTAGTGAGAGCTCTTTTTCATTCTTCATATACTAGTTGCTTAATTGTTCTCTTTTCAATCTCAATAATATATCCATTTGTGTTGATTTCCATTCATGGTGTTTTTTTTTTCAGGACATGAATCAGTCAACCCCAACTCAGGAACTGGTAGCCAAAGACCTTCACGGGTATGAGTGGCGATTCAAGCATATTTTCAGAGGTAATAAATTATGTTCTGGGATTCTGGTGCCTGTGATCCCAGTTGCTATGTTTATATTTCAAAAAATTGAGGGGATTGTTATTTCAGCTGTTAAGTGTTGGGACAAATAAGTTCGTGCATGAACCCACTCAAGTTGTATCCATCTGTTGTTAAATGAACTGAACAGGTCAACCCAGGCGGCACTTGCTTACAACAGGATGGAGTACCTTTGTTACTTCAAAGAGATTAGTTGCTGGAGATACCTTCGTCTTTTTAAGGTATATGGTCTGATATTTGTTCTCATCTCTTTTTAATCTATTTTTGATGTTTCAATTCTCATATATAATATGATTTATACAGAGGGGAGAATGGGGAGTTACGTGTTGGTGTAAGGCGCCTTGCTCACCAACAGAGCAGCATGCCATCATCAGTGATTTCAAGTCAGAGCATGCACCTAGGAGTGCTTGCAACTGCATCACATGCTGTTGCAACCCAAACCATGTTTGTTGTCTATTATAAGCCAAGGTACTAAATTTTAACTGCTTATAAATTGAACTAGACAAGTTTTTTTGGGTAAAATACCTATTGAAGATGTTTTGGTTTGAGCATCAGGACAAGTCAGTTCATCATCGGCTTGAACAAATACTTAGAGGCTGTTAATAATAAATTTACAGTTGGCATGAGATACAAGATGAGGTTTGAAGGGGAGGACTCTCCTGAGAGAAGGTGATAACATTCTACTATGAAGTTGCATCAAACATGTTTTTTGTTTGAACCCATTAATAAACTACATCTTTTCTGACATTAGGTTTTCGGGCACAATTGTTGGAGTTGAAGACTTCTCTCCACACTGGAAAGATTCGAAATGGCGATCACTGAAGGTAACCTCTTAGACTTGCGTGGTCCTGTTTCCCACTATTGTAACAACTGAGAAATTAATTTGTTTATTTTTCTTTCTTAGGTTCAATGGGATGAACCTACATCTATTACAAGACCTGATAGGGTTTCGCCCTGGGAACTAGAACCCTTTGTCGCTTCAGCAGCATCTAATCTGGTTCAACCAGTTTTAGCAAAGAACAAAAGACCTCGACCACCTATAGAAGTTCCAGCTGTTGGTATAAGAAAATAGACATTTTTCTCACTCAAGTCTTATTTTTTCTTTTGCTGCATGAGATTATTATGTCTAAACTGATTTCTGTATGGATCTAGATTTGTCATCAGCCGCATCAAGTCCTTGGAATTCCAGAATGACACAGTCCCATGATTTAACACAACTAAGTGTTACTCCTGAAGGAAAAAGAAGTGATAATCATGTGGCTTGGCACCACAAGCAGAATGATTTTAACAGCAGTAGCAACTCTATGTCAAGGACTCAGTCTGATGGGGAGTGGCTAACTTCTCCCCATGTCAATTTTTCTCAGCAATTATTTCAGGATGCTATGGACGATAATAAGAATGTCTCTGCATGGTCTGCTATCGCTGGTTATTCAACTGCACACTCATCAAAGCTGAACAATGACCTAATACTTGAGCAAGTTGAAACAGGGAGGAAAACTGAGATGGCTACCAGTTGCCGATTATTTGGTATTGAGCTCATTAATCATTCTGTGAGCTCTACTCCAATGGAGAAGGCACTGGTATCTAGTTTCAACACAGAAGGGCAAATTGTGAGTACCCTGTCATTAGCTGATTCAGATGAAAAGTCTGACCTTTCAAAGTCCTTTAAAGAAAAGAAGCAAGAGCAGTTACAGGTATCACCAAAAGAGAGTCAGAGCAAGCAAAGCTGTTTGACATCTACTAGAAGTCGCACCAAGGTATTGAAATGTTTATTCCCAAGTACTAAACCTGTCTATTTGAGAATTCATACACTCTTTTAGGAGGTTTCTGAAAACAACTTTTTCTATTTTGCTGTTGAAAAATACCAAAAGGTTCAAATGCAAGGGGTTGCTGTTGGGCGGGCAGTGGACCTCACTACATTGGTATGCTACAGTAAGCTTATAGATGAGCTGGAGGAGATGTTTGACATTAAGGGACAGCTTCGTTCTCGGGATAAATGGGAGATTGTCTACACTGATGATGAAGGTGATATGATGCTTGTGGGCGATGATCCATGGCAGTAAGTATCCTTGGCTACTATGTACTACAACTACGATGGTTTCATGTTGAATTAAAACCTTCAGGATTCTTTTCAATGTCTTTTCTCATTCAAAATTTATTATGATGCAGTGAATTTTGTAACATGGTGAGAAGAATTTTCATATGTTCAAGCCAAGATGTGAAGAAGATGACTCCCGGAAGCAAACTTCCTATATCCTCCCTAGATGGAGAAGGGATTTTACTAAGCTCAGACTCAGCAGAAAACTGAGACAAGGGACTTGTGAATTTTTCATTTCTTTTTCCCTTTTCAGTTGTCGTGTTGTTGTTTTCGACTTTTTCGTGGGGAGTAGGGTCTGGAGGATGTTGTGGGAAGGCGGGTGGTGGAGCGAGAGGAGACGTGGCTAATCAATAGCTCGCTTTTTAGAGCTAACTACTACTGAAGGAAAAGAAACCGGAAGAAACAATTGACTGGGCCTGAGAGACCGAAAGGTTATAATGCCAATAGCGGGGAGTTAGATAAAAAAAGTAACACACACTAGGATTATTACTAGCATAATGTGAATATTGTGGTGGGTGGGAAATGGGGTTGAGGGTGCATAATTTTATGTCTTTGTTTTCCTTTCTTGTGCTTCTGTAAATATATATGTTCTTTTTAATTTGGCAATGCATTATCTCTCTGTTCTTAGCGAACAAAAAAGTAAACTAAAAGTGCTTTTATGTTTGCTGTATTAGGTTTAATGAAGGATTTGAGTTAATAAATTAATTTATATCCAATTGGGATTTGACGGAGGAATATTCCGTTGGGGGTTTCCAAATTCGTGTTAAGACTCTTTCGAGTTTATTTCTTTGCTCGAGGCTGTTATATATTTTTTCATCTAGAAATGTATGGAAAATTCTTTTTTTTTTTAAATAAAAAGAAAAATCTATTTAGCATGATTGATTGAGAATCCATTTATAAATCTAAATTATTTTAAATAATATGTGGATTCAGAATGTTTATATATTTGTTTAAAACCAAAAAAAATAAAGAAAGATTATTTAAAACCAAAAGAAAAAAAGAAAAGAGGGTTAGTCATGAATCATTGAAGTAGGAAAGCCGCCAGTCTATAGCTCATTAGTGGAGACGAATTATAAAAGTCGTCTCTAAGTCTTTGTTGTTGTTCTACAAAATTAGAGTTTATTACGTATGGGGTTGGTAAAAATATCCTTCTATAAATCTCGTATTTGAAGTCTAGCTAATTAAACTTATACAATCTGAAATCTCATGATTAGAAAAGGGAAGATAGAGAATATTGGGGTCACTTATGCTGAATCTTGCTGGCAGTAGAAAACAAGACATGATTGTATAATATTAATTAATATTAATATTGATATGCTGCTAAGTTTGAAACTGATAGTACATATTACTATTGGTCAAAGTTGGGTTTCCCTCTCCTCTCCTGAGCCCCGCCTCGCCTCCTAATTTGTATTTAATTATAACCCAATTCAAGTTGGACGGTGACTCATGCCTGAAATGAAACACTTATCAATCAATAATTAATCAATCTCGATTTGTAACTTTCTCCCACTATCTTCCTACCTTAGTATATATATATATATATATATATATATATGCATATATATTACACTTTTGTTTTTGGTTCAAATTCTATCTACATCATCCCCCAAAAACAAATCCTACGTTCAATATTCTATTTCGAGAAATTAACAATAGCCAAAGTATATTACAGCTGGTTGTATATTACTCGTATCTCTAAGCTTATCATGATCACATGCGTGTTGACATTTCGACCAAGATGAATACCAACAAACACTGATATATGATTTGAAGTAGATATTACATTACAATATTACACTACACGCATCTACATATATAGCCAATAAATAAATTATGGGCATCGTCGGGTGTCCTGATATTAGCTAATATTGTAAGTCATGCGGCACGTGATTGACCGCTGAAGTTGACGGTCAGTTGTCGATCAAATTCTAATTCGTTGATATTTTCAGGTTTGGCTGGTAGTTGGTTGACGACGTACGGGCCTGGGTTGCTGAATCATCATCGGTCGCAGCTTAATTTGAGCCACTCGTGATCCTGAGTCGCGACGTGATAGTATCATAATTTAAAGCGACATTCAATTCTTTGCAACACTAATCCTAATCCTGGTGAATTTATCGAGTCATCAGAATTAATGTATGTCAAACAGGTAAAGTGCACCGAACTTCTTCGACCATTAAAAAAACATAAAAATCAGAGATAATGTTAATAAAATGTTAAATTGGATATCGTAATTAATTAAGTTGATGAAGCCTGCTGCTTACTTGATTGATTGTTAACTTCTGTTCTTTATATATATATATATATATATATATATATATATATATCTTGCTAATTATCGCAATCACAAAATTAATATATTTTTATCTTATATTAATCTTAATTAATTATTTTTATAAGTTTATTTTTTATTTTATATATATATATATATATATATATATATATATATAGTTTACCATATATCCAACTGACCTTGCCAATAATATTGTTCGGTCGTTATATATATTTGTCATATCATTCTCTCCGGCCACTTGCCAATAATGTTAAAGCAATTAATAATGGTTGTTACTTGTTACGTCAGCGACCTCCACTCCAAAAATGACGGCAGGTGCTATAACTGATATAAATCTCAAAATTTTCACCATAATTTTTCATTAATATATACATAGATGTAAATCTCAAAATTTTTATTAAATAAATAATACTCCATCGAAGCGATTTTGTTTTGTTTTTATTTTTATGTCGGCAATGCCTAATTATTGTATTTGCATGAATGCAGAAAACAAAATTAATTAAAGTGGTGAAAGGGAATTCCAAAAAATATATATTATTATTATTATATCCTCTCCTGTCATTTATTATTTTGCCCATTTTAAGTACTGAAACATATTATAAGCCAAGCCAGCCATCGGAATTTCGGGCCTCGCCGCCCAACAGCATGCATACAATTTAGGAAATTGAAGTGCTATATGCAAGTCTACAACTACTACTACTACCTGTACTTGAAAATAAAAGGCCACAATCTCATCACCGGATAAAATTAATTTACACCACACACACACACAGACATATATATATATATATATATATATATATATATATATATATATATATATATGCATCTTAATTCTGAATTCAATCATCTCGTCACTTTCAAAATGTTAATTAAATAGTCACTCGGGCGAGTGGTTAGAAGGCTGGACTTCGAGCCTTGTCGGTCAACGTAATTTCTCACATAAAGGTGGGAATTCCTACTCACTATACGTGCGATTCACCTTATTAAAATAATACGGGTAAATTTTCCTTTACATATAAAAATAAAATCTCACCTAAATTAAATAAAAATATTTACACGATATTATATAATTTCATCAAAATTTTCGATACAATTTTATTATAATATTAATAATTTATATTTAAAATATTAATTAAATAAATTTAGATATAAAGAAGGAGAGTATTTTTTCCATACTTTCTATATATATATATATATATAAAAGGAAAAATATATATCTTATAATTTTTTAGCAAATTTATAGGCTGAGTTATTGAACACAACTATTAAACTCATTGTATAATTAACTTTTAGTAGAATTCTATGTGAAATATACATGTTACTATTTTAAAAATAATAATAATAATAATAATTTAGATGGTCTTTCAAAAAATAATAATAATAATAATAATTTAGATGAGCGGCATAGTATTCTAACCCTTTGATAGGACACCTCGGTAATGCGTCAAATGTGACGATGCAATTATCTTCTGATAACATGATCAGTGGTTTTCCTTAAATAAATGCACACCCAATCATATTACAAACCTACTCTACTTTCTCAAGAATTAATACCCACCTCATTAATCACACACCCTACATATACAGTAAGTTCTGAGAATTGCTTCCCCGCACGTGCCTCGCACGGCGCCCCCACTCCCATTGGCCCGGCCTATAAATTAATATTAAAGTAATGCATTGCTGCCTCCATTACATGTTATCTACCGTATCATTTCATTTCATTTGCAATCATAAAAATAATATTACTAATATAGTGTATCTATCGGTACCACCAAAAAAATGGGAGGCAGATCAACTGGCAGCTTCGCTGTCCAAACTCCTCCCCTTCACACGACGGAGCTCCTCCGTCGCACAGCCTTCAATCGCGTGTTCGCCGCAGTTTACACTAGTGCCATATTTTCTCTCCTTTACCACCATATCCGAACACTTGTTCACTGCAAAACCATAGTTTCTTTTTCTTTATCCTTCTCTTTGTTACTCTCCGATGTTATTCTAGCTTTCATGTGGGCAACCGCGCAAAGCTTCCGCATGCGTCCTGTTCACCGCAAAGAATACCCCGAGAACCTCGAAAACTTCATTAAACCCAGTGATTTTCCTGCTTTGGATGTATTTGTTTGCACCGCGGATCCATATAAAGAACCGCCGATGGATGTTGTGAACACGAGCTTGTCAGTGATGGCTTACGATTATCCGACGGAGAAGCTTTCGGTTTATGTGTCGGACGACGGAGGGTCGGCACTGACGCTGTTTGCTTTCATGGAAGCAGCTAAGTTTGCAAGACACTGGTTACCTTTTTGCAGGAAGAAGAATGTTATGGAGAGAAATCCCGATGCATATTTCTCGACAAACTATGCATCGTGTCCTGAGAGTGAGAAGATTAAGGTGAAGTTAATATTTTTAGTTCCTTTATAGTTTAGTCGGACTGAGATTACCTACTAATAAAAATGTATATATTAATTAATCAAATTCTCTCTCTATATATGCATGTGTTAAAGACCTTAAAAACATTAAAAAGTGATTTTTATGTTTAATTTTAAATTTAGAAGAAGAACAAATTGGTAGCCAAGACAATAATGAACAAGTTTCGGAGAGAGCATATACATATGAAAATGTCTAGTATAGTGAAACTTTGAAATCGCAGTATTTGCTAGTTGCTGTCGTTGAATTAATGGACACTGTCTGTGAATTATTAACTTCTGTAAATTTACTGAACGTACTATTTGTTATTAAAATTATTATTTTCATTAACTAAATCTATACAATATTATTATTTTATTCAGCAAGCATAAGTTAAAGCAAGGTGAAAGCCAGTCTAACTATGGATATGTTTCTAAATATAAAGACTTTTACATGCAAGTGTCCTGTCGATATGTCCGAGTGGTCAAGGAGAAAGACTTGAAATCTGTTGGGCTTCGCCAGCGCAGGTCCGAACCGTGCTGTCGACGCTGTTTGTTTTTGGGCGTCTGTTCAGTCTTTATTTTGATTTTACTTAATTATTCATGTCCATGTCCATGTCCATCCAAATCTGCAAACATAAACATTTGCGGTTGTTATTCGGAATCCGCATCCCTTATCAAATTTGCTGAAATAAGAAATTTGACTGTCGAATCTCTATCAATATGGCCTGATGACCGATCAGTGTTATCTTCAGCCGCCAGAAATAATGGCTTCCTTTATCATTTTTAAACTTTAAAATATTTTTTAAAAATTTGAGTTGAGTGGACTTTTTCTTGACCTGGAATTGGAAACGCTGAGCGAAAGCCGCTACTAACTTCATATTTTTAATTAATTTTAATGATATACTTCATCAAACTGATCTTCTTCAGTTATTGATAATGTCACAGATGATGTACGAAAGCATGAAAGTCAGGGTCGAGCACGCTGTCGACAAAGGGAAAGTAAGCGAGGAGTACATCGCGACAGACCAAGAACGTGAGGCTTTTAACAAATGGGCTGCTGGTAACTTTACCCGACAAGATCATCCCACCGTCATTCAGGTTAAATTCCATTCATCTTTACTAATTATTGTTCAAGCTCAACAAAATTTACCGAACAGTTATATGCAGACGTTTGCTCGATAACTGCAGTAATTTTAATTAATTATGAGCAGGTTCTATTAGAGAATAGCAAAAACAGAGACATCTCAGGACAATTTATGCCTAACCTCATCTATGTCTCCAGAGAGAAGAGCAAGACTTCTCCTCACCATTTCAAAGCTGGGGCCCTCAATGTGCTGGTATGATTCTTCCTCATCACCTGAAATGCTGAATGAATACTCCTATTCTTACAAAAAAACAGATACATAAAATTTGTAATTTAGAGACTCAAACGTGGTTATCGTAATCATATTTTCTCATATTAAATAATTATTGTTATTTTTATTTCCACTATTGAAGCTCCGAATATCCGCTACAATGACGAATGCACCACTAGTCTTGACATTGGACTGTGACATGAACTCAAATGATCCTCAAACACCTCTTCGCGTCCTTTGCTACGTAACAGACCCAGCAACTGGATCGGACTTGGCGTTCCTTCAGTTTCCCCAACGTTTTCGTGGATTAAACAAGACTGATATTTATGCTTCCGAGTTTAAACGCTTGTTTCTGATTAATTCTCTGGGTTTCGATGGGATTAAAGGTCCTAATTATGTCGGCACCGGAACCTTTTTCTCTCGCCGATCGTTTTTTGGTAGTCCAACAAATCCGCTTTCGCCTGAAATCCCTCAGCTACATCCGAACCGTGTTGTCCATGAACCCATCAATTCTCCTTCCATTCTGTCGTTGGCTCACCATGTAGCAGGCTGCGACTATGAGCACCAAACCAACTGGGGATCAGAGGTTTGATCTTTACCCAGCGAATTTCTCAATGCATGTGTAATTGGCAAACAACTTATTTCTCATTGGTTTGTAAATGGACAGATGGGTTTTAGGTATGGTTCATTGGTCGAGGACTACAACACTGGGTTTAGGCTGCATTGTGAGGGCTGGAGGTCCATATTTTGCAATCCTGATAGGCCAGCATTTTATGGTGATGCCCCAGTCACACTTGTTGATATGTTGAATCAGAACAAAAGATGGGCCATTGGGCTGCTTGAGGTGGCTTTTTCTAGATGTTCTCCCTTAATATTTGGTATAAAATCCATGGGCGTAATGGGACTGGGTTATGCCCATTATGCCTTCTGGCCAATTTGGTCTATTCCCACCATGGTTTATGCATTCCTTCCTCAGCTTGCTCTCCTCAGTGGACTCAGCATCTTTCCAAAGGTATGATCCTCCGCTAGATAATTTCAGAAACAAGTATTACTTTTAGGTATATAAATTCCTGTACAAATTTATCTGTATAAACTTAATGTGATAGTGATAAATTATTATTATCTGTCTTACATTTTTAAAGAAGTGAGTGAAATTAAATTATATAAAACATACAGCATCAACAGCATATTATTAGTCATAGGTAGAGATAGTGTAACAGTTTGTGTCTCTAGTAATTTTTTTTTTTACGAAACATAGGTTTGAAAAGTGTTTGGTTAAATGATTGACTGCAAAATGTTTTTCAGGTTTCAGAACCATGGTTTCTCATATACTCATTTTTGTTCCTTGGAGCCTATGGACAAGATTTATCAGATTTTATTTTAGAAGGAGGAACCTTTAGAAAATGGTGGAATGATCAGAGGATGTGGATGATAAGGGGATCTTCATGTTTCATTTTTGGATTCCTTGAGTACTTACTCCAATCCTTGGGAATTTCTGCTTTTGGTTTCAATGTTACCAGCAAAGTAGTTGATGATGAACAAAGCAAAAGATACGACCAAGAAATCTTTGATTTTGGAGTGCCATCACCCATGTTTGTGCCATTAACAGCGGCAGCAATACTTAACTTATTCTCATTTTTCCGAGGATTCTTACAGATGATTGGCGGTGGTGACAAGGAGGGAATATTTTTGCAGATGCTCATCTCAGGTTTCATCATGGTGAATTGCTGGCCAATTTATGAAGCAATCGTTTTGAGAAGTGATAAAGGGAAAATGCCTGCCAAAGTTACTGTTATTGCAACATTTCTGGCTTGGACTCTTTACGCTGCAACTTCTCTCATTTTTCAGTGATGACATTAGATGTTCTATTTTATATTTTCCTGTAGTATTTACTTTCCATAATTTTTTATCCTTCCTAGATTATCACCGGAAGGCTATATATATATGTGTGTGTGTGTAATATTGTAGATTGTATTATCATATCCATTTCAATAAATCTTACATTGTATTTCTGGCAACATATAAGCTTTATTATTTGGTGCTACAGAGAAGGAAATCAGTGTAATACAGACAAAATGAAAAATCTCACTCTTTTCAAAGAAAAAGAAGAAAAAAAATGATGCAAAATTACATTGGCTCTGTTATAATTTAGCTGACCTCCCCATGATTTATTAGTCATTTAATGACACCAATGCTGACAAGCTGGTCTCTAGTATAGGCAATGTAGCTGCCTTCAGAAAAGCTGTTAAGACAAATTGATGCAGCTTAAAGAATGTGAATGTATATAATTTTTATTTTACTTTTAGTTTGAAGGCAAAAATTTGGCTTCGTCAATTATGTGCTCGGACTCTGGATGTGGACAACAACTGATTCTCAATCAGAAGGACCCTCATTCTCTGTGCTATTAGACTCCTCAGACAATCTTGCAGAGCTGCTTAGACTTGTATTACTTGAACTTGATGAAACTTCGATAGGTATAGTACTCTGTTCAGTACAAACATTGTCAACATTTGAGCTACCACCATCTAGTTGTGGTTGTGGTGGTTGGTCGGATGATATGCTCTGTTGATCCTGGCTGGAGTTGGCGTTGGCATCGCCATCTTGTGTTGATGGGGTCACACTAGTTGATGCTGGATTGCAGAGTTTGGTAAGGGGGATGATTGAGCATCTACAGAGTGGACATGTTGTGTTTGAATGAAGCCAGTGATGTATGCAGTCAAGGTGGAAAACATGTTTGCAAGATGGAACTTGGAGCAACTCCTCTTTGATCTCGAATTCCCCGAGACAAACACAACATCTGCGAAGCAAGTTTGATCAGTTAAATTAGGTTCTTAGCCAAACATCTTGACCCCTAAAGAATCTTGAACTTCTAACACACCCACAAATTTTCCACAATCATCTTATCAGAAAGCTGCTCGAAGAAATTAGTGGATGTCGGTAGAGATTCTCAGTGGCATGTGAAAAAATGGAATTTTTCCTTGTTCCAGGGACCGGTGATTGAAAGCTAACCCTGTAGGACTTTAAAGGGATTTGAGGTAAGTGTCTTTTTCTGAGGTCCTTTGTTTGTGGTTCCTGGAAAAAACTTTTCATGTTGTCGACTTCAGCATTTCAGTTTTCATTAAATTTGCTTTGTCAAGTAGTAAGGACGCAATAATTCCAACATATGACTTTACAGGTTGTAGGGCATGCTGCATATAGAGACTGTATTCAGTCTTTGATATGAGAATCACAAAAATTCATTTAATGGAATCGCAGAATAGAAATGAATACTTACTGAGAATCCCTTGTCCTTAATCCTTCGTCAAATAATATAGTCGGAAGCTTGTTTTTGATTTCCCCTTTCCAGCCGATATGCGGACAAGTCTACAGAAAATTATACGAGGAAACAAGAGGATTAGATATATCTGCATTTGGTCACAAGATCAAGCTATTTCAGCATGAAAACATATTAACTTTTCTTCGTTTTCTGTTTTTGTGTGCTAGTGTTTGTGCATGAGATTTGAGAAAAGAGAGATTTCTTACAGAGTTGTGTATATAAGTAGGAGCCTGATTAGAACTTGTTGGAAGGATTGGAGGTGAAGACAGATTGGAAGCTCTTCTCTTGAGATAGAACAAGTAAAACAACAAGAAGAGAATAATGGAGAAAAGTATAGGAATTGAAAATATAAAAGCCTGGTAAAGTTTAAGTTGAAGGGCTTGAGGATACAAGTGAGGAGGAGTACTTGGACTTTGAGGAAGCCCCATAAATTCCCAAGCTTTCTAAAACCTGAAAGATTTTGTCTATAACAAATTGAAGAGATAGGAGAGCAAGAAAGATATTGTTGAGTGTATCTATGGAGCCATACTGCAGTGAAAGACAGAGAAACAATGGTGGTTAATGATAGCAGAGAGACTGGAAAAGGACATAATAAATAATAATTTTACATTTTTTTCTAATAGTATGCCAAGAGCTTTTGAGATCAAGTTTACAAAATGGTATATATTCTTTCTTTTTGGATGATGGGACAAGCCCAAAACTCTCCACCAATTTCTGGACCCTCACACCAAGCACTAAGATGAAATCTATCATATGTTAAAGACCGATGCTGAAATCAAACAAACCTGAAGTAAAAGTAAAAATGATTAGTTTGGTATATATGCTTTGTTTGGTAAATGGTTATCTAAACCAATTGTTAACCATGTTGACTTTCTGAAATATTGTTTTTCTGCCTACAGATTGGAAACCCCACCTGCAATTGCAGAAGTTAGCTACACTTCTTGGTGGATTGATCTTGTTCAAGCAAGCTTGATATCAATCATTGCTAATAGATTGATACTTTGTTGGTAGATCAGTGGCCTAACAACTTCAAAATTGGTAGGATTTCAGGATATGTAGAGTGGCCTTAGGTCAATTTCAATTAACTGATTTTCTTTACGGATCTCATTGTTATTTAAGTGCAATAATTAGGCATGTATGATCCCCAACCAACATGAAGTTTTGTTGATGTTTTATGTGTTAATAGTTAGCCTACCTGAACATGTTTTGATCTATCTAAACATCAATACATTATCAAAACATATTGAACTTTCTCCTTTGATTTTCAGAACAAAAAAGGCAAAAGGTAGATCGTGCTGAGCCCATCAAGTGTTTATTAATGCCAAACCTATTCTTTTTCTCTTTACTTAAAAAATACAAAGAACTTATTCTTCTTGGAAAATGAAAGAATGAATTCTTTTTCATACGAAAGTAATGTTTCTTCCTTGAAATTTTTATCATTAATAAACACTGGCATGATCAAGCAAAAAGGCATTATGCCAACTATCTGCAGCAATAAAAGTTAGTCATTTTCTTTGTGACATATTATTCAAATCTAGAGCTTCCATCTGCAGCAAAGTGCCCCATGTTATGCAAACTCAATTGTTTAATAATCATTTGATTAAGCAAGGCCACAATAAATATCTTTGGTTAACATAGTTTGAGACCCACATCTACTTTTATTCATTATTTTAATGGATTTCACATTTTATTTTATGATTCAAAATGATGCTACTTGTCCTGTTTCAATAATTTTGTAGGAAGCAGTTTGATTTTGGCATGTCCTTTCAGTTGGATTGAGGAGATCTCACTGTTTGTTGGTGGATCATGAAGACAGCTCCCTCACACAAAGTGGAGAAGAGATAAGATCTCAAACGACTCCACTATATCAGATTCTCCACGTTATAGAAAAAGTGCTTATGTTACTGTTTCACACCCTTTTTTTTTGCGAAAAGAAAAATTGAATAAAGGACACTTACTTTATTCCTAGTAATGATGAAGAATTTGTAACCAATGAAGAAGGTAACTCCAGAAATTTTTAGATGATGACCAAAATCCCATCAGTTCAAATATGCTTCACTCTAGTTTCATAAGAATGGCAGTTGCTGACACCAGAAAACTTTTTTGATGCAGCAGTTACTATATGCAAGTAGTTTATGACTAGTGCTCCTTGGAAGTGCTAAAAGATTTCTCAATCTAGATAAGATATTTGAGAGAGCACTCAGTTTGAGAGATTTAAGCCATGTTTGGTACTGTCACACTTATATTTGACATCTAGTAACTACATCCCACAGCAACTATAAATTTAAAGTCACTAACACTTTAATCCCAAACACACCTTACTGTTATCGTGACACATGGAAACAGAATCCTTTATTGTAGTGGGTGATGACAAGCCCGTGTTATATAAACAATCGACTAGTAGTGGTTCGTACTAATTGACATGTGAGAAGTGATTCCAATCCAAAAGCAACCTTTTATATTATAGATTTATAAGAAAGAATGAAATTCAAAAGAGCCACAAGAGGAAATACTCAACAAAATAGGACTTTCTTCAAATGAAAATTGCATCTCCTGGCCTTTT
Organism: Melia azedarach; assembly: GCA_028052125.1. Taxonomy (NCBI): domain Eukaryota; kingdom Viridiplantae; phylum Streptophyta; class Magnoliopsida; order Sapindales; family Meliaceae; genus Melia; species Melia azedarach. Next base: position 616,594 of record CM051401.1, on the reverse strand, counting down.
TCTGCAAAAGATGCACCTCCAAATATTTGTGAACAGGAACAAACAATATGGTTAATGCTGCTCTTGAATAATAATAATGAAATTACCAGATTATGTTTACAGTGTGCAACTTCTAGTAACTGCATATTTGCTCTGTAGGCACTGATCCAAATTTGTCAAGAAAAATATAAATGGAATTTGAATATATTCTGAACAAAAAAAGCATACGAGATTACAATTCAAACCGAAACTTTACTTATACACAGGACGCAAAGTAAGCTAACGATGCTTCTGCTTCCTAACTTTAAAACTGGATGATCGGATGACATCATCATCTGTTTTCGTTGTTGTCTCGAGAATTTCCATGGACTCTGGTTTTGTGAAGTAGGTGAAGAGTAGGTAGATACCATCCAAATAAGTGTTGGACTCTCCAGCTTTGTTTCTCTTTCTGATGCTGTAGGCCAATGGAATAACCCCTCTATTAAATACCTCAACGTACATTCCACCCCCAGCAACAAGCAACTGCAAGAATACCAACATTAGCAATCCTAGAAAAGAATCGCGATACAATAGCACTTGAAGTTTGATAAAACCAGATTAGACTACTCATGCTATTTAAATTTTTATATAATAGAAATATGAACTATCCCAGGTTGATTCCTTAAATAAGAAAATTATGCAAAATGTCAGATCACTAGTTTAGACAAAATAATGATTTCTAAATGAATAATTTAAAACCTTGTTTTGGAATATTTTTGAGAGCTCATAGTCAGATACAGATTTCAACTTAATTTGGTAAGGTACAAAATAAATGTTCAGAACACAGACCTCAAGTTCGTTCTAGGAATACCAGAGAAATCCACATAAAATCATTAATGATTTGATTGTCAGAAAGTATTGAATAGGTTTAGTGACTTCAAGGTCAATTAAATGCAATGTCAATCTATCCCCTAAAAAATCCAAGGTTATATACACAGACCTCAAGCTCTTTCTAACCAAATATGTGAAGCAACATTCGATACCAGAGAAATGGACATAAAAATTATTAACAATTGTCAAAGAACATACTTTAGATTTAATTAATATAGGGGTAATCATATGCAAAGTCAATCTATCACCTACAATCTCAAAAATCAGCTTCCGTACCATAAGCTTTCATGCATAAATCCTTTCAGCCTCCTTTTCAAAACCTATAACTATATGCACAGGAGAGACCAACACAAAACATTCTTTCAAAGCATCTAACTTTAAAAATGAAGACATGAATGAATCAAACTAAGTCTCGAAACTCCATAACAAACATATACGTTTACATTAGCTTGAATCTTCTCACAATCAGTATGTTACAACCAAATTAGATATTCACCGAAAAAGCAATATCTGCAAATAATACTTCATAACAAAAAATGCCATACTCGTCCCATATCTCAAATAATTTAGGAAGAAAGGAAATTTTCTAAAGCATCCAACTTGGTTGAATATATCAAGCATTTAAAGATAAAGAAAAACACCCAATACATTAAATTTCGTAGTTTTGCTTAATTACTAATACAGATAACAAATATTACATCATCACATTACTATTACCTCCTCGTACTTCTGTGTAAGAGCGAGTCTTTCGTCTTCAGACATATCCGGTCTCAAAACCATCATTGTCTCATACTGTCTTAACCCAGGTGGGCACTGCGGCTCCTCTTTGTCTTCAACAGCTGTCGCAGTTCCGACGGACCCGGGTGGCACGGAAGTAGGGTCGTCATCCGTTCCGAATCCGCCGCCTTCGAAAAGCGAACCCGAGAAGTCTAGGGTTTGGGCTTTGACGGTCAAGGAGGAAACTGAGTTGCTGTTGTTTTGTAGGAGACTCAGAGATTTTAATACTGTACGACACGGTTTGAGCGCAAGATTGAAAGAGAGGAGTCGCGAGGATGGATATTGAGAAAGACTTTGGGAGCAAAATGGGGATTTCGAATGAGGCGTTAGAGTTGATGTAAGCGAAGAGCTCGCCATTTTTCCTCTCTGTTCTTTTTGAGCTCTGCTTTGAGCGCAGATGTCTTAGGTGATGAAGTATGGGAAAAGTGGATAACGCGGGTGCGCTGTACACACTCCGGGCACGTTAGAATATAGTATTTATTTGTAACGACACTTGTACAGTCTCGTAACTTTAGCATTACGATCCCAGTTAGGCAAGGCCCGGCTCAATTACAGAATAGCTTACAGTTGGGCTTTAACTGAACCGGATCGTACCCGAGTCCAGATTCAAACCCTTACAAAAGGCGAAATGTTTTCTTCGATACCAAGCCAAAGCAAAACTAGCCCTGAACTCAAAAAGGAAAAACACAGCAAAGCGAAGACTGTACACAGAGAGATGGATCCAAAACTGACGGAAGTTTCTCAGCTATTCGATCGCTTCAAAGCTGCAATCACTAGAAAAGACTACGACAGTTGTACCCAACTGCTCTCTCAACTCAAGGTTCATGTCTTAAACTTTTAATCATGGATTTTCGCACTCATTCATAGTATTTCTTAGTGTTTCTTGATGATGAAATCGGTGATAATTTGTGTTTCGTTTCCTAATTTGTGGGTGTTTCGTGGTCTTCTGTTTTGAATCGGTAAAGTTAGACTGTGATTCTATTGTGTAAATTAGGGTTTCAGTGCATTGATTTTTATTTTCTGGTTGTTTTTCCTAAATTTTTTTTAGAAATTATGGCTTAATGTGTTATAGGTTTAGAAAATAGTGTAAATTGTTATTTCTAGTTGTTTGTACGACTTTGGAATGAAGATGTTTTTCAGCTTTTTTTTTGTCTTGGCTAAATTTATCTATTTTAGGTAATTAAGTGAAAAGTCAATTTTTTAAAATATAAAAAAATAATTTGATTATATATCTTTCCATAAATATTTGAATTCAGATTTTAGGGGGGAAAAAACATTTAGATATCCAAATCTATTTAGAATTGGGCTACCTTAGTGTAGCAATTTAGAATCCCTGTTTATGGTCTTGGTTAGAATTGGGCCTCTTCTTGTTGGTGGTAGGAATGTGATTTGTAGGTAGCTGCTAGACAGTGCCAAAGCCATTTTTCACTAGTCAAGATGCTAATTATTTTAATTCTTATATCGATGTATGATATGAGTTCTCTTGGTCTCTTTCTTGTAGGTTCTGCTGACTGGATTCAGAAGCCTCCCACCCTTGTTCGAAGATACCCCTCATGCAATTCATGAATTGACACTAGCAAGTATTTCTCTCCACTCAATTCTGTTGGCTATGATATGCTCCTTTTGTTGGTTTTGTATGTGTTTCTGCTACTGATCCTTGGTTGATACTGAATGAAACATGAAACTTTAGATCTCTGAATGACTTGCTTCATACAGAATACTAAGATGAGGACTATATTTGTAGGAATATTATTATAGTTGGTAGAGATGATTTCAATTTTTTGTCCGAGGCATTTTTACTCATGATATCCTTGTTCTCATAATGTTCAGGGGATATACATGAGCATGCTGTTCTCTTAAGTGTGAAGGTTGAGGATCAAGATGCCTTTGAGAGAGATTTCTTTCAGTTGAAGCCCTATTATACAGATGCCGGGTAGGTTGATTCAATTCAATCTGTTGAAGCTTATTTATCAGGTTTTGTTGAGTTCTCAATATAACTTGATTCTATTGTATTTAAGGACTATGCATTTGTGGGCTAAGTTGGGAGAACTCATATGACTTACATAACACACTGTTGCCCACTTTTTGTTTTCCATTTTCTGAAGGTAATGTTTATGACTTTACTTTCTTTTGATGGAGCAGGAGCCGCCTTCCACCATCCCCAAATGAGTACATGATTTTGGGTCTTAACCTGTTAAGACTTTTAGTCCAAAATAGAATTGCTGAGTTCCACACTGAACTGGAATTGCTCTCTGCTACTGCTTTGGAGAATCCTTGCATCAAGCATGCTGTGGAGTTGGAGCAATCATTTATGGAAGGGGCTTATAACCGTGTCTTGAGTGCCAAACAGAACGTGCCGCATGAAACTTATGGTTATTTCATGGATCTTCTAGCAAAAACAGTGAGGTAAAATTGTATGACTTTAGTGAATGTTGTAGATTGATGAATAACTAAAGTTCAGTTAGAGGACGCTACAAATAGCAATAAGTAGGCCTTTAGAGGTGCTTACATCTACTAAAGAGATTGAAACCAGATTTAGTTCATGTCCTTTTACACAAGTGCATCTTGATGTTCTAAACCTCTTTTGTCATCATCTATTGTATTATATCTCACAGTTTCCTTGTTATGACTTTCATGTTTGGAATCCAGGGTTCTTTTTTTTTTCCCCCCTTTTCTTGGTAAACATTTGCTTGGCATTTGTAATGGGCATTATTGGTTCATTATATATTATAGTTTACTAAAAGGATATGCAATCCTAGAAAAGGCTTTATTCTCTATTTTGCTCAAATCCTATACCATTTATGCAGTATAACATTGTGTTTTGACTGCCTTTGCGGAGTATCCTAGTCATCCTGAATTACATTTTCTTAGAATATCGTATCTATATGTTTAATGTTCTCATCTATTCCAGTCATGTGCTCATTGAATATGTCTGAATTCTTTCACTTCTAGAGATGAGATAGCTGGATGTAGCGAGAAGGCATATGATTATCTTTCAATTAAGGATGCTCGCCAAATGTTGCTTTTCTCTAATGACCAAGAACTGTTGGAGTACGTCAAGGAGGTAAAGTTACTGGAACATGGACCATTTTCTATTACATTGGTTTTGTTATCCAATTTAACTTACCAACATTCTTGAACTGATATAAAATATGTAGGTGTATTATGTTACAAGAAAAATAAGAAGATATCTTATTATTTATCATCTTAATGTATCAATTTTGCACCAAATTGACAGCCTTTCATTTCTACAATATAAACTTTTTCCTAGTTTTATATTGTTTTGGTTCCCTAATAGATGAGTTAATTTGCTTGAATGCAGGAGCATCCTGAGTGGGAGATAAAGGATGGATTTGTATTTTTCCAGAAGGCGAAAGAATCTGCACCATGCAAGGAGATACCATCTTTGCAGCTCATCAACCAGACACTCAGTTATGCAAGAGAGTTGGAGCGAATTGTGTAGACTTAGCTGCTGCGAACTACTTCGTGGTTGCTTGTCACTCTATTTTCATAACTCCAAACTGTTTCTGAAAAAAAAATTCATTCCTCATTCGGTATAAAACTTAAAATTTGTTGCTCATTTCTGTGTTATTACTACTTGGGTCGCACATGTTCTTGGAACACATGTTAGCTCAAGCTCGGGTTGGAACGTAGACCTAACCTATCTTTGCAAGCTTCTTGACCATTTCTTTTCCTTTCCTTTTTATCTTATTAACATGTTAGCACCAAAAATAAGAAAAAGAAAATTGTCTTATCGGCAAACTGAGGTTTATTTTGCAGAGTATCAATTTCACATATCGTTGTTGAATTAATTAGGAGAGTGAATGGAATTGCAATGTAGGCACAATTTGACTACAGCAGACTTGCTCTAATAATACAATGGCGACAGTTGAAAAGGGACTATCAATCATATTTTTGTTATAATAAAAATCCAACCATTTGATAATGAATCCTCAACTACTGCATATTTCTGTAATTAATATCATATTAAGAATTATAATTTTCCTGGACTGCTTAGACTTGTGGATTTAATAACGTTCAATCGGTCAAATTCATCTTAAAGTCATGAATTTGAATTGTGGATGAACAATAGCATTAAGTACAAACATTGAATGCAAAAACTACTACCAAAGCACTGAAGTGAATCTTAAAGATGAATGGACTAGAAGTTCCCAAATTTATTGCATTAAGAAAGAAAAAAAAAATTGATTTCAGAAATCTGCTATTAAATCTGATAGGTAAGTCTGTTACGTCCCTTATGATTGTTACTGATAACAATTATGTGAAAAAACATGAAGTGGGTTTTTGTCATTAAACTCATTCATGGATTTTTTGCATGCTTTGTACCAGCTTTCATCTCTCCAAATTAAAATCTATGAACAAAAGTAGTTAATTGCTTGCTCGACTCTTCAAGGATTCACCGTCACTCTCCCTGATTTGATGCAATCAATATTTGTTTGCTTCTTCAATCAACTGGGTCCCATTGTTTGAAATTAATCAAACCCCCACATGGGTGACATGTGGCTGATTTTATTGAACTCTAATGCCATCCCATTTGCAGAGAAGCCTTCCTCTTCAGGTTACAGAAGATTTAACTTTTGCTTTCGAAAGGGAAGTTGGAACCTTTTTACTCCTATAATCAACGCTTCTGAATTCCCCGCCTTTATTCTTGTCTCCTTTCAGTAATTATACACTTTATAGACAGCCCTATATAATTTCTCTATCTATAAAACCAATTCCCATCAGTTTAACCAAACAGATATTTTCCCAAGAAAAGAGTTCAACGTATTTAGCCATATTCATAGAAGCATTTGATGCTATTGTGCTTGAATGACATGTCGTTTACAGATTTCTGAGACGATCAAGGGAAAAAAAAAATGGCTTCAACTTCTTCATTTTCTGCCCCTCAAAAAGCAGCTTCCAACCGTGATGAACTCTTCATGCAGCAGAGCTTGCTATTTTCAGATACTCTGAAGGTTAATAATTTTTTCATCTTTCTCTAGTTCTATGTAAACTCTGATTAGTTTTTTCATTTGGGTTTTATGGATTTCAGGATTTGAAGAACTTGAGGAAGCAATTGTACTCTGCAGCAGAATTCTTCGAAGTGTCTTACATGAAACAGAAAAAGAAACAAAGGTTAGTTACACAGTCGAAATCTCTTGCTGATTCTTTTGTTTCGTTTTGGTGAATTTATGAATTTGCTTTTCTTAAAATGTTCAGAGCGGTGGAGAGTTTGAAAGATTATGCCATGAAAGCTTTGATCAATACAGTGGATCACTTGGGTTCTGTAGCATTTAAAGTTAACAGTCTTTTGGATGAAAAGATTGGTGAAGTTTCTGAAACAGAGCTTCGCTTCGCTTGCCTCGAACAAGTATATTACTACACTTTCTGCTTTTTAAGTAAAAGTTTTTTTTCGGTTCTTGTTGCTTTTAGAATTTCTGAAATCCGAAAGTTGCTTTTAACTTTAGAGAGTAAAATCGTATCAAGCATTCATCAACCAAGCAGGCATATCTCAACACTCATCAATGATAATTACTCCCAAGCACCATAAGCGGTACATCTTTCCAGGCAAATATAATCCATCCCTCTTTGCTTTTTATTATTTTCAGAAGTTATTGATTTTAACGAACTTGGCAATTATAGAAATTTATCTGGCCACGCAGATGAAGATATCATAGATGATTTTGGCCGGAACTATCACAGCACCAGCCTGAGTGCTGAAGAAGAAGAATCACTTCAGTTTAGAAGCGGTAATATGCTTTTTGAAATTGCTAGAGAATCCGATGCCTCAAAATTTTGGCAACCAGATATTTTTGCTTTGATGTTTTCATTATTGATAACGTTCTGTTCGATGTTGAAATAGTAAGAAAAAACTGATGAATTGTTGTTGCGACTGTTTTCCCAGCTGCACAAAGCCCTTCATTTTATGTTAGGTAAATCTTTAGCTGTAATGTTCAATTATTTGGTGAAATTTTTGCCCCTAATCTCACCAAGGTTACAATCTTATGTGCAAATTCCGATGCAGAGAAATCTATTCCGCGTTACAATCTCCACAGCCCTCCCGGAGACCAGGGGCTTTTTCTTTCACAGGATTATCAAACCGGAAAGCAGGCACCTGTTTAATGCTAATCTTAAATTGTTGTGTAAATTTATGATCCTTTACATTGGAAATTTTGTGCTGATTATGTTTCATCTGAAATCAGAGGGACGGGCAACATCTCCACTGCACTCTTCACTGATGCGTTCGGGATCTTTTCTTAAGAGATCTCCCTCTTCTAGTCATTCTAGGGCCAATCAGCGGGTAAGTATGAAAAAGCAGATCATTATCATCTAGCACTCATGCGTATAGATCACATGATAAAACTTAAAAACTAGCTCCTGAGAAGCATTATATTACTAGCTTTTCTGCCCTTCTTTTATGCACTATGCTATATTGTTTAAAATTGCAGTATCCATCCGAGCCCCGGAGAACGGTTTCTTTGTCTACTTTCGGTGAAAAAAACAGGAGCAGAGATTTGGAGCAATATTCCAGCAAAAGCAAACGCATGTTCAAGGCCTTGCTCAGCTTACGCAAGCCAAGAAAGGAAGGCACATTATATAAATTTTTAGACGAGAACTGAGGAAAAAATAATGGAGGGCTGCTTGGAAGAAAGAATATCAGCCTCGCGTAACAGCTCCTTCTCTGCTTTAATGATTAAGATTTTGGTTTAAAATTTATACTTGTATTAAGCTTTATTATTGATGATACACTGTATACCAATATCATGTGTTTCACTACGTCAAAACTAATGATGTTAAATTCCAATTGTACGCCATGCTAGCGACATCAGAAGATTGAAAATAGAATGCTTTTTGGATGGCAAAATCCGGTGCTAGTATTTGTAAAATTTTGCAAAATGATGCCTTTCGTATTTCTTGTAAAGCAAAATGCAACCAAGAGTTGCATGTGATAAAAGAGAGAGATGATTGTTTATACATTCGTCTGTAAAGATGGCGACGATACAAGAATTAACATTGCAACAGTTCCTGTGACTAATTGAAATGTGATAATGTTGCAGCCCCCTTATCTCAAAATCCGAGGTCGAAACTCGGTAATTCATCCGTTTTGCTTGGACTTTGAGGCTCTTCAGAACTAATTCTTTTATCATTACCATGGCCCTTAGATATGGCTGCAGAATTCAACTGACATCAGATTTTCTATAATTAAAGTGTTGAAAAATAGTATAATTTGGAATTTTATTAGTAAAATGTTACAGAAACAAATGATTACTTTAAAACTTACATTTAGAAGACGTAAGATCTTCAGGACAATTCCCGATGTCTGGATCTTCATTTGTCTTACCAGCGTCCACCTTTTTACATGGTTCTTGACTTTTTCCGGGAACATCTACAACAGTATCCAAAACTTCAAGCCCTTTATGTTTTTGGAGAATGGACAAGATCTGAACGGCTGCACATACAGATACTTCAAGGTTAAAATTGTGTGTAGACCACTGAATGTTTAAGTTACTAATAAACAGAACAAATGATAATACCAGGCAATATATGGACACAACTTTCTAACAGATATGCTTAGAAGTGCCCATTAAGACAGAATTGCATTCACCTCATGGAAAGTAATAAGTAATTTTACCAAGTAAAAATGGACATACCATTGCGCAAAGGTTTGTCTGACATGACACCCTTGCTCAATTTGATCCCATTTATTGCAGAGATGCTACAAGTGGAATCTGCAAGTTCCTTTGAGCAAGGCTTGTTCTGAGGCTTTCCTGCACCTTTAAGACAAGATTTTCAGGAGGGTGATCAAGCCCATAAAAGAATCAGATTGTGGGGACGGAAAAAATGTAATGCCAAACAGCAAAGTAGAGAAGCAGGTAATGCTACAGAAGGAAAAAAATGGAAAAAAGGAAAGCAAAATAGTAAAATAGATATCCAAAATCATCTCATAAAAGGCAAAGGACTTTGCATGCGATGCTATCAATGAGAGGAAAGCAATTCCGTAATTACGTTGTAAGAAATCTTGTGCCTATTTACATTGAGGAACACAAGAACTTGGCAAATAAAAGCTCATGCTATCTAACCTTTTACCACGGATTTATCGGCATTAAGACAATTATGATCATGCATTATCCTAGTTTTTCGCACAACATTGCGATTGTTTCCGTGAATATTCACTTCCGTTTGGTTTTGATGGTTTCCTTGAGGTTCTCCAATATCAACTAAATGAGCATCAAATGCTACTGATCCACCAGATATTATTACTTCATCCTTCCTGATGAACCGACTATTCAAGAGTTTCCTGCCATCATCGTACAACATGACCTAAATAGAGACCCAAAAGAGAAACTTTTAGCACCAGCAATGCCTTTATGATGAATGAAAGCCATAATAACCGAACATATATGCAGCTCCATATATCACAAAAATAGAAGATTTGTTTATATCTATGGAAAGTGACATATGGAGTGAACGTTAAATAGAACAACTGAATAAACATAACCATTATAAAGAATCAGAGTGGATTATTTTCTTAGACCAACAAGCAAGATAATTGAACTTCTGAAGAAAGTAATTATAAAGATTATAGGAATAAACCTGTCTCTGATGGGATCCAGCAATTGAAAGTCTTAAGAAACCATCATGATACTTCTTGGCTTTTTGAGTTAAATGCGTAGTGTACATGACCTGCCATTCTACATTGGGATTAGAGTTGATAACTAGGGGAAGAGAATAAAAGAGGAGAAAAAAAGATAGATCAGACAGAACAAATACACCCAACCCCCAAGGACAGCTTGATACAGTACATACACCAGATCATTCATTTGCTTTTTCTAATAATGCTACTTTATTTTCTTCAAATGGAAAGCACAAAGAGTCAATTTGAATTTGAATAAACAAGACTGTCAAAAATTACCTGTTATATCAGACTCATCTGGGAATGGACCATCCTGGGGTGCTCCATACCCGGGTACTTCACTATTCTTGAACTCTGAAATAATATTAATAGTTACAAGTTAGGCTATAGAGCATCATCTTCCTTCATAGGTGTTGCTTTTAATACAATTCTGTTGTCCCTCCATTTCTTCTGACTTAGCAGCAATGTTCCAATTGTTTCTTTGAACGTTCAAATCCACTAGAGGTTCACGGGTTTCTTCACACTCACCAATTTCAACTAGATAACCACCAAATGCTGTTGATTCACCAGATCTTATTACTTCATCCCTCCTAAGAAATCTGCTATCTAGGAGTTTCCTAGTTTCATCAAACAGCTTGATCTGAACAGAGAACCAAATAATTGAAGTTAAACTGGGTCTAATTTAGTTACATATCACTGAACAACTGATCATTAACATTCAGTATAAAATTTAGAGAGTAGATTGGGTAATTTACTGAGATCGAAAAGCAAGATGATTAGCCATGAGTTGAGGAAAAAGTCTCAAGAAGTTTAGGGTTGTAACCTGCCTCCCCAGGAATCCACATGCTGCAACTTCTAAGAAACCATCATGATATTTCTTGGCTTTCTGAGTTATTTGTGTAGTGTACAGAACCTTCCATTCTATATGGAGAGCAGAAATATAAATTGAAAAAACAATGAATCATTAGATAGTGGAAGTCACAGAACTCATGGGACATAATGTAACATATGTTAAGCAATAAAAAAGAATTGGCACATTCATGTAATTCTCCCTTTCGTTAGATCCACAATAAATAAATAACTACATAAAAAGCATATCATTAACAAATTGAAAAAATGTATTTTTAGAGGCAGAGGCACAAAGCAATAGCTGACCTGTTGCCCCAGGATTTGTTGTCTCTGGACTATTCAGTGCTGTTCCATACTTCTGCATTTCCCTCTTTTTGAACTCTGAAATGTAAACAACATTTTATAAGTGCTGCATTCATCAGACTGGGCATGTAATTACACTAACCTCTGATAAATCTAAATCACTTATCAATAAATTTTGCAGATAATAATATCTGCAATTATATCACAATTGCTGCATTTATCAAATTGGTCATGTAATTAAACTAACCTCTGATAAATTTTTGCGATGGACTTGTACAGATGGGCTGTGCTTTTTTCTTCTCTGCATCGAATTTTCTATCTCCTAGAATGGAAAGATAGAAAACGACACAGAAACATATAAATACTTTTGAGACCTGAAAATTTCAAAGCAAGATGTTTGATGGACTCAAGAGGATGAATCTTGAAGGCGATACCAGAAAAAATAGAATAACTTCTCAATTTTTGTCTGTGATTTAAACCCGATTCCTCACTAATTTTCTTATCTGGGCCTAGAGGATTCAAATCAGGTATAGCCGTACATTCTCCTTCAGGATCCCCAACATCAACGAGATAAGCATTAAACGTCAGCATTTCACCAGAGCTAACAACTTCATCTTGCTTCAAGATTCTGCATTCCAGTAGCTTGTCACATTCGTCATACAACTTCACCTGTATACAAAATTCATTAATTGGAAAAGTATGATGAATTCGTTTTAGTTTCAAGTCTTTTATAGACCTTTCAACTTCTCTTTAATTCACTCATCCATATCTCAATCAAACTACAGAAGTTGAAAAACGACGATGAAGACAAAGAAATAGTGCGATTGAATCTTGAAATTTTACATAAATAGAAATAGAAATGTACGACTTCCACAACTTTTTTGAGTTTAAATTGAACAACGTTTTCTTAATTACAGTGATAATACCTTGCTGGTTGAGACGTGAAGATCCAAGAAACCGTCTTGATAAACTTTCCTCTTTTGCTTAATGTGCTTCGTGTAGGTCACGCTCCATCTCTTTTTCGCGTCCTCCATTGCTCTTCAAATTTCGCGAAATTTCAATATCCTGTGATTTCAGAACTTGGAATTCATAAACAAATTCCGCGGGCGGGAACCAAATTATTACAGCGCGTGAACGTCGTTTAACGTCTTGCAAACGACGTCGTTTAATTCCGTTACAACAGCGGGAGTGTGTTGTAATTTCTCGGGCGTTTAATTTAAACTGCACACGTGGCGATATTTGATTGGCAATAGAGAGATGCTAAAACAAAGGGAGATGCAGAAACCCAGCTAGGCAGTCCCCCAAAAACAATGTTTTTACGTATTATTTCCACAGCAAAAATCCTTTAACTTCGAGAAGTTTTTATAATCGGCGTCGCAGTGACGTAATCTTCAGGTACACCTCTTCAATTTTTTTTAAGGATAAAATTTGTGTTTTCTAGGGTTATTTGCCTTCCATTTGTTCGAATTTCAGTCCGATTGCCGTTTCCGTTTCATAAGTTTGTTTTTAATTATTGACTTAATGAAATCTATGAATTATTGGATCTGGAGCCTTCATTTTCTGAAATTAAGAAATTTGTGCACAGATTTCTTCGTGCTGTGTGGTGCTGAACTTTTTATATGGCTGTTTGAGATATTGTACCTGCTTAATGAACTATAATTTCGTTACTATGTTATAGGTTTTCTTGATTCTTTCTTGGGTTTAATGGAAATTCCTGTTTGTGTAAAATGAAACTGGCTGATTTTTTATAATCTTATATTTTCATTATTTTTAGTTAAGTACAATGGTAATATTTGATTTTACGTTTTATGAAATGTATTTTGTTGTGTGATCCTATGAGCTTCAAGCTATAAGCATTTTGAGTTACTTTTGTTGTTTTGACTGCATGGTTTAAGCAATAAACAAGTATCTTTTTTCAGTATCTTTTGATGAGTTAATATTTCATGGAAACAAGAGGCTGATTGTGATCGGCAGATTCCGAGGCAAAACTCAGAAGGATATTAAGGGATTATTAATTTTAATCCAATCTCATTAATGCTGGATACCCATTCAATTTTCTGTCAAGGTTGTGATGTCTTACTCATAAATAGTTTTCATGCTTGATAATTTTCTGTTAAGGTTGAGACATCATACTCATAAATGGTTTTCTATCAGAAGAAAAGATACTACAATCATAAACATGTATATTTTTCTGGAAATTTTTCTGATTAATGGTGTAGTCGGGCTTCTTTTGGACGGCGGAAACAACATAAGTTTTTTAGTATTTGTTATGTCTCTATGAAAGGCTCTATAATTTATGTTGGTGGTTGATCACAATTTGTGAAAGGAAATAGTAATGCTGTTTGATCACAAATAAGGTTATAACATGTGTTTCATTGTAGATAGGGTAGAGACATACTTGTTTTACTCGTTATCTGATTGGGGCATTCCTCAGATATATACACACATTCAATAGGTAAATGCTATTCTGCCTGCAGATCCATCTATAATAAATTTACAATCAGAAATCAACACAATATTTGTAGATTGTGGCATTATTTCATTTAGCTGTACAAATAGATGTAAACCATTTCTACAGTGCCATGTACATGTGAAACCATTCCGACTTCTATAATTGTTTCTTCTTGATATCTTCATCAGTTTAAGTTGTATCTTTTCCTTTTTAAAACTTCAGGAGGCTTAACTGTGGCAACAAATAGGCGTCAACCCTATCAAACCACATTATTAGGTGCAAACAGCCTGCTGTATCCCGGAAATCATGGGAGATGGCAACACCACCACCAACAGAGGTGGCTCAGGTACCTCCAATAACAGTGAGAAGCCAGAATGGCTACAGCAATACAATCTAATAGGCAAGATTGGCGAAGGCACATATGGTCTTGTATTTCTGGCTAGAATCAAGTCTCCTACAAATCGTGGAAAATCAATTGCGATAAAAAAATTTAAGCAATCCAAAGATGGTGACGGTGTCTCCCCTACTGCCATCCGTGAAATCATGTTGCTTCGAGAGATTACACATGAGAATGTTGTGAAGCTCGTTAATGTGCACATTAATCATGCGGACATGTCACTGTATCTGGCTTTTGATTATGCTGAATATGATCTTTATGAAATCATTAGACATCACAGAGACAAGGTTAACCATACTATCAATTCCTACACTGTAAAATCATTACTGTGGCAGCTGCTAAATGGACTGAACTATCTCCATAGTAATTGGATCATACATCGCGATCTTAAGCCGTCAAATATCTTGGTTATGGGTGATGGAGAAGAACAAGGAGTTGTTAAAATTGCAGACTTTGGACTTGCAAGAATTTATCAAGCACCCCTCAAGTTCTTGTCTGAAAATGGGGTTGTGGTAACTATTTGGTATCGTGCACCTGAGTTGCTACTTGGGGCAAAGCACTACACAAGTGCTGTTGACATGTGGGCTGTAGGATGCATTTTTGCTGAGCTTTTGACTTTAAAACCACTATTTCAAGGGGCAGAAGCCAAATCCACACAGAACCCATTCCAGCTTGATCAGCTTGACAAGATATTCAAAATCTTAGGGCATCCGACGCTGGAGAAGTGGCCAACTCTTGCTAGTCTTCCACATTGGCAGTCTGATTCACAGCACATTCAAGGACACAAGTATGAAACCAACGGACTTCATAGTGTTGTACATCTCTCTCCAAAAAGTCCTGCATATGACCTTCTATCTAAGATGCTTGAATATGATCCTCGAAAGCGTATAACAGCTGCACAGGCTTTGGAGCATGAGTATTTCCGGATTGAACCTCTACCAGGGCGCAATGCACTTGTACCTTCCCAGCCTGGGGAGAAAGTTGTGAATTATCCAACTCGTCCGGTAGACTCAAATACAGATTTTGAAGGGACAACTGCACTTCAACCTCCACAACCAGCTTCTGGAAATCCTGGTCCTGGGAACATGGGAATTTCAAATAGAAATGTCCCTCGTCCAATGCCTGGTGTTGGCATGCAAAGGATGCAACCTCAGGGCATGATGGCATATAATTTCCCTCCTCAGGCAGGAGCAGCTGGTGGAATGAATCCCAGTAACATCCCAATGCAGCGGGGTATGGCAGCTCAGGCCCATCAACAGCAACAGTTGAGAAGGAAAGATCCTGGAATGGGGATGCCCGGATATCCTCCACAACAGAAGTCAAGACGCTTATGAGCAAATGATATGTAGGAAAATTTTTATTATGAAAATTAAAGATCGAGTAAAACAAGATTAGGGTGCTCTGAGGAACTTAAACCAACCTTGTATGTCTTCCTAGGAACTTAACTGAGTGCACCTATGGGGAGCGTGAAAGTTCTTTGTTCTCTCTGTCCATCGATGGAATATTGTTAAGCATGAAGCAGAAAGCATTTGGGAAGAAGGAACTGCGAGGGATTATATATTGTAACTGCACTCAAACTTGTGCATCATCCTTCAATATGATGTTGTGGAATGGCATTGAACTTAAATTCTAGAGAAAAAAAAGTGTTAATCTTATTCTGAAAATTTTTTATTTTTCTCATTATATCCTATTTATCTCTGATTTTATAATGTTGTACAACTTTTGATGTAGCATAGAATATGAAAAATGATACAAGATTGAATAATTATAGAACATGATATACATTAAATATCTTATTAATAATAGACATTGAAATAGAAATTCTAATTGCAAGTATGCCAAATTAGAGGATGCTTCAACAGTAGTTTCATTTTCTGTTTTTAACTAATATCTTATTAATAATAGGCCTTGAAATGGAAATTCTAATTGCAAGTATGCCAAATTAGAGGATGTTCCAATAGTAATTTCATTTTTTGTTTTTAATTAAAACTTATATTAGGATATAAAATTTTTAATTATTTTCATTAAGGGTGGGTGCGGTTTGATCTAATTCGGGTTTTTAAAAACGAAAAATTTAGATTTGAAAATTTTTAAATCGGACTAGATCGAATAGAAAAGAAAAATTGTACTGAATGGAATTTAATGATAGAAAAATTCAAAATAAAATTAAATCGAACAATTCAGTTTTCAGGTCAATTTAATTTTTAAATTAAATTATTAATTTTTTAAGATTTTTAGGTATAAAAAGATGTTATTTTAATGAAATGACGTAATTTTATAAAAAAAATAATAAATTTGTTCTGCTCCAAATTTTTTAAATCAAATTGAAAATTAGAAAAAAAAATTTTAATTTATATATCTAAAAATCAAAATTAAATTAATTTACATAAAATACCGAACTAATTTATCGATTATGATTTGATCTTATTCGGATTGGATTTTATGCCCATCCCTAATTTTCATATTTGGTAAATGCATACAAGGATGTAAATTCCAACTATATTTATATTGCCTTCAATTCGTTTTTTCAAAATAATGAGCATCTTATGTTAAATATATTGAAAGCAAAAACGACAACGTTTACGCACTCAGATATAGTACTCGAGCATGCTCTTCTGTTCGACAAGATCTGAAAAAAAAAAACGAAACCAAAAGCCTAAACTTATCAAAACATCACGGGAAAAGAATAACGATCAGTTCAACTACAACCGTGGGGCGCATACAATGGTAATGAAAAGTTAATCGGAGAAATAGATTATTAATTTATTTCTTATTAATGCTGATGCGATTTCAAAGTCTAGTTGAAATTGAGAAGACGATGATATTTTCCTTTCTAACAGTCGGCACTATTTAATTTCCACTCGTTCTTGACTGTGGTGCTGCTCGTGATTTGCACGTGCACTTACGTGAAGATGCAGTTTCCTACCATCCTCGAACAGAAAACCGGGTGAGTCCATGTATTATTTTCTCGATCAATTAACTATGTATTTTTATTTTCATTCGTTCTATATTCGTCTTTCATTTGTGCATACGTTCTATCGGAAGTTCCCTAGATTTATTTATTCGTATCAAATTCAAATTGTTTGCTTAGGTTGAAGTTTTTTTAATGTTCAATTGGATTCTTATTATGTTATAGGTTAGCTCAGAAGGGACATTTGAATACGGTTTCTATTTCAGTTGGCTGATCTATTGTTGACATTATTTTGCATAGACTTAACAGTACAGAGAGGTTAAAAAAAGTAGGTAGCGGATCTGTTGTTCAGGGTGATTTTTTCTGGTGGTGCTATTTGGTTAGGATAATGGAGTGATTTGTGTGATTGAATTTGTATTATGAGCATCTGGTGTATATCTGTTTTGTAGCATTCAAATCTGAGTTGCATTCTTAGTGGATGTCTCCTTTTGGCAGGTTCCGGGGTTTCTTTTGGAAGGCAGCTAGAATAGGTAAGTTTATGAGTTTCTTGATGTGTGATTGCTATTTCGTTTTACAAGTAACTTTAGACTACACAAGTGTAAATTTTAGAGATAGTAATAAAGATCTTTGTGCAATGCTACTTGAAAAATGAAGTTGTACATCTTTTGTGTGTTTGATTGCTGTGGCACTTCTTCCTTTTAGGGAACCTCATCATAGGTGCTACTGAAGAATCCCTACCATATACAACAACATGTGTGAACAAATAACTGTTTGCTATAGATTCTGGAAGGATAAGTGGACAACATGTGATTTAGAAAATAGTTGGCTTATGCTTATTACCCTAAGTTTTTACCCTTTTTTCTCCCAAAAAAATTGTGGAAAAAATACTCTTAACAAATGGTCCATTGGCTGGTATAATGGAAAAAGTGTTTTGGCTGATATGCACAAGCCTCGGATTCCAATCTGGAAATTGAATGCTCTATGTAAGAGATAGTTTTAAATTAAGAAAAGAAAGAAACTTGAAGTTCCAGCATCCCTGTCGGAATCCTATGCCATAGCTCTGGCTTTGGGGAATAGCCTGTTTGTGGAAAAAGACATTAGCTGATGACTTTGTTGTAACTTTGAAACAGGTGAACGGTTGAGTCCCTGGGTGGCTGCTGGATGCTTTGCAATGGGTGTGTCAATAATTTTTTACTGAGTCAGATTCTGCTGTACACTCAAAGTAGGTTCATCATTTCATACAGTTGATCCTTTGATCCATTTCTCTTTTTTCTGCTACTGATTAACTTGTATGATAAAAGTCATAATGATTTCAATGATTTAGCCTCGTAGTTGATGTAATTGCCACAAGCATCAAAGTTTGCGACCAGTTGTCATGCTATAACTTAACTATTGAGCATACAATTATTTTTATACAAGCTTATAATATAAGTTATTGCAAATATGCAAGAGGGGGTGTCAGATAGCTGCAGCTGTTGGAAGTCCAGCACAAGATGGATTTGACAAACCCTGTTTGCAGTTATCTGCCTGCTGATTGCTTATTGTCATCTTGAACTACGTAAACTGGGTATAAAGCAATCCATTTTTAGGTTTTGTTCCAGTTATGCCTGTGAAAAAAACTCCATAAAGAATAATTGAAATTCGTTTTAACCAATCAAATGGCAAGTTCTAATATGAGAAATGGAAGAATAATGTGCATGCATTAGTTAACAAATAGCAGTATTTTTCTTATTGTTTATGGTAGCTTTATTTTGTTCAGAAGATAGAAGGAATGAATACCAACAGTTTTAGTGATGTCACCAACCATTGAACCAAAGGCCTTTCACATAATGTAGCAATGAAAACAAGTCCAGTTGTAAAATCTTAGAAAGCTTGGGCCAGCAGCTGTATAGGTATAGAGGTGTTGAATTCTTGCAGTTATTTTATTTATTTATATGTTCGCGAGGTGTTTGGACTTCTACTAGCCAAAACCCGAGTTATTTTTGGTTTCAGCTTACCGGCTGAAGCTTGCTGCAAGCCTTGGCCCTTGCATCTTTTTTTACCACATTAACTTGGGATAATTCTCTTAGATCTTACTGCCTTGTTTGGTATCAAAATCTATTTATTGGCCATATGATTTTGATGACCACATATTTAAAAAGAAAATACAATTTATTATTTATTTTCTTGCTTATAAATTATCAAAGTTTGTATCTTTTAAATACTTTGTCCGGTTTTCTTCTTTTATTTATTTGAGTCAAATGGTTGTGCGGCTCATAAAATTAAGGCCAGCTGCAGCTGCATTAATTTTGTTTTGTCACGCAACTAGTAGTATGAAGTTGACCCCGTACTCTTGGAAAATATGACTTGTTTTTTCAAGTTTTTATTTTTATTTATTTATTTATTTTGGGTAAAAATGAGCATTTGTTAATATGTTGTTATGATTGAATTGCATCTACATCCTGTACGGTGGTCGTTGGAGTGATCAATGGCCACCAGAGTGTTCTCTTCGGTTGCTGCGCGGCATTGCATTCAATTTGGTTATGTTGTCAGCATACAATAAAAAATTTTCCATGTCACTTTCCCGTAGCAATGGAAAATAATTTTAGTGCCAATTTGGTTGACTTTATATTTGTTTACTTGAAAGTTTCTTCAATATATAATGTTGTTTTGACGTGGTCATGCACCTATTAAAGTTATAAGAGCACTAATTAAAGCTATGTCACTGAATCTTTTTTTTAAGTGCCGACCTGCTTTAGATTATGTTTACTGCTAATGTTTATTTCGTCCGCAACTTCTTCAATATAATTTAGCAAATCTAGATTTTATGGTCTGGTCTTGTCGTTTGTCGTAAGAGATGATGGTAAAATGTTGTAGTGGCCCTCAGCCTCATGTTACGAGACTCTACAATTATATATATATATATATATACAAACACACACACACACAATTATCAGCTGTAGCACAAGCGGTGTGCTTCTCTTTGGCAGTCATATTTGCCAGCTGCTACCATTGATGAAAATTTTGACATTAAAATACATGTAGAGACCATACTCATCTCATTTTCTTGTAAATTTAATGCATATATTATTTTCACGTGCATGCAATTATTATGTTACACGCGGAGAGCGAGCTTGTATTACTTTGCGATTCATGTATATATTCTATGCTAAAGTTAACTTTTTTATGTTATTACTTTACATTTGCTTGTATTCTAACCTGGGGATTGGAATTGTTTCAATTTGAAGAAAGAAGAGGCAGGCAGGCAGGCAAGAACATTTTTCATCCACCATTAACGCCAGATTCCTTCTGGCAGGTAGATAGATTCCTTATCTCATCATCATCTTTGTTGAAACAAATTAGATATGTCTGCTATGGTCATTAAATTTACAACATGTGACTGAAAAAAAAGGTGTGTATTGTCAAACTGCAAAGTTTGGTGAGAAGTGCATATAAACGAAATTCAAAATTGCACGCTAAAACTCGTAATCCTATTCTAATGCATTGCACTGCTACTTAAATTTTTAAAATAATTGATGAAGTTACGTCAGTTTTGCTGTTTCCAAGGTTTTTTTTTTCTTTTCTTTTTTTTGAGTGGATGCACATTCAGCCTCAATTAAGTTACAAAGATGACAAATAAGCTTGAGAACAAACACAAACAACTAGGAGACAAGTGGGACAATATCTGGCCACTTGAGCAGTTGTAAATTTTTGTTGTCATTTACGCAGATAATTATAATTATATGTATATACAAAGACCACACGTTACTTCTTGTCTCCCTCCTTATTCACTTCCACTTTTTTCTCCTACTAAGGGAGTGATATCTAGGGATGAATAGATCATTGGATTTATAGTCGGCTCTAGAAAAAAGACTTGAAAGTAGCAACGTAGAAAAACACTTTCACATTTGGTACCATATTTCTGTTTTCTCTTGATATAAAAAGCTATATTTAGATTTTCTTTCTGACTTTTATGCCAAATGAACTTTATTTGGCTTTCCTTCTTTTTAATTGGAGGGAGGTTTCAATTTTTAGGAGAAGAGTAACCACTCTTTCCCGACCCGAATTCTCTGTTTGGTTTCGATTTGAGGGTAAATTTCTTTTAATATAATAGGAATTGATATCGCCGAATCTCATAAACTCTTGGACATAATAATAATGCTCATAAAAATTAAAATTAAAAGAAGAGAGGAGCGAGCGAACACGTCTCACGTGTTAGAAAGCTGATTTTGATTTCTGGATGCCGATGGCGTACGCAAGTGACGGTTGGTTTTGAAGCTTCCACGTGGCAATACAAAATCGTAATTGAATTTTCCTGTGACTGTCAAATCTGAATGGGCACGACCACAATATGGTAATGGATATCAAATCGAATACAAATTCCGAATTGTGTGATTGGTATAGCATCGGTTCAGTTTTCAGGTGGTCCATTCCCCGTTAAATTGAACGATTTTGAATCTGAATTTGATTACGCCGTTGAGGACTTGGAAGGCATTGTCTGAGGAAATACGCAAAAGGAGATATTCCTATGATTTGCAAAGTTTTATTTTTTTATTTTTTTAAGAATATATATATATATATATATATATATATATATATATAACATAAAAGAATAATAAAAAAAACGCAAGCTTATTTATCTTAGAAAATGAAAGGTTTGGCGACGAAACTTGGATAACAATAAGAACCCAGGATACCAACAATAAACGTACTAGAGTCCGGAGATTTTTGATAAGATTAGTGTGTCATTATCGCTAAATGGTCCCATTAACATATCCTCATTCATTTAAAAAGCACTTAATTCGTAATCTACATTTCCATTGTTTTCCACGTCAACATCCAGATAAAATCACCTCTTGATCTACTAGTGGTTTCAGTCCCCGAACCTCCGTGTCAATCTTGAGGCTTTAACTTTTTTCATGTGTCGGTTAGTATAAATTTCTTTAAATATTTGTATTGTACTCTTTCTCTTCAAAAGAGATATTTAAAATTAGATTTTAATTGAGTTTGATTTTGAGATAATTTATTCAAAGGTAATATGACAAAATTAGAAAAATAAATAAATAAATAAATAAAGATGATCGGGATGCTATGCTCAATTACTTCAATGTTTCGAGCACCCTTCTTTTTTGTTTTTAAACCAATCATTCGACGCAATGAAAAGGGTAATACAGTCAAATCACATCTAGAGCATGAAAATTGGATCAAAATAGTGGTATTTTAGTCATTCAACAAGGAGAGTGGTCCCTGTAACAAAACCAAGAGTGTTTAAATGACGAACAAACTACTAAACAGAGACAAAAAGCACTGATAAAGACAACAGAATTTGGTGTAAGACTTTAAGCTAATCCTCAAAATAAAGCAAACTACTTTTGTTTAATTATGTTTGAATAAGAAACTGCTATTTCCACTAATAGCTAATGCTTTTGCTTACTATTTGTTACAAAAACAATGATGCAACAAGTTTAGTGGAGTCATCAAAATTTTAAATTAAAAAATTAATTCTTAAATTATAATTAATATTAACATGGCCATCCGTGTTAATCGCATTAGTCATTTTTATTTTATTGGTTACCATTTTTTTTTCAAAAAATTATTTGTTGCGGGTATTTTTCTCCATTTGATGACGTAACATTTTTCCTCCAAAAGGGAATGTAGATGTAATGTTTGTTATTTGTATCATATCACTGTCTCAAATTAAGTGAAATTCATCCCAAATATAAATCAAATGTGGAAGATAATTCAATTTTAATATATTTGTAAAGTTGTTGAACTTAAGATGACATAATTGAAAGCCACATTACCTGACAATAAAAAATAAAAAGAGAGAAAAATGGAGACAATACAAATATTACTAGAAAATTCAGTTAAACAAAACTGGTTGGCTTAACATTAAGGGTGGTAATTTGGATAAACGAATCGAATTTGAGTTGATACGAATACGATTCGTTTATTATTCGTATCAATTCTTTTAAATTCAAATATGATCTGTTTATTTAGATATGATTATTCATTTAAGATTCTATTATTCGTTTAAAAAACAATTTGTTTAATACACGAATACAATTTGTTTAACTTAATAATTATTATTAAGATTCTTAAGATATTAAAAATATAATATTTTATCAAATATAATATATATTTAATAATTAGATGCTTATACGAGGAGTTGTTTATAATAAATAAATTTATATTACATATTTTTTAAAAAAAATTTAAAATATATTCGGTAAGGATACGATTATTTGTTTAGAATACGATTATTCGTTTAAGACATGATTATTCATTTATTCATTTAATTAATCGTATTTTAAACGAATAATCGTGTCTTACATATTAAATACGAATACGATACGAATAATAATCGTATCAAAATACGAATACGATACAATTATTATTTGTATCAATACTTTAAATCTAAATCCGTTTAATGATACCGAATTTGTATCGAATAATTGTGTTTTAAATTGTCACCTCTACTTAACATACAGTATTTACATTAATTAACTTATTATTTTACATAAATGTTATTAATTAATATCGCGATCAATATCGCGATCTTTTGTGTGTGTGTGTGTACACACACTTTCTTTATATATTCCGTCTTGGCGAATGACCCACCTACACTGTAAATCGAATCAAATGCCTATGAGATATTGTAAATGAATAATGGTATCTTGCCATCTCACATTGGAGTACTAATTTAGGTTAATTAGTAAGTGCTCCAAATAGTGACTATTTAAATTTCATTAATTCTTCTAAGGAGAAAGCACATTTATACTATATTAAGATCAGATAATATATTCCAGTATTAAGTCTGACTTAATTACTAAACACTTAATTAATTTAAGAAAAAAAAGGGAAAGTAATTAGTGCAGAAATAACTGCCGTTATAAATAATGATTTTTAGAAAAGGCAAAATTCCAACAAGAAATCTATGTGATAACGGTAGAATAATTAAGAATGGCGGGGGCAGGCACACGATGTATGGAAAGTTGAGACAGTGGGGCAATTCAATTTCAATTTTTGCGATGGGCACAAATTCCAAATAGAATCTGCAAGAAAATGCAGAACAACGTAGATTAATATTATTTTATTACTAAACCACCCCAAAAAAAAGAAAAAGAAAGAGAGAAAAGTTTGATGATGCTGATGTTAAAATGGAGGAGGAGAAGAAGACAAAACAGTAACGTAACGTCGATTGGTACGATAGTAGGGAGCAACACCGGATCATTTCTCGATATATTTTTATCTGTAGCGCAACTAGCACAACTGCTGGATTCCATAGCAAAAATTATGGAATCATACTCTGCTGCAAATTACCCACCCACTCGTTTTGCTTTTCCTTCTGAATATATCCATTTTCTTTTTCTTCTTGTATTTCAACATTAAGAACCGGTGAGAAAATGCCTGAACCGGAGGAAGAAACCCGCACTTATTTCCCTCCTGCTTCTGCTCCTGCTCCAAGGTCAAAGGATTTTACCCTTGTAGCTTCTTCCGTTATGGACTTGGACGTCGATCTTGATCTTGATAATCCATGGCCGTTGGATCAGATCGGTTTTGTATCCAATCCCGTGTCGCCGTTTCTTATTTCTTCCTCTGAACAGCCTTCTTCTCCTCTTTGGGCTTTCTCTGATGCTGATAATGATGATAAAATTCCTGGCCATGTGAATTATCCGCTCTTTCTTAAATGTTAGTTTCCTTTTCTTTTTGCTTTTTCTTTTTTTTTTTTAATTTTCATCAGCTTAGATTGGTTTGTATCTTGTCGGAACAGAAAGTTGTACTTTATTACTATTTTGGATTATGTTTTCTGTAGTTTTATTATAGTTTGAGCTTCAGTTTCATTTATGTGTTTCAGGGTTTGTCTTTTTTTAGTATTTTTCTGCTGAATTTGCTTTCTCTGAATCCATAGCTTGGAAATTAGAGCTCAGATATTTCACAAATGATATTGAGAGCTTCTTCTTTGACAAAAAAGTTATATAAACCCATTATAGGGAAAGAAAGTTACTCCATGACATTTGTTGTTCATTTTCTTTTGTTTCATAATTGAATGATTTAACAATTTAGTTGTGTATTCCATGATTTGAGAATCAGTGGCCAAAAATTAATGGCCTTATTCGTTTTCTTTCATTAACTTGTTTTCTTCGTTGCAAAGTGGAACATCATATGGAGACTGAACTGGGTGCTTTTTCTTTTTCAGTACAGCAAAGATTTGGTTTTCTGCTTTAATGATTTTCTGTGTTCTTTTTCATTTGTATATTTTAACTGTGGCGTAATATGTATATGAATGATAACAAATTCAACATATTGTCTGATACAACACTTACGACTCTGGATTTCTCTCATTTGGATTGAATTATAATGTTAATAAATACAGGTAATCCAGCCTCAGAGACCGAGAACACACAGGATAATGGCGAAAACAGAAGGTTTCCTTCTCCACTTTCAGGACTGATTCCCTTAGACAGTTCAGATGGGTATTGTATGATTAAGGAGAGGATGAATCAGGCACTGCGGTACTTCAAAGATTCAACCGATCAACACGTTTTAGCTCAAGTATGGGTGCCTGTAAAAATAGGGGGTCGGTATGTACTAACAACTTCGGGGCAACCTTTTGTTCTTGATCCACATAGCAATGGACTACATCAGTATAGGATGGTTTCTCTGATGTATATGTTTTCTGTGGATGGGGAGAATGATTTAGAGCTTGGGCTTCCTGGCCGTGTTTTCTGGCAAAAGTTGCCGGAATGGACTCCAAACGTGCAATATTACTCCAGCAAAGAGTTTTCAAGGCTTGATCATGCTCTTAATCATAATGTTCGGGGGGACCATGGCTTTGCCAGTGTTTGAACCTTCTGGGCAGTCCTGTGTCGGTGTTATTGAGCTCATAATGACATCTCAGAAGATCAACTATGCACCGGAGGTTGATAAAGTCTGCAAAGCTCTTGAGGTTGGATTTCTTCTCCCCTTGCATCCCATATAAAGTCTGACTTGAGTTCTTATTTTATGAGCTGTCATATTTTTCTAGGGTGTCTTCTTTTTGGAAAAATGTTTTTGCTTATAATTTTTATTTACTTTCTAATCATATTGTACAATCCTTGGCAGAATATTTAGACATTTAAACTCTCCAAGATTTGTCAGTCACTTTATTTCAGTTTCTCTGCAGGCAGTAAATCTTAAGAGTTCAGAAATTTTGGATCATCCAAGCACACAGGTGAGTGATAACTCTAATGCACGATGAATCGGGTGCTTGTTGGGAAAATAAGAAGATAAATCTGGTGTTCTTCTTTCATTTCTTCCCCCTCTGTTCTCACAGATATATCTACTTGGCAATGCTTTTAAACCAGATTTGCAACGAGGGTCGCCAAAATGCGCTGGCTGAAATTTTGGAGATATTGTCAGTTGTGTGTGAAACTCACAAATTACCTTTGGCTCAGACCTGGGTTCCATGCAGGCATCGCAGTGTTCTGGCCTATGGCGGTGGTTTTAAGAAGAGCTGTAGTAGCATTGATGGTAGCTGCATGGGAAAAGTCTGCATGTCGACAACTGATGTAGCTGTCTATGTAGTGGATCCTCATATGTGGGGTTTCCGGGAGGCATGTGTTGAGCATCACTTACAAAAGGGCCAGGGTGTTGCTGGGCGGGCATTTTTCTCCCTCAGCTCTTGCTTCTGCAAAGATATTACTCAGTTCTGCAAAACTGAGTATCCCTTAGTTCATTATGCACGCATGTTTGGATTAACCAGTTGTTTTGCGATCTGCTTACGGAGCAGTCATACTGGAGACGATGATTACGTTCTAGAATTTTTTTTGCCCCCTGTCATCACGGACAGTTTTGAGCAACAGAATTTGTTAGGTTCAATATTGGCAACAATGAAGCAGCATTTCCAGAGTCTTAAGGTTGCCTCTGGCATTGAACTTGAAGATGACGAAGTATTTATTGAAATCATTGAGGCTTTTGCAGACAAAAAAGTTAGTCTAAGATTTGAAACTATCCGAGTACCCCAATCTGTGCGATCGCCACCTGAGCATAATGCACTACCAAATGGGCAAGAGTTGCTGCCGCCGGACTTGCCAGAGCAGCAGTTGATGGTGAATTTTGAAGCTAGGAATGATGGAGGCAATGTTGTAAATGTCGGTGGGAGTAATAACCCAGTTTCTTTTCCAGAGAACAAAAACACAAGAAAACCGTCAGAGAGAAAACGTGGAAAGACTGAGAAATCAATCAGTCTAGAAGTTCTTCAGCAGTATTTTGCCGGGAGTCTTAAAGACGCCGCAAAGAGCCTTGGTGGTATGCTTATTCATTTTAACAATTCTGTTTTCATTTAAAACTTGTGTGCTTTCATAGATGTAGAAATCTTCATTTAGAAAATTTGCTTTTTCTTTTGTTTCACATAGTGATTAGAGTAGATTGTTCTGAGAAAGATTCTTGCTTTACAGTTTGCCCTACAACAATGAAGCGTATCTGCAGGCAGCATGGGATCTCTAGATGGCCATCTCGCAAGATCAACAAGGTTAACCGCTCACTCTCTAAGCTAAAGCGTGTAATTGAATCCGTTCAAGGTGCTGATGGAACATTTGGTTTAACTTCTCTCGCTACTAGTCCACTCCCAGTTGCTGTTGGTTCCATTTCTTGGCCACCTGGTTTGAATGGCTCCAATCAACAGCACTCACCAAGCTCTAAACCCTCTGAACCTCTGGGTGAGAAAAACGGATCTCCTGCCTATAAAACTCCAGGAAGTGATGGACATGCTGGGTTGGATGATCAGTTATCCGGAGGAAGGATGTCAGATCACAGGGAACTTATTCATGAGCAAAATGCACTTTCGCCAGAGATTGGTAAAGGCACAAACAGATCCAAAACAGGGAGTGGATCTAGAGAAGAGAGTGCGGGCTCCCCTACTTCTCATGGTTCATGCCAAGGTAGCCCTGCAAATGAAAGCATCCCTGCAAAGGACCCACTCATTACTTCTATCCACGAGCCATGCTTCAAAGTTGGGGGCTCCCCTGAATTGGTGTTTCAACCCACTGGGGAACTGAATCTAAGTGCTGCATTCTCAATACCTGATGCACTTGTGAACACAGAATCTCAAGAACCATTTGGAGGAATGTTACTCGAGGATGCTGGAAGTTCAAAAGATTTGAGAAATCTGTGTCCAGCAGCAGCAGATGCTATTGCAGATGAGCGATTTCCAGAGACCAGTTGTACAAACCCACCTTGTGCTGATCTGTCTCCAAAGCAACGTCTGGCCACTCTTACTCGAACAATGCCACATGTACATACTAGGCAGGAAATGAAGAGCGCGACTATAAAGGCAACGTACAGAGAAGATATAATAAGGTTCCGAATATCTCTGAATTCCGGTATTGTGGAATTGAAAGATGAAGTCGCCAAGAGGCTGAAACTGGAGTTGGGTACTTTCGATATCAAGTATCTGGACGATGATCATGAGTGGGTTTTGATAGCCTGTGATGCGGACTTGCAGGAGTGTCTAGATATTTCAAGATCATCAGGAAGCAATATAATCAGACTGTCAATTCACGACATAATGGCCAACCTTGGAAGTTCCTGTGAAAGCACTGGGGAATTATGATTAGACTGTAAATATATTAAGTTTAGATCGTCATTTTTAGTCCTAGAAAAGTAGGAGAGTGAAGATGTAGAATTTGTCTCTTAAGAGGCTTGCATTCGGCAGTAACAAGTTTTCTCTCAGTTTATATATTATATCACCAGTCTTTTAACTGTTAATATGTATGTTTAATTTTCAATGCATCATTTGTAGAAAGCAGAACTGCATTCAACATTTTGCTTGGTTCATTGCTTCTATTCTTGAGAGTTCAATTTTCCTGCCAAGTTTTGGGGGGGGGGGGTGTTTTTTTGCTGTCATGATTTGAAAACTATTGAATAGTTGAAGCGCTTAGAAAACATAATTTTGAGCGAAAATTACATTACCAAATGAGTAACTTGCAAGCATAAATAGGCGATGAATCAGTGATATTAGATAGTTACAAATAAATAACTCATCGGCATTCTTTCAAAATTTAACCGAAGTATAACAATTATAAATAACGTCTTTAAAGTCCCTCAAGTGGCACATGGCTGATTATAAAAACACAAATTAAGAAGTTAGAAGCCAAACCAAAAATATATATATATATCAAAACTGCGATTTGAAAATTAAAATGAAGGATAACTTTGGCTGACTTGTTCGCACGATTGCTACAGACGACCAAACTATGTATCTTAAATCTTAATATAACAAACAAAAACTATTAATAATTGGCGGCCATGATATCTGATTAGACAGGATCCATCCAATAATCAGAGTGCATCATGGGGCATGAACCACCCCATTATGAACCGGGTCTATGCTCGTCTTCTTAGGGTTAGAATCTCCTGTCACAACAACTTCCGACAAATCCAACTCCCCACCTTCGGCTTGTCTTGCTGCAATTTGTCGCTTTGTAGATTTGTAGTAGCAGGCGTACAGTGTCAATTGGGCCAGCGCAAATAATGTTCCAAGCCCATTTGGAATCTGAGGCCCAAACACAAACATAAGAAGAAGAAGAAGAAGAAGAAGAAGAAGAAGAAGAAGAAGAAGAATACCGCTCCCGCTCCCTAAAATAATAATAATAATAATAGAAGTTTTCTTACAGCGATGAATTGATCGAAAGGGAGGAAGGCATAAGTAGTCCAAGCAACGCCATTAGCCAACGAAGCCAACGAAATAAAAAATGGCATATACTCCACACTCTTTGTCGTAATCACCAGTTTCTGCATGCATACATTAATTCCACCACCATCAACACACCAAAATTAACCACACAATCTAAATTAACATTTCAAATCCCACAAAAACAAGTCCTACTCGGTTCTCTCACTCTCACAGTCACCTGTAGTATATATGTGGATGTGTTTAATTAAAGACGAGACCTCTGAAGTTTGAACTCTTACATCAGACAAATTTAACTGGCTAAAGTTTTAGTGTGTGTGTGTGTATTAGGAATACATAGAAAACACTCACCATAACTGACAACGGCGAAGCATACATCATAATGTTGAACAAAATGCATACGATCCCAACCGCCATAGATCTTCGTTCGGTAGTGTGTATCAGCGACAGTACAAGGATGGTGACGACGGCGATGAATATGAGTTCAACGAGGAGGGCCAGCACCACTTTGAGTCTCTTCTTCTTGTCAGAGTAAATGAGATAGAGGATAATGTAAATCACTTCTATGGCAGTTCCTGACCCATTAATGGTTATGACCAGGATGCTGTGGGGGTGCACCATGGGCAGACCGTACAGGACCCAGACCATGCAGTTGATTAGGGTGGCTAGGTATGGAGCTGCTGAGTATTGCTCCACTGATCCTCTCTTCACTATTCCAACAAAAGTTGGTCTGCAAATATATATACATATACACAATCTATAATATAATATAATATAGTATAAGTTGTAGTTAATTAATTATCAACTTTTATTTGTGAAGAAGAAGAAGAAGAAGATGATGCAACAGTTAATATTCAAAGATCGAAATTCATATGCTAGCTAGCTAGTTTGCTATAAATTACTAATGATTTAAACTATATATATATAGCTGAGAACAACATTCCTTTAATTTGGTGTAAAACAGCGCGCTCATTTACATCAAATCCCCTTTTTAAAGATAAGAATATATATTCGCAGTAAATGAAGATTATAAAGGGTTTTATTTTTTATTTATTTTTAACAAAATACAAATGTAAAGTTAGTATGTTACAACTGAGAATTTATTTTTAATTGGAAAGTTCATGAATGCTTTCAGTTGACGAAAAGCCAATAGTGCCCTTCGTCTTGCTATAAAGATGAGAAGAGATATGGGCTTATTATTGACTTTTCAGTTTTCACCGAGTACTTTTGTTTTCTGAATTTATGGTATGAAAACATATTGAGCAGCAAAAATCTTTGTTCTCAACAAATTTAAAGCATAAACCAAGCTGTATAATAATAAGCTTACACTGGTGATAAGAACAGGAAGAGGGAGATGATGTTTCCTGAAAATAAACAAATAAAGAGTAACCCAAATCAGTTTAATTTAACCAGATGAAGAAAATATCTGCTAACTCCAAATAAACAAAGCAAGAACACACAACAATAAATTAATTAACTCGTAAAGAAGCTAAAACATTACATGCATGCATCAGTTGTACTCTAATAAACACCGTTAAAATTATAATAATAAAAAGCTTCAGAGTTTGTTGCAGAAGCTAGCAACACAATAAAATTAACTCGCCTATAATCCCGACTACATTTCGAGCAGTGTTCACTGTTGCAGAAACCATGGATGCAAAGTAAAGAAAGAAGAAGAGAAAGCTTAAGCAAAACGGGAATTTTGGTTTTCTGTAATACCTGAAGAGAGAAATGCAGAAATAGTTGTATTTATAGAGAAAATGAGATATGCCAAAGAAAAGTTCGGTGTGGGTCTGTCTCGTTCTTAATTATGACTTTTTTTTTATTTTTAATGTACATGTATGCAAATATGACAAGTAAATCTATACGTGCAGCGAGAATTATAGCAGGAACACATGGAAAGGAGTGCCTTTATTATGAGTGAGAAATGGAAGTCTTCTTTTATGGGGCACTCTATTCAAGATTCGGAGAAACTCCCAACAGGAAGAAGAACAAATTTCAGGCAGTCCCTAATTTCCTCTACTGGCGTTTCATACATAGTGGTGTGCTGGGTGCCCCATTCCCATCCCTTTCCTAATTTCCATTGAATTTTTACTCTTTAACTTATCCAAATCCCACGTTGGGTTTTGTTTTCTGTGGCAGAGCAGTTACCCATCCTTCAATTGTTAACACTTGGGTCAATGAAATGTCTTTATTATCCTTCATTTGCATCATTCTTTGAATTAGGAGATGTTGTTCTAGTTAGGGTTATATTAGGGTTTTCACGATTTGGTCTTATGACTCGGTCTCTTCAAGTAGACTGTTCTTAAATGAAGCCATTTTAAGATGACATGGTTCAAATTAACGTGGGATAACATGTTGTGTTTGGTTATATATAATTAGTTGTTTTAAAATACGTAGTGTAGTGTGTCTTCAACACTGAAATATTGTAATAATTAACGTGGAATTTATACTAAATTCAACATTAAATTACGACATCTATATTTTAAAAGGTTAATTTTAAGAAGAATATGATGAATTAATATGAGCAATATATATTGGATTTGATTGCAAATATCATGATTTTGCGCAGGTACGTCATAGATTAGATGTGAAAATTAGCATAGCATGCATTCAATGTTGCCAACAAATTTAATATATGATTGTTGTGTTGCCATTAATGAAGCTGATAAAAAAGAAAATGGCATCGGGTTCTGTCACAAATATAAAAGTTAGGGGTATGTGTACGCACCATATAATTTGGTTAAATTTATTTTGTGTGTAACTGTATACATACATATATAATGAAAGAGTTTTTGAGTGTCAGCGAATATATTTTCTTTTTCGTGCTGGTACCATGCACCATCGTTCATTATTGCTGCGAGCATTTTTAGAGTTTAGCTCTATACGGATAAAAAGGTGGCATCGTCGACAATGACAATCGAGAAGCTTCACGACGACAATGAGATGATGATTTTGGAGAGATATATACGCATATTAACATATATTTTATTTCTTCTATAAGGGCTATTGGATAGATATTTTTCATTCTCATCGCCTCAACTCAACTCAACTCTTTTAAGACAAAAATTAGAAAAGTTCAATAATTCGGTATTAAATTGCTTAGTTCAGTGTTGATTTGATTTTAATTATATATCCAAATCAGTACTGAAATTGCACTAAATTCGAAGAGTGGGAAAAGTTTAACGACTAATCAAGCATTAATCTTATATTGATTCAGATCATAACGAAAGAATCGTGGAGAATTATGAACTTTTGCTAGCAAAACTATTAAGCGGCAAAGTCAAAAGCTATTTCTTCTTCCTAATACTTTTGATGCAAATTAAAAAGTGATTCCCATGTTTAACAGCATTTTACACTTGTCTAGATATAACAGTGTAGTTGGAACGGGTGCTTTCCTCAAAAGCCGCCATTAACTCAATCATTTTTTATATCCAAAAACTAATCAAAATCATCACCATTTTCCCATCGATCTTTATAAGTTCCCGAACAGTTACAGAAGAATTCCTAGTCTACATCGATAAAACAGGCAAAAGTTGAAATGAATTTCATGGTGAAATTTATTCCTCAGCCTCTAAACATTGAGGTGCATGAATTTTGTGTCCACTGAATCAAATTCTGAAAAGGACTCTTCACAGCCATAATTATGCATGAATGAAATGATGGTTATATAAAAATGGAAAAAGTAAAGCAAGAATATGAGAGCTTCAGCTCACAGGAATTTCTAAATTAAGCATGGTACAATCATACAGTGTATTTGCACTGACATTTAGGTTCATAAAATTTCATTCCTTGTCATCCATTTATTTCTTCTTCTTCTTTCCTTTTCTAGAAGAGAACCAGCAGGAATATAATGGGTACAAAAGGTTTTACTGTTTGATCCAGAGATGGGGTAGTCAATATCAGAACTTGGCACCTATTTTATTCTTCATTTTTTGTCCTTATTAAGGGTTTGTTCATAGACTTGCATCATAAACCGTGAAAGAGAAAATTATGCTAGTTGGTTCACAATCAGCCAATAATAATTGTAATCATTCATCATTTGATTCCCCAAGAATATTTGGTACAAGATTACATATCGAACTAATTCTCTCGCAGCTATAAATGCTGAAAAATCATAATATTCCACAGCATTTTATTTAGGCCGGTAATAGGGATTAATCACTTTCGCAAATTGTGTTTGGCCAGTTGAAGATTAATAACTTTATTAGTAGCAAGGGATGATTCACGTGTATTTAGAAAAGTGATCAAATGATTAAAAACAAAAAAACAAAAACACGAGGCGAGGAAGCTAAGGCATCATGAAAGTGAAAACAAAAGAATTGAAAAACATGCTTCGGAAATTTATTATTCACTCAAATGAATGTTCTTTTTCAGCCAATAATAATTTGAAGGGCACAACACAGACATTCAATAAAACAATTAAAAACAGAAAGGCAAAAGAAAAAGGGAAAACAAATGGGGGATCTCAAAGCTTGGGGGGGGGGGGGGGGGGGGGGGGGGGAAACCAGGAAATCTCACCAAATTACAACAATGACACTATACATGATACTCTATGTTACAGAGAGTGCACTTCCGGAAAGTGAAATTGATAAGGGTAAATTGGGCATTTCTCATATTCTAAAACCCAATCCTGGCCATCTTTTTGTTACTTCTTTCTTTGTCCTCCTGGAACTGGGATCAATGAGATTTTCCAGTGATTTTGCTTTTCTATTGCGTGCCCTGCCAGCTTCCTTCAGCAGCTCTGCCAGCCTGTTCTTCTCGTCCTCGAAATCAGGATTTGCTATTCCGAGCTTTTCTTCTCTTAGTTTAAGAACATATTCCAAGATCTCTATTGCATCTTCAACCCTGTAGTCATTTCATTAAATGAATCAACAAAACAGATCCAAAATTCAAACATATGGAATAAATAGATGCATTCTAGGTTATGATCCCTGTGCTTCAAGAATGCATGGTGAAATGGATAAAAAAGTTTTTATTGAAAACTAATAAGGAGTCGCATTCCATAAAGATCGATATCAGCATCTAAAATACATCATGGAACTAAATTCCAACCCGAATCAAACTTTCCTAGTTGATATCTTCGACTCTTTTTAAGTATAGAAAATAATTCTCCAAACATGCATAAGACATCTGATGTGATACATCCACACCACAAGACTTCCAGAAAAATTCAACTCGACTTCCAAGACTAAAAAACTATCCTGGGATCGACCGTACAAATCCACTACGAACATGTTATCACTTTTTCAGCACTGACTGCATTCTGTTGCTGATTATGTTGCAAGAAGCAAATTCAGCTATGCTACTTTAGGTGGTGACATGATAGAAACAAAGTCAATCCTCACCATAACGCTAAACAAGTACAACTGGTACAAGCTAGAACAAGGTCGATCAACAATTTTGATATTTGCTACTCCAAACAAATAAGCCAAGAGCTAAATAATTTTTAACTGATGTATTACCTCCCCATAGCATCGTATGTAGCTGCGAGATTACTGTATACCCCAAGAGTATCTTGGTGACACGATCCACACTCCTGTTCCAGTATCGCTCTTGCCTCTTCAAACAACTCAGCAGCCTCATCTATCTTGAACAACTGTACACAAGCCAATCCCATCTGGTTCAACACAACTCCAAAGAAAGCCGACTTCCTCTCTCCACTAGCCCTAAGCTTTGCAATAGCACTCTCAAAAGAGTTCCTTGCATCTTCATACCTCCCAACCATGTAAAACATCACTCCCATCCGTGCTTCTATTCCAGCAATTGTGCTTTGCTGTCCTGGTCGATCCTCCAACAATTTCATTGCCTTCTGCAGAAGCTTCAGTGCCTCCTCGGGCTCATCTACAGACTCATATATAGCTGAAATTTCTGTCAGCCCACCAGCAATTTCTTCAGCCGTGGTTCCAGGCACAGGTTTTGCATATATTCTCAGAGCATTTTCACAATAGGACTTGGACTCACGGAGCTTTCCAGTCCTATGGTATAAGTCAGCAAGGCGTACAAAGACGGAGGCAACTGAAGGGTGATTGTCACCCTTTGATGACTTGAAGACAGTAAGCGCCTTCTGGTAAGAGAAGATAGCCTCATCAAAGCGGCATAGAGACATGTAAATATTGCCAATGCTAACGTCAATTGCAGCAACCTCATTATCTTGTCCATTTGCAATCATTGCCATGCTGGCTAAGACAAGGTGCTCTAGAGCAGCTTCATAATCTCCCTTTGCCTCACATATGAGAGCTATCAGTCGTCGGTCAGCAGCCTCTTCAAGAGATGCTGGCTCACTGTGTGCACGATGAATTTCAAGTGTTCTCTTGCACAATTCTTCAGCTTTATCAAACTGCATTGCTTGAACTTGAGCCTCGGACAAGTATCTATCAAATTCAGTATTAAGTTAAGATGTCACTATTTTCCCTGAATTGTAAGCAATAATTTAATCAACCAATGAATATTGTGTCAACTATACATCCATAAAGAAACATTCAGTCACATAAACAACAAGAGCTTCTAGCTTAGATATGATAACTGTATATAATTCCATTTATAAAAACCTTGTGTATCCAGCTTTAATCCACATTATCGTGCACAGCAAAAATGAGAGGAAGTGAAACCTATGCTTTATAGTTCCATGATTACTTAAACTTCACTTTCAATTCTATAAGAACAACAGCAGAAAGACAGAAATTAATCCAACTATTCTGGATCCAAACTTTCTTAATAGTCTTACACTTGTCACCACACAAACATTTTGCATACTGAGCCAACTACA
The DNA here is from genome assembly GCA_028052125.1 of Melia azedarach. Classification (NCBI taxonomy): domain Eukaryota; kingdom Viridiplantae; phylum Streptophyta; class Magnoliopsida; order Sapindales; family Meliaceae; genus Melia; species Melia azedarach. Next base: position 580,000 of record CM051401.1, on the reverse strand, counting down.
CCCTCTCTCTTAAAAGTTTTCAACTTTAGCACAGCCCAACAGAAACTTTCAGACGTCTCAGACCTCTAACTAATTTGTGCAATCACAACCAAAATGCTGCCAGTGCCAAACTGGTACTTCTACAGTTACACTTAAGACTCTAAAAAATATCCTCAAGAAACAGCAAATTTAAAATTTCAAACTTTCCTCTTTCTCATGGTTTCAGAGATCCAAACAAACCATAAATGTTCCACCAACCCATTTCTGAATATTTATTTCCCAACAATAGTAGAGCAATCATAAAATAACTTAGAAATACAACTGTGGTCCCTTTTTCCCTAAAAAACACTGAACCCGATATTCTAACTCGTCGAAAATCATCGATAATCCTCGTTTTTATAAATTATCATGCCAAATTCTACTTCTACTCCCAATTCAAAACTTTCTAATTATACTAATAGTACACTAAATCATCTAACACTACCCTACGCATTACAATCTCACTGAAATTTACCAAATTTAGAGTGAGAAATGATAAATCCAACTTCAAAAAATTTAGAAAAAAAAATCAACAAAACAAATACCTGCAAGTTTCTCCAACTCTGGGATCCGTTTCTCCTAAAGCTTCGATCTGAATCTTCAAACCTTCCTCATAACATCCAATCGATCGATCCACCTGACCCAGCATGGAATACGTGTCACCCAACTGCATGTATCCAGAAAACTTCGCCAACGAGTGATCTGCACCGCGCGCCACATCCGGCACTGAAATCGCGCTCTCCAAAACCGGCACAGCTTCATCAAACCTTCCCAGACTACAATAGATCGCAGCCAACACGTGTAAGCTCATGGCATAGTCCAAGCTCGGCTCGGCTTCAGCCGCGGCGCATCGCTCGAACGACTTCGACGCTCGGATAGCATAGTCTAACGCCTTATTGGGTCCCTCGCCGGAGGCGATTGTATCCCGCGCGAGTTTTAGAAGAAACGGTCCGAGATCCGGGTTGTCGAGAGACGCGTCGGTGAAATCCGGCGGCGGTTTTTTGTTTCCCGACCGGAATTGCGTCGGGCTGGGTTTTGATCGGGAGGAAGGAGACGGGGACGGCGGCTTGGGTCTGGGAACTGGGGTTGTGGGTACTTCCGGTCGGATCTCCGGGACGCTGATTCGCGGAGGAGGAGCGTCTGGCGGGGTCTTGATGGACACTAAACCGGGCATAGTTTTTGGCGGCGGTTTGGTCTGAAGTTCTGAACGGAAATGAATGTGAAAGGGTTGGTGGGAATGTGATTTAAAGCGAAGAGATTAGAGAGAATTTTTTGAAGAAGTAATTAAACGAAGATTAGAACATGTTACCATTCTCAACTGACAGGAAGGTTTGGATCTTACAGACAGACAAAATTCATGATGCGAATGAGGGGTAAAGTAGTAATTGTGTGTTGCCTGCTATGTTAGGGAGTCGCTGATACAGTCGCAAGTAAATTGTGCGACTTGTTCGAATAACTGTAAAAGTAAGTGCTGGGGTAAAATGGTAATTGGAATGGCCTTTTATGAGTTATGTAATCATGTTAGTGAGACTCGAGTATAACTGTAATAGTAACTGCTGGTCGTCTGTGGTAGGTTAATTAGTCTGTACTTACCGCCTATGGTAACAACGTCGTTTCGAGACAATTCCATTGCGTTTTGGATGCTTGCACTATATATTCATTGACAAATTTCAGGTGCAAACATCTGTACTTTGTTTAAATTTAAACAAATATTTTTTAAACATTGAATACTATTAGAAACTAAAAAAAAAAGATCAATTATGGAATATTTTATATTTATAATTGAGCACATTTTTTTCTTTTAATTCTTAATGTTAATTAAGTGTTGTTGGTTTCAATTTTAACAAATTAAATACTGATTTATTTACCATACAACATGGTTTAATCTTATAATTGCATCATATATTATGATTATTATTATTATTATGTAATAGTATTTTATTTTACAGCACAAAATATAATTAATCCTCTGTTTGCCAACAAGGAGGCGAGAGAGAATAAATCTTCTTGAGATTATTTTTTCATTGTTTTTAATTATGTGGAACAAACTCAAAATTAATAAATAAATACAACAATATTTCCGGAAATCTATTCTCAAATTAAAACATTCATTAATGTTTCTGCAACAAGAAAACATTTTATTGATATTGTAATATTAATTCGATCATGAAAGAGTGATTGAACTTGGAGTCGGAGGCACGAAGCATATATGATATATGCATATGCAAATACTTGATCATCAGCTTCTGGGTTGGTGTTTCTGATTGGCTTCTGCTTTTCCATAGTCTTCTACTACCGTGTTAATCTCTACAAGCTCTCTCGTGTTCATCGCAGTGGAGAGGTTCAAACATTAATTAATCAATTCAACGTTTCCCATTGTAATCAAATTAACTTCAGAAAATAAATAAAAGCGTCTGATAATTAAACACTAAGTCGATGGGAATTAAGAACCTTGGTGGTTGGATTTGGAGGAGTATTCTGGCTACGATGATGATCCGCTAGGCTTTTGATTCTGCTGCCTGCAGCTGCGGACGGGAAGATTAATTAATTAACTGTCATGCATCAGGAAACATAATATATGTATATCACACACACACACACACACACACACACACACACACATATGCGTATGTGAAAGCTACCTGCGTACTGTTCGTGATCATATACATATAATGCATTATTAATTAATTCAACCGTACACTTAACGGCTTAGCAGAAAAATAAATGATAATGAAAATGCGACTTCCACTAACCAAGTCAACAGCACTAGTCTATATGCATATAACATTAATTAATTAGTTATCTCTCAAATTCATTAATTCAATTAGGAGTACTACAATTGTAAACTTTAATTTTCTAGAAAATTTTGTAGCTATATATATATAGCTCAGCTAGGTTTTGCCTACAAGCTAGTCTCAGCCTGCTCTGTTGTTTTTATTATTATTATTATTAACTATATATTACCAAATAAACGATAATATTTAATTAAATTTGCATGAAAGCATTGGCACAGTATCTTCAAATTCATTTCTTGATATATCGATATGCCTACCATATGTAACAAGTCAAAATAAATTATGCATGCATTTGGAAGTTAATTAATTAATATATACACGTCAAAGCAAGATGGATGAGGTAGCTTACCAACTAATTAATATTTGTCAAAATATATATACACACACAGACACTAGCTAGGTAGATAATTAGGTGATCTCCTCTGACGATGTGAAACACTACTGCTCGAGTTGCATGATCGCTGTACCCATTATCAATGTTCTAACAAATACTTATCCAATTATCTGCCTGCCCATCATCATGTTTTGTTGCCACTACTACTGAAGGGTATATCTGCAGTCATATCATAATGTTTAGTCACAGTTACAGCTGCACCTTCTTAAAGTTGACTGCTCAACCTTCCCAACTTTTTTCCTCTACATATCACAAATTAATTAAACTTTAATAAATTTCTTTCAACAAGCTTTAATTAATAATGACAGCTAAGCACATATGATTATTTCATTTGTATCCGGGCCATCATCTATATATTATATAATGTGGGAAATATTTGGACTATAAGTAATATGAAGAACATGTATCTAAAAGGCTCGAGGAAATCGGCAGTCGATCCTGAGCTGGCTAGGTTGAATGAGAATTTAATATTATAGCAAATCAGTTTTGATTTTGGTTATTATATTAATATTTAATATTTTTCATTTTTGGGCAAAAGCTGACAATTAATTTTTAATGAAATACGAATTGCACCTGCCCAGCCCAGCCCAGCCCAGCCCAGCCCCAGCAATTATGTTTTGAATGTTGCGCACTGAATTTGTGATTATTGAATGGGTGGCAGTCATATCTCTTATCTCACAATGCTGTTCAGTCATAACACCTTAAAGTTGACTACCCAACCGATTCTCACAAGTTTCTATTTAGTTAACAAGCTTTGCTTTGTTACTCCATAAATTTCACCATCTTACATAAATTACATTTGCCTGTCAGTCGCGCGTGTGTGTGTGTGTCCATACATATTGGACACCCTACTGCTGTTAATGTTTCTCTGAATGAACAAATATCTTTGACTGCTAAACATGCGTTATCATCAACGATTCAATGTATATTGTAGTCCCAACAACGTAACATCATAAGATATGTATTTTTTAACTTATCTACGATAAGAAGGTACGTAACTAGATAAAGCTAAGTTAGTGTTGATCAATGATCATCGTTCCTTGAATTTGTTTGTGGGCTGCGGCTGTACAACAAATACACCCAATAAAAATATATATTATATAAACGCTACATGTCCTAAAATTTTATCTCAAAAAACTTTAGAATTCTATCTGAAAATGATGCGATAACAGCTAATAGTTTGTTGTATTCAACAAAATAATAAATGAGTAGCAAAGAAAAAGACAAAAGACATCTTATTCCACACCGGGCAGAAAAGATACACAAGATGAAAAAGCCAACCATTTCAAAAATAACAGGAAGGCAGATTATCAACGAATTACTGTTAATGCTGTTCCCAGTGGAGGCATTAACTGCACATTTCACAACAATAGATCAGAAAGATCATTCTATTTATGTATAGGATATACACAGCAATTGAAAGGGGATAAAATGTATGAGATTCTCATTGATAGTGTAAATAAGCTATATATTCCTCATTCATTCATTAGCAATATGCAAAAGCCACTCCAACTTTTGCAGAATCCAGTATGGAAGATGGTCGTATATCGCCTCTAAAATCTAATTTGGCTCGAAAAATACTGGAATCAGACATTTGCCTGACAAAACGAGTAAAACGAACCCAGTTGTGGTATTCAAACATGTTTTTATCCATCCTGACAAAGTTGAATGAAAAGCAAGGCTTTTCAAGACCCTCTGAATAGAACTTTGACATCTTTAGCACCTGTTGAAATGCTGCATCATCTAAACTCGTTCCAGAATTTTCACCTTCAAGGGGTATATCACACACCCGTGCAGCTAATAGGAGCTGTCTAAGAAAACCCTCTGGGCTGCTTAATGGGTTCATTGGTTTCTCATCCACGTCTCGCATTTCAAAACATGAGGAGCACATGGTAAAACCATACCTACCAAACATGCGAGCAATAGGTAGGTACCCATCTCTAGTTGAAGTATTGTAATAGCCAGCTGTTAGCTCAGAAGGATGTGATGGTGTGCCATAATGCCAGTGGATTCCACCAACTTTTGCAGATATGTTTACTCTAGTACCCCGAAAAATTGTCTCAGCTTCCCTACATATTCTTTCCCCGTGAAGAAGCAGCATGCCTGAGTACCACTCGAGGAAAAAATTACCATATGCTGTATTCCAAGAACCGTCATCACTTCTGAAAAATTCAGCATGTTCAACATCTTGCATCAAATTGCTAGCGCCAATAGGACCCCCATTTCCCCATTCACGCTTCCCAATATCTCGAGCACAAGCATTCAAAGCAGCAAGCATATACTGCCTCACTCAATGAAAAGAAAGCAAATCAAAACAGAATATATCATTATCAAACAAGTAATCCAAATACAAAAAAAGAAAAAAATGGTCATTGAACAGGTTATGTCATAAATAATTCTTGACTCTTCTGCCTACCTTATCGTAGCATTGAAACTCTCCAAGTTCACGTGAGCGCCAAGCCCATGTTAGCTTCTGGGAAGGGCACGAAGGATACCTTAGTTCACCGGCAGGACCCATACCAACTTGGACTCCCTGTAAAATGAAGAATTATAATGACAAAAACCTGATATATACATCAAATTATCAGAAGTTGTGCATTAATGACTAAGACATTAATAAACTAAACTATGATGGCATAGCTCACCGTTATAGTAACTCCAAGTAAAGGTCTAAAAGTGTCTCTGAAGTTCCGCATAAAATCCGTATATGCTTGGATTGGTGAACGACCCTGCAGGACAGGTAGAATATCACATCCCAGGGAAATATATTCCATATTTCTTCTTCCAAATCTGTCAGAATATGCTAAATCTGGATCTTTATCGATTTCTTCAAGTACCCATTGGGGAAGAGGAATCCTTCAACACAAAAAGAAAGAAGCTTCAGAGCCAAACTTTAAAAAAATGCAGAAACACCAGCTAGAAATCATTATATTGGCACCTAGTACAAGAAACTAAAGCTTTATGTAATTCTTGTCACAGAAAAATCAATGAAGAAGATTCCATATACAAAACCCAAAAGCACACATAAGGCATTGATGTCTAGGAACACATATCTTAATATTTTTTGAACCAAACAAAATAAACTAAAATGAAACCACAAAAACCAACTGATCTAGTGACTGGAACTACTTTCATTTCGCTCCACAACTAAAACCCTTTAGTTACATCAGCAACAAGCAGCACATCAAAAACCAAACCCATGAGTGCCCAAGTACTCCTTATATATGTCCTTTGACAACAAGGGCAAACAAATCTACTCCCACACATGAAATGAACCCCACTTTAGGTAAATTGTTTGTGCCAAAAGAAAACTCTCTTCCTTTCAGTTTATATACCATAAATATTACATACGTCTCAAAAAAACTTGAGCCATTCATACGGCTTATAATCAGCTACCGATTATAGCTTTTCAGGACAGATATTCTCATCCAAGATCGAACCACAAATCTCGGTCTTGAATCACACTGTTTCCAAGAGAATCGACAAAATGTTAAAATTCAAAAACGCAAACTCACCCAAGACCAATTTGTAGGTGAAGAAATCCAAACAAATCACCTTCTGCTTTCAGTTTTCTTCCTTTATGCATTAACATCTCTACAAACATGCGTTCTTCTAGAAATTCTTCTTAGGTAAGAGAAGTGAAGCTTATGAGATGAGTTCCTAATCACTGAACACATATCTTTGGAAGTCTAAGCACCTATGCATGTAGAAAGAGAAGGACAAAAGAAGATGAAAGAAATATATACTTTGTGATACTATCTAATTTCACCTAAGTAGCCTCTTAGTATATTATATATATTATCTATGCCATTGTCTTCTTTGTTTGACAGGAAATGTTAAAAAATACAGCATCAGGAAGAACCGTCAGCGGAACCTCAATATCCACGGGCTTAGCTTATTAGCTAAATGGCAATTGGCAACAATACAACCAGTTGCTTGTGGATTTTCAAAACCCTGCTAGGCGCAAAAATGTTAACTTACGTAATTCCTCTAAAGAACAATTTTTGCTCTCCGGCCAATTGCAGATGTTTTTGGAATCCATTAAACCTAATTTTTAATCTCATTGTGTGCAAAAAGTAATAAAATAAAATAAAAAGAATAGTCACATGATTACCATTTAGGGTCGCCGGGGCCAGTACCACACTGATGAAAAGCCAAAAGTGCTCTCACCTTCAAACCGCAGTTGCTAGCCAAAGCAATCAACTCAAAATAACCTCTCCAATCATAAAGCCCAGGACGATCCCTCTCCACCACACCCCACCACACCTCCACCACCACTCCCTCCACGCCTGCCGCTGCCAGCGCCTTGAACGACTGCACTATCGCCTTCCGTCGCTTCAGTTTTCCTCCCGTCAACGTAGAATCTTCCGGAAGCTTCACAAACACCGGAGACCCCTTCCGACGTATCTGCGACGAGGCGCCATCGTGGAGCTCGTACTTGTTATTGTTGTTATTGTCCGCCGGAGACAACGAGTTGGATGAATTCAGGCGGCAGGAGACGCTCATGCTCACTCGGCTTTGGAGTTTGTGCTGTGAGTGAGTTAACCCGAACCGAGTCACGCGAGTTGGCTCGGAGGGAGTGCAGCAGAAGGAAGGGGCAAAGGTTGCAATTGCCATTATTAATTTCTTTTTTTTTTTAATTTGATTTAGAGTTAGGTTTTCTTCGAATTAAAATGGTTTGCAGAAACTAAGAAGAGAACGGAAGAGAGAGAGGAGAGAAACAGAAGGCGTGAGTTCGTTAACGGAATGAGTTAGTGTACAGTGGGAGAAGGACGTATATACTCCGCAGGGGCCGAGAGACCGCAATCACATTTTTGTTGTGGAGAATAAATTACAAATAAAGCGCGTCCATATTGAACTTTTACCGCTAGCTAGCGTGGCATTATGTGATTGGATGTTTAAAACAAACTGGGTTCCATTGTGATTGGTTGATGGATTAGAATACGACCTCCCGTTGTGATTTGCGATCATGATGATCACACCAGTAAAGCGTTGTGTCAATTATGCGGACCCCATTTCTTTGAGAAAAAGAAAACTAGCAGGTGAGATTAATATCTTTTATATATATATAAATAAGATCAATAACATCACAATTTTACACATATTTACCACATTCACAAATCTGAAACTCATACATTTTTAACTATTAAAATTAAATATAACATATATAATTAATTTATATATTATATTTAATTTTAACCGTTTAAAAAAAATTGTCAGGTAAAAAAAAAATAGCAACAAATTATCAGCATGAGCATCACAGTTCCAGTTACATGACCCACCCGTACAGGTCCTAAAGCGTCAGCAGCCACACACAACATAGAGTCGTCACAAATCATCATAGGAATAAGACAACATTTCAACATGGAGAAACTAATTCTTAGTTAACTAACAGTTTACTTCCAACACAATTTCAAAAGGAAAAATCAAACTCATTGCCCACTTGGATGTCCCAAAAGAATTAATTAATGATTTATTTTACACAAAAAAAAAAAAAAAACTTCCACTGACTACACAAATTAAGAAATGTATTTGCAAAAAGAACTTAAAAAAAAAATTGGCTAGAAAGGAGCAAATGAGGCTGATGAACAGCTATGTTAAATATTATAATGATGAAATATGACAAATGCATGATTTGAAAGCCCTAATATTACGTGGTCGTCACCAATCCACATAACGAGCAAGTATACAGATTGAGTACAAATGAAAAGATACCGTACTCTATGATAATTGACATGTAATAATGCAATACTATTACTTGACTCCATATTTTGGTAAAAGGAAAGAAAAAGAAAAGAAACAAGAGGGAGGGGGGAAAATGTGGTATTACCACTGCTGCTTTAAGTGCCCCAATTTCTAAAACCCAAACTTCGGCACCGTTTACCCCATAAACTGCTATTGCTGACCAACTGGAGACGAAAATACTGGCAGGTGTGATTAGGGTTTATCCTATCTCAATCCTCCCACACTACTTGTTCCATTCCATCTATTTCTGACGAGTTAGCAGATTGATATAATGAGAGTCATCACCGCCAACTTCCTCCTCCATGGCAAAACAAAACAATGAAATGAAAAAATTGAAAGGGAAAAGACTCCATCTTGCTGACGTGAGAAACTGACAGCCAAACAACCCAAACATCTGTGCCCAAAAATGGTGATGACCTGACTCGGTGTATGCAAATCGAAGACCCAACTCGACGCACCCAAATGCATGCAAGTACTAAAATACATGGAGTAGAACTGGCCTCAAAAAGAAATTGCTTTACTGATGGCCAACTTGGCCCATTCAGCAGATTCCTTAATCATATGATCATCTGAGGATAAACATTCATTTAGAAAGTCTTTGCTTGAAACAGACTGCTGAATTAAGGGACCTGCATTACTCCCCAAGGTATCTGCTAGATCTCCAAGAACCCCGATTGCTGTCTTAGTCACCACATCATCCCTAAAGGAAACCAAAAAGAAAACAAAAAAATCAGATTGCTATCCGCATTAATTAAAATATTCACAAAATAAACAAAAGGTCCGTGATCTATCAGTGCTTACATGTCTTTCTCCATGTACAAACTGTCCAAGAACTGAAGAATGTGAGGTGCATAGGCCATAAGCAGCTGGGTCTTTGGAGAGCCCTTAAAACCTTGAAAGATCCCAGAGTATGCTTCCAAGATTCCATTTCTCAAGGAATTGGTATACTCTGTCATATCATCATCAACACCCGATGTATGGACAGATAGCTCTGCTGCACTCTGAAGCATGGGCATGGCATACATCAAGTACTTCTCAAAGTTCTCTCCAATTGCCAAAGCAATGTCGCCAAAACATGAAAAGATAGGAGGCTTAACAGATCTATGCAACTGACTGCTTGACAAATCCTTAAGAAGTTGAGTCATAATCCCATCACAGTACGGCAATATTTTCTCCTCCAGAGCCCTGCATATATCCCCCACAACACCTACTGTGATAGCACAAACCTGGTAATCCTCAAAATTTTGAAGACCCATTTCCAAATACTTATAAAACTCAGGCATGTATTTTACAAAATCTGGACCTGTTGCATAGGCAAGAGCTCCAATGGCAAGCATCGCCTCCTCATGAGCTGTAGCACTTCGAATAGCAAACACCCTTAAGAAGAGACCCATCATTTGGTCCGCGTACTGCAAGAAGACATACTTTGTTTGCTCAGATGATCCTAACTTCTGTATAATGACTTGCAAGCAGCCGCAGAGGAGGCCTTGTATTTCATTTTGCTTCTCCCTCTCTTCAGATGAAAGTTTTTGTCCCTCAAGATTTTGGTGTAGCTCCATCATAATAACTGGAACTAGTTGCATCACCATCGGAGCTGTCTCGTCAGTTGAACACCTTACAACTTCATTCAGAGTTTCGTAAGCAGCAGTTCGGAGGCGTGATTCTCCAGCATCTTCTCTGTGAGTCACAGTGAGAAGGGCTTGAACAATTTCTTGGAAAAAGGGAGTTAGTGGGGATGATGATGATCCCGCATCCTCATAACCTTGGGCCAGGAAATAAAGAGCACCACAGGCTTTCTCAGCAACATTTGGAACATCTTTCATACTCTGAAGCAGAACACTAATGATCTGTTGGCAATTCGTTTGGTTAATTATGGGTGTCTCCATAGTTGACCCATGCAAAAATTCAAACATTCTGCCAAGAGTCCACGCAGTAGTGTCCTTCACATGGTTATTTGGATCTTTCATTAGGGCAGTAAGCATGAAATTCAGAGCAATGTTAACAAGAGGGACAAGCTTCTCAGGAGATGGGCCTTCCAGAATGGAACCAAATGCATAAGTAGCTGCCTCTCTCTGCCTCCAATCTGGTTTTGTTATATTCTCTTCAACAAATGGCATAACAAGAGGTACAATGTCATCTCCAACAGTCCGAGCAACCAAACCCAAGCATGTGCCTCCAGCCATTGCTATATTCCATGCCCCTTCATCCTGATCCTGATCTTCTTCCTGTTTAAGTAGCATCTCCAATAACATGGGGACAAGAACAGGGAGTGCTTGCTTAATGAAGTAAAAGCAGGGAACTTCAGAGTCTGCACTGAAATCACCTCCATATTCTTCTAATATATCTATTTCTTCATCACAGATAGAACTCCAGAACTCGATGGCTTGAAGAGCTACAGGTTCCTCATCTTCCCTCACAGCCTTTGCAGTGATGTTGAAAATATCTTGAATGTAAGGAGCCAATTTCTCATAGTAGGTTGAAGATATCGCCACCAGACACTCAAAAGCTGCCTGTCTAATCTTCACTTCAGGAGAAAGAGTAGCCTCACATACAACTCTCATGATGTAGTCACGTTCCATATCATTAGAGAAATTCGCCTGAGCAAAACCCAGAGCATTGTACAGCGCTCGTGTAGCAGCAAGCCTGACATCATTGTTACTCTCAGAAGCATTCATACCCTGGACTACAGCAGTAAGTATCTTATTTACATGATCCTGCTCTACAGCATCTGAGGAAACTTCTTCACATATATATCCAAGAGTTTCAAGGGTGGCTTGCTTGGTATGAGCTGGGAGCTGATGAATATTTGACAAAAGAGCTCCAATTAGTTCAGGCCACTGCTTATGTGGCAACTCAATACCTGCTACCTTCGCAACAACTTGAGATGCAGTTGACCGAGCATCATGAGCAGGAGAAGAAAGGGTCTTTAGTATGAATGATTTGATCTGTGCCTTTAAAGAGGAGTCCAATGCCAGCCATCTTTGTACAAGCTCAAACTTTCGATGCTGTTCTTTGGCATCCAATGCATTCTTGAGGATCAAGCCAGCTAATTTACGACTCTCAACAGGCTTCTCATCATTGGCCAATTCTCTGGCCAGAGAGAGCAAAAAGCCTGGGAGATTTTGCTCTTGATATTGTTTTAGGCTTTCTTCTGCTTGCTTGCGCACAGTGCCATCAACAGCTTGTGCATTTAAAAGAATTTGAGTCACTTCTGCGGCCATTTGAATCTGAAGTGGACAACATAATAAAATGATTAGTTTGGCCAAAATATTGAAGCAATATCCTGCGTAATCCTAGATTTTGATTAGGAAATGAAACAAAGAGTAAACCCAGTTTCTTAACTCTCGCCAAGCACTAGTAAATGGCACGGAGCTGAAGAAATATTTTCTAAAACAAAAGAAATCAATTATAGCCTCAGACATTAGGGTTGACAAAGCCATAACTTTTAATGCCAGCCATTGCACACGGCAGAACAGTAGAGGTCCAAATTATACAATTAATTGAAGTTTTGATTCGGCACAAAAATGGAATGAACATAACTTACTTTAGAAAAGAAAGCAAAAACTCAAATTCATAGGCTGCATAAAGACTAGGGAGTAGAATAAATTACATTGAAAATTTCTTCCATGACAAATCAATATTACAGATAGTCAACTTCGAGACAAAGAACAGAAATAGACTTCCCCATCAAAACCAGATAGTCCTATTAACTTTAGTTTTGTGTAGATTGCACTGGGTATAAAGCAGTCAAAAACCATGTAATCGAATTTTCCCCCATTTTCCCACTTTCTCTCAGCAATCAAACAGTACAAAATTACTTGCCATTGTTTCCTCTCTGCAGATACCAATGAAAAGTTCATTTAACCAAGCAATCCAAAATAGTCACAAATCAGACATTCCAATTGCCATCCAAAATAGTCACAGGTCAGACATTCCAATTTTCTATTATTGCAGTTATTTATGCGCTCGTTTTTTCAATTTCAATTTCTCAGCAACCAAGCAGCACATCACTAATTTATTTCCACCCTCTGGTCAAACTACATAATTAAAACGCTGGTCAAACTGACTGTGATCCCAAACATATAACTAAACGCGAAACTAATTTCGGAACTATTTCTCAGTAACCAAACAGTACAAAATAAAAAGTTTATCAAAAACTAAAGCAAAAAAATATATAAATAAAAATTATATCAAGACAAACTTACTACTCTGATCTGAAAATAATATAAATCTAACGCAGTGCAAAACGAGACATCAAGATCAAAAAACACTTACCCCGAGTTGATGAGTTGACTCAGATAAACACGGCGAGTAGGCGATCGATTTGAGACAAGAAAAAACAGAAGCGGCGACTCTGAAACCCTAGCAGAGTGACAACAAAAGCAAAGAAAGACTGTCAATGAACTGGTAAGTATTTTTTTTTAATTTAAAAAATAAATAATAATTTAATTTTAAAATAATAATAAACCTATCTGGATTTTCTAATTGGCCTTCAGGTGGTGATACGCGTGTGTTTTGGAGCGTGAGCTCGTGCTTAAAAGACTTGTGTTTGCGTGGACCGGTGGGTCCCGGGTTGTTGAATTTCTGATTTGTTAAGAGGGAGATTTGATTGCTAGGAATTCTTCACGCGCTGTAGTTGTCGGTGGGATTGGAGGTGGGGTGTTATCATCACAGTTATTATTGTAGTTGTTGATTTATTTTGTACGGGGTTAATGTGCCAGAAGCCTATAATTACTGTACTTTCATTTTTGCTTAGTTCATTTCTTTAAAAACAAAAAAAAAATTATTATTGTGGAAGATTTCGGGAATTAAATTATTTGGAATCCCCAAGTTTTTGGCGATTTGGCGTATATTTACAACATATAAATGGGTATTAATATTAAAATCTAAACATTTTTTTTTCTAAACTTAAATAAATAATTTATTTGTTTCTATCAAATTCGTTTAGGATTATGCTAAGAATTATCAAATTGCTTCTAAATTTTAACTATATTAAGATAAACAATATATTTATATTTCAATTTCTTTATTAGAGATAGAGACGTGTTTAATATAAACAAATAAATTATATACGTATTTAAAAAATTATGGCAACTTAAATACCAAAATACTATTATCCTATTTGCAATCATAAAAATTATAAATATATCGACCTTTTTTTGTACATGCACTAATCTTATAATAGGTTTACACAATTGAAATAAAATTATAATAATAAAATATTTAAGTGATAAAAAATAATTGTAATAATAAGTGTTTAGAATGTATAGTAGTTTTATTTTTGTGTTTAGTAGCAGTGGTGTTTGTTTTACGTTTCATCCACTAATGCCAAGAGATTGTTACATTTTCGTGTAAATTACCTGCGAAAATAACTAACTACATATAATTTGGAAAAGCAGCATTTTTATTAAACTCCGAGAGTTAATGGAATTTAACAAGCGAAAGTCTTATCAATATCAGCTGTGAATGTATGTTCCCGACGAAGTACTAAAATGAGTTGTTAGAACAAGAAATTCCATTAATACGATGGGCCTAAGACTTTTAATTCATTTTAGGCCCAAAAAAATTTGGGTGGAAGAAGTAAGCGGGGAGACGAAGATCTTGAACAATAAACGGCCACGATCTCCCCAACACGAGATCAAATTTCATTGGCCAAAATTATCCGTCTCTAGAATTTGATTGGTCCACGTCATCAGCAATGACATGTTCTCAGAGTTTCTTTTCAATATTAAAACGTGCTCCAGTTTACACGTAAACCTCCGCGTCTATAAAGAGCTCATTCCACGCGCGATATTTCAGTAAACGAAAAAGCCTTCCGGAATCAGGGAAACACTTCAAACATTAGAACTTGTTGCTTAGAATTAAACGAAGTTCGTCTCTGCGACAGAAGGAAGAGTTGATTCTTTCACTACGCGGAATGGCTGGCTCCTGGAGAGCACGCAGGTCTCTGATTGTGTTAGCAATCGTATTCTTCGGTGAGTGTAATGTTATTTCCCCGGTTTATTTTTTTTGCAAAACTTTCTGTTTGGATCTTTTCTTTATCAGGAAAATGCTGTGGATCTGGTTTTGAGTTCTTTAATGGACATGTCTCTGATTGATTTAATGATGTTTTAGATCTGTGATGAGTTAGATCTGACATGTTAGTATCTGAGAATTTCTTTTACTTCGCATTGATGATACGTTAGATCTGGATAAGGTAATTTGGTTAGGCTGATCAGTGGAATTTGTAAATAGTTAAGCTTTAATATTCAGCTCACATACTAATGTCGTTTTTTGTTGTAATTTGATAATATTGATTTTTATTTTAGCTGTCTATTTTTTTTATAAATATTTACGATGGTCGCAGTGTTTTCAAACAAATTTAGAACTGTGATTTTGACTATTTTACCAGCGGGATAATTTTTTTCACAAACTGATGTTGCACTAATGATTGCCGCTAACATTGTTTTTTTTCATTGATAATGAAACTATGCTGACTCTTATTTGCTTTCTCTCAATTCATGCCACATCAGTGTGGATACAATATTATGGACAGTTTGTATGTAAGTACTTGGTGATGGTATTGATGACAAAGTATATTGTATGTAACAGGAGGTTTATTTGCAATTTCGATTGCAAAAGAGGAAGCTACCAAGTTAGGAACAGTGATTGGGATAGACCTTGGTACAACATATTCATGTGTGGGTGTTTACAAGAATGGTCATGTTGAAATCATAGCTAATGACCAAGGAAACCGTATTACCCCATCTTGGGTTGCTTTTACCGATAGCGAGAGGCTGATTGGTGAGGCGGCTAAGAATCAGGCTGCTGTTAATCCAGACAGGACTATCTTTGATGTCAAGAGACTTATTGGGAGAAAGTAATGCATCTTTTGTAACTGTTGGTTTACATTTGTTTTGTTGTTATTAGAGGAAAATGGTGCTTATTGAAGTTTAATTTGGCAGGTTTGAGGACAAGGAAGTCCAAAAGGACATGAAACTTTTTCCTTACAAGATTGTGAATAAGGATGGAAAGCCTTACATTCAGGTTAAAATTAAGGATGGGGAGACCAAAGTTTTCAGTCCTGAGGAGATCAGTGCAATGGTTTTGACGAAGATGAAGGAGACAGCTGAAGCATTCCTTGGCAAGAAAATTAAGGATGCTGTTGTTACTGTTCCTGGTTAGTAACGCTTGCTTATTTTGTGAAAGGATATGCATAATGATGGTTTTTAACTGTACTTATGTTATCCGCTTTGTTCAATATACAGCATACTTTAATGATGCCCAGAGGCAGGCTACCAAGGATGCTGGTATTATTGCTGGACTTAATGTTGCTAGAATTATCAATGAACCAACAGCCGCTGCCATTGCATATGGTCTGGACAAGAAAGGTGGTGAGAAGAACATTCTTGTCTTTGATCTTGGTGGTGGGACATTTGATGTCAGTATCTTGACAATTGATAACGGTGTTTTTGAGGTTCTTTCAACTAATGGAGACACTCATTTGGGAGGTTAGCAATCTCTTTTTTTCCATTCTCTCAGGTCATGTTATCAGAAACAATTCTAAAGGTTGATAGCTTTGTTGTGATATTTTTTATTACTTGTGATTTATAAGTAGGCTTATTTTCTTGCAGGAGAGGACTTTGATCAGAGGGTTATGGAATACTTTATTAAATTGATCAAGAAGAAGCATGGAAAGGATATCAGTAAGGATAAGAGGGCTATTGGCAAGCTCAGGAGGGAATGTGAACGTGCCAAGAGAGCTCTCAGTAGCCAGCACCAGGTCCGTGTGGAGATTGAATCACTTTTTGATGGTATTGACTTCTCCGAGCCACTGACCAGAGCTCGATTTGAGGAGTTGAACAATGATCTGTTCAGAAAGACCATGGGGCCTGTGAAGAAGGCAATGGAAGATGCTGGACTAGAAAAGAATCAGATTGATGAGATTGTTCTTGTAGGTGGTAGTACTAGAATTCCAAAGGTTCAACAGCTTCTTAAAGACTACTTTGATGGCAAGGAGCCTAACAAGGGTGTGAACCCAGATGAGGCAGTTGCTTATGGTGCTGCTGTACAAGGTGGTATCCTGAGTGGTGAGGGTGGTGATGAAACCAAAGGTAAGAATTTTCATTTTATGTTTGATTTGCTGATGATCACATCATAAATTGTTCCATTTGAACTGAGAAACTAACAACTGTTATGTTAATTAAAATGCAGATATCCTTCTTCTGGATGTTGCTCCGCTCACCCTTGGTATCGAAACAGTTGGTGGAGTGATGACCAAGTTGATCCCAAGAAACACAGTCATCCCAACCAAGAAATCTCAAGTTTTCACAACTTATCAAGACCAGCAGACCACTGTCTCCATTCAGGTATCTGTTTGATCCCGTGTCCTCACTTGGTTTTAAATAGTACCCTGAATTAAGATACAATTGAGTTATTGTTTTGCATTTGTGGGAAAGATAAATCTTAATCGAGTTTCTCATATTTGATACTAGGTCTTTGAAGGTGAAAGGAGTATGACAAAGGACTGCAGATTGCTTGGAAAATTTGATCTGTCTGGAATTCCTCCAGCTCCTAGGTTTGTTTCTGCCTATGTTTAATTTCATTACTTTGGCTCCCTCTTGTTTGGAGCTAATAACATTTTGTCCTTGGATTTATTTTAACAGGGGAACCCCTCAAATTGAAGTCACGTTTGAAGTCGATGCCAATGGTATCTTAAATGTCAAGGCAGAAGACAAGGGCACAGGCAAATCGGAGAAAATCACCATCACCAATGACAAGGGTCGTCTCAGCCAGGAGGAGATTGAGCGCATGGTTCGCGAGGCAGAAGAATTTGCTGAGGAGGACAAGAAGCTGAAGGAGAGGATTGATGCTCGTAATGGCCTTGAGACCTATGTCTACAACATGAAAAACCAGATCAGTGACAAAGACAAGCTTGCGGACAAGCTTGAGTCTGACGAGAAGGACAAAATTGAAACCGCTGTAAAGGAAGCACTTGAATGGCTAGACGACAACCAGACTGCTGAGAAGGAGGACTACGAAGAGAAGCTCAAGGAGGTTGAAGCTGTGTGCAACCCAATCATCACAGCAGTATACCAAAGATCTGGCGGAGCTCCTGGTGCTGATGCTGGATCTGCTGATGAAGATGATTCACATGATGAGCTCTGAGAATATTTTATTTTTGATTCCACCACCACAGCCAAAAATGTGGGTGCAAAAAATGAGAAAATAGGCTGGTAGACTATGTTATGAGGGAAATTAGTGTTAATTCTTCTTGATGATAGAAGTCTAAGGGAGAGGAATTTTCCCTGTCTTTTTTTTTTTTTTTTTCTGGCTTTTTGGATGTGAAGATACTTTTAAAGAATCGATCGATCTTTTTCTTGTTCACTTAGTACTTTGCTTTTTCAATGTTAACGAAGTTTTTTTTCTATTTTTTTTTTGTTTTTCCTTCTTTTTTTAGAACAGGAAAAATACTTACTTCTAATCTTCAATTTAGAGCTTTGTAGACCGTAGACAAGCAAAATGGCAGATATATTGTTCTAATAATTAACAAATGAATGCGACATAGAAACAGAGATTCATTATTTCAACGGAATAGCATTCCCATCTGCAAAACCAAGGAAGAAGAAGGTGAAAATGGAGAGGCGCGTGAGTGATGGTGTCAAATGCCATTGAAGCCATAGCATAGCCAGTGATTAAATTCAACCCTAGCTCAGGAAGGCCGCTCGAGCTAAATTGTAGCTTCGGATTTCCTTAGCTTTAGGCTTTAGCTATTCACTCCTTAATGTTCTTCATAATACGGTCGAAATCCAATCCACCGCCCATTGGATCGGCACCCTTCGACACTCTTCATCTTCAAATCTTAGCTCTCTTATATATATATATATATATATATATATATATATGGATATATTCTGAAAGAATGAAAGGAATTATGGTTGGTGGCCGTGGCTGCACTGGAATTGCGAGGGAGAGTGAGTTGTTGGCTGAATTCGCCAGCTTAGCTTACAGCTTTCGTAATTAAGGTTGTATTTGTTATAATTTCTTTTGAGCGGAAAGGTTGTATCATGATATCTATACATCCCATATATTAAAATCAATCTTAGAAAACATTTTAGTTGAACAAGTAGAATCATGCTATTCATACGGCCACTCTTGTTAACGATTCTTTCGCATCATGTAGGATCTTATATATCTATTGGGACTACTTCAGGAGATTCAAGTCCAATTCAAGTTTAAACTAAATATTCATTAATTGATTCTTTTGATTCTTTTACATTGAATAAGATTTTATTTATGCGGACTTTTATTGAAATACAGCATAAACAAGATACTTCGAATATTTGAGGAGAGAAATCTACCACCACATACAATCGGCAAAACTTAAGCTTTCAATTTCAAATAATTGAGGCGGAGGAAGGAAATGATTACTCCTCTTTGCCCTATCATTAAAACTAAAAATAAAATTAATATAATATTACATAATCTTATTTTTATTGTATGAATATCTTCTTTTTTTTTTTTAATTCTCAGTTATGTTACAACCAAAAAAGAGTTATAAATAATAATTTTATCCTATAACAACCAAGTATTTATAAGATCGAGACTTGTCATGATGAAACCAAATAATTGTAAAATAAAAATTTCTTACGTTGCAATAAAATAATTATAAAATCAACTTTTGTTGTTGCAACTGGCGGTCCAACGAATAAAATTTTAAATTAAATATACTCTATATGTGGTGGGGGGAACACTATTGAGGAATATTGATGATATTTTGACAAACATTTAGGACACCTGACTAAAATTCCTGTCTGGTGTCTGCACAGGAATGATATGAATCAATTGTATTAAAATTTGATGAATGGGGAATATACATTTAAAAGCTTTTTAAGTGAAAGCTGAAAGTGTGTGTTTATCCATAGAAACTAATCAATGCACATTTTATTTCATAAATTAACATAGACAGGCGAGAGAAACGAAATACACAGATTTATCCGCAACAAATCGGTAATCGGTTTAATCAAACCTTTGTTTTAAATTTAATGGCCAGCTTTGGGATTGCCTGAACCTGCTGCTATAACTCCCATTCCCCCTACACCATTTGATATAGCGTCCATTTTTTCATGGTCATTTGATTCGCCAAAAGGAATTTTCTCACCATCTAACTCCTTAACTAGTTCATCAATCTTGCGGAACTGATATGGCCATCTTGCATTGTATAGAAATTGTCGGAGATCAAACCTGTTATCCTCCGGCGAATAACTCTGCATTAACACAGGCAGGTTAAATAAGCAACTGGAAATTGCAGCTGGAAAAATGTATTAATGTATCCTTTGCAATTCAAATTGTGTACCTCGGCATGATATGAAGGAGTTAGTACAGTCATTTTGTGTCGATTAATGGAATAGTACTTGAAGAAGTATTTAACTTTATCAGCCACCTCTGATGGAGTTAATCTTGCACCCCATCTGTAACAGAGATTCTGTAACAGGCAACACAGCAGCAAAAAGATGAGTTTCCGACAAGAAAAATTGGGTAATATCCCAATATCTTTATTCCAATAAAATTCTTATCTACAAGTGAAAATTCATATCTCCAAACCCTGTGTGTGCCAAATAAATTGCGATATCTCAAGTTAAATTTCCACCAACTCACATTGACAATCAAGTCTAACATAGCCATACTCTCTCTCAATACAAAGAAAGGAAGTATGATAACAGATATTTATGCATCTAAAGATTGGTAAGTTTAGTAAAAAAGCCATTTATGATCCTAGCTAGAAGTTCACAGTCAAACCTTGAACATTGATACTGGTCCACAATGGAAAATTTTCCGCAACCTTCCATACACTGAGAGTTCCTCATATGTCATCCCCATGTCTACTTCATCCAGCTGTTTCATGCATAGTGAACTGAATTAAATCTTCAAGAAAAAAAAAGAGAAAAAATGGTATGATACTACAGCCGGTTTCTGAAATGCAAGGAAAGGAGTATAAACTAATAGTACATAGCTAAAGGAAAAATGATGTCAACCAGATTTTAGGATACAACTGTACCTTTAAAAATAAAAGAATAGAAAGAAAACCGAAAAGCAAAAAGAAATGGAAACAATGTTAAAGAGAATGAAAATCATGAATCAATTTCACACATTACAGGCTTGGACCAACATTTAGTATGTGGACTGAATATTTCCATGCTAACTTATAACATTCAGAAAGTATGCAGGAAACAAATAGGGAAAAGAATTTATATAAACACAATTGGTAGTCTGAAGTAATACCTGGCTGTAGTTTGACCGTATAGGCTCCAGTTCAGCAGTAGGTGGTGCTGCTTCAATTTCTGCCAAGGATGAGTAACCAAGATGGATTGCAGCCCACCGCAGAAACATCCGTAGATCCTGCTTACTAATGCTTCCTATGGGATTTATGTCAGCTGAGCTGCAATCATACTGAAATAGAGATCAAAAGTAAGTTATCATCAGAAAATCGATAATGCAGATGAATTATTAGTTACAGCATCACAGTAAAGATGAAAACCCAACATCATATTTTAGATGCTGAATCAGAACTTGACAGAGTAGAGAATAACAAAGCCAAATATGAACAAGAACCATAAAGACAAGGATATATTTATTAAGTTTGCTAATAAAACAGTTTCTTGCTTTAGAACCAAAAATCTATTATCAAACCACACTATATGTGATTTTCTGACATGTCAAATATCATATACCTTTGTTAGATAACCACGCAAGCCTTCATCGACATTGGAGCTACCCAAAACAAGATAAAACCCTAGTTTATTATGAACCCAAGGCAATAGTGATGCTAACATAAATGCTAGCACCATTCTGATTCGAGCTTGAATGTTTTGCAAACCTAGGTTCTCAATGTTAGATCCCCCATCTACCTGCGAAAGGAAAACCAGATTAAACAATTAGTCTAGGACACAGATTAACAATGACTGTGATAAATCACTGTTGACTAGCCAACTAAAGGTAAAATGTACAGCTAGAAGAGAAGACAAGAAATAGTTTTCATGACTCATGCAAAAAGAAAAATTATCATTTGCAATTAGAACTTTCCAATAAAACTATTCTTCAAAGGACTGTTTGAAGCCAATCTTGAGATACCATGCATAATGCAAGCTATAAATTTGGTACAGAGAGACAAAACATAAACACAAGCTGAGTTCACTCCTCAGACATCAATGTTGGATTAGCTGGTGTTTGGGTTTCACCTTGAACAAAAAGAAAAAGAAACCATCGTTACCTTATAACGGGGTCGCTTTCCTGTAAGTGTTTGAAATAGAGATAGAAGTGCAGAAACGACACTGTCTATGCAAACATCAAGATGCCATGAACCAATCTCATCCGCTAGCTTCTTTGCCCGCATCTTTGTTTCTTCAGAACTGTTAGAAATAAAACCTGTTAATATACCACATTGATGGTTGATTTTTAGCATATAAACCTGCAAATAATCTGAAAACTTAAGATGATTTCACCTAAGCAACCAATCAACTTATTTGGATACTGTCCTAAGGTAATGAAAAACTAATAAACATCTTAAAAACTTCTTAAACTGTCTTTTTAAAACATTCCTCCTTGACGATCCATTACATTCCCCAGCACCGCTGCCTTATTAAATAAACATATAAATTTGTATTTACGGGATATGGGCTCTGATATTTGGGTATTTATGGAAGTTAATATTCAGAGACAACAGGCTTCAAAAAGTGAGAAAGTCAAAAGGAACAAATATGCTAATTTGAAGTTTTCCTTTGTTTACTTCATAACTTTTTAAGTATATATGGGGTGGGTCATAATAATTCTTCTATATTAGCGTACTGGAGACTCCTTCCAGGAAAAAAAAAAGAGATAATGGAGACTAACCCAGTATTAGAGTTAGGGGAGATCACTTATACTCAGGGCTTCCTATATTAGCATAAGATGGCTATATAACTATAGCACACAGTGGTCCTGTATGCATATACCCACCTGTTTTCAGATCCCATATAAACTGTATAAAATATGCGTTTGGCAAATTCTCTGCTGTCAGTTGGGAACTCTCCATCAGTATAATGTCCAATTCGTATTGCATCAGCCTTCACTAGTTCATCCCCATTTGCAATCTCTGCATGCAAAAAAAATGAGGTATAATTAAGAGGTCATAAAAGTCGCTTTTCTTTATGTTCACAACAGGAGGTAAGAGCTGTTCCTTCGGCCTATGCTTTATGCGCAAATACTATGCTAGCTGCCAAGGAATCGAGTGATATCAAACTGCAACTAAAACTTTAAGCTTAAAATGCTTAGAATCAAACTAGATTAATTCAAGCTAACAAGTACTTCAGATTCCCATTTTAAGCTATCTCTATCCAAGGTCATGAGTGTGACCATCCTCATCGTAGCTTAACATAACCCACTTGATGGAAAAAAAATATATCCTCTTAAAGTATCATTGTATATGGTTAAAATTTAATGGGTTATAGAAAAGGAAGCAAAGGAAAGAACAGAGGATTTTCTCTCAACCCACTCACTCCAGAACAACTATTCCTTATACAAGAACCGAACATTCACACCTGGAATAATTGAATAGCTAGAGAGTTACAGTGGTGTGTTGGTGTTGGATGCAGAATATATAATAGGACTGACCTTTTACAACAAGTTGGCACATGCAACCAACTATAGCTGCTACAGAGGAACTATCTGCACCACCTGAAAGAGGAAGCAAAAATCCAGAAGCTCCACTTCTTCTTAAATAGTCCCACATCCAGGAACCAGGCCCAAAGGCAATTTCCTCCTCAGGAGAGTGATATGAGATCTACAAATAAACGATCATGGTTGATTCAGCAAACTGAATTATTTTACTGGAAAACTCATGGTTCTAAGAGATTAATTGCTTAAATCCATCATGACAAATAACTAACACCATAATTAAGCTTCCACAATTGAGCCTTACTGGAAGATTTCAAATATATATAAAGAATACTCTGGCTGTTCGGTTACTATCAGTAATTTGTCCTAAGATATTGACTTTGGCAGAGACTGCCTTAAGGTCATATGATCTAGACTATTTAGATTTCACCAGACCAGTGCCTGACCTTAAGTGGACTGGAAAGTGACATTTTCAGGGTAAAAGATTGACAAAGATTGTATGGCACAGATACTGATGATATTCTGGTTTTGCAACTTGCTTGTTCTTGAAAACTACTTATAGACCCTCTTAGAGTAGCAACCTGCCATCAAACAAACATGTAAAGGATTAGGGACAGATATATGCAAGGAGGGATAAATCCACAAAGGTTTGCACACAGGTATTTCTGAGGCACTAATACACAACATAAAGAAGCACTGAAGTAAAGCAAGCTCATGGAATACCGCATCTAGATCTACTTGGGCAACAACCACCTCCACATCCTTCAAGGAAAATTGTGAGCCTTGAGCAACCACGTCTCCATTCACAACAACACAAGCACATCCATCTGCAATGAGTGGATCATCAATTTGATTATAGTAAACAAAAGGATCCGAACATGCATTCTGAATAACCATAGAATAACTTAATAAGAAATACTTTCACTGAAAGATGCAATATAAAACAAGACTACCATTATTTATGAGGTTAGTGAACAAGAAACTTAGGTACTTTATATAATTATATCAAACAAAAAAAAAAGAAAGCATCAATAGATTTTGTTATAATTAAGATTGAACTTATTTAGTTTCACTAGGTTTAGTTTTTCCTTTAACAAATTTAAACAACATGTTTAACCTATAGTTATTTTACCAAAATAAAGGCGGCCACCATCACATCCTTGTTGATTACTGTACATGTAAACCCCTCCACGAGTATGAGTAGCACTTATAAAAGAACGGATACGATAATCAAGCTTTCTTAACTGGTGGTGACTTCCACTGGCATTCATAAACACTTCAACTCCATTCAATGCAAGGTCAGCATGAGGGGGAATAGGGGTAAAAAGCTCTTCACAAACTTCAGCTGCAACAGCCCTAACAAGTAATGAAACTCTAGAAGTCAGCATTTCATTCAAACACTGACCTGAAAATCAATTCAATCCCAACACACATATAAGGTAATAACCATTAAAATAGTCACACTAACATAAATGAAACCATCAAAATTGAGAACAAAATTACTACAGAGCCGCGACATACGTGTCTAGAAATTTGACAAATCCATAACCAAACGGTACTGATTTCTGTGACAAAGCCTCAGAAATATCATTAGGGAGCTGAAAGTCCGCAAGTTGATCTCTCTGCTTCCATGCCGTAAACCATCGAAGCTCTCTGTAATTTCCATCATTTGCAAGCCACAATTTAGGACGTATCATTATAATTTTCCTGTTTAAACATAAAACTTGACAATTGTATCGCTCTGATCCTTTGATTACTGGCATTCCTATGCTGCATAATATTCCATCTGTCCAATCACCAACCAGTATTTCCTTCAAGCACTCCCATCTACAAGCAAAACCACCTCAATTATCACTACACTATAACACAACATCCTCATTATCATATTTAAAATTAAAAAAACAAATGAAAGTACATCAATTAAATTCAATTACTCGACGCATTGCACTGCACGCATAACCTCAAAATCATGACCGCAATAGAAAAAAAATAATTATTCCATTTCTTAATTATTTCCTCCACGAACTAACTAAATCAAAAAAATTAAAATAAGAAATGCAGAAAACTCACGCGTGATTGACAGTATCTAGTTCCAAGAAGTGATCTTCGCAGCCGTAGCCAGTGATTTCAAGCTCAGGACCGAGCCTAATTACTGCTCCGGCCTCCTTAGCCCTAGCAATTGACTCCTTGATGTTCTTTGTATTACAGTCGAAGTCCATCGCCCACTGGTTCAAGTTACACGTCGCCACCTTTAGCAGCCTCATCTTCAAATCCTGCAACAACAAACAATATTTGTTCAGATCTGTTAAGTGTTACATATTTAGAGCAACTCTGCAACTTTGTGCATAGAGAAAAGGAATGGGAATTATTCTGCCTTTGTGCTTCAGTTGCTGGAAATTGCGAGGTCGAGAGCGAAATTTTTTCTGGCCTTCTGTTTCGAATCTTTAAATTGGATTTTATATAAATAGTGGGACTTTATTTTGGATTATTTTGTAATTTCTGGTTTAACGTCGTTAAGCCGCCAGGACTCTTCGACGGGGGATAACTATTAACGACTTGGACCCAATTCACTTTTTTCATTCTGTTCGGTAACAGTTGTCGTTAAAACTCCAATTTAACTCATTTCAACGGCAAAATATGTCCTACTTGTTTGACACGTACCACGAAATTGACGCGTGTCAATGGGATTATTGTCGAAGGTTGAAAGTCAGTATTTTGACACTCTTTTAACCTTTACCTCTCTATTTGTTTTCCATTAAACCATTTACGAACGTTAGATTATGAAACTCTGAAATATAAAATTTGCATTTACTTAAATAATAATTTTATTTACTAAATGAGCTATGAAATTATATTATAAATAATCTTAAAATTTGAATATTTTTTCTTTTAGTATTGACACGATAAGACCAAATGAATATACTTACGATTAAGCTTAATTGAATTCCCATTAAACTAAATGACAGATCTATTATAACATTGAAATGTAAACTAGGCTATAAATAAATATGAGATTTAAAAAAAAAAAAAGTATTCGACTTATATCTATACTCACTCATTAATTAATTAATAATTATCTTAGAAGTGGCACTTCGGCCCGCGAAATTGAAGCCCGGGCGGATAGACGTGTAGGGTCGGGTCGAGCTCACGGACGTGTTTGACTTTGTAAAATTTTTAAAATTTTTTAACAAAAACCTTTTCACTGGAACACTGATTTTCATTAATAAAAATTTATATAAATAAACAATATTTAATTTATTAAATATAATATAATAATTTTATAATTTAAAAATTGTATTATTATCATTAATAAGCTATAAAAATAATAATTTTATAATTTAAAATTATAACTATTATTATCATTAATAAACCATAAAAATAAAAAATCATGTATATACTATTAACAATCATCAAAATAATTTAGATAATTTTCAATTTTAATTATTATTTTATTGACAATTTTTATAAATAATTTTAATTTTTTAATAATACTCAATATCACTTTTTATTGTTAATAAGTTATCAACAATACCTCAAAATAAAATAAATGACTTATTTACTCTTATTGTTATTAATATTATGTACATAAAGATAAAAATAACTTTGTATAGTTACAAAAATAAAATTTAACTTGTATATAATTAATAATTTATATTTTCTTAAAAAAAAATGAATTATTTATATATTAAAATTAAGGTAAATATTCTCTTAAATAATAAATATATTAAATTATATATCAAAATAAATTATATATATTAATTATTAATTAATTAAAAATAATAAATAAATTACTATTTATAAAGATATTAATTAATAATTTGACATTTGATACATGAAAAAAATAATAAAAAATTTAAATATATGCAATTATAATAGTAATATCAATTAATTATTTTTAATTAATTAATAATTAATATATATGTAATTTATTTAATATATAATTTAATTTAAGTTTATTTATTTATTATTTAAGTGAAAATTTTACCTTAATTTTAATGTATAAGTAACTTATTTTTCTTAATAAAAATATAAAGTATTAATTATATATAAGTTAAATTTTATTTTTTTAACTATATAAAGTCATTTTTATCTTTATGTACATAATATCAATAACAATAAGAGTAAATAAGTCGTTTTATTATGTTTTGAGATATTGTTGATAACTTATCAAAAAATAAAGGACACTGCTGAATATTATTAAAAAATTAAGGTTATTTGTAAAAATTGTCAATAAAATAATAATTAAAACTGAAAATTGCCGAAATAATTTATATTTCACTTGTAATAAATAGCGGTTGATTGTGAAAAAAAGATAAAGTGGTAGAGGCAACTCACGTTGTTTTTAGATTTAGAATTTAAATTTTATATAATAATTTTAATTTTACAATAGATTGTATTAAATTTAATATAAATTTAAAAAAATATTAAATTTGTTGATTGGAATACATACTTAAACTATTTAATAAAAACTAGTTTCTAGAATTATAATATTGATTTATTATTAAAAAAACGTATCATCAATTTTTAATTTTTCATCAAATCTCATAATATAAATCAAATTTATTATATCTTTTCAATAATAATAAATTATTTTTTCATACATAAAATCATTATTTCACGTCATAAAAAATGAATATTTAATTATTTTTCAAAAATAATTGATGAGATTAATTAATCGATAACAATAATCAATTTAATAAGCATCAATTATTATTTATTAATCATAAATAAAATATAATAATTTAATATTATATAAAAAAAATTAAATAAAAGTAATAACTAATTACATTTAGATTACAACTGAATCAAAAGTTCTAAATATTCATACTGATAAAAAAATATATATAATATGATATCAATCATACTCAATAATTAGTATAGATATTATTTTATAAATAATCATAAATTAAAATATAATAATTAATATTATAATCAATAAATTATTATGATAATATCAATACATAAATTATCTAGACTAATACATGCATGTTTAATAATTACGTAGAAAAAAGTAAAATACCATTAAAAAAAATGAGTTTTAACATATATCTTTAATGAGGTTTGACACTTTAACATTTAGATAAAATATTTGAAAAAAAACACACTGACTTCCCCTAAACGGCTGAACCATTAGTTGACTATTTATTTTTATTTAGATGACTATAATACCTTTAATTGTTTTAAAGTAAAATTTAAGAAATTTAATTTTAATCTATTTAATATTTAAAATCATTAAAATTTTAATTAAAAATAATTTTAATTGATATTTATTTAAAATTAGACATTTAATTAATAATATTTTAATTTAACAATTTTAGTTTATATTTATTTAATATTTATTGAAATTAAGAATTTAATTAACGATAATTTAAGTTGATAATTTTAATTTATATTTATTTAAATTAATAATTTAATTAATAACAATTTAATTAATTTTTATTCATGTGTTATATCTATCTAAATCTCAAACTCTAATATACAAAGCGGTCGCCTTTTTTACTTTTTTTTTCGCAAATCCTCCAACATTAACCATATTTCTTTTAATTTTTTACCAAACAACTTCATAACCTTATTAACTTGATTATTCCTACAAAACTCTTTAATATAAAATTTATATTATACATATTCACACTAAATTCACTCTTTAACATCAATCTTATAACGAGTAAAATAAATTTAGGCTTTCGAGTTTGCACAAAAACTTTAATAAAACTAATCAATGATAGAAATTTAAAAAAATATTAATATAGATAAATTATTAATTTTAAATAAATAAAAATAAAAATTATCGTTAATTAAAATTTTAATTATTTTAATTTTTAAACATTAAATAAATTAAAATTGAATTTATTAAATTTTATTTTAAAATAAATAAGGATATTATAGTCACTTAAATAAAAATAGATTGTCAACTAATGGTTCAAGGGAGATAAGCGTATATTCTCTCAAATTTTTTATTTAAGTATTAAAATTTAAAATATCTGGGGAGATATATGTTAAAATTCCTTAAAAAATAGATGTTGGATGAAAGTGAACACCATTTTAAACAAATAATACATACATGTTTGATAATTATGTAGAAATTGTTTTTTATACAACTAAATTTAATTTTTTATGCGCTTTCTGTATATATTGCATATTTTGATTATATTTAATAAATTATTTTTTTTTTTTACAGAAATTTTGTCAAATATTTGTTAATTAAATAGATAAGCGAATAAAGAATGTTTGAGAGAGGAATTTCATAAGGTGAAAAAAATATAATCAAAATATTTTAGACAAATTATTAAATTTTCAACGAAATAATAACATTTGTATTACTAAACTTTAAAATAACAACAAATTATGATACGGTTTATTTAATTTTGACATTTTAATTTGTGATAGCTCTGAAAATATGGTGAAAAGCAAAGGGCAGGGCATGGATTAGATTGTTGAAATTACAGAAACTACATCGATTTATTATTTCACGAAAAGTTTAGAGACAAAAATGTTATTGTCCTATCATTAGGCGGGTTCAAATCTTGCCCACTCCACTCCTTTGTACACGTCTACCATTTAGGCCCCTAAATTATCATATTATATATCATTTAGGACTCTAAATTTTTAGAGTTTATACTAATCCGATTTTCGATTTCACTATTTCCCCTCACGCGCGAGATAACGTAAACTGATCGTTCCCACCCATCCGTCCCAAAAGCCCACTCAAAGGAACGTACGTCGTCGTTTAATCCCATACTTCCTTCGTCTGCGCAAAAACCCTTTCACAGTTACACTACCTTCCTCCCATTGCAGTCTGTTTGGGTAATTTGTTGGTCTGATGACTGAAGTGGCGAGCTCAGTGGTGCACGAGGTACTCGGCCGCAGAGTCGAGGATGTAGACCAGCCGATTATTGATTACATCGTCAACGTCCTCGCTGATGAGGACTTTGATTTCGGCGAGGAAGGCGAGGGCGCTTACGAAGCCATCGGCGAGCTACTCGTCGACGCCGGATGCGTTACCGACTTCAATGAATGCCGCTTGGTGAGCTTAATTTCCTCCATTATTAAACTAAACTATATTTTTCTTTCTTCATTTGTTGTCAATTCATTTGTTGTGAATTTATAGGTTTGTAGTAAACTGAATGAGAAGTTTGGGAACCATGGGTTGGTAAAACCGAAACCAACTGTTCGCAGTCTCACGACGCCGTTGAGAATGAATGATGGAATGGATGAGGAGGCTCCGAAGAAGAAACCTGAGCCGCAGGATGGTCCCATTTTGTCTGAACGCGATCGGGCGAAGATAGAGAGGAAAAAGAGGAAGGATGAACGCC
This sequence comes from Melia azedarach, assembly GCA_028052125.1. Classification (NCBI taxonomy): domain Eukaryota; kingdom Viridiplantae; phylum Streptophyta; class Magnoliopsida; order Sapindales; family Meliaceae; genus Melia; species Melia azedarach. Next base: position 549,104 of record CM051401.1, on the reverse strand, counting down.
AAAGAGAGGTGAAACTTTTATTAGACTGATATTTGATTATGTCAATCTGGTCTTTCATTATTGGATGCAAAATTCTGGTATTGATTATCATGATTAGATTGGGGTTAATTTTTAGTAGTTAGCTGTTGATGGAAATTATTGATTGTTTTGAGCTGATTTTGTGCTTTTTGGTTTCATTGTTACTATTTATTTATTCTTTTTTGCATGTGTGCAGGCACAATACCAAGTGCATTTGGCAGAAATGGAAGCAGTCAGAGCAGGAATGCCCGTTGTGTGTGTGAATCATGATAGGGAAGGTGGACCTGCTGTGAAGGATATACATATGGAGAACTTTAATGTTTCTGTTGGTGGACGGGATCTCATCGTAGATGGTTCACTCACGCTATCTTTTGGAAGGCATTATGGTGAGTTTTTTTCAATTTTCATGTCACTACTCTTGCTCTTATACCCATAAAATAAGCAGGAGAAAAGTTTAAGTAGAATGGAATAGAAGTTTCTAAGTCAAATGCTCATAGTTGTTTTCTACTTGTATGCAGGCCTTGTTGGAAGAAATGGTACTGGGAAAACGACCTTTCTCAGGCACATGGCTCTGCACGCCATTGATGGTATTCCTCCAAATTGCCAGATATTACATGTTGAACAAGAAGTTGTAGGTGATGATACAACAGCTTTGCAATGCGTGCTTAACACTGATATTGAAAGAACTCAGCTTTTGGAAGAAGAAGCCTGTTTGCTTGCAGAACAGGTAGAATATATACTTTTCTGTGGTGGAGAAATTTGTTATCAGTTATTGGCCATTTTTTCTTCCTCTTAATTTGCTAGATATCTTATTGACAATTTTTGTGATTGTTTGTAAGAGAGAATTGGATTTTGAGGATCCAACTGAAAAGAGTAATGGTTCACTTGACAAAGATGCTATTGCACAAAGGCTTCAGGAAATATACAAGAGGCTCGATGCCATCGATGTATATTCTGCAGAAGCACGTGCAGCTTCCATTCTTGCGGTCAGTTCTCAAACATTTTTGCTCCTTGGCTGAGTGGATGATTTTCGTTTGACTTGATCTTGAAATTTGATATTAAAAGGCATTTGCCACTCATATGTAATTGGTAGTATTATGGAAAATTGGGAATTAATATGGGTACCTAGCAATTGGAGTGAAATATGAATTAGATGACAATGCAGTGCCAATATGTTATGCATGTGGAGCTACCAGTGGCAAATCTTATTTAGCCAATATGTTAGTCATCTTTATTTTATTATTCCTTCTCATAATCTTTATTAACTATCCATAATATTGCAGGGTCTGAGTTTCTCTCCAGAAATGCAGCAGAGGGCAACAAAAACATTTTCCGGAGGGTGGAGAATGCGAATTGCTTTGGCTCGTGCCCTGTTTATAGAGCCTGATTTGTTGCTACTTGACGAACCTACAGTATGTTGCATTGCATTTCCTCTTTGCAATGCACAGTTGCCATAGAATGTCTATTTATATAATGTATATTTTGTTTGCAGAACCATCTTGATCTTCATGCTGTCCTATGGCTGGAAACTTATCTGGTGAAATGGCCGAAAACTTTTATAGTTGTTTCTCATGCTAGAGAATTTTTGAACACGGTAACACTTTTGCACTGCTTGCTTAGTTCAGTCAGTGATTAAAAAAATAATTCTTGAGCAAATTATTTATCTTCTATGGTGTTTTGTCAATTCATTGTTATTTTCAGGTCGTCACGGATATTCTTCATCTACAAGGCCAAAAAATGACTGCATATAAAGGGAATTATGATATATTTGAGAAGACCAGGGAGGAGCAGCTTAAAAACCAACAGAAAGCATTTGAGTCAAATGAGCGAGCAAGATCACATATGCAGGTATCTTCTTTGCTGCAGATCATCTGGGACCTTTCAAAGCACATTCACTTCTTACTTCTTCTTTCCGGCTTGTATTACAGATTTTATTAACTAATACCTGACATGCGAACGCTTTTCCTTGATATGCAGTCCTTTATTGATAAATTCCGCTACAATGCAAAGAGGGCTTCTCTTGTTCAGTCAAGGATCAAGGTGCTTATTATAATTAATTTTGATGGCTTTGAATCCATTGTTAACCTCTACTGGACTCCCATTACCGCTATGTTGCTGTAATTTGGCTTATGGTTTCCTTGGATCTCTTCAGGCATTAGAGCGGATGGGTCATGTAGATCAGGTTGTAAATGATCCGGAGTAAGTCCTTCTCTTCTTTCATCATTGATTTTTCCCAGATCTTTTAAAGTTTATAGTTTGCATAATTTTGGTTCTCATTTCCACTTTTTGATTTACTTTGACACTTTTTTTTCCCCCTTTTATACTGCAGCTACAAATTTGAGTTTCCAACACCAGATGATAGACCTGGGCCTCCTATAATAAGTTTCAGGTTTGATTTTGCAGCTTTTTAGTGGAATATTGAATTAATGTTTTTAAGCAGTACCCTTATGTTCCTTGAGTACCAAAGGAATCCCTTTGCAATCAATCTTTCCATGGCTGCAAGTAGTCTCCAATTATTCTGAACAAGTGGTATCTGCTTGTATATTATTTAATTTTTTTAAATATAGAGTGCCAATTCTATCCCCACTTATAATAACTTCTCGAACCTCACTTATATCCCAAGCTCATTGGTCTCTGATGATGTTTCTTGAATGTGATTGTAGTGATGCATCATTTGGGTACCCTGGTGGGCCTATATTATTTAGGAATTTAAACTTTGGGATTGATCTGGACAGCAGGATAGCAAGTAAGCATGCTTGTCCCTCTTAATGCTTTTGTTTTCATCATACATCTTTTGTGGTTTGCATGTTTGTTAATCTGTATATACAACGTCATTTTGCAATAAAATGAATACATGCTGCTTGTCTTTGTGCATTTTTGAGGGAAAAGATATACCTGTCATTCCAAGCTGGTGTTAATTATGACAATCTGAAGCTGATGTAATAATTATGTGTACACACAGTTTCTGTTCTAATCTCGGTGTTTGTATTGTTCTGCAGTGGTTGGGCCAAATGGAATTGGCAAATCGACCATACTCAAACTTATTGCTGGTGAGCTACAACCAAGCTCTGGAACAGTTTTCCGTTCAGCAAAGGTATCTTATACTTGTTTCTTTGGCATTCTCCTATTGCAATTTTACAAATTTTAACTCTGATTCTTCTGCATCTATGTGTAGAATAATTTTTGCTTCTCAATTGTATTTCTGTGGTTACCTACATTCCCTTCCTGCTGGGACTTTTCAGATTCTTATTCACATTTCTGCTTGTTCTACCAAATTTCTCAGTGAAGGTTTTACACTTTTATATTATTCTTGGCAAAATGGGACTGGATCTTGATACTTTGTGTAATGGAGACTGGTATTGTTATCTTAACAGGTACGCATAGCTGTATTTAGTCAGCACCATGTTGATGGGCTAGACCTGTCTTCAAATCCCCTTTTGTACATGATGCGCTGCTACCCTGTAAGTTACTTTTCTCTTTCTTTCTTTTCATATCACATTTATGCATCTGTATATTAATTTGTGCTCCCACTGGACAATCTGTACGGTCCAAAATCCATGTGGCAGATATGTTTGTTGTTGTTCTCTTATAGTACAATGTTCAAAGAATATCATGTATTCAAATCTCTTATTTGAAGTTTCCTTCCTGCAGGGGGTACCTGAACAGAAGCTTCGAGCTCACTTGGGTTCTTTTGGTGTAACTGGAAATCTTGCTCTTCAGCCGATGTACACTTTGTCTGGTAGTCTTCCTTCCTTATCTGCATGTATCATTGATTATACTGTGGTTATTTAATGATCTCCTAGAACTGGAGTTTGACTTGGTCTGAATAGGGTTTGCATGGTTGGTTGGATTTAAGGCTTGCCATAAAAGAATGCAAGCTGTTTGTTCTTTATCTGTGTTATCTAGGTGTTCTTTTTCATAATGATAAGCTTTCAGCCTTTTTAATGACTCTTGTATATTTATGTACTTTTAATTTCTCGGGACCTGCTACACTAGGTGGTCAAAAAAGCAGAGTTGCTTTTGCAAAGATTACATTCAAGAAGCCACACATAATATTGCTTGACGAGCCATCCAATCATCTTGTAAGTAGACATCCCTTCTTTGCTTGTTTGCTGTCTTTTGGTAATATCCAATATGATCTAGAAAATCCAGATTATAAGATATGAAGAGGTTTTGATGGGGAAAGGAGGCCGAATTTCCGTCAGGTTCTGATATTATTTATTTGGACTCTATTATCCCCTTTGTCTGGACTTTTATCTGCTGCTGGACTGACATGCTAATGATGGTTGAAATGTAGGATTTGGATGCCGTGGAGGCATTAATTCAAGGCCTTGTCTTGTTCCAAGGAGGAATTCTCATGGTATTTTTCTTGTATAATCACAGTTCACAAAACTCGATTAATAAAATAAGTGATTCATTAATCCCTACATGAGTACCATGTTTTTATCAAAGTTTGTGTTGTAAAACAAACTTCTCTTTTTTTTTTTTTTTTTCACTTGCAGGTTAGTCACGATGAACATCTGATATCGGGAAGTGTAGAGGAGCTGTGGGTGGTATCAGAAGGCAAGGCGGCGCCTTTCCATGGGACGTTCCAGGATTACAAGAAGATACTACAGTCTTCATAGATTTCTTACTTTCTAGAAATTTTATTACATTTTATTCATGGAGCGGTAGTAGTTCACTCTACATTTATTGCGGGAAATAGAAATATTTTAAGCGCTTAACAAACAAAAGTTTAGTTGAGTTTGTCTCCTCAGTAATGTATGGAGAAATGTGTTAAAAACTTTGTTTTTTTTTTTTTTTATCACAATAAGCAGAAGTTTATTTATTTATTTGAATCTTACAATCATGACATTATAGTCGTTTCTTGTTTGTTGCTCCCATTCAATGTATGTGCGTGCACACAACAAAACATAACGATTAGAAGAAAAAATCAGTGGTATCCTACTTTTTCTTTTTTGTTCTAGTGTCCAATTCAACGCATGTGTGGACAACCCAAGAACAAATAAAAATAGAAAACTATCCCACAAATCAATAATGAAATAAATAAAACAGAATCAAATAATAATTAAAAAGAGAACTTATTTGCGCATTCGGGGAATCGAACCCCGGTCAGTACCGTGGGAGGGTACTATGATACCACTACACCAGATGCGCTATTTTGGCAGTTTCCTTTGACGCAAAAAAGCCTAATAGCCTATATTATACGTCTTATTTGAAAACAAATTAATGGCAAATTCTGTTTTTTACAAAGATTTTTATTTAAGGAGAGCATGCTTAAAAAAAAGAACACTTGTAGTTCAATTTTTATTAACATAATTCAAAAAATAAATATTTTATTATTTTTTGTTATTATTATTATGTGCAGTTGTTGTTTCTCTTGACCCGTCGAGAAGGTATCTAAAAATAAAAAACAAACCAATACTGAGCTTCCAATTTCTGATTTGACAATCGTGTCCCTTCCATTCCATCGCTCCAGAGTCCTGAATTCTTCTTCAAAAATCTCAATCAAAATCCGCAAATTATCATCCTAAAACAAATTCATCTTTAATTTCCATGGAAGAAAACAACCCAAACAACGGAATCATTTCGCGGGAGAGCCTGAACAATGTGGCCAGCTGGGTCAGCGCCACCGTCGTCTCCGCCTTTTTCGCTTCCCTTGAACGCTGTTCTTGTGTCAATCTCACTACCACCGACCCCGACGACGAGGAGGAGGATGAGGCCAAGGATCGCCCTCTCACCCTCACCAACAATTCGCACGCCTCTGACGACCTCGTTTAAGAAACCTGTCTTTATTCTGATCGCACCTTCCTTGTTCGGTATCTGTTTGTTTCATTACTTTTACCTTCATTAGAACGTTGCTTTTTATCTGCAAATTCAGGAGTTTTATGTGGATCAACAAAATATTGAGCTATATGTATTAATCGTGTTATAAATCGTTCAAAGCTGGTTCCTTCGTTTGTTTTCTGTTTGTAAACGGATTCTGGACGAAAATTTCCTTTTTTTTTCCACAAAAAAAAGAAGCTTTTATGTGCATATGCTAGTTTCTAGGTTATCCTTTGCTTGTAATTTATCTTCTGTTCTACATAATTCTATCAAATGCGTATACTTTAGCTTTTACTTCTGGGATTAAGCTTCATTTTCTTCTCTGATTAAAAGAGGATATTTTGTACCGGTCATTACTCATTATACATGATCCGTCTGGTGATTCAGTGTTAGCATTCAGCTCTACAAATGGGACTCAAATTGAAGGTGCACTTCCTGATCATTTATTTCGTTTTGGTAAATGTAGTTGTAATGAATATAAGGGAAGCAACTCTATTTCTTTTGCGGTAATTTAGTTCTTGTGGGAAGAATGTTTGATCCTTGGTTACATTGATGTCTTAGAAATGTGGTTCTTCATTAAGGTGTAGGGACGTTTCAGTTGTTTTATTTGGTTTAGTGTGATACAAATTTATTAAATATATGTTAACACCATGAAATTAACCAATTTGGTTATTTAAATTGCTTTTCGTCATTTATGGACTTATTTTTATAGGTATATACTAGCCGCACTGGGAATTGGGTGTCTTTGTCTACTTAGTCTAATGTATCAAAGTTGCTAGTAATGACTGTCCATAGGTTGGCATCTCTTTTCAACACTTGTATTGAAGTTTTGCTGGACCTAACTTGGTCAAATGCAACTTGTTTATCAAGATATTCAAAGACATGGCAAACATAGAGTTCATTTTCCGTGCTTGTAGCTGGAATATTTTGCCAGTACTACACAGCTCATTTTTTACTTGGTCATAACTTGAACCTTATTGCTTAGATTAGGTGTTGATTTTGGCCCATGTGGGCCTGATAATGGGTCAAGAGGCTTTTAGGAACCACACCAATCCATCTCAAACTTGGTGGTTAAACTCTACTGTGGTGACACTACTAGGAGAGATCCTGTGTAAAATAGCTCAATATGAGGGCGATGAAATGCTTAATACCTCTTATTCTTATAACTTTTGTAATATGCAAAAAAATAAGAAAAATAAAAGGCCATCTTATTCAAAACCACAATTATAAAATACATTCTCTTCCACTTCACACCTCATATTGCACCATGTTCTTATAGAGAGAAAGGTGCTATTCCATCCTTTTGTTGAATTTGTTGATTTATGTGGCTCCAACATTCTTCATGTGGATCCACTTCTAGCTTCCATTAGAAAGCTGCTGCTTGTGTGATCAAACTTAACAATAATACTTTAGGTGATTGTATACCTAGCACCCATCAGATATGATTTCTTCTTTAAGAACCCTTTTTTGCCCTAGACGTATCAGTTTTCAAACACTAGTCTTTTGCATGCATAATGCTTGTGTGTGACTGACAATTCGTCTTATGTTGTCAACAATATGGTAATACCATAGGAAAGTACAGGTCTCTACTCCTCTTCATATGAGGTGTTGGAGAAAAAGCTATAGGTTAGAATGAGTCTGATGTACAAGCAGGAACAACTGAATATATTCTAAATTTATAGACTCTTGGGCTAAGACAATTGATATCTCAACTTAAGCTGTTCCTTTGATATGCATTAATTCCTTGTTTTTTTTCCTTCCATTAATTCTTATTTCTCCTTCTTTGAAGCGGTACTATATGTGGACATCAATATATACCCAGTACATAGACATGTTTGTCACTCATTCTTTTTCAAGAAATTTACACTTTTGGAAGAAGCACCACTGGTTTAGTTATCCTGCTTTCTGTCTGCAGATGATGAAGCTTGAAGCTTGCCCAAGAAAAAATAATAATAACAGAAAAAAGAATCATAAGATATAACTATTGAACAAAAGAAGTCTATATTTGCGTTGCTTTTGTCAAAACTTCCATAGAAAGGGTGGTACCCTAAGCATTCGCCCCCTTCCCAGCACACACACACACACACACACACACACACTTATGTATCCTAATTTCTACGGGCACAAGATCTTCAAGGTCACCAATAGCATGAATATTAAAATTTACCAGCATAATTAATCTCCTTCCTGCCTCCAACAAAGTAACATGAATATGCAGCGGCGAATTATGTAGAACCTTGCTTTCTTTTCCTTCAAAACTCTACTCTTGGGTACCGAACTTCTGGTTTGCTTTGGCTGGGAAGTAGACATTTTTATATGTTCCTTCTTCTGCTTCAGCTTGTAGCTTGGAAGATTATAAGGAGTGTGTGTTGTGGAATCAATTGTTGGAGTGACCAGTGATTGTTTCAGTTTTCTTTGAAGTCAGTAAATAAATGGTCAAATATAGTATAGAGGCCTAGAGACTTGACTCTGCTGTGGCCTGCGGGTTATGCAGTCAACCAGGAAGCTGGTTTTCTGCTTTCAAAAGCTGTCATCTGCTACAGTGAGTTAATACCCGGACTTCCTGGTTAATTGTCTCTTGACCGACCAAATTAGTGGTCTGCTCCCAGGATTTATTGCCAAAAAGACAAAGGGACCACCTAGGCGTACTGGAGATTTCAAATGGTTGGAAACTGATACAGTCATCACTTTCATCTTTTCCTGAAAAGGAAAATGATGACGGTAACTGAAGCATAGATTGTAGAACCTGAGCTGAGATTGGAATGTGGTTAGTTTGGTCATTTTGACATCCTCGATTTCAACTTCTTGTGAATTTCAGTTGTTGAAATTAATTAATTGTAACAATCCCTACAACCTTGTGCTTTTCCATGTTTTCATGTGTTTTGCTTGGTTGAACTGCAGATGTACCCATGAGTTGGACGGGTTCAAAATTATCTTCATTTGATTGGAAGATTGCATTTTGCTTGCTCAACTTACCAATTGAGAGTGCACGAGCTCCATTCTCCTTATGCACCATAACAAATCTCCTTTATTCCCAATTCAATATCTCTTCAGTCCAATACTTCCAGAACAATTTGTACATTTCATCAGCTGCTGTCTAGCATGCGTATTTTGTTGAGACTCGAGACCCTAGATGTTGAATAAATAAATAAATATAAAGTGGGCTTTAGGGGCTTAGTTGGGTTTAATTAGGTAATGGTGTACTAGGTGTAGAATGTATATAATAATGTGGGTCTACTTAATTAGTATATCTTACTTTTGTGTTTCAACGGCTAGGACTCTGGGATCCAGTAGAATAAATGTCCTTTTCTGCCATTTCAAAACCCTACTCTCTCTCTCTCTCTCTCTCTCTCTCTCTCTCTCTCTCTCTCTCTCTCTCTATATATATATATATATATATATATATATATACACACACACGCGTAAACTCCATTTCTTTCTTTCATTTTCTTGTTTCCAATTTTTTCATCGACTCTCCCAAACAATTTGTTGCCTTGCTCCTGTGATGATTTAGACGATATGCATACTACGTCGTTCCAATTTCTGAAGATTTGGTATTTGTGGAGCAACCGAAGAGATTCTGAGGAGCATTCACTCTTTATATTCTTCATTGTCATTAATACTATTTTTTTTTTCTATTTCGAGGCTCCAGTAAAAAAGTAAACGGGTTTTTCACTCGAGACATTATTAGTAATTTTTATTATTAATAATAATTGTAGAAATTTGAAAATCCCAAGGTGACAACAGGTGATGGAGTGATTGAAGGTCCGTCAAAAGAGATAATTAATAACTCCATGAGATTTTGAGAAATCAATTCTGGATAAAAAAAAATAAGGGTGGGGGAGAGATCAAATTTACAAATAAATTTGAAAGTCAGCAAAAGTGATTGAAGGTCCGTCACAAGAGATATATTTGTAGTATTTTATTTACCAACGATTCAAGTTAGTTAATTATTTTTTTTATAAATCCTTAATAAGGATTTCAGTTTCTTCGTCTACTTTCTACGCTGTAGCAAAACAAACAGGCAAACTTTGGAAACCCAAGATTACGACGACTGATTCGAAAATATAAAAGAGTTATATAATTTAGGGTCGTGTTTCTAGCCTAGCCGTGGAAGAATGAATTTAGCAAGAATAAGCTTGAATGTGTGTCTTGGGATTGGGAATGGATATGAGGTATAGAATATGAAATGACGGTGATTATCTAATTTAAATGATGCAATGGAATAATGGTCGATGGAGAACATATTCCCGACCTGATCTATAGCTAGGTCTAGGTTTGATGAAGAGTGGCGAGTAATCGCAGTGGAGTACGATACGTTTAGTTATCATATCAGACAATAACATAGGGATAAAATGGTAATTGCATCCACCAAAAAAAAAACAGTGGCATACCTGCACACCTTTAAAGTTACTAGGCCTACGTTAACGCTGGGGAGGTAGATGGGTAATTGAACTTTTCCCCATGAGAGAATTTCCGTTGAGGGATGCATATTTTGATTTTCCATATGAACGAAATTGGCGGATGTAGACATGACATGACGTGGGCCGCTCTTTTTTCTTTTTCTTCGTGCGCTCACATTACGCATATTAAAGACAAAGTTCGTGATTGAATTATTTTACGATATAATAATATATAATTTTAGAAAAATTTGCTAGTCATGTTACTTAAATGTTATAGGATTCATTCAAAGCGTTTATATTCAACGAATCCGTTGCTGAACGTCAACTTGAACTGCTATTTATATATTGCATTTTACCGATTGCCATTCAAATCTTAACAAATCTTCAACATCGGGATCTTAATTTATCTTCCCTCGCCGCATTATTATTATTAAGGTCAAATAGTATAGTAGAACACGTCTAAAATTAACACTCTAATTTTTTAATTCCTATTCTATAGTATTATTTTATTATTATTCCTTAGAAATGTCCTCGTACGGCAGTCTTTTATAGATTTCGTATTCCGTTCTCCCATTTGTCATACCTTCAAATCCCGATCACCTTCAGCAAATAAACAAACATTTCAAATTTTAGAATCTTTAATCCCATCGATTCCACGACACCTATCTTTACTACTAGACAACCACAAACTTTTAATACAAGTTGCCGTCTTTCTTCTTCGTCGTAATATAAATAGCAGCACCAACATCACGTCCGTCCATGTCTTCTTCTCAAACTTCCATTCATGGCGGTCTTTCACCCTCCCAACGCTAACCAACCCACTCTTCCCTTTCTTTTTTTCTTACTTTCAACGATGACCGTCGTAAATTCTTTGTCGCCGCAGCCTGCTGAATGCCCTTTGATTCCCACGACCCCGTTGGTCACTTTCCTGGAAAGGGTACAAGAAACTGCATTGAAATCTTTCGGACAGAACAACTTTGACCCAAAACTTTACGTTGATTTGTCGTTGAAGACAAATTTGTCGACTACTGTCGACGCCTTTCACAAGCTGAAGAGAAACGCCACCGGGTCAGTTCAGGTTCAGGATTTGAAGGATTTTATAAAGAATTACTTTCAGGCTGCCGGAGATGATCTCGTGCATGTTGAACCGGCGGATTTTGAACCGGAACCGGCGGAGTTTTTGCCTAAGGTGAAGAATCCTGTGGTGAGAGCATGGGCTTCAGAGGTGCATAGTTTATGGAAATTTTTGAGCCGGAGAGTTTCTGGTTCTGTTTTGGACCGACCTGAGTTGCACACTTTGCTGCCCCTTCCTGGATCGGTTATAATTCCGGGTTCCCGGTTCAGAGAAGTCTATTATTGGGATTCTTACTGGGTTATTAGGTAAAGTTCCAAGTTTCTTTACTTTTTTAGTTTCAGGTATCTTGTTTTTACAACAGTTTAAAATGTTTGATACTTACCAATTTTTACTGCACTTCAATTTTAAACAATAATATCCTAAGCTTCATGTTAGCATAAAATAAAAATTTTATGTAATTTTTCAGGATGATTTGGGCTTATTTTCATGCTTTTATAGTAGGACATTATGGAAACTGTTTTTGGGATCTTCGAATTAGGATTGGATAGAATTTTGTGTGGATGTGATTCATTGTAATTTTGATATGCAGGGGATTGCTGGCAAGTAAAATGTATGAGTCAGCAAAAGGAATGGTGAACAATCTGATTTCTCTCATAGATAAATATGGTTATGTTCTTAATGGTGCAAGAGCCTATTACACCAACCGAAGGTAATGTAATACTTCTTCCCTATCATGTTAACTGATTATACACAATTTAGGTTTCCATCACCTACCAAATTTAATGTCTGCTGTATAGTTAGTTACCTGTCAAATTCCTATTCATGTCTTCTACAATACATGTAAAATGCTGCCTTTTATGGCTAAAAAGTGATGAATTGAGAGCGTATGGTGTATGTAATAAAAACAAGTAATAGTTTACTAGTTGTACTTTTTCAGGATGGTATTGAAATAGCATGGTTTGATCTCTTGCAGCCAGCCTCCTCTTCTCAGTGCAATGGTTCATGTCATATACAGTCAAACCAATGACTTGAATTTTGTCAGAAAAGCTCTCCCTGCACTGCTCAAAGAATACCATTTCTGGAACTCTGGTACGACGAACATATGCATTCTACTCAGAGAATCCACTTGGTTACTTCCCCTTTTATGTTTAGAAAAAACCCGTATTCTAATACTTGCCTCATCGTAGGAACACATAAGGTTATCATCCAAGATAATCAAGGTACCAATCATACATTGAGCCGCTATTTTGCAATGTGGAACAAACCCAGGCCTGAATCTTCAACTGCTGTATGTTCTTTTTTGTTACTTTTTGAGCAAACTTACCTTAGCATGAATAGATGCTGTATATTAGATAACTAATAACTTCTTTTGTCTACCAGGACAGGACACATGCTTCCAATCTCACAAATAATTTTGAGAAACAACAGTTCTACCGCGAACTGGCTTCAGCTGCTGAATCTGGATGGGATTTCAGTACAAGATGGATGAGGTAGTGTTTCAAGTTTATTTCTTCTATCTGATTCAATTATTAGACTAAATTAGTCAGTCATAAGTTTCAAGGACTTAAAGTTCAATTTTCATGTTGCAGGAATACTTCAGAATTCACCAGTTTGGCTACAACATCAGTTTTACCTGTTGACTTGAATATATTCATACTCAGGGTATAACTACTTTACCTTTTTACTAACTCTTGAAATCTGGAATCCATACAATTACTCATACTTGAGTGCTGTTATGTATGATGATTCAGATGGAACTTGACATTGCCTCCTTGGCAAAGGTTGTTGGAGACAAGAGGACAGCGGAGAGTTTCCTGGAAGCTTCTCAAGCAAGAAAACATGCCATAAACTCTGTTTTCTGGAATGAAGAGGAGGGCCAATGGCTAGATTACTGGATCAGTGATGGAAACAATTGCGAGGTGATTATCTATACTCGAGGATTTTTACCTGACAGTATAATGCATTCATCAGTTTTACTGAATTCCCCACTTGGATATACTCCCAGCACTTTGAAGTGTGGCAAGCTGCAAATCAGAATCATAATGTATTTGCTTCAAACTTTGTTCCTATATGGATCGAATTGTTCAACTCAGGTTTGTAACTCTTTAATGTCTACTCTTATACTAATTTTACAAAAGTATCATATACGCTTAAAATTTGCACCATATTTCAGATGCTAAACTGATGGAGAAGGTCAGGAAAAGCTTTCAAAATTCAGGCCTGCTTTGTGCTGCTGGAATTGCAACTTCTTTGAACAAATCAGGACAACAATGGTGACTAACTTACTTCAATATTCACATCAAATTACGTTTCCCTACACGTTTCTCGCCATTTATCTTATATAAGCAAATACAAAACAGGGATTTTCCGAATGGTTGGGCACCTCTTCAACACATGATAGTAGAAGGTTTGGCAAAATCAGGTTCATCAGAAGCAAAATCTGTGGCAGAAGACATTGTTGTGAGGTGGATCAGAACCAACTACGTCGCCTACAAAGAAACCGGGGCAATGCATGAAAAATATGATGTTGAAAAGTGTGGAGATTACGGAGGTGGTGGTGAATATGTACCCCAGGTAGAAGAGGAACTTATTCAATGTTTTCAGCTTTTTCATACCAATTTTCTATTCATTTATAAATGTTCTTTCCTGCAGACTGGATTTGGTTGGTCAAATGGGGTTGTATTGGCATTTTTGGAGGAGTTTGGATGGCCAGAAGATGTGAAGATAGATTGCCCTTGAGCTATGGATCTGAATACAACAGTTCTTGACTAAGTACAAAAACAAAGAATTTGTATCAATTATCTCAACGACCATTGTGAATTTTCTTAATGTTCTTTTCTTGTGATTGGATTAGATGATATTTAATAAAAGACTCATTTTTTGTTGATAATAAATTCAAAGTTTAATACTTTTTATTTTATTTTTTGATCTTTGGAAGAATTGGGCTGGCGTAAATAAATACAATGGACCTTGCGAGCATAATTCGTCACTGGGGCATGAAAAGATGTAAGTGGGAGCGGATAGGCTCATCATACTAAGCCCAACTTTGCCAGGCCCAATGACCCTTTACAACTTATATAAAAACAAAGGTTATTTTCATATATTTATTAACATATATTAAATATAGATTAACTTTTATAAAAGTCATTGTCCAAATTTTAAATAATTATTTTATTTTTTAATTAAAAATATAAATAATAATCATAATACTTCAATCCCTTAAATTTTAGTAAAATAATAAATTAAGACATTTTAATTAATTTTAATAATTTAATTTCTACAATTATTTTATCTTTCATCTTTTCCCACAATTTTTTCATTTTTTTTAAAAAATTCCAAATTATATCGAAAAATTTACCAATTAAAAATATAATAACCCATCCAAACAAATTCTTACAATCTTTATTATTGTTCATTTTTAAAAATCGTAAATCGTTAGTTTAATTCATATTTCTAGTAATTTAAGACTTTTTAATATAGTGAAATAAGGACTTTTTACTATTAAAAAGAAAAAGTCAATTATACTTTCAAAATTTCTATTAAATAGTGACAAATGTATTGACACGATAAGAATTATAATATTAAAATTAACTAAAACATATCTTGATTTATTATTTTACTAAAATTTAGGGATTGAAATATTATTAACATTTTTTTAATTAAAATACAGATGATATGTGACACCTTTGGAGAATCTCACGTCAACAAAATATAGGAGAGATACTAAGTATATAAGTTAATATGTTCCAATCCCCAGTAGACGTGTTTTGGGTTGTAAAACCCGATAACAAAACCATGACGGGTTGCGTTTTTAAAGCGGATAATATTTCTAGTGGGTTGGGCTGTTACAATTAGTATCAGAGTCACTCTACATGTCCTCTCCCGTCGTATTTTAGGTTGCAAAGTTCGAGAACAAAATGTGACAGACTATATTCCTCAATAGACACGTTTTAGATTATAAAACTCGAGAATAAAACGTGATGGGTTGTATCTCTAAAATGAACAATATCTCTAATGGATTATACTGTTATAATTTAGAGTGAAGTAACGAGTTTCATAAAAATTGATCTATATTTTATATATATCAATACATATAAAAGCACGGCAAAAAATAATATTAAAAACAAACTGTATTTTATGGTTTCTTTTATAATAGATCTGTAATGTGTATATTTCTTTCAGCATAAATTTTTTCTTTTTTCTTTTTATATTTTTAACTGTTAAATTATTAATCATTGATCAGAATAAAATGTGATTCTTTTTTTTTCTCTCCCATCGTGGATTCGTTTGTAATAATACACTCTTTTTCTATTTGAGCTTCGACTTTTTGAAGCACTGATTTTCTAAAGAAAAATAAATAAAAAGTCACTTGTTGGGTGTGAACTAGACCATTAATTGTACAATCAGAATCCCCATATTCTGTATATATAATTATATAAGACATGAATATGATCATCATGCAGATGATGATCAAACAAATTAAACGTAATACCCATAAATTTTTTTAAGTAATAAAATTTATCAAATTAGGTTTTGGATTATGACACTAATCTTGATTAATTACCAACTTTTCTAGAAAACCAATCTGATATTGATTATTATCAAGAGCATTAATGTTCCAAAGCTGGTGGAGTCAGTTGCCCTAATTGTTTATAATGATAATTATTACATGTCAACATCTTGATTAAGGAAATGACAATTGGACCATAATTAATTCACATAAGATTTCAAATAAGTTAATTAATTGTGTTTATAAATCTTTATGGCCGACTTAGTGGGTAATCTTGGTGGGTCATTTGATAGATTCTCTTTTCCACTATTTTTATTTTTCCCACTGATAGATAGATCTTCTAATCATAGATAATATAAAATTAAACAAATAATTAATTAATTCACGAGTAAGATTGGCACTAATTACATATTGTTTGTTTTCTAGGAAAATAAGAATAGCTAGAAAGCCAAAACTTATGCATCATTTGACATGTACAGAACCTGATAGAAATTAGAGAGAAAAAGGGATCCACTAGGAATCAATTGGATTCCCATTTGGGATACCATTAATTTAATTTGTTGAGTACTATGACCTACTTTTTCTGCAAATTCATCAATCATTTTGTGCATGATTATGATTTATATATACACACACACAATTGATCATCTCTTTGTTGCTGAATTTATTACCTAATAATTAGTACCCTATACATATAAATACCAACTCTTGTAAATTGTTTTATTGATAAGTTAATGCATGAAATTTTGCCCTTCTCTGAAATTACTACATCTTGTTAATGATATGAACTTTGTAGAACTCCATTGCTCCTCTCTAATCCAGTTAAAATTGAACACAAATTATTTCTAGAATTCCAGTACTTGGTTTATATATGTATATAAAAGAATCCATTTGTTAAGTTCTGCTATGATACTACACCACATATTCTTAATTTATTTTGGAAAGATTGTCTCCATTGTATGAACAATGGGGTGACATATAATAACTTGTATTAGTTGAAAACCTTATTTGTATTAGAATAAAAACATAATTCGATTCAAATGAAGGAGGTGGAAGGATGATTAGCCTCATCAATACAAGAATAATTTAAAGAAATAAACCCTAATTTTAAGGGGAAGGGACCCTGCAAGATTCGGGGCTCCCCACAGAAAAAGAGTGGCAATCATTGAACATTGGTATTATGTATTCTTATCACACCATTAATTTAATTTATAGATTTTGGGAAATGAGTAAGTGGGAAGTAATGAACGGAGAGTTGAGTTGAGATGCCCAAAATCAAATTGCATATACAATTAATAATAATAATAATAATAATATGTTGTGCGTTGTGGGATTTGCTTATTGTTCTCTTTTTGTGAAAGCATCTTATTAGTCAAATAGAGTTGGCTAACTGAACAATAAATTGAGATGGAAAAAAGCAGATCAGTTTTTATTTTCTTATTTTTAATTAATAACTAAAATTAATCACATACAAAGTATTCGACCCAGTTAGAAATATTAGGTTTGATTTTATATATATATATATGTGACAGACAAATACAGATGGAACCAAACTTTTTGGCTTCAGATGCTGTGTATCTTTTCAGATTATTAATTGCTTAAAGTTTTTACTCTGAATCTTTGTTTAAATTATGATTTGCGTAGCCTTTACAACCTCCAGCAAGTAATTAATTAAGACCCGTGCATGTTCATGAATTTATGTCGTATTAGGTTCAAATTTAATTTTCTTTATATATATGTCGTATTAGGTTCAAAGATTATAAAGAGAAGCATTTATCTTTAATTGAGTAATATGTAAGTCTTTACTTCTAGAAATATATACGAATAAATGCATGCATATTGAAAATTTTAAAATAAAGAAGTTAATCATGCAAATAATTTATTTTTTATTTATTTTTAAAAAAGAAAAAAAGAAAGAAAAATTAGGAGACATATTTACTAAACACATTGAATGGTATTCGGGATGTTGAATTAATTATGAGTGTTCATTGCACAACTTAACATTAATTAACCTTTACTCGAACGCTTGTTTTCACAGCAAAAAGAAGCAGAAAAAAGTTTAGTAAAAATTAAGCATTACAGAAGAAGAGCAGAAACACTGACAAGCGTCCAAAAGACTATTATAAAGAGAGACAAGAAAATAAATTTTAAAAAGTTAAATTTAATAAAAAGGGTAAAAATTAATTAATTAAGGCAGACCAGAAACCTAACAATAACATCCTATAATTAATTAAAATTAATTAATTTAATGTGGGGGCTGGAACTGGAAATTGCAGTGGTATAGAGTAACTCAGAGAGGATCTGCCTCCCTCGCCCTTCTTTCAGTAGGCCTCTATTTTTGTACTTTCCTCTTCATTATGTCATTATTATTTATTTATTTATTTATTTATTTATTTGCATTCAAAAAATTAAGGACACTTTTGCAAATTGAAAATGTAACAATTAAACAAAAATTACCCATGAAAAATAGCCAAACGCTTTTGTGCAAAACGCACACGCACACGCACATATACATATATATACACATATATATACATATATTTCTAAATATTAAAATTAATATTGGCATAGGTAAATGAACCATAGGATATTAGCATAAATTTATTAACTCTATGTGTGTGACAAATATTAGTGGCACATGATATAATATGGATATGGTCATACATGCACTACTTCCCAATCTTTCCTGTTCTTTAATTTGCTCCCATTTCACCACTATTTATTAGTCTTTTATGTATTCATTTCCCAACCCTTTTTTCTTTAAAGCTATTGACACTATCGACGAATTAATAAATAGGACCTAATTCATCAAAGTTTTAGTCCATATTTTGGTTATAAATGACAAATTATGACATAAATTTCTCCGTTTTAACAATTTAGTCCCCTTCCTTCCTCTTAGCAATGTACATCAACCAGTACATGGGACTACATTTTTGTCATAATTTGCTCAGGGACGAAAACGTTATTAACCCATCTATTAATTGATAAAAAAAATATTAAACAAAAATGAAGAGGATGCCACCCGTCCCGTAGGTAGGTGTTTTAATAGAAAGGTGATGATATCAAGACTTGGTATTAATTGATAAATAAATTAAAAAATAAAAAGAAAAGAAATTGTGGTGATGGAGTCAAGAATATGATGTGAAACGGTCCCGTATGGGGCACGGGGGGGCTTCTGCAAGTGCTCCAAAACCAAAAAGCTGAATTTTCGTGACTTTCTTTTCTTTTAATTATATTAAATTAAAGTACTTTTGGCTCATAACGTTCTCTACCCCACTTTTCCCCGAAACTATGACATATTACTTAAACTGCCAAACGTGCCCTAACAAATCATATTCTCCTTCATGCCTTCATCACTTATTTTATATATCTGTAACAATTGTTTCTTACATTATAATTTTTCCTTAATTTAATTTTTTATTTAAAAAAATTATAAATGTATATTAGTGTTCATATTTTGTTAAGACGACTTCAACAATTATGTATGTATTAATCACAAATTTATGTGTTCCTTTTTTTTGGTTGAAATTATTTTCCTTAATATATAAATATATATAACAGTATTTAAAAATAAAATACAGGACAATCACGTAAATATTTTGTAAATTATTTATTTATTATTTTAAGGATAGGATAGTAGATAAGGACTCTATCATGAAATCGATTGATAGAAATATTAAATTGATGATTGAAAGGTAATATCCAAGTTAATCATTGTCTAAAAATAATAAAATAATTTATCTTTGAAAAGCTCATATAATAAGACTACTACAGATGATAAATCGTAAATATGAACCCACATGCCCTCCCTTGGATTGCATGTGTAAAACAAAGTTTCATGAGGACAGGAGGCCATAATTAAATAAAAATTAATTTAAGTAAATAAATAAGAACAGATGGACAATTTGGCATCACTAATCAATCATTTTCCATGTAAATTTTATTTAAATAAAGTTTTTAAGTGTTTTTTATATTAAAAAAAAAAAGATAAATAGGGTTTGAACAAGAATGAATGATTGACCGGGTAAGTTTTACACCCCGAGGTAACGCCGGATTCAAGGCCGTAGGATTGACCAATCTGCAAACCCTCACGTGCGATTCCATTTGACGATTTCTTACAACTCTTCTACTTTACTTTGATCTAGAAACTCGCGCCCAGCCCCAGCCCCAGCCCTGCCTATTGCCCTCGTGTATTTTCATTTGATTAATCGCCGACTCGTTCCCAACCAACCGGCATTGTACACTTGCCAACACAAACCACTCTTATTAATATTGCCTTAAATGAAAGATAAATTTCCAGTAAAAGGTAATCCTATGTCACCAAAAATTAAACTTTTATTTTATAATAAGTATATATATATATATATTATATTTTTGTACGAATAATAAAATTATTATGAAAATTTTAACAAGAGTACTGTAACAAATATTTACCCAGACTCATCCAAAAAATTGTAGGAGTAGATATTATATTTATTACAATTCCAAAAAATTGGCATCTATAATTGAAAGAAAATCTGACTAGGATCATAAAAAATCCAAGTCTAAACGATCAAATATGATTTTTAAGGAATGAAATTTCACTGGCATTCATACATGTTGCTTAATTAATTTAACTTTTATTGTTCGTTTATAATCTTAATTTAGTGAATGAATCTTACTGAATGACTCTTATATAATTCAAACGTCACCGTGGTGTCATAACCCAACACGAAGGTCAAACATATGTCACTTTGGCTATTATTGCCGGCACTAGTCTCGCTTCCCAAAGAGAAAACGCCGATGAATCGCCGATCTCTTCCAATAAAAAACTTCCATCTTTATCGATCCTTAACCCCATGATAATAGACAAGCAACTAATCCTCTTGTGTAAAAAATAATTATAAATTAAAGTGTGGGTTGGATTAGACCCCTCGAAAAGAAGAAAAAAATTTAATTAATTGTAACACTACTCTTCAATCATGCACATTTTTAACTTCATCAATCAAAGCCAAATATCCAATCCCTTCTCTCTCAATTGATTCTCCACCAAAGCGCATTATAAAAATCCAATCCTTTTCCTCACTTTTGCTTTAGCCCTAAGCCACATTTTCACTCTTCTTTGCCTTTCGCTTTCCTAACCCACAGAAAAATACTAGTACTAGTTCTGCTACCATTACCATTTCTCTTAAATGCAAAGCGGCGTTGGCAGCAATCGCAGCAGCCAAATCTGACAGAAAACAACGCCCTAGCTTCTCCGTATTCTCCATTACTACACGTACTGCCACTTCTCTTGTTGCATTCATTCCTTCTATAAATCTCTAGTAAGAATACCGAACCGCAGGAACTATCAGCTGTAGAGAAAATCCGATCAGTAATTATGCTGGAAGCTGTGAAATACCTTCTCGGCGCGGTCGGAGCCAGCGGCTACGGCTCCAAAACCACCGCCGAGCAGGTGACCGAGAGTTGTCCCGATTTGATCTCCATTACCGCCATCATCACCGGTAAGTTTACTGATAATAACTTCTACATATATATATATACAAATAATCATTGATCGCTCTAGTCTAGTCTTGATGACTGTGGCGGTGTGTATATTTGTTTCAATAGGTGCCACGTCAGGGATAGGAGCCGAGACGGCTCGCGTGCTAGCCAAGCGAGGGGCGAGGCTCGTGCTGCCGGCTCGCAGCCTGAAGGCCGCCGAGGACGCAAAGGCGCGTATTCTGTCCGAGTGTCCCGGCTCGGAGATTATCGTCATGGCTCTTGATCTTAGCTCTCTAAACTCTGTTCATAACTTCGTTTCAGAGTTTGAGTCTCTCCGTTTACCGCTCAATCTCCTCATGTACGTTAGGTTTCCGTTGCTTTTATTGTTTGGTTGATGAGAAAACGATGGAAAGTTAGGTTCTTTCTTAAAGTTTTTGACTAGAACAGCTCCTTAACCCCTAAATAAATGATTTTATTTGATTTTTTATTCTTTTAATTAATTTATTTTTGTTTTATTGATGATCTAGAAATAACGCTGGCAAGTTTGCACACGAGCATGCACTCTCAGAAGATGGAATCGAGATGACCTTCGCCACTAATTATCTCGGTAATTAACATATTAATACGGATTAATATTAATTATTAAATAATAAACTATTTGTGTGTATATATATATATATTTAGATATATAATATATTAATCAATTAAACAAATTTATGAATTTTTCAGGCCATTTTTTATTGACCAAACTGCTGCTGAAGACGATGATTGAAACGGCAAGAGAGACTGGTATTCAAGGGCGAATAGTGAACGTATCGTCTAGCATTCACGGCTGGTTCTCCGGCGATATGATCCGATATCTCGGGCAGATATCCCGTAACAGAAGGTATAATTACTCAATGACTTGTTTAGTTGGACTAATCATGAAATAAATGATAAGGATTTGACTTACTTTTCGGTTTTTTGTGTAATTTAATCGAATTTTTTGTCTCGGTGTCTCCAGTCATTACGATGCGACACGTGCTTATGCTCTCTCGAAGCTCGCTAACGTTCTGCACACCAAGGAGATTGCTCAGAGACTCAAGGTATACGCGGTTCAGTTATATCTAATTAATTTTGTTTTATTTTATTTAGTTAGTAAAATATTAAAGGAAAATTTGTTTTTTTCTAATTCGCAGCAAATTTTCTTAAATCTGTTTCATATGTTATTAATATATGTAATATGCAGAAAATGGAAGCTAACGTTACTGTAAATTGCGTTCATCCTGGCATCGTGAGAACCCGACTTACTCGAGAACGAGAAGGATTTATAACAGGTGAGATTATATATATATAAAAAACATTTCACGACAGAGTTTCATTTTATTTTTAGCATCATTTAACACTTTTCTGACAACTTCATATTTTTTATGCAGATCTTGTGTTCTTCCTGACCTCGAAGCTCCTGAAGACTATTCCTCAGGGAGCTGCAACGACGTGTTACGCGGCGATTCATCCCCGATTATTAAACGTATCGGGAAAATATTTTGCCGATTGCAATGAAGCTTGGACGTCGAAATTGGGTTCAAACTCAACCGAAGCTGCAAGATTATGGACTGCATCTGAACTCATGGTTTCTAGAGACGCTAAAGCAGCTTTTGACCCACTCAACGGCTGAGATTATTATTGAAGTTAGTTAATTATGATTATTAAGTAGAATTCTAGAAAAAGTTTAGAAACAAAAGAGATCTAGAGAAGTAGCAAGGGATCAGGAATTAGATGAGAGACAAATATATACTAGTGTTAAAATTAATCAACGTATACGAGTAGTAGAAGTAGTAGATCTAGTTCGAGAGATTAAGGAATAGCGATAATCAATGAATTAGATAAACACTCAATATGTTAAATTAATTAGTGTATGTACGTACAATATATGTGGTTTTATGAGTTGGTAGCTTCCTTTAATGGGTTTGTTGTGTACTTAAATTGAAAACAAATCTCATTGCATGCTTAGATTATTAATTATCTTGTTGTAATCATTATAATATATATGTATATGAAGTATATAAGTGTTTTTTTTTTAAAGTGTTTTGATTGGAAACGAAAGAGCTTGGAAACCCTAATCCAAATTGTTATTATTATTATTACTTATTATGATGATTTCTTAAATTTTTTTAGACTAATTAATTAACATATATATATATATATATATATAGGAGAATTAAGAATATGTAAGTGGAGGAATAAGAACATGATGGGGTCGGGTTTGTATCATGTGGTGGTTGATTTTAATTTTAATTTTTAGAAGAGTATCTTTGGGGTAATTGTATGGGACCTACTAACATGCGCTATGGGGTTTGGTGGTGGCATGGGAGGGAAACAAATTAACATAATATAATATATATATATATATGCGCTTTTAAGCTAGAGGAAAATTATAATTCACGATCAAGCTACAACCTATACACATACTAATTAAGTGGTATCATTACTAAATTAATGTTTGTTCTTAATTCTAATTCTATCGCTTAACAATAACAATATATTTACATGTATAATTAATGTATACAATGATAATAATAATAATAACATGTTATTAGGATATAAACTTTATTCATATAAATTGATGTAATAATATTATATTATTGTCACTTATTTTTACATAATTTAAAATTTTGTTATTCGCTCGTAAAAATATGGATATAATACTATATCATCTTAATTTGTTTGCATGAATTAATTTGTATAAATAGTATTATGTATAGTTGTACTCCAATAAAATATGTTATAACTAGCATAAGTCAATATTTAAAAAATGTATTTGAGATTATTGGGTATTTATATATAACTAATAAAGTGCAAAGGTAAAGCGTGGTAAATATCAATTTTTTTCTTAGAAACTAGTGTTTATCATTCACTCTCACTTTTCAGAGTTTGTAAAATGATATATATATATATATATATATATATATATATATATATTTGATTTCTTTCTCTATTTCAAGTTTCGTGCATCTTTTTATCAAGATTGAATTTATGATGTGCACATGCATGGACCTCTCTCTAGATCTTCATTAATTTCCCTTCTTGTACAAGTACTCACCTGTCCATACCTAGATAGCTAACTACATCTCATGATCACAATTGTTGTTCCACATATTTAATTAATATTAATATTATTGTAATAATTAAGTTTCATTTTGTTTGCGAGTTCCCATTTCTTTGCTTGGGACCTATATTAATTTCTTTACTCTTTGAGGGTGAAGGGCCCAAGCAAGCCATTGTTGATTATTTGGTTCACATTTCACATATGTCATGTAATATCCCTCTCATGCACATGCACTATTCATTTACATACAGGTATATAGTGCATATTTGATTAATATATATTGGCTTCAATCAATTTGAAAACTTATAAGGTCTAAAAGTAATTGCATTGCATGCATCGTTTAAATTAGAAAGCTTTGAGCCTATTGATCACCGTAGCAATTAAACAGCAGCGGGGCACGTGAATTTCCATAAGGATATATAATTTACCATAGGCTTCGAGAATAATTTCATAATCATTGATATTGGATATATTCAAAACTCTAACTAACTAGTAGCTTTTTAAAAAATAGAAAAAATTTCATAATTTACAATCAATTTATTTAATAATATTCTTTTTCCAGGTTAAATTCTCACATTTAAATTATGTGTTAGCTAAATGTACTAATTATTCATCTCCTTACTATATTACATTTATTATAGTTTATTTCTTTACAAATATTTTAATCCAAATAGTCTTATTACTCCATTTTTACTTTTTTGAATTATTATTGTTTCTACGTAATTCTCGTGTATATAATTTTGAGTCTCATAATCTATGGATAAAAGTCTTCGTATATTTATGATAAATGAGAAGCGGTTTGCGGATTAAAGACATAACCGACATGTCGTTTGTATCCATTAAAAATAGACGGTAAATCGTTTCTATGGGCGAGTGATAAACGAGCCTTGTTTATCTGTAAATGGGCCGTCTAGTTCCTCATACGCACGAGTAAAGGGCCCAAGACTAATTGTGCTTTTCCAAAAGCCCATTCATGGTAAAAGACTAATGGGCCCAAAACAATTTGGACTTTATTGAAAGTCCAAAATTTGTCCATGGCCACAAGTCTTTAAACCCTAATTTTCCCAAAAACCCGAACAAAATCCTTTAATCCTCAAAACCTTGAATAGCTCTTGACTCGCACACTCGAGCCACCGCCACCTGAAAATGGCGGGCTTCATCCCTGAAACAATACAGAAAATATTTACAGCAGAAGCCCTCCGCTCGGCCGCCAAACAGTCGGAAGGATGCCTTGTCGTCCCCGTCCGCCTCCGCCGCGCCATTAAAAAATACCTCAGAGGTTTCACAACTGTTTATCAATATATGTGCTAAAAACATAATTAATTATATGAATTTTGTTTTAATTTTTTTTTAAAAAAAATTATTTTAGAGCAAGAAGAGCCACACATGAAGAGGAAAGTGTTGAGGTTGTCAGAATCATTCAACGAAATCAAGGAAGTGAATCTGATGCTGACAGAGTCGACTTCAAAGGAGCTTTTCGAGGACCCTTTAAAATCTATGGAGCAATCCAAGCGGTGGAAGATCAAAAGCGCTTATGGGGATGTTGGTCTCAAGTACAGAGACGATGAAACTATTGCCTATATTGCTTCTAGAATGCCCAGCTGTTTACTCTGCTTGTTATAGAGTCCTCACTGAGGTATTAAAGATTCAACTTTGTGGGAAATTTTACATTTTCTTTTGGCATGATTTTAGTAATTATATGTACAAATGAGTTTTTTGGTATTATTATTCTCTTTTTCTGTTCCTATGGTTCTCACGAATGAAGAGATTACCTAACTCGTGTAATGTATAAGGTATTAGTTTTAGTCAACAGTTTGAAAATTTTTAGATGAAAAATTTTTGTTAGCTGCCATTTCTGATAGCTTACATTTTCTTGGCAACAAAAAGAAGTATTAGGGTTTTCATTTGGAAAATTTTTAGATATATTATTGATTTATTTGAGTTGGCGCTGATTAAACATAAGAAGTGAAGATATTAGCTCAAATTAGTCATCATAATATAGCTCACTTGAACAGCGATTTTTTAATTTTCTGGTGTTCAGATTTAAAAGATTCTGTGAATTCATCATTATTTTTTTATTATTAGGTTCGCAGGAGGTTACCAGGTTTCTCTCCAGCAAAAGTATTGGACTTTGGTGCTGGAACTGGTTCAGCTTTCTGGTGAGAACTGGTGTATCTATGTTTCTGCAGATTGAGATAATGTGGTGCTTTTAAGCTTTTCTTCATAGTAGTGAACTTTCGTGAAATTTGGATGAAATGTTCTCAGGGCCTTGAGAGAAGTTTGGCCTCGGTCTTTGGAAAAAGTGAACTTGGTGGAACCATCCCAATCAATGCAGCGAGCAGGTCAGAGCCTTATACAAGGTAATTACTAACCTGCAATCTCTTACCATTTAGTTGATTTACTGTTGCTAAAACTATCCTAGATGGTGGAACAGCCTAGTATTCCTGCAGCCCTTTGCATTTGCACAAATGATCAATATCTGTTATGTTTATAGATGGAAGTTTGAAAATTGTGGAATGTCGGGGTTCATGAACACTGCAACATGTCCTTTCAGTGCAGATGTATTGATTATAAGATTACTTTGGTGAATGGGATGCCCTTTAAGCAGTTGAATGACTAGCTTTTATAACTATTGTATGATTTGCATTTTTTATTTTTATATTTTATTTTTCCTCAAATTTAGACAAGAAGGACTGTACAAGCAAGATTCTGATGTTAATATGTCATAATTATCTTAGGTCTGAAGGATTTGCCCCTTATACATAGCTATACCAGCATTCAAGCACTAACTAAACATATCAGCAAGTCTGAGAGGGAACATGACCTTGTAATTGCTGTAAGTTGTATTCTCCAAGATTCTCTTCTTGTTTGGGCCTGAAATTGTTTCATTTTGACTGGTGCTAATTAATGTTGATTGTCTTGGTAATGGGGTTAAGTCTTATGTGCTTGGAGAGATACCGTCACTGAAGGACCGAATTACAATAGTGCGCCAACTTTGGGATCTTACACAGGGATGTTCTGGTAAGATTTCAAGTTTATCTATGAGTTTATATCCCACTTTATTTAATTATACATGAAATAGGAATTTTGATGATTTACATGACTATGTAAATGTATACTGTCTTACTTTGTTATAGTGAACTGTTTTTGTTTCTAATTTTCTGTCTGACATGTTTCTCTTTGATCTTTCTATATTCAAATGTGGGGCAGGTTTTACTTGAACCAGGAACACCGCAGGGATCTAGTATCATATCTCAGATGCGATCTCATATATTATGGATGGAGAAAAGGGTGAGTTTGTTATATGCTTTGGAGAATGTTTGGTGTTAGTTATTTATATTTGTGCTAATTTTTCCTATATTGATTTGATACGATGCTCATGATTTCTTAGAAATCCCGCAAATCTGAAAACCATAAATCTAAAGATGCAAAGAAGGAAACTTCCAAGGACTTGGTGAATCTGAGAAGTGGTGTACATATAGTTGCTCCTGTGAGTACAGGTTTTGTCTTGCATACTTTCCTCCTGGCCAAGCTAATGTGCTGCCCTGACTCTGCAACCCTTTTTCCCTTCTTGTGCCCTTTTCTGGGTGAAATAAATGATTCTTTTGATGTAGTGTCCTCATGATGGGCGTTGTCCATTGGAGAATTCTGGAAAGTACTGTCATTTTGCTCAGCGCTTGCAGAGGACAACAACACAGCGCGCTTACAAGGTTTCTCCTTGACCCATTTTTCATATTGTCTATTCATGAAAGATTCACATATCTAACATTATTAAGAACAAGCTAGGAAATGGCATTTTTGATATGCTAGAGACTTTGTACCCACAATAACATTATGATTCCTTTGACAGAGTTACCAATCGCATCTTTGATATTTGCATTCTAATTGATTTGGTTTATCATTGTTTCTCTGATGCCAACAGGGTTTTAGAAATCTGTCAGGATATCTCACAGGACATCAAACATATATATATTTTTTCTTCTATTCTTATCTCCTTTTTATCCATGTGTTTGGCAGCATTCAAAGGGCGAGTCTTTACGTGGATTCGAGGATGAAAAATTTAGCTTCGTTGCCTTCAGACGTGGACAAAGACCTAGGTTAGTAATCTTTTAGTGCTGTCTGAAATTTGTAAATAATTTATCTAACCATTTTATTCCTGTCCCATCTCAGTAGCATTAGTACTAGTCTTTCTGAATTTCGCTTGTGGTTTCGCTTTACTTCAAGCAGGGAACCTTGGCCACTTGATGGTATAAAGTTTGAAACTTTGAAGGAGCAGCACGCCAATAGAAATCCAGAAGATCTTGAAATTGACTATGGTACATCTCGCACCCTCCATCCCTCTATTTCCTAGAGCCCATTGTTGTCAAAATGTTTGGTCGGCTAGATGCTAACATGCCTGCTTGTAATTTTTTTTTAATTAGAAAAGCTATCAAATCTTATTAATTCTAATGTTTTCTTCTTGGCCATGACAGAGGATCTAATGAAACAATCTGAAGCTGAACTTGTGCCATACGAGAAAAACAATAAGGTCTATTACGAGTCTGATGCAAATGAACATGATGTCGATGATGGTAATGAAGATTGGGAGAGGAAAGAAGAAGAAACAAGCCATGCTGATCTTGGCGGCGGCTGGGGAAGGATTATTTTCAGTCCTGTTCGAAGAGGCAGGCAGGTAGCAATGGATGTTTGCCGATCAATTAAAAGCGATGGCTCAGAGGGATCATTTCAGCATCTGGTCTTCACACGAAGTAAGAATCCTACATTACATCGTCTGGCACGAAAATCTCTCTGGGGTGATTTATGGCCTTTCTAAATTAAAATTTACATTTTTCTTTTGTTTGATGTTACCTGTAATCGCTAATCGCTAATGTAAATATAAATCTTGTATGCTCATTAATATTCTTTTTTGATATCGCAATAAGAGGAATGGTGGCTCCTCGATACATGGGACTACTTGAGAGCTACATATTTTGCACGTCTACATAAATCAGCCAGCAACAGTATCCCAATTGGGACCGCAGGAAAGCAGTAACTAGCATTCAACTCAAGATTCCGTCGTAGATTTTGAGTGAAAACGAAAAAGAAATACACCACAAATTTACTAGGTTTTGAAGAGAAAAATTAAATTAAAATGAAAAGGATGTCGGCAAAGCAATGAGCGCACCTTTAACATTTAATCTAAAGAGGAGTGAAGCATGAAGAATTCTGTACTCCACGTTGAAAATGGCTCTGTATACCTGTGTATATATGTGTGTGTACTATATGTTATATATGACGGATGGCTTATTTATATGTGAAAAATTACAACAGAAGAGTTAAAAAATTATTACAATCAAAGAGAGTTGAGAGAAATTGTACCGTAGTCTTACCCTACCTAAACATTTATGTAAAACAAACAATTACATGGATATAGAGGAGAAAATGAGGAAGGTAGGCACGTGAAACTCTAAGCAAAATGGCTTTCATCTTCTATTGCAATCTGGCTAACTAGCTTAGCTTCGCTTAACTACATTATGCATACTAAAATTCACACCGAAAACCAGACCATGGTACTTATTTTTAGTAGCCTACACCTGCAGTCAAACCAGAAGAGAATCGGCGAAGGAATCTAACTGTTGGCTTTGGTCCTCGGAATTATTCAGAAGTTGCTCATATTCCTCAAAGATTTTATCTAACATCTTGTAATCTTCTTCTTCCGGAAAAAAATCTACCATTGAAATATCGCATGCATTATTCTTCAGACTGCAACTTTCTTCTGAAAATGGTGCCTCTTTATTATTAGTTTCTCCAAGATCAGACCAACATGAAGAACCTAAAGCAATATTTCCTTCCCCATTTCTACGGCTAAGAAAACTGCTCAAACTGCCGTTTCTTGTGATTGAATATGGAGATATCCTGCTGGCTTTTGGCAGATAGACTTTTATCTTCGTAGTTTCATCTTCATCATTGTTTGTTTCGTCTTGCTTCTTCTTGTTCTTCGTCATATGTTTGGACTGATTTCTCTCCTCCTTATTCTTCTTCTTCTGCTGAGATTTTGCTGGTTTGGGAGTTTTTTCTATTCGTTTTCTGAGATGGGAATTCCAGTAGTTTTTAATCTCATTGTCGGTTCGACCAGGTAATCTTTTAGCAATGAGAGACCAACGATTACCAAGAAGAGAATGAAGCCGGAGAATTAAGTCTTCTTCATCAGAAGTTATGTTTCCTCGTTTGATATCAGGACGCAAATAATTCATCCATCTTAGCCTGCAACTCTTCCCACACCTAAGCAACCCTTCAAGGCAATATTATTGTACAAATTAACCAATCAAAATAATTAACTAAACAAACAAAATCTAAACAAAATGCGAGCAGGAAATGAAAGATATTTACCAGCTTTTTTAGGCAAGTCTCTCCAATGTCCTTCTCCATTTGTTTGAATGTAGTTAATAAGCAAATTATCTTCCTCGACACTCCATGGACCTCTATGCAAACCAACCTTAGAGCAACATGGACTTCTTCCCATCTCTCTAAATGTCTGCACTTTTCAAACACAACTGCACTGAACCCGTAAGGGAAGAAAGCGTGAATGAATGATTACAAATCTGTTTGCACCATTTCAAAACCCACAAGTGTGCATGAATCATTTATGAAGGGTAAAAAACAACATCACATGCACAAGAGTTCGAGGAGAAGTAGAGAGAATATATAGCTAGCTTAGCAAGCGCGAGAAAAGAAGAAAGATAAAGGCAGAGATAGCGCTGCACTGTAAATTAATGGAATATACAGTCAATGTTTCATGGGTTTGAATTATTTGTTGCCAAAGGCGGTAAAAATCAAAGCTCAACTACCTTTCTTTATCCGTCTTTAGATTCACAGTATATATATGTGTGTGTGTGTGTGGGGTACAGTATAAATGCATACTAAACACTCTCAAATTTAAGATTTAACTTTCCACGAGTAATTTAATAGCGAGTACATATCTCCCTTCGCAATGCAATCATAAAGAAGGGCATGTTAATTTTGAAGTAAATTTCATTTAAATAGGATTGCCTAGATTAGTTAAATATACAATTAAGACTCCTTATTTAATTTTAAAAAATTACAATGTAACGAAAGTGATCAATATTTTCTCATGTGTAATTCTCCAATAATTTTCCAACTTAAATAATTTAATTTAATCTAGAATGTCGGATAATGGTGATTTTGGTTTAATCTTGAATAAGGTAGTCTTCCAGTTGTTCCGAGAATGTTATGGCTGAAAATTCAACGAAATGAAGTAAGTTGACTATTTTGTTGTTTCTCGAATATATATATATAACCCCGACATTACGTGTTTTAATTGGTGCTTTCCAGCTGGATACAAGGCTACAACTGCCTACGTACCGATAGATAAGCTAGCTAGTTATTTGAGACGGAGAGCCACCGGGACGACGACGGTGGAATTTTGTAATTCGGAGTAGCAAAAGCTAAACATCTCAATCTTAGCACTGAGTGAAATTTATAAAAAAGAAGGGGGAGTGGGGAAACCTTAACCAAAAAGTCGACAATAACATTACGACCGCCGTAAAATGAACAAGTCAAATTCTTGTTCATTATTTTTTAAAAAATCAATCAATCAATCATTCATTAAATTCATCGATTATTTTAAGAGGACATGTTTCTTTGTTAATGACATGATTAAAGATATGTATGAGCTTGACTTGACCCACAAAAATTAATCGGTTTGATGATCATACAAACGGACCCAATAATTATGATTTGTGATTCTGCTTCTGCTTCTGCTGCTGCCTTTTTTCGTGGTAAGTTCACTATAAATTGTTCTCTTTGTTAGCGTTTTAAGTTTTCTGTCCCGCATTCTACCTTTTTTGTTTTAGGAAACCTGCATGGTTTGACATTAATGCTGCGTTTGGTTTGAAAAATCAATGCGCAATGAACATTAATTGTAGCATGGAAAACAAACAGAAATAAGTTGAAAGTGAAAACAAACGGTAAAGAAAAATCCAGAAACTAGTGCAACCAAAAACTACGTGATGGAGGTTATAAATATCGCCCCCCACGTGTCTTTTCACATCATTCATTTGTTTCAGCACCACAGCGAAGACAGCAGAACAGAAATGAAAGAATCATATGATGAACAATTATATCATATTATATTTATATATTCATTACAAAAGCCAACTTTTGAAAACCGGCCACAACTGGAACTACATTTGTGTGAAGAAAAAATTATAATAATAAAATCATCTCTTGTTATCTTTATATGTTATCTGTACCGTGGAGTGCACATGCACGGAAGGCCATATGAACATAATAATGATGATAATAACCTTGGCTACATGTGCAAAAATTTGAATCAGCGTCTTCAAAATGCCCAACAGCCAAAGCAAATTCCTGAATGTGTTAAAGGTTTCAAATGCGAATAGGTAAACCATAATTGAGATAGGTTCTAATCCTTCCATCCCAGCTTGCAGTAACGATCACGAGACCCCACGAGTGAGGAGAACTTAAAATGCTCTGGCAAGCACTCTTCAGAAGTTTCAATTTCGATTTACAGAGTGGAGACACTGCCTTCGGACTTGCATCTGGAAGTTTCTCCTCCGGCCAAGTTGCAGCACCCCGAGTCACGTACTCCAACAAAAATCCGCGTGCATGAGAAAAACAATCCGATGGAGAGTGAGGCGTATTTTGGTCTGACTCCCCATCTAGATTGTGATGCTTCTGCCCATTTTTTAGATCATTTCTCTGCATATCGCTACCCAGTGTTGGGGATGGAAGTGTTCCCAGCATCGTTTCCATGCCAAACCAAGGTACAGCAATCGATGCATTGCTGGAAAGGAAACTCTCACAAGAGGAAATGCTCTTTCCTCGGGAAGAAGATTTGTCCTGATTTGTGTAGTTCCAGATGTAAATGTTCGAATCCTCGCTGGCTGAGACCACATGTTTCCCATCTGCAGTGAAAGTTGCAAACATTTGGCTTCCTGCAACTCGATAGCCTGATGCTGGAAGAGGAAACAACTTAATAGTCAACTCCAGAATAAATAAATGAAAAAGAAAGCAAATACAGCAACGAAAACCTACCCTTGAATTTGCAAATGACGTCTGCCCCAGAAAGTACTCGGACTAGTGAATCTGCAGATGTGACAATTACTTTGCTGGGATCACTTGGAGAAAACTACAAATCAAATAACCATAACTAAGTATTTCTCCAGCTAAATTGATGAGAACAAGCTGAAACAAATTAATCAGAATCTTCAATATAATAAGGAAATTAAACTTTAACCACCTGAAAGCCAGTTATTCTCTTGCCTGGTAACTTCTTTTTGCCCTGTAAGCATACTTGTGTATGCTGATGCAATTGATTATCTGTCCCAACAAAAAAAAGATCAGTTAATATTCAGGCAGGTCATTATTGTGTAAAATCTTTGTAGCTAGTAGAATAAAACTCATATCATTTCTATAAAAATATAATGCATTACACTACAACTCATATCAGAAAATCCATCTCATGTAAAATCAGTATCATTGAAACAGCGGGTTTCTCCATTTTAGATACTGTGCTATGCAAAAGCTGTAAAATCATCATAACAGTCGGGTTTCTTATGTTCTGCATTTCATCAAGAGCACCGAAGTTATTCATGAACACAACCTGAATAAAAATGTCAACTACAGATATATGGATATACAGGGAAAAGAATATTTAACAAAGTTATCTTCTGTTTAAAATATTTTAGATCACTCAATGATCTAACAGAAATACAAATAAAATTACAACATCAAACATTCCAGCATCATCTGCCGAACAGGCTTTGCAGTATAAACAAAGATAAGTCAGCTTCAAGTCATACATATGCGTACCTATAATATCATAGAAACGGCAGTTGCCAATCATGGAACCCACAATTCCTCCCTGAAATAATCAAGCAAGGAGATTTTTTAACAAAAAAACTTTCAAGAAAAAAAAAATTATTCATTGTCCAGAAACTAGAAGAAATTCATCCAACCTTTCCATCTGGGCGATAACATACAGCAGAGACTATCTCTCGTATATCAGTGTAATCAACAACCCGACAACGACGCACTTCCCAGATGCGAACTTTCCCATCAATTGAACCGCTAATGAAATAATTATCATCCACAGGATTAAAAGCAACGCAGGTCACTGCATTAAGAACAACAATATTAACATATCAACCTCAGAAATTGAGAGAAAGAAATGAAATCACAACCACACACGTCAATAAGCATTAACCTGTCGGTCATTAGTTTACAAAGAACTGCGCTCAAGTAAGACGCTCACCATAATTATTATGAGAAAAAACTCTCAGGCATCTGTTACATCCCACTTGCCATAGACGAACTGTCTTATCAGCAGAGGATGACAGCAGAAACTGCAGTGTGTACAAAGAAGACACAAGCAACATTAGTTTTACATTGTTCAGGAAACTATCAAGGTTGATGATTCAATTACATCAAACTTCTAGAAAATGACCGGAGGTTTTATTATGAAACGATCAAGCCCAGTAACATTGTTTTTGAGTCGAAATAATACACACCCCATTCTTAGACCATGAGAGATCCAGAACCTCACTGCTGTGTCCCTGGAACTCATGCAAAGGCTGCTCCAATAAGCGGAAGACCTTTGGTGGTAAAATGACGCAAGTCGAGTCTGATGATTTTCTAAAATTCTTTGTCTTATCTACTTTTTCTTTATCAAGATCAAAAGGCGTCAGCTGTGAAAGATGATTTATCGTGAAGTACAGACATGAAGGATCAACATCTTGAATATCAAATCTGTCCAATTTCTCATCTTCAATGACCTTCCACACCCGCACAGTACCATCTTCACCGCCACTAGCCAAGTATTGCCCATCAAGACTAAACTTCATTGTTAAAATTGACCCCTCATGTGCCAGAAATTCCTGTCCAGTATAAAGTGATGATAGTTCCTTTGATCGTTTTTTCAGTGGATGTACGCGAACTCTTCGCATCCTTGCCCCCAGTGTTAATTCATGATCACCGGTCTTCGAACTAGCAGAACCCTGCCTGTCAATAATACGTGCCACAGCACCTAATTTCTTTAACCAACCCCTCTTCACTTTCCTTTTTCCATCAACCAAATCCGTTGGCCCATCATCTCCTCTACCCAGAAGTCGCTGAACCCATGGAGATGATGACCCAGAAGTTCCCACAAACTCATCAAAACTAACTGATCGACTTGAACCAGATTCCCGTAGTCTGTTCTGTATCACATCTTGAACATTGTTGCCCACTGCCAACTCCCGTCCCTTGTCTGAATTCTTGATTCCATGTGCAAAGTTATCCTCCAAAGCGATATTTTCTGACAAATCCTGCGCTTCACATATCTTAGAAGAAAAGGAAGATTGTCTGAAGTAAATCCCGTCTCTCAAACCGGAAGTCCTTAACACCGCCCCACTATTTTCTGTAACTCTATCAATATCCAGCTGAATGTTATCATATGAAACGTCATCTGAATCCTCTGTATCCATCAAATTCCGATCTAAACTCAAACCCATCAGTTTTAAAAACTTCCGCCGTCGCTCATAAACACTTTCAGGATATTTAGTCCAAATTTCATACTTCGAATAAGCTGAAACACTATTGACCAATTCAACACTAGAACTACAGCCCTCAGAACAACCCGAATCACGATCAGACACAGAAGAAATCTCTTCGCGGGTATCGAAGAATTGATCTTCTTCCTCTTTGATATAACCACCCGCCATTCTTCTTCTGAATGAAGTCTCAACCCATGAAATTCTGAATCCAGACAACCAGAAAAAGAAAAAAACTTTCTATCAAAGCTTGGCCTAGTTACAAACTTTTCAATTAAACGTAACAAACCCAAGACATAAATTCAATCAACAAACACGAATCCATAAACTTGAAGATGGAAACATGAAGCACAGATCTTTTAACAAATTATTCAGTCCACAGAGATGACCAAACAATTGACAGAAACAAAGTTTCCAACCGCCCAAAAGGGAAATTAACAATCGAAGTAGAGCATTTTGCTAAAATCGCAAGAAAAGAAACACAAATAAATGAATCAATAAATCAACAAATCATAACCGAAAACTTCCGAGACAAAACAAAGGAGGAGATATACTCACCTGGGTCAACATGAAATTCAGGTCAAACCCCAGAAATCTATGAGGATTCCCACTTCCAAAATACCCTCTCCGGAAAAAAAAAGGTTGCAAAGTTCCCACTTGGAGAGGCAAAGCAAAACATTAAAACACCATTAAAAAAAGAATAAAAAACAGTATTTCATTGAAAAAACAAGAATGGAAAGGTCAAAATAGCCTCGGGTTTCGGGGTCAGTACGAAGAACAGAGCAGAGAGTTAGTTCCTTAAAGATGAAAGTAGATTTATTATTTTTGTTTGTTCTCTTCTCTTCTCTTCTCTCTCCATTCAGGTTACTGTAACACGCAAAATTCTTACGCTTGTTCGATTTGGTTGGTTGGTACTTTGGTCTCCTTTGGGAATATGACCTTTTTTTAAGTTTTGGTTTATTTTAACTGTGTTCTGTTTTTTCCCCCAATTACTTTATTGTAGCATTGCTTTGACCAACGGTGTGCTACTACTACTATTTTTTTTTTTAATTTCTCTTTTATTTTTTGAATTAATGTTTTAAATATTTATATATGGATGTATAATTTTGATCGAGTTAATTTTCTTTACGAGAGCATCAATTTCATTTTGTGACTTTGACTTTGATTCTTTTAAATTGTGAATTGGGTCGAAATTCGTAAATTGCTCAAGTGTCAACTCACGAGTTTGACTTTGAATTTCTTGTTTTTTACTAGTAAGACTCT
Organism: Melia azedarach; assembly: GCA_028052125.1. NCBI lineage: Eukaryota > Viridiplantae > Streptophyta > Magnoliopsida > Sapindales > Meliaceae > Melia > Melia azedarach. The sequence goes on along the minus strand of CM051401.1, from coordinate 511,906 downwards.
ATCAATTGTCTTTTCTTTAAAAGAATAAAATCTTTTACTATGAAATGAATAGCGCGTAAGGAGTGAAATTTGATGAGAATTTCAGATTTATTACTTTTATAATTTGTAATACTTATTCATATTTGAAATTTCCTTACTTCATAATATGTTATTGAAATTCCTTTTAACGGAAAAAAAAAAGAATTTCATTAACTCGAATTGCATCAAGTATTTTAATTTTCAATAAATTTGAATTTTTCAAATTTAAAAGTCGGTATTTTTATTCGTTAAAATACAGACAATAACTCACATAAAAAGAAAAATCAAATTCAATACATTGATCACAACTTTTGTATAAAAAAATATATTATCAATACTTTCATTAAAAAAAGAGATGCAAAAGGATGGACTAGTTGAAGGCGATTAGCTATAACATGTTGTGTATAATAATGATTTCAAAATCAAATCATAAAATATGATTGGTTAGCACACCTACCATCATAACATCGTCAATGGCAACCATCCCATCCATCCTTCTTCCTCAAGTTTGATGATCAATAAATCACCAACACACATGAAGTTTGATGATCAATTTTTTATACATATATATATGCCCACAACGAGTCGATTCAACGTTACTCCATCCAATTCCATCCATTCATTAGACAATAATATGATATTCGGGAAATTGTGGTCAATAATGGACTGTCGCTAATCAATGGAGGTCAAAGATGGCAACTTGTGTCACCTAATTTTCATCAACCCCATCTAAGATCTACAGCACAATGTCTCAGACTTCATTCAACAAGACAAATCAATGAAATTAAGAGGCTGGAAAAATCCCTTTTATTTATTTATTATTATCTAAATGCAGCAAAAAGTAAGCTACTGTTTGCAGAATTGTCTATAGGGAAGAAGTTATGCGGATGCATGCAGCATGCATGTACATATAATGTAAAGCAAACAAAATGGCTTCCATTATTATTACCAAATTTAATGGCTTGTCTTTTTGCCTTGTATGTTAGAATGATGAATTCCCTTCTGCAGCCTTTTGCAGACAACAAATGACTTAAATATTATAACGACCTTTGCTTTGTCCCCCGCCCCAGAAGGAGAAGAAGAAGAAGAAACAACAACAAAATTAAGAAAAAAAAGAGGGGGGTAAGAGGAATAATTTACTTTATCCAAATACATATCAGATCATTGAGCAACAACATTTGATTGATTATTTGTGCATCGGTTTTCATTGTAATTTTTTGTTTAAAAGAAAATATGGTGTTCAAGTCGCATCATCATCTATTGCATCATCACTTAGATAGGCTACCGACCCACGATAAATCTCGCATCAAAAGCCGACTCTTGACTTGGTGTATGGTATGATATGAATGAGAAATCTTTTTAGGAGGAGTTGGTGGTTCAATAACTCATGAATCATATTAAAATAGTATATGTGCATTTCAAAGATTGCAACTAGTGAGAGAGCAATTTTTCCTTCTTTTTTTTAATTTATTAAGGTTAAGAAATTGGAGATGTGGATGGCGTTGGTCAGGCCTCATTCAACAGCAATGCAGCACCCAGCTGGATTTTTTTGAACAGTTAACAACGTTAGTGGGCCGTTTGAAAAATTCTAAGAGCAAACAAGAATTGTGGGTCTCAATTTCATGCTTATTGTGTTTCGTACACAAACAAGTACTAGATACAGAGTACAATTGCACACGAGTCTTCGAATCACCATTGATTTTCTGCGAGTGTAGGTCGCTCGAGGGTTGGAATTTATGTCAATAACTAGAATGCGTACAAAGTGTTTGTTAAAATGTCAAGCTCAATAATGACCACGCGGCAATAACATACTAATTACTAGCAACGCAATTCCAATTTCGTAGCTGTTATGTGGTCCGCGTGAGAGTTGCAGATCCTGCAAGTTCAAGCCCAGGCTCACCCAGGGAGCCCATGGAATGACAAGCCCTTCAGGCCCATAATACAAAAAAGTTGATTCCCTGCAGGATCTTGAAAACACTCCCGAATTTTAATGAGAAATTAAAAATAGAAAAGAATAAGCTTACGAAAATGCGCTTTGTTGTTTTTGGGTGCTTCAACTCCAGAAGCAGTCATTTATGCTTTATTTGGAAATATCATGTCGTGGATTTCATTTTTATATTCTCTCATGACTCGTCCCAGTGGCCACGGAAAATGTGAGCCTCGGATCTAATCTCTTAGGTTTGGTCTACCAAAGCAATGCTTAAAAATGGAAAAGGAAAATACGACATGAATTTCAAATTGTTACCATTCTATTATTATCATTAATTTTTCTGTCTTTTAATTTCTTCCACTACTGAGGTGTCTACGTCACTTCCCAACACCATGTGACTGGGATCGGGATCTTCAAATGGTGTAGAAGAAATCATCTCGTTCCTTAATTTAACGATACACTTTGGCAATAAATCATTTCAAACAACAAGCCGAAACATTATCTTTCCGACAACTACCTAGACTTATTTAGGTTATCCAAGTTAAAATTGCACTCTAGTCCCTAAAATTTTTTAAAAAAATATCACTTTAATCATATAATTTCTCATATTAGTCACAAATATCCCAAGCATTTATCCTATTATTCACTTTGGTTGAGTCACTTTTTTACTTTCTATCTCCGGACCAAACTCTCCGTTACTTTCTTTTATTTAACTCAAGGGTAAGATGAAAATATGGCTAATGCTAGAAATTTCAATGCAATAACATGATAGTATAGGGGAAACAGTTGGGATGTTTGTGAGTAATAACGGAAATTACTCCGTTAAAATGATATTTTTTAAAATTTTAAGGACTAAAAATTATCCAAGACAGGTATTATTTTTTTTAAAACAGTAAGCGAAATTTTCTCTACTTTCCAGAGTTCAAAATTATCTACGACTATGGGTATTATTTTTTATTCGGGTCAAGAAGACTACTTAGACTGGGAAAAATTTGTGATCCAAAAAAAGCAGATTCTTGCTTAGAATTCCTGAACTTTCTCCTGAAAATTACGCACTCCCTGGGGAATAATATCAAACTAGGTGGTCCTCCTCTGAGGCGCCGGCCTTAGGCTACTACTGCAATCATGCCGCTTTCTAAAGCCGCGTTTGGCTCCACAGCAAAATTATTAAAATCTCACGTTATTAGTTTTGCCACGTGGTACGCACACCGCCATCCCCTCCGTTGATTCACCTGATCAAAGATAAAACTTCCCTCCGTGGCCCACGTAACTGGTAGTATACCATAAGGCAACGAATTTATTACAATACTTCGGTGGACATCCAACTCATCAGGGATTTAGTGGGTCCCCTAGGAAATCTCCCGCACCAAGAGATTGAGGCAAAATCAAATGCCTCCCTTCAAGTTTCGGAAACTATGAATTTATGAAAAGATTTGGACAAAGACTCACTTACCTTCCCTTCCCTGCAGCCGTGCCATCGGTGAATATATATAGTTTGTTGACTGTTAATGAAAGGGGATATTTTTGTAAATACAAATACTTTACTCTTTTACATCTTCAACAGTAACATTACTGTCGTCACCGTTAACGAAATCCTTATTCCTCAGCCCTTTCGACCCAACGCCTCTAAGCTGTTGTTTTGTATTATCGAAGCAGAAATTTCATTTAATTTTGCTTCAAATTAAAGAGATAGAGCTTCATAATATCCATGATTGACCAAAAATTCCTGCTTGTCCATATTGATACCACTTCTTTAAATGTTTGAAATTAAACTAGAAGCCCTTAATTTCTCGTCATATTACATTTATTCAAATTAATAAATCATATGAATCTTGGGAGATATTGGGTTCAAGTAGTCAGCATGTTGAATGATGAGAACACGAGTAACTATTCGATAATCCAATGTAAAGAAGAAAAAAAGGGCGGAGACAGAGAGATTATCTTAGATTTGCCTTTTATCAATTTGATTTTACAGCGAGCGAAGACAACAAAATTTACCTGGTGTGTTTTGTAATGCTATAGTACAATTACTGTTTGGTCGATGAGAAAGGGGAGAGAGTTAAGGGCAATGAAAAGTGATTGGAATCGTGGAACGCTAGTAGTAACACTGGCAAATATAAAGTTTTGGATTTTATGATTTTTTTTTTAATTTTTTTGATGCATTAGATTAATTTTCCTTCGTATTGCTATATTTTTCTGGAATTGAATTGGAGATTTGTTAAGCAATATTATTCAACTTGTTTTAGGTTGTTTCAAGAACCAATTATAAATTCGAGGATCAATTATAGTCATTTGCTCAAATCTTTTCAACATATTAATAGTTTTCCAGACTTCAACAAGAGAAAAAAAAACTCCATAAATTTAATCAGTTCATATCCAATTTAAGCTGCTTTTCGGCCATTACTTTGCCATGCAAATATATATATTGCGACTTTTATGTAATAATTTTTAGACGCCAAAGGGGGGATAGAAATTGCCCTAATACATAAATTTGAGATGGAGATTAGTTTATCTAAAGTGTATCATAACTAAAATATTTTAGAGATGAGCTTAATTTTAATATGATTATTTTTTTTTATTGAACCATGAATAACGCCAAAATTTAAAAAGGCGTTGTAATTTTTAATTTTATATGAAATTGTATCTCATGTCATTCATTGTAGGATTACAATGCAAGAAATGCAAATATAGATATAGAAATGGTTTTGTGAGAGGGGAGTGTAACAAGTTGGGTAACTTGAGGGGCATAAATTGACGATGACGTGGAAACCACTAGCACATGCGGTCCACGTCAACAGGGAGCCAATCACGTGACATCATCATGTGAGGAAGCAAGTAAGGTTGTAAGGGAATTTTCGAAGATCAGATCAGACGGTTGTGATGATTTGGCATGCGCATGAAAATTTGTTTTCGAAAAGTGGTCCCCACACCCACCGCCCACTCCACACGCTGCATTTTGCTTTAGCTTTTATGGGAGAAGACTGAAGGAGAAAAGAGAAACGAAACAGAACGATACAGAACTTCATGTTCGATGTCTGTTGTCTTGTATCATTTTCGGTTTTCTCCTCTGTAGCGTCAACAAGTTTTTGGTGGGACACGTTTCGTTAGCCGAGTGGTTTGGGCTGTTCTTTTTTCTAATGTGGACCCCACAACCAAAGATGCCCCCACATCTGACGGCTTCTATTCCCCGCCATTCTCCGCCCTACTCGAAGCTCCTCTACTGTACCGCCACCATGCCTTTGCCCGGGGGGGGGGAATTTCAGTTTAGCCCCTGACGTTTTGAGAACTGTCATTCTAGTCACATTGTTTTCCTATATTCATCACAAACGCCGCCATATTTGGGAATCAATATTCATAGGTGTAAGAGGGAGTTCATTAAGCAGCTATGTATGTATGCAGAAAGTGCTTTTAGTACGAGCACTTGTTGATAGCATTTTCGTGATGGAGTCAAGCCATTAAAAGGACTCCACATGTGCATGTTAAGACGTAGAAGTAAATTCTAAAGTTTTGAGAAATTTCACTTTGGTCAAAAGTGTTTTTCATGTTAATCGCAGACGTCCCATATTTGAGTGGTTTTGGTTAGTACGTATAATACAAAAGGGAGAACTCATTGTGAATGAAAACTGCTTTTTATTTTATTTTATATATAAGCACTTAAATGTAATTTGAAAGCAAAAACATTAAATGTTTATGATGAAGTAAAAGCCACTAGAAGGATTCCACGTGTGCATGCTAAACTGAGAGTGCTTGCTTAGTATAAGTGAAGTGTAGAAGAAGGGGACGGGGGCCCGGGAACATGATAGTGATGAAATTATGGCGGTTTGTTAAAAAGAAACCAAACGTGGCCCTAGAGCTACGGGTGGGATGAATGGATGGATGGGACCCAATAGTTGATCGAGATCATGATTGCAAGAAGGGACGGAGCCAATCAGCACCGTTTAATCATGCAGAGACGTCAAGATGTGACTGCACAAATTTAGGGTGACTTTACAAGGGAGAAAACCTACTGTACTATCCCATGTGAATGGGTAAGGGACCGTTTGGTTAATTTACAAGCACTACGTATGTATAATGCTTGCTGCTAAATTCTGATAATTAAGCTATTGAAAGTGCTTTTGCTGATAATTCATTTTTTAATTTCTTGGCGGGGGTTTTTGTAAGAGAAGCTGCTTCATCAAATGGCCATGCCTAACAACCATGTAAGATTGGAGAATCTTTAAAATGTTTTCTTATATTAAATTCTTTGTTTTTTTTATATATACATTATATTATTGTGATATATTTTATATAAGTTATTTTTAATTTTATAAAAATATAAGATATTTGATAATAATATAATTTATTACGTTAATTTATAAATAAATTTTTTAATTTAATTTTTATTTTTTTAATGTTTACATTTTTAAAATTTAGATTTGGTACAAATTAACATTTTTTATCAAAATAACGGTGATTTTATACAAATTAATATTATATAATTACATGAATAATAATATAAAACGTCCAAAATTTATCAAGAGTTTTGAGTTGAGATAGAAATAAGGCAGAAGAAATATCCATTAAATTAAATTTTGGTGAAATTTGCTCTTATTTAAGAGAATATATTCTAAAATAACTGTGGAAACTTCAATGCTCTCGTTGTTCGAAGAACTTGTAATATAATAATGATTATAACAATAAAATGACAAACATAATCAACATATCCTCGAGCTTTGGCAAATTTGTAGAAAGAAAAGCCATTTTATATTATATGTATACACGAACATACCTAATTCATTTTCTAGCAGTAAAAGACTTTGATTGTATAATTAGTATAAGCATGTATGTTTATGTATACATAATCATATCGCAGTTATATACATTGTTTTATGTCATGATGGGCACGTAATTATTTACCAAAGTCTCGTTACAATCCACAGACTACAAATATTTTTATTACTAAAAACAGTATTATTACCCAATTGATAGTACACTCATTGTAGTTTATATATTAATAAGAAACCATAAATATAAACCTAAATTCATGCTTAATTTTCCCAAATAAAGCAGACCGCCTTATAATGTTGTTTCAGTCAAGTCATTTTCCATAGCCTAGCTACTGTTTTACATATATACGTACACTTATAATTTCAGGACATCAAATTTTTGGAAGACTTTTTTGTATTATACACGCACCCTTTTATATAATCTTTAATTAATATATAGATGACATTTGCATGCATGCATGCATGCATTTATATATATGAGCATATAATTCAAATACGTATTTGGTAGTCAAAAATATACGACTATGTATAAAAACTTAATTCTATAAATAAAAAAAGAAATTATATGACAATAATACAAATTGTCGATCGATCGAATTAATTTCTACTATTAAAATTTTGTATAAAAATTTATGTCTCTAATATTAACATTTGATTAAAAAATCTTACAATCTTACTTTTACACTTTCATTTAATTACATTATGATATTAATTATTGATTGATTAGCTTTAACATTCACAGCCGGAAAAGCCAAAATAATTGCGATAAGTGCTTTACATGTCCCATGCATAAAAAGCGCTTTCGTACTATGTCGATTTGTTTGTAGTAATGTTGTAAAAAAGCATTTAAAGAATTGGGACCCAAACAACTTAAAGATTTTTGAAGATTGATGTATGTGTATAAAACTCAAATTCTTAAAGTGGCTAGAACTAGCACTGCTGTTATTCCTGTTATTGTGTAATTAAATGAAGGAAATACGTGGGGAATATGGAGTAGTGTAGCAGAAAAAGTACGTACTACTTATGAAACTGTACAGTATTCAGGTTGTAATTATTACAGCTTCTTTAAAGCACTTTCGTAATGACAAGAAGCCATTTCTCAGCTCTTTAAATTCTCCTCCGTCGATCCAGACAGTCATATTTTAGAGTTTAGATCAGCAAATTTACTGGAAATTAAGGTGTTACCACTTTTATTTTATAATTATAATAGGTAAGGCGTAAGCAATTAGTAAAGTGAATTTTTGTTAAATTTAAATTATTTTAATCTGCTTACAGGCAAATTAGATTCTATTATTCTTTTTTTATTTTAATTTATAGTAGTTTATTGTAAATGAAATTAGAGTATCTAAGTTATATTCAGAATTTATTATAAGTGCAAAAATTATAGTAAATTTATAGTAGTTTGATCACTAATTCTCACTTACCAGTCAAAAGAATTTGTCATTTTTGCGGTGTTACTAATTATTATAGAGTATGTAAGAATATATACTAATTAATTACTCTTATGTACATTTTTAATATAAATAAAAAACCATAACAAAATTATAAAAAATATTCTAAATGTAAACATATGTAGAACATAATACAAAGACAAGAGACGAGAACAAAATCTTCAGTTCCATGTAAATATAGATGGTCGGAAAATTAGAGAGAAAGTAATATTAATTCCATAGGATATACGTACCTACACAAAAGCCCACCTTCGAAGTTTCACATACAAATTGAATTATTATATTATATACTTTAGAAAAATATTCCCACTTAGAATAGAATAATTAAGAAATATGGGGTATTACATAATAGTATATATTTATTAGACAAAACTTGCTCCCATCTCTCTCTCTTGTACACACTCAGAAACAGCACATAAAGCAGCAAGGTGTGAAGAGATACATAGAACATCCACCCACACAAAAACATTCCCTTTTCCTTTCTTTTAATTATAACCAGTTTCAAGAAAACAAAAAAGTTCTGATTTTTTCTCTTCTTTCAAAACCACCATTCAAATTCTTCTTCTCTTCTTCACTTTCACTTACTTTCATCATCCATGGATACTGCTCAGTGGCCACAGGTATAGAGAAGTTTAATCTTTATAGAACTTTTGCCTTTTCATCACACATAAAAAGCTTCATTTGTATGCTCTCTATCTTCTTGTTTATTTCCTACCTTTTTTTTCCTCTCTTCTTTTTGGTTCATGGCTAGTGCAAAAGTCCCCACTCAATCGTGATTTATAGTTTTACCAGTTCTTCTTCAACATATCTTTCACTTTAGCTTTCTCTTTTGCCTATGTTTCTAAAGAAAAAGACTTCTCCTTTATATATATTGTATGTATGTATGTGTTGGGAGATGATATAATCTTGAAAAGTATAAAGACTATAACTTGTTTTGTTTGGTTTATCTTCTTTGTTTTGATCTTCCAAGTTATTTAATCAATCTTTTTTTTTGTTTCTTGTTTTTTTGGCTTTTCTAGGAGATTGTGGTGAAACCCATAGAAGAAATTGTCACAAATACATGCCCAAAGCCTCCTGCTGGTATAGAGAGAAAGGTAAGGCCGCAAAAGGAGCAAGCTTTGAACTGTCCAAGGTGCAATTCAACCAACACTAAATTCTGCTACTACAACAATTACAGTCTCACACAGCCCAGATATTTCTGCAAGACTTGTCGAAGGTATTGGACTGAAGGTGGTTCACTCAGAAATATTCCTGTTGGTGGTGGTTCAAGGAAGAACAAAAGATCATCATCTTCTTCTTCTCCAGCTTCCTCAAAAAAGCTTCCTGATCTCGTTACACCACCAAGTAATTTGTCACAGTCTTCTGCTCATCAAAACCCTAAGATCCATGAAGGTCAAGATCTCAACTTAGCTTTTCCAGGAACTCAAGGTTTCAGAAGTATTTCTGAACTGGTTCAAATACCCCCCATGGAAAACAACAACAAGAGCCAAATTCCAAATTCTTCGTCAACTACTACTACTACATCTCAACTTTCAGCGTTGGAGCTGTTAACTGGAATCTCATCAAGAGGGTTGAATTCTTTCATGCCTATGCCTGTTCCTGATCCAAACTCGGTTTACACACCAGGGTTTCCTATGCAAGATTTCAAACCAACCCTAAATTTCTCCCTAGATGGACTTGGAAGTGGGTACGGAAGTCTCCAGAGTGTTCAGGAAAACAGTTCAGGAAGACTTCTGTTTCCATTTGAAGATTTGAAACAAGTTTCAAGCAATTCTGATATGGAGCAGAATAGAGATCAGCACGGAGATTCATCTGGGTATTGGACTGGAATGTTAGGTGGAGGATCATGGTAAAGAAAGAAAGAGAGAAGAAAATATATGATGGATATTGGAAAATAATAATGGGGCTCTCTCTATTTTCTTCTTTGGTTTCTTTTTCTTTTTAACTTTCTATTAATTTGTTAAGGTGGGGTGGGGTGGCTTATGTTTGGATTTCTTCATTACTAACAGATCATAGGATACATGGGTTTTTCTCTGATTAATCTCTTTGCTGCTGCTTCTTCCTTAAATTCTCTCTTCAATTATATCTAAATCTTCCTCTTCTTTAGTCTTTGTTAATGGTGGGGATTTGAACTACCTTTGAAGCTTATTTTAGGTTAGCTTCAGAAAAATGAGTGACATGAGATACTGTGTAATATCATAGAAGACGACATGACCAAGCTTCAGGCTGCTGCAGCTAAGGCGCCCAGAACTCTTTTAGGGTAACAAGTTTTATATTTTCATGTTAGGGGCAACCAAAACTCAGTATCGTATGTCACTACTTCTTATTACTTGGCTTTGGTACAAAAATTGAATAATGTATAATAATGTTCAAGTTTGTAAGCCAGTTACTTTCAATTTTATTGTATGGGCCGGTCAAAAGAATTCTCTCTCTTTTCTTCCTCTTAATTTGTAAACAGGTAATTGAAATTTCTAGGTTTGAGAAGTTCAGAGATTCTCTGATGAAGCAAACTGCAAGAGAACTAAAGAAGAAGAAGAAGAAGAAGAAGAAATCAAGCCAGGTAAGAAATCTGATAACTCCCACATGACATTGTTGTCAATTGGAACCACTAAACCTGCTTCAACAGAAAAGTAGACTTGCTGATTTCTAAATCGAAACAGTTTGAAACACTTGCTTTTACTCACATTGGCTTTTGATCATTCCCATTACCATCAGTGATATCATTGCATTTCAAATCCCCCCTCCCTCAGCACTTTTCCTTTCTTTCTTTCTTTTTCTTTTTCTTTCTTTTTTTTTTAAATAACAAAATTTTAATTAAAAAAAATTATATAGAAAGATATATCTGACAAACTTTCCTCACTTTGGTCTTAAATGGGACCCACAAACATTCCCCTCGGCAAGTGTGATGAAGAATAATTCACCCCACTAATGTGATGTGATCATGATTCCAGATCTAAACGTCCTCTAACAAGCATAAATATATTTTCTTTTTAAATATAAATAAGCGGTTATTAACTAATAGGACCCTAGTTTTTGTAAAAATATCAAATATATTACTAATTTAATAATTGGTGACAAATAGGTCCCCAGTTGGTAGAAGCTATTTGAAACAAAATAACGGCTAACGTTTTGCTATAAACGATCCAACTGTGCCTTTTATTTTCTTAAAAATCAGGTGTTATTCTGCCATAAATAAATATATTATTAGTTCAATTTTGTTCTTTGCTGTAAGCCACTCAGTGTGCATAATAACTGGCAATATGTTAGACAATACCCATTACCGCCTTCTATAATGGGTGTCTTTTTCTTGCCTTATTTAATTTTTTTTTTATAATTTTTTTAAAAGAAAAGGAAGAAGAACAATCAATGTGTCAGCTTGCCAATTTTAATTTGCTTTGGAAATGAGTTGTTTGGGAAACTTGAATATTCAGCCACACACAATTAAATTTTGGTCCAACCTGACATTCCATTTTGGATTAAAGATCAAAGATTGGGATAAAAAATTAGATTAAAAAAAATATTCAACAAGGCTGCTATCTATGGAAAGGATTAGTACAAACGGAAGTGGAAGCTATGGCAAAAGCACTTTTCGTGGTTGTTGGGCTCGATGGTTCATCTAAAATCATGACTTTGAACCACCTTCATCACTTATTGCTATTATTTAATTATATATATGTATATAATACACCCATTTGCTACTTGTTACCTTCTTATTAATATTTCTAAACCTAAATTCTCATATTTTATTCTAATTCTTCATACAACAATATTGCTATTCAAACTTATTTATTGAATACCTCTCTCAATCATAATTTGTTTTATGTTTATTATTATCACATATTTTTACGTAATTTTTATTTTCATAAAAATATAAAAAATGATATGATATAATTAAATTAATTTGTATGAATAAATATGTATAGATAGTAATATTCATTCAAATATAAAAACCATCAAAATCCGAACGTTTTGTGACTCTTTGCATTAATATTACCCATTTTTTTATGCAGAGAATTAATTAGACAGTTTCTTTTTTTTTTTTTTGGTTGCTAAAAAGGCCGAAGACGCAACTTAGATGACAAGCTTATTTTTATATTGTAATTCAATGTTAAGAGGCTGCTGCATTTAATTAGATTTTTTCCAAATCCAAATAAAACATTATGAAAATAGTTTTGTTTGTTTGCATGTGTGAATCCAAATTGAGTAGCGTGAAAATGAAGACAAATAAATTCAGCGTAGCCTTCGTTAACAAGTTACTCATAAGTCTTTGCATCCGACCAGAAAAAGAATGCAAGTGAAAACAAATCTTGATTAGTCTTTAACTATAAATTTTGGGATATTTCTGCATCTACTATGATATATTTTTCCAATTTTATCGACTCATTTCTTTTCGTTCTCTTTAACTTTTTGTTGTAATTTCCTTTTTTTTTACGATGTACTATTCGTAGATTAGAAATTCTAATGAAACAATTAGAGAATGCAACAGAAAGGATTAGGAAAATTAGAAGGTTGTACAAGTACTACAATGCCTGCATCTGTACCATAGCCCCTTCTCCTAATCTATCATTGGCAACTGTAAGCAATGCAACATAAATCCAAATTACTAGCTAAGCCCGTTGACTACGAAAATGCAAATATTTGCACTCATCCTCAGCTCTCCTGTTTTATTTGGTTTCACGGCCATTGGCATTCAAGAATTCAGGTAAAAGTTACGTGCCCCTTATTATGTATAGTATACGAGCAGCAACAGATGTTAAGATAAAATATAACAAATTCTTCCAATTTGGTAATGATTCTAGTAGAGGGAGGTATACATATTAACTTCACGGGTAAAAAAGTAATGTACCCTTTACAGTTTCAATATCTGTACAGGGATATCACCATTAGATTGGAATACCAAAATGATCAAACCTAGTAGTAACTAAATTGAAGAACACAAATTTCTTTAGCCGTTAATGATCAGCATTAATACCAAATATTCGAACCTTGTGCATGTTTGGGAACTTTGCAACAACGAGTACAAAAACTGCCAGTGTATTAAAGAAGAGCATCGGATTTTGATAGTCCGTTGTATGTGATGCTATCAAATACCTGCAAAATAAAACTTAAGGTAAGTAAACCAATAGGATAGGAAAAATATACAAAAAACTGAAACTACTTTCTCATAGATCACCCTATACTCTTGATAAGATAGAAAGGAACAAACTCATCATGAGAAATAAAATAATCGTCTGGTGATATGGATGTGTCAGCTTTTCCAATTACTGATGACATTGACATATATATAATTACTTTTCATGAAAAATAGAAGGCCTTACAAAAGAAGCTTTGTTTAATGAGAGATTCTTGCCAAAATGTGAAAAGACCCACCTAGATAATGACATTGAGACCATAAACTCAAATGAATGGCCAAAAACAGCGTTCAAATTCAATTCAACTACGCAAACCCTTTTTCCTAATGGAAACTTCTCCAAATGCCCCATTGTAATTCCCATACTCAAGCCTTAAAGGAATAGCTTTTCCATACTGCTATACCAACTGAGATTCATCTTCCTATTGTAGCCAAATCCAACGTGACAGGTTCAATGGGTGGATGCTTGGGAAGTTTCACATGCCCATGGGAGCACGGTGCAATCATGTGAGATGCTAATGCTTCAAGCAGCCCCAAATATTATCCACTGAACTCTATTGAAAACACCCCTTTTTAGAGTGTGTAGATGGGTGGTGTTCATGGCTTTGCTAAACATTTTCAGCATTCTAAGTCCAGACCCGGTCATTACCACTTGAACGTAGAAGTAATATAAACATTGGTGTAAGAATAATCTAACATGTGTAATATTAATCATGTTAACCAATTATCAAACAAAAATATAGACCACAAGACAGCTTTCTGTTCTAAAAGTGATTTAAAAAAAGGAAATCCATTTTTCAATCTAGTAGTAAAATTGTTGCAGCAAAGGTTCCACACAGAGGGAGGACTATAATTGTAATCATGATTAAACATCCTAATTCTGCTTCTTTTCCAATTAATATATTACTGGAAATGCAATACCTGACTTTGACAATCATGTACCATGTTGTAAATGAAAACCTAATATAATGAGGTCAAGATACTTACAGCACAACAGGAACAACAGTCAAAAACTTTCTATTGCGAGTGAGTTGCTTGCCATTATCTATCTGCTCCCACCATGTCAACCCATTGTAAATGCCCTGGTCATCAGCAAAAGGTGTTCCCTTCTTCCAATGAAAGAATTGATAGGTAACCTGAAAAAATATAAGAAGTCATTAAAAATATCCACCAATAAGTAACAGCAAGAAGGTTGTAAGAATGCAAGTGAGAATAAGTCATCAATTTCCATCACTGAAAGGCATGACAGTTGCTTTTGGACATACAAATGGTATAAACTAAAATTGGAAGCCAACTTCAACACATAATTTGAGCCCACACTAATGCAAGGGTAATGAGAATAAACAAGTGTCCCCCTATTATAACTATCTTTGTTATGAATCTATGATTGTGAATCCAATAATAAAAATCAATTAATTATCCAAGTTGGACAATTTTGGTACAGTAAGTAACTAAGAAAACCTTTGCTGCTTTCCATAGAGGTCAATTGGAATTTACAGCAACGATCTATCAGTAATTCCACGAACACGAACCAAGCAACTGATCACAGGTGTAAATTCCTTGGACCATCTTTAAGACGATTAAAAACTCACCGTTCACTCCTTAATTTCTTTCCTCTTTAAGGAACAAATCACGGTCTAGGATCTAAAAAAATTACTAACTATGCATGATGAATAAAGAATTCTAAGACTCCTGTTGAATTCAATCTACAAAATCAAGAATACAGGATAATCTCCGATGCAAAACAGCTCCATCTCCAAAATTCAACAAAACAAATAACTTAGACCAAGTCAACCTAGGTTCAATATCTACTTGAGATCGTTCCCTTTACAACAATCACAAAACTGAAATGCAAATCAAACAGATCGATGCAGTAATCAAGATCAATGAAATCATTCAAATTTTGGAGAAATCGCAGAATCTTACCACAAAATGAGATAAGTGAACAACAGTCCAAGCCATGCCAGGAGTGCAATGAAACAGAGAAAGAACAATAAGCCACGAGAAGAACAGAATCGATATGTAAGTCGTCCAAACTCCTGGATACGTGAACCACTCCGTATTCCGGTTCAGATCCGTCGTCGGCAAAGCCTTCACGTACATTTCTGTTCTTCTTCTTCCTTTCCTTTCCTCGGCTCGCACGAACTAATTAGTATTCAAAGCTTGCGTTGTTCTTCAATTAGATTTTTTGTTTTTTAAAATATTTTGCAGATTCCACGAAGGGCGTGATTTGGAAGAAAGGAAGGAAAAAATATATGGTTAGGCGTGGGATACATTTTTTATTTTAACTACCATTTTATTTTAGCATCAAGTAAATAATTTTAATTTGTTAAATAATAAAATTCCACTTTATTATTATATAAATTAATTTCGCAATTAAGTAAATATTTATTTTTAATAATTTTTTTTACAAAATTCTTAGTCATATATATGAAAATGTCTGCTGCGTAAGAAGCATGGTAGAATATTTGGGATTATTATAAAAATAAATAGTTATAGCCTAAAACTATATAAGAGGCCAGATTAGATTATCAGTCTACTAAAGATCTTGAATAAATTCATAGGTAATTGGTAACTTTAATTTGCTTAACGTGTGTTAGAATTGTGTTCAACGTCGGAATAGATAAAAACTTTTATAAAAATAATGTAGTATTTATTTATTTTATTTGAAATTTAAATATAATTTAAATTTATACTTAATTAAAATTTAAATATGATTATTATATTTATTCTGTATGTTAAGTTATTGATATATATAAATATTATTTAATAAATTAAAAATATTATTAATAAATAAAATATTTGATTTAAATTAAATCATATACTTTTTAACAAATTTTTAGATATAAATTAAAAAATAAATAATTCTTAAATATCTTACAAAATTATATAGGTTTAGGTCAAAAAAGGAAACACGTGCTTAAGACATTTTTAATATACGGACAAAGGTATAATTATTTAGTAATATAATACAATCATCTTAATTAAGTTTGAATATGTAATATTTGTGTTCAATGATTTTTTCAACTTATTATTCGAATTAAGTGACACTTGCAATGAATTTTCATAGAAGCCAATTTGTTATTGTTGACTGGTGATGTATCAGGAAGTCAATAAAGCAGAAGACATTAGGCACGAATGCACAGACCAATTTGTCTTTGAGTCGGTAGCAAGTCTTCCTTAACTTACTCTCTCTGAATTACAAAACTGGTTGGTATGATTGCCTAGCTAGCTAGCAACGGGGCTGGCTATTTGTTAACATAACTAAAGCCGGTGGCTTAAGAAATTCTGCCCAACAACAAAATTAGGAAGAAAAAAAACACCACCTCAAATCTGACACAAATAAAAGAAATGTCTTGTTGGGAAGCATCATTCATTGAAGAAACTCGGAAACTACTTCATTGGAATGAAACAAAATAATCAAATACAACATAATATGTTGCCAATTGCCCTTACATTAAATGGAATGATCAGCATCATATTATTTCCACAGAAGAATTTTTTTTTAATCTTACAACATTAGAGCGATACCTCAAAGGCTAAGTGTGGTATTGCCAACTCTATCTAATCCTCCTTCCAACAATCTTCTCTTTGCCGACTTGGTTCTGTAACACCACACCTCGAAGGCCTCGCTCAGGTCGGGATACTTAACCTGCTCGGTTTTCATCCAGTCTGCCAGTATATCTGCTTGATCATTTGATGGCAATGCTAATACTAGCTGGACTATTGCACTTTCTATGTTCTCGCAAAGTTCATCGTTCATCTTGTGAGGAAAATCCGTTTCTTTGTTACCCTTTGCTTCAAGAAGAGGCTTCATTTTTCGTATGTAAGGTAGCCATGTCTTCAGTAATCTTACCCGACATGGTCCCGGGAGTATCACATTACCGTAACCAACTGCTTCCAAGACTTTTCCAGTCATTTCTATCACCTTTATTTTCAAACCCCACATGGAAGAATCCAGTTTCCTGTCTTCAACAACCGTCAAAACCTTGTCAGAGATTTCAACCCAGTTAGAAACAAACTCCTTCATTAACTCCATCTTGGGAAGTATGTTAGAAATCCATTCAACATCGGATAGACTCTGCAGTATTTTATTCTCTACTGTTGCAGATGTGAGGTCAGACTCCAAAAGCAAGAAAGACAGTTCCTTTACAAATGAAGAAAATATTTTAAAAAAACCTGTTTTCATCACTGACTTTACTTCATCGTCAGCTGTGACCAATGGAGTGTCTGCATCTTCGGATAGCATGTACTCAACTTGTTCCTGAGCAGAAGTTTTAAGATCATCAGCAAAAGGTGGACATGGCCCACCAATGGATGTGGCAAAGCGAACTGCTGAAACAAACACATTTTTGGTAGCTCTCAGATCTACAGGCTCGATCCTGGCTAATATGGGCATGGCTATCGGTCCCAGTTCTGAAACTACTTTTAAAATTACCTCCTCTTCCTTATCCTCCCAAGGAACAGCCTCCAAGTACCGGACACAGCCGTTTGTGATCTCTTCACAGTTGAATTGAACTGCTAACTGAAGAATTCCAATAGCAGATTTAACAGAGTTTAATGACTCCAAAAGTAAGTCAGCAGGGATATACAACAATCTCAGAAGGTCAAGATGGGAATCATAATTGGACTTTGAGCAATGAATCTCAATGCATGTGCCGGAGTCTGAATAGGTGAGTTGATCCGCAAAGAATTTGCTTTTATTTATAAGAATGTTTGAGTGAGAGTAGAACTTGTCAGGTCTTCCTTCACCGTTTCTCAAGCATACAATGATATCACTAGTACTCTGATCGTCAAATTTACAGGGCACAGCCCCTCCCATTATGTCCATGTGTGGAGAATATGAACAAAAAATTCATGCTTCAGACACAGAAAGAATATATTGAGCAGCAACTGAAAAGGATGACAAGCAAATATATCAAGATCCCAAATATATGACCATATGAATGGAGATCACGTGAACCACACTCTCAAAGCAAGAAACTTCTGCCACCACAAGATTATGAATGAAACAACTTAAGCTCAAGGAAGACAAACATTTTCTACACTCTTGGCTGTGAAATCTCCTCAATCAAATGAAATCCCCAATGGCTAATAAAGCTAAAAGTCAAGCTTAAGCCATCTCAAGTTTGGTTCACACTATATATATTAAGTTAATCAGAATGGATAACAACTTCACTATATCAATACATACAATTTCATTAAAATTTCAACTGTGATGAATGGAAACAAATCTATCCAAAACTCCTCTCTTTGCTTTCATACAATTATGCTTCTAAATTCCCAAATATTAAGTTCTAATGTCTTTCCCAACGCCTAAATTTACACCTTGGCACTGAAAATTAATGGTTTACTAATCCAATCACCATAAAATAACCAACACAACACCAGAATCTAAACATAAATAAGAATTGTCATAGGAAAATCACTTTAGAATTATTCAATAGCTTCTAAATGAGAATAGCATCTCGTTTCTAATGTTTTTCTGGCTAAATTTTATCACACACCACTTCAACTCAGGGCTTAAGAAATCCATCAAGTCCCATTACAGCACAAAATTTCAAATTCTTGACTTAAAAAAAGTAGGAAATAGCTACTCTTAATTCCTCTGGTTCCATGCTGGCACGATTCTCAGCCAAATTCTCATTTCATAAAGGCAAACAACCAAGCAATTATCTGTGCAAATTCTCATCTATATCTCAACTCCAGCTAATCTTTCACTCAATTATCCATCACAATATTAACAAAGTGCATCCAGGACAACAACTGTACATCAAAAGCTTGCGAAAAACTTACATTCTTGATTGATAAATAAGACTCTTATATTAGAGAAATAGTACCGGAACAAATATGAGAATTCCAAATGTTAAACAAAAAAATAATAATAATGAAATTGATTAAAAGCTATGAATACAACAAACTGGAATCAGAATATGTGAATGAATAAGCTGACAGTATTTTCACAAATTTGTTTTCAGGATTCCAGAAGTTCAAAATTCTGAGGAAGAAAAGAGAGACTCACCTTAAGGTCAGCAGTAACTGCAGTAAATTCCCAGATGGATTTGAATCTAAGCGTAGAGAACAAATCTACCGGACAAAGATTAAGTCGTTGATGATATTGAAATGTGAAAGAACAGAAGTGATACTAGGTTTTGGAAGATTTTTATGAGTTCAGTTTCAGTTTGTCGGAAATGAGAAGAGAATTTTGAGGAAATGGCTCATTTGTAATGTGATTAAAGAGCAATAACACAGAGGAAAACTTCTTCTGAAATCTAACACAGTATGTAAACGAAGGAAAAACCAGAATATCACGCGCCAAAATGAACGAGCTCCAACTGAAGCCGAGAAACCTTCCAAGTTACAGTGAATTTGCCGAGAAATCCAAGCTCGTTTCGTTGTACAGAATTTTCTTTTTTAACTTCAGCATTGAAAATTTAATAATTACTTCTAAAAAAAAATAAATAAAATACTATAAATACACATATTTAGATAAATTTATCTAATAATAATTTTTTAATTCAATAAATAAAAAATATATTTTCGTATAATTAATAATAAGGATATAATATGTTAGCTTACTAATTTTTCTAAGTTATGAACATAAAATAAATATATTATCATATTTATATATTTCAAATTATTTTATTTTTATCAATTTAAAGTTTAGAGTAAAATAAAACAAATAAACATCTATCTAAGGGTCCCTTTGATAGAGCTAATCATTCCATTAGTGCTAATTGATGTGTTCGACAACTTTTTGAAAAATACTAATCTAAATAAATTTTGCATTTGGAATGACTTTAAAGTAGCATCTAATTAGATATTTTTCTCAAATTAATACTTAAGAATATATTAAAAGTGATGTTGAACATTTGTAATCAGTTATTGTGATTTTTAGGGACGAGTTTATTTATTTACAACAATTATAATAAAAATAATTATTTTTATTGAAAATTTTAAGAAATAAAATATCACTAATACACGAGTGTTTATTATATTCATATATAATTTTATATAATAATTAGATTTAAAAGATGTTTATATATATATATATATAATATGTTTAATTTGATTATTTATGTTATTTAGAGTTATTTAAAGTTGATTTTACATGATTTGATTTGAGACGTATGTAATATGTATAGATGAATGGAATAGAAGTACAAAAGGCTGCTGTCTTTAGACTATAATATAGTTATAAACCCACTTGACAAGTTGCAAGTCCGTCCAAGATTGTCTAATAATCCTAGGGTTTATTTTAAAAGACCAATCAAATCATAGGTCACAACATTTACATTAAATTTTAATTCATCAATCAATTTCTCACACGTGTAGGTGGAATAAACATCGAAAAGTGTCACGTTGGTGTATCATATTCACTTATATCAAGAGATTCTCTTGTATTATCAGTTTTTATACTAGTAAATGTGCGCCTACTTGTTATTTAAATTGAAAAAAAAATCTTAATTATATATTAAGAAAAAATCACCTATCAAATTTCATTTTAAAAATGTATTAGTTCTTTCCATAGGAAAATTACAAGAATCATCCTTTATTAATAATTAATAAATTTATATCAAGAATCTCCCTTTATTAATAATCAATAAGTTTGTATTAAAAATTCTACTTATAAAATATCAATTTTCAACCGACGCTAAATATTTGTAATATTATATTTGTTTTTTGGGCTAGCCAGATGGTCTTCCGAGAGATAAAAAAACACTTTTCAACAGTAAGAGTTAAAGTAAGGCCCAAATGAAGCCCCGTTGGGTATTTAATGGGCTCGAAATCAGATCTGCAAATATTTGCAGGCCAATTGAGCAATTCCAGCCCACGTTGATTTTGTCAAAAGTTACCGCGAAATGTTAAATCCTGATGGTTTAATTTCTCTCTCATTCTCGTTCTTGTTCAAATTGACAGAAAGTAACAGTGATTACGTCTGGTTGCCATCATCATACCTGACACAGTAATCATTCCGCCAACCAATGATCAAGGACGTGGCAAGACGACATTTTCTGGGCACCACATTGTCCCCTGTGGTCCCCTACACCGCAGCGAGCCCCTCGCTTCTCTCTACTCCCTAGAGAGAAAAAATAAAAATAACTGCAGTAAAAAAAAAAGAGTCTGACCCGCTCCGGCTACTTGCCCCCTTCATCACCGACATTTCGCCCTCAAAATAACCGCCGTCTGATTGACCCGTCAATCAGAATTGGAACATCAACATCCACGTGTCTGATTTTGGACACAGAAGAACAATGTAATTCTCGAACGGCGTGCACCTATGAAATTGGTCCACAGAGAATTTTGCTTCATCGATACCTCAGCAGAGACGGGGAGTTATTCTCTACAACTCCAACGACCCGACTTTCAGTTGTGATTACATTATCATCAGAATGATATAATCTGAGTCGGGAACTTATTTATCATAATTTGGTCGTACAGTAGGATTGGGCGCAGAGAATCACAACTACGAACCGACAAGTGCTGTAACGCAGAGGTTAGACATTCTCTGGTGTGGGAATAGGGAAGTGTTGGATGGCAATTTTGTTTGTTTCCGAGGGTGAGTTGATGGGGTGGTCCACGTCAGCTTGGGGACCCCGTTAAAATGTGTGGGCCTGCGTGCAGATGAGAAGAGATGAGACCACCCTCCTCTTCACCTTGATTCCCCAAACCTCATGATTGGTTCATCAGTGGCTGTGGCTGCATTAATTAAAACTCTTGCCACTTTTCCTAATAAATGGGTTCCACTCTTCTACACCAATTTTACTATGCACTCAGTCAACTTGTCCTTTGACCCACTTGTCGATTGCGCATCATTGATTTTATTTATTTATTTGCTTGCATAGCTTCTGCTATTAATAACTGGTGTTTTTTTTTTTTCCTTTTTTTTCTTTTTCTGAAACTTTTGGTGAGAAGGAAAAAAAGTGAAATGCAATTACTATTTACTGTGTAATTGAGCAAGTCCATGTATATTGATGATGATAAGAATTTTTGTTGCACTTTATTTATTAAACAGTTGAAAGGCTGTATAGTATGCATTGGCAGCTAAAATTGGCCAAAATTGTCAGCTTTTGCTTGCAGTAAAAGGAGAGAGATTCCATCATCCATGTAAGAAGCTTTATTCAAGAGAAAATTGTGCAAAGCCAAAGCCATGCCTGCCCTCTGTAGTGTGACAAAGCCTTGTTCCCTTTTTCTCTCTCGGGACAGATGAATGATACAACAAACAACAATTAATAACAATATAATTGAAAACAAACACCAAAATTTTCTCACATTTCGAATTAAAGTCCATCAAAAACTACTCCAATAAACAGAGCTCCACTGTCAAATTAGAGAACAATTTACTTTCACAATATTCTTGATAAAATTTAAATTTTTATATACGTTATTAGAAAAATAAACTTAAAATTACCGAATTAATTATACGATGATTCTCAATTTACAACATGTACTTGACTCAACAAATTTAGGAGTTTAATTTGACTATGCATATGTATGTATGTATGTATGTATATATATAGCTTTGCGTGCATGCAATTTTAAAGCTGCTACCTACTTTTTGGTGGAATACTTTGCTATTAATACAAGGAAAGTCTTTAAAGAGAATTTATATATACTTGTATCTTTTTGAAAATGTCAAAGAAATTTACGATGACTCCTCTAGAGAATCTAATTATCTTCATTCTCGTTGAAGGGTATCCAATATGAGTATATGATATCATTAATTATTTTGAATGATAGCTATATATACAAATGTGAACTTAGATATATTTATATATCCTTTGACTTTCTGCATGTTACATAATTTACTTTGACAGTCAACAATATTTGATCCTATTCATATTTATCATGTCATTAAGATGCAACTTCACTCAAGTTTTATGGGCCAATTTTGGTTTATATATATATATATACATATAGATGTTATAATTACATTCTAAATTGCTATCTAAATCATGAAACGGGTTGTGGGTGTTGACTCTAATTAATTATGGGTTGGTTTATATATAGATGTTATAGTTTTTTTTTTTACTAATATGAGTTTATTTAAGTGATGAGAGATCTTCTCGCTCGGAATGTAATTTGTTGTTAATAGTCTTTTGAAAAAAAAAAGATAAATTAAACTATAATTGTTCTTTTATTGCTGTTGAAATTATTATTGTGATTATATTGAAATGTGCTAAAAGAGACAAGTTGAATTGGCTTTATTGCAAGTCAAAATTGAACAAAATGGAGATATGCAATAACATACATACATGTGATAATGTTAGTTGAAAGAGAGAACATTACATAATAACTCTCAATAATAGTTCCTGTCCGAAATCCTTAATTGCCCGGGCCCCTTGCCTTTCTTTACAAGGCAAACCGTTTTCACATAAATAAATATAGAGATAGCTAAGGATAATTCATGAAAAGCTTCTTATCTTTTGATATCATACATTTGAAAAATGACACTATTATTACATGTTTAACCAGCCAATATCTCATTTGCTCTCTCAATCATCATATGTAAGACCTCTCTAGTTCATTCAAAGTCGTCCCCAATCAAATATTACATTTGCTAGTACTATATATATATATATATATATATATATATATATATATATATTAATTAATTAATGAAAAAAAATCTAACACTTGGATTGAGTTGCCCTCTTTTTAAGAACAAATTAAAGTGTGGAGAACCAAAAGCGAAAAAACAGAGATCTTTACAACACAGTTGACTTAGTTTCTCAACGGCTATGATTAAGCGTGTGTAGTCTGAAGGAGACAAAATCATGTAGAAAAACTTTTGATAAAGGGCTGTGATTGAATGGTAAGTATAATGCTTAATTAAACTTTGCGTCTCTGCAATCTCCTTGTGGGTCAATTTCTTCCCACGCAAGCAGTAAAATATTTAAACGGATTACTGCTAATTAAGCTGTGGCATATTCATTCAAAATTTGACCTTATAATATATTAAGAAGTGCATGCCAATTAATTAATAAATGGGAAAACAAAAATTCCGAAAGAGTGAGAGGGGGGGATATTGGTGATAAGAAGTTAGCTAGTTAAGTCAAGATTCTCATACTAAGAGCAAGATTTGAGGAATGTATATATGGGGACCCATAAGAAAATTTCATGCAGCCTTTCGTATTCTATTATGAACAAGAATAATGCATGTCCCCCCTAAACTTTAAGGGCTTTGGGACCTTGGATACCCTACATTTCTCAAACAGACTGAGACCCAAAACAAAGGATCATAACCATGCATGTATATATATATGAACTAATTGGACTGAAAAATAATTAATTGAAGTTTTGAAAATTTCTTTTCACTGTTGACACGTGAAAAAAGATAAAGGAGAATAGTTAATTACATAGACAAATTAATTATGGAAACCTAAAGAGCTAAAGCACTCATAATTAATTTCCTTTTTCCTATTGAGACCAGAAACTCACAAAATTTGACAAGATTATGTTTTCCCTGATTTCAGTTCCTGATAACGACCATTACCAATTAATGTTATGAAGTTGAAATCTCAATTAATTGCCTTGGTGTAAAGGCAATTAGCCTCAATGATTCAGTTCCAAGTTCCATTATTATGTCCTTAATTTTATTTTTCTTAATTAACTCTACCCAAATAAATAAATAATAAATCTTGTCCTTTCATAAAAGACGTTAACGAGAAAATAAATTTCGGACCAACGATTCCGTAATCTTATGAATACAACTAAGGTGCAATTTCCTAATCTTCAATTTTTTTTTACTAATTTTATTTACCAGTTACATATAGAAAAAATTACGAATAATATAATATATCAAAATTGAGAAATAAAGAAAAAGTTTAATTTTCTAAAAAAAATTAATAATACAATAAAAGAATTAAAGGATTAATCATATGCTTTGTAATGAAAATAACACAATTTTTTTTTAGAATTTCTTTGATTAAAAGAAAAGTGACTTTTTTAGGGGGCATTTAAACGACTGTACAGTGGAGACAAAAGTCAAGAGTTGGTTTATATTCATTACTTTCCATTTTAAAGAAAAACAATTTGTAGTAGTTGTCATCCATTAGATCACTCTATTAAAAAAAATTGGCTTGTAAAGGAGGGGAAATGAGTAAACTCTAAGCTAATGAAAATTGTAGGCTACAAATTCCCACAGAATAATAATTTAAATTACAAAAAAAAAAGTAAAATAAAATTGAATAGATAGCAACGAGGAGAAAGTTAGGGAGGAGGCGGCAATGGCAGAAGGTGGTATCAGAAAATGATCCCTACAAACCCCACAATCCCTCCTTTTCGAGGGGACCATCCCTAATATCATTTTCCAATTCTGGGACCCACCACCACACATCCCTCACTGTCGTATTTCTCCCCGGTGACTCCGCCTCCCTCTGAACCCGCCGCCGCCTCCTCCTCCTCTTCTTTTGCAGCGTGGGATGCAAATATTTAACTCAGTGTATATATATATGTATGTATGTATAGTTTTCTAGTATCATTTTTACGAAATAACTGTACAACCTAAATTGATTGTTTGAGCGTGAGAGCACGCGTTGGTAAAGTGAAAAGGAAACAAAAGTTCCAGCATTTGGGGCCCACAAAGTCCCCCACCGCCCATGGCTTAAATTAGTCGGAGATGCTAGTTTGCGCTGCCCAGCCGCGCCCATGAAGCGACGGAGGCAGCGCATATTAGCAACATCGGGGGGCTTTTGGTATTAAATGACTAGCAAGTAACAGTCATGATTGTCTATTGCCACTATAAATCTTATTTTGAGTTCAGATAGTGACCCGAGATTTTGTGTGTTTTGTTCTTCTTGCGAGATATATTTAAAAATTAGAACGAGAGATTGGCTAAGATTATTATACATAATTACCGTATTTTCTAAAGATTTTATCTTTATTATTACCATTTTGTCTATCACAACCAAGATATATCTATCCTTTATTATAATAATAATAATAATAATCTATCTTCAAATGATTATGTTAAATAAAATTATTTTTTCTTTTAGCTTTTATGAGAAGATCATTAGCATTGGAAGTAAAATCTTTGAGTAATTAAGTTGCATGATGGACAGATTTAACCAATAAGATGCATATACAATGAGTACGTACAATCAATTAGCATATAAGATGCTGAATTAACAAGTAATCAGCTACTGAAAAATCAGCTACTGAAAAACCTTATAATTATAATTAAGCATCATAAAATTTCTTAAAAATATTAATTAGGCTATTCGATTGTAAAGAATTGCATAATCATAAAATCTCACAAGTAATTAATTCTCATTAACAAATAAAATCAAGCATATCTTATATAATTTTTTTAAAAAAATATGATAATTTTTAAAATACATTTTAGAGATAAAAATTTGCGCTTGATTTAAATTTTTACCTAAACAAACATACATTATTAATAAAACAATAATAAAAATAAATAAATTGGGATTGTCTAACATTTATAGTACATGTATATTAAAAGATTTTAAATAATAATAAATAATTATTATTATATACAAAACTTATGTATTATAACAATATTAACTACATAAAAATATAAAGTTAGCGCAATAAACAAGAATACAATATATAGCAAAGATTATATAAAAAATATGTAATAATATCTCATCAATTATTTTCAATAATTTGCATAAAAATAATTCATATCTCTACCCATAAACCATAATGACAAATAAATAAAACTAATCTTATTATAATTTTTCAATCTTTGAACTCCCATATTATCGTGAGAAATATAACTGACCAAACGAGAAAATCAACCACCGATACCATGACCGGTTATAGCCGGTAAAAGATACGAGGTGGGACAAATCAAAAACAACAACACAGCACAAGACAAAAGATATTAAGAGAACAGCAACACAGTAAGTAATAAATGCGGAAAATCTCAGTCTTCTCTTTTCCTTCTCTTCAAGCTCAAAACTGTTATCAGATTTCATTTTTGTCCACAATAGCAAAACACATACCCATAATTTATACCACCCAACGACAGAAAAAAGGAACCAAAATTTCTTGTCTTTTCCCTTTTTTCAAATCTCCGCTTCCTCTATATATAAAGTTTTAAACCCGGTTTTAAAGTGCTTCCATTTTTTTTTCTGGTAAACAAACACACAAAACACAGGAACCAGCCTTTTCAATCTGCTTTGCTTTGCTTGCTTCTTCTCCGAAGAGACTGACTTCCGGCAACGTACTTTCACAACCCCATTTTTTTGCTTCTCTTTTCAGTGCGAAGGAGAGAAAGTGTTTTCCTTGTTTTTGGAAAACAGTCTGTGGTCGAGGTGGCGGCTGGTTGAATCGGTTAATGGGGTTTTAGGGACCCAGTTTTGCATCGTGAACTTGAATTTTGTTCGTGAAATGGGTGAAGTTGAAATGGTTTCTCCGCTAAAGAGGTCGCTGAAAGGTTTATGTTGCAGTAATGGGTGGTGTTATGGTGTTTTTTGGAGTTTTGATAAGCGAAATTCCATGTAAGCTTACCCTACTTGTTTTTGTTTTCTTGTTTTATTTCTTCTCTTTTGCTTTTGGCTGCAATAAGTTTGTTACGAATTGTGATTTTTATTTTCTTTTTCATTAGACGAAATTTTTTTTTATGTCTTTTGAGTTGCATCCTTTTCTCTTGTTTGTTTTCTGCAAACATGCACAAGTGTTTTATGTTTGAACTTGTCATGAAACCCTCTTGCGACTTTATTTTGGTGTTTATGCTTAATTCGAATGGGATTTTAATTGTTGTATGCAAATGTGATTTCGTTTTCCATTTATGGTAGACCATATGGGATATGAATGTAAAGAGTATGAGAACGTGACAATTTTCACTTCTATTACTAACATGTATTACTCTTTTTTCCTATTTTTCTATTTTTCTATTTCTGCAAATTCAGATCTCTCAGGTTACAGTGTGTGTGCTTTTTGGTTTAAAAAATAAACAGCACAACATGGCCAAGGGCTAAATTTTTGTTTAGCATTTCAAACAATTTCTTCCATCTTATTTAGATTGAAGAGATTTTAGAGCTAAATATAGGTTTTTGTCTTATGATGAAGAAATGTTTGTTATCCTAGTTTGAATTATTTCTTCTATTTCAAGCAATTTCCACCTTCATTATATGTATTTCGCTTTTGATTACCAGGTTGTTGACCCTGGAAGATGCTTACTATGAAGAGCAGATGGCAACAGTGGTTCGTAACATTCTTCGGCAGGTTCATATGCCGGGTGAAGGGTATGTTTAAGAGCACTCTGTTTCCTTTATTAATATCCCGAAATTCATTTGCAAGATCATTTGTTTTGTGAAATTTCAGAGAATTTTGACCAGCCTGATCCTGATATTACTGTAATATTTTTTGATAAAGAATGATTGGTGAAGTTGCTGTCTCTGGGAAACACAAATGGATGTTCTCTGATGCTCACAGTGGAGAATGGGACTCCATTAGTTCTCAAGATGTCCAGGTATAGCGATAGTGTTTATGATCTATTCTTGTTTAATTATTTTGTCACTGTTCTTGATGAGTCATTTGGCAAGTTTGTGATATACTAAAAAACTCCCTCTTATTTTACAGAATGATTCAGACTTTCATCACCAATTTTTGTCTGGAATACAGGTATATTTTGTTGCATAGACAATGTTATAATAATTTCACTTCACTGTATGTCGTGAGAATTGTCACTGTTTTCTAGAATCCTAAGAAGGTATATTCACGCAGTTTTCTTCATGCTTGTTTTGCAGACAATTGCAATAGTCCCTGTGGAATCGCGAGGGGTGGTGCAGTTTGGATCCACCCAAAAGGTCAGTATAATGAAAGAATTGAAATAATTTTTATGCTCCTGAAAATTGAAACTCAGAAAAGTTCTTTCTGTGATTAGAACGTGGATATAATTTTGTTGTTTTTAATGGTTACTACGATTACTAGGTGGCTTAAACTTTCAGTAACAAAGTTATAGATAAATCGGTCATGGTTGAATGCATTTTATCGGTCATGGTTGAATGCATTTTATTGACAGTAACTCTGCTGCTGTTGCAGATGTTGGAGAGTTTTGAATTCTTGGATCAGACAAGAAGATCGTTTCAAGAGATGGAAAACTTGGACGGGGTTATGCAATTGGAAAACATGCCACCATCCTTGAACAGTGAAAGCTGTGATCTAAATGAAATCTTTGCTTCCTTAATATCATCTGGCAATTGTTTTACAGAGATTCTTGCTTCTGCACATGGTGGCAACTCTAGGGAGCTGATGGGAAACCCTTGTTCATTAGCAAATGTTCAGTCAACTACCTTTGCATCAGATCTTGATTATGAAATGATTAACCCTCTTGATATGAACTCTTCATCTTATCTTAGTAATCAATCACAAACAGCCGGTGGAGAATTTTTGCAGTCTACTTTTTCTGTTAAAAATTCAGTCGCCAACACTCCTTGCATTAGTACATGGAGTGAAGAAGGTTCAATTTTGACTTCATTGGAGCAACCGTTCTCGTCTGAAAGTATAATCCAGCACACCCTTCAGGGGGAGTCAATGTTGACTTCAATATACAGCGCAGAGGGATTGGTTGATATGGAAAAAACTATTCCAAAGATGACGGAAAACCAGCATTCTGCTCAATTTTTTCTTGAAACTGAAGGTGAACTCCCAGAGATTGCAAATAACCTGAACAGATTGACAGAGGAGTTTAAGTTGTCCGATCTTGGGACAGATCTCTCAAGCTCCTGTATAGTTGATGATTTACCTCAGTGGTTTGCTCATTCACCAGACCATAGCTTCCATAGATTGGGAACCATAATGAATAATAATCTTTTACAGTCAGGAGCTGCTCCGGTTTCAACTGACATTCCAATCAAACATCCATGTAATTCAGTGCAAAGTTCACTTATGCATGCATTCACAGCACATGGACAAGAAAAATTCAATATTGTCCATGGTGCAGAAAATGATCTTTTTGAGGGATTAGGACTGGATTTTGGTTGTGCACAAGCTGGCAAGCATTGGGAAGAGTATAGAAAGCCTGATGTACGAAGGGGTGGTGGCTCGGCTTTTAGCACTTGTATGTCGGAGTGCATTACTGAATTGGATGTTGGCTCCACAACTGGCCCCCGGAAAGGACTGTTCTCTGAGTTGGGGCTTCAAGAACTTCTAAACAGTGTTACTAATTCTGGTCCTTCCATTAAATGTGATTTAGAGGATCAACTTTCTGCTACTAAAAGAAGGAAAGTAGAAAGTTCATCCTCTAACAGTAATGATATTCAGTGGACAAAACTTCCATGCTCTGATGCAAGCACAAGTTTGTTGCAGGCTGTCTATAATCAGGATGCAAAAAATGTTGTATGCAGAAAAGATGTTCTTCCAAAGTCGCAAGTAGGTTTATGGATTGATGATAGTTATAGCATCAATGCTGAAAAGGCTGCTGCAGCTTCACCCAAAAAGCCTGAGAAACCCATTAAGGTCAGCAAAAAAAGAGCTAGACCAGGGGATAGTACCCGGCCGAGGCCCAAAGACCGTCAACAGATCCAAGATCGGCTTAAAGAGTTGAGAGGCATCATCCCAAATGGGGCAAAGGTACATATTCTCTGTCTTCTGAAGTCCTACTTTTTAAAAGAAAGTTCTTCCTTGCATAATAGTGGAAATATTTTTTCAATTTTGTTTTGTACAAGAAACTGATACATGTTTCATTGATTGATGTAACAGTGTAGCATTGATTGTTTATTGGATCTCACAATCAAACACATGCTTTTCTTGCAAAGCATAACAAAATATGCAGACCAGCTTAAAGCAGCTGAAGAGCCGAAGGTAACTTCTTGGTTTATTTATCTCTGCTAAACACCAAGCTTAGATTTGGTTTATATTGTTTGCTAATGAGATAATTAATTTGCCTGTTGCTTTAGCTGGTTGGCCAGAAGAACGGAGTGGTTCTGAAAAACAACAGTGCTGGAGGTAATAACAGCGGTGGCGGTGCTACATGGGCATATGAAATTGGAGGTCAAACGATGATGTGTCCCATAATAGTTGAGGACTTGAATCCACCCGGACAAATGCTTATAGAGGTAAGAAAGAGGGATAAGAATTAAAGTTTCTGATTTTCAGCCATAAAATCAAAACTTGCTTACTGATTGTTGTGTGTTTTTGACATCTTTAATGCAGATGCTATGTGAGGACAGAGGATTCTTTCTTGAAATAGCAGACATGATTCGCAGTTTTGGGTTAAGTATCTGGAAAGGACTGATGGAACATCGAGAGGACAAGATATGGGCTCGCTTCATTGTTGAGGTAAATAAGAAAGCAACAATTTTGAAGTAATAAATTTAGATGGCATTATTGTAGCTTTTAGTAAACTGATTGCGAAATGCATTACAGGCAAACAAACATGTAACGAGAATGGATATATTTTGGTCCCTAGTCCAGCTTCTACAGCAAACAAACACTAACACGATTGATTCAATGAATCAACCCAAGAATGAGACGGATGACAAAATCCCTCTGTTAGACGGTTATCAGCAAAATTTGTTGCCTGTTGCCGTTTCCCATCAGCTAGGCTGAGAAACTTCAGTGTTCGAACACAGAATTTTAAAGGTTTCAGAGATACCTTGAGCATTCACTTATTGAGGGCCTGCTATGATTGGTGTTCTGAAAATTGAAGGGCCACAGCCAAAGAAGAGGGTAAAAGTGGTTCTTCATTTCATTTCATTTCAGCCATCTTGTCAATGGAGATGGAACGTGCATATACATGGTTGATAGACTAGGAAATGCTTCAGAAGAAAAAGCAAGAAATCTGCACAGAAAGCAAAACCCACTACAGAAACGTGTCATTCAACATGCAGATCTATGTTAGGTTGCATAAGATGAACAGACGTGACATGAGTGACGCAAAAGTATGTTGTTTTTCTTTTGCTTGTTTATTTTTTGGTTGTTCTTGTGATATATAACTTGTTTTCTAGTCTTAGTCTGATAATCAAGTTAGTTGTAGGCTAACCGATGGAAGGAATTGTATCCTGATATTCTTGCTGTTTCATCAGCAGAATCGTAGTAATTTACTCTCTATACCTCCTCTATCTGAATATTGTACAACTAGCTTTTTGTTTTGCAATAGAAATTGCTTCATGCATGCGCCGTTGAAGAAAAATCTTGATTTGTGGTTGCTACTAGAAGTCAATTAAGATTAGCCAAAGTAGATATAAATTAAACTGCTCTAAACAAGCTTTATTGTTCCTTTTGTGGGAAGCTTGTCAATCTCATGATATGCATTAGCAATTATACCTGTCAATCTTTATCTCTCACAAAGAATATCACCAGTTATATAATATTTAAACTATATCATGTAATTTTATTAGATGGGTCTCAAAATAGGACAATACTACTCTATTTTAAAACCTCGAAAAAAAAAAAATCGGTCAGTCAAATGATAGGTAGGTATATAAGATTGTGACCAAATAATGATGCTTCCTCCACCTTAAAGCAGCGCTATTTATGGTTGTCGTACAACTCTTAGCAGACGTGTTGAGGATTATAATACATGCGAAGCCAAGGAAGAATAACATGAAGTACATTTTTCTTGCTCAACAAGGCAAAAGGCCAATTATAATGTAAAGCCAGCACTTAATGAATGCCTCATTATTCAACTTCTGATTAAGACGTGTGTTAAGATTTCAAAGAATCAACTGGTCATTTTAGAATTAAAAGAGGCAACTATTGATAGTCGAGTTAGCTTTTCAAATCAGTGCAGCTGTGTAAAGACTCCCAAGGGATGGAAGATAAGTGCTCTTTCTGCTCAACTGAAATCAGCACAGACAATTTGAAGCAGTATTTAAACAATGAAGCCCCCACTTAACCAAGGCAAAAGAAAAATAAAACAGTTGCGGTGTAAGACTGTCCTACTCATGACCTAATTTTACACGGTCAGGAATGAAATATTTAACAATTTTCCAAGCAGCTGGATATTATAAGAATGTTATCTGCTGACGCCCCCTAAATTTCATGGCAACGCCACTGACAGCATTATGTCTTATCTCACATTAAGAAATTATGCATAAAAATTTCTATTGCTATGTTGGGTCCTTCACTTGAGTTGAAGATGACTCGATTCGAGGAACTACAAATGCACGCTTTGCTCACGTCTGCTTTTAAAACTGGAATTTTCTATTACTTATCTTGGTAAAAATAAATAAAAGGAATAATATTTTCCGCTTTTTGGTTAAAGATTTATAACGTGAATTTTTTATGACTTGTAATACAGACTGGAAAAAAAAAATCAATTAACTGTAAATAATTTCTGATGATAAAAGCCGTCCAACTGTTTTTGTTGCATGAAATGCTTCGACAGAAACAAAAAGCAATCACCCTTCTGCTTTTGCGCGCGCCCAATTGCAGAAATATGATTATGACGTAGCATTGCAACTACATGATTTCGAGCACTGTTGTCTCATATTTTCTGCACATAGTTGTGAGCATTTTATGGGGTCACAAGGGGCAATGAGATAAATGTTCAAGCTCAACACCAATTCAGCCTGACAGATAGACCTCATACCAACAAAGAAATATCATCATGCTTTATCTTAAATTGGTGCTCTTTCCTAATTTTCTTATACCTTCGTGAGGATTGTGATCAAATGACCACTCAAAGAAGAAAATATGAATCCCATGAACATTTTTGTGTTAGTTTGGTACCCCAATGTCATAAAGCGATGACGTCTTGGTGCAGAGTAAGGCCAGAAAAAATAAGGTTAAGCAAAATAGTGATTCATGATCATGAACTGTTGAATATGATGGAAGAAATCAGTAAGTACAATGTCAGCAGTGGCTACTTAAGCAAGCATAAAATTTATGTCTCAGATATTGTCATGAACTCTCTCGTGACAGTGGCAGAAGTACAGGGAATTAGCTACATTTTTCCTTGGCAATCAAGTCTTCTTCATGCTTATTATTGCTCTTTGAGCTAGGGCGTATAAACTACATGACTTAAAATCTTGGGGTAAAGATTCAATTACAAATGATAGAAAGTACAGTATTTTTGGGTTGCATTAATTTGCAGGGTTATATTAATTAGGTATCTCCGTATTAATAAATAGAAGTATGCTGTATGCATGAGTCAGAGATATTGATTGTGGCCACCTGTGTCCCACAACGCCAAACTTACCTACCAAAAATAATAAGAAATGATTCCAGAATCCCCATGCCATTGGAATTATTCTTTTTTATTCGTGTTTTTCTTTATATTTATACGTACACCTATTTGATCAGTACTGCTCAGCATTCTTCAACCAAGCAACGTTCTCCCATTGCATGGAACCAAGGCATATTGTAATTTATACAAATAATCTATCACCTGGACAAAATGGTTCTGCAGAAGGAAGTCACCAATGGATTGGAGTGGAGGATAAGGGTGGAAGATGTCTCATCCGAGACTTTGGTTCCTGCTGCAAGTCTAGCCAGCAGGGTCTGGCTTGGCTTGAAGAATATGATTGTAAGTTTGGTTTTGAAAGTATGGAGATTTCTTCAGAAAGCATGGAATTTAGCTGTGGATGAGCCTAGAAAAGTGATTCATTGCCTAAAAGTTGGGATTGCACTCACTTTTGTCTCACTGTTTTACTATATGAGACCTTTGTATGACGGTGTTGGAGGAAATGCTATGTGGGCAATTATGACAGTTGTGGTTGTGTTTGAAAACACTGTTGGTAAGTCTAGCTCAAGTGCCTGAAACTTTCAAAAGTAGTTATATCCTGTATCTTCAAACATTTCAGCTAATTTCAACTTGGCAGGAGCAACAATATCTAAATCTTTGAACAGAATATGTGGCACATTCCTGGCTGGATTTCTTGCCATTGGTGTCCATTGGATTGCTAGTCAATCAGGTGACCAGCTCGAGCCCTTAATCATTGGAGCCTCAGTTTTCATATTAGGTCAGTATAACTCAGTCCTGGAAGAACCTTATTTGTTGCATCTAAAGCTAGACATCTAAAAACTGAGCAAGTATATTGTCTTTCTTATTTCAGCTTCAGCAGCAACCTTCTCTAGATTTATTCCATCGGTGAAACAACGGTTTGATTATGGTGCCTTGATCTTCATCCTCACCTTCAGCTTGGTAACAGTATCAGGTTATCGTGTGGAAAAACTATTTGACCTGGCACATCAAAGAATCTCCACAATTATCATTGGAACAACCTTATGCATTCTTGTTAGCATGCTTATTTGCCCCATTTGGGCCGGCAAAGATCTCTATAATCTAATCATCCGAAACATGGACAAACTTGCCAATTCCTTAGATGGTAAGTTCTCATCCTGCAAGATACAGCAAAAGTTTCTTCCAAACTCGCAATATTTTGCTAACAACACATACCTCAGGTTGTGTAGCTGAGTATTTTAATCATTGTGGAGGATTCAATGAGAGTGGGGAAGAAGCTCATAAAAAAATTCTGAGCTACAAATGTGTATTAAATACAAAAGCAACAGAAGAATCTATGGTATGTGACAGGACTGCTGAGATGGATATTCTGGTCATAATTTTATATAACCTTTTTGTCTGATGTTAAAATGGCCTTGTGTTTACGTTAGGCTAACTTTGCAAGATGGGAACCTGCTCATGGCCTGTTCAACTTCAGACATCCATGGAAACAATATCTGAAAATTGGGGCATCAATCCGTAGCTGTGCTTATTGCATAGAAGCTCTAAACAGCTGTATCAATTCAGAGAATCAAGTAATCCATTCCATATTCCTACAATCAGTACTGTTTTATGAATTCATTCATTATACTTTCTGCTAGAAAATTTGGATGCTTATGCACGTTTCAACCTATATGATCTACATGACAGGGCCCGGCGTTCGTAAAGAATCATCTGAGCAATACTTGCTTGAAAGTAAGTTCCACTTCATCAAGAGTTATAAAGGAGCTAGCAAACGCTATCAAGACAATGAAAAAATCATCAACTGTAGAGTTGTTAGTTGGAGAAATGAATACTGCAGTGAAAGAGCTTCAGAATGATTTAAAATCACTTTCTGGTTTATGCAATCCAACACAGCAATCAGAAGCTGCAACGCCTGAAAATAAGAAAACGGAGAAAATCTCCAAACAGATGGCTACAATTCCTCTCATGGGAATGATTTCAATGGTGACTTTTGCTTCTTTACAGATTGAAATCGCTTTACGGATTGAATCCCTTGTTGAAGCTGTTGAGGAACTTGGAGAGTTGGCAAAATTTGAACATGCAGAGAACAAACCGAATCTTCAGCCCAATATCAAAGTTGCTCCCGATGAACAAAGAGATGAGGAAACCGTGAAGACTTTTCAGAAAGTCTGAGTTGTATATTATATTGTTAATTGATCAGGGAAAAGGAGGTATTTGAGCATCACAAAATTTAACAATCAACATTTTACAGAATCTCACAGTGATATTTATGAAACTGGCAATAAGATTGATGTAAACAATTTCTCATTTCTCCTTTTAATTCTTCTTTCCAGCTAGATAGGAATAGCAGATTTTCTTCACCAAATTAAATATTACAAAGTTTGATGCATTGGCAATGGTACTATATGAAATGGGCGTCTACTTACTTACCACTCATTCAATAAAATTGATCACTTACACATATTTATTTTGTTAGTTTAAAATTCAATGAATTATAACAATTAAAAAAAAAGGTGAAATAGACAAACCTGACATGATCATTGGTACATTTATCAAATAAAATTTTAAAATATATCTTACTATTTTTATTTTAAAATTAACTTATTATGATTAAAAAATTAGTAAATTTAACTTTTAAAATATGATTTTCAAAATCTTTAAGAGATTTGAAAGCAAGGTTCACATTTGTGATGAAATTTGAATAATTTTTTAATTTAAGAAAAGGAAATGTGTACACAATTGACTTGTCTGTCTGCCCTGCCCTCTACGGACGACAAAACATTCAACGCAGTATTGATGCTCGCAGAATAACGGTGTCGTTTCAGTTTTTAGTTAGTAACTACCTACATGGACCGCGATCGACAGTTAAAGCAATAACAACGATCTCACATCACAACGATACCGTTTCACTAGTGATGTGATTCTCGACTTATTGTTAGATCATCATCGTCATTTGTCTTCCCGATATAAAGAGATGGTTAAAAAAGAAAAGAAAAAAATTGCACAACCACATTTCTCTTTATAACGCAATGGCACTTCAGTAATTTCTCATGAAAGTGTCGGCCGTTTCGTGATTCCATTTCAGCATACCGAACCAAAACTCCAGAAACACGAACATTCTAGTTCGTTTCCAGTAAAAGGAAATCCGAAACAGAGAAATTTTTGTTTTTCAACCTTTGGATTTAAAGAAAACTCTTAGCCCTAATTCTTTCGGATCAAGAAAAAAAAATTCTCTTGATATTGCGATATAATGGTTGATGTAGCCGATAAATTAGCGTATTTTCAGGCGATCACAGGCTTAGAAGACCCCGATTTGTGTACGGAGATTCTTCAAGCGCATGATTGGGACCTCGAACTCGCGATCTCCTCCTTCACGTCCACCAATCCGCCGCCGCAACAATCGAATACCGGAAATACCTCCAATTTATCATCTTCTGACGGTCAAAATCCCGTTCACCGCTCCGATTCTTCAGGAAATGTCGTTCCCGGGCCCGGTTTGGCGTGGAAGCTGATCACCTTGCCGTATTCTGTGGTTTCTGGAAGTATCGGGCTCATTTCGGGCGCCGTCGGCCTGGGCCTATGGGCCGCAGGCGGTGTTTTGTCGTATTCTCTGGGGATGCTTGGGCTCGGTTCGGGTTGGGGTAGAAACGGAGAGTCGTCGGCTCGATTAGTTTCCGTTTCGGCTGCTGCTTCAGAAGCGATGGAGTTCGTGGCGGCGTTTGAGAGAGAGTACGGGAATGTAAAGCCGAATTTTGTTTCCGACGGTTTCATGGACGCTTTGCAGAGGTCAAGGGGCGCGTTCAAGCTGTTGTTCGTGTACTTGCACTCGCCGGATCATCCCGATACGCCCTCGTTTTGCGAGGGGACGCTTTGTAACGAGGTCTTGGCGGCCTTTGTGAATGAGAATTTCGTTGCTTGGGGAGGGAGTATTAGGGCTAGCGAAGGGTTTAAGATGAGTAACAGCTTGAAAGCTTCGAGGTTTCCGTTCTGCGCTGTGGTTATGCCGGCTGCCAATCAGAGGATAGCTTTGCTTCAACAGGTATCGAACTATGAATCTTTTGATTTATTTTGAGTTTTGTTCTCCCGTAGAATATGTAGAAGTTCAAAATTAGCATTAAACAATTAATGCTGGATGGTATTTTACAAATATTATTGGAGTCTGCAAGATTACTATGGAAATGTGAAGTATATGTTTTCTTGT
The DNA here is from genome assembly GCA_028052125.1 of Melia azedarach. Classification (NCBI taxonomy): domain Eukaryota; kingdom Viridiplantae; phylum Streptophyta; class Magnoliopsida; order Sapindales; family Meliaceae; genus Melia; species Melia azedarach. The sequence continues at coordinate 473,303 of CM051401.1, read as the reverse complement.
CTGTAGTTTTTGTGATGGTTGTGGGTCTAGTAGAATCTTGTTGCGAGTTGTCTGATTAAGATATGCATGGGTAGTGGTAGTTATGCTTTTCCTTAGAACTGTGTGTTTACAGAGAATTAAGTGAGCATTGAGTGGACTATATTGTAAGGTTCTAAATCTTAGCATAATTACAAAAGGCAGATAAGCTAAGAGTTGGAAAATGAGGGTTAAAATGATTGAAAGGGAGGAGAAAATTGCTTACTTTTTCTTTGATTTTATGAAGTTAATATATCTAATAGAGAGATGTAGGATACAGCATGAATTTAGATGTGTCATCTTAGAGAGACTAGGTAATTTTTTGTTTGATCTAGTAGTGTGAAGTGCCGGTTGATAGAGATGGCATGAATTTTATTCCAGTCCATGCATTTGTAATTTGGAGGAAAATGCAAGTGGTGCTTTTACTTGGTGTTTTTGGTTTCTGGTTGACTAGCATAGTATAGTTAGGGTACATTTGAAGGTTGTAGATTGTAGTTATTGCTTAACGTTTGTTGAAGAGTAGATGTGATGAGGTGGATCATTGTACTGTATGCATGCACTTCTAGATGGTGCTTTTGTTACCAGTTGTCTGGCATAGGGTACACTCAGATCATTACAGATTGCAATTAGTTTTCTTCATTTTTCGGTGAGTAGATTAATGAGGAGGTGGATCATTTTATTTTACATAGGCACTTCAATAGCATTCTTCTCTATCAAGTTGTCAACAGGGTTAGCTAGTGGCTAATGCAGTAGAAGGACCTCTTTTTAATTGGGTCATCTTTTTTTCCTTTTAACCTTTATTGGTGATGCAGTTGGTGTGAGCGTTCAAATTTACACCTTGTCTGTGAGACTGATCTTCAAATTTTTTTTTAGAAGCATTTGGATCACATTGCACTATCTTGCAGTTTACCCAGAATTCTTTCTATCCAAATCCTGTTTCTTTCTGAAGCAGCTTATTATGTGTAGTTGTTGCTAGTTATGTATATAATTTTATGTTTCTTTTTTGGTATCTCTTTGCTGCTCTGCAGATTGAGGGACCAAAATCTCCTGAAGAAATGCTCATGCTACTACAGAAAGTGATTGAAGAAAGTAACCCTGTTCTTCTGCAAGCCAGGCTTGATGCAGAAGAAAGAAGGAACAACACGCGTTTAAGGGAGGAGCAAGATGCTGCTTATAGAGCAGCACTTGAAGCTGATCAAGTATGTTGATTTTTAAGCTTCAGTTTTTCACCTATTTAATTCTTGGTCTGGGCCAGATAGCATACTTCTCCCCATTCTCCTTGCTAGCAACTGCCTATCATTTGTAAACAATTGTCTAATATTGTTTTCTCTCTGCCTTCTTTTCCCCTCTTTTTCATCATATAAGGCCAGGGAACGCCAGAGGAGAGAAGAACAAGAACACCTGGAAAGGGAAGCTGCTGAAGCTGAGAGGAAGCGTAAGGAGGAAGAAGAGGCTCATGAAAGAGCAGCTCGTGAAGCAGCAGAAAGAGAGGCTGCACTTGCTAAAATGCGGCAGGAGAAAGCCCTCTCGCTTGGTGCTGAACCAGAAAAGGGGCCTAATGTCACACAAGTAATTTTCTTCTTGAGTTTGAATTAAAAGATTTTCTTGTGGAGCAACGGATTTTCAGAACTCAAGTATCATTGTGATTTTTGTGTGTTTAAAAAAAAAAAAAAAACAGGTTTTGGTACGTTTCCCAAATGGAGAACGCAAAGAGAGGAGGTTCCACAATACTGCTCCAGTCCAATCTTTGTATGACTATGTTGATTCATTGGGTTGCTTAGAAGTTGAGAATTACAGTCTTGTTTCCAACTTCCCAAGGGTTGTATATGGCCAAGACAAGCTCACATTGTCCCTACAAGAAACAGGATTGCATCCTCAGGCCAGCCTTTTCGTGGAGCTGAACTAGTGTGAGAAGAAGTTCAATGCATAGTTACATGGGATTGAGGAGTAGCACGGTGAAATGGTTCCTGCAAGTAGGATGGATAGTTTGTTGTGTTCCTATTTTTTCTGTCTTTTCCTGTTTCAACTTGATTAGTGAAGGAGATACAATGAGATAAGATAGCTGCCTGTCTCTCCATCCATGGATGTTGATTTTCTTACAATGCAGATTCAGTCATGCAAAAGCGCTAGTGAGAAACAATAGTGAATTTAATGAAATATTCATTTGCAGATAGAGCAAATGGAGAAGGCAAGAAAAAATACAATAGCTTATTCTTAATTGTGTGAAGTGATGTTGATTAGGATTAAGATTTGGTAGAGAAAATTTGACCCCAGGAATGCGACAGCAACTCAACTATATTATGCTGCAAAAAGTCTTACCGACAATAGCAAGTCGCCTAGAGACTTGCAGTGTGCTAGACTGATGTAAAAAGCCAACTACACGAGAACATAAATTCGAACCTAACTTATACATGTGTTTATAATCTAGCTTGAGTTTGGACATGGATACTTGTATGATTCACCCTAAATATGGACTTGACCTACAAGTGAGGTGAGAAACCCTACATTTAGCAAGGAAAATTTATCGAAGAATAGTATTCGAACATTCACCCTAACCTATTCATACCATCAGCCAAGGGCTGAATGGCCTCACAACACCGATTTTAAATTGTAATTTTTGCATACCTAATATAATTAAAAATAACCGTATGACGTACATATGTTATTTTTTCACTGCTAACTCTGATTTAGAAACTCTCGCCATCTAGGCCTGCCTAAATGGTAAGAACCCACGCCCTTTCTCCTCTTTCACACAAATTTGTGTAGCTTTCCTCTAAGGGTTCTTATACAGTGCTTTAATATTTGATACGTTTGTACTTTGGTCATTTAATTTAATCATCAAAGTCGTTGTAGTATAGTGGTAAGTATTTCCGCCTGTCACGCGGACGACCCGGGTTCGATCCCCGGCAACGGCGTGGTTATTTTTTGCATTTACTTCGTAGCGATTAAATTATTATTATTGGCAGAATTTGATACTCGAACTGAAGATTAATTAGTACCAAGGATATTTAGAAATTTTTAAAAAAATTCATTGTTTATTAACACCGGAGAGAAGTATTTGAAAATTAAAAATTATTTTTTTCTTCTATTAAAATAAATTTAAATTTAAAACTTTTAACAATAAAATTGGAATTTGTTTGTAAAATATCGTAATTGGATAAAATCGTGAAAAGGTATCTATTAAAATAATTATTTTTTTATTTTTTTAAAAGTTATTTATAACAATTAAATAATTCGTAATTTTTATTAAAAATTTTTATTTGTAAAAATTCTAATTAAAAAATTATATCATAAAAATCTTATAATATATTATTTATTTCTACTAAAATTTAATATAATATTTATACCAAATCATGAAGGAAGAGAACAATCACCACATTAAAATAATTATTATTCTTTTTAATATCTCTCTTTTTTTAGAGTATAATTTTTTTATATTTAAAATTTGACTTATTTTTCATAATATTAAATTTTTATATAACGTTGCAATTGAACTATTAGTAGACAAGGACTTACTTTATTTAAATCTTAATATTATATTTAACTGAATTTTATACCATATTTCAATCATTAAAATTTAGCCAAAACGGATTCTCAATTTTTAAAATTTATAATAGTTTTAACAATATAATTTACTATATATCTAACTTTTTTTTAAAGCTAATTATGTTTTAAATATAACAATCCATAAATATTATATAAGTTGCAATAATTTCAAATTAGCCCATAGTCTAAGGAAAAAATTAAAATTTTTATTCAATATAATAGCTTAATAAAAAAAATTGAATTAAATTGTAATTTTATAATATCGAATCTCATTACTAATAACAATCAATTAAAACTTCGTTATTAGAAATTTCAAAATTTAATGTTAAAATTAAATATCATATTGCAAAGATTATAAATCGACATAAATCCCGAACTTGCCAGAAAAAAAGTTTCAACTGTTCGGTGGAGCCTAAAGCCTAAAGGTCCTCGACATGATGCCCGTCGCCGACTCCTACTCTCTCCACGCGCTTTCATACGTCGTGTAATGCACCCACCCATCACCTGCTCTTACTCTTTAGTCTTTACGATTGCCGGCTTACCCTCCGACTCCGCGAACGTCAAAGCCTTACTCTGAATTCAAAGGCATTGAAACTGCATTAATATTTTAGTCCCTAAGCCTTACAATTTATGAGAACAAATTTCGTTATTAAAATATTGGACATCAAAAGAAGAAAATCACGTGATTTAATACATTTTCTTCAATTAGAATAATTATCGAAATCAAATTAAAATAGGATTAGGCAGGAATAAATTGATTCCAGGATTATTATACTGCTTAATCACATTCCACCCAAAATCTGACACGTGGTATATCGTTTGGATAATCATTAGAATTTTATGAATATTTTCATCAAATTACTAAAGTAAGTATTAAATTCGTTCCACCATACTGATACTCTCTGTAGGAATTATCCGATTTTCTCCTAATTTAGGTGAAATGCTGTTTTATTAGATAAAAGTTATTTCATTCCAACTTTTCAATCTAGATAATAACACACAAATCCCCCGCTTAAAATAAAATTGCGAATAGGAATGTAGTTTATTATTTATTCTAATGAATCTGAATAGTGTGATCAAATTCCACTAAAAATTCATTAAAAAAATTAATGGCTACATTATTATATTCCTCAAAGTCTTAAAAAGAATTATATAATGCATTAGTCGATCTAAAGAGTATAATAATCAAATTATTAATTTTATTAATTAATTCTTAATAAATTTGATAGTTAAAAATATAAGTTGTATCCTATTATACTCATTTAACTAAAAAAATTTAAATCCATTTATATTTCTTTTTAAATTTGCATTGTTTCATATTCTTAAATAGTCAATCAAGTACGATCTATAAACGCATTAAACTCGTGTTTTTCTCATGTAAACTTTGGAATTTTCATTCTCTAATTTTTAAACTTTTTTATTAATTAAGCTTACTAAAATGTCACTCAATTTAATTTTTGAATAACCATTATCGAGGATATTATTAATTATTTTTAATTCTAAAATTATCTTAAAATTTTGAATTAATTATTTATGTTTTTGTGTCAATCCATTGAAATTTGTGTTTAAAATGTGTCTACCGATATTTCTAACAATATATCAGTTGGTATCAAATTTGTGTTTAAAATATGTCTACCAATATTTCCAACAATATATAGTTGGTATCAGAACTTTGATTTCAAAGCAAGTTTGTTTTATCTTTTAATTACTTTATTATTCTTTATTTTCGGATTTAAAAAAAAATCTGAAAACAAAAAGAAAAAAAAAATTATGACCGAATTTTTCTACTATTCTTCTTGTTTTATTTTTACTGAACTAGATTTAAGGACAAATCTACGTCAAGAAAAGGAGAATGATATGAACAAAGGTGGGAATCATGCATATAAGAGAGAAAATTCCCACGAGAGCTTGGAGGAATTAGGGTAACATTCACATAATTCATTAAACTTTTTAAACGAGTTGAATTATAAGAGATGGACTGAATATATGATAAAAATTCAAGTAAATTGTAAGAAGAAGAAAAAAAAATTTGTCCTACACTTATAAATCCTTATGCTGCACAGAGAATTTGAGTTTTTGAAAATTCATATGAAATAAGTTTTCTTATTTATTTAAGATTGTTATTTTTTGAGTTTTCTTATTATATTAGAATTATTATTAAATTTTTTTTATTAAATTATGATAGTTATTAGAGTTTCTTTATCAGATTATGAATTGTATTGTTATCTATAACACTATCCAAAAACAGGGGCCTATATGTTATTATCCTTTCCGGTTTCCTCCAAAACTGCAACTTGTCTATAAGTAAATTAACGGCACCGTTCTTATCCCGTGCTCAAAACAGAATTTTACAACTCATGAAAGTAGCAAACGAGGATAAAAGAAAAACACTTTTGATCGCGAATTATATCCAACGCGTTTAATTACACGAGCTCTTTTCCTCGCGTGGACACTACAACTGTCTGCTTGATCGGCGAGTTTTTCTCTTCTCTAACTATGGCAAGACAAGAATACAATAGCATACAATACAAATCCAAACAAAATTTCTATCCGATGTAAAATAAGAAGGAAAGAAAGTCTCCGAGAGAATGGTATAAATAACGACGAAGAAAACCAATCGCGATCGAAATATAGGAATGGAACTGAAATCATCATCGGAACGGGAGATGAGTTTGTACGACACCGTTTGCCGATTGCGCTTCCGATCGGCATTCGATTCTTACAACGTCGCTTGCGAGGCTTTCTCTGAACAACACTTTCTCTGTCTCTCGTTTTCGGTTCCAATCGGTGTCAAAATTAAAAGCTTGCTCTAGTAGCGTGTTTTTTTTTCTTTTTTTTTTTTTTAGTTTTTGTGTTAGCGAATTCTTGTGGTCGTGTATTTTTTTAAAAAATTTCGTAACATGGATTGCGGTACGGGTTTTTTCAAGTCGGAGACGGAAGACGGTGACGGTGATTTCGCCGAGAGGGATCCCTCTGGTCGATACGGTCGGGTACGTGACATATCTACTTTTTTATTTGCAATTTTTAAAAAAACTTCAGATATTAGGTGAGATATAATTGAGGAAAATTAGGGTTAGAATTTCATTCTATTACCTTTTCGAGTAATGATTTAAATTATGAGATTAATTTCAGCGATGGACTTTAAATTTTTGTTTATAGGGTCGTGGATTTTGGTTGAATGGTATTCATTGGGTTTGCTAAAATTGACTTTTTCCTTTGTTCCGAGTAATTGAAAGTAATAACTAGATCCGTCTTCATTTCATTCGACAAAGCGAATTCTCTCTCACGTTGCTGAAATTATGGATGCTTAAATCTTGGCTATTAGAATGATAGAGGTCAATGCTTATGCATTTTGTGAAATTATGATTGCTTGATGAGTTTTGAGGTTTGTTGGGCTGAGTTGTTTGCTTCTGTTAGATCCAGTGATATGGTCTTTGTTTGCTTGTTTTTATTTCTCCAGTATGATGAAATCTTGGGGAAAGGAGCATTCAAGACTGTGTATGGCTCTACAACCTATATCTTTTTTCTTTTTTAATTTCTTATTTGTCGATTTGTTAGATTTTTGTGAGTTTAACTGATATTTTATGTGTAGATATAAGGGATTTGATGAAGTTGATGGGATAGAAGTTGCTTGGAATCAAGTGAATATTGAAGATGTAATGCAGTCACCTGATCAGTTGGAAAGATTATATTCAGAGGTTCATCTTCTGAAGTCTTTGAAGCATGAACATATAATGAAGTTCTATAACTCTTGGGTGGATGACAATAACAAGACTATTAACATGATAACGGAGTTATTCACTTCGGGGAGTTTGAGGCAGTGAGTTTTGTGGACTGTTTCACATTTTTCTTTTTCTTTTCCTTTTTTGTCTTGGCTTTCATTATTCATTTGTGCTATAATCGTATCTGGATTTAGGTATCGTAAGAAGCATAAGAAGGTTGATATGAAAGCTATCAAGAACTGGGCAAGGCAGATCCTTCGGGGTTTACACTATTTGCATAGTCATGATCCTCCGATAATTCATAGGGATCTGAAATGTGACAATATATTTGTCAATGGAAATAATGGAGAAGTGAAAATTGGAGATCTTGGGTTGGCTATTGTCATGCAGCAGCCTACTGCTCGAAGTGTTATTGGTAATAATTTTATTAATCTGTGGCACTGTTATGACTTCTATTACACTCGGACCATCTTGAACTTGGTAATAACTCCTTTCTATGTGCAGGTACTCCAGAATTCATGGCTCCAGAGCTGTATGAAGAAGAATACAATGAACTTGTCGACATTTATTCGTTTGGCATGTGCATACTGGAGATGGTTACTTGTGAGTACCCATACAATGAGTGCAAAAATCCAGCACAAATATATAAGAAGGTTACTTCTGTAAGTTCACAACCACCTGCAATATATCACATACTCTGCTGTTTCTGATTGGCCATTTTGTGATCTCTAAACTTCTCTCTCTCTTTTTTTTGTTTTTTTTTTGTAGGGTATAAAGCCTGCTTCCCTTGGTAAAGTGAATGACCTGCAAGTGAAGCAGTTTATAGAAAAGTGTATTGTTCCAGCATCACAGAGATTGCCTGCTTTGGAGCTCTTGAAAGACCCATTCCTCACCATTGAAAATCCGAAAGAGCTTATTTGTGATCCCCTGCGGCTACCCAATCTGGTTCCAAAAGCAATGAACTTACCTCAGTCTGAACCTCATCCAATGGAAATAGACCTTAACCACAAGAAGGTTTCTGCTGATTCTTGTGCAAGAAGCAATAATGTAACACCCTGGTTTTTAACTCTAGAACTTCAGCAGTTTACTGAGAACAATGAATTCAGGTTAAGAGGGGAGAAAAATGATGATAATACAATTTCATTGAGCTTGCAAATTGGTGATAGATGTGGTAAGTAAATTTTTTGTGTGCTACTAATTGTCTATATATATTTTCTGCTCTACTATCTGCTGATAATGTTGTTCTGTATCAGGTCGTGTGAGCAATATCCATTTTGTTTTCTACCTCGATTCTGATACAGCAATTTCAATAGCGGAGGAGATGGTTGAACAACTTGATTTGTCTAATGAAGATGTGGTTTGTATAGCTGAGTTGATTGATAACTTGGTAATGAAGCTTGTGCCTACCTGGAACCCTTCATGTGGAAGTAATGCTAGTCTGCAAAATAGTTTATGCAAGGGTTGTTCTCCACTACCAAACAATTTAATCTCATTGAAGTGCCCTGGGATGTCAGGGTCTGACAAGGCATTTGCTGAGGCTGTCAGCCAGCAAGGTGTTCTTTCCGAGTTGGCTGTTGTGAAATGTCAAGACACCCAAGAATCAACTGATTCAGATATATCTGCTGAATTTGATTTCTCAATCACTTCGGATGCCAATAAAAACAAATCTTCATTGATAACTTCCGGTTACAGTCTTTATGAATGCCATAAAGGTTTGAATACATATGATTTCAGTTCGAGTTATGCAGTGTATGATCATGATAAGGTTGGGGAATCCGTTTTGTTAAATGAGTCCACACAGAACTCTCAGATATCCTTCATTGATTCATGCTCTGGTATATCAAAAAATTTGAGCTTGTCAAGCATCTGTTCTCTGTCCCTATCAGAGAAAGAACATCCTGTTGGGCTAAAGCTGGAGATTGATGCGATTATTTCAAAATATCAGCAGTGTTTTCAGGAACTACTGAGGTTAAGGGAGGAAGAAATGGAAGATGCCAGAAAAAGGTGGCTGGCAGGAAACAATGTATCTGTGATATGAATTACTAGATTTCTCCAGGATTTTCTTTTACCCTTTTGGTTTGATTGATTGACTGTTGCCATTTGCCTGCTACTGTTGCTTTGGAAAAGTCAATTCTGTTAACTGATCATTTTATTTGGTTTGATTTTGAATGTTGTAATTAAAGCCCTTCGGCGTCATCATCTCTATCGCTCTCTTATACTTGAATGTTTATCCATTGATTAAGATGGTTAAAAGCAGGACACAAAACATACCACATTTTTGGACGTTCAATTATTTATTTATTTATTTTTATTTCTTCTCTATCAACGTGGACATCTAGTATTTTCTCTCTCTTATTTTTCTATTTTCATTCTGAAATAATTAATTGTACGCGTGTTAAACATTGAGTAAAAGTAGACCCTAATTTTATCAGATGCAGACAAGATTTGATTTGATGCGATCGAATGGCGCATAATTCGGGTTTTGATTGTAGTTATGAAAAAAATTCCCAAATGGACAAAATGGAAGCTTTAACTGATGATTCGTGTAGGGATTAGGATCAAAACTAGACTATGCAGGAATAGAACGGCTTTGTTTAAATTATGACAAGCAATTTGCAAGAAACAGAAGGAGATGAGAAGACCATTAACTTTTTACTTGAATTCATGCACTCAGATTCTCACTTTTTTTTTTCACTTATATTTTTCAGATATCCAAAATTTGTTTTGTTCTTTTGCCGACATTTTCAAAGGCATTATCATTTAAAATTTAAACATGATGGCTCTGATGCATGTGCCATTATTTCCACGAGAGACATAAATCATATACCGAAATAAAACATTTCACCAAACATTATGAATCGACATATATTTTCATACGATTTGAGCCCTAATGAAGTGGGTACACAATGTCCCAAACACCATTATTGCGGTGCTTGTAAATTCAAAATGGCCCCCAACCCAAAAAGAATATATATATATATATGCATGAAGTGAAATTATAAAATGCACAAAAGTTTTCAACTGCAGATTAAAGTGACTGCTCTAAATGAAGGCTTGAAATACAGCAGTTTCGGTAATGGAAGAAGATCATATTCAACAAGGCTATTGCATATCTAAGAAAGAAATGTGCTGATTCTGCTGAACCAATGAACTAACAATTCCTTGGTTAAACAATCAGATCCCTTCTAGGCACACAAAGAAGCACAATAAGAAGATGGAACACAATTCTGCATCAAAATATGAACTTTCCTCCCACCTAATATGTCTGCCTATTACATAAATCGGCTCACTTCAAAACATTGAGCATATTTTTCAGTCACAGTGTATGATTCTTTCTTAATTTCACGCTTGAAGAACATCTAAATTCAAGAAAATTTGACATACACCAACTGTGACGGAAATCAAAATTTTGGAACGTGATTAACATTCTCAGTGTATTGGAACTTGTAAAACCGCATAAATTCAATTCCTCACAAAATGTATTCACAAATCTTATTAACAGAATCAATGATTATTACAATATCCACACAAGCAACTGAACAAGAATGCACAGAGAAGAACAATAAGTGAATGCTTCAATCAGCCAAGAATTTTCTGGCCAGGACAAATATTTCGAAGCAACCCTACATTTAACACAATCAGGACTGATAAATCATAACTTATCACAGGCACTACCAGTTTTCCTTGGCTATTTTTGATTTCTCAAGAATGAATTTCCCTTCCTTATACTTTTGTGTTTCCTCATATGCTCGTTCATACTTCCAACCCAACACCTCTCGGCAGTCACAGCAGTAGACATCAGCAACTGTGTGGAGACCGGTTATAAGTTGCCGGTCTTCTTTAGGCCCCACCATAATATTCATAGCATGGGAGAACAGAAATGCTCGACCATTTCTTCCCTGATAACAAAATCGATAAACGAACTTTCTGAAATTATATTTCAACAATGCTCTCTGTGCTAGCACAACCAATAAAACACAATATCATATGCACATGATTGCAATAAAGATGCAACAAAATAGAATCCCACTAGTTAAGTTTAAAAAAATCACTTCAGCTTGACTGAAATAACACAACTCGGGTTTAATTTTTTCCTCTGCACCCCACATAACCAAACAAATGATCAACATTTTTGCCATTTTATTCAGATCAGATTAAGAAATAGGTTAATCAAGCTATCACACCAATCAATTTGCTAGCTCATTTAAACAGGGAAAAGTTCTTCACCTGAAAAGATTTAGAAATGACATCGTCGTGAAGGGCAACATGGTTCCTGCAATTACAGCAACTGTACAATCTAGGCCCAACCATCTCCGCCATTGGCGATTATTAGAAGCAGACTCAAACCTACAAACTCCTAAAATCGACTACAATATAAATACAAGCATCACTATATAATTATCAACAACGTATACAAAGAAGTAAAGTAATGAAAAAGGTTACCTTTTTACCCAAAAAAAAACCCCTATAACAATTATTGAATATTACCCTCTACTTGACAATAATTCTGTTCCCAGATACAAACCAGATACATTCAAAATGTGCAGGATGAACATTTAGAAGAAATCATCTGCAAGAAAATTAACAAAACAGATTGAGAAACAAAATCTACCCAATTGATTGATGAACAAGATCAAAAGCGGGAAAGCAATACAACCCAGTAATTGAAACAAGCATTTGAAGTAAAGTAAACACAAACCCACCTAAAAAGCTAATGATTTTAAATTGAATATTCAATCTTTGTAGCTTAACACAGTGAATTTTGCATCGAAATGATGATTTTAACAGATCGGTGAATATAGTAATGACAGTTAGACAGAGACTTGGAGTTAGATGTTACAGATGAAGGAATCATCTCTTCAAACCCGAGCATGATCCATGATTCCACAGAAGAGAGTGTGTTAAATGTTAGGGTTTTGTGTTTGTGTCCGAGTTTGGTGGGTTCAGAGGAGGAAAGGAAGAAGATGACTAGTTGGCTTCGGAACTGTCGGGAATTTATTGACATCGCATTATGGATTAAATTACTGAGTTTACCATTCTTTTATTTATTTATTTTTTATTTTCTTAATTCGTGGAAATGCCGAATGGGAAGAAATTATAGCAAAATAGTCCAAAACCAAAAGGGTGACAAATTGTGGAGGGTCGAACAACAAAGTGACACACAAATTTTTTAGCAGTTAGCCACCTATCAGCTACTGTTCTGTTTCTGTATATCTCGCGACACCTAACATGAACAATCTTTCTACTTCTGCTTTACATTACTGTACTCCTTAGAAAAATAAAAAAACTTGCTTAATAAATTTATCGAATATTTTTTTATTTAATATTATTTTCAAAATAATAAATATGATATTATTAAAATTTTGTTGGGTTAGGCTATATTGTATAAAAGTTAACCAGAGCTTTTATAGTAGGGCTGACGACTCCTCCAATTAGTGCTGCTTTTACGCACGTTATTTTTTATCACCATTTTTTTAGTTTTTTTTTAATTTCATAAATGTGTTTTCTCAATTGACTTTGGCAAGGCTGCTTGGGTTTAATAATTAATTGACCAAGTGTTCGTGGGCTTACTTTTCAAGATAAGAAAAAATTCTGGGCCGCAGGTACTGCATTCTTCCGTGGGCCTTCCCATATCTATAACAAGTCTGGTCCATTATTTATGAACAATGGTGTACATTACTGTTTTTCAACTGGCTTTGGGTTAGCCATCAGGGCTCAGTCCTGATGGTCACATCGTTTCGATTAACTGGTAGAACTTTGCACGTATTATGAATTATGAAATTTTTTTAAGGATATCTGAATAATTTCTTGAATTGAGTATATTACAAGTTTAAGATTTTTTCGGTTGATCTTCGATTGTATATATTAGTAAATATTTAGTTAAATATTAATAAATTTATAATATATAATATTTAAAAAAACTGGCTTTAGGTTATAATTATGAATTCAATTTATTATTCGTAATAGTTATTTAATTTGTAGATTTTATTTTTTAAAAAAATATTAAAAGAATTAAAAATTATTAATAATAGAGTTGAAGAAAATTATATATAGTAAGTCAGAAAATTGAAGAGTTGTACGAGGCTTACACAGTGACCCTGACCTTGCCTATTATTATCTTATCTGTTTACATGCTAACTAGAATTTGCTTTTATGCATTTATTCGGTCCTGTTAATATTATAAGTTATTTATGAAAGCAAAGTGGGGATGGGGCATTTATGCAGATATTTGTCTTCATGCAAATTATTGCCAACCATTCAATTGCATGCTCCAGTGACAAATTAATCCAACACTATCATTAGAGCTAGACATGCCACGTCTTCAAAATTTCGTTAGAGCCCAGACAATACAGTGATGCCGTTAACAGTTAATAACGTGGTATGCATATTTTTATATTCTTATTTTATAAGTTGTTGAATTTATATATTTTTAAAAAATAATATTAAATTTAATATACACATATTAATTAGATGAATAATAATATTATCAACTTTTAAAATATATTTATTATTTTATTTGATAAACAACTGACCAAACTTTAACAGCGAAACGAGAGGAATAGGATTTTTAGCTAAGCGATGACGAATTTATAGGCAAAGCCAAGCGAGAAAAACCCGTCATCTTCAACTCTTTTCTATCGTAATCGGAGCCATTAAAATTTTACTTACATAAAAGCGCCACCTGGCTCAATATCATAGGCCAAGAAGAGATTCTGGAATCTGGATCTATGGAACTCCGTTTCAGATACATCGGGTAGTTAGAAAAGGCATATGAACATTGACAATCTGGTTCTACCTTCTCTGGAGTGTTTGGTGTAAGTCCACGTTTGGAAAGCCCAAGACCCATATATTTTTGTCAGCCAAAATCCCAAAAATACAACAAAAGAATCCGAGGATTGTAACAAAAATTTAAATTATAAAAAGTAAAAATTGAGGATTAAAAGTAAAAAAAAAAAAAAAAAAAAAGAAGAGTTGAGAAAATTACAGAAATGTATGGCATTGCAGCACAGCAGTACCCTAGCATGACCCTACCCTTCTTATAAATGAAAAATGGTAGATGCAACCATATTTACCTAATTATATTGGTAGATGTATACTTATTTATAGCAACTAGCAAGTGTACGTACTGTCACACAAATTTGGGAATCTTGCCCCCATAGCATCCGCGCAAAGAGAATCAATGGAAGAAGAATCTACACACGAGATTCAAACCCCTCTGTGTAAGTCTCCCCAATGCTGTAATTATGTAGTAATTCTTCTGCTTGTTTTAAATCACTCCAATTTACTGAGCAATTTCCCTGCAGTATCCAAGCAATATGGTTCCAACGCTGCAACGTCTTCATCCCAAGCAACAAAATCTCTATCAGAAATCAACGAAATGGAAGAACATGAAGAAAATTCACCCGTAGAACAGGTTGCCTTAACTGTGTCAACGGCTGACGATCCTTCTCTGCCTGTCCTCACATTTCGGATGTGGGTTTTAGGCACGCTCTCGTGCGTTCTCCTATCGTTTCTAAACCAATTCTTCTGGTACCGCACAGAACCGTTAACAATCACAGCCATTTCAGCTCAAATTGCTGTGGTTCCTCTCGGCCAACTGATGGCGGCAAAAATCACTGACCGCGTCTTCTTCAAAGGAACTCGTTGGGAATTTACGCTGAATCCTGGACCCTTCAATGTGAAAGAACATGTTCTTATCACAATCTTTGCCAATTCTGGAGCCGGCAGTGTTTACGCCATTCATATTGTTACTGTTGTTAAAGTTTTTTACAAGAAACACATTACCTTTTTCGTCTCCCTCCTGGTTGTATTCACCACACAGGTTACATTTTGCATCTGATTTTTTTTCTTCCGGTAATCATTTTTCGAATGTTAGGTTTTGATGGGGTTTGAATGTTAGGTGCTGGGATTTGGTTGGGCTGGGATATTTCGTAGGTATTTGGTGGAGCCGGCGGCAATGTGGTGGCCGGCAAATCTAGTTCAAGTTTCTCTGTTCAGGTAATT
This sequence comes from Melia azedarach, assembly GCA_028052125.1. NCBI lineage: Eukaryota > Viridiplantae > Streptophyta > Magnoliopsida > Sapindales > Meliaceae > Melia > Melia azedarach. Next base: position 458,016 of record CM051401.1, on the reverse strand, counting down.
ATCTTCTTTCTCCTTGTTCGTTTATCCAAGTTTAATGCTTTCATTTCTCTGGTATTTTTTGTCAATTTTCCAACGTATTTCTGACCATTCTCTTCAGTTTGTGTGGTGTGGGTGGGTATTGCTACGTTGGTGATAATTGTTTTGGTAAATTTCACTTTAATCCCTTAACTTTTAGAAACTTTTAATTACTTGGCTAATTTAATGGGAGTTCATAAATATCTCTAATTTTTTGACATTTGTTTGGCTTTAACCCCTACTTTCTTTTATCTCTGTCTCTCTAATTTCTATTCTTTTAATAGATGCCACTTCAATAAGAGGGCCTGTCACTCTACAATGGAACTCATAGATTTCAAAAATTATAAGGAAAATAGTTTGTAAGTTATAATTAATATACATAAAGAGAACATTATTCTATTAAATAAAGAGAAATCAAAAAGAGCTAATTAAGTAAGAGTTATGCTTTTCAATATTATAGACTGAAATAAAACAACATAAAATACTAGCAATACTTGTCACAAGTGTCCAACTGGATCTTGTTCAATAAATTAAATTTTTTTGTAAAAGATAAGGGGTAAAATGAAATTTCTTATTATTCATGATTGAATGAATATCTGGTCTGGATGCCACCTAACTTTCAAAAGCATTCTCTCTTTTCAGGGCTCTACACGAGAAAGAGAATCGGTCCAAAGGCAGCGTAACTCGAACCCAATTCTTCGTAATCGCCTTCATTTGCAGCTTTGCTTACTATGTCTTCCCAGGCTACCTCTTTGAAATGCTTACTTCCCTCTCCTGGATATGCTGGATATTTCCCAAATCTGTGCTGGCCCAACAACTTGGTTCGGGCCTTTATGGGCTCGGGATTGGGGCTCTCGGCATCGATTGGTCCACTATTTCGTCCTACCTTGGAAGCCCGCTTGCGAGCCCATGGTTTGCCACAGCCAATGTTGCTGCAGGATTTGTTTTTCTAATGTATGTTTTGATTCCCATTTGCTACTGGCTCAATGTGTACCACGCCAAAACCTTCCCAATATTTTCCGACGAGCTTTTCACATCAACCGGTCAAGAATACAACATTTCAGCCATCATTGACTCCAAATTCCACCTCGACATTGCGGCATATGAGCGGGAAGGGCGTCTTTATTTGAGCACATTTTTTGCCGTGAGTTACGGGGTTGGCTTTGCTGCGCTTACTGCTACAATTGTACATGTTGCGCTGTTCCATGGAAGGTAGTAAACTGTGATATGATTTAGTAATATTGTGTCAAATGAAAGATTTAAGAAGCTCACTTCAGCATTGAAATGCAGTGAAATATGGGAACAAAGTAAAGCAAGTTTTCAGGAAAAAGGAATGGACGTACACACTAAACTGATGAGGAAGTACAAGCAAGTTCCGGAGTGGTGGTTTGTTTGCATTCTTTTGATAACCATAGCGGCAACCATTTTTGCTTGCGAGTATTACAATGATCAGCTGCAGTTGCCGTGGTGGGGTGTTTTACTAGCCTGTGCAATCGCGATTGTATTCACTCTTCCCATTGGAATCATCACCGCCATCACAAACCAGGTAATTTATCTCACAATGTTGTTGCGTGAACTTAACCACAATGTTCCTCGGTATATAATTACCGTTGATCTCCTTGCTGACTACGACAGACACCAGGATTGAACATTATCACCGAATACATAATCGGATACATTTATCCCGGATATCCAGTTGCTAACATGTGCTTCAAGGTTTACGGATACATAAGTATGACACAAGCAATCACTTTTCTGCAAGATTTCAAGCTCGGCCACTACATGAAAATTCCTCCTAGGACGATGTTCATGGCACAGGTAATTAGTTATCATTTCATACCAAAAGGCTTTCCTTTTAGATTACATCACGATGAATAAGAACTCTTGAAATGAATCTGCTCAGATTGTGGGAACTGTCATAGCTTGTTTGGTCTACTTGGGCACCGCCTGGTGGCTAATGGAAACCATTTCTGACATCTGCGACACAACAGCTTCAAACAGCGTGTGGACTTGCCCGAGTGACACTGTCTTCTACGACGCATCAGTCATCTGGGGACTCATCGGACCGCGCAGAATTTTTGGAGATTTGGGAACTTACGAGGCAATAAACTGGTTCTTTCTGGCAGGAGCAATAGCCCCGGTACTTGTTTGGCTAGCTTCCAAGGCATTTCCAGATCAAGAATGGATTAGACTGATAAACATGCCTGTGTTAATCGGTGCCACAGGAATGATGCCGCCAGCTACGGCGGTGAACTACACTACTTGGATAATTGTGGGATTTCTTTCAGGATTTGTAGTGTATAGATATCGACCGGACTTGTGGCGGCGTTACAATTATGTGCTTTCTGGTGCGCTGGATGCTGGGCTTGCATTTATGGGTGTGCTTATTTACTTTTGCTTGGGATTGGAAGGTATAAGTGTTGATTGGTGGGGGAATAATCTTGACGGTTGTCCTTATGCTTCTTGTCCCACTGCCGAAGGAGTTGTTGTTGAAGGCTGCCCTGTTTTCACCTAGAGGCCAGAACTAGATAGAAGATAATTTTGCATAGTTTTTTCTCATCGTTTTTGTTGGTTGGTTCTTCTTCTTGTATATAAATATAATTCTTTTTCTATTGATGAACTTGATTAGATTGAGTATTACGAGTTCATTAATTTATTTGAACAACACACTGCGGAGATTATTGTTATTCTTCTTATTACTATTATTAAGCGAAAATTTTCGATATTAAATTTGAAAATCACTTTAAAAAATTAAAATGATTTATTAAACAAACATACACGTTTATTCTAAAATTATGCCGCAATTATATATCTTTAAATTAAAAGTGTGTAATTATTTTATAATATATGAATGGCACAATAAATATAAAAACAACAATACTAAATATATTTACAATAATAATTACATGGAATAATAGTAATACTACCCCAGTAGGAAAAGAGTTTATATAGAAAAAAAAAAACGTAATTTGTATAAAAAAAATGGGTAATTTTTATATACCTCCCCTGAGGTTTATCAAAACTACAGGTAAGAGAAAGTATGACATAATTTACACTTATCTCCCCTCCTACAGTAATTTCATTTAGTTGACTGTGCGTTGACCTACTAAAAAAATCAAAAACTCTAAAATATCCTTAGCTGCAATGGTGGTGCACTTGCTAGTTGAAGCGGCGACGACGGCTTACGATTGGAGCGGTGGTGGCGTGCGGCTTAAAGTGGCAACGACGGCTTGTGATTGGAGCGGTGGTGGCATGCAGGTTGAAGCGGCGACGATGGCTTGTTAGTTGAAGTTCGGAGAAGCAGTGACCATGGTGGCGATGGAGAAGGCAGTAATGGAGAAGCCGTGGGTTGTTGTAGATTGCTGTAGCAGGGGGGGTACTCGTAAATTACATCATACTTTCCCTCTATCTGTGGTTTTAAAAAACCTCAGGGAGGTATGTGAAAATACCCCATAAAAAATATAATAATATATTACTTTTAAATATTTATTAAAAAAAACATTTTCTTAAACCCAGACCTCCGCTTGGACTGACAAACGCGCACTCACTAGCAATGGACGCCGAAACCCCTGGTAAAACCGAAGAAAGCAGCGTCGCGAGCATAAAAAAGCTGCGTTCTCAACTTGAATCCCGAATCGAGTCTCGGCACAAAACCCACCTGGACCTTCTCTCGTCTCTCCAAAACCTAGTACCGAATCTCGTCTCCTCTCTCGATCTCTCTCTCAATCTCATCTCTAATCTAAACCACCGAAATTTCATCCCTACTCCTCCCCTCCCCGAAATCCCTAATTTGCCCCCGAAACCGCATGCTAATCACGGCAATAGTAATAATAATGTTAAACAGGAGCCGGCAGAGAATTTGGTGCGGTCTATGGAGGGATCCGAGGACGAGAAAAGGTCCGGGAAGTTTGTGGTTGACGAGAGCGGGAGTCCTATGGCGGTCGTGAAGGCTATGGTCGCCACTTGTTTGTTGCAGCGCGTGCCGTTCAAGCCCGTGGATTCGTCGATTATAGCAAGGAAACTGGAGAGTGACGCGAACTTGACGGCGGCGGAGAAGAAGGCTTTGAGAGAGCTCGGTGGGGAGGCCGGTGCGGTTTTGGCGGTGGAGGCGGCGTTGAAGAGTATAGCGGAAGATAACGGTGGAGTCGAGCTTGACGAGTTGTCAATCAGTGGAAAATCTAGGGTTATGGTTTTAAGTATTGACAAAATTCGTTTGTTGAGAGAATTGCCGAAAAGTGTTCAGGTTAAGCAAGAAGTGAAGCAAGAATTGAACGAAGGTGGGAATAATCAGAATCAAAATCAAGGTCAAATGGACATGTATGGATTTCAGCGGCCAGAGATGTGGGACCCCCACATGGCGGAAATGGCATCAATTTACGGAGGAGGAGGATTAATGGGGCCCAGGGGAAGAGGAGGAATGATGGGAATGCATCGAGGAGGGATGATGAATAGTAGTAATAGGCAACAGAAGAGAACAGAAGAAGATGATTGGATTGATATTCAAGAAATGTTGAGTAAGAAGACATACAAGGAGTCACAAAGATCGAAAGCTGGCGAGGAATTGTTGGACCTTATTCAACGACCGACTGCTAAGGAAACTGCTGTGGCTGCGAAGGTATTTGGTGCTTTCGAGCTTGTTTTACGCAATTGGTTGATGGATTTTTATTTATTGTTGTTTTTGTTTGGTTAGTTCAAGAGCAAAGGTGGTTCTCAAGTGAAGGAATATTGTTCGTCGCTGACTAAAGAGGATTGCCGACTTAAAACTGGTTCCTTTGCAGCTTGTGAGAAGGTTAGTAGAAAGTGTGGCATTGTTAGCATTGTTTTTGCTAAATAATAGAATTGTCACGGGGATATAGTTGTGACAAATTGTCAAATACTGAAAATTGGTTTAATTACGAAGAAATGACTGTAAACTACATATGGACAGATGTGGATATACTGAGGATGGAGTTCTGTTGCTAGTGCTGTTTAGAATAATTAGACGAGTTTCTTTATAAATATTGCTTTGGTTAAGACACAGTGGAGGGAACATTAACTTAAATAATGAACCTGAGTCATTTATAAAATACTTTAATTCTTTGCAGGTTCATTTTCGGCGAATAATTGCTCCACATACTGATATTACTTTAGGCGACTGTTCCTTTCTTGATACTTGCCGGCACATGAAGGTGAAATTATTTTTGCTTTGCACCAACCATGTTAATCTGATATTATTTGTAGCATAAGAGTAATATGTTTCTCTTTGTCTCGCCAGACATGCAAGTATATTCACTATGAGCTTGATCCAGAGAGAGATTTACCACCTGCAATGATGGGTGCTGGTCTTGCCCTGCCCAAACCATTAAAGCCTCAGCGTCCTGAATATTGTTCGGAAGTAGAACTCGGCGAACCACAATGGATTAATTGTGATATTCGTACTTTTAGAATGGACATTTTAGGACAATTTGGAGTTATAATGGCTGATCCTCCCTGGGATATTCATATGGAATTGCCTTATGGGACGATGGCTGACGATGAGATGCGCAATCTTAATGTTCCTGCATTGCAGACTGACGGTCTGATTTTCCTTTGGGTCACTGGACGTGCTATGGAGCTTGGACGTGAATGGTAAGTATTTATCTTTGGCCATGCCCATAGTATCTTACATGATTAATCATCTCCATTAAGATTCCTACATAGGCTTCATATTAATTCTTTTATCCTTGCAGTTTAGAGCTTTGGGGTTACAAGCGTGTTGAGGAGATTATATGGGTGAAGACTAATCAACTTCAGCGAATAATTAGGACCGGGCGGACTGGCCATTGGCTCAATCATAGTAAGGAGCACTGTCTTGTTGGAATAAAGGGGAATCCAGAAGTAAATAGGAATATTGATACTGATGTAATAGTTGCCGAGGTTCGGGAGACAAGCCGTAAGCCAGATGAGGTTTGTTGAAGACATTTTGTTATTTTTTTTTTTTATAATTGACCTGTTGCCTGTTACAATTCTGTTCTGTCCCTTTGAGATAGTGGTGTTGCTTATTCTGTTGTTGGTTTGAAGCAGGCTTATGGGTGTATTCTATTTCCTTTCGTGGCTGATTGGTGTATTCTATTTTCTTTTGTGAAGTGAATGAGTATTACCTTCTGCAGGATTGTCTCCCAATAATCATTATATTCTTGTTATTACTGAAGTTAATTGATTTTGTTCCTTATCTTATGCACAAATTCATACAAACTGGCAGATGTATCCTATGCTGGAGAGGATTAGTCCAAGGACAAGAAAGCTGGAATTGTTTGCTCGCATGCACAATACTCATGCAGGGTGCGCATTCTTGAATCATAGTTATGATTGTTATTTATAGTTGCTTCAATATTACTCTTATGCATTATTGATACTGGTGTCAGCAAAATTAAATTGATAAATATCTCCCAATATTACATAAGTTCCAATCTGTTCGCTGTAGCATGTGACTTACTCGAGCTCTGCAGTTTTCCTATAATGTCTTTTAAAGAAAGTCATTACATGCAACATCTTTTGTTCATATTCTTTCATTGAACTTAGTTTTTTTTTTGTTTAATCAGTTGGATGTCACTCGGCAATCAATTAGATGGAGTACGTTTGGTTGACGAGGGGCTACGTGCACGGTTCAAAGCTGCCTACCCTGAAGTTGCAGTGCAGCCGCCTTCCCCTCCTAGAGCTTCTGCAATGGAAGTAGACTCTAATGCTAATCAAACAAGCAGCCCTTTTGAATCAAGGCCCTCGGCAATGCAATTTTCTGAGCAGTCTGTGGTTGCTGAGGTTGCCTACACTTCTGAAGAGAAGCCGATGGCAATAGATGCTGACATGGTCAACTGAATAATGCTTTAGGCTGTATTCTTGGCTGTTTATAGCCGAATTTTCTCAAGATTTTTTTTTAATATGACAATAGAGGAGGAAATTTTGTTTTACATCTTAGCCCTACTAATCGTGTAACCCATTTGGTAGAACTTGTAAATTTGAGCAGTTATAATGGACACCAGTTCCCTTCCCCCTTTTGTCATTACTTTTTTGGGTAGGGCAAAGAAAGATGGGGCAAATGGTATTTATAAAGCAGCAACTAATAATCCATCTAAACATACAATTTGTTTCTTTAGAATATTTTTGGAACCCGCAATTCCATTTTTCTGTTGAGGCTGGCTCATAAATCTATAACTGAACCCACAGAGATATGTGAAAGGAAAGCTGTCGGCTCAAAGTTCAGAACCAGCTGTCAAGACAAGTATAAATTAAGGGGAATTAACACATACCTCCCCTGAGGTTTTAGAATGTAACACATAGAGAGATATTATGGGGAAAGGAACACTTACCTCCCCTGACAGCATCCACTTCCATCCAATTTCAATAAAAATACTCAATTACCCTTCAATTTCTATATTTTAAATAAAGACAAATATAGCTTTGTAAATTCGTTTGTCTATATTTCATTGCTTATTGGTTTATGTGGCCCCATATAATTTCAAGTTCAAGCAAAATTTAATAGAATTTTAATTTTGAAGAGAAAGATAATAATTTTGAAGCAAAATCTGACATATATTAATACTATTCATTTATGAAACATTAATGCAAGTACATTATACTATTAATTTTTCTTTCTTTTGGTGATCTTATAAATATTTTTTTAAAAAAAGAAAAAAATATCACCATTAATTCATTAAACACAAAATAGTATGTAATGGTGGCCAAAACTCTTAAAAGAAAAACACAAAAAAATTCAACAATTTTTCTAGATCAAGAGATTGGGCAAGTTTATGATGCTTTTACCATAATATCCCTCATATAAATAGTCAAGTAATGGAGGTGGATGCTGTCAGGGGAGGTAAGTGTTCCTTTCCCCATAATATCTCTCTATGTGTTACATTCTAAAACCTCAAGGGAGGTATGTGTTAATTCCCCTATAAATTAATGGCAGTTGGGAAGCTTTTTGTCATCTCCATAATATCCGGCGGTGTTGTTTTGGATTAACTTTCTCGTTCTTGTAAACCTGGAAATTGACGTTTTCTTTTCTTAGAAAACTGCAAAAGAGCAAGTGAGAAACCCCTTTTTATCTTTTTTAACAACGAAGCTCATAGATTCTTTTTGCGTAATTACATGCTCTGGCAAATCAGATCAAATAATCAAAAACATAACGATCGCGGACATGGAAGCAGCATAAAAAATGAACTTCTTATTTTCTCTCAAGTTGTCATAAAGAATTATTATATGAACCGAAAATGAAGAAAGAAAAAAAGTAATTTGATTCTGAATACTTATGCAGGTCACATGATGCCGCAGATTATTGCACATGCTGCTGATACGACAACAGCTGTAATGGCGACTGAAACACTTAGTGCTATCGAAGAAGAAGGTGGGTGTGGAATTGAGCCAAAGACATTTGTGTAAGAGGGTGCAATTTCAGGCAGCGCACTTGGGCCGTAAGAAGGAGAATATGCAGACGCGTTACCAACTGTGATGTGTAGCTTCTGCTTCTTTTCACAGTGCCCTGGTTCTCCACTTGCGAAGTAGAAATTCCCTTCTGAAGTTATGTTAAATAGAGAGTTTCCATTGTTCATGTACAGGATTGGATCAGTAATGTTGCATGAGTTGTAGGATTGCTCTGTTACTTGAATCACTGAATCTTGACTTGGTGGATACAAGAACACTGCAATAACACATGATGAGAAATAAACTATTTTGAAATGAAAGATCATAAACATAAAATGTGAGGATAATAAAGAAGAAGGGGAGAAAACTTACAGAGAGAATCTCCAATGGCAAAATTGTGATATTTGGACCATTTGGCGTAAACCAGAGGATTTGCTGAAGTGGGAATGCCCCAAGCATCTAAATCTCCAACTTTGTATTGATAGCAGAAGACTTTGTACTGCAGTTGCATTAACAAAAAAAGCTGAAAACCACATAAAAGATGAAATCTATGATTTCCGAGATTGGCCATTTCTCCTGCTACGAGGACTTGCCTTTTTTCTCAAATTTAGGAGTGGAATCAAGAACTCTGGAGGGGTTTGGAGGGTGAAATCTTATTTGCCTAAATGTCTGAGGACAGAGCGATGGAGGCAAAAGAAGACAAGTGGAAGGCTAATTTACCCTAATGCCCTCTTCGTAGAAAATTAACAAGTTATAATTGTGCTAAAGACTCGGGATAGAAAGGGAAATTAGTTAATTCAAATGGGTTAAGACAGAAATATAAAAATATTGAATATGTGGATGCGGTTAATAATTGGCACATGGGCCAGTTGGATTGGTCGTTCCCAGCTATGAATCCAAATGGGTATGAAGAGAAAAGAGGAATTTGCAGAGTGGGGATGTTTCAAATATTATTGGATGGATTGATTCAATTCATCGCTATCATGTGGACAAGACATAAGAAAACGGTGAGATCTGTCTCTTCTCACATGGTTAGTCTTCTGGGATTCTTATTTCTTATTATTTTCAAAATCAATAAAGAGAACATTACTGAATTCTTCAGTAGACAAATTCATTTCAATTACATCAATTATGAGATGAATTGGGGAGGCAAGGCTTCATCTAAACAGAAGAACGAATAATACACTTGAGAATTATCTACTTATCTGGGTAAATCATCAGAAAATGTTTAGAATTAACATTAGATGAAATATGCCGAAAAGTTGTGCAGCATCAATCTACGGTGAATATTGTCATTCTTCCACCTAGCAATCGTTTCCTATAATTTAAACTCACTGCCTGCAAACCGATCTAAGTCTTAACTATTACATGAAGCGTAGCTCAATGCAAAATCCTCCCCCAACCTTATTGATCAGATTGCAATGTATAACAAGAAGGTGGTTGGTCGCAACTTTAAAAATGTTTAGGTGTCTATCCATCAAGGTGAATCAGACGGCAAGAGGCTCTGCTTCGGAATTCCTCTCCATCATTGTTGTCCAATCTTGTGATTCTGTAACAAAAGAAATGCCATTTGTAGGGAAGGCAATGAACAGAATAACTGAGTTGTCCAGGGGAACCAACAGCAATGATGGTAATTCAGCAAAAAGGATATAAAAGAAAATCAGAAAACAAACTTGGTTTTTGGCTCTCTGCAAGCGCCAGGAGCCGCCTCTGCAATACAGATGCCACAAAGAGGAAAATTGAGCACATGCCAAACATGATGGTGATGGGAAACGCGCTAACCTTCAAAAAGGATACGGACCAGTTTTCAGAATAAATAGTATTACATTGTACCGTAAGAATGTTGAACTCACATTGTACAACACGATGCAGACAAAGATGTTGAGAGGAATGCGAAAGAAGTTCATGATGGTGCTCCTCGCTTCCTCGGGAATATATTGGGACCTCATCTTCATCATAGATGGCCAGAATATCCCGACACAGGCCTCAAATGTGCAGAAGCCAAGTAGCTGAAGGCACCCAGAAAATGAAATGCTTCCACCTCTCACATTGGAAGGTATCTCCAAGAACTGTTCAAACTCGCAGAAAACTTATTACAAACACGAGGGTTTCCACAGCACTAAGTAATTGTAAAACTGACCCGTATAAGAAAGAGAAAAATATAAAAAGAATCCAGAGCATACATTTGTAAAGATGGGAATCAGGAGGGAAGCTGAAGAGATTACAAAAACAATCTGCATATAGCTCTCAACTTTTGGGGATGAACGGGCCATAAGTCGAGAGGCAAATGAACTTCCCAACATTGAAGCCAGCATGAACGTTGCAAATATGAACCCGTGTGGAATATCCTCATCATTTGGGCTTAGAGCAGGAGTCCAGAGGAAGACAAATGTGTACATCGAACCTTCAAATAGAGACTGTATTGCACCCAACAATGCAATTTTCTCATCTGATTCAAGATAGAAGATGATATTAATAGAAATTTCCAATAGATAAAAAAGGATAAAATGGACAAGGCAAGGGATAGCGATTACAAGATGAGATAAATAGAAGAAAATTATAGAGAACAATTGATCCTTAGTTTTATCCGAAAATGGGTCATAGTTCATGTGAACAAACCAAACGAACATGTCTCACTCGGTGTAGTCAATGCAAGTGAAGATGTCCGCAGAAATAACAATCAAGAAGGTATCAGTGACAACTAGGGATAGATGCATCTGCAATTTATTGGTATTTTTCTCATGTATAAAACTTTTAATCCATACTACAATTGCATACATAATTAAAGTTACATGATGAAAGGTCAGTAAGCCGAGAGCACTAAAAGGACAAGATTAGAGATTTACCAGAAGCAATGGAAATGGCAGCACCCCTGAACTGAGCCAACAAGTCCTTGCTTTCTGAAGGGTCTCCATAGTTTTCAGTCCATGATGATAATATGATGACCATGCCAACAGCAAGAAAGCTTGCAGCAGCATCAAACGGAGCAACAGGGCCAAAACCCAGAGCATCTACTAGTAAATTACCAAACAATCCGGAGACAATGGCAACTAAACCATTTCCCAGAAATATTGCCGTAGAGAATGTTACTGACAGCCATTGTTGATCAAATCCCCTCTGAAAAATTCAAAATGAGCAATAAGATACAAAACAAAATACAAGCAGGAAGACCTATTGCAAATATCTACTGCACAAGTAGATCTCAAAAGGACTCTTGGTGAAACAAACTAGAAACTGTCAGGAGTCATAAATTCCTGCAATCCCATGGAGAAAATAATTAATCCACTTATATTTGGCAGTACACTCTACAAATCATTCTACAATATGGTTCACCTCTTAAGATGGATAAGCATGTAACTTGCTTATCTGGAAAACCTGATGACTATACAGCATAGCATATAATTTAAGAATTCTTAAAAAGTAATGTTAGCTTACAGAACAGCAATTCATTAACAGAGACAAACCTTATTATGTTCTGCAACAAGCCAAGACTCGAAGGCTGAAAACAGTAGAGAAGTGGCAATGCCTCCTAATATACGTCCCACCATCAAAACTTTGTACTCAGGAGAGTGTTTAGTGATACAGCTTAGTATGTAAGCTATACAGTAAGTCACACATGCTCTCTTCCGGCCCCTAAATTAGGCATACAATTAATAATCAATAGTTTAATCAGTACTTGATAAGCTAACCTTTTTTCTTTTTTTAAATCAGTTTCCTTGAGTATGAAATGAATGAATACAAAGATCTTACTGTTTGTCAGCTAGGGACCCAACAATTGTTCCGAACAGCATAGATGATCCAAAACCAGCAATAAAGAGCTGCCCTATATCCCCCTTACCAAATCCATACTGGCTGTAGAGGTAGTAAACATATGGACCCTGCAGCCAATCTCCGGCTATTGCCACAACCAATTCAGCCAGTTTTTCAACAAGACGAGGTACAAAATCATACATAATGAACATCAAAGCAACGTCCCACCATTTAAACAATTCGAAATAATAGTGACAAATTGTTATAATATTTGCCTTCAAGTATATACATTTTATTTTCTTACAAGCAACTAATCTCTAAATACAATACTAATGTTAAAGATCCAACCTGATCAAACGGACATTAGGAATAAGCAAGAAATGTCCAAGGAAATCAAAAACCTTTAACGTATTATATTCCCCAAAAAATCCATATCAAATAGGTAAGAAAAAACGTAAAATTCAATCACATTGGCTTCCTTTCCAATCTAAATCCTAGATCAAAAGGAACAAACAGAATTGGCAAACCCACATGAAGGGATAGAAAAATGGAAAAATTTATGCTACTGAAATAAAATTACGCCAAAATGCAAAAACCCGTTAAATTAAAAAAATGCAGATTACCCATCATGAGGGAGTAAACGACAAGATAATTGTTCTTGAAAGCATTGAAAGCAGAGGATGTATTAACACGGTCTTTGTCTGATTTACTCAGCTCCATGACTGACACCACTGCTGCAAGACAAGCGAAAACAACAAAGTAAAAGGACTCCATTTCTCTCTTGCCTCTTTTCCCTTTTCTTTCTTTCTTCTCTGGCAGAAAAAAATTATATATACAAAGATGATTAGAAGGTGAAAGATGTTAAAAGGAACATGTTATCAACTCAGAAACTGACATTTTGTTGTGTCTGTCGATTAGTGGGGTAAGGTGAGGATTATTTGTAAATCAAGAAACAACAGAAGACACAGACAAACTCGTGTTTCATGATTTCCCGGGGAATTTGTTTCCTTTTTTTTTTTCCTTCTTCGAGTTTGTCATTTGATTCTTATTTTGAATTTTTTTCTGAATTTTTTTCTCCATTTCGTTTCTATCATAGTTATGTAACTGACACGTACATCAGTATAAGATGGATCTGATTTTCTTGCATTTAACACACGTCATAATCTCATTTACATTTTATTTATTGAAAAGAAGGAAGAGAACTCTGATGGAAAGAAAAAAGAAAAACAGTTATTTTGGGTATTTTTCACATAAATATAACTGGATTCTGTGATCACGTAGCACTACTCATCTGACATTTAAACTTCTTGACGTCATCAACGGCGGCGGTTCTGAACAACGCCACGTCGACAGCACCGCAAATCATACGATATCCACGCTTTTTCAGCTCATCAGGCCGGTCGTGAGGCAGGGCAAAACCGGCCAAAAACGGAACAGGAGTTGGACCGCTGCTTTCTAGCACTGCCTGCTCAGCTTTCTCCATCAACTCCTTGACTTTCTGGTTCCCTGGATCTCTTAAGCATCCGATACTCGCACTCAAATCCAAAGGTCCAATCATCACACAGTCGATACCATCAACGGCCGAAATCTCGCCAACCCTCTTCACAGCTTCCTCTGATTCAACCTGGCACATAATCAGCAACTCGTTTTCGAACTTGTTCAAGTATTCTTCGTCAATCCCGTACTTTGAAGCTCGCACAACTGGATGTGCAGTTCCACGTATGCCAGCAGGCGGGTATTTGGAATATGCTACAGCTTTTTTGGCTGAATCAGGATCGTCAATCATCGGGAACATGAGTCCTTGTGGGCCCAAGTCGAGAGCTTCTTGGCCCAGGTGGGAGAATTCTCCGGTAAGCGAAGGATGGCGGGAGTTTGTGTGGCGCCGAGTGCGCGGAGGCAGGAGAGAGCTTCAGAGATGCCACCGAAGCCGTGTTCCATGTCGATGACTACAAAATCATAGCCTGCATGACCAGATATTTCGGCTAGGGTCGGGGAGAAACTGAGGAAAAAGATTCCATACAGGGTTTCCCCGTCTTTCAGACGAGATTTCAGGGTTTTGATTGAGTTTGATGGCATTTTTGGGAGTTGAGAATCAGTAGAGCAGGTGTTTGTTATAATGCGTATCAGAAAATTATTAAGTGGGGCAGTTCGCTTTATCGTTAGTTTTTGTTTTGTGATGATGCATGAGAAACTGCGGGGAATTTTCGCATACCTCCCCTGAGGTTTTTTAAAATCACAGGTACACAGAAAGAATGACGTAATTAACAGAGACCTCCCCTGAATTTAGATGCCGTTATCCTTGGCCTTCAAGTACAAGGGTATGATTGTCAATACACACCCAACACTTACGCTGCAAAGTGCAGTGCTCAACTCTCTCTCTTTCAATTTTTGCTTTCTTACGACAGCGTACTCTCTCTCTCACTCTCTCTTTCTTGCAAAAAAAAAAAGATTAAATTTATTTTAATTAAGATTAAAACATAAAGCCCTCAATTGTAACAACTGCTGCCTCTCACCACCATGCTAAAACACATTCGACAGCCTTTTACCGACAACCTCCCACCATTATCACTTTATCAGCTACTTTGAAGCTTACAACACCATGTTCACCCTTGCACGCTGTTATCACTTCTCTAAATCGCGTGCCATTGTCGTTTCGCTAACTCGCACGCCCTCACGCATCTAACGCCACCACCCTAGGCCATCGAGCCATCACAAGTTAATCGCTAACCAACAAAACTGGACAATGGCTTGATCTTGAGTGAGTTATTTTTTATGACGGCGAATCAACGACATATGTGGCTGGACGAGAAAGAAGCTTCTGATGTGGCTGTAAGACAGTTGTGGCACCGCCGACAAAAGAGGGAAGCAAGAAATTGAACACGCTTCTGACGAAGGAGGGAAGGAGGCAAGTTTTAGGTTGTTTTGTTTGAGTGGGTGGGTTAGAACTTAAGGTTATAGATTTGAGATTTTTTTTAATGAGAAAATTGTGAGTTTTTGAAAAAATTTCTTATGAAAAATCGATAGATTCAAAATCATATTAGAGTTTGTATGTTGTTTTAAACTTTAAATATTACATCTTTTAGTTTATTAATTGATGATTTGATTCTAATTAAGTATGTGTTCCCTATCTTTTTATGGCAATAAAATTGTTAATCTATTATTTGTGTGGTACAAGGGGTTCATGCATGTGGGTTTTATTAATTATAATATGATTTTGGTTTTAAGATTAAAATTTTTGCATTATTTGGTGTGTTAATTGATTGTTTTGGTTCCATTTGAGCATGGATCATTGTTTGGATCTTCAGTTGATATTAATGAATTAGTATGTCCTACAATATATTCGCTTAATACATAAAAAAATTTCATTATTGTTTGTCCTATGTTTCTTTTTTTCAAGTTCGTCTTTGGAGTATTTTTGTGTGATTTTAAGTGTGTTGGTGGTATTGATGAAAAAGACTGGATTGACAGTTTTTTCGGAGCACATCAGGACAATAAATTGCAATGTGTTTGGAGTTGTATTATTCCAGCATGTATAATAGTGGGAGATTCCCTTGCTAATCTTGGACTTAGTGGCTCTACTATTCTTGGTGGCATTCACCTCCTTCTTCAATCTACAAAAAGCTACCGCTAAATTCTTGGGCTGTCCCAAACTTAAGATTTATGTAAAATTGTCCTTTTTCATACTGTTTACTCTGCTGGTTGTTGTTGCTTTGTAGTGAATGTTCAGCCCTTTTTTTTTCTCTGCTCCGGTTGCTCATTGTTTTTTCTAATGATTATCTTGATCTGTTGCTTCTTTTATTGTTACTGGGAAGGTAATGTCTCACTGCTTCATTGCTGCTGCTGTTGTAAATTCACTGCTTAGAGGTTGTTACTGCTGCCTTCTTTCTTTCATTGCTACTGTTGCTGTTTTTGCATATGTATTTTGATGTAGGACAATTTTAGAATTTAATTAGTTTAGGAAGTCTTTTATTGTTACCAATTTAATTTGTTATTTAATTTCTAATTTTCTTATTTAAGTAGAAGTTATATTTTCTTATTAGAGTTAACTTGTAACACTAGATTTTCTCTATTATATATAGAGAGTCTATGTTATTATTTGAAACGATCTTTCATTGAATAAAATATTCCCCTTTGATTTTATTCATAATGGGATTATTATCTTGACACTTGTGTTTTGAGCTGTTAGGGTTAAAACGACATCTAATCTTATCCGTTAGAACGTTTATCTAGTCCACTACGTCAAAAAATCGAACGAAATTCGGCGTTCGATAAAGTGCTTTTATCTCACCTTGCTATCCCGCCTGCGTCATATTTGTTGCTGGAATGCTACTTTTTTTTTTGCTGCAGCCTTTTTTTTTTTTTTTTGCTTCTTGTTTGCACTACCTTTCTCCTTTTATTTAATTATATTATATATTATTTTAGTTAAAAAAATGTATAATAATGGAAAGCTTGCTTTAATTTATTTTGAGTTTTGTTGTTTTAAGATATAATTATTTTAAGTTTGGTATTGAGTTTGAAGATGCTATTGTTGGTAGGTGTCGATGAATAGTATTTATGAGTTATTTTCTCTTTATTTCTCTAATTTCAAGCATCAAAACGGTCGTAACTTTTTTGTCAAATCAAAGTGTTTATAGGTTATTTTTCCTTTTTTTTTTTAATTTCAAGCGTCAAAACAGTTGCAGCATTTTTTTCAAAATAAAAATGAGGGTAAAATGAGATTTTCACGTAAAAAATAGAGGAAGTGGATGAAAAAGGTGTTTTTTATCAAGTCGGAGGGGTGCTACCTGTGAATTAAGCTATTCTTTCTATCTATATGTGATTTTGGCAAACTCAGGGGATGTGAAAATTATCCGAGAAACTATTAACTAGTGCCTGCAAAGAGTGAGTGGGGAAGTCCCTTTGTGCCTGCAAAGTTTGTTTATTCAAATCACATCCTTAACCAAGAATTTGTGAACAAAAGTTGAGATTACACAATTTGCTAGATAGACATATAGCATTTCATCTCTTTCATTTCACTAGCTAATAATAAACACACAATTCAGAACAGAACAAAACAAAACCAAACCCGCTCCCCCACTAACTACATTTACAATTAAAAAAAAAGACCTTTCTCATTCGCTCCAGTACTTCTCATCATCTTCGGCATCTTTATTCTCCTCCTTATCATCAGAGCCTTCCATCAAACTCATCTTAAATCTTCTCACATCTTCCACAGCTGCGCTTTTAAACAGCCCAACATCAACAGCGCCAGATATCATGTGATATCCACGTGACTTCATTTCCTGTGGCCCGTCGTGGGGCATAGCAAATCCGGCTAAGTAGGCTTTCCCGCTACCCAGAACTCCTTTCTCCGCCACCCTCATCATTTCCCGAACTTTCTTGTGTCCGGGGTCCCACAAGTACCCCATACTAGCACTCAAATCCAACGGTCCCATTTGCACGCAGTCAACCCCATCGACGGCCGCTATCTCTTCGACTTTCTTAACGCCTTCTTCACTCTCCACCTGGCACATTATTAACAGCTCATCCGCGTAATTACTCAAGTACCCTTCATCAATCCCGTAATTGGACGCTCTCACCACCGTGTGAGCCGATCCGCGGATTCCAGAAGGCGGGAATTGGCAATACGACACCGCTTTCCTCGCCGCTTTTGGGGTGTCAATCATGGGAAACATGATCCCTTGTGGGCCCAGATCGAGCGCTTTCTTCGCCCAGGTCGGGCAACTTTCGGGAAGGCGCAGAATCGCCGGCGTCTGCGTGGCAGCAAGAGCGCGAAGGCAAGCGAGGGAATCGGAAATGCCGCCTGGGCCGTGCTCCATGTCAACGACGACAAAATCATAACCGGCCAAGCCCGAAATTTCGGCGAGAGTTGGGGAGAAAGAGAGGAGGAATAGTCCGTAAAGAGTCTCGTTGTTTTCGAGGCGCGATTTCAAGGATTTTTTGGAGGTGGTCGGAGAAAGGGGCGTGCTGGATTCGATGGCCGTAAGATCAGAGGGCGTCGGGGAAGATTTGGGTGGGGCCAGTTTTGGGAAAATGATTTTGGAGTTGTTGAGGCTGAAGAAGGCTGATTTTGGAAATGAAACGATTCTATTCTGGGGAACTATGGTGGTGGCGGAGGCGGCGACCCAGTTTGTGGAAGTGAGAGTGGCCATACTAGGCACACTGAAATTTGGTTTGGGATTGTGAGAGTGAATTTTACACTTTTTAACTGTAGTGCTGACTGATGCTGATGGTGGCGTGTACTTGTAGAGCGGGGACGGGAGAAGAGATATATCAGACCAAATGTAGTGACACGTGGTTGGGCCCCAGCGATCAAAGTCTTAAAAATCCTTGTCCACGGTCAAACAAAGTTTTAAGGGAATTTATTTATTTCTCTTTATTTAACTACAAAGTTTCGAAGACTCGGTAGTAACACAAAATCAATTCAATGCAATGCCAAGTGTTAATAACAAAACTTCCATAGGTTATCACACGATGATAATGCTTGGAACATAGATAGATAGCTGTTTTGACAAGAAATGCATGACAAATTTCCCCCTCCACTCTGACGACTGCCAATTTTCACTAAAATAATATCCAGGGGAACCAGAAGTGTAGCCTCAAGTCCTAGAATTCTGAATGAAACACAATCTCAATTGATAAATCAGTAATGAAATTGACTTTTAAGTGTCTAGAGCTTCAAAGCAGCTCCAGCCATGGCCAAAGCACCTTCATAACTTCTATTTCCACCAATAAATCCGCTCATATGCACAAAGACACAGCCGGGTATCCCTGACTCCTTTGAAAGTTCGTCATCTCTCAGACCTCGCCACTGAGCAGGAAGAGGCTTCCGGCTCTCAAATCTATCAGGAGACACTGCCACTGCCTGCACCCGCCATTGTTTGCCCCTGTCATCCTGCATTTTGTATTGTTATTAATACATTCTCATTATCACAGTTTACCCTACATAAGAGTTTTCTTTCTCTCTAAGGATTTTACATCAAACTAGCATCTCTTTTGGTGGGAAGGACAGGAGACGCAATATGCATGAATTGCTGGGTGATGGTTATCAATATATACCTCATAAAGAACATATTTAATAAGAGGCTCGATCTTCATCTCCTCCTCAAGCTCAAACAAGTGAAGCTTCCACTGCAGGATTAGCAATTCAATTACAGCGTGAACAAGTTATTTTCAGCCAGCAATAAGTAAATTTATATAGTCTGGCTTCTTAACAAAAGTTGCACAACTTTATTCCAAAAAAATATGCCCAATTTCAGAAACATATTTTATTAATACCTGCAATGGTGTTAATAGTAAAGACAGATGGAACTATAGTATAACAAAATTATATTGAGCAACAGGGAGACAATCACATGTACTTACTGGACAAAATCTTTTCAAAACCATAATTTCACCACTAGGATCATAATCATATCTTTCTGCAATACATTCCATTACAATTGACCTCGCTGGTAACCATGATTTCACATAAAATCGAACAATCTGAAAATAGAAAAAGGTGTTAAAATATAAAGATATGAATGAAAAGATTTCAATGCTTAAAAATGCACAAAAAAGAAAACCTTATGTCCAGTCTACTAAGGATGGAGGCCACATTTAAATAAAGCAAATTAAATAAATAGAAAACAAGTTTACATATATCTCTAAATTTCAGAAGAATCTCACATCTAGAAACTCACTGCCAGCCAGAGCCATTGCTTGGTGGAAGGCTTCATTCTCCTTCTCAGCTGATTGATCAGGATCTATCCAATCCAAATTTAGTTTCCCCACCCTAGAAGACAAATGTGTATTATTTACATATCTCGGAGGCTTGTCAGTGTCATACTGATTGATTCCATTATCAATAGCATCAATTGCCTGAGAAAAATAAATTAAGTAAAATCATCAATAAGAAGTTAATGAAATGAATTAGATGAACAAAAATCTAAACCAATGGAAAACTATTGCCAAACATATTTGGTTCCATGAAACATTTAAAGCAAGTGATTGTAAGCCAAGAAAAACAGAGAAAACCACTCATAAAAACACACCGTAACAAGGAAATTCTCACAACTAGAACCAAAGCACTGCTAAATCCTGCCATTTTCTTATCATGCTGCTTATGGTTTAAACAATAATTACCATTGTTTGTCAATTATTTTCTTAATTCTCAATGCCTCTCCAACATCCACCAAATTACCAGCACAAGGAGTAGAGAACCATTACATAGCACAATCCTGTACCAGAATTATTGGACTTCAATATAAATAAAGAGCTGATAAAAGACCTCAAGTTGAAAGAAAACACAATCTTAGGAGTTTTAAAAAACAAGGGAAATCATTTCATATAACACAATTAAGGACATCTGAAAACCAACAGCGTGTTAGAATGTTCATGAGATTGTAAAAAAGCTAAAGTAAAAGTAAATTGCGCAAAACATATTTAGAAATGAATACCTCCATGAAGTTTCTGTAAACAGCTAAAAATAACCTATGCACATCCCGGTGCCCTTCATCAAGTTGAAGTTCCTTAGCTATTATCTCCTTTCCAAAATGCTGAAGACAAAAGAAAACACGTGCAAATTAATAAGCAACAAAAACCACCATAAAAATCAGAAGTCAGATCACTGTAAGCCCACTTTATAATGTGAATGAATGACTACCTTGTAAACAAGACCAGCACTACTGAGTTTTGTAGAGAACCCATGTCCAAAAACCTCTTCAAAACCTTTCTGGTGATGATCATACCGGTCATTACCCGGATCATACACACCCCCAACATCAAGTACAGCATCAAGACTCTCCAAAATCTGTATCATCAACACCAATGCATACAACATTATCACAGTGGATACATTCAAACCACAGAACTTAAATCCTAGTAATCACCACAAAGTCGAAACCCCACAATAAATTCTGCACAAAGAACCAAATATTTTAGTGCAAATGACACAGAACTAAAACCCCACATCAAATTATGTAAAAAGAACCATTTTCCTAGTCCAAATGACAACAAAACTAAAACCCCATATAGCAAAAGTCATTAGTTATCCTAAACAAATGACAAGTCCAGTTACTTCCGAAACAACATAAAGAGAATTAAATGCAACAACATAAAAGACCATGACATGACAATTAAAAGGAAAATGGGTCGGTACCAAATACCTTAGGGTCCCGGGTACGGACTATTTGAGCGTTGGAGAACTTGTCGGTAAGGCGAATCATGAAGCAGCCAAGTGCTTCATCGCAATGGAAGCTGCCGTTGTGGGTGCCCACGCGCTTAAGAGGGGCGTGGTTGGGAGAGGAAGTAGAGAAAGAAGGAGAAGAAACTGCAGCTGTTGCTGTTGTGTTAGCCATAGCTGCTATGAAAGGGAAAGGGCAAGAGAAGCAGAGATTTCTGTGGAAGTTGAAAAGCTTCTGGTTAAACCCTTTTGTTGCGAACGAGAACATTAGCAAACGACCTAAAATCGTATTTAGCTGTAAAAGACACAAAGCGACCCCAGTCCTGCCTTGTAATATTGTAGCTTCCCTTTTATATCTTTTTCAGGAGAATTAACACATACCTCCCCTGAGGTTTGGTCTTTTAACACATAGAGAGATTGTTTTGGGAAAGAAACACATACCTCCCCTAAAGTCATCCACCCCCATCCAATTTTAATAAAAAGACTTAATTGTCCTTCATTTTTATTACTTTAAAACAGGATGATTTTGCTCCCACCAACAATAATCAAGCTTCCATAGAGATTGTTAAAATTATTTTCAAACATTCTTTGCAACTCATTTTCAAGTACTTATCAACATTTTAAATTTATTCCAATTGAAAAAAAAATCCTAATATTTTTAATCATAATCCACCGTTTGCCTTCCTTTTATGTATGCCCAATGAATAACAATATGAATTATTTGCATTTCAACCTAGGATTTTCATCTACTTTCTTGTCTCTTATAAGCTATGCAACTTCCTCAATAACATTACATGCCTCAAAATCCAGTTGATTGGTTGATGAATCCAGCATTATTGAAGTTAAAGCATTCAAACATTAGAGAGAAAAACAA
Source organism: Melia azedarach (assembly GCA_028052125.1). NCBI lineage: Eukaryota > Viridiplantae > Streptophyta > Magnoliopsida > Sapindales > Meliaceae > Melia > Melia azedarach. The sequence goes on along the minus strand of CM051401.1, from coordinate 435,835 downwards.
TTAAAAATAACTAATACATGTTCATAGCTAACTCACACTAACACCATAAAATCACCTATAAAGAATAACTAAAAAATAAGAAATATATAAATCTCTCTGTATTTCCCAAAGCCTTCTACTACATTAACAAAGCAATGACAGAGAAGAGCAATGAAGAGAAAACAAAGCTAAGGGAAATAGTCACCAGAAACGTAGCATCAGCATCCATGCTCAACGAGGGCGCCAGATCGAGTTGCTTCGCTGTCACAATTGTCACCAACAAAAATGCCGCGAAGAAGAGAACAACGGCAAAAGCACCATTCTTGTGCCATTCTTGTATGAGAGAGAAAAATCAAGTGAAGAGCTGATCGATTTTTTTTTGGGTGATTTTTGGTCTTTTCAAATCTGTTGGAATAGTTATCTTCATGGGATGCACACTAAATATTCTCTCTTCAATTGATTCTTCTTTAAATGAATGTTGAAATAAAACTGGAACAACTTGAAGATCTGGAAGAGATTACAAGTGATAAAAGTAATTGATCGTGAATTCCGATTGGGCGGCGAATCGGAGGATTTTGAGTAGAGAATGGAGAGTGCGAATGCGGAAGAACGAGAACTTGCCGCGCGAGTTGGAAAGCAAGAGTGACTTCTCTGTACGCTTTAACGGAATTCACCAATTCTTCGACTGCCATTACAGTCGCCAAAGTCTCTAACTCTCTAATTCCGATTCCGATTTCACTAAGGATTTGCATTATTTCATAGGAAATTCAATTTTTCTAAGAAAGATATGGAAACAAAAAGGAGTAAAGTTGTTTGTAGTTTTATTAAATTACCCTTGATACAAACTGTTGACTAACGGTAATAGACGGTCAGAGGGGAGGTATGTGTTTCTTTCCTTAAACATTATCTCTAGGTGTTAAAAAGCCAAACCTCAGGGGAGATATGTGTTAATTCCCCTATATATATATATATATATATATAAAAGAAAATGAAAAAGATGGGGCATTTTTGTTGGTGACAATTGTGACAGCGAAGCAACTCGATCTGGCGCCCTCGTTGAGCATGGATGCTGATGCTACGTTTCTGGTGACTATTTCCCTTAGCTTTGTTTTCTCTTCATTGCTCTTCTCTGTCATTGCTTTATTAATGTAGTAGAAGGCTTTGGGAAATACAGAGAGATTTATATATTTCTTATTTTTTAGTTATTCTTTATAGGTGATTTTATGGTGTTAGTGTGAGTTAGCTATGAACATGTATTAGTTATTTTTAATTGTTTTTCTCTCTAATGTTTGAATGCTTTAACTTCAATAATGCTGGATTCATCAACCAATCAACTGGATTTTGAGGCATGTAATGTTATTGAGGAAGTTGCATAGCTTATAAGAGACAAGAAAGTAGATGAAAATCCTAGGTTGAAATGCAAATAATTCATATTGTTATTCATTGGGCATACATAAAAGGAAGGCAAACGGTGGATTATGATTAAAAATATTAGGATTTTTTTTTCAATTGGAATAAATTTAAAATGTTGATAAGTACTTGAAAATGAGTTGCAAAGAATGTTTGAAAATAATTTTAACAATCTCTATGGAAGCTTGATTATTGTTGGTGGGAGCAAAATCATCCTGTTTTAAAGTAATAAAAATGAAGGACAATTAAGTCTTTTTATTAAAATTGGATGGGGGTGGATGACTTTAGGGGAGGTATGTGTTTCTTTCCCAAAACAATCTCTCTATGTGTTAAAAGACCAAACCTCAGGGGAGGTATGTGTTAATTCTCCTATATATATATATTAATATTAGCAAAAATAAGACTAACATAAATAATAAACAACTTTTTTCTTTACATTAAATCATTTTATAATACAATTTTCTAAATTTCTGTCATGTCTATAAAGTTTATTTTTTTAATTTCATTTATATAAAAATTTCTACACATAAAAACATTATTTTATTAATGTGCAACATAATATTTATATTTAGTTAGAAGAATAAATGTAAATTGAATTTAACTTAATAATTTATTATCTAATCTAAGATTGATATTTTGTTTTTTTTTTAAATAAATTAGTTTTGATGTTTTTGTTATTTTATAAATATATCTTTTAGTTTACCATACATCTCATCCACACCACACCAAACACACGGCTACAAATTAATTAAATCTATTCTTTGAAAATAACTGCAAAAGAAAAAACTCAAACAAACTTTTTAATTCCACTATTAAAAGATTTAACCAATTAAGTTACTCATTTGCTTCTATTTTATATATATAAATAAATAAATTTAAATTCCATAAATGCTAATAATAAAGTTAAATTACAGTTAAAATTTATTAATTGAAAAGTGTGAGTCAAATTTTCAGAAAATTGCAAAGTTTGTAGACAAATTTGTCGATAATGGGGGAAAGAAACAAAAAGTAAAGGACGGCCAATAAATAAAATAGCAAAGTGATAAAGCGAAGCAAATATGCAAAGCACAACTCCCGCAAGCAAGAAAGCAGTCAGTGTCTTTCTCCTTTGACGAAGAAAAACATCATGCCCACTGTAATTAACCCCACTGCAGTTTCTTGTTTAAACCACAAAGTTCCCTTCTCAAGAAACTTTTTCATAACAAATCCAAAAATTTTCCATAGAGTAATTACTACTACTTCAATTACCAGACCTGTAATCTTGAAATGCAACAGCAGCCGTTCAGAGGATGGAGAAAGAAGTAACGGTAGTTTGAAAGATGCATTGGCTGGGATGGTGGACCAGCGAGTAGAGCAACTTTTGAACAGAGAAGAGAACAAGGATTTGCTTGATGGGTTAGAGAAGGCTTCGCTGAGAGTGGAAATGGCCAAGAAAGAACTTGCTGAGATTGAAAAACAGGAACTTGAGGCTAAACAAATGAGGGATTATGTTAATAAGCTTGAAGCCAGAGCTTTTGAGGTGTTTGTTTTTTCTCTCCATTAGCCATTTCGTTCAGTCGTTAACATAAAGCCAAAGGGCTCAAAATTTATGTCTGATTTTACAAATTTTGCATTTTTATTGTTTATATTTTTAGTTTTACTGTATGTTTAAGTCTTTTTGTGGGGAAGGCATTGTGGGCGATTGTCATTGAAGTATTTATTGTTACGCCGTGTTTGGTAGCTTGGATATAGAGCTTTGGGATTGAAATTGAGTGGAATTGGGGAAGAAGATGACCTCCAACTCCAATTATTGGCTGGACTTTATGCCACCAAATGCTGCTTAATCAATTTTATGTCATTACGTAGGTTTCCTGGTGCAAATGTGATATACTGCTCTGCAGAGGGACACGATTGATATAGAGTAGTCTGCTGCTCTGATAAATAATTGATTCTTGTTCCATAATGTGAATGGGGACTGATGTGTGATGAACAAATATGCCTTTTCTACCGTAGGTCTTTGTCATGTTTTGATTTTAGACTGTTACTGTTAATGATGTATGATTTTGAATGAACTAAAGATTGCAGAATGTCAAAGGGAGATTGTAGAAGCAAGAGCCATAATTGAAGAAGCAGAACGCTCTTTGTCACAAAACACAAATGAGTTTGGAAATGGAGGTTCCTCAGTAGATAAAGAAAGTGAAGGAATTAACAAAGAAACTGAGAGATTGGAGTCCATAAAAGTAGCTTCTATATCTGCTCTTGTCGGTACCCTAGCTGGACTTCCCATCTCATTCACTCAGGTGACTGGCATTTCTCAGCTCTTACTTCCTTCCGCAATCACCTTTATCAGCTGTGCATTATTTGGTGTTACATACCGGTATACAATAAGAAGAGACTTGGATGATGTTCATCTAAAAGCAGGGGCATTCGGAGCTTTCAGCGTTGTTAAAGGTAAATAATTACGTGCACAAAAATTTGAACTTGTGAATCAAAATACAGAAGCGAGGATTGATATGAAGATGAATTTGAAATGCAGGTCTTGCAACACTATCTGCAGGACCACCATTAGAGCTAAACACTGAGAGCTTCTTGTCGCATGCTTTGGATGGAGCAGTGTATGTATCAGAAAACCTTCTCATATTTACTTTCGCTGCTGTTGCTCTGGATTTCTGCTTTAAGACGGGACTTTTAAGTCCTTATCCTATGAAAAGGTCGGTCTTTAGGGTTGATACAAGGTGAAGAGAAACTCAAACAGGATTCAGTTTTCTGATTATGCTCAGTATTATTTTATACACGGAGAATATCAAGTAGACTTTTGTTTCTTTGTATGTCTCTATTCAAACAATCAACACCGTCATATACACTAAAATCGAGAAATTTTGTTAATTTCTTTAGGCGAATAAAATGTTGGCAATTTCTCTTGTTCGGAGGAAAAACTTGCAGTTCCACCCCATAACAGTTAAAACTGGAATACTCGCTGCATCAAGTTCTTGAATTTGAAAAAAGAAAAAGAATTGAATCTGTTTCTCCCTGCCAACCTTCCATACAGCACAACATTTGATTCTATTGTTCTAGTGGGTCTTTCTCTCATCATCATTGCTATCCCCATTCATTTGTTCTTGATTCTCTGCTGGCTTTCTGAAAACTCCCAACTGCCGAATCTCGTTGCTTGATTGTTCTTCAGCGGATGGCAGATTCATGTCTTCTCTCTCTCCCTCCTTTACACAAGAAGTTTAAACCTTTCTCAGATATTAACATGGAGATCATTAAGCTAGAAAAAGAAACTCACGAGACTGAAGTGACTAATACCTGCTTTGAAATTTCTTGATGCCTTTCCCAATGCTTCTCTTTCTTACTTGTCATTGAAGAAACATACTCTGAAGCCTTGCTAAATAACTGGAACCCCTGAAGGTCTCCATTTCTGATGCTTGCTTCCAGCTGCAAACAGAATACAGAAAAGCATTGAAGTCAAAAACTTAAAAATCCATCATCGCTACTTTTGACATGTCCTTGAGAGCAGCAGCACGTTATAGTCAATCCCACTTGAATCGGGTGATATGTTTCCCTTAATGACTAGTCTCAAAAATATATGATGAAAACAGATCAATTATGTATCTCATTCTCAGATGATAAGTTTTATGGAGGTCTTAACAGGCTACATTTAAACTGTAAGAAACCGCAACACTTTCGATATGAGGATAAGGAAGACAGGGTAAGATATCTACCTGAATATGAACAATGCAGAAAATAATGCTAGCAATAGGCAGCCAGCTCTCCTCAGGGGACAATGATAAATTTGATCTATTAAAATCAAAGGAAAATCATGTAATCAAATTCATGGGCCAATCAAGTTACATATAGACTTCAATTGTCGCTGAGTATGCACCATATAGTGTTAAAAAAAAAAGTCTCAAAAATCTAACCTTGTCCTTGATTAACTTCAACTAGAAGATAGCACAAGCTAAGCCGTATATTTCCTTAAGCATTGTAAGGAAAATTTTACACACATATTGGCAACAAATTCAGCACAGGAGGGAAACTGCTTTACATGCTATGAACAAAATAAAAAAACAATGACCCACTAGTTAATTTGTATATCATAAGAGATGAAGGAAGATGGAGTGCCTAATAAACACTTTACCAATGGAAATTTTTTTAAAAAGGGAACTTCACAGAGATTCCTACAACAAAAAAAATATACTATGTATAGAACCTGAAGGATCAACGTTCAACAAACAAAAAATGAGATGACTTCATTTAGGGGAATCACAAGGTGGACAGCCAGCTTGGAATTTATTCACACAGGCAACATTCTCTGAACTTTACAACCAAACATTGTATTTGGACTCAAATGGTAGAACCAAGTTCAATAAAAATTATATCTCAGATCTAGTCCAACGTAAAAACCACAAAAAGAAAAGGTAATTCAGAATAAACATCATGATAATACTAGTTCCAGGCTTCAAATTAAGCAACCAAAGAATTTCATGTTTCTTTCACAACCAAGAGCATAAAGCCACCAGCGTCAGTCTCTAGATTCTACACCACGACTGTTTAAAAATTATTTCACACACCATTCTATCATTATTCTTTTAACGTATCAAGTCCTTTAAGTATCACCAAAATTATATCCAACTGCAACTGTATAATTTCTTTGAACATCACCAAAATTTTTCTCAAGAACAATAAGAAGCTACATTACCAACAATGCAAAATCAGCCCTTGATGTTAAATTCTTTCAAAATACAACCTACCCATTATTTTCTTTGCCAAGTCAATTTCAGAAGACAGTGGATATTTGAAAGGAAAAAAAACTATCCACTTGAATTTATATATATCAAAAACTACAGAAAGAAAAGTAGGAAATTGTACCTCAGATAAGGAACCAAGTACACAAGAGAGTAAACAGCATAGCGCCTTTTCCCAGTATCAAGCCACGCAAAAACCCAACTCTACGAACACAAAACAAAAATCAGACAAAACAAATAACGACTACTTTTAAAAGAAAGAACCGGAAAGGAAAAAAAAAAAAAAAAGAGCTCACCAGCCAATTAAAGTAAGGGATAAAACTAATGATGCCCATAACTGCCAATCTCGCATCCGTAGAATCAAGAACCGTCTCAGCATCTTCTTCGTCATTAGCAGGAGTGGCAAGAACCAGCGAACTGAACATACAAGTACCAATTGCTATAACAAACGGCGCGTCGTGTGAGAACTCCGCTCTACATATTCCCCGCTTTATCTTCTTTCTCTGCAAGAAAATAACAATATTATTAATCAAAAAGATTAGTTTTTGTAATTCTAATTCAGTTGTTGTTATTACCTTGAGGGGTTTGTGAGAATGATGTAAGGGTTTAAGGTTTAACGGGAAAGCTGCTGGTGGTTTCTCTAAAGAGACTAAAGTTGAAGAAGAGAATGGAGTTTGAGTGAGGGTGATCATCGCGTCCGCGCTGCGCAAAGGTTTATTTACGGATTTTATATTATTGGTTTTGAAAAATACCATTTTCCTCCTTAATTTATTAATATTTTACCAATTACATCCTTATTATATTAAAACTATCATTTATCTCTTTACAATTATATTTTATTAATTTTACCTTTCGATTTAAATAAATAAATTTAAGAAACAATTTTCTTAAAATTACAACAATATAAGTTCTCAATAATAATTGAACCTGAGAATTAGGTAAAAATTACCTATACCTTAATCACTACATCCACTTTAATTTTATGAACAATTTATACGATCATTATAATATGACTATTTTTCAAACACATATATAATAATTATTATAAATAAAAATAATTTTAACTATTATTTTTTTAAATAGTAAGAAAAATTTTAATTAATATAAAAGATGTAATTTTAAAAATCAAATTAAACTAAAATAATAAATATTTTAATGATTATAAATAATTTTATTATTATTTTAATTTGAAAGATTTTAATATAAAATATGTAATAATTTAAAATAATTTTATAATTATTAAAATAAAGTTATTATTATTATTATTGTTAATAATAATCACTTCGGACTAATTACAAAAGATGTAATCGTAAATATTAATAATTAAAACTAATTATAAATAATTTTATTATTTTAATATAAATAATGTAATAGTTTAAAAATAATTTTATAATTATTAAAATAATTTAAATTTAAAATTCTTATTATTATGGTTAATAATAATCACTTCATACTAATTATATATATAAAAAATAAAATTATTATATGAGATATTATAAATTTAAATTTAAATAATGATAAAATTATTTATAATTATTAAAATATTTATTATTTTATTTTGATTTAATTTTTAAAATTACATTTTTTATATTAATTAAAAATTTTCTTATTATTTAAAAAAATAGTAATTAAAAATATTTTTATTCTTAATAATTATTATGTATGTATTTGAAAGGAGTTATATTATAATGATTGTATAAATTATTCATAAAATTAAAGTGGACGTAACGGTGAAGGCATAGGTAATTTTTATTTGATTAGTTCTTAAGTTTGATTTCCACTGAAAATTTATATTATTGTAATTTTAAAAAAATCGTTTCTTATTTAAATTATTGGTTCGATTCGGTTCATATTTAAATTATTTATTTAAATAGAAAAATAAAATGAAAAATATAATTGTTAAAAAATAAATGATAATTTTAATATAATAAAAATATAACTGATAAAATATTAATAAGTTAAGAAGGAAATAGGTATTTTTCCTATTGATTTTGAAGCCAGAATATCGTTCTTCAGTGCCTCGCGTTTTGTGAAGTGTGACAAAACGTCGACGTACAAGTTTTATATCTCGATGACAGAGTGCAATGCCACGTGCAATTAGCAACCCATTACCGCCCGGCACCATGATGGTTGTCCTTGTTCGGGCAGGCCGTATGTTTTATTTTACGACGCGAACAAAACTCGAAAGTTGTTTTCTTCTTCCTTCTTTTAATAAAAAGATGTCCGTATGTTTTCACTTTTTCCTTAAAAAAGATAATAAGAATATATTCGGATCTATTTAATCTACATAAGTAAATAGAAAAATCATGGTAATCATCGATCCATAAATATCTGCACTAAATTATTTTTTTATATATCAACCTGATCAAATTTTTGTCAGATTTCATGGTTTATTATATCGAAAATCAATGGCTTCATAAATCAAAAAATAATTGTATAGATATTTGAACATTTAATCCAAGAGCCAAACTCGAATTACCTTGGAAATTCAACTCGTTTGGGCCTAGACAGGAATACAACTATTTTTTATTAATTTTTTAAATTTTATTCATGATTTCTATTTCACTATAACCCCAACTTACCTACTGTAGTAAACTTATTCATCACGGTGCTGCCTTCTCTTTCAAATAATGGTCAAATTCTGAATGACGGCAGCTTTAAAGAACCCTTTGGTTTGCTCCTCAAACAGAGGGAAGGATAAATTGGAGATATCTTCTATTTATTTCCGTCCACAGAAACCTCAAAAATTTCACAAATTTAAAATTAACAGGAGCAAAGATTCGGCTACCCTATACATGCTTATATGTCATGTTCTCTATTAATATGTTTAAATGAAGATGATAAATAAGAAATATATTGAGGACATTAACCAACCATCTTTCTCATTTGTAGCTGCTTTCAGAAAAGAAAATGACTACTTAGGGTTTACAACCTTACACGGAACAGGGAAAAGGAGCTCCTCTCCTTCCTGCTTGAAGTAAATAAATGGAAAAAAAATAAGTCTACACGTGCCCATGATTCTGCTTATTTATCATTGAGGCAGCAAGGATCTTCAAAGAAATGTCGGTAACACTGTTGCAGGCGAGATCTACAGCATGAATTCTGCCCTTGACTAATCTTCCACCATTGTCAACGGCCAAAATGCTGCCGTATTGAATATATATAAAGAATATCGGAAAATACTTATCTGCACGATTTACAATTCTTGCCTGAATGTACAGGTTGATTTTTCTTTTTACAGTGATCGAAATTTTTTAGCTTTCAGGCATCCCCTTCCCTTCTGTCACCATTTTCTTCCTGCCCCGATATAGAATTTAGCTGCTGTTGCAACTGCCAATAATTAACAAGCGTAAGGATGAAAGATTTCAATAATCAATTCCAACATAGAAACTGGGTTCTGCCTCTCTCACTCTTAACTAACAAGTGAAAAATAAAAGAGAATATATTTTAGATCACAAAAATATTCACGCATCAGATTTTATTAAAAGGAGCAAGAACCAATGGGAATATAAACCCTTAAAAGCAACTCACTTGTACATATTTCAACTTTTCAATTGTCAGTTCATCAGTTAAATTGAGCATCCTGCAAAATGTGAAACAGAGAGAGCGACAGAGTGCATCAGATAAACTTCAATATGTGTGTAAAGGAATGTTCATCAGCATCACTTAATTTTGATTGCAATGACCAACCTAGCTTGTAGCTCTGAGATCTTAATGAGCAGTAAACGCTCCCTCTCAGAGGCCGCCGTATCAACCTGCCAAAAAGGAGATGAGAGAAGGGAAGGACAAGAAAGGTCACTACTAATAATTATTCATGAAACATGAGTCCAACTGACAAAAGCATTCTTTGCTCGAGGTTGCTAGATTAAATTTTGTGAGAGCAGTATACATAATCAAATTTGGTGCAAGACAAATATTGACACTTAATTAAGTTGCAAGCAACACAATCCTGTTAGCAATATGAAGGCAGCCCCATCATATTATCAGATCACCTCTAGAAAGATCAACGAGTCTACGGGATAGTTACAAGCAATAAAAAGCTGAGCAATTTTTTTCCCCTTCGCAGACAAACTTTTATGATCCAAGTAAAATGCTTAAATATGGAATATAATCCACAGAAATAAGCCAAGCACACATTAGCATTTGCATCTTAAGATGAAGTGGGAAGCATCATGCAGGACAGGGGCAAGAGCTTAGTACTTAAGGTGTGTTTGGTTCAGGGAACGGAGGGGAAAAAAGAAAGGAATCCTCATTTTTTTATTTGGTTACATTAAATAGGGGGAAATGAGGATTCATAGGAAATCCTTATTTCCCCAATTGGGGGCTTCATGATTCTTGGCCCAAGCGTGAAGAATCATGATTCCCACCCCTCTCAAATATACAAGTTTCCCACTTTATTACTCCTTTATATATTTCATTATAATTTATTTTAAATTATTTAATAAAATTAATTATTTAAATTTAACTAATTATTTTTTAATAAATATCATATTATTTTAATTATTTATAAAATTAATTCGTATAATATTATTTAAACATTAAAATTTAAAATTTAATTCATAATTATCATTATAGTATTCATTTTACTTTGTAAATTCAACATCATCTTATTATAAAATAATTTAAAAATAATCAATCTTTTGATTTTTTTTATAAACTCGACATATGTAATCTTATTTATAACTTAAAATATGTATTTTTGTATTTGAATCGTTGTTTTAATTTATAATTTATATATATTTTATACTTATTATTTGTATGACTAGTTATATATCTTTGATAATTATAATTTTTATATAATTATTGATGTAATTATACTTTCATTTCTTTTTAATTTTTATAATGAAAAAATTAAATTAATAAAGTTAAGATTTATGGTTATTTGTGAATTTTTTTACTATTTTTTGGTATTTATCTTCGATATTTTTATTCTTTAAAATTATTAATATATTGATACTTTAATCTTAAAATTTTTAAAAATAAATAAATAGGTAATTAAAGTTTTTATTAACAAATATATAATTAATTTTTAAATATAGGGTATTTTTGTAACAAAAAAATATAATGAATTTTTTCCTCCAAAATTCCTTGTTCAACCAAACAAAAAGATACTATCTTTTTTTTCCATTTCTTTCCTTTCCCCTGTCCTTTTGTCAGTCCATTCTTCAAACCAAACATAACCTTAAAATACTATCCAAAATAAAATACAGATAAAATGAACTTACAGTTCCATTGTTCTCCGTGCTACGAGGAAGTGGGGGCAATTTTCCATTTTGACAAGCTGAAATAAGAAAAGAGACCTACTCAATAAAACATTTTCAATTCTAACTCTCTCAAATATCCACGAAAGAACTCCTTCACTCACCATCCACAACCTCAGCTGGTTGCAAGCTATTCAATAAATTCATAAGAAGATCCTGCCAATAAAAGAAAGTGCCAATCAGAACATTTATTTCAGGAATCAGGTAGCAAAACTGGGATAATGCCTAACCTGCTGAAAAGATGTCTGCTGAAACAGATTTTGTAGATGAGGCATGAGAAGTGATGCAGGCACATTACTGTTGCTCAACTCCTTGGGGGATTGACTAGTGGTGGTGGGCTGAAAAAACATAAAATCATACAAGAAGTTAGTTAAAGGTCAAATAGATCACAATTATGGTGAATTCACAAAAATAACCATCTGCAAAGAGATACAGAGATTTAGAGTCTTGAAATACTAGTCTGATTTTATATCTCCTGTTATTCAGAGATTACGGTCACCAGACCCCTCTCTTAAATTGCTGACCCCACGCACACAAATTAAAACTATGTAGTGTGTACTGGTACATATCAACAAATGTTTTTGACAGTTGAAGATAATGTAGCGAAACACCAACATAAGTAAAGATTTTGAATGAACTACAATGAGAGAAAGAAGTGGTATGTAGTGTGTACCGGTACATATCAACAAATTAAAACTATGTAGCGAAACACAAATTAAAACTATGTAGTGTGTGCCAGTACATATCAACAAATGTTTTTGATAGATAAAGATAATGTAGCGAAACACCAACATAAGTAAAGATTTTGAATGAACTACAATGAGAGAAAGAAGTGGTATGTAGTGTGTACCGGTACATATCAACAAATTAAAACTATGTAGCGAAACACAAATTAAAACTATGTAGTGTGTACCGGTACATATCAACAAATGTTTTTGATAGTTGAAGATAATGTAGAGAAACACCAACATAAGTAAAGATTTTGAATGAACTACAATGAGAGAAAGAAGTGGTATGTAGTGTGTACCAGTACATATCAACGAATTAAAACTATGTAGCGAAACACAAATTAAAACTATGTAGTTTGTACCGGGACATATCAACAAATGTTTTTGATAGTTGAAGATAATGTAGCGAAACACCAACATAAGTAAAGATTTTGAATGAACTACAATGAGAGAAAGAAGTGGTATGCATACCACTTTGTTTGACTCAAATATCCAATCACCAACACTAGCAGACTTCCTCAAAGGTGATCCCTGAAACAGAGTAGTATAAGTGAGAACCAAACAATTAATATAGCTGCTTGAAAAATATTTAAGCAAAGATTGGCCACTCACCTGTGATCGACGTGGAACTGTACTTAATGGAATATCCTAAGGCACATTGCTTAGTTAGCGACGGTCACATAAAAAGAACAATCATGACATGTGAGTAGAACCTCACCTTTACAAGATCTAAATTTTCCGACGTTACTGAGAATCGCCCTTTTATTTGCACCAGATTTGCCTTTGACTTCTCATCCATAGAATCTCTATATCCTATTAGAGGAAAAATATTTAATGATATGAGAAAGAAATGTAACAGCAGCACAAATGAAAGCGATTACGATGATAGCAACAAAAAACCACGAAAACGATAAGAATCTCCAATGATCATACAATAACTATTTTCACCTCCTGAGGATTTTATGGGAGCTGATAGACTGTTTGCTGAAGCTCGGTTTGGAAGCATCAAAGGACCACTAAAGCTTGGTGCTCTTCGAACTTCACGATTAGCTTTCTCAGTTGGTGCTTGATTTTCATTCTCAAACCTGGCAATCACAATAACCATACATCAATTATTTCAAGTGTGAGAGAATGCAATATGGCCCAGTCTATAACTGGATATTATGAGTTAAGACAACAAACATAGCAGCAGACACTGAAAATTTACTATGACAAACCTTTCAGATGTACGCCCCCTTTCTGATGATGAATGACTGAGCACCTTACCAGGCATGAGTGGCCCACTCTGAGTTTGGCGACCTTTTACTGTTTTAGCCTTGGTCTCCATTGTCTCCTTTTCGGAGGTTGATGACATTACTTCTGTGTTTGATCCATTTTTCCTCAAAATAATATTCTCCTGGACTCCAGCTTCTAGAGAATCACCTTCCAGAGTCTTGCCCTTTTTGTTCAAGCACTCAGACTGTCGTAATTGATCACTTGGCCCTTTACATTCAGCCTGAGGTAGCTCAATCATAGAACTTGATTTCCCAAAACTAGATTGGAAGCCAGTTGCACCCTGGCAATAATAAACAAGAAACTGTATAAGCATCTGCTTAGCAGTCAAGAATTTCAAAGCTAAAAATCAGAAAGAAAAATCTAGCAGAAATCTACTGACCTTGTCACGAACAAATGATTTCATGCTTTCATCATCCTCTCTGGTCTCCATTATATCATCATCATCTCGCACCTAAATATTGGTGAAATAATTTTACAAGTGCATTAACAGACACAACCAACCAGCTGAATATTTCCCAAGATACAACATTTCAATATGAAATATCTTGAAAACAAATCAATATCAAGATGATGCTTACCAGAGATGCCTGAGCTTTCAAATCCTCAATATCAAAGTTCCAGGCACTCACTCCTCTCTGATACTCACTCTGATTACAAGACAAGGCTCACATGTAAGTAGAAAAAGATAGGTACCTGCTTAATTTGCACCCGTAACTTGTCTTACAGTGAGATGAAGTAGTGAGGAAAAAATAGTGCTAGGTACAAAATGCCATAAAACAACTAATGCTTGTATCTAACCTGCACTCAAGTGAAACTGGACCTTAGCTTCAAATAATTTTTACCTTTTTTTTCACTTGGTTTAGTTTTCATGGTTAAGCAAAAATTTATAGTTTCAAATGTTGTTCTCACCTGTGATATAGCTTCTTGCTCTGCTGAAGGCATTTTCTTTAGAGCTAGTTGTGCAGCATCTTTAAGCTGCAATATTAGAGCAAAATCATCAAAATAGGACAAGGGTAAAAAAGTGTCTGCATCATAACCATAGCAGTACAATAGCAGACCTGAAGTGCTTTCACACGATTCCAGAGCGGTGGCAAGTCAGCAAACAATTTCTTCACAGAGAGTTCCGGAGGCTTTGTATGTTTGAAAAATGAGTGTTTTAAAAGCTTCTCCGCAGTTGGCCTCTTTGTTTGATCTTTCACCAGGCACATGGCAACCATTTCTTTAAAGGACTGATAACAACTGGAAATCCTCCAATTAGAATATAATTCCATAAGAGAACTACATTGCAGCACACCAATTACAGTCGAAGTCCTTTGACAACCTTACCAAATCAAGGCATGTACTTAATTTAAAGAACCTATCTATGTAGTATATTTATGAATTAGATAATCACATTTGTAATAAGGATCTAGCCAGAAAGAAAACCAGTACCTTAGAGAACTTTTTATCACGATCATAATCAAGTCCTGGAGGAGCATTCTGAATGGTCATCAGAAGAACCTATTATAAGGAAGAAAAATACACACATCAGACATTTCAATGAAGCACTTCCCGGGAAGCCCTGTCTGGCTCATGTCATATCTGTGTACGCTCAAGTTTGTTCCATTTAACCAGTGCATTTAATGTTTGCATTCTAGTTAAATCCTCACAATGGTTGATAATACCTTCATTGGAGGGTATTTAGAAAAAGGTGCATGACCATGGGCCAGCTCCAGTGCCGTTATACCAAATGACCAAATATCAGCCCTGCACATGAACCAAACAAGCAATTCAAAATAAACGTACATTTTTTAGAAGGAAAAATTTTGCAATACATTTCATTACATAAGAGAACTTAATCTCACCTTGATGTAAGAAATTCGACAGCTATAATGTTCAACTTTGGAAAGACAAAAAAATAGAGAAAATCACTTAAATCCCCAGTGTCAACTCAATTAACTTAAAAACTATTCTATTTTGAAGCTCATACACAAAGATACATGCACAAACACATCTACTATCTACATATATTACTTATTTTCTCTAAATGATACTCACTTCACAATATTATCCCTATTTTTTCCATCCCAAATGTATACTTGCCAAGTTACCTTTAACTAGTAAATAAAATCCATTTATTAAAAACTCAAAGTCCTCAAACTTTGGCCTAAATTTTGATGGATATAAACTTACTTGGAATTGTAACCACTTCCTGGCTGCAATACCTCTGGTGCCATCCTGCAAAACAAAAGAAAAACATGGGTACAAGAATGTGCATCATTCCATACAACTAAAAATAGTCATCTGATGCAACGTCTTACCAGCATGGAGTCCCTACAAAAGTATTTCTTGCACGTTGTCTATCACCTGTATCAAACATTCCAGCTGAAACACCAAAATCAGCAAGCTTTACCACCCCATTACTATCAAGTAGTATGTTTCCAGCCTGAAGAGAAAATTAGACTAAACTAAGCTTGAGAATTTTGCAACATAGAGGTGGGCATATAAATCTTTCCATGGAAATAATGCAAATCTTTAATGCTTAACAGACCTTAACATCGCGGTGAATATATCCTTGTCGATGAAGGTAATCCAAAGCCTTGAGAGTTTCTTTCAGAATAGAACCAATTGCAGGCTCTTCAAATCCATCCTGGTATGCTATCTTCATGAGGTGCAAACAGGAACCCTCTGCCATGAACGGCATGACCACCCAAAGATTTCGATCAACAACAAATGAACAATAAGCCCTTATAACATTTGGATGATCAATCAAACTCATTGTCTGCGCCTCCCTACGTATGTCATCCTGCACAACCACGCAATCCATCACATACACCAATTACACGAGCCATGCTTAATTTTGAGATTCGTTATGCTTATAAACACTTCAGTTGCTGCTTCAAACATCATATGAAAATTACATATCCTAGAACTTCAAAAACACGTGTAGAACGAACTTAATTCAGTTAGTATCAGAATTTGGTTGAATTTCTGAACATAACATTTTTTCAAACAAGAATCTCAGCTCATCTAAAGTTCTCTAAACTCACAGCAATTATAAATCTGCCTCCACAAAACCGAAGCAGTCAAGCTCTAATCTCAAATCAATCCAATTAAATCAAGAAATCAAAAGATTTAGTCAAGTATATCAAATCAACGAATCATTCAAACAATTAGAATCGAATTGAAAAAACGAAATTGAGATTCTGGAAAAGATAGCGAGCAACAAACCAAATTACTGTTGCAGCGATCGAGATCCAAACGCTTAACAGCAACGACTTCATTGAAAGGCAAGTAGATCGCTCTGTAAACCGTCGCACTAGCTCCATATCCAACTTCTTCTAGAAGCTTGTAATCACTCGAATTCGCGGAGTAGGTCCTCTGATTTCCTCCCATTCTTCCCATCCGCGCCTACAAGCTTACGAAAATACCAAAACTCGAAAAAGAAGCTAGCAGTAGAAAATATCCTGTATTCGGAATTTTCAGGTAGTTGATTTTTGCAAAGGAGTGTAATTGTCTTTCGATCCGTTGACCGCCATCAAGAGGGAGAGAAATAGAGAGATGGGACTGGGCGTGTTTGTTTGTCTGGAGATGAGAGAGGGTGCTGACGTGGCGGATGGTGTTAGATGATTGGGATGGTAACACGTAGATAGGAGTAGCATCACCAGGAATGGTTGGGACCCATTTGTCACGCTATTACTAAAGAGATTTCTTTGAAACTCTTAATTATAATATTTTTGGGTTCTATAATGCAATTAGAACTGTAGAAGTGCTATAAAATAGGAGTATTTTAATTTTAAATTTTGAAATTTTTGTTCACTATAATTTTTCTAAGTTTTATTGAATTTTGTGCGAGTTTTCAAATTCTTTATTTATCTTTTATTAAAGGTAGATTGTAATAAGAGAACAACTCTCATTTTTCACTTGGGTTTTTATATTTTGAAAGTTTTGACACGAGATTTTATCGTAATTCCTTACTCATCTTTAATTCTTTATACGAGATTAATAACTAATAAAATAAAACATAACAAATAAATGATTCTTAACCAAGCATAATACACGCTAAAACAGAATTAGTATGTGATAAATTTCATGTTATAAGTAATGTTGTGATACTCAAAAGACTGTAAAAAGAAAAATCAATTATAATAACTTAAAAACCACCTAGCAAATATTTTGGTAGAAAGTTGATTAATAGCCATTGGTTCATTCTTTTTTATGCGATAGAATGCGCGTAGTAAATTTGCTGTAAGAATATTGACAGTCAATAAAGAAAGCTTTATTCAAGATCTACGATGACAACCAAGATTTAATGAGATATAATTCAAAAGATTGAAGCTGTCAATTTTACACTCGCGTCTATAATTACGACAATTTGTCAGAAGTCAGAACTACCAAAAATATTAGGCTTGTGGAAGAATCAAATAAATTAGTTAAAAAGAAAAGCCCATCAAAATATTGTTTTCCGTCTCAAGCCCTTGGCAGAAGCTTTCGAAACCAAATAGCCCACGCCCAAACACATGACCCAGATCCCGACATCAACGGCCCATCTAACTCCGTTCACATTGATCTCCTCCTCTAAATCATCCAAACCGTCTGATCTGCTCTCCCCATCCCCACACGAAGAACAACAGCCGTCAGATTCAAACTTACTGACATCCGTCTCCGTCTCTCTTTCCTCCGGAATCTCCTGTAACCCGTTGCAAAAGGTTCTCCTTTTACTCCTTGCCATCTTTACTACCATCTCCACCCTCTGGGTCATTACCACGTGTCCATCCAAGCCCACGCATACATCCGCTCGAGGCACATCATCACCCGCCATGCCTATTTTCTTCTCCAGCACGCTCTTGCATTCAAGTTTCCATTCATCCTCGCCTTTTCTGAAAATTCCCTTTATGACTTTCTCCTCTCCTAAATACAATTCAAACGTGACCCCTTCGCTCGCCACCACTGGTTCTCTGCTGCCGTATATAACCTCTCCGTCTTCTGTCTTCACGGTTATCACCCGGTGGAGAGTGACGAACGCCGGCGAGTCGGATCGGATGTTCTTCCCGGATATTTCGAGAGCAGTTTCGTTGATCCGCGGGAGATAAACGAGTGTGAGAGAATAAGGCAACTTTTTCTTCATTGCTTGCAAATTCGACAACCTAACAAAGAAGGATTTCACCTTTAGGCAATCTCTATGGTTGACGTACAATCTCTGAAAATCGGTTGACCGACACATCGCTTTTGCGAAGAAATTACAGCTTTGTTTGCTGCTGACGCTGATGCTGCTTTCTTTTCTTCTTGATTTGCAAGAGTGTTATGAGTGTTCAGGATTTATATATACTACTGTATACAAAGAAAGAGATGAGAAGCGGCGGCTGTAAATTAAGCAGAAGCGACGTCGGTTTTGGAGTTCTGGTTTGAGTTGGAATTTTAATACCAGTAGACCAATGGTTTTGTTAGAATCCGAGGGTGTGGAGCACACGGTATTTTGGTGACGTGGACTAGACGACAAAACCGTTTTCTAATTTTCATATGGCTGGCCAACACATATCATTTTTGCCGCGTGAGGGAATGCTCCAGGCCGGGGGGTTGTATTTGTTCATTTCATCCGTTGCACCGCGGGATGTGGGAGTTCATGCCGTCGTGATCGTGGACGTGGACTTGCGTCAGGTGATCAATTAAGATGACGTGTGTTTATTCCGATCCGAATTTGGAATATGATTAAAATTTGAATAGGAATAATATATTTAAGAGTAAATGATATATCGACTTATATTTTTTTTTTAGATTATAAATTATAAATTTATTAATACGTAACATTGAACAGTATAAAATTAGAGACCTATTGAAATTTAATTGAAAAAATAACTTGTAATTATAGTATATTTAATATTTAAAAGACTATTTGTATTATAGTAGAAATACTAAAGAGTGTGTTATGACTAATAGGGTATTCAATATTCAAAAGATTGTTTTCCCTAATTTATTAGAATTCTAACACTTATTTTCTTAATATATCAAAACTATCATTTACTTTTATGATCAATGATTTAAATATGAATCAAATGGAATTAAAATGTTTAAGGGAAATTAAACTCAAGACCTAAGTGACATTTACCTATACCTTAACCACCACATTCATTTTACTTTTATGAATAGTATATGCAATTCTTATAATATAACTCTTTCAAACATATATAATAATTATTAAATTAAAAAAAATTTAAAAATCATTTTTTAAATAACTTTAACTACTATTTTTTTAAATAATAAAATTTTTTAATTAATATAAAAAATTAAATTTAAAAATTAAATTAAAATATCTTTGCATAAATATTTTAATGATATATAATTTATTATTATTTTAATTTCAAAATTTTTAATATAAAATATAAATAATTTAAAAATAATTTTATAATTATTAAAATAAAATTTTATCCCATATAATAATTTATATTTTTATCCTATATAATAATTTTATTTTTTATATATGTAATTAATTTGAAGTGTTTATTATTAACAATAATAATAATAATAACTTTATTTTAATAATTATTAAAAAAATTAAAATTATTATATATTTGTGTATATTAAAATCTTTCAAATAATTATTAAAATATTTATTATTTTATTTTAATTTAATTATTTTTTATATTAATTAAAAATTTTTATTATTTAAAAAAATTAGTTGTTAAAATATTTTAATTTTAATAATTATTATATATATTTAATTAAAAAATTAATTAAATTTATAAAAAATAATATTTATGTAATTATATTAGTTAAATAATTTTTTTTAAAATTTTTGAGGTGATTTAAAAAGTTTCCTTATGACTTCTGCGGCTTTGGAACCAGTTTCAGGCTTTCTGGTTTGGTGATTGGATTGAAAGCATTAATAGATATTCGGCCCGCACTCTTGTTTTGGATTGGATATTTGACACTGCACTCAGCCAAACCTGGTGGGTTTCTATGTTATGACTTGCGATTCGACTCGAAAGAAAAAAGAGCGTTTTCATTTTTCTTGTCAATAAAAGTAAGATTAACATTGTAGTTGTAATAGTAGGTCTATAATATTGTCACAATTCATTTACTTGGTCCGTCAAATCATCTAATTCACAATTATTATAATCAGATATTCCGATCGAGCGATACAATACTTAATTATTATAATATATATATATATATATATATATATAAATAAAAGCGAAAAATGAGAAGAAAGTTGTAATAGAAAGAAATATGCTTATATATGGTGAGAGAAGAAGGAAGCACGCATCGATAACAATTAAAAGCTTGAACTGGATGGAGTTATGAAAGGCGTTGAAAAATGATGGTTTGATGATGATCATGTGGATTGCATATATATCTAGTAGCAGTGGGAATCAAACATGGCATAAATATTAAAGCTGCTTTGCACGCACGTTGCCGGTCTCCAAATGATTTTGCTTTCTCTGTGATGCTCTTTTTAATCAATGCTAGCTAGCTGCTCGTACGAAGTCTTCATTAATTGCAGATTTATATATATATATATATATATATATATATATATATATATATATATTTAGTGGTCAGTTTTCTTCCACTATGAAATGACTGAACATTATCGTTTCTGCATATATATACCTCTGTCCTTTGGAGAATAAAAGCTTGGTGCAAGGGTAAGTGTGGGTGTGGGTGTGGGTGTGGGTGTGGGTGTGGCTGGAATTTTCTGCACATGAACCGCCAACAATTCTACCCCACTTACAGCAACTTTGTATCTCATTCCTTCACTAAATATATATACGCCAAATATTCTTTTGAAATTTTCAACGCAAGCATGCAATAATACTCATTCCATATGTTATGTTGCTTAAAATGTTGTGAAAATTATATTCTTTTGGCACAGTATATTAATATACGATGTTTTAGTAAAATGCTTAATTTTGTGGGATTTGTAATTAAATATATATATTCGTCAAAAAAATCTTAAAAATAATAAATAAATAAATATGAAAGATGATCTGTAATAGTAGGACTCACTAAAAAAAATGATCTACGTGAGTTGGATTGATGTGACGAATCAAATTATTAGAGACTGGAAATTTCAAAGAATACTTTTCAAATTAGAAATTGACAGAACCCGCCCCGACCTGTCTCAAGAGTCCGGGACAAATCCTGCTAAATATTTTACAGTAGGTACCTATCTTTCTCATAGACATCTCATAATAACATTCATAGATAAAGAAAATGGCCCCAGGCCTCCATCATTAACATACATTGAGACTCCATGTCTCATCACATGTATATACATATTCACATACACATATGATATGTTTCAAAATGTTTCATGCAGCATGCGTAGAGTGGTCTCAACCTCATTTACAAAACTGCACCCTACACGAAATCCTGCGTGACCTGGGGAGAAATGGAAAAAATAGGGAAAGGAATGAGCTTGCGGCTCAGTGAGTGGACATGGTTTTTAAAGAAAATACATTTTCATACAACCATTGTACGACATTCTAAAATCGTACATAAATTAAGCATCACTTACACATGAAGAATGCATATCATTGCAAACAATTCATACAACACCCAACTAGTACCCGGGGATATCATGCTTGGTGGGATCCCAACGCCCAAGCGGGGAAAAACCATACTCAACCCAGCGGCCTCGTATCATCGCCTGGGGAACTCACATTCATATATATATAATTCCATAGGTCCCAAAGACCTTACTGCATAATATTGGGGAATGGGTACTTGTGGGGTGCTTCAAACAAACACAACCAATATTTTAACATAAAACAATCGCTTTTATGCAATCACTGGATATCACGCATAATTTAAATATTACGTAACACGCAACGCAATCCAACGCATTAATAAATAGATCAATCATGCTATATTAAATATTTAAACATAATATAAATTCATAATATTTTAAAAATATATCCACTCACAGCTTAATCGCTCAATCCCTGAAAATTTCGGGGTCTCCTGAGTTTCTTACCACCGCACTGCTCCCTAAAAACACATAATTCAATAATTTACTGTTAAAACTAATCCAAAACCTGATACATATTACAAATACAACAATAAAACTACTTTAATTCCATAAATACACTGTCCACAAAGTTCTTGGACATCAAATCAACTTCCCAATACCTTTTCCTGCACAATTTCTTTTCCTACGAACGATTTCCGTTCCTTTTTCTTTTTCTTCCTTTTTTTTTCTTTTCCTTTCCTTTCCTCTCTTTCTCTCGAATTGAAACTGCTTCTGTTTGATTTTTTTTATTTTCAAATCACTTTCGAAATGAAGAAACGTGTATATATATATATATAAACCGCCTCACCGCTTAAACTATTATTATATATTATTTAATTATATTTTTTTTTCGACACCTAATCAATTAGGTGTCTCAGAAATAATGACATCAGCTGAACATTCCAAATCCTTAATTACGAACTTGTGACCATCGTTCCTTTTATATATGCTTTTCAAAAAAAAAAAAGAACAAAACTAAATTAATAAACTAATTATAATTAATTAATTATATCCCATCTCATCTTATGATTCTTATCTCATCTCATGACCCTCGCATCCTTTTGTGTCTCGTCTTTTCTTGCCCTCGCTTTTCTTTAAGCAAATCAATACTCGAGTATGCTGCTTCTAGAAATTCATTGAAATTCATGGACTAATCAGTTTTACCTTTTTCTAATTTTTTTTAAATATTAAAACAAAATCGAATCGATGTAAGCGAATTTAAACCATTAGTCCATTATTAGTTGAGTGACAATTTAAACAACAATAGTATTAATTCTTTTTAGAAAAGGAAACTGAGGGAGTGTTGAAATTAAGACGATTGATGTGCGGTTGGTTGTGTGGTAGAGGTAGGTTTCTTAGCGAAAGATTTGCTGCAAGGAATTAATGTGTGGTTGAGAATTAGTGAAGAGGCGTGAGGTGGTTTATATAAAACAACAATATTATGGCTGCATGCTGCAAAATTTCTGATCAATGATTTTGGGTTTCCTTGCTTGCTTGAAAGCAACTCTGCTGTATACATCCATCGATTTCAATCAAATTTAAGATAAAAACGAAGACACACGCACACATATATGTACACACGAGTACTCATATTATGTAAAATACAATTCATTTATTCATTCAAACATATGATCACATGCCCATGCAGCTAGACTATCTACTTATTATATACATAACATATCACATGGATCATTCTTATTTATTGCTTCATTTCCTCAACTCTGATTGCATGCATTAATTAAATCAAAATTAACCTGTAATGTTATTTGCGTGTGTTTCATTGAGTACACGAAGTTGGTCAAGATAGCGGACACGTGTCAATCAAACATGTTGCATATAACAATGGAAGATAAAAAACTAACTGAAAAGCAAAAAACTGGAGAGTCGAGCCTAGACATTAAGAAGATAAAATAACTATTAAACATGGCATATTTTACCCTGCTGCTAGCTGGGGATCCATACTTGCATAAATTAATTACCTAATTAATCTTAAACAACGCAAATAAGATTTAATTTCTGACGCCACGCCCAGTTAAGCCATATACGTATATATATGCACGCAAGCAATCAATCAATTCATTATTGATGATATGTATATACATACATGTACATGGCCCATTAGAAGAAACAAATTAAAGATCAATCCATCATTTTCTACTCGATGGGAAAATCGTGCCGCAAAGCGACAGCTTACAGTTTTCCAACGATAAGAATTTCTAGGCACCACTAGCAGATGAAGATCAAAATCTCAAATTTGGAAAAGTTATAAGTAAACAAATAATATAGAGCCCACTGACTTGAGGGGGGACAAAAGGGAATCTCCCCTACTGACAAACACTATCATAACCACCTCAAATGGAGGAGAAAAAAAGAGCAAAAAAGTAAATGATAAGGTCAGCTATTCAGGCCAATGCTAGTTCTCAACTAGGTTTTTCTTTTAGTTATAAATTTTTTAGTTCCGTTTCCTCATAATTAATCAACTCTTTCTTCCAACTTGTTCCCTTTCTATTTGTTGCAGAAATCATATTTTTATCGCCTTTTCACTATACCCTCTTTTGTCAGGTCTATGAATTCATTTTTACATATATATATATATATATATATGCATGTAACACTGTCACTAAGATATTTACAAACTGTTGGGTATGGGACTTTGAGTGATGTGATGAATCATTGATTTTAGTAAGTTTATCTTCTTTTTCGCTGAGCTGTGTGTTTGCAATAATTTGTTAAGGCAACATTATTGAAGCTATAGCTTGCTAGATCCTAGTACCAAAGATTACAAGCTGAAAAGAAGAAGAAGTACTGCACAACATAAGCCAAAGGTAAACAAAACTTTATATTATATTTTCTCTCTTCATTTCATATATAGTACTGTATGTGAAATTTAAAAATATAATCTTAACTGCAGCAGATAAGCTGAAAGCCGTGATTATGGAAGTAGAGAAAGAAAAGAAAGAGATTGACAGAGAAGATCCTGAAGACAGTATGCAGCAGCTTCAGGAAAATTCTGAAGGAAGATTTCAGTCGTGGACAAATCAAATCACACTAAGAGGATTGACTGTAAGTATTTTCATTGGGATCATGTACAGCGTGATTGCCATGAAACTAAACCTGACAACAGGTTTAGCTCCAAATCTCAATGTCTCTGCTGCACTTATTGCATTTGTGCTCATTCGGACATGGACTAAAGTTCTTCAGAAAGCTGGTTATGTTTCTCGACCCTTTACCCGACAAGAGAATACTATGATACAAACCTGTGCAGTTGCGTGCTACAGTATTTCTGTTGGAGGTGTGAAGCGGCAATAAAATTTCTCTTTATATTATTATTTTGATATTATTTGACAGTAATATTAACTTCTATTTTTTGGGATGAAGGTGGATTTGCATCTTATCTTTTGGGATTAAACAGGAAGACATATGAGTTATCAGGAGAGCACACTGAAGGAAATTCTCCACGAGCTATCAAAGAACCTGGACTTGGCTGGATGACTGGATACCTTT
Source organism: Melia azedarach (assembly GCA_028052125.1). NCBI lineage: Eukaryota > Viridiplantae > Streptophyta > Magnoliopsida > Sapindales > Meliaceae > Melia > Melia azedarach. The sequence goes on along the minus strand of CM051401.1, from coordinate 410,460 downwards.
TTGTTGTTTGCTTTGTTGGACTTTTTGTCTTAATCCCTCTCAGAAAGGTACAAATATTTTATCTCTTTATTATTATTATTATTAGAAAAAAATTCTCCTTAAAATTTGACATAATAATGCTTCACTTTTCTTCCAACTATTTAATGTATATTGTGCATCACTTTTCTTCAACGATCTGGAACTAGTTGTTGATAATAGGTATTTGATTTTTCCTAAAGATTATTTTACATATTAACATTCTCTTTTAATATAAACTATTTCTCAAGCAAGATTAAAGATTTAATCATGTGTAATATACATCTATTAAAAAAGTATATATATAACATTAGTATTTTCTGATTCATGAGGATAAACGTGCGTTTTCCTTTTAAGCGCTTGAAGTTGAATTATTCACGGAATATATGTAATTCTTGTATAACTTTGCTTTATATGGCAGATCATGATAGTTGATCTGAAATTAACCTATCCAAGTGGGCTAGCGACTGCAGTGCTGATTAATGGTTTTCATAACCAGGGAGATAAAATGGCCAAGTAATTAAACATCTACCACTTCACCTCCGATTTCTTCTGATAAAAGAAAATGATTAAATTTATTTCAACTTCAAATCTCAGTCTGAAAATTGTTGCAGGAAACAAGTACGTGGATTCATGAAGTATTTTTCTGTCAGTTTCTTGTGGGGTTTCTTTCAGTGGTTTTACAAGGGAAGAAAAGACTGCGGATTCAAACAGTTCCCTACTTTCGGATTACAAGCTTGGAAGAAAACGTATGAATCTGTATTCCTATTTTAAATTAAAGGTTGGTCGGCCGAAAACTAATAGGACCTTTCCGGTTTTTGCAGATTTTATTTTGATTTTAGCCTGACTTACGTGGGAGCAGGAATGATTTGTTCCCATCTAGTGAATTTATCTTTGCTTCTCGGAGCTGTTCTTTCTCAGGGACTGCTGTGGCCCCTTATCAATCGGCTTAAAGGAGACTGGTTTTCCGACAGTTTAGAAGAAAGCGACATGAAGAGCTTGTATGGTTACAAGGTTTCTCTCTTTCCATGCATGGAATTAATCAATGGCTTATATAATGATCTTTCCATCCTTCTCCTCTGCATCCGAGAAAATTTCTGTAATGACCAATGATCGGTTTCTAGCTGTTTTGAATATCTGTAAATTCTTGCTTGTAATTTTCCTGGCAGGTTTTTCTATCTGTTGCTCTTATCTTAGGCGATGGACTCTATAATTTCGTTAAGATATTGTGTGTCACGATCATCAACATTTTGGGAAGATTAAAGAAGAAGAAGAAGAATCTCAACTCAGGTCAATTGAGCAGCTAGCCTAAATATATAATTAATGAATGATATCTTTTTGTTGTTGTAATAGCAAATTTATTAGTTATTTCTTGTTTTCCTGCAGCTGATCAAGAAGAGAAGGATTCCCTTGAAGATCAAAAACAAAATGAAATCTTCCTACGAGAAAAAATTCCCATGTGGGTAGGAGTAGCCGGATATCTTGCCTTCTCCGTGCTGTCAACAATTGTGATTCCGATCATGTTCCCTCAACTTAAGTGGTACTATATTGTCATAGCATACGTTGTTGCTCCGTCTCTTGCATTCTGCAACGCTTATGGCGCCGGTCTGACAGACATGAACATGGCTTACAATTACGGTAAATTTGCACTATTTATACTAGCAGCATTGTCCGGAAAAGAAAACGGACTGGTGGCAGGAATGGTTGGCTGTGGGCTCATCAAATCTGTAGTTTCTGTTGGTTGCATTCTTATGCAAGACTTCAAAACTGCGCATTACACTTGCACCTCTCCCAAAGCAATGTTCCTGAGCCAAGTGATCGGCACTGCCATAGGCTGTGTAATAGCTCCGCTTAGTTTCTTTCTATTCTACAAGGCATTTGATGTGGGAAATCCATCCGGAGAGTTCAAAGCTCCTTATGCTTTGATATACAGGAACATGGCGATTATTGGCGTTCAAGGCCTCTCGGCGCTTCCCCATCACTGCCTACAGCTTTGTTACAGTTTCTTTGCCTTTGCGGTGGCAGTTAATCTAGTGAGAGATTTTTCACCGGAGAAGATAGGAAAATGGATGCCGCTTCCGATGGTGATGGCCTTGCCGTTTCTAGTCGGAGCATACTTTGCGATTGATATGTGCGTTGGGAGTTTGGTTGTGTTTGTAATGCACAAGATGAATACGAAGGCGGCCGAGTTAATGGTTCCTGCAGTTGCTTCTGGATTAATTTGTGGGGAAGGACTCTGGACTCTTCCTGATGCGATTCTTGCTTTGGCAAGGATAAATCCTCCTATTTGTATGAAATTTTCGGGTTCGTAGAGAAATCTAAATCTACCGTAAGAATTTTACCTGGCTTTATGATATGATCACTGCTTGGATTTCCCGTAAAAGCAAGCAGTTAGTTTCAGGAATCTCCCTACAATGAGTATGTACGTCGTACTTTTTTTCCTATAGATAATGATTTACGAAATATGTAATGCATTACACGTTATGATTGAATTTTTTTTCGTTTTTGTGCATATTTCAAAATTTTTAAGTGTGATATCGTATAAAGATCATCTTGCAGCTGAATTTCGGGTTCTAAGGCATAGCAATAAAAAGAGAACAAGAATTCCAAATCACTAGCCTCGTACAAAAAGATATAGAAAAACAAAAAATATGACTTGTAGTGCAACTCTGACTGAAAATTAAACTGAACATTTTCTGTCCCAAAACTTTATAATATACAGATGTTTTATTTTGACAATGGAATCTGAATATATAAACCGTCAATTAACTCTGTAAAAGGTCTCTGTGATGATACAATTTCTAGTGAGAAAATTAACCAGTTATGATACCTGCCAGAACATCAGCCTTGCCTCGTGCATATATTGTGTAAACTAGACGGATTGCATCAAGCCATCCATCCAGTGACTCCCACGAGTCAGCAACCTAGAAGGACAATAAATAGAATTTAACCCATTAAAAAGGAATTTTAAATAATAGACTAACAGTAGTTGCATCTATAAACAGCACTAAAATGGAAACCAGTATCTACATTAATTCTCCATACTTGCAAAGAATAGAGAAATATGTAAGAGCACTTCGCTCAATACTCGGAAAGAATGTGAAAGATAAGTAAAGAAATATGTGAAACATTCTTAAAATGTTACATATGTTTAAGACAAACAAAGATGCGATTTCTATTAACCGTTTGTACAAGTGTTCAAACAAAACGGACAACAGTGTTATGAATGTCCTGAGTTGTCCAACATCCAAATTTTAAACAGAGAAATTTAAATTATAGATGAAATATCTGTCCTACATAGTACAATGTAGGATACATATTTCTATTTGTGAAAACTTAGATATTAGAGAGGAAATACTATTGCTTGGTGAAATACAAATGTCGGTCACATACACATACTAACATATCCATGCATGGCTAGGAATACAGCCTTCTTGCCACTCACAAGGTGCAGATTCTTGAATTATCTATGTATCACGTAAATTATTGAGTTTGGAATTGGGTATTTTGTATGCAAAACGCCACCACTCTACCATTGTATTTGAACAGAAAATTTCCTAATGGAAATTAAGAAATGAGGGTTACCAAGAAAACCGGTCCATGAATTGTGTCAATGCAGAGGCCTGCACCAGGTGGCAATGTCAAATCAGCACAAGCAGATACAGAAACAATATCTGGAACTTCAATTCTGATAGCCCTTTTGTCAGGACTAAAATCTCCTGATCTGCCAGAGAGGCTTCTAGTTACCTGTTTTTGGTCAACTTTGCTGACCTGTACAAGAGTGGAAAGAAAGATTTGAAAGGAGGGAAATAAAATAAAATAAAATAAAAAAGGAAAGAAATGATTTGTCAGTGTGGCAAATTATCAACCATTGAGCCTTTCGGCTGTTTGGTACTTCTTCCCTTGCAGAGGAGAGCAGTGGATCATACATAAGAGAGAGAGAGAGATTAAAATTTACCTGTTGAAGCCCTTCCTGATTCAAAACAAACTGTGATCTTTTCCAGTCACTATGAGGTGCAACTGGGATCCCCACAGGTGGTGCTGTCAAATATCCAACTTTAAGATATGGCAAAGGTAACTGTTAACAATTGAAGCTATCAGATTAATAGAGGAATTGATCCATCAAATATCAGAAAAAGATACACACAGGATGATTTCAAGAATAGTTATTCTCTGGACTCGATGACTTTTTAAAATTCCACAAGATGAGATGGGTGAATATATGTCAATTTAAAATTAATTATACATTTCTTTTTGTTTCTCCAGAAGCGAAGAAGTTGTCCTAAAAGAATTAGAAATTCCAAAAGTGGGTATCAACCAAAACAGAACATTTATGAAATTACTGGAGGTTGCTTAGAAATTGCTAAATCTCAACTCAAAGGTCCAAGAAAAGACATAGCTGACCAAAACAGATGGAAGAGACCAATATTGTTAACGGCTTCAAAATGATATATAAGACCAAATATCTGTGGAAGTAAAATGCTTTGAGGATGAAATAACTTTTAAACATCTAGAGCAGAATAATAAATACTGACCATGGAACGCACTAGTCGCAAGGCACTGCTGTAAACCTGCAAACAACAACAAATAAAAACAGATTTATTTAGCCCAAAAAGGAAGGGGAGAAAGAAGAATAAGAGAGAAAAGGTTTAGCAACTAGGTATTAATTTCATTGCCAAGTCTAACCATCTCTCTCCGCAATATCAGCAACCCACAAATATTAACAGAAGTTGGACCATTACATTTATGCAACACAAATTCAAATTGGCTGTAAATTAGAAAGAGATCTCTGTAATCTGAAACCTATTTCATCTGAGAAGGTATCAAAAGCAACTTGTTGAGAAACATGAACATGTTTTACTCACTGAATAACTTGGTTTTAATGCATGAGCAGCTGCAATGTAGATAGCAGATTGGCTGTACAACTCATTAGGGGAAACTTCTTTAGGATTTGCTCCTGCTCCTGTTCTTAATGTGTCCTCCGCTAAACCATACTGCAAATTAGAACATTAAGAAATCAGGATGTAGACCTCAAGGACATGCAGAATATATGACAATGAGATACTTCATAACCTGCAATACAATTAAGAAAGACAAGTAAACATGTCATTCAAATATGAATTAATAGATAATAAACTTACCAAGACAGTTCCAAGGTTGTATATTGCTCGATGAAAGTCAAACTGCAACTGTATTGCTGCACGGAACTGCATGTGCAATGATGGAAAGGAATCATAAGAATAGAAGAGGAGGGTATAAATTGGTATTAGGAAAATTCAGATGCCAAATTGCGTTGCTTCTTGTTATACAATCGTCCAAGCACTCTAATGTCTCCAAATGATTTTTGTACCTTACTAATTGCAGTTCTCACAATTGTTTGCTTTTCTCTTGCAGGAACAATTGCACTGAGTTCCTAAATATTGCACATTTAAAAAAATAAAACCAAATGAATTTCCTAGCACGGCAATATGTACACCAAATTCATAAAAAGTTACAAAACAAATGGTAGGAGAATATAGCTAAGAAAAAGAAAACACTAAGATAAAACAAAGTATCTCTTCATAGCAACATCAATGTAACCAGACTACCTGTAAAGCAAGTCCCCAGTTGTTAAGAGCCTGAAATAAATTTCAGATGGAGTCAGATTGAATCAGAATGTGTGAGAATAACACAAGAGAAGAAGGTAAGGCTGAAAACCTGCGGACTGTTCCAGTTGAGTTGAACGGCTTTCTCATAGTTCTTCGTTGCCTGAAGAACAGAATCGGGTAAATGGTTCACTATTAACAATATCTTCTTCTTAAAGAATGATACAAATCAGTAAATTAAAGAGCATGGAAAAGAGAAAGCCAAACAAAGAAATATACTATATTTATAAATGCATTAGTGTGTCTATTAAGAGCCAAGGTATTGGCTTTCTACACCAAGCATCACTAACTCCTAAATGTCACATGTGTATATACTCTCAATATTGTGCACAGTGCCAAAGAGTCAACATTCAAATTTTAGAACATTAATGTATTCTGGATTTAAACAAATATATCATCAAGTAATGAGGCCAACAAGAAAGACTCAAAATTCCAGATATCAGCTTAGTTTTCATATATAGGAGGGGGGAAGAAGTCTAGCTTAACAATAATACTGAAATAATATGGTTATACCTGCTTCCACAGTTCTTCAGCTTCCTTTGTGCGACCACGCATTTTTGCTCGATCAGAGATTGCTATAGCCCAATTATAAAAAGCCTGTGATTAAGAATAAGATGTGATTATCAGAAGGGATAAATTTTTCAGCGAGACAGCGTACAAGTTATTTACAAATGCAAGCACATATGCAGACACACCATGAAAATCTGCTAAAATCTACTAAATGAAGAGGTGATAATATCAGGGAGGTGCAGAAACCATGAGGACATATTATGCAATTGATAATAGATATGAACTGGCCTTTTCCAGTGAATATATCAGAAACTTCTGATCCTATATTGCAGTTTTCATTCGCAGGATGATGTAGCACTGGATAAGAAGAATAGAAAGGGGAGAAAAGGGAGGGGACATCATAACCTTTTACAAGAAATATGAAAAAACTTCAAATAGGAACAGTGAGTTCTCAAAAGATTTGAAGTAACCACAGATTAAGCAGATACATATATTCTGTAATATGGAATAATCACTCAGAGAAAAATCTTAAGCATCCCGTGCTTATCATTTCCTTCTTTAGCTTTTGTGTCGTAGGCAGTTATCATCCTCGAGTTTGAAGTAACTATACATTTAATATTTCTGATTCAATAGAAAAATAACAAGATTATCTAGGATATGACAATGGATACATACATCATGAAGCGTGGGGCAAAGGCGTGTAGCTTCGTCATACTTTTTACAAGCCTCTTCAAGCAAAGCATCCTTAGAAGGGGAAGCAGAATCTGGACTAACATTATCTGCACTTTCCTGCAGGCCAAATGATAATCATGTGGTATGACTAAAATGGCAGTTTAATAAAAACTGAATCTGTCATAAACTAAAGCCAATTTAATACACACTAAGATACTATTGGGGGAAATAATCCAAAATCTAATGCAGTTTTTTGTATGCCACATAAAACCTCTTGTAACTGCATTTCATCCCACATATAGCATTTAGCAGAATAAATGAATTTAGGTCTCATGTTTCAAACATTCTTCCCTTCAGAAGAATTCATATGGGAAGGACACAAATTTTACTTGACCTAACATATCAAAATTCCCTTCTCTGACCATGGTGTACTCCAAACAAATTTAAATTAGATTATGGTTATATATGTCCCACATAGATGACTGAAGCTTGATAACAAAAAGGCCATCCAGTTCAAATTCAGAAGAAAGTGAATAAAGAATAATTGTTGATGTTGTATGCATGAAGCAAATCAAAGAAGATCTCAGACCTGAAGAACCAACGCCCAATTGTACAGTGCATCATAATCTTCTGGGTTTCTCTCAATTGCACTAGCATACCTACAAAATTTGAGAAGATTATAATTTTGAAAAAGCAGGACTCAAGTACAGCCAAAAATCAAAGCCTACTCCGTGTGTGCGTGAAGCTGCAACTCAAACTAAAATCGATTTTTTTTTGCATTTTCAGCATCACACCAATTTCTGATGTGAAGTTCATGTTTGCTCATTGGAAGGAGAGACAAAATGATGTAGGACGGCTATGTGAGTTAAAATCCATAAGAAGCACTATCTTCGTCACCACCATCCTCCAGTCCACTCATTGCAGGCAAGGGAAAAAACCAAGACTGACTATGTTAGTTTTAGTATTACTTTTATTTTCCTTATTCTAGTTGGATTAGACTTTATTATCTTGTTAGAGTCGTGTTTGACTTATTTATTTTAGCTAGTTTGATTTTCTTTGATCATGTTAGAGTAAGATTTCTATTTTCTTATTGAAAATAGAATTTTTTTTTCTCTCTTTCGTTTAGATTTATGGCCATCATAAATAGTGCCTTAGCTTCAGTTCTAAAGGTAGACTTGCAAGATTATTGAATAAAATTTTGATGTTTCTTTCTATTTTTTCTATTTTTTTTTCACTTTTTGTTCAGAATTTTCTCCCCTTTCTCTCTAATAAAAAAAAAAAAGAACATTACTCACATACCAACCAAGCTGGCAAGCAAGAGCCATGGAGTGAAATGACAGTACCTCTTGGCAGCAAATGTAAGAATCCGCTGGCGAGATCGACCCTCTTCATCAATACCTGTGACACTATTGATCAATTCCATCGCTGCACTATTCGGCTCCATTTGTTGGTGTGGTGTATTTCCTTGACTGGAAATGACTCAAAGCCACAAGTGAACAAATTCTTAAGATTTACAAATATCGCTGCTCATGACATGTAATGCTCTGCGACGTGCTCTCTCTCAATAACAACAGAACCGAAGGTAGTTAATTACCGACATAGAAGATCAAAATTTCCTAAAATTACTAGGCATGAATTGAGCTACGACGTTGCATTCAATTATTCAATGCAGAATTAAGTCTTAGAAAACTGAAAACAAGCAAGCTTATCATCAAACTTCAGATTTGCAACTATGCAAATTGTAGTAAAATTCCAAGCTATCATAATTGTATGATTGCAGCTATCGTAACCGTTGCGTAGCGTAGTAGAATGAAGGCTACGCACTGACGATCTCTTATCTATTAGCCTAAGCAATTCCCTTACCACACAAAATAGCCGCTAAAACCTAACCTTTTCAAGATGAGAACTTATGTCCTGAATTGCAGAATTGTACATAAATCGCGAAGTTTGAGAAGAAAAATGAAGCCGTTGATAGAATCAATAAGAAACACAGACCTGACGTCATTGGTGCTATCTTCAGCTTCTTCGCTTTTCAATTCACTGAGCAATTCCCTCATCGTGAATGTTCGGCTGCCTTCGTCTTTTCGCAGCTCCGGGTTCGCCGTTTGTCCGGTCGACGGAGGCTGGATCGAGGTGTCTTTAGTCTCCTCTACCTTCGGATCTGCATCTGGTTCGGGTTTTGGCGCGTCATCTGATGCGGCGCCATTTTGCAACTGAGGTTCCTCGACAGTTGTTGACATAGGGAAAAGATCAGAGGATGGGAGCAAACGATAACGGAGAGGAAGGAAGAGATCTGCTAGGAGAATTTACAGTGATAGTTATTAGAAATTGGAAATAATACTGCTAAAAGGAGTGGGACGTTCATCCCCTTGCCTTGGCGATGCTTCTTTTACTTACCAGACACGTGGAAAGTCTTAACTCGTAATTTTTAAAGTTTAAATTTGTAAATATTTCCCAAATTCTTACGTTGTGGTGTTGCGGATCTTGCGGTGAAAAAAAAATAAATAAAAGGGACTGTTTTAAATTTAAAAATTGAGGTAAAACTAAAATGTTAATTAATTCTCTTTTTATTTTCTCTACCAAAATAATTACTAGCATGAGTATTAATTTTTAATTTTAATTTTTAATTTTTAATTTTTAATTTTTAATTTTTAATTTTTAATTTTTAATTTTAATTTTTAATTTTTAATTTTTAATTTTTAATTTTTAATTTTTAATTTTTAATTTTTAATTTTTAATTTTTAATTTTTAATTTTTAATTTTTCATTTTTCATTTTTCATTTTTCATTTTTCATTTTTCATTTTTCATTTTTCATTTTTTATTTTTTATTTTTAATTTTTAATTTTTAATTTTTTATTTGTATATTGACAAGAAATAAATTTAAATAAACTAAATTGGTGTGAGTAGAATTCGAATCAAACTCTTACCACTCTCTTAAGATTTGAAAGATTAACAACTATCTATGTAATTGATTCAAATGATAAAATTGAAATTCAAAAAAAAAATTGTAAAAAGAAAAAGGTAAGTAAACTAGTGTGCATATAAATATTATTTGTTGTTAAGAAAGACAAGGTTAAGCAAACAACATGAACGTTCTAAATCACTAATTTTGCAGCAGCAATGCCACTATCACTCAAAAGAGTTATGAGCGCGGGCAACACATTGTAAATTCATCATCATAATTTACTCGATACAGGAATTGCCTATCCAATGCTTGATGGAAGCAAGAGAGTGTTAAGTGACCGAGAAATCCCTTTATAGTTCAAAAGGGATCATCTCCAGAATGGTGCAACAAGAACAAAGAAAAGGAATAAGAACCATTGATGAACGATGAAAAGCCTGTCAATGGCAATTCACTCTAAATCTTGTCATGCAAAGTGACCACCAAATCGTGGGCATCGTCTAGAAGCTTCCAAACATCAAGATGCCCGGCCATGCTGTTGCATTCCCTCATGATCTCATCCATGCTGCTGTATTTCTCTATGATCAACTTTCTTCTTTGCAATACACAGGCGGCAATTGCGTAAAGCAACAGATCATCGGTAGGTGGGGCTCTTAGCCTCATTCTCCCCCAAGCTGTCTTCGCGATCCCAGCCCGAATTGCTGCTTGGTCTGCCCACATTACCTCCCAGAGGCAGAGAGTCTGCTCAAAAGTTAACTCTCTTCTGAAAAGAACCACCACCATTCTGTACACAAAGAAGCAATCTTCCGCTTGAAGCTTTTCCAGGTGCCTGTAAAGATGACTATCTTTGCCCTTTATTATCTTGGAAACAATACTCAACTGCCTTCGTATTCCCACTTCATCCAATCGGAAATTATGTCGAGCCTTCTTCATGAAACCCACAAAGCACCAGAAGGTTTCGTCATCCTCCTCCAACACTGCAGCAATCGGAGAGAGTAGATCACTCATCCCTTGGCAATAACCAATCTCAGGATCGTATAGTGCATAGGCCTCCAGTATAGCAACCAGGCGAGCAGCATGATAAATCCTGCATGGCTCCAAATGATCATAGTCCTTCAAACCAACAACTTGAGCTGAACGCCGTGCCTTCATTTCCGACACTGCAGCCTGAGAAGGTGAGTAAACGACCCATTCAGAGTTTGCCCTCACAGCATCAAGGCGAATGATTCTCTGCCATGTGGCAAAATCTTCATCTGTGTGGGTTTTAGGCATGCTTTCTGTCTTTGTAGGAGATGAACTTTCCTTGGCATTCTCACCGAGAGCTTCATTTTCTTCAGTTCCTTCATTAGAAAGCAGAGGTATGTTTTCAGGGTCATCAGATGAGTCAGAATCAGTTGACTCTGTGTCCCCAGCGGATGCATCTTCACAGGTTAGTACACTCTTATCACCTTCTCCTTCCAATAAGCTAGAGCGCTCAGGGCTTTGATCATAGGTAGGACAGTCTAGATCCTCAGCAGCTGGACTTCCTCCCTCAGAAGAAAGAGACCTCCTGGAACTAGATAAATCTTCTAGACCTGGAGAATCAAACACTTGACTGAAATCCCCACTGTCCTCGTTGCTGCTATTTCCTACAGTTTCCTTCGACTTAGAGCTCTTCTCATTGCGTTGACGTATTTTACGACATTCTTTCCGCAAGTTCTCATATTCTATTCTGTAGAATACGCAAATTGGGTAAATCAATGAGTAACTTGACCAAAGGAACAAAGAGCAAATGGAAATTTTAAGTAAAGTGGAAAAGATCAAAAAGGAAATGGCAGCGGGCAGGGAAGGACAGCAACAACACATATGTTCCACCAATTCACAGAAAATTTACTATTAAACATAAGCAGTCAAAGGAATGCTAACTTAATCATAATACCTTTTCTCAGTCTTAACAGAATCTCGCTCTTCCTTGGAACTGTTTAAGTCATATCTGTTGGAAAAGAAAACGCGGAATTAGGACATAAAAAATGTACCAGTTCACTCAGGGACTGAAGGAATTAACAAGAAATCAGCTATAATGTGCACAAAAAGGTTATCTCAAACAGATAAGCACATTTAATCTGTACCACAAGTCCGTTTTCCATCTAAAAAGGAAAATAAGTCGAAAATGCAGCAAGGTATAAGAATAAACAATGGCAGCCTAAACTAGTTATAATTCTGGTGGGTATATTTCGTTTACACCCAACTAGTTGACAATGAGGGCTTTGCCTAAAAGGCAATGCATAAACTCACTCCTAGTAAAACCATGAAGGAGGGACAATAACTAGACAGGCCTTTGCTTTACCTTTCTCACGATCATCTGCTCCAAATGTAGAGAACCAGGCAAGTAACAGATATCTCAAAGGGGATAACAATATTACAATCACAAATTTGTTCTTAGAAAAACCCAAATATATAAAATATAATGCAGAAGACTACAGACAGATGACTCTAAATTTCCTCCTTTTAACCTTTACTGACTGTGACTTATTAAATAAAAAAGGATGGTTGCTTGGATGTCCTTCCCAAGTGAAGCACGGAGGCTACACATAAGTTTTTGAAAGCACCTACAATAACTTAGAAGAGGACAACCAGAGAAGAGAATAGGATCGTAGATAATATCTACAAAGGGGAACAAGAGTAGGAAAAAGCTGCAATTGTTGATGATATCAATAAGCTGGAATCGAGGTAGGAGAAGGACATCACAGTTCAATTATTCCAGATAGGTCACAGTGTATTAAAAATTAGATTACTACAGTGACCCAAAGGTTAATACAGAAAAGAAAAGAAGTCCAAGAGAAAAGAATCTATCTCAAGCAAATGAATCAGTCATATCCATAAGCATGAATAATTACCAATAAAAGGTACAAAAAATAAAAATGATTGAAGATTCTTACACTCCAAGAAGGAATGGCCAAACCTCTCCTCTGATACTTGGATCAACACCCTGCATTGAAAATAAAGAATGAATGCTGACAACACTAAATAAAGATAATGTAAGAAAAAAGTACATTTCCATCTAGAATTTGAAAAATGTGTGAATAAAGTTGTCATTACATACCCCACTACGGACTTTCTTCAGAAACTTGACACCACCTTCGATAAGCTTTCCATCTGGTGTAAAAAAGCTTTTCCATTGTTTGGGTAGGAGGGCATGTTTTCTTCTTCGACGAGACCAAGGTGATTTAAGACTTCCCCTGAAAAGAAGAAACCAAAAGAATAAATATCTTCATCAAAGGAAAAGCAAATAAAAATCTTACACTGAAAAATAAATGCATAAAAAAAAATGGAAACTGTGATGGAAAAATTCATATGAAGTATAAGTGACTGTAGACAAGTACACAAGAAAAACTCTAAACTATTTTTCTAATGTATCATACTCCAATAATCTCATGTAGTCAACAGTAACATCTATGGGAACATATGATATGAGTCAAAATGAGCAAGGGATTAACTTCTACACGCTCCTTGAATGACTAAAATTCAAGGAATAATTGCACCTTGGCCATAAACATTCTCAATAAGTAAATATATATGTAACCAGTCAAAATTCTAAATAAGTAAATATATGTAACTGCTCAAAACGGGCAAGAGAAGGAATCCATTCAGAACTTCAACATGCCTAATCATGTTGACCAGCACAGACATCATCATAATCACCAAGGAAACAACAAGCAAGTGCCACATTGCTACTGTTCATTGAAGACTTCTTGATTGCTTATGAAATAAAGGAATTTTTTAAACAATATCAAGCAGAATCAGCCATTAATTATTTCACTCCAAATTCTAACATCCCTCAACTCATACTGAGAGGAAAAACTTGAAAACACTGCAGAGATCAGTCCCTTCAGCTACATTTCGTCCTCTGAGACTAATATACTAACAAAGAGCTTCATTCCTTTAATTTCCTTTTTGGTGTAATGTGCACTGAAAAAACAATCTCACAGCAGTTACAGATACAATATCGGGAAGCAATGAACAGATTCAGAAACTCTGGGAGACAGAGAGAGCGAAAACTCTACACGACAATACATGACAACTGATAGAGATCGGAGTAATTGCAGATCAGATCTAAGAACCAAATCTTAAAACCCTAAAAGAAAAAATAAATAAAAACTGATTTTTTTCACAGAATTAAGAAAGGAAAGTAGGAATCACCAAAAATTTCATGATTTGTATCTGTAAAAGCAAAACAGGAAAGGAGAAGTTGACAGAAACGGGAACTCACCGATCAGTGTAAACTGGTGAGGAAGATGATGACGACGATGAGGAAGCAACAACTAATAAAACCGATCGCAAATGAATCCACGACGACGATGACGGAGAGGAGGAATTTGACGATGACGGTGACGAAGAAGAAGACGTGTGACTTCTCCGTAAGGCTCTCATTAACGGCTTATGTTCCGTTAACATTTTCTTACCTAACTAATTAAATAACCTCTAGATTTGTTTCTTTGAATTTTAATTTAGAATTTTTTTTTTTAATTTGAGAGTTTTTATTTATTATATGTTTTTTATATATTACCTATGAGAGTATAAAACGGTGGCGGCCAAGGCAAGGCCGGCCATGGCCGTCACGCCGATAGCTATTCCGACATTGGAAGTAGGCGCAGCAGAATACCAGAACCCTCCGCCTCCACTTCCGCCGCCGCCGCCGCTACCTTCGGCGAACGAAATCCATTTCCCGCCGTTACCGGTGGCGAATATGAGCATCAACAGTGAAATGACGGTTTGGTCCTCCTGATTCTTAGTCAAGCGTAAAACAGGTGACACCATCACCAAACGGACTCCTCTTTGCTTTTTCAGAGCCGCTTTACTCTCCTGCCATGAAAGCTAAGTAATTATGGCGAGCAACCAAAATATTATTATTTAATTGTCATTTTTTCTGTTTTCCAATTTCTTACGCAAATCTCTCTCTCTCTCTCTCTCTCTCTCTCTTCTCCTCTTCTCTTCTGGTCAGATTCCTGTATCTATCCGAGTTTGATACTAAAGAATAAAGAAATGTTGATCGAGAAGACTGGGACCCCTATGACTTGGGCCTTTACGCTCGGCCCAATTCTCTTTTTTTTTTCCTTGACCTAACTTCAGTTTATATCGGGCCCATCTAACCTTTTTTAATTTTTTTTTGGCTACTTTTCCAAAATTAATTCGTAATTTTATAATTCTCAACTCTCAAATTGCATGATTTATTACCTTTGATGATAAAAATACAAAATACAGAAAGACATTTTTCTGTATTAAGCATAGACAGTCAGACTGTACTGTAATTAATGGATTTCGACAAACTTCTAATCTCACAGCTCAAACTTATAATACATGTAAATACATCCGCACAAATTACCGAGTATATAATATAATTATAATGTTGTTATAACTTGTGATAGTGCAATTATGAATCCCTCGGCTTTAGTGATGGTACAATACATGTAAATGATAAGACTACCCTTCAAAGGTATTGTCAATTCACCCACTTAATTCTTACAATCTGCTTTTGCTTGTGTTGGTGATGCGATCGGAAAGTCTGGGGATTAAACCCAATCTTCAACAGAACAAGAGAGAGAAAGAGAGAGTAAGGAAAAAGAAAAAGCCAAAGAGAAACAAAAGTCAAAAGACAAGTTGGGTTGTAATTAGTGGGAACGAAGGTGGATTGTTACTATATCACATGGCGCACAGAATAGTTTTTTTTTTTTAAGAAAAAAAAGAAAAGAAAATAGTACCATGGGGGAGACATAACACTCATTTATGCCGGACCGGACCACATGCTTTTGCTTTCCCCTGCGATAGAATCTAAGAGTAGTCACATGAAATACGAGTACATCCCTTCGTATTTTATCTTAGCGTTTTTTATTGCTAATATTCTTTTTATTATTCAAAAAGAAATTGCTTTCATTGAATTAAACCGATATCTATTGAGTTTAACAGGTCATAGTACAATTTAAACTCAATTTAAATGTCTAATGTTAAAGAAAATAATACTCAAACTCAGTTTGAAAATAAGACTTTTCATAGCACAACTTGTAAGTTTGAATTCTTCTCTTTGAGAATGAAGTGTCTCAATTGTCTTGTCAATGGTTGATAAAATTTTACATTTAACATTAAATGAAGTAAGTTCAGGTAATTTACCTTTTTCATTATTAATACAGATGGTAAGTTTGGATAAGATTAGGGGTGAATTGTTGGGTCAAAGGAGTGAGTTTGATGAGATATAAATAGAGGATTCGTAGAGGAGGGATGATGTTGATGTAACGGGCTATTAACTGTATTTTCTTTTAATGGGGGAGCCCACTTAGTAGTTATGGTTGAGCCCACAGATGATCGATCATGATGCTGTTGAGAAAATCGGATATCAATCTATTGAGTAGATAATCAAAGTAGAGTATTTCCTAAGAATCCCCACCACATCAAACCTAATTTAATTACATAGCATGATTACCATAAATTGACGGGAAATAATCAACAATACCCGATTTTATCTTACAAAATTAAAAACACCCGCCATACAAAATATTATTAAAAAATATTTAATATTTTGTGATTTTAACAAAAATACCCTTATACTTATATTTAACAAAATAAAGAAGGTACTTTCGAGTTTACTACAATAACTTTCAAGTTGTTATAATAAACTCCAAAGTGAATTTTGAATTGCTACAATAAACTCAAAATTATTATAATTATGAGTTTTAATACAACTAATTCAAAGCTAAGTTTCGAATTCACTGTAACAATTTAAAAGTTACTTTCGAATTTATTATAGCAATTTGAAAGTAACTTTTGAGTTCAAACACAATTTTGACTCAAAAATAAATTGTGAGTTTACTGTAACAATTTAAAAGTAAATATAGTCATTTTGTTAAATGTGAACATAAAGGTATTTTTGTCCAAAGTATAAAATATTGGACATATTTGAATGAGATTTTGCAAGGTAGATATTTTTTATTTTTAAATTTAAAAATTGAGTATTTTCGGTTAAAACCCTAAATTGAATGTATTGTAACATAGTTAGTAAGTGTATATAAAAAGAAATTTGCATGAAATTCGTAAAAAATGTTAATTTAAAAAAAAAGCTATATTATAGGGCAGAAAAATTAAAATTATTTCATTGAGTTATAAATTTTAAACGTCAATCCAAAGAATTTTAAAGTACAAACACAATGATCAATATGTCCTTCATTTTAAATGTTCATCTACCCATATTCACCCATCCTCACCAACAACAATCGTTTTTCCCATTCCCCATACCCTACCAACAACAGAACCGTAATAATTTTCACTAGCGTTACTTAGCCTTTAAAACTTACAATAACAACCATCTATTATATTTCAATTAGTCGATATAGAGTTATCGTTGTTATACACCATACTGTTATGGTGAGATTCAGAAAACCACTCTTTCATTCTCCAAATCCCCACCAATCATAAACAATCTCATGATCTATCCACCTACAAGCACCACGTGTCTCTTCATCTCCAATACTATGGCTTCCATTACACCAATTCCTTCACCTTGGTTCTTTGTCTTACGAGTTCGTGTCCTTTTCTTTGTAGTGTTCTGAAAATTTTTACTTTTGGTACATTAGTCAAAATCATATTTTTCTGTTTCATTGGCTGTTTGATTGACTAGGAATAACAACAAAAATTTGAGAAATAAAAATGCAACCTAATCCATATATACTCTCAAAGCTAAACCAAATATTGTCCAACAACCATTGAGACTGTTACTCGATTCTCTAAAATCAACTCGGATTAAAGTTTCAGCCCGAATTCACGACCCATTTCAGGAGAAACAAAGTTAGCTAAAGTTTCGACATAGAGAGAAAGAAAGAAAATCTTGTTAGTGGTGTAGGAATTAGGTTTTCCTTTTTTTCTATTTTATTACTTTTTTTATTTTATTTTATTTAAGTTCAAAGATTATTTTACTCATATATTGTTAAAAAAATTTAAACGGATGTTTAAAATTTGTAATTCATTGAAAAATTATAATATTTTTATATTGCAATATAGCGTTGAAGTAATTATTGTTTCACAATGAAATACGAACAAATTTAAAATAGTGGGTTAAAAATATCTAAAATATTAAAAGATAACAAAATATGTTGACAAAATTCTCTGTGAGTTTGGACCTCACAAGAATCCACCCCAAATAGAAATAAAATTAAAATTAAAATTATGCTACAAATATGAGTCTTGGAATGGGAGAAAATTAAGCCTATTTTATTAATATAATAAAAAATAGTTTAGTACTTTCATCGTGACTTTGTCTTATGTACTAAATAAAATAAATAGTGTTATTTGAACGTGTCTTGGGTTGTATAGGGCATATTTAACTTTATCAAGTTATCTCAAGTATAAGGTAATAGTAGGGGTTAGGATTTGGTATTTCGTGGATGGATTTCTCACCCTATAAAAAAAAAATTTTAAAAATAAAAAAAAATAAAAAAAAATTTAAAATAAAAGAAATAATTAAACAGTATTATTTTAAAAGTAAAAATGAATATGTGAACAATATTTAATAAAATAAAAGTATATAATTCATATTTATAATTCTATTAAGTAGTTGAGTTTACATTTTTAGTATATTATTGTATAAAAATAATACAATAATATGTTAATGATGTTTTATTTAATATATAATGTAAATAAATAATAAAATAAAGAAAATAAATAAGATATGAGGAATCTATTCTTTATATGGAAAAATAAAATATCAATTAAATTTATCGAAAAATAGAAATCAAAATGAAAAATATCCGGGAGGAGAGAAATCAAAATGAAAAATATGGTGAGGAATGGGCAAGGGTTTCCCATTGTGATCCCCTGGACGACGTCACGAGGCGGTTGAATAGAAAACCGATAAACGGTTGTGGTTTTCTCAGATTAATTTAAAGACACGGGCCTGAGATTGAGCTTGGGCATGCAAACTTTCACTCGGCACGAACGGGCGCCTGCATATTGGGAAGGGCTTGAACTTGGACTCAAACCCGCCTTTCGTAATTGATAAAGAAATGTTGCTAAAGGCGCCCCTTGCAGCACTTTAAAATCTTTAGTTTACTCATGATACCGACATAAATTGTCTTTTTCTCTCTACCTACGTGCCTTTAATAAAAATTGCCGTTTATTCTCATATTGGTAGATAATAAAGCAGAATAACTTTTGGCCGAATGTAATGGGTGTGCAGTAGGAAAAACGAAAGAAATTAGTTTACAAATAGGACTTAATTGCTCCTGTGTTTGTCTAATTCCAATACAAGTAACTTATCATGGTAAACAGACAAACAACCAGTACGAATATCTATTCTACGAAATTTCCAACGCTCTTTCCTAGAGTATTTTCACATGCCTCCCCCGAAGTTTCAGCTTTTGAGGCTTAGATAGAAAGTATTTTTAAATTAGCAGGTACCACCCCTAAAGTTAACAGCGGTCAGCTTTGTCGGGTAAGAGACTTCTGCCCTCACCTCGCCACAATACAAGCAGAGATGAAATTTTTATAGCAGCAGAAAGTCAACAAAAGAAAAGAGATCTCTGGAACTTAAAATACTCCTTCCGATAAAAGAGATGATTTCACTTTAATCCTTCACATTTTCAGAATTTGTGCTTCAGTTAATAAGTTTGGTACTGTATCATAATCCTAACATAATATTTAGTCTCTTATGTCATTTTAATTTTTAATATTTTAGTCCATTTTATTTTATTCCGAGTGTTAGTTTTCTTTTATTAAATCTTTTAAAATTTTCTCTATTTAAATATCTTTTGAGGTTTTATTGTAAAAAAATCTCACAATTACATAAATTAAAAAATTTAAAATTCATGAGTAAAACAACATTATTTGAATGAACACATTTTGAAAAAAATAACTTGTTTTGTGAAGTGAAGTGAAATTACTCCATTACTGTTTTCTCCCCACTAGCTTGTTGGTTTTTGAAAATTGAAGTGAAATATATAAAATGAAGCATTACATTAACATTAGGGAGTTTTCTGATATAGTTTCAATTTGATTGACTAAAAAGTGTAGTTTGGTGGTAAGTTAGAAACTAAAGTGATATTCTCTCGGCAACAAACCACACCAGTCATTATGAATTAGGTGAACCACCTCATTGAATAAGCAAATTCAGCTCAACCCTCCGCGAACAACTTTGATCACTCCTTCTTCCGTCTTCCATAATATATATTTGAATCATTTCTATATACAATTATCCACTCCACGGCAACAGAGAGTTAGTTGTTTTCTATCATTATTAATTCGTTCGTCTGCAAGCCTTCAAGATGTCAAGCATCAAGGATAAGAAAAACGAGCGCGCCGGCGCAGAGATTGTGTACGGTCCTGAAGAATGCTATCGCCATTCTATTGAGCTCCTGGAAGAGCTGGGATTTCCGAAAGGAGTTCTTCCGTTACAGGATCTTGAAGAGTGCGGAAGAGTTAGAGAAACTGGGTTTGTTTGGATGAAACAAAGGGCGCCCTACGAGCATTTCTTTGTCGGGAGTAATAGTCGTGTAAGTTACGCGACGGAAGTGACTGCTTACGTCGAGAAATTCAAGATGAAGAAAATGACCGGTGTTAAGAGCAAGCAGGTTTTTCTGTGGGTGCCGATAACTGAGATGAGCATAGAAGACCCGTCGAGTAATAAGATTTATTTCAAGACGCCGATGGGAATCGGAAAGTCTTTCCCACTCACGGCTTTTATGACAGAGGAAGAGAAGCAGAAGTATTTGGACAAAGTTAATGAATGAAGGAAACATCGTATTAGTTAATTGCCTGCATACTCTTAATGTTGTTCGTTCTAATAAAGTATGTATGCGATTTGCTGCTTGATATATTAATTTCATTTTTTGTTGCTGCTCATGTCATATATATGCTCTTTTTCAAAGTTTGATGTCGTCTTCTTAATATCAATTAATGGTAATGAATTTCAAGCGCAAGTTCCATTTATCCCAATTAATCATTTAATGTAGATCAAGCTAATCCATTGATTATGGAAGTCTTTGTTAATTAATATAAACACGAAAACCACAACTAAAACTATTTTAAAAATAAGACGTGTAGGATTGATATTGAATGAAAGGGAAGTAAATTTTAAAATTAAGAAAAAATTATTTTAAAAAATAAGTATAATATTAAATAGACAATTTAATATTTACAAAAAATTAAACTTAACTTAAAAATTATTATTAAATTTCAAATTTAATTAGAAAATAAAATGTTAAAACTAAATTTTTTATTGTTTGAAAATATAATTACAAATTTTATATTTTTTATTATAATAATTTTATCCGTGCTTATATAAATAAACACTTAAAATTAATTTTATTCATCACTATTTATTATATATATTTTGATCATTTGTATTAAGGCAAATAACATTTAGATCCTCATTTTATTATGTGAATGACATCTACACCCCCACTTCAAAAATAATTATTAAATACACTCTTTTTTGTAAATAGTAAATTTGGACCCATGTTGATTGGTTCATGACAAAAATACCCCTAAACTCTTATTTGATCAATATAATAACATAAATAGCACTCTTTATAATTTTTATTTTATTTTTTAGTTAAATAAATTAGTTACGTGAAAATAATTTTATTTCAATTATAAAAGTAAAGATTTAATTTATTTTTAATTCTATTTTTTTATTCTTTATTATAATAATTTTATCTTTCTTTTTTAATTTTAAAGTCATTATTTTTTAGCTCGCGATTTTAAAATTTCACCATAATCCATGATTGAAACAACACTCATAAAATTTCACCCTAAAATTGATAAGAGGAGTGTGTTTGATATTTATTTTCGAAGTGAGGTGTAAGTGTTATTCAAGTAATAAAGTGGAGGTCAATATATCATTTATCCTTTATATTATCATAATATTTTATCAATAAAATTTATTAAATGCATAAAACTACTTCTAAAATTTACAACACTTTTAAAAATAAAATTTATTAAATATTAAATTAATTAACTTTAAAATTAAATATTTTTAATTTACTTGATACAATATACGTTTAGGGATAACAAAAAAATTAAGGTCTAGCCCGATCTGAGTGAACCTAATTTTTTATAGTCGGATTTCACCTGATCTCAAATATAAATTGAATTTAGGCTTAGGTTTTTTATTATAATTCGGACCAGGTCGGGTTCAAGTAAAATTAATTTCAAATCTTTTTTAGACTTCAAATAAATTGAAGTTAGATCAGACTGGATCGGGTTAAAATTCGATCTATGAAAAAAAAAATATAATTTTCTTTTCAAATTTTGAAAGTCCAATATTTTTATTTCATTGCAGTCTAAAATTCAAAGTATAAAAATTAAACCAGGCTGTGGACCGAATTTTTAAAACTCCATCCTAACCCGAAATTTTGTGAAGCCTGTATACGTTGATCTGAATCTTAATCCGAATCTGGCCCCAAGATTATGATACAAATTCATGGTCTTAATTTGACCTAATAATTAAACAAGTCGTCTGCTTAAATTCTAGTGGGCGACACGTCGGTCACTTGTCCAAACGCCCCTTACTCTTATAAACGCATCGTCGTTTCGTGCCTCATCTGCTCCAACTGCTTTTCAATTGGCAGCCACGAAAAGGAGTCCAGCAATGGGCTCGGTGCCGGCTTTCCACAACTTCCGACTTCTCCGCCCAATAGCCTCCCTCCACGTCAGCACCGAAACAATGCCCAACCCCCATCCCTCACTTGCAGTCACGGGCGGAGCACGTGACGCGTTTCTTCCAGCTCTGAAGACGCTGGACCGTCCATACAGTCCATTTCCTGTGGTTGGCTGGAACCCCCACGTGGAGACCATTTTCGCAGCGTTCTTTCGATCCCTGCCTGACGTCAGGCTCAAACGAGAGTGTCTCCGTACCAAAGACGAAGGCTCCGTCGCTCTAGATTGGGTCTCTGGGGACCACCAACAGCTCCCTTCCGATTCTCCCATCCTCATTTTGCTGGTTAGTCAAACTTCATTTCATGGTTCTGCTTTACATATTTATAACGGCGAATTCGGTAATTTTTTTTTTTAAACTAAGCAACAGAAACTTATAAGTTTTACAGAAAAAATTATTTTTTCTTAAATTTAAAGCTGAATACGCATATTTAATAAATTGTTTTAGCTATAATTTTAAAAATATTCCTGTAAAGTTTATTTATTGCAAGTTATCTAGAGTTTATTTAATAGTTCGTAATATAAAATTTCTAGTTTTTAGATGTTTATATACGATATTGTTAATATTTATATATTCTGATTCAATGCACATTCGAATTTTAATTCTCAGGTTTCGTTATGGAGTTGTAGAATTGTTTTAGCTTTTTAATTCTTCGATTGATGTGGTAGAAGTACTGATTTTGATTGGCTGTTGCAGCCAGGCTTAACTGGAGGAAGTGAGGATACATATGTGAGGCAAATGCTACTTAGAGCCAGAAGTAAAGGTTGGCGTGTTGTGGTGTTTAATAGTCGAGGTTGTGGAGATAGCCCTGTTACAACACCTCAGGTACTGCTTGTGTTTTCTAGGTCAAATTTTTGCAGTATTTTCAGGTTGCTGTTTATGTTATGCACTTGAAGTTCTGAGATGTTTTGATACCGTATAATTATTTCATGACACTGATGTGCAGTTCTATTCGGCTTCATATTTAGGAGATATCCGTGAAGTAGTAGCACACATTACCACTAGATACCCAACAGCTAATTTATATGCAGTTGGTTGGTCACTTGGGGCAAATATTCTTGTTCGTTATTTGGGTCAGGTAAGATTACTATGTAACTGTAATTATTTTCTTGAAACAAGGTTATGAATTTTGTATCGAGTATTTTAATTGCTTTGGCTTTTATTTTGATTTGAAGGGTTAAGTATCTTTGTACTTTTGCGTAATTGCTATTGACATATTGCACCACCTACAATTACGATGGTTTGCAAGACCGTGCTCAAATATGTTAATCTATGTCTAATGTCTCTGTGATGTTACTTGGTATCCTGTGGAATATTAAACCTATAGCATAATTTTGTTTGTTATAATGAATAAGAAAAGGAAACATGACCTAGAAATGTCCAAGAACAGTGGAATATTGGAAGCCCACAAAAATTGGGATGTTAAGGTCTAGTTGGGAAGGCCCTCTTTTGTGTGTTAACTATTTATTGTTCACTCTGTTTCTCTGAATTTCTAAATTCACTATTCTGAAGAATAAGCAGATTATACTTTTGTTGGTGGTTACTTGGGAGTGACTATTAGGTGCCTTTCTTAAGCTACTTGTTTTCTTTCCTGTCCAATTCTTTCATCTTGTTATGTTTCTGCTACTGTTTCATAATTTCATTTATAATTTTGTTATAACTTGCTTCTTGCAGGAATCTCACAGTTGTCCTCTTTCTGGTGCTGTGTCATTGTGTAATCCATTCAATTTGGTCATTGCAGATGAAGACTTCCGTAAGGGCTTTAACATTGTCTATGACAAAGCTCTTGCTAGGGCTCTCTGTAGAATTTTCAAGAAGTAATTCTGTGATAATAAGCTGTTTTCTGCTGCCAGTTATTTCAGCTTATGTTGATGTTTCTTTGTGTAGACAGTATCATCATAATTCTTGTTTATGCAGGCATGCTCTTCTCTTCGAAGACATGGGTGGTGAATTTAACATCCCATTGGCTGCTAATGCGAAATCTGTCAGGGAGTTTGATGAAGGTCTAACACGTGGTTAGTGTCTTCTTCCACTTGAACGGAAATGTTTGTTTTCATTGGCTGGGGAATTTTATGTTAAACTCTATAAAATGTTGCAGTTTCGTTTGGTTTCAAGTCAGTGGATGAGTACTACTCTAATTCAAGCAGTTCAGATTCGATAAAACATGTTTGCATTCCTCTGCTTTGCATACAGGTAATATATTTCTGGCACATTGAAAGAAGAAACTTCTGTAATCTGATAAGTGAGTTCGCACTGTATAAAATTGCTGATTGCTTAGTACATATTTAAAAAGTGTTTTTAAGTTTTATGGATATGTTATATACTTATGGAAACATTGTTTTCATTCCTCTTTGCCATGTCAACAGTATTGGTTTCATGAGTTGTAATTAGAAAATTTATAAATCATTTTCAAATTTGGACAAGCTCAATCTTAGGAGAGGGGCAGAGATGTAGTCCTCGGAGACACTGCATAGAGCTATAAATTAACATGTTTTTGTGGTTCCAGGCTGAAAATGATCCAATCGCTCCTTCTAGGGGAATTCCTCGTGAAGATATAGAGGTATATTTGCTGCTCTGTGATGTAACTGCTTTAAAAAGAAAATAATTTTCTACATCTTTTACATTTCTCTTTTCTATTCTAACAATGTAAAAATGACATGTTATCTCAGGCCAATCCGAATTGCTTGTTAATAGTGACACCGAAAGGTGGTCATCTAGGATGGGTTGGCGGTGCTGAAGCTCCTTTCGGAGCACCTTGGACTGATCCCGTGGTGATGGATTTCCTTGAGCATCTGGAAAGAGGCTCACCCGAAGCTCTTGCATCTTGCAGTGACGCCAAAAATGACATGAAGCAAAGTTCAGAGGACTTGCATAGCCTAGAAGTCTAATTGACAAAATAATTCACATATACATGCAATTGAGTTATAGGAATAATGAATGAATTGATATCATTTAATCTCCATTCATTCTTAAGAACTCACTAACCTTTTAAACTTAAAACGTATTCTTCATTAGTTATGAGTTTCGATCAATGCACCAACGTTGTATGTATGATTATTTTACTTTATTTTTTGTTGTGGCAAAAAAGAATCGTGCCTAATATTGTTAATATGAATGAAAATCTAAGTGCAAGCCTAGAAAAATAAAAATGAATGAAGTACCGAGTGCAAGACTAGAAAATAGAAATGGATAGACATGATCTGGAAAGTTCATTAAAAAATTTCTACGGGTCATATAACATGGATCTAGAAGTAGATGAATATGTTAACAAAATCCTTTTATCTAAGCTGACTAAATTTCATTAATTTTTTTGGGCAACTATATTTCCACGATTTCATCGTCGGGCAAGATTAAAAAAACGAGGTACTAAGTCCCAACGATACTCAATTAATAGTACCATAATTTTAAAAAACAAAATAACTGCTAAATGTCTCTGTCACATGTACTAAATAACTGTAAAATCACAGCCTTTTTTTTTTCAGAAAAAAAGAACATGGCTGGTCCAAAGAAAATTCCACACCCCATCTATTCTGGTCATAGTTCAATAATTTAATTATCTAAAATAAAAACTCTGGTCATTTAATGGAAAAAGAATTTTACTTGCTTGCACACATGTTGACCCATCCTTTATTAAGCTAAATTTTGGTGAGCGATAGGTTATCAAATATTTGGGATATTAACATATATCTCTCCTTAGATTTATTTTAATATCACTTAAATAAAAAAATATAATAAATATATCACTTATCTTCTCTTAATTATTAGTGGACTAACTCTTAAATATATAATTATTAAAATAACCTAAAACTTCATTTTTTATAAATAAAAGAGTTCAGGATTAAAATACACTATCATAGGACCTTAATCAAACATTTTCTAAGTCTAAAATAAAAAATAATACAAAATAAACTACAACAAAACAAAAAATAATTTTTTGATAAAATAAATAATGCAAATAAATAAAAATTTAATTTAATTGTTTATGTTCTAGTAAAATAGAACAATTGTTCAACAAAGCTTAAAAGTTAAATATGACCAACTTTTTAGAGAAATTTCAAATTATAACAAAGTCGTCAATCATCAATTTTGACATTTCAACAAAAGTTAGTTGAGCTCATTAAGTCTATCAAAGTAAGAGAATGTGCGTAATTCATTGATGAGGTCCCACTCTAATTCTATCCTATTGCAAAGAAAGGACAATCTGGTATCAATTTTTTAGTTCGGAGCCATAAATTGAGAGCATCCAACAGCCTCAATCGCTCTCATCCATTTGAACTAATCCAAATGAAGATCTAGCTTAAACTATATTATTTTCATCTTGTAATTTTCACCCAATTTATCCCAATAACAGTTCCCACCTTTATCACCATTATCACTGTACCTCTTCCCAAAGAAATGCAACTTAGTAATTCATAAATATGCTAAAACCCATCATATTAATTTAACAAACACCTTATCTCACCATTATAATCATGACCTCTACATTACCTCGAGACCTGTCATTTATTCCTCTCATATCTTACGCACCATCACCTCCATACTCACGACCTATATTGCTTCTTTTGCTGCCACTTCTTTTCTCCTCACTCGGATTACCTTAGATCCTGTAATATCAACAAATTTGGTGGTGTTAATCGATGAAAAAATGGATAAATGGGCAACGGGCTAAAACAATGGCAGTTGCTGGTTTGACTATTATTTTTACAAATTTCAGCAACAATAAGACAAAAATCACATTGAGATTTGATGGACAATATATATTGATGTTAGTGGTCGTTAATATGAGGTGAAAAAGATTGAGAAAGGAGTAAGTTGTTTCTATTTTACAAAAAATGCCCATATGATTAACAGTTAAGGATAATAGTACGGGAGGTAAGTGATACATTCACTATATTTTCTATTTAAGTGATACTAATGTAAACCTAAAGGGAGGTATGTGATAATATCCCTAAAATATTTTCATGCATAAATGACAAAAAAGATATAATTTTCATCCATTAATTATAGATTAAAAATTGATTAAACAAAATTATAAAAATATATTAAGATGAAGATTTTATAGATTACTACGAAGATCGTATAATTACATTGCTCATCATCTAAATTGTTGTTAAAACTTGATAGATTATGACTTATTAGTTCATTTTTTCAATTTTTAGTACTTATCAGTATATTTTGTCAAACCTTAGAGACCCAACAGTCCTTTTTTCTTGTAAATATATATAATAAATTTTATTAATAATAATTTTTTTAATATAAAATTTTTAATTTTTAAATTAATTTTATAATCAATAAAATTTTAAAATAATATGAATTTAAAATTATTACTACTAGTAAATTATATATTTTTAAAATTAAATTTAAATTAATAATAACTTTAGAATAATTTTTTTTAACAAATTATATATTTTAAAAATTATTTTAAAATATTATAATATTTTAAAATTATTATTGATAATAATTTCAATATTTTTAAATAATTGTTAAAGAAAATAAATCTAATTTACTATAAAATTAAAGTTATTCTAAATTATTATTAATGATAATAATTTTTAATTTTTTAATATTTTTAAATATTTGTTAAAGAAAATAGGTCTAAGTTATTATAAACATAAAATTATTATGAAATTATTATTAATGATAATTATTTTAAAATTTTATAATATTTTAAATAATTATTAAAGAAAATAAATCTAATTTACTATAAAATTAAAGTTATTCTAAAATTATTATTAATGACAATAATTTTTAATTTTTTAATATTTTTAAATATTTGTTAAAGAAAATAGGTCTAAGTTATTATAAACATAAAATTATTATGAAATTATTATTAATGATAATTATTTTAAAATTTTATAATATTTTAAATAATTATTAAAGAAAATAAATCTAATTTACTATAAAATTAAAGTTATTCTAAAATTATTATTAATGATAATAATTTTTAAATTTTTTAATATTTTTAAATATTTGTTAAAGAAAATAGATTTGGGTTATTGTAAAAGTAAGATTATTCTGAAATTATTATTAATTTATAATATTTTTGAATAATTGTTAAATAAAATAAATCTAGTTTTTATTGTAAAAACAAAAAATATTCTTAAATTATTATTAATGATAATAATTTTAATTTTTTATAATATTATTTTAAAATTTTCAATAATTTTAAATTCGAATCTTTTTAAATTTTAATGATTATAGAGTTATTTTTAAATTGCAAATTTTTTATATTAGAAAAAAATTACTATTAATAAAATTTATTACATATATTTTTAAAAAGATTATGTATTAAAATTGAATAATTTATTGTCAAAATATATTTAGCATAATAGTTAATGTATTAATCATATTTAAGACGGATGGATAATGAAGTATTAGAAAAAAGAAAAAAAAAGTGGTGAGATATTACGTTTGAAAGTAAGTATCGGAGATCTTACCCGACCCGGCCCAGTGCACGCATGCGATTTGAAATTGTGATTAGAATAAAATACAAATTAAGCCGTGATACAGGTCAAAGTTGTGCAGCTTTTAATCGATGCCAATGAATCTGAGCATAAAAAAGGTACAGGTACGTAGATGATGTGGTGAACTTGGAGGGTTGGACCATATTTAATAGAATTGGAAAATGGAGGATTAGGATTAGCCTTACTCAAAATTCTGTCGTCTCACACACTAATTAAATTCTTATAATAAATGAGTCCCATTTTCATGACCAATATTAATTAATCTAATTATTAAGTACGTCAATTACGTATTTTCCCTATGGTTATTTGACCGGGTTTATAGATTTTTTCAGCTAATTAATTAATAAACATGCGTATGTACCATTAATATTTAGATTTTTTTTAAAAATTAAGCTAACAGTGAGTTCAAAAACAAAATGCTCACTTCTTCCCTACCAACCTAACTTTCAGTTTTAGTTGATTAATCATTAAGTTATCGTCAAAATATGATTATCCTGAACATTCAACCATTAAAACAAAACTACGATCAATTGAAGAATTTACATATTTCTAATTTAGATTCATTTATATAAGTTTTCAAATCTCTCAATTACAATGACAAATTTTTCAACACTACGCATAATCATCAGTATTTTTATTATAAAAAACTTTATTAATACCATTAATATTATGGATAACATATTATATATTGATATAATTTACACGGATAGAATATTTTTAAAGAAAATAAAATTTGTGGTGGTATCCAGTTCCAGCTCTAAATTTTTTTAGAAAAAAGTGTGGAAAATCATCTCGCGTCAGAGTAAAATAAATCTAAACTCTCAATAAATATTATATCAGCAACTAAAATAGTAAATAATAATTAAATTGAAAGCGATGGTATCTAATTAGCGGACAGGAATGTGCTTATAATTAATTAATTAATTAATTAATTAATTCGGAATTCGAATTGGATTGCTTCGAATCACCGAGAGTGAACGAATGCAAAATCAATGGGGCCCATGTCTGTCTGATATTGGGACGATAGTAATCTGAAGATGACGTGGACCGGCACGAATCGTGGGGTCCACTTTGTATGTTTTTGGATGATGCTGGGACCTACGCCTCACGTGCCTTTTGTCTGATAGCCACGTTTACATCAGGCGTTCCATAAGTCTCTAGAATCCAAGACACTTGGGAAGATGATAAGAGGAAAGCGTCAGCCTGTGCGTTGCGAAAACAGTAGGATGCCAAAAAACACAGAGACAAGAGTCGCACGCTTCAGACTCGGAAAACCCTGTCGAGATCCAAATTAAATAACTAATTTTTAATTATAGTTTGAAATATACATTTTTTTTGAATTTTTAATTATGGTTTTAATCATAAAATCATCTTGCGGTTTGGGAATTTGGAAGATCTATACGTTTGTATTAAATATTAATTAACAAATCACAAACATCATACAACCGATCGACAAAAAGAAAACAAGATGCATGTTAATTTGTGAATTTGTTTGCCGACTTTAGTTGACCAAACAAAAACGTACGAAGCAGGAAGATTTGGATATTGAAGAGACTAAGACTTTTACGAACGGATTAAGCCTTATCCTACGCAAGGGATATTATCCGCATATTGCAATAGACTGGATTTTGTTTAAAACCAAAATACTAATGATAATAAACTCATAAACTCAGTAGTAAGACTAAGGGAAATATTAAACTCGTAAGGCCAGAATATCTCACTAGACATCCCATTTTGATTGTTCGCTTACCCATTTTAGCCCTGTAAATATTAATGATATCAATCGGCACATTATTGTAATGATATTAGTACACACACTTGTACAATTTACGTGAACTATCTCCAACACGTGAAAAAATACATCAATGAAATATATATATATATATATATATAATTGCATCATTTATTTAATTGGTACGTTATTTAATATTTTAACCTACGAAATCACGCAGAATCCACTGTTGGCCGTAATAGTAACCAGATTCATTGTGGTAATATACATCGAACCTCATTTACCTTCATATTTTCAACAGTATCTTCCAATTCTGAAAACTGATACCAAATTCCCAACCCACTTCTCTATATATAGCGCCTTCTCCACCCCACCTTCTTCACCAACTAAATCTGATCATCCTCCATCATCAAATCACTGTACTCCAAAATCTCTTCCATGGCCGCCGAATGCGTCTTGTTTTCTACCAAGAAAAGATCCGGTGCCGAAGAATTCGACGGCGATGGTCTTTTCAAGCCAAAGAAATCAATGTTATCCACTGTACCAGCCGCATGGGAAGACCCTGCTGCTGCATTAGCCAGTGCCAGGCACGAGTTTGGTGAACACGGCGGCGTTAACATGTCTATCGAAGCCTCCGCCACCTTCACGGTGATGGAACCGGACACCATGCGCCGCATGTTCTCAGGCGAACTTGGCCCTGACCGTGATTTCTTCATCTACAGCCGTCACTTCAACCCCACTGTCCTCAATCTCAGCCGTCAGATGGCTGCCCTCGAAGGAACCGAGGCCGCCTACTGCACTGCCAGCGGTATTTTTTTTTATTATTTTTTTCAAATTTAGAATAAAGAAATTAATTTAAAATATTTAATATAAAATCAAAAGGCAATGTAAAAAGAAAAAGAAAATTTATGCATGGCTGCGTTTTGAGGCAGGTATGTCTGCAATTTCGTCTGTATTGCTGCAACTGTGCAGTAGCGGAGGACACGTGGTGGCATCGAGGAAACTCTACGGCGGGACTCACGCGCTGCTGACCCACTTCTTTCCGAGGGCCTGCAACATAACCACAACGTTCGTGGACATCGGCGATCACGAGACGGTGAAAAATGCTATCGTCGAAGGGAGGACGAAAGTGTTGTACTTTGAATCCATATCTAATCCTACACTTACAGTTGCGAATATTCCGGAGCTGAGCCGTATAGCTCATGAAAAGGGAGTGACGGTGGTGGTGGACAACACATTTGCTCCCATGGTTCTGTCACCGGCGCGGCTTGGCGCCGACGTCGTTGTTCATAGTATCTCAAAGTTTATCAGCGGTGGGGCCGACATTATTGCAGGTAATTTCTATTTTAATTTTTTCCACATGCACGTGTCATCTTCTTAAGGTCGATCACAGTTGGAAAGTAACATGAGTGCTGGTTTGGTTAAAAGGACCTACAAATTTTATGTTCGATTGGAGATTCGGAGTATAATTTTTTAGGCAAAATACTTTTTAGTCCAAAAAATTTGTTCCAATATTTTTATTAGAATTAATTTATTAAAAAATAATTATTATATTATTATATAGCAATAGTTATTTTATTTTCTTAATTTATTTAAAAAATAATTATATTCTTATATAATACTAATTATTTAAAAAATAACTAATAAATCTTTAAAACTTAATAAAATATAATATATCACTTAAAAATATATTAAATAAATAAATATTATTAATATTTTATTATACATTAATAATATATTATAGATTTATTTTATTTTTATTATTCTAACTATATATACATATTTTTTTATTTAAATTACAATATAATCATAAATATGTTGAAAAATAAATAAATTTATAAATTTAAATTTTTGAAAAAAATTAATATTTATTTATATTTTATTTTTATTTAATTTTTAATAATTATGAATGTGTATTCTTACAAATAACTATAATACAATTATTTTATTAATATTTTAAATTTTATAGATATTTATAAATTATTTTTTTAAATAATTATTATTATATAAGAATATAATTATTATTTTATAATAAATTAAAATTTTTAAAAATATTTTTGAAGTCATGGGAATTAATAAAGGCATTAGCTAAAACTTTTAGGATTAGAAGGTCTTTATCTTTAGTTTTTTTTATAAGAAAAAAATAAAAAATTGATAAATAAAAATGTACGTGATATAATTAATTATTTAAATGAAAATATGTTAAAGGAGATTTGATTGCATGATTAATTATCATATCGTAAATGGTGAAACCGAGGACATAATAATTGCATACAATTAGCATTATTACAGAAATATAATGCCTGTTTATGCGGTTAGCTTTTGCCCACTCGTGTCGTGTTGCCTGTCTTGCTCACTTTTTCCAAAAGCAATGCAAGCCTGCCGCTGTAATTGATGTTATATTTTGCTGCTGCCTTTGGACTTTTATTATTATTATTATTATTATTATTATTATTACACAAAGTTCAGTGCCTAAAACTGTGACGTTGATAACGATGTTTAAGCATACGAGATTTGTTTGTCCTGTTAGAATCTTACAAGCCATGTGACTTTTTATCTCCTCTCTGTTCTCTTCTGTTTAAAGTTGCTTTCACGTTATATGCCCTCTTGTACATGTCCTTTTGTTTTTTCTCTGATTATTTGAAGTTGATTTTTATGTGTGCATGAATACTTAATAAAACGATTTCAAATTGAATTTGCATTTCTGTTTTCCCTTTCGTTTTCGTTGGAAAAGTAAAAGCATAATATTTGATTTGTTTTTGTTTTAACGCGTACCGTACTTTAGATAATATCGGCTATACCTATACTGTATATTGTTTTGTGTGGAATATTCCCCTTTGTTTTCTTGTGCCTACTACTAAGTTATCAATTTGGAATAATTTTATATTCCCCTTTATATGGTTTGGGTCATTTTGATATCAGTCCAATCACTTTCAAAACCTGTCATATACCACCCTAGAATTTAAATAACATCATATACTCCATATCCCCCCTCAAACCAAATCAACATTATTTAAGTCTCAAGTCCTCTTAAGACGCAGATGTTAATAAAACATCTCAAATTTTGTTGTATAATTACTATATATATATATATATATATTTTTTTTTACACTCTTACATTAACTTTTTCAAAGCATGACACGTACATGTTCAAAATATAAAAAATATATATATATATATAGAGAGAGAGAAAAATATCTTAATCCAATAATATTTTGGATAGGTGCTGTCTGTGGGCCGGAAAGCCTGGTGAACTCAATGATGGACCTTCACCAAGGATCCTTAATGCTTCTAGGCCCAACAATGAATCCAAAAGTTGCATTCGAACTTTCTGAAAGAATTCCTCACTTGGGCCTCAGAATGAAAGAACATTGCCACAGAGCATTCACTTTCGCCGCACGAATGAAGAAACTGGGCCTCAAAGTAATATACCCGGGCCTGGAAGATCACCCACATCACGAGCTTTTGAAATCCTTGGTTAACAAAGAATACGGGTTTGGTGGCCTTCTCTGCCTGGACATGGAAACCGAAGAAAGAGCTAACAGGTTGATGAATTACCTGCAAAATTTCACACAGTTTGGATTCATGGCCGTCAGCTTGGGTTACTACGAAACCCTAATGTCTTGCTCTGGTAGTAGCACAAGCAGCGAACTGAGTGCTGAAGAAAAAGCCCTGTCTGGAATTTCTCCGGGGTGGGTTAGAATGTCAGTTGGCTATATAGGCACCTTGGAGCAGAGATGGGGCCAATTTGAGAAAGCACTTTCAAGGATGCAGGATGCGGGTTTCTTCAAGAACTAGTCGGTTTCTACCTACCTATAGTGTTCTTAATATTAATGGAATCGTCCTGTACGCTTAAGTTCTTCTACTCTTATTCCTTTGCCGACGTTTAATTGTTGTTTAACTACTGTTTTCCAAGGTGTTCTATATAGTGCAAGCAAATAGACTTGTTGCTGAACTGAACTGAACTGCTGAAACTTGCCTCCATGTGGTGTGATTGTGATGCAAGTTTACTGCTTGTCTCCATGTATGTGAATTGCCATAGCTATTAAATTATTGTAATTTTGTCCTACTACCCGAAAACAAAGATCAGTTATGAGCACAAAGATATATGTTTATAAATAGACTAACGTTGGTGAAGTACCTAATTAACCCTAGTTTATATATGCAGGATTTAGTGAGAATCCGGAATTTAAATATGTTTGCATGAGATTTGGAACATTGTAACTTTCAAAATGTAGTTGTTAAGTATAGTTTAACATTTAAGTTTGGTAGTTGTAAAATTAATTAAGCAAAAAGATACAATATGTACAAATTAAATAATAATTAATATACAAAAATGAATATATATATATATATATATATATATATATATATATATGGACAGAAATTAGGGACATGGGTGGAGACAGAGATAACAATAACATCCTGTTGTGTCCTCATTACATCCCCATAAAACGACTAGACAAAAGATCGCATATATTAATAATTAAAATTGATATGATATAATATATTGAAAGATTTTGTTTTGATAGTACTGGGTTTACAGCCATGCACTTTTGATGTTGCTGGCTAAACACATCTGTAACCACAGATAGTATTATCCTGGCGAGAACATAAAATCCATGGAGAGATTTCGATGTATGGCCCCAGGCCTCAGCAGCGACATAAGCATGTGTCATATTGAACAGCATACATATTAAAATATGTATATGTATACATAAACACTTCCCATAAGTTTCGTAAAATAATCGTACTGAAATCTTATAAATATCATTAATTTTCTGATGGAGGATCGGTTTGCCGATGCCATTAATGACGATGATGTGTGAAGGCAAAAAGACAATGATAATAATGTGTCATCTTAATTGCTTTCACTTGTGCTAAAATATCGAATTTGATCAGGACTTTACAAGCGGAACTTCTCATGCAAAATCTATATACGTTTGTTTGTGATTGTGCCTGCATTCATTAATTAAATAATAATACTAAATTCATACCTATCCCACACACACACACACACACACACACACACACACACACACACACACACACACACACACACACACACACACACACATATATATATAATCTATGTATGTTTGTTTGTGATTGTGCCAGCATTCGTTAATTAAATAATAATACTAAATTCATAGCTATCCCATACATATATATAGAGAGAGAGGAGAGGAGATGAAAGGATTAATAGCCTTTTTTTTAAATGTAAAATCTTACATTAAACGATCACCTTTAAATTAAATATATATAAAAGATTAAAATTATATTAAATAAATATAAAAAATTCTTATAAACTCATTTAATAAAAAATTTTGAATCTTTTTCTTTCTTTTCTCTTTTCTTTTAATAAATAATTTTCAAAACTTTTTTCTTCCCTCACGTATTTTTTTTACGTTTCTTATTTTTTCTCCTTAAAAAATCTTTTTTTTACATTCCTTAATTACAAATAATTCATACTATCATTAAAAGATGCTGAGCATGGAATCTCTTCTATAGACTTAGAAAATTTTAACTTCACTTTACTTGTTTGTTGTCTTCACTTGCTGCGCTTCATTGGTTTGTTATAAATATTTTATTTAGAGAATATTTATTAAAAAAAAATTATATTTCAAATTAAATTTTTAATTTTTCTATCTTTTATTTTATAGTATTTTCTTGATTTTTTACACTTGAATTAACTAACGCACACAACAAGACAAAAATAGGAATTAAAAAAATATTTTGGGAGAATGTCTGATTCCCCCTTATTGTTTGACTTAATATCCCGATATCCCTTATTATTTCATAATATCTCGAATCTCTCTTATGTTAGTTGATAGGTTAAGCATAATAACACTTGAGTTCCTAAAATTTAGTCTATTAACTTAAATCGTTTTAATATTTTTAAAAGTACCTATAAAAATTTTAATTTATTAAAAATAATAATATACTCTTATATTATAGTAATTAAAAAAATTATTTTCAACTCTTAATCGATAATAAATATTAAAATAATAATATATTTTATTTTATAACACATTAATAACTAATTTATAAATTATCTTTTGAATATAAATTTATTTAAACTCTGAATTTCTTTTTAACATAATATTTATAAATAGAAAGGTAAAATTTTATGAATTCAAAATAAATAAAAAAATAATAATTTTTTAATTCCTATTTTTTTCTTATTGTACATGTTAGTTAATTCGAGTATACAAAGGAAAGAAGTATAATTTTTTTAATAAATATTCTCAAAATAAAATATTTATAATTAAATATATATAAAAAGATAAAAAAATAGTTTTTTTTTTTTTACTTTCCTTTTATTGATTGTGTAAGAAATTAAAAAAACAAACTTTTCTTCTTCAAATAATAATAACTATAAGAAAAAGAAGTGATATATTCCTTATAATTTTTATTTTAGTAATACAATTCAAAATTTTAGAAAAAAAACGTGATAATATCCCATACATACATACATATACATCTCAAAGTCTTTTGTCTTTCAATCCACGTGCATTTCACGTGTGCTTTCAGGCAACTAGTTGTTTAATGATACGTAACTATCCTATATTTTTGCTCATGCTCGCTCGCTCAGAGCCAGAAACTGCCTCTAGAGTCAGTCTAGGTCTGGGTGGGAGGTTAAGATAACGAAACATAACACGATAGATACAAAACGGCGGAGTGGTAGTGGATGCAACAAAAAACGGCAAGTTCTCTCTTCCCACACCCTTCCCTTCCTAGTTATCTCTTTTCTTTTTAGTCCCATTTGCTTGGTAATAATAAACAAAACCATGTACGTCTGTTGGGAAATTAATTAGTGCTTCTTCCATTGCCTTAATGAAGCCTCCGTTTTGCCAACGACAAATTCTTACTTCGTTTGTTTCTGTAGCCCACTTGTACGTGTGTATGGATATTCCTTCACCACTTTTGAATATTCCATATATTTATTTTTGCAATCTCACTTATACTGCACGCACACACACTCTTACCTTTCAGAATTACGTGACACCCAAAATTATTATTGACATATTATTCACTTTGCTGAAACGTATAGCTACATACATATACATGGATTCCTATAGGTATTCACAATGTTAAAAATGTCAGACCACGTTAACGATAGTATTATAAATAATACAACATAAATAAAATCACACTTCTTACCAAATCCACACAGAAACTTGTACATATATATTTAAATGTACAACCAAACGCTAGAACCTTATATATAATAATGTATACATATTTACTATTATTATCTTCGCCGACGATGAACTTTCACTGTTAGAGGATTTTTCATTTCGCATGAAAGCCTTAACTCTTCGGATAGATCCAACGGGTCCTGATCCGACTGCACCCATTTAAACTCGTGCAATAGAGCTCCCACCCAAAAGCTTACAGTGGCCAAGCCCAATGCTTTTCCCGGGCAAGTCCTGCGACCCGACCCGAATGGCGCTAGCCTAAGGTCAGACCCCATAATTGAGAATTCCACGTCAGCGGACTTCTGATTCACAAATCTCTCTGGCATGAACTTCAGCGGGTCCACCCAAATTTCTGGGTCCCTCGTGATGGCCCACATATTAACCATAGCCGTGGTCCCTGCTGGCACGTGATAGTGATCTACTGTAGTGTCTGTGATTGCCAAACGGGCCCAAGATAAAAGTGGGCCCGGAGGGTGTAGCCTCAGAACCTCTTTTACTACAGCTTGCAGGTATATCATTGATTGAATATCCGATTCCATCAACGGTCGTGATCTTCCAACTATTCGATCGAGCTCATCATGAACCTTTGATTGGATATCGGAGTGGAGTACCATCCTCGCGAGGATCCACTCTGTCAAAACGGCTACAGTATCGGTTCCTCTAAATATCATTTCCTGTAAAGAATAATTATTCACAATTAAGAAAAGTAATTGAAATTAATAAAAGGGCTATAATGGCATTTTCTGTTGGAAAAACCAGGAATCTGAACAGCCAGTTCAGTCCAAACCATTACAAGATTCCATTATTTATTCTTTTTTTTTTCCCGCAGTTTCTCAGCAACCAAACACAATGCAAAAGAAAACAAAATATGCATTAAGAAATAATTATTTTTTGTCGTGAGAAGTTTGTTACTTACCCAAAGAACAGCAACCATGTCGTGGTCTGACAATCTATCCGGTCCATGAAGAGAGAGTAGAACATCCACAAAATCATTGTTTCTTTGGCGGCTGGTTTGAGTTTTATGTTCTTGAATAATCCGGTTCACGAATCGGTTCACCCTCGGGACTAGTTGGGAGCATCTGAGCCGGACTTTTTGGAGGTCGAAATCCGCAAGCCATGGAAGGTGATCAGAGAAGTTGAGTTTTCCCAGCAGGTTGTAACCGTCCTCAACGAGGAGGCTCAGTTCATGAACTTCAATATTTGTGGAACCGAGCTCGTACTTACGACCGAACACTGAACACATCATGTTATTAAGCGAAGCTCGCTTGAGTATATCACGAACACGGAAAACTCCGTTATAAGATGCAATCATCGACACCATTTGGGATGCTATATCAAACCGCTGGGGCTCAGAAGAGTTGATTTGTTTGGGACAAAAGAGATGTGTCGCAGCGATTCTTCTCAGGGTTCGCCAGTAAACTCCATAAGGAGCAAATCCTATTGCTCTATTGAACATTAAACTATATGCAGATTCTTTCACAGGACGATCAGCAAAAACTGAGCTGTTTAGCATCTCTTTAGCCACATCAGGGTTGGATGTAATAATAACACGAGTCTCACCGAGGCTGAAAGCCATAAGACGTTTCGCTCCGAACCTCTCAGCTGCTGCATACAGCTTGTGGTGAGCGAGGTTAACCATGA
The DNA here is from genome assembly GCA_028052125.1 of Melia azedarach. NCBI lineage: Eukaryota > Viridiplantae > Streptophyta > Magnoliopsida > Sapindales > Meliaceae > Melia > Melia azedarach. The sequence goes on along the minus strand of CM051401.1, from coordinate 371,000 downwards.
GGTTCATGCTGCCCACAAATGGGAAGCCACGGGGTCCAGGAATTGGGTTTGGTTTGATTCCTCTCTTGAACCAGTACTTGCCCCAAGCATGGCCGCCAGGGTAAGCCCAGTAGCACAAAGCAAGGGCTAGAGAAGCCATGCAAAGAAAAAGAGAAAGAAAAATAGTATTTTGGGAAGACAAAGATTTGCATTTGGAAGCAAGAGCCAAGACCCAGAAACAATCAATCTCAGTTTTTTCCATAGAAGAGAAAGAAGAGAGTATATATGTTTAAGAGTGTGCTTGCTTATAGTTTTGTTACGTTTCCTTTTTTGGGTTTATCTATGAAGTGGGAGTTCGATGGTTTATATAGAGTGATCTTGTGGATCGTGTGTGTGGCTTGCTGCGTATAGTGGAATGGAATTATAAAAATAACCGTTAAACAGGGCGTTATGACACTATAACGGAAAACAAAAAAAAAAAAAATGAATGAGTTATGGAAATATCAATGTGCGCCGCCGCCATCTCATCAAATCACAGCTTGGAACTTCACGCTCATTTCACACGCGTGGTTAATTTTTATGTTATGTGGGAATACCCAATAACACTATTACCAAATCTCTCTTTCATTAATTTAATGTAAAAACCAGATGCTCGTTATTTCTTTAGTATTTTGGGTTTCCACAATACGATCCACAGTGGTTGGAGTCATAATTAATTGAACATTTGTTTCCAGGTGCAAGAGTGACATAATTTGATCATATATGATTATGTCATAATTTCATTATTAAATAAGTACAATACACAAACGAAATATAAGATGCCACGCTCTAGAATGAGAGTAGATGTTGATTTTTGGTGGTTGTGTACAGAAAAAATCTAAGCGAAGGGGAATACATAAAAGCTGTATGATGATTACACGTGGTGAATCACGTCTCTGATTAATAAGCTATCGTGTCTTTCTCAGGAAACCACAAAGGCAGCATAGATGCATGTCACCTTCTGAGCACCAACATAGCAAGTAGTGAGGGTCCACGTGGACCCTTAGTTTTGAAGACACGTGCAACATGCAAGTGATTATTAGATTGACAATACAATACAATACAATACAATACAATTACCTGTCTTTTCTTTTCCTCATAAAAGAGCACCGAAGCTGCTGGTGAATTCTCCACGCGTCTAGGTCCATGACAGTGGCAATTGCCCTTGTGCGTTGTTTTGTCAAAATCAATGTGCCCCTTAGCAGCCCGGAAGAATCCTATATTAGTCCCCGATCTTTTATAAAACTGCAATTTTAATCCAAAATGAATTTGACACTAAATCACAAACAGCTCTAGATATTTCATCTTTTGTATCACTTTAATCTCTTTTATTTTTGTCTAATTCATTGACCATTAGTCCTTTCTATTACCAAAAGTTTTTCCTATTGAATAGATTAAAAAATTTAGAAATATGATGACGCTAACAGCAAGCTAATTTAATATTTTTTAAAAAAGTTATTAAAATTATATAATAGTATTTTAATTAATAAAAAATGCATCCTTAAACAGTCTAGTAAAGTTGCGTTATTATTTTCTCTCCCTAGATAGTTTTTATTGCAGTTGGACTAAAGTGATAAAAATGGTAAAAAAATGGGATGTATGAAGTATTATGTTAAATTTATGGATTCAAGTATAGTTATACAAAAGATCAGGGGATAAAATGAAATTCTCCAAAGGGCAAGGACTAAGGACATGATCGTAACTCGAAAGCGTAGGGCAACACGAAAAAGAAAAGGCCACTGGATGGTCCAAACTCCAAAGAGTGTTGTTGAATTTTATTATGTCAAGGGTGGGCCCCACGGTGACTAATTGTTTGGTCCCAGGTAGTCAAAATTCAGGGTGATTATTGGGAGGATTAATTATATACAATATATAATAATAATAATAATAATAATAATAATAATAATAATAATAATAATAATAATAATGATGATGATGATGATAATAATAAAGCTTTTAATTGTTTATTTTAATTTGAACATTATTGTTATATAAAGACAGACAAAATCTTGGTTACGATATATAGTTTCTTTTGTTTCTGGTTAATGTTTAATATTCCATTTTGGATATATCAAGTAGTGTTTGTTGTCATAGTACAAATTTGTGGAATAAATTATTATTATTCCTTGAGCTTGCACCACCTGTTACTTGGATGGATTCCCAAAGAATCAAGTGTCGAGAAAGAAGAATAATTGGTCAGCAAAGGTAAGGTAATCCCGGGTCGATGCTTAATTATTGGAATTATTAATTTTCGTAGTAAATTAATTAATTTTAATGTGGCACTGAAATCTGAATTTAAACTTGTCTGAAAATTAGAGCACGCATGTAGAGAAGCCTCGATCTTCTGAAACAGTGAGACTTTTGTCTGATGCATATGAGTTAATTGGATCCTCAAGCTGGCTCAAGAGCTCGTTCGGTCGAGAAATTTGTCTGTCGTATGTATTGCCCGGCAAGCAACACCTACGTACGACGGATATAATATTGATATTAATATTATTAACAAGCTATCACTTCGAGTGTTTAGCAATTTAATCAATCAAGCACTACAGGGATGGGGGTAGTGGAGGGGTAGATGAATAATAAATGATATATGGCTAAAACTAAAACTAATATTATTAATTAATATGAATAAATTAATATTATTATTAATTAATGACTGCAAAGTAATAAAGGAGTGGTTGAAATTAATAGAAAAAATATAAATAAATGTAATATAGCTTTACACACTGAAAATATCTTAGACCACAAAAAATAAATTGTATATATATATGTTAAATAAAAAGAATCAAATTACTGGCACCATTCAAAAGAGTCATTATTGATTGAAGATGCCTATTAAGATACATATGTAATCAAATAACCTTAACCAACACGCTTTTATATTGCCATAAAAAATGCTAGATATGTTAATGTGGAAGTGCAATTATGAATCCATAAAGCAAATCTGCAGATATCGATCAATTGCCACAAACTCTCTTAATAATTATATATCATATTTAATTCATAAATGAGTGCTCTAAGAGAATATATATATATATGGCTGGCTTTAATATTGCTTAATGGGGGGGTTTTTGTGGATTGAGCAACTCCATAACTAGGATTCCATCCAGCCTGGCTAAGTGGAAAGAAAGAGAAAGCATTATATAATGTTATATGAATAAATGTTTTTATGGAACTTGTTTCGGATTTGGGGATCAAGAACCTTGTACATTTGCATCATATATGATTCGTTTAATTAAAACAACAAAATTATTTATATTAAAAAAAAAAAAAGAGTCAGAATGAAGAAATTAATTGTAACCTTGAAATTGGATTGAGAGATTTTAATGATCACCGTGTTTCACATATTGCTTTAGCCAATATTGATCCCATTTAATTTAGTGGATTATATTGCATGCTCCTTTCCAATTCCCACTTGCAACATTCATAGCACGAACCATTAATTATTGGATTCCTTTTTCATTATCAATTTTTTTACTGAAGAGCCGTTGATAGGTCTGAATTTACTCATCAATTTTCCTAATTATCTTCAGATTCAATTACTGTCTTTTGAGAAGCCCAAAGAGTTCCTAATTTCAACCTTCCTCTGCATGCAAATTGCTGCATGAATACTTTCGGTTAAAGAAGAAGAAGAAGAAGAAGAAGAAGAAGAAGAAGAAGAAGCCAAGTGGTGGCATTAATTAGCTAATTTTTTAATTAATTGATCGTGATATACAGTAAAGAGATTTGGACTATATATATATGTTATTATCTAATATTCCCTTTGGTACAAAGAGATATTTGTTTGTGATTGACAATATAGAATTAATGCCAGACGTATGGTTAAAATCTCGATCAATTGGAACATATTTGATTTAAGTAATTGATTGGTGAGGAAGTACTAAATCAACTTTACAAAGGGAGCACTAATGAAATTATAACCATAAATTTTGATTAGGGCTTTATTCTCTTCCTGTAAGAGATGCGAGAAAAAAGATTAGTTCATTGATTTAATTATGTTCAACTTGAAAGCTAGCTGCACATATCCGTCTCTATCTCCTTTGCTTACTACTTCATTAATTAATTGGCTAATTAAATATGGTTGATCATCATAATTAATCATTTGTCTAATTGCGTTTGCTGAGTTGTTCAGCAGAAGAGGATGATTGCAAATGACTCATTAATGGCTAGACCATTGGAGATTCCACGAAACTAATTATTAATTCCTATATTAATTAGGTTATTTGAAATTTTATCAACTTGACCAACTTAATTAAAATGAGGATCCATATATCCGAAGACCTTGACTGAGTCTCTCTCTCTATGTATAGATATGTAGATATTGTGGTATCAACTATTCCTTCCAAAGATTTTATGCCCTCCAAGGTATATCTAAAAACATGCAAACTTTTTCAGAAATTAAGCAACAAGACAAGAGTACTTCTATGCCCTACAACTTTCAAGATTTTTCAGAAACGTTACAAATTATTGTTATAATTTTTAATATATAAATAAAAATTAAGAGATATGTTACAAATTAAATCAATCATTTTTTAGTGCAAACGTTTGTATACGTGTGTGTATATAATTTTTAGTAATTCGACGTTGAATTAATTGTTATTTTTTATGTATTATATCATCAACTAATTAATCTAAAAAAAGTTAATTTTTTTACTTTTTGGGTGTTTGGTAATACATGATTTAATTTGTTGAAGAAATTAAAGATATAATTAAGAAAGACTAGTAGTAGTAGGTCATGATATTGACATCTTCAACTGCCATTTGACAAGAGAAAGAGGATTGAGCTGTTGTACATAATTAATGACACAAAAACAAAGCCATATATATATATATATATATATATATGTATGTATGTATATATATGTAGCTAGGCATGGGTTTGGAGGGAGGGACCCTCTAAACAGAAGCAACAAAGCCCTAATCTTGCAAATATTGATTTGGTTCTCTTTCTTCTTTGTGCTTTGCATACAATATATCTTGTTTCCCATCTACACTTGCTTTCATTTATTCGCTGTAAGTTGAAATTCATCAACAGCTGGCCCGGCCCCCTTTCAGAGGAAAATGGGGATTTGTTTTCTGATGCAAAACTACACAAGTCTTTAATTGCAAGTTGGATAAACCCTTGACATTAAATTCATGAGATCGTATCAAAGTATATATATATATATATATATATATATGAATATTATACAAAACTACAACATTATTATATATAATAATCAACACACACAAACACACGTGATTTCAAAGTGAAAGCGCGTAGCATATGTTCCTTTTAATTTATAAGTATAGCACTAAAAACTTAAAAGCTGGCCACTCGCATTTTCTTTCCATGTCTTTGTGGCCCATGTGTTCTCTCTCTCTCTCTCTCTCTCTCTCTCTCTCTCTCTCTCTATATATATATATATATATATATATATATATATATTACTATGGAGGCTTCTTCATCAGCCTGGTAGCTAGGGGGGACAATATCTTCTCTATGTTTCTGTTTTATGCCAAGAGCTTTGTTTCATCACCAGCAAGAATCTACTTCCTTCATAGCATGTTCTTGAAGCTTGTTTCAGCTTCCTATATGTATTATTCTCATCATCATTTTTTAAGACTTTGTTAAGATAAGGATCGAAATATGTGTTTCATTTCTTATTCAACCATTTATTTAAAATTAAAAGTGACGTGATGTTGCTCTTTTTTCATCCTTTTAGTGAAATAAAATCACTATTTGTTATGTATAAAAATATTCTTACTTGTACAAATTTATTTGTCACTATGTTTTATATTTTTACCAGAATATATATATATATATATATATATATATATATCAAGAAAGATTTCTTTTAATGAAACTTTATATATATACTTAATAACACGCGAACTTTAATTTTCTGCCAAAGATCTTTTGAATGATTTAGATTAATTTAAAAAACATAATAAACAAAGATGTTAGCTGTAAAAGTTGGTAACCAAGGTATCCTTGCAAACAATTAAAATATTGTCAACTACGATTAAAACATGCATATTATTAACCATCCAAAGAGTCTCGATAAAAGATATACACGAAAGTAAAATAGAAAATACAAATGCTATTTTCAAATACAATTGATCAAATATTTTAAACAATTAAATTCACATAAATATATCTTCTAACTTATTCGTCTTTAATACCTCTTTATGATGAAAAATACTTTATATATAAAATTGCATGTTACTTTTTTTTAGTACAATTTTTCATAACTTAAATACATTTTTCCTTCTCTACTTCTATTAATCATTTAAGTGGCTTTTAAAAACTTTTTTACTAACTACAAAATATGGAATTGGTTAATCAATATTATCTTCAACTATCTTTAATATAAGGCATATATTTATAAAAGCAAATTTAAATAAACTTTACCACTAATCCTCATTAATTTACTTTAAATAATATAATATTTATCATTAATTTGTAAGTTATGTAATAAAAAAATTCTTACTAATATGTGGGCTATATATATGTGTGTGCATGCGCACGTGCATTGAGACACCTAAGTAATTAGGTGTTAATTGAAAAAATAATAATTAAATAATAATAATTAAAGCGGTAAGGCGGTATATATATATATATATATATATATATATATATATATATATATATATGTTTTACTTTCATTTTCAGAAGTCTAATTGAAAAGGGAATCAAACAGAAGCAAATTGAATTCGAGAGGAGGAGAGGAAAGGAAAGGAAACGAAAAAAAAGGGGGAAAAAAGAAAAAGATAAACAGAAATCATTCATACGAAAAAGAAATTGTACAGGAAAAGGTATTGGGAAGTTGAATTGTTGTTCAGGTACTTTGTGGACAATATATTTATAGAATTAAAGTAGTTTTATTGTTGTATTTGTGATACATATCGGGTTTTAGATTAGTTTTAACGGTAAACTATTGAATTATGTGTTTTTAGGGAGCAGTACAATAGTAAGAAACCCAAGAGACCCCGAAATTTTTAGGGATTGAGTGATTGAGCTGTGAGTGAATATATTTTTAAAATATTATGAATTTATATTATGTTTAAATATTTTAAATAGCATGATCGAGCTGTTTATTAATGAGTTAGATTGCATTGTATGTTACGTAGTATTTAAATTATGCGTGATGTCCAGTGGTTGCATGAAAGTGATTATTTTCTGTTTGAATATTAGTTGTGTTTGTTTGAAGCACCTCACAAGTACCAATTCCCCAATATTATATAGTAAGGTCCTTAGGACCCATAGAAATATATGTATATGAATGTGAGCTCCCCGAGCGATGATACAAGGCAGCCGAGTTGAGTATGGTTTTTCCTCGCTTGGGCGTTGGGATCCCGCCAAGCATGATATCCCCTAGTACTAGTTGGGTGTTGTATGAACTGTTTGCAATGATATGCATTCTTAATGTGTAAGTGATGCTTAATTTATGTACGATTTTAAGAAAATGTATTTTTTTTAAAAACTATGTCTACTCATTGAGTCGCAAGCTCATTCATTTCCCGATTTTTCCTATTTTTTCCCAGGTCACGCAAGATTTCGTGCAAGATACAGTTTTGTAAATGAGGTTGAGACCACTCTACACATGCTGCATAAAATATTTTGAATATATCATATGTGTATATGAATATGTATATATTTGTGACGAGACATGGAGTCTCAATGTATGTTAATGATGGAGGCCTGAGGCATTTATTTTATTTATGAGTATTATTAAGAAATAGTTTATGAGAATGACAGGTACTTACTATAAATATTTAGTAGGATTTGTCTTGGACTCTCGAGAGGGGTCGGGGCGGGTCCTGTCACGCACGCTCTTATGTGTATGTGTATATATATATATATCTATGTACGTATATACATAGATATGTATGTATTGTAAGAATTTTTCTAAGATAAAATTTACATAAAAATTTATATCATTTAAAATACAATTAACTAAATGTAAATAAATGCTAAATATTAATTTTTAATTAAAATGTGTACCTATTAAATAATTTTTAAGATATGTATTTACCAGATAATTTTGACACTATATTTGCAAATTGAACAAAAGTTACGAACAAAACTGATATGACTCGTCTTGACCTCCTTCTAAAAGTTTAGAATGAATCTTGCTAAATACTTATACTTTTTTGTAAATATATAATTTTTTCATAATCCTTATATAATAAAATCTCATGAATAACATAAATAGTCTCAGACCTCTATTGTTAACACTTATGACATATGAGGCTTTGTGTCCAATTAAATATATTTATACAATCTGTATTATTTTCACATATACATATATCTGTCTAGTAGTTATACATATATACATATATACATACATAATTATACCCTCCAACACACACACACACACACATGCTCAAAATATTTTCGCATAACATGCATAGAATAGTCTTAATTTCATATACCAAAACTATATCCTATATGAAATCCTGTGTAACATAAAAATAAACAGGAAAAATAGATAAAAAGGTGGACTTGTAGCTCAGGATATAAATTATAAGAAAATTCATTTCCATACATTATTATTATCTTTAAACTATGCAAAAATAGGACATCATTCATACAATGGGAGTACACATCAGTACAAGTAATTTAGATCGCACCTAACCCAAAGAAATTCTTATGCTTGACGGAAATACCATCACCTAAGTGAAAAATCATACTCATACCTGACAGCCTTGTCTCATATCTTGAAGAGAGTATAATTCAGATTCATATTATATACGTGTATTTCTATGTGTCCCAAAGACCTTAACCTTATCACATATAGTACATATAGGACGTTGTAAATAACCACAAACAATATTAGAACATATAAGAATCATTTTTATACAACTATTGAATATCGCATATAGTTTCAATATCACTTTTTATGCAGTGTAATTAAACAAATCAACATACAATTCAATTATAATATAATTAATATTTAAACATAATTGGAAATACATAATAATTTAAAAGTACTCCCATAACTTAACACTTTAATCTTAAAAAGTTTTGAGATTCTTCAAATTTCTCACAATTATATCACTTTAAAAAATACAATATTCAATAATTTACTACTAAGATTATCATAAATACGAGAATAAAGTTGTTCTGGTTTCATAAATGTATTATTTACTTGCTAAATATATACGTGTGCGTGTGTGTATATATATATATTTTTTTTTCCACTTCCCCTCTCTTGTTCCTTTCTGTTTCCCCTGTTCTTCCTTAAATATTATTCCTCTCTCTCTCTCTCAGTTCTCTTTCTTGTACATGTTTTGTTTCATTTTTTTTTCTAAAATAAAACATGTATATATATTATCCACCGCTTGCTGTGGTTGGAGCAGGCTGCTTCCACAGCCAAATTCTGGCACCCCTATCTTGACACGTGGCTGGGGCTCACAAATGTACTTAACATCGTTTTAGAAAATTAATGCCAATTATTTTACATTAGAATAACATATTTTTTTTTAAATTTTTTATTTTTCTACACCTTTATATCAGTGAGATACACTTTTAAACGTTTTACTTTTCATGTTAATCGGAAAAGTTATCATATTTAAAAAAGAAAAAGAAAAGAAAAGAAAAGAAGAGAAAAGAAAGAGCAAATTAGGCCGTGGGCTTTTCATTTAAACCCAATAAAATGCCCAATTCTAAGTTACCCATCCAAAACCCATATCATAGGTCAGTAATTTCGGTTCTGCTACTAAGAGTGTCATTAGCCGGCCCAAAATATTTTCCTTGGACCGGCTAAATAGGATCCGAGGATGCATTCGTATACATAGAAATAAAACCGGTTTGAGGTTCAACCGATCGACGATTGTTGATTAGAAGGGGGAAAAAAAAGAAAAAGAAAAGAGAGAAAAAACAGCATATTACTACTTGGAAGAAGAGGCGGCCTGTTGTTGCGGTTTGTTCATGTAAGTACTGCGATTATATCTGTTCTGTTCTTTCACGTTTCTTATGGGAATTGTTTATTGATGTATAATTAGGACTGGAACAAAGTTAGTTTCTTGATTTGTTGAATTACGAGCTCTTATCAATAATTAGTCGCGTGTTCTTTCATTTGCTTGTTTATATACTTGTAGTTTCTTGAATTTATAGAAATTGAAACAGATAGTTGATGTGAATTGTATTTTGGATTATTTTGTGGTGGGGGATTCTGAGGTCAGAGTTGAAATGAGGAGATAATTTTTATTTATTTATTTGGTGTTTGATAGATAGAAAGAAAAGATGGATTTATCACAGAATTCTGCTGCGGGAACTGCTGCGAGTGGTGGTAATGGAATGGTAAGCAATCAAACAAATGATACAGCCACAGTTGCAGCTGCCGACGATTCCAAGCAGAACTTGAATCAGGTTATTAATTCAATCCAGAAGACTCTTGGACTCCTACATCAACTCTACCTCACCGTATCTTCCTTCAACGCTGCCTCCCAGCTCCCTCTGCTGCAAAGACTGTATTTTTCATCAAATCCCTTTTTTTTTTATTCTGTTATGGTTTGTGGATTAGGGTAAATTTTCTTATTAGGGTTAGTGTTTGCAGCAACTCTCTTGTTTCGGAGCTTAACAACATGGTTCAATTGTCTGAGAAGTGCACAATTCAGGTCCCCATGGAAGTCCTTAAGTTAGTCTCTTTGCATGTTTTGTTTCTGTGGTGGATGAATTTTGTTTAATGAGATGATTGTAGTTTTTTTCTCTTTGTTTGCTAAGAAAATTTACTACTTGATTTGTAGCTTAATTGACGATGGAAAAAATCCTGATGAATTCACAAGGGATGTTATAAACAGCTGCATTGCTAAAAATCAGGTCACCAAAGGCAAAACTGATGCTTTCAAGGTAGTCTCATATATGGTGTGTTTACTTTACTCTTATTTTACTCTTCTCTATAAGTTTGAGATTGATCCTCCTACTTGTGAATTTGACAGAGTTTACGCAAACATCTTTTAGAGGAACTTGAGCAAACATTTCCAGATGAAGTTGAAGCATATAGGGAGATACGTGCAAGTTCTGCTGCCGTAAGTTATAATGAACTTGTTTTTGGTCCCATACTTTTTTTTTTTGTCAATTTTACATTGTTTCTGTAACTCTTCCAACATATTTTTGTTAATTGCTGTATTATATGAGATAAATCACGTGGTAGGGTGGGAAAATTTCAAGTTGTCAGTTTATAGAAGTATAGGGGAAAATTCTATAAGAGAACAATTTTTAGTAAGCAAGTTTCTTGTAACCCAAATTCAATCTTTTGTAAGTTAGGTTTCCCTTCATCCCACTTTGTGAGAAACAAGAAAATGTGTCCATGTACTTAAGCTTAGTTAGGTACTGCAATCCATATGCTAAGACCAAAGTTAAGCAATATTTGAGTATTAGGTTAGAATTGAGGCAGATAGAGCTTTTGCACATTTTTGTTAATCCATAAGTGGCTCTCTATGGATACATAGAATCTATATAATTTAAGGTCTATATTGTAAGTAGATGAACATTGTTCTCATGTTTATTGTGTTGCTTTTTGCCCCTGATTCGCTAACTAATGCTATTTACTTCTAATGCAGGAAGCAAAGCGACTTGCTCAATCACAAAGTATGTTACCAAATGGAGATGTGAAGGTTAAACCTGAGATTTAAATGCTGGTTTACTGAGATCGGTTGAGTTTTCATTGGCCACTATTTTTGCCGTGTAATGTTCTGAGATGTCTGTACTCGATCGCATGGATCGCTTGAACCAAGACAGCAGCATTCAAAACTTGAATTTGAGGGTTTGATAACTTTTTGTCTATTATTTATAGTATCAATGAAGTAATTCGTTTAGAATAAACCGATCCCACATATTCGTGCTTTAACTGTACTAGAATTTTTTGTCTATTCTATTACTTGATTCAGGACATAGGTTGATCTCTTTAACAAGTTTGATACCTATATCTTGTAAGCGGTTGCTCAATATGTAGCTTATTGTTAGTATTTCAAAAGAATATGAACGATACGTAACTAGTTAAGATTGCAATGTATATGCGGAGAAGCTATAGCTTCTTCTGTATTTAGATACAGAGTATTTTAAGTAACCTAACTGATTCCGCTGCTCCAAGGATTCTTGGGAAAATCATTCTTAAATGTTGGTTGATTCAATTAATTTGCACTTTCCTATAGAGGAAAAAAGTTTTCCCAGTAATGTTGGTGCTCTAAATTTTGATATCATTCAAGATTCTGCTTTTCTCCTCGCATATTTACCTTGTATCAGAATAGTAAGATTTTGTAGTTCGCTGCACGAGTCTGAAAACTTTCTTATTTCATCTAATACTGGGGTCTACATTCTGCATCTACCTATACTGATAATGAGGATTCTTCAGAATTGCATCAGAAGTTGTAATAGACTGAATGAAATCCCTCCAAGCAGCACGCGGCAATTGTTAGAATTCTCGTTTCAATGGATTTCATTCACTCTATTTCAGATGCAAAACTTGTTCCTCCACCCCCTTACACTACATAAGAACATTTTCATGCATCAAGACCAGAGCTCCCACCACTGTGAAGTAGAACTTGACTCGTCAAGAAAGCCAGAATCAAATCTGCCCCAATTTCCTGACGATTCCGTGTGTTCTTCCAAGCTCATTACAGCAATATCTTCCACCGTGCTCTTAACAGGCACGCAAGTCTTGCTGGGCACTTCTTTTGATTCAGTTGTGTCCTCATTCTCTGATTTTCCGTCGTTGCTTCCATCACGACTTTTCACCCAAGATATTCTTTAGCTTCTGTAACTGTTGACAACAAAATTGCCTTAGGATAGTACTCGCGTATCACTGAGCTGATATAATCTGCAGAGAGTTCAGAAGAAGAATAGCGTACCTGAAGAAGCAAAGACTGGTTTTCTCTTTTCAGTAACTCGTAATTGGAAGCAAGTTTCTCGAATTCTGCTTTCAGATTGTTGTACTCATGCTCAATCTGCTTAGTCTTTGATCTTGCTCTTTTATTCTGAAACCATATAGCCACCTGCCTCGGCTGTAATCCCAGCTCATCCGCCAGCCTCTGTTTCATCCTCGACTCTGGCCTTGATTCTGCCTCAAACATGAATTCCAGTGACTTGATTTGTTCATCACTGAATCTCTTCTTGTTGTTGCTCATCCTGATGCTGGCTATAGCCTCCATGTTCATCCGGATTTGTGTCTTTGTTTTCACTGTTGCTGGAAGTTATGAATAAAGAAGTGAACCGGACGCATCGCTTTTCACTTTTATATATATATATATATATATATATATATATAGACAGACAAAATGGTGTGAATTTACCGGATCTTTGGGTAGAGTATTGGAAACAAATTATAATAGATATAACAATTTGTGTAAAAATAATGAAATCCGAAACATAAGTGAATGGAAAAATATGCCAAAAAGTTCGATGGGATGATGAATATGGATCGCGGAAACTTGTGGAATCTGAGCTGCTTTGGAAAAACATTCATTGTCTTTTACAGTGAGTCAGTGAGTGAGTGAGTCAGTCATAGGTCGCCACGTTGATTAAAAGGTAAAATGTTTTTTATAGAAAGTGGCAGCCTTGTATGATTGCGTCAGGACAAAGAAAGGGCAACGCTGGCATACTAGGACAAATGTGAAATTGCCACGCTTTGTCTCATGTCAAAACAATGGAATGGACTGCTCAAGTGTTGTTGTTCAGTTTCTTTGAAAATTGGGGGTTTAGTCACTCTAAACGTGGCAATTAAGATGTGGTTGTGGTTGGTTTATTTGGATACTGGGGATAAATTTGATGGTTTTATTGAAATCTGCTGGGGGACAACTGTCCGAGTTTTTTTTTTCTTGTTTCATGATTTTGACAAACGCCTTTACGTTCCTTCAGAGAGGAAAAGCTGATGATTCCTTCCATGTTCACATTCAGTTACCTAGCTACTTACCTGAGCCCGCAAGTATTCACTATTCAGACACGATGGGACTGGACTCGATTCTTTTTTTTTTTTTTGAACAATTACAAATTTACTAATATTTTAAACTAAATTCTTACTGGTATTTACAACCAGAGATCTACTGAAATTTAACTGAAAAGATATTAAACAGTTGTAGAACACCCAGCATCCAGAAGTCACTGGACTCGATTCTTTTTTTTTTGAACAATTACAATTTACTAATATTTTAAACTAAATTCCTACTGGTATTTACAACCAGAGATCTACTGGAATTTAACTGAAAAGATATTAAACAGTTGTAGAACACCCAGCATCCAGAAGTCACTGGACTCGATTCTTTTTTTTTTGAACAATTACAAATTTACTAATATTTTAAACTAAATTCCTACTGGTATTTACAACCAGAGATCTACTGAAAAGATATTAAACAGTTGTAGAACACCCAACATCCAAAGTCGACCCAAATATTCTTAGGAAAAGTCCCACAAATTGTGGGACAACCTTGCCTCTTGACAAGGATCGAAGGCTTGCCCTCCCAGTGGGAGGGCAAGCCTTCTGGCCACTGAGGCAAAGCCTCAGTGGTGACTGGACTCGATTCTTAAACGTTAACCTAATATACATTTTAATTAATATCTACATTATGTGTTGCTGAAGTTGAAAGGGACTTGGACTTTACCTGCTCTTTCGATTAAGCTGAAGAGGAAGCCCAAATCACCCAAGGGCTGGAAATCGTACCAGCCTAACCCAATTCAATGAGCTTGCGACTGGTGGAGGTGAGATCCATAATGATTTCAATTGAAGGAGGCATTGGGCTTCAGTTCTACAACACTAGTGGAAATCCAGCTCATTATTCTTTCGGCCTACATTAGTTTACATTTGCATGATCGATTGCTTGCCCGGACCTTCCTTGTTTTGTTTTTAATAACAAAATCAACTAGTTGAAAACGAAATTATACTATCACCGACAGAACAAAACTATCATAGAAATTCTTTTTACTGCACCAAAATCAATCCACGGGGGGTTTTTCTTTTTTTTGTGTTTGTGTCCGAAAAGAGAAGGTATTTTTTATTCATAAATTATACTAACATATATTATGTTTATGTTTCGGTCAGCTTTACTAATAATGGTACAAGGAAATGGGCAGTAAAATAATAGTCTCCAGCAACTGCATCTGCAATGCATGCAGCTCCAAGTTACTGTGTTAAATAAATGGAAACGAAAATCAAGGTGTCGACCGTTGTGTGTGTGTGCATGTGCATGTTTGATTTTGAAAGCTCGAAGTTTCGAATATCAAATTTTCAAAAAATAAAAAAATCAATCACTAACTGATCACGTAAGTATTTGGTTCTATTTTCTACGTTGTTTAGTTTGTAAAGAATCTTCTTTTTGGTTGGGTCCTCCTCCTCCCTCCCCCCCTTGCACAAAAGGGGCATCACCTTGTTCACTTTTCAACCACTCTTGCACCCATACTATTAGCACCATCAGGAAGTGACTAAACGACTTCAATTTTAAATATCATATGTAAATATATAATATAAAGATAAGATTAATTTGTTTATTCATTTATTTAAACTAAACTAATGCAAAGTATTTTTTTAAAAATAAAAATTATTAACACCGAGGCACATATGTTGTGCCAAATATATATGGTCACCATCCTTATATTCTTGCTTGATTTATGAGCTGTATATATATATATAAACATTCATTACTTCAGCTTAGTTTGTGACAAATATGATTATTATTATTATTTTCGAAGAAAGAGATCAGCCAATTGTTAATTTTATTATATATTTGATGTGGGAATTGTGTAAGAACAAAAATCTAGGTAAAGTTTGGTGTCTTCTTGATGGGGTTAGGTCAAATTTCATGAAATTAGGCCCCTCTTAGACTTAGAAAAAAGAGAGACGACATTATATTAATTGCTTTATATTTTTTTAATTTTTTTCATGATCTTGGAGTCAAAATGTGGCTAGAATTTTGTGGGGAAAATGCAAATTGTTTGTGCCGATACTCTGTTTAGTAACATTAACACTTTGGCTAGCTTTTTGAAAATCCTGAATGAGGTTGCCATATATCAAATCACCATATATATATACATATATATATATATATATATATATTCAAACGAAATGTACAGAATCGCAACGAATTAAAATAAAATAAAGTATGGTCATTTGGGTATACATGCATGCAGATAATTCTGAATGAATGAAGTAGCCATATATCAAATCACTAAATAATCATAATTCAAAGTTCTTGCTTTTCGTTTGTCTAATTAGAAAATGAAATAATAATGTTCGTGAAAGTAATTGAGTACTATGAAATGAAGAATAATGGCTTCAAGGGTCCATTTTGCCCGTGCATGCATGTATGCTTTAATAAAGGAAAAGACTTTCCAACTGCAATGTAAAAGCAGAAGTGAGCAATTTGAAGTTCGAGCATATGTAGATGGCATAAACACTGTTACTATTACTATAAAGAAGAAAGAAGCTAATGGATACAGCTAGATATATGGTTGGTGGCGGCTATGTATTATTGAAGAATGCCTACTATACGTACATATATATGTACCTATATATACAGATACATACTCAATAGAAGTTGAATATAGTTTACTGTCCCCAATCCCAAAATTTGAATTCAACTCTGAATTCTGAATACATTTGTGGTTATTTCTGTAAAAAGTAAATATATATATATATATATATATATATGTATATGTATGGGAAATACAAACCTTTCTAGCTAGCTAGCTAGTGTGTTGCTTCAAAACTTTCAATAACCCTGTTCGACAAATCCATCTTGAGAAAAAATAAACCAACATATTGTACAAAACAAAGCGTTTTCATATATCGGTGTTTTGTTATATGAAAATGATATGTACATCTAGTTTGGCAAATAAATATTTCGAGTTCAAATTTTATGATGAAAAGTGAAACGGCAATTGGTCTCTCTTTAACTGAAGGGACCCACAAAACTAGAAAGGTTATAAAAATTATAAATGAATCTGAATGGGGAGGACCATGTGTCATCGGGTGGACCTGAGAGCACCTGAATTTCGAACAGTACGCTGACCAGTGACCACTGCTCTTTTTCATGTCCGTCTGTCTGTCTGTCTGTGTCTTCTGTGTCTGTCTCTGTGGCCATCTCGAATCCCCCGCGAGCGTAGAAAAAGTAGAGAAAAATTTTGCACTGAACGAGGGAGTTCCCTTTTTAATGAAATTTTCAATTAATACTTTACCCAAATTTTACAACCTATAATATTATAGTAAAACTAACATATAAAGCAAACCCATTAATTTCCCTTTCTTATTTTTAATGTTGTAATATTCTTTTCTCTATATAAATACAGAGGGTCGGTGAATTAGCTCAACTAATTCTGACTCATTTTTGGCTTACTTGCTTGGTCTTGTCTTATCATCGTGTCCAAATCATACATGGTTCAAATTTTTTCTCCTATATATGTAACATAGGATTCTTAATCATGATCTTTGAGGTTATACTCATTTTGGGTTGGTTAATCAAAACATTCATATTAAGATACAGATTTATATAACAATTTATATACTTTAATATAATTAAGATTAACTTATAGCTAGCTAGGTGATGGTTTGATTAGGTCATGATGATTGATGATCTCGCGGTAGACATGGGATTTGACATGAAGGTC
This sequence comes from Melia azedarach, assembly GCA_028052125.1. NCBI lineage: Eukaryota > Viridiplantae > Streptophyta > Magnoliopsida > Sapindales > Meliaceae > Melia > Melia azedarach. Next base: position 353,401 of record CM051401.1, on the reverse strand, counting down.
TAAAGAGGGCAAAAAAAGTGAGAAAAAATAATAATAACAAAGAGAAAGAGAGGGCTGATTTTCTATATAAATATTTGCATTTGCATGCTGTAGACGATGAGATTTAGATGAGTGATAAGAGAGAGAGAGAGAGAGAGAGAGAGAGAGAGAGAGAGAGAGAGAGAGAGGAGAGGGAGGAAGAAATGGGAGTCGTGGTCATTTCTGAAGAAGTAGGGTCACTTGGGTCCTGCTGCTTTTATTACTTTGTTTGTCCTTTTCACCTTCTTCCCATCTCTCTCTCCTTCTCCTCACTCTTTTTATCTCTTCCCTTTTGCTACATTTCATTTCTCACTACACATTCATCACTGAAATTTTAACCTATCTCTCCTTCTTTCTTTCTGTGTTTATTTATTTATTTTTTAATTTTGGGTTAATTGGGTTCGTGAGATATGGGGAAAGAAGCAAGGGAGGCTAATTTCTTTTGAGGGGAATGTTGTCTGGCTCGAGGCCACCAATTAGATCTATGATTTCAGTTCTCTCAATTGATCGTCATAGATTTTTTTCTTCGGTCTTTTTATAAAAATTCAATTGAGATATTGATCATTGATCATGAATTTGTGACGTCGGACCAGGCTTCATTCCCCCCAATTATTATTGCTTCTTGTCACTCATTACTTTCCTTTTTTGGACTTGATCTGCAGGTATGCCCTTCTTCTAATCCTCCAAGTTTTCTTAATTTCTCATATTTTTAATTGATTTTGTGTTGTTGAGTGTCATGAGTGTATCTTATAATATGGGTTTCTGTTTTCTCGGGTCAACGGAGAGATCAATTAGGTTGTTGGCCTTGAGCAGATTGGTGTAATGATGAAAGATTTTGACTGCTTTTTAACTCTTTTTTCTGACTGAGAAGGAAAATATCATCATTACTCGCATATTTTTCTCTAAATATGATGGATCAGGTTTTGGGTTCTTTGTCAGTCTTAACTCTTTTAGGTTTCATCATTGGACAAATTTTTTTCATCATGGCTTCAAGAATCTTCTCTGTCCGTTTCTGCTCTTTCCCTGATCTACTCCAAACCCTACTTCTCCCGATTCTTTTCAGCTTTTATTTTTTTCATTTCCCTTTAAACCCTTTTCCGTGGATTGTGCGTAGGGTTTCATGTAAGACATCAGATCATTTGGCGTGCCACAGACATTAACATTCTTCTTCTTTCTCTGCATCTCTTCATTGCCATTTCTGTTTCTTATTAATTTCATTCACGGGTGTTTTCAACTTTGGAAATGCTTCCAGCTGAATGTGATCTCTTTTTCTTTGTCCACATCATTTAATTTGTTCTAAAGTGATGGTGGGTTGAAACTGTGTAATCTCCGCCCATTTTTGTTGTGTTTCAGCTTTGTTACTGATGAATTTATTATTTAAACTATTAACGCTTGGATCTGTCATAGTAGTCAACTTATGGCCTTTTGCAAAGCTGAAGAGATGGGCTCAAATCAAACACTCTGGATTTTGGAGGTATTATAAAGTTGTAGGTTATATATGCATAAATGATATATACCTTTGTCCATAAGGTGTTATTCTCGTAAGATTTTTCTTTATGAAAGTTGTTCTCTTTTGTTTTCACATGCTTTTTAAGACTTAATTTTTTTGCAAAGATTTGATACTTCGATCATGCTGGCTTTTGCCAAACGTATGCTTCACACTTTCTATTGCTTAAAGGAAGGTAAAAGAATAATTTTTCAACCCAAAGCTACTCGATCAACTCACCTGAATTCCATTTGAGAAGGAACCCACTTGCAATTATGAAATTTTGTTCGTCTCTCTACCGTGCTTTTGATTATATTTTAACATGGATTTTTTCATCTCAAAATTGGACCATCTTTTTTTTTTATTATTACTAAGAAAACAGAAAAAAAAATGATGTGATGGATTGGACCTTTGATTTGCTGGAATCATGTAGTCTTATCTTGTACATGGGCATTTGCAGTTTACAAACTGATGAAATTCCCGAGAATTTATTTATTATTTACTCCTCCATGTCCGTTTTAACTTTTAACCCATTTCACTTTCCCGTGAAATATATATATATATATATATATATATATATATATTTTTCAATCATACAAGTTTTCCATTTCTCATTTTATGGGTTTAAAACACACAGGATATATATCAATTACGATCGAGTGAAAAATATTATTAGCTAGCTACTAGTTATGAGTGCTTGCTGAATAATGTGAAAGCACAAACAGCAATTCCAAACATGAACCAATGAATTTATTGTGGAGATTAATTTGAATGATCTTAATCATGGATTGATGGTATAAATTCATTAATTGTGGAGTTGATCGGGGAGTAGTGTACAGAAAGCAATATAATAGAGAGAGAAAGGAACAGGTGATATAGCTAAGCAATTAATTAGGTTGAAGGAGAGGAGAAGAGAGAAAGAAGAAGCTAGGCTTGAGTGACGACGGAATTTATGGTGCTTGGTTTGCCTCACATTCTGTCATCAATTTCTGAACCTGAGTCATATGCAAACACTGAATGCCTTTAATGCTCTGACTCACTTCTTTCTATTTTCTTACTACTACTAAGACAGTCGAGTCAGCATCAGCATTGACGCCATCCATTCCATTCCATTTGATTATCCTCGCTCTTTCTTATACACATTTCTCTACCTATGCAATACCCTACTTTTTTGAATATTAGCTATGCAAAACTTAAAACACTGCGTTTTGCATTTACCTCTACATATACATATATATACTCGTCCATCCTGCAGAAGCTTTTTTTTTTTATATATATATATATATATATATATATATACACATACAACATCGCCTGAAACACCCCATTTTAATCCTGGGAAAATGAAGCTCTAAGGAAATCGAACTTGCCCTTGTTGTAGTAAAAATTTTGCACAGGCACCTTAATCTTTCTTGTACTAAAATTTATTATGTGCTCTAATTATACTATTATTTATAATTGATGATATATATATTTTTTTATAGTTAGAATATGCTTATTAATGTGTTGATGATAATTTTTATTTAGAGTTTATGATCATGTATTTCCTGAAGTTGATTGGATTATTTTATTATTAAAATTGATTTTCGTAATATAGACTAATCTATAATACAAGTAAAAAATTCCCTACCCAAGAATTTTTCACTGCTACTCGAGAGTTCTTCATTCGCATCTCAAATTTATTGGGAATGGATGATGACAAAATTAGAATTAACATAGAAATTAAAAGAAGTGGGAGACAGAAAAGGCCTCTCTACTCCGAGGCCCAAGGGCCACAACCCAAATCTACTTTTTTGGTTCCCTTTTGTTGGCCATGTTATATATGCGCGCCCACAAATATTTTTGCAACTGAAATTTCAATGGTTTTCTTTTCTATCCGCGCGTGATTATAAGTTTCCGACGGTAGTTTTTCACAGTTTGAATAATAAAAGAATATGGATTCAAATGCAAAATAATTTCACCAGAAACACGAGACTGAGATCGCACAGTAAATATTATGATCTTGAACATATGAACACGACACTACACAACACAATCACTCAGAGCCAAGGAAAAAGTTGGACGTAACAATTTTATTCAATAAACAGATAGAAATGATTCAGAATCTCAAACAAATTAATTAAGCGTCACTACTAGATCTAACACAGCTGTAGTAATTAACTTGATTTGCGGATTTTTTGCATTTGCCGCCCACGATGAATTGCAAATTTAAAGTGAGGGCAACGTTTAAGCCGTACAACTGCATGCATGATGATGCAACCAGAAATGCTCGTACTAATAATTATTAATTAATTCAAATATTTTGATATTGCTCATTCAGTTCAAGTCTTTGCAATTGAGTGCACTTATCAATTAAAATATCTGATTCTTTAATAAATGAATTGCGTCCTTGATCAAAGATTCCAATATATTTATTTTATTTTACAGAAAATTCAATTCATAGCTTAATTTGGATAGATAGATGTCTTTGATATACCATAGTACAGGCCAGGCCCAAGGCGAAGCGACGGATAGATCTAGTAATGGAATCTAACTACTACCGACAGTCACAAATGCTCACTATGTTAATCAACCCAAAAATAATGGTAGATCATGCATTTACATTTACAATCTGATGAACCGGCCGTGCAATTATTTACATTAATGATCGGATTATTACATTTGATGGATCAAATTTTGGTAACATTGCTCTACCACTGTAAAAGATTTGACAACTTCTGATTGCTATGCTCACGCTGTAGAATTTGATCCCATCACTGGAAATGTTCGGCCTCTTACAAACAAACAGATATTCAGTACTCAGATTCCAAACGATTTATACCCTTTTTTACATCTTTCTCCTGATGGAAATCTCTTTCACTTTTGCAAATGACCGCGCAATTCTACTTGACTACATGAACAACAAAGTCATAATTAGGAAATATCCTGTGATGCCTGGCTAGCACTGGCTCTTCACTTCAGTTCTTCTTCCTGTAAAACTCTCTAATAAGGATAACATTACACCAGAGGCCGAAGTGTTAACACTACAATTTCTCGACAATTTATCCTACAGAATTAAGTCTCGAAGCATTTTATCCACCGTATTTGACATCAAATAAATCGAGGCTGCGTCCATCAACAAGCGTAAATCCGGGGATTTTGCTAGTCTATGTCAAAGAGGTGAAATTGGCGAGACATGTTTACGTGACAATTGTGGCGCCATCATTTACTACACATTAATTCGCAATGTCTTTGGTTGGAGTACAAAGCGTTATGTACATGTTCCAGGCCAGGTAAGTTAATGCCAGCGGGATATTACCAAGTATTTGTGGTCAACAAGCTATATGTGGGTCAAAATCAAGTAATAATTAAATTATTGGCGGAATCAAAATATCATTTCAATGAGATATAAATAATCGTGAAGTAGTGCTGCATGGAGCAATCGATTAGTTTTCTGAAAATTTTACGTGTTTTGACTTGCTAGTGATGTACATTTCACATATATAATAAATCATCATGATATGTTTTCTTGGCAGGAAGTGAAGGAGTTTGATAGCCAGATTGATAGATTAATATTCCCGTTGACCCTCGAGTTTGAGTTTGACCAATGTTTGTGAATTTAATTGGAGAGCAAGTGAATAAATGTAAGAGTTTCACACTTGAAAATTAAATGATATCGATACACGCGGAGTGATTGAGGAAATTTTTGCATCAAATTATTGTAGTATATATTGCGACTAATAATTTCTGCCTTGATCGAAGACCTAACCATATCATGGATCTTTGACTTAAATCAGTAGACGACAATTGAATAACTATGCAAAATATTGCTTTCCTCCTGTAAATCTCTTCTTTATTGGCTCTGATAAAACGCGGTTTATGCACAATGATGGTACAGCAGACGACACTAAATTGGCCAGCTGAAAAGCACGCACGCACGCACACGCGCACACACACACACACACACATGCACATATATATATGCATGCTCACTAGAAAATTAATTACAATTTTTTTACTGCATTTTTAGCATGGGCTACCAAAAAGACCACATACTATGAATTAATTTCTTCCTCTGAGTTGTTCCTAAATTTGTCAAATATATATATATATATATATATATATATATATATATATATATACAGAGAAATTAACAGAGAGAGTGTGTGTAGTAACTCGATTAATTATAAATGTAATAAACCATTAATTGAATTACAAACTATCAAAAAAGGGTTCAACTTATGATCAACTTCACTAAATCTAAATCAATGATGATGTTGGAGTCTTTGATTTTCCACAAAAGGTGGTTTGTGCTGATAGCCGCCAGTAATCGGTTTCGTCTTCCGTCGTAATATATTGAGGCAAAATTCCCTTTATTACTTATGTAAGGGTAAAAGTCACTAAATTTAAGTATAAGTATATATAATTAATTCCATCACTATATATATATTGAATCGATTGAATGAATCTTTGTTAGATGTATATGGGTCGGAGCCAAGACTTTTTTTCCTCCAAAGAAAATAAAAATTATTCAGTTTTAGCATAAAGTTTTTAACTTAATAAAAAATTGTGCCCACTAAAATCCAATGCTCAAACTGTAATACCCTTTTTTTTTTTTGTTAATTTTTATTGTGTAACCTCGGAATGCTCCTAATCAAATCCGATTAAAAGTTAATGATTTATTACTTTCGCAACGACCGAAAAAGAAAAAAAAAAAGAAATCTTTTAAAATAGTTTTGACAAGACAGCGAGCAAGCCAACGCCCTCGTATCTATCATTTTCCTGATATAGAAAAGAGTTATTATCACATGCCTCCCTGAGGTTTGACATAATATCATTTAAAAGGTATATTTTAAAAAATAATCACTGATTACCTTTATCGTTGTCCCATCCATTGTAGTCATTCAATAGATATTTTTTATTTTTGAAAAGATACCTTTTAAATAATATTATATATCAAATTTTGGAGAGATATGGAATAATAACTATATAAAAATTAAGAATGTATAATAAAGTAAAACTTGGTTTAACGCACTTCATATTATATGATAAATATACATATATATATATATATATATATAATGTTGAATGTTTTGTTTGACATTCGATGTCTCAATTATATTTTTATATTATACAGAAAGACGTCGGGAGAATTTTTAAATATAATTTTATCAAAATTAACTACATTATTCTTTTAATTACCATTACAAACTACTAATTTCATTTTATTTTTATAAAAATATATATAAAATTTCTTTTTTCTAAAATTCGTTTCTTTTAAAAAAATTAAAATATAAATTTGAGGTAATTAATATTGCATGTTCTAAAGTTGTAGCAACAAATTTACATTTTGAAAGCTGTTTGCATTCACACTTGAGAATATGTATAACTTTTTATATATCAAAGTAAATATATAATATTATTATGTTATTATAAAATAGTATATGTTTACTCAACCATTGTTTTTAATTTATAGATAATAATAAATTTAGGAGAATATATAATATATTTTTCCTTTGCTTAGAAAGCTTCTGTACACTCAGCTACCATGATCATAGCTGTCCCCACTGGAATCAAAATCTTTAGTTGGGTTCGATACAATACAAAACACCCACAGTGCCCACTTAACAATGACATTTGAAGTACTTAATAGTTCTACTCAGTGGATGTATTACTGGTTTTGTTTTTTAATCAGCCCCATTACTTTGACTTTCCGTCAATTTGGTCCCCGCTTTGTCCATTCTCTATTTCTATGAACTCATGATCGTCAAAAAAATATTTTATTAAATCAATTTCATTTTTCTTTTTAACTTTCTTTTTGATAAATATTTTTTTTATGAATTAGTGTTAACTGGGCAGAGTTATGGTGCGTGAGACTGTGTGTGTTGTGTAGCTTTACAAAGCTTCCAAATTTTGTTTAATGTAATCTTGGACCCTTTTAGTTGTAATTTTTAACTTGATAAAAAATAGAATAGGAAATTAAAGATTACAACTTTAGATTGGAAAATTTTAATAAAAAAATGAATTGATAAAAGAAATTAAACAATAACCTGAATGAATTGTTAATAAGACTGCGTGGTTGATATATTATTAATAGACTTGATGATACGTGAGTTTCTAAAATTTAATTTATTAATATGATTAATCTTAATAGTTTCAAAAATAATTATAAAGATTTAATTTTTTAACAAAGGATAATTATAGTTTTAGAAATGACAAATTTCTCCTAAAATATAAGAAAACGATAAATTTCTCCCTAAAATTAGGGTAAAATTATTCGAAATAACTATTTTACCCTTATATATTTAAAAAGTATATGAATTGAATATATTATCTTTATTACTAATATATCTTTATTATTTATTTTTTATCATTATGTATTCAATATATTGGATAATTAATCTCTAAAGTATTATTATCCAAAATAATAACAACTTCAAGGGTATCCGATTGTTTTCCTATATGCTATGGGGTACTTGTTATTTATAAAACTTTAGGTGGTATATGTTATTTTCTCATATATCATGAGATATCTATCAATATCTCAATTACTATTAAATAAAAATATGATTATTACTTTTTAATAAATTGAGATTTTTATAATTATTTTTAAAATTATTAAGAATAATTAAATTAGTAAATTAAAATTTAAGGACTCATATTATTAATCCTTATTAATATGTGTATTTTTTACTGAAAACAAGTTCGGAGTTTCCTAAATTAGAAGGAAACCAGCCGCCGACGTAATTAATTATTGTTGAAAGAAATTATAAACTATATAAGTTTTGCTCCCAACCTTTTGTTTCACGCAAACCTCAAATTGAAAAAAATAATACTATTTATTTATTTCGTTCTTGCTTTAGTTGGTGAAATGAGCCTCAAAATACGATTAGAAAATTCTTTTATAAAGAGAAAAAAATAGTTTAATTACTGAATTATAATAAAGTCTTGACGGTTGTGCTGTTTTTGCCTTTTGCTTTTCAGTATTGTTGGGGTTTTTCGCGAGCATCTCTGCCTTTTTCAATGTATTAAATCCTTGTATTTTAGTCATGTTTCCACATTCAGTGTTTTTTTTTCTTTTTTTCTCATTCTCCAAAAGTTCATAACTTTTTTTTTTCACTGAGATACACAAATTAAAAAATCTTAAACATGACAAAATTGTATAGTTTTTAATAAATTATTATTTGATTTTCTTAAAAAATAAATTCTGCGCATTCCATGTTGGGTTCAAAATCTATGGAATTGATCTCGAGATTAAATTTAAATCAAATTAAATCATTTTTTTAAAATATGCAATATATATATATATATATGTATAGAGAGAGAGATTTTAACACATACCTCCTCTCAAGTTTAAGACTTTAACATTTATATAGAAGGTTTGAGAAAGACACACTTATCTCCCATGAGCCGTTAATTGATCATCAATTTTTATTTAAATGACTATAGTATCTTTAATTACTTTAAAGTTAAAATTTAAGAAATTCAATTTTGATTTATATAATGTTTAAAAAATTAAAATAATTAAAAATTTAATTAACAATAATTTTAATTCATATTTATTTAAACTAGAAATTTAATTAATGATATTTTAATTTGGCAATTTTAGTTTATATTTATTTAATATTTATTCAAATTAGAAATTTAATTAATGACAATTTAATTTTTATTCATATATCATATTTATTCAAATTTCAAACCTTAATATACAAAGCAACCGTCTCTCTAACTTGGCAATTTTAGTTTTTAATCATATATCATATTTAACATTTATTAAAAAATAAAATTTTAACTTTAAATAAATATAAATTAAAATTTTTATTAATTAAAATTTTAATTATTTTAATCTTTAAACATTATATAAATTAAAATTGAATTGCTTAAATTTTAATTTTAAAGTAATTAACGGTATTATAGTCATTTAAGTAAAAATAGATGGCCAACTAACGGTCTAAGAGAGATAGGTGCGTTTTTTTTCAAACTTTTCATCTAATTGTTAAAATCTCAAATCTCATGGGAGGTATGTGTTAAAACCCCATCATATATATTAAGTCAAATTAACTTCGAAATTAAATGAGTGTTTAGTTTGGATAGAAGTCCTTTTTTTTTGTTTAGTTGGTAGTAGAAAATGACTTTCAAAAACTAAAATTTAAATTTATCAGTCAAAGCAATCAAAGATCCAACCATAGTAATATAGTTTCAGATAATTGACTTTTTATACCTCATTCATATTTCAATACATAATGAGGATGCTGACTTCAAATAATTTTCTAAACTTTTCAAGGCAGTGCAGCCAGACAATAATCCTAATATGCAACAACTTGTTTTGGGACTATAAATGTCACTTGTTGACTAAGCTATCACAACTAGGTGTTAGCCATGTATCTAATTTTATATAATTTTTTTTGTAAAGCAAAGATGATACTACATCTATTTATATGATAGTGATCAGATGGAGCATCATTTTCTAAAGTATGAAAGTTTAATGTTTATTAAATTTAAGAATAATTTTTTGTTAATTTAGTTGGCTGAAAAAATGTGTAGGTCAGTTAGCTTTTATTTTGTTGATAGTTAGAATTTCAACTTTTTTTGTATTGACAATAATATACAAGCTTTTTAATTGCAATACATATGCAACTGTAGTCAAATATGTATTACATGTACCAATTAGATGGTTGCCATATGCGTGACCTTTTTCAAGATCACATGCTTGATCTGTGAAATTAATTATACTGATACCACATGCAATTGCCATGCTTGAATTATGTTGGTTTATATTTGTTGGTATATACACTCTACTATATCTATTTGCTTGATGAATTTGAAAATCTGAAGCATCTACATATATATGTACATGTCAATTCATTTGTTTTTGGTTATATTTTGCTCATGTTTGGCCTATATTCGTACCTAAGTGGTAGCTGATAGCTAGAAACTATGACCTTTTTGGTTTGTAAAAATTAGAATAGTGGTAGTACAAGTATTTCCATTTATTATTTTTCACAAAATGGGTATAGTAAGTCATTATACAATGTTGGTGGTATTGGCAAGTGTTAATATATCTGCATATCATATGAACAAAACATACTTTTTCTATCACAAATACATTAAATTCATGATTCACCTTAGAATACTGTTACTTTCATAGGCATAGTAATGTATACATGCTTGTCTTCGTATTGTACAAACTGGTTTATTATAATTTAGAAGTAGAATGTGAAGGGAGAACGTGAATAACATCAAATTAAACTCCTTCCTCATCTTTAATGTGCATGAATTTTGCTTGATGCAGATGTTTTTCTTCAGTACAATATAAATCTTATTATTTTTTGCTTAATATTATCAATCTTTTCTAGCACATCATGCCACTCATCAGCAATGTAGCATATTTGGTCAAAATATGTTCCAACTTTAAAGTCAGCTTTACTAGTATACCCAAACTTGAAATAATTGCACTGCTTATACCAGCAACAATAATATAATTTATTTAGATTTTTTACTGTTTATATCATTTTTATTGCACATGCAATACTTGTTCTCAAATTTTATGAAATTGCCATTAACATTTCTCCTCCATTGCTTATCCTTCATACTTTTGTATTCTTCCATGTGCTTGAAGCTTTTGAGGCCATTTCTTCTCCTTGAATTTGCTAATTTGCTTGAATGTTACTAAATCAGTGTTCTTAATCTAATGCATACATTAATATGATGTGTTTTCTTATGTAGTTATAAAAATTTCGTGTTGTGTTGAAGGAAGGGCACAAAACAGTGAGTTATTTGACAGAAGTATACACATTATATTGAGGTATTTGACACTTTTATAAAAAGAATAATGCAGCTGAATTGCTTTGGTAATGGGTGCTTTTAAATAGATGTGTAGGTAGGGCATATATTCGTTGCAACCCAACAACTCTATAATGGTAAAACTGATGATTAGGTAATATTAAATTTTCTTAATGTTATCATTAGCTACAACAATTAGCTAGTGCAAATTATAACCATGCCTATTGCTCTATTTAACTTTGACTATTAAGTAAAATCATGGTAAATAAACGGATAGAAACGATTTAGGGGAGATAAATGATCATTTCTTTCCCCAAACTATTTTATAAATTGATAGGTTTCTAAACTTCAGGGAGGAAAATGAAAATAACCCTTAATCTTTATTGATAATAGCTAATAGCTACATTTATGTATCTATATTTTATTGAAAACGAGTTCGGAGTTTCCTAGATTAGACGGAAACCAACCGCCCGTGTAATTATCGTTGAAAGAAATTATAAACTATATAAGTTTTCCTCCCAAGCTTTTGTTACACGCAAACCTCAAATTGAAAAAAACAATATTATTTATTTATTTCGTTCTTGCTTTAGTTGGTGAAATGAGCCTCAAAATAAGATTGGAAAATTCTTTTATAAAGAGAAAAAAATAGTTTAATTACTGAATTATAATAAAGTCTTGAGTGTTGACGGTTGTGCAGTTTTTGCCTTTTGCTTTTCAGTGCTGATGGGTTTTTCGCTAGCATCTCTGCCTTTTTCAATGTATTAGATCCTTGCATTTTAGTAATGTTTCCACATTCAGTATTTCTTTTTCTTTTTTCTCATTCTCCAAAAGTTCATGACAAAATTGTATAGTTTTTAATAAATTAGTATTTGATTTTTTTTAAAAGGAATTCTGCGCGTTCCATGTTGGGTTCGAAATCTATTTGGAGATTAAACTTAAATAAAGTTAAATCAAAATTTTTATTTTTTTTAAAAAAAATATGCAATATATATATTAGGTCAAATATTATTGAATTAACTTTCAAATTAAATTATTGTTTGGTTTGGTTAAAAGAGTTTGTTTTTTAGTTGATACTAGAAAATGACTTTCAGAACTATTTTTTAATAGAAATTTAACTTAACTTTTTTTTTTATATATTAGAACTCTTTTCTTATGTATCATGTGGTTGATATTAAATAAAAGTTTTAAGAATTAAAAAAATTATTTTTCTTACATTAGAAGAGAGTCTTGGATTTTTTTAAGAGCAGAAGTTTTTTTTAAAGAGGTTAAATTGTGTAAAAATAGACTCATTTTATTTTAAAAGATTTTATGTTATGTTTTTAATATAATTTTAAAATTTTGCCCGTTAAAGTAATTACATTAATTTTTTTTCGAAAATTAAACAATTAAAAAAATTAATTTAAAATATTTACTTATAAAATTTTACTTGTAAAATAAATATTCCAAAAAGTTGTATTTGAAACGTTATATCAAGCGAAGTGTTTATTTATCTACCTAAAATTTGAACATGATTAAAATATAGATTTGATTGATATATTTATTTTAAATATCTTAATATAAATATTAACTGGTTTATTTTTTAAAAAATAAAAAATTTGAAATTGACATGTTGACATATAGGTCCTAAAAAATCTTAAATTAAGATATTAAATTGTTGAAATATATAAATATTAAATAATAAATTAAAAGTATTATTAAAAAATAAAATATATAAATTATTCAAATATTTTTTAATTCAAATTTAAATCAAAATTTTTAACTTAATTATGTAGAGATATTTTTAACAAATATTCATATGAAAGTTAAAAAATAAATAATTTTTAAACATCTAAATAATTATATTCAAATTTTAGTAAAAAAATATATATTTGAATTATGTCATATATATTATGACTAGGTATCTACTAAATTGTTTCAAAATTATTTAACCCAACCTAATATTCTTAAGTTTTTAAATGAAGCAGTATTAGATATTGGGTCAAGTATCTATGATCACTATCTATCAAGACCAAAATCAATTGAAATTAAATTTATATATCTAACTTGAAAGAGAAAGTATTTGAAAAAATATATCCTAAAATTGCATCAAGAAAAGAATTAATTAAAAATTGACATAAATATTTAGTATTAAAAAGAGGGAGATGTACTTGGAATATTTTAAAAAATATTCTGACATGCACAAGAGAAGTTCCAAATGTTAAGGTTAAAGTGTTGGGGCGGGGGAAGAAATGAGCAGAAGAGTAGTAATTTTCGGCAATAGATCCGTATTAATTAAAAAAAAAAGAAAGCATAGGATTCGAAAACAAAATCCCAAAATCATAGACCACAAAAGAAATAACTAAAATCAAATAGTATTAAATTCGCCCGGAGGCCGCGCTTAAAGTCCCAACGTCAAATCACATACAATAAAGCATCTTCTTTCTTCGGGTCCAAAATCATGATATGTAATTAACATTTGGTGGGATATATTCAATTAACAATGCGAATGCTTAGACAACACATAAAAACAGTTTGAAAGCGATAGACAAAGACTGATGACTAGGCAATACAAATAGGTAGCTTAGCTTTCACCTTATCTCGCTCGTAAGAATATCACTTTCTTTTTTTTTGAAAAAAAAGACAAAAAAGGTAGGAGGTTTTGCTATGCTTATGGAATTGAAGCCGCCCATAAAAATCACATGTATTTGTGATGGGTTTGGGTTTCCGTTCGTGCATGCATGCGTAAAATATCACGTGCGTGTGGCCTCCCATTTGCTTGAAGAAGAGACGTCTCTTAGATAGACATGAATATGTTTTTCAGGAGTTTTACTTTAAGGAACACACATGCTGGATCTACACCACCCCCCCCCCCCCCCCCCCCCCCCTATTTGTATGTATATTCACACCGTGCATTAACTATTAAAGCATCTGTATTTGAAACAAACCCTCGATCGTCAATTAAAACAAAACATTCGTTCGTTGTCAATCAGTGATCTCTCAGTTTTAGTCGCAGACGCAGCGGATGCCTTTTCACAGCAAATATCAACCAAAATTAATATCTTTTCCTTTTAGTTAATCATGGGATTTTTCGCACATGATTTCAGTGTATTATTTGAACATCTGTATGTTCATGAACCCTAGTCATAGTCATAGTCATGTTTTTGACAAAGTCAAACCTACCCTATCATTTCTCATCACGTCGCTTTCTTCATTAGCTTCTAAATTCTAGCTTCCTCATACTCCTTACTTTACCTACAGTTTCCACTCCGTTTTTAATAGCCAAAAAAACTCTACTCCTCAGTGTATTTGATTTGATAGCACTGTTTAATTATAATAAATAAAATCTAATTAATTTATGGCACCATTTTTTTTTATAAATTATCTTCTCTGTCCTAATTATTTTTATGATTTGTGAGTTTTAACACATATGACAAAATTTTATTAAATAAATGTAAAAATAACGATAGATAAATTGGTCTTATCAAATTAATTAATGCATTTGTCTCTTATTAAAATAAATATATTAAATTATATTTTGACATAAGTCAAGAGATGTCTGTAATATGATAAGGCTGGTGATTTGTGACAAGGCATATTTGAACTTTGATGTATACGTACAATTAATTTTTAGTGCCAGGATGGTCCACATAGAGATAATAGAAATATTGAATATGCATGCATGTTACTGAAATTGTAAATGATCCTTCTTTTGACCATTTTTAATTGCGTATTACTGCAACACGATGAATTTTATTTTTCTTAATTAATATAATAATTCCAAATTCAATTTATTGTCTCTTGTCTGTAAACGCACGCGGGGGGAGTGACTGTTTCTGCATGGGATGGGATGGGATCGGATTACATTGCATAGCCTAATTGAAAGTCATATACATATATCATATGTATGTATACATGCAACTACAAAATTTCGTGTTATTCGTGGAAATTGCACGTTTCTGTTATTTTTTGAATCCCTCAAAAGCCGTCGCCCATATACATTATTTACAAACCGCGTAAGCCCAGAATTCGTTCGTGTGAATTGTAACTTGAAATGATTAAAGGTTATGGAAATAGCTTAATTAGCTATGTATTAGTCTTACCGAAATTTTTGTCACAATTATTATGTACTGAGAATTTTTTAACATCTTATTGAATATTACTTCATGATATAATTCCCTTTTTATACTAGTAATGCTGTAGTACAACGACTCCGTTTTCAAGTCTTCGGTTGCAATTATCAATTCTTTTTTTACATATATAAATTAAAAATATGTCTTTGGGGAGCTGTTCATTGTATGTACTGTAACTCTTGCCTTTTTTATTTTTTTAAAAGTATATTATTATTTTTATTAAAAAAAATTTAAAGTGACACATCACGATATTTGTTCATTTATCCAATAAAATTATATTATGTATACTAGTAAGAGTAACTATGATAATGAAAGAAAAAGAAATTAAATTTAATGCATGATGTGATTTCATTTATTAAATGGTCCTATTAAAATTGTCTTATGTAGTGATTATGATATGTTTTATCTAAAAAATCAATATATTTAAATTAAAAAAATATAGTATTTATTGATGATATTTAATGTATTCCCGAATACAGTTAGACATAAAAATTTATTCATGCAAGTTTATGTATTAGTGTTACATTATTATCATATGTCTTATATTTTTATATAAGTAAAACATGTGGTATTATCACACTAGAAAATTATAATAAACAAAATTTAATTTTTTATTTTATTTAAAGCAAGTCTTAAAGAGGACCAACATACACATTGTTTGAAAACTCATCTAATTAAATTTTGTCACATATATATTAAATTTCAAATTGACCATTCATAAAAATGACACGGAGAGAGAAATTCATATATATATGTATATTATAATTTAATTGAAAGTTACTGTTAAAATTATGGCACCTAAAATGTTTTCATTAATTACTGTACACATGAAATATTTGGAACTTCATCCCCACATTCCGAAAAATATATTTTTTATTGTACCCTTATTGCTAATTGATAAGAGAAATTCACACATGTACATACAGACAAGAAACTTTTATTATATCACATCTTTTATTTATTATAATGAATTAATATTAATCGTATTCGTATATGGGTGAACATAGGGAGTGTTAGCATGGTCCCCCATTGATAGGGTAATCCATCCAAATACCTCTCCCTTCAATTAAATTTAAGTTTACTTTTGTTGCCACTGTTCTCTACATAACGACAACCTAGTGAGCTACCATATGAGACTTTTGCCTCGAATATCAATTCGTAAGCCATTTAATAAATGGAACCAAATTAAACGGGCCTCACAACATTTTATTTTATTTTATTTTATTTTATACACACATATACTTGCCATGCATATATGTGATAGCGATTTCAATTTTAAAATTCTTCCCGTAATTCATTATCTCAATATGTAAGGAAATATATACATATTCACTTAAAAGAAATTTTTTAAGTGAAGTCAAAATCAATATAACACCGTGTTATTATTATTGTTTTTAAAAATAATTAGTATATAAAAAGACATGTTAGCCGCTGATGTTCACATATAATTAACTGTTTTCAAATACAAATCTTAACAAGTAACTAAATATCTACAAACTGTGGAACTTTTGTCCTTTCTTTTTCTACTTAGATTATGTCAAAATAATTTTAAGGTAAATATTTTAATTAATTATAAATAATAGAATGCAAAACTAAGGTTTTATTGGTTTTTATGAAAAAATAGACAAATTTTAATCAAATGTACGAAATTAATTTTTAAATTCATATACGTCTGCCAGGGAACTGATACAATCAGCATTCATATAGTTTGAGTTAGTGAACGTAATTTGGCGAAAAATTTCCAGAGGAAGATGCACTCCGATTTTGACTTTTGGTTTGGTCACAGAGACAATTAAGTTAATATTTGTTTTAACTAAATTTAACAAAAGCAAAAAGGAAAAATGTTTTCTAGTATTGTAATCAGACTAATTTGAACCGCTGACAGAAAATGGAGAATAAGAGCACGAATAATTGAATGAATTCTAGAAGTAGCCATTGACGAGACGAAAGATTAAGACTTGAAATTACAAATCAGCCAGATGGATGCTGAGGCTGTTGATTACAGTTCATCACGTTATAAAGGTGCGCAACAGGAAAAGGCTCTTGTCAAAAACAGTGCTTCAATTGTTGTTCCTTTAATGTGAAGAAATTTATTGTTTTCTCCGAATACACAGAAAAACAGATTCACTCGTTTTCTTCTTATTTTTTTGCCGTTGCTGCTCTATTTGTTTTCTCCACTCTCTCGCAAAAGCATAAACTCAGACAGCAAAAGAAAGGAAACTATACTGCAGCTAGCCAGCGGGCAAAAGAGAGATATCCATGGAAGAGATTGTGTCTTCCTCCTCTTCCTCTTATCCCAACCCTTTTTCTCATGAAACTTCTCCAACGCTTCAACAGAGACTCCAATTCATCGTTCAAAACCGGCCTGAGTGGTGGGTTTACTCCATTTTCTGGCAACCTTCCAAGGATGTCAATGGCCGCCTTGTTTTATCCTGGGGTGGAGGCTATTTTCGAGGTAACAAGGATTTTGCTGCAAGAGCCGCGAACAAACAAGGTCATGAACCGAAATTTGGGTTCTTTTTGGAGAGGAAGAAGGTTTCCAAAGATGTACAGGTCTCTTTTGGTGAGGATATGGACTTGGATAGAATGGTTGATGGCGATGTTACTGATTATGAATGGTATTACACGGTGTCTGTGACGCGATCATTTGCCATAGGGGACGGCGTTCTGGGCAGAGTTTTTAGCTCTGGTGATTTTGTGTGGTTGACTGGTGACCATGAACTTCAATTATACGAATGTGAAAGAGTTAAAGAAGCTCGTATGCATGGGATTCAGACTCTGGTCTGTCTTGCAACTCCATGCGGGGTTGTTGAATTAGGCTCTTCAGATATGATCAAAGAAGATTGGAGCTTAGTGCAACTAGCCAAAACTATTTTTGGCCCTGACATTGCTAGTCTTCTCTCGAAACAGGCAAATGCTGATACCCAAGTTCAAGGTCCCGGCAGAAATGTTCCTCTTCTCGACATTGGAATGTTTCCAGGGCCACAGAAAGAATGGACTCTGGAAGAGAAGCCCCGAGACGGCGACATTAAGAAAGAAATTCCTGTTTTAGGCCGATCATCTTCCGATTCCGGCCCCTCTGATTCTGATGGGAATTTCGTTTCTGGATATACAGACAATGTTACGTCTAAGAAACGAGGAAGAAAACCAACAACGGGAAGAGAATCTCCGCTAAACCATGTTGAAGCAGAGAGGCAGCGCCGTGAAAGGCTTAATCATCGGTTCTATGCTCTCCGTTCTGTGGTTCCAAACGTTTCTAAAATGGATAAGGCATCATTACTTGCCGATGCTGTCGCTTATATCAAAGAACTCAAGGCAAAGATTGATCAATTAGAGACCAAACTCCAAGAACAGTCGAGAAAATCCAAGGTTTACGGCATGAACATTTACGACAGTCAAAGCACAACTTCTACTTATGATCGCATAATGATGAGGCCAACGGCTGCAAGTAGTCATTGCGTTAATGCAATGGATGTAGATGTGAAGATCGTAGGATCAGAAGCAATGATACGTGTCCAATGCCCAGACATAAATTATCCAGCAGCAAAACTGATGGATGTGCTTAGAGAACTTGAGTTCCAAGTTCATCACGCTAGTGTATCTAGCGTCAGAGAACTGATGCTTCAAGACGTCGTCGTTCGAGTTCCAGAAGGATTAATCAGTGAAGAGGTTATACGAACTGCTATATTTCAAAGAATGCAACAATAGAATTGGATTTCCTTTGACAGTGAGTCAGTCAGGTTAATTATGTTGTACCACGAAGACCAGTTCCTTTTTTCTCTTTCTTTCTTTGCTTAAATTTGTTTTTTAAGCTTTGGCATATAATCTTGCGGGTGACTTATGATGTTGAATTTTAGTTCGTGGGTAATTGTCGGTCATCAGCAAATATATTCAATAACTTTTGTTTTTCCCTTTGTCAATTATGAATGAATGCACATGTAAGTGCTGGGTACAAACCATTTACAGCAGACCAGAAATCATACATTCTTCAATCTCCAGCGCAAGAATCCTGAGGAACTGTCCTTTTTGCTTTAATGGGCTTACGTTAATCAATCGATGATTTTTCTTTGTAATTTCTAGGCACTGTGTCTTAAGTCGGGTGAACTCAATTCAGGTCAACATAATAAATTCCGCAGTACTTACAATTCAGGAAGGCTGCAGTTCTTTAATTTAAATCTAAATTTAAATTTAGTATTGGATAAACAACATTTTAGTCCCTAAAGTTTAACCAATTGGCCTAATAAGTGTTACTAATTATAAAAATATACAAAAAAGTTTAAATTTGTTAATTTTATACCAACTATTGGAATGAAAAAGTATAATTTTATTAATATACTTCTATTGACCATTAATGTATGTTTATGTAGTTCTCTGATATGTCAACTAATTCATTCATATATATATATATGTGTGTGTGTGTGTGTGTGTCACTATAACCCATATTATTTTATTATTTAGCAACTTATTACAGTTGAGTTTGATGAATCGTTGACTATCACCGATAATCATTTAATATTATTTTTTTAAGTCACCATAGATATCATTAGAATTTTTGTTAAATGCTTTGTTTAATAGTTTTATTATAATGATCATTTGAACAACTGTTCGTCGCACCTAAAAATTTAATTTTAAATTTATGACGAACGGTTATTCAAATGAAAATAGTGATTATATCATTGCATAGAGCATTGAATAACGCTTTAAATGCTATTTACAGTGATCTAAATAGATGATAGTTAATGGCAGTGATTAGTGGCGGCAAAAATCACAATTGATTTTTAAAAGATGAACATGTATCAATGAATTGACTAATGAATAATAGACAAGTAAGAATAGATAAAAAGGTTAACCAGTGACATAATGACACGTGTTAACAATAACGTGGACATCATTAATGAGTTAGATGCTATTTTATAATATATCAATTGTTGTGAATAAATTATATAAATTTATCATTTTGTCTACTTTTCTATATAAACAGATGGTACAAACTAAAAGACTGAGATGTTTTTGAATAGTTTCTCAACTAATGGGACTTCTTAAGTTAATTAACCAAAGGTTAGGGACTAAACTGTGGTTTACCCTTTAGTATTACTGGGTCAAATCTAAAGGGCCGTTTAACCCAATTGACTAAAGGTGTTGATAATTAGACCCAAAGCAAAATGGCAGCCCATTTATCTACATACCAACTCAGGAAGGCTGCATTCAGAATACGACAAAAGCCCAGAAAATTTTAACTTATATCCATTTGTATGAGCTTTCTGAATGTATTTTGTCAAATACAAACATTTGGCACTATAGCACAAAATTTGATCTTTTTCTGCGGAGAGTTTTTTAAGTACAAGTTTATGACTAAGTATGTGTCTAAACTAGTTGTTTCATGTTTAATGCATACATGAAACAACTGTAAATTGTTTCACATGAAATAATTGAATTTTTATTAACTACTTAATGCATACATATAAAAATGAATCAAGTGAATGCATGTAATGAATTAAATATTTTATTTTAATAAAATTAAGAGACTGAAATTTTTTTGAAAATACAATTTTTTAATCTTAATTATACATAAAAAATAAAATATATAGTTTTGTTTAAGTTTAAGTGAAAATTTTGATTCAAGAACAAACGTAAAATTGATTTCGCAACGAACATGCAACTAAATTATTAATTTCCATCAACAAGGACAATTAATACATGTGCTATCATTTAATTAAGAACAGGGTCTAGGTATAAATTAATATCGGACCAAGCAAAGTTGAGAAAGCAGTGCAAGAAAATTACTAATAAGTGAAATTAGTAATCTTCAAACAGCTAGCAAATGTTAGGTTGTTTATTTCACCAACCTGCATGAATTAAAACAAGGCGTGAGGGAAAATCCCACAATAATAATATTAATTAACTAAATAAATTATATAATTCCATAGGTTAGCCAACAGCAAATCATTTGGAGTATACGAGTTCATTTTATGAATTATATATATATATATATACATATGTGTGAAAATTATCAGAAAAGAAAGGCAGTCAAAGTTGGGTGATTCTGCTCTAACTAAAACGGGCGGGGAGTATTTACTCGTTATTGTATATGTTACATAGAAGAAACTTGGACGAGTAGTAAATCTTTGCTGCTTATTATTGCAAGAGAAAGTTATCATCAAAATTAAGAATATATATGTATATATTATTAATAATGTGCGTGTTTTACAAAATATCTTGCATAAATTAATCAAGTCTATTAATAATGTAGATAAAAGACAACCATACATAAAGGCTATATATATATATATATATATATATATATATATATATGATTTTGATTTTAGTTTTGCTTGGTCTACAATTTTTAAATATTAAGCAAAACATCACAATCAATGCAGTGGGGTGCAATTAATTAATGATGAGTGAGGTGTGTATAGACTATACAAGTTGGTTAATGTCTTATTTTGCATGCAATTACAACTAATGAATATATAAGAGATACCATCACAAAGAATTCTCCACTCTGGCCCCTCTCCGCCTCCAGCTCTCCCCCTCGATATTGAATTGAATTCAAAAGTGTGTACCTTAATTTCTCGCTCGAGAGACACTTAATTTTAGAATTATTATTTTAGTTAATAATTTTTATTAAAATTGCTGCAATGAAGACTTTGTGTCTAACAACATTAATATTAGAGAAATACAGATTGTTGGTGGTGGAGCTAGGAGGATGAGTTTACTGATGAAGTCATTTATCAAAAGTAGGAGCCAAATATTAATGATATTCAGAGAAGAAATAACTCATGAAATGGGGGGCAATTACTATTTCTAGATAGGATTTAATTAATGCAGCAGACAAGCCAATAAAAATTAATTATAAGAAAAAATTAATTATATATATATATATATAAATATATGACAGATTGTTTTCTTCTTATGGAATTAATAATTCTTCACGAGGTAATAATTAATTAACCTCAGAATATGGCCTAAGCAGAACTTCACACTTGAACTATAGCCAGCCATATAACTAGAAGAAATAGAAAACTTGGGAAATTTATCTCAGCTGTTTAATTGATTTTATCAATTTTATTTGAATATATATAGTTTAATGTTCATTGATATTCTGTTCTTGGCGAGAATAGGAATTGTCATTCATGCTTGAATTCCTCCATATTTCTTCAAGTTCCCGAGCAAAAATCTTTTGTCTTCCGACAACAATCGTAATATGATCTTTGTTCTCAATAACCTTAACACGGGCACGTGGGATTTTTTCTTGAACGTTGTAGCTACATTCCACCGGAATAAGCTCATCGTCTTCGCCGTGAAAAATGTTGACGTCACATTTCAGGCGGTTGCTGACGGCGTCTAAGTATCCATCAAGCTTGCTGGCGGTGCCACAAATGATGTTGTGCAATGTATGCCATGCAGCGTTGTGGGTGTGACAAAAGAATCCTTCAAGCAAGAAAGTCCTGATCCTGTAGTATATACAAATGTATAAATATATAAATATATATATGTATTTCATCGCTAATTAAATTGCATTAATATCAATGTATAAATGGTAGATACAAGTCTCTATCAAAAGTCATATAGAAGCATATATAAAAAAAGATTATTTAATTGTATTAGGAGGAAGTCAATCGAAGTCAATAAATGGAAAAGAACAAAATTAATTAATTGAGCATATACATATACATGTTAGAACATCTTTTATTTTCCATCTAGGTTGGACCCCAGGCTGAACAACATTTGACCTAAGCTACCCAAAGAAATACATTGGTTTATTAGACAAAATTAATTTTCTTTTCGGTTGTTAATTAAGGTGGGAATTATATATAAAAGTTGTGAGAAATTTCTCAAGCAGTGAAGCAACCGATGCATCATATGTCAAACCAAATTTTGCAACTTTCACCCATATTCAAATAGTGCAGGTGGCCTACCATATAGTAAAGATAATATTATGATCAGCAAACATTTAATTTGTAAGTAGAAAGACGATTAAAATTTAATTACATATATACCCACAAATGCTACAAGTCTAGTTCAATGAAAAATTAATCTATTTTGATTCATGAACGAAAAATTTAAAATCAGTTTTATGTTCTTTTTCTTTTCTTTTGGTTATTTTATAGTTAAAATTAAATTATATTAAAATAATATATATAGACCCTTCCAATAACTGTGACGCTATTACTACCATAAAAGATTTGGCCCCCTCATTCCAATACGAATGGTGTTATATATCCAAATATGGATTTAGGAAATTAAGCAATAATTTGGTTGACACGTTTCAAGGGTAGATCATGAGCTTACCTGTTTCTAGTGACTAGTTTGGCGAGAAATTCCCACAACCGATGATTCTTGCAAATCAGCAAGCAAATTGTTCGAGAGATGTGCTCGTACCAGCAAGCCATTGATGCGCCAAATGCTATGAGTGGCCACACACGTCTTGGAGCTATCCTCCTCATAACATACTGCGTCGCTTGTGCACCTTTTGGTACTGGATAATACGGCTGCGGCCATTTAATTATTGGATTATACATACATACATATGTATACAATAGATAACTTGTATTAAACACCCACAAATAAAAAATGGAAACTCACCGGTGCAAGTAGGGTAAGGGATTTGACTGATCCGTGGTGTTTTACAGCTAGTGCGAGGGCTAATATGCAGCCTAAAGAATGAGCCACGATGTGGAAGGATTTAACTTTGTTTGGTTCAATTACAGATTTTTCAATCATGTCTAAATGTTCTCTCAGGGTGTAAAGGGAATCTGTTGGCTTAGGACTCCTACCAAAACCTAACAGATCGATGGCAAATAATCTGTAAGCTGATTTAGTAGGCACTCGAGAAATTTGGAAATAATGTTTCGGTCCAAAATGCTGAAGATGAAATGAATCCATGAATAAACAGCACATCTTCACGTGCCTTATCTGACACACCAGACAGCAAAAATTCAGGTTCAATAAGCGATTTGATTAATGTGAGTAATCAGGATTAAATATATAATAATATAAGTTAAAAGTTCTTTTTTTTTCTCTCCCTCTTTCTTTCTTTCTTTTCTTATCAGCGCAATTACCTGTTGGGCCTACAGCTTTAACATAGAGAGAATCGTTGCTGGAAGAGGACCAGGAAGTGCAAAATCTGCAGTCACAATCAGACCATCTTGGAATAGGATGTGATTGCCGCCCTCCGATCTTACCTTGAAGCATTTCAACAATGGTAGAATTAACGGTCAACGTTGATCTCACCGTTCCTTTCTTGATCTTCTCACAAGATTGTATGACAGCTCCCTCAACTTTGAGCCTCTTCAGCTCGTTAACAGTTAACTTGGAGACTTCAGACACAATCGAAGGCCGTGTATAGAGAGTGTCCGAAATCTCTTCTAACTGTAACTTGCTAGAACTCAGACAAACAATTTTTGATTTCCCTTGTTCGGAAACCAGGATTTTGCCGCTGCTAGTTATGGCTTCTTTCGCTGA
This sequence comes from Melia azedarach, assembly GCA_028052125.1. Lineage (NCBI taxonomy): Eukaryota > Viridiplantae > Streptophyta > Magnoliopsida > Sapindales > Meliaceae > Melia > Melia azedarach. Next base: position 328,558 of record CM051401.1, on the reverse strand, counting down.
AGAGCAATAACAAGGCTTCCAATCAGCCTCAATGAAGAAATCCGCAACTTTGTAAACAAAACACAGGAGAAAATCAAGAAGGTCAAGGAAAGAAAATAAAACGAAGCTCACGGCTTTGTTCATAACTTTCCCTGTTAATGATAAAATCAGTTTGGTTTTGCACATTACAGCCATTTCAAATAACCCAAACGAGATTAAACTTCACAAAGGGATAGAAATGGAGAGAAAAAGGAATAGGGATAGGATTTATTGAGGCAACATTGAGGAATAACCCTTGGGCTTGGACTTAATATAGTTCAAAATGACATGGGATATAGATTTGGTATAAGCAGCTCCAAATTTTTTTCTTTCTCTTAACATGCAAATGTTATAATAAGAAATGGAAAGCAAAGAGGAGATATGGGTTTGGAGATTTTAGGTTTTCTGAAAATGGGGGGTCGTTGATACAGGCCAGCATGAGGAGATTAAATTTCTTGTATCTAAAACACAGAAGATGTTTCCTATAATGTTAGCGTGTGGGAAAGACTCTCTTAAAAATTAATGGAGAGAGAGAGAGAGAGAGAACTTAATTGACACTCACTAAGAAAGAAGATAAATGTATTCATTATAACATTTAACACCGTTTGTTGGCCAAGGAAAAAGGTAGGTGGTAGTTGAACCCCCACCTGGTGAAATGAAGAAACAATATATTCTTCTTTTCTCTCACTGATCATCAAATATTTTAGCCTATATTAAAGCTTTTCTTTTTTCCGCCAAATAATTAAAGTTGATTTTTTTAATTAAGGTGTTTTTCTTTTCTTCTCGAATAACCCAAGAAATTCTAGGTCATTAATTTGTTTTCTCATCCACTAGGTTACAAGTCATGTTTTCTTATTGAGAAGTAGCCTAGCCCATAAATGTTCAGTAATGTATTGAAAATGAATATATATAGGTCTCCAAACTCTTAATATAAAATTTAATGCTTGCGCGAGTGCCACATGACTTTAATTCAATTGCCATGTATATCCCTCAAGTAGTAACCCTAGCTTGCCACCGTCAAAAAGATCTTACAACTTTTAAATAACACACGTGCTTTGTTCAATATAATCTACATATATAGTTTTCAAGCAAAGAAAGATGGAACAAATATGTGTGTATGTATATTAATTGTTAAACGCTTATTTTTACATTCTTAATGTAAACTACTATTTGATAGCTTAAGTTTTTTGGAATTAGCGATTTAACAAGAACATTAATTTACTGTGTATATTAATTGTTAGAGAGATCATGGTAAGAATTGACATCACTTGGTATATATGTATGAAAATGATAATCACTACTTCAATTATCATGATTGATTCAGTAGGTGATTAATTAATTATTAATGTCATCTGTAAACCACGCATGTAACGACAAAAAGAAAACGTGGCTCACCAAATTAATGTATAGTTGATTTAGGCAAAATGTATAAATATTAATTTACAAGAAATGCACGCAAGTATTAAAACACATGAATTTAAATGGTGACTTGAGAGTGGCAATGTGCCTACCTCACTACTAGGAGGATGGTTGATATACATTCAATCCAATCCATAAAAAATTACCTTATTAGATCCATCATTCATTATTGATAAAAAAATACACATATAAATAATAATTCACGTATAACAAATTTAAAATAAAAGACAATCAGACCATCGCAATTGAAAATAAATATGTCGGAGTTTTCAAAAACATTTATCAACGAAATTCGTTATGTTTGTCCGCAGGTGGGTTCTGGTTCTTCTTTTTTGTCGAGTACTTCTTCCTGCACTGTTTAAGAAGGAGAAGATCTCGATGGCTTACCGACATCAAGAGTCAAGACCGTGCAAGCGCCGAGAGTGCTGCTAGTAGCTTTGAGAGCTTTCCTGGACTTCGAGGTAGAAGAAATTAATTAGAAAGCCTAGATTGATAACCTTGAATGCTGGTTTTAGGATTTTAAATGAAGATGATATATAGTTTAGATGTTGAGAGCACGCGGAGTGAAATAAGTAGCCCCGCGCTTCATGCCATTGGTTGCTCTTTAATAGATATTAATTAGATGAGATGGGTGGTGAAGAAGACAATTTTATTTTTAATTAATTTTCTATCTTTGATTTTTGGTGTATGAAATATGAAAAAACGAAAAAGAAATTTTATTTCTGTTATTTTGATTATAAATTGGTGGTAATTTTTTGAAAATTGATTGTGTTTTCATTTTTTATACTATTATAAATGTTAGGCTTGTTTGGTAATGTGTGCTTTTTTTTTAGTCGATAAAAAATTGTTTAGTACTGTGTTTGATTATTGAATTAATTCTTTTGTCACTTAATGTAATTTTGGAATGATATTTTGCTAGGAGAGGAAAAGGGTGACTTCAATTCATTTATGTTTATTTTATAGGTCAAAATCAGCTAAACCTTAACAAGTGAATGATAAGAAGAGATATTGTTGATAAATATTTTTTATTTGAAGGTTTAATTGACACATATTTTTAATTTTGGGACTCTAATTAATCGTCTTTTATCCTAACATTTTTTCTAATTGCTAACCTAAATAAGCAGACTAAATAAAGTTTTCATTAGTTTTTAACTGTAATAGATAGCAGCAGCTAAGGTGTCACCGATCAAAAAGCAAAGTCTGCTGAGCCCGAGACATATTTTTCCAAAATTAATCAGTTTCAAGGGAGGCCAGGCCCAGCACCAGCAGGCTGCATTCATGTGAAATGGACAGAAAGCCGATCGAGTCGAGTTGGTCCTTTTTTCTAATTTACATTATATATTTGTAATTAGCTTACAGGACAATCATTCAAATTTCAAAGTAACTATAAATGGGTTTACAATGCTGCTTGAAAGAGATATAAAGTGTACTTTAGCCACGTATAGCAACAATTCGCAATCAATCCGTTTACATATATTACACCCACCTCCCAAATTTGTATATCTGATTGCTTCATTTCATTTCCTCTACATTGCAATAGTTATTAATTATATAACACTAAATAATACAACCACATCTCGCTATATGAGCCAATCTCTTTACGAGATTTGACTTAATTATTCATTATTACTTTCTGCTTTAACTCCGTTATGGCTAAAGATATAACAAACAAAAAATAGTATTTTTAGAGGATAAAAATTTAAAGTTAAATAATATTTAAAAATAAAATGACGGCGACATATGTACAGTAGTAGTTCAAAGATTTGTGTTTTTGAAATCCCAAAGTAAATACACTTTTGTTCGTATGTACAGTAGTAAATATTATTTTACCAAAAAGTCCAAAGTAAACACAAAGAAAAGGTAACTCTCGGAGGTCATAACGTTGCTGCCTCAACCAACCCATATATTGCCCATCTCCGTTGCTAGAGATGCCGAGAGTTGGTTTTATTGGAAATATTGTTCAACACTAATTCTCAATATTCAGGGTATTTATATGCATACTCTTAAAAGTTTAGAGAATATTTTCTGTCTTTCTAAATATTAGGGGTATGTATGATACAATTACCATATTATAGAAATCCTTAACGTGGGCTCGCAGTCGCATGTTAGCTTTCCAAGAGTAAGAAAGTAGTTGCTGCTGGAAAAATACTTTCAATTGTAATGGAGTTACCATCGAGGGGTGTTTTGGATATTTCTCAAACCTCAAGGAGGGGGTATAGGGCATTTTTCCTTTCTTATATATATATATATTTAATCGTCCTTTTTCCTCAAAAATTAAAGTGAGACGAGGAACTGGAGGGGAGCTTTCTGACTGAGATGGCTAAACCATATTATCTTGTGTTTTGGATCATACATTAATCTTCTATTATCTCTACGAAATATATTTTCTGAAAATAGAAATATTGATTAAGAAACCATTGACTGAGACGCAGAATGTACATTATGACATATTGTTTTACGTAATAATTTATTGAACCATTGAAAAGTTCCAAATACTTTATGCGATATTATATATGTTATGATGATAATGATGATGACTTTGTAGGTTGAAATAGACCTATTCCTGAAGGACCAGTTCAAAGATTCTAGCAGTAACAGCTCGCTTCTGTCAGCTGTAAGTACTCGAAAGTAAATGTTTTTATTAAATATATACGGGTCAAGCTAATATTTAAATTACATACTTCCATGAAATGGACAACCATAAAATTATCAAGTGTTGCTTGTGCTTGTGCATAAGTTTTATCATTAGTTTCTCCTTCAATGTTTTACCGTGCGGTTGTTTCACTTCTTTTGTGTTTGGAGATTCGTTGGTTGACGCAGGAAACAATGACTATCTTTTTACACTTTCGAAGGCAGATTCACCCCCATATGGCATCGATTTCAAGCCTTCCGGTGGGAAACCCACTGGAAGATTTACCAACGGTCGAACAATATCCGACATTATAGGTAATGCCAACCTGAACTTTAATTAATTTCCTGAACAAATTTTAATCAGATGCAGCTGCTGATTAAGACAAAAGACTTGCTTTTGTTAAATTTTACTTACTACATGAGCTAATATTAAATGGCCTTGCAACTAGAAAGCTTGACTAATGAATTAATCGGATCAAAGTCATAAAACTTTCTTCTAAGATGCCTTCAACTGCTGTAGTAACATGTGGAGTTTAGTCAGCTAATTGGTAGGGAAAGAAGAAAGCAGGCACATGAAATAAATCACATGCCACTGACCAGTGCTGTATGTTACCCATCAATAATACTTGCTCTGAAAATGACATCTCAAATGACACATTAACTTAATTTTTTCTCCACCTACAAATGTATATTTGCAGGTCAAGCTCTTGGAGCCGAATCGTTTCCACCACCTTATCTAGCACCCAACACTCAGGCTGATGCAATAGCCAGAGGAATAAATTATGCTTCTGGAGCTTCTGGAATTTTGGATGAAACTGGTTCTTTATTCGTAAGTTCAATATTGAACATATTGATAGGTAACAGATAATTAATGTAATTCTGCTTAATATATATTATTCTAATAAAAGCCAAGTTAATGCAGATAGGGCGAGTTCCCTTGCGGGAGCAAGTGAAGTATTTCGAGCAAAGTAGAAATTACATGGTAAATGTGATGGGCGAAAATTGCACCAAGGAATTCCTAAAGAAAGCAATGTTCTCTCTCACAATCGGGTCCAATGATATACTCAACTATGTGCGACCATCCATACCATTTGTTGGTGTTGACAAAGTTATTGCAGCTGCGTTTCAAGATTTCATGCTTTCCAACCTAACCATGCAGCTTAAGGTAATAATAACTTGATCAACAATATTCTAAATTAAAGCTAATTAAAATTTATAATCAATAATATCATTAGAGATGCAAACTCTTGTACAAACTTTATAGGTCGATACAAGTTGATGTTATAATACTGTTATAGCTAGTGTTGCCCATTGCAGGTCTTATATATATATATAGTTAATTTATTTTCTTTCATGCAGCGACTCCATAAATTAGGGGCTAGAAAATTCGTTGTGGTTGGGGTTGGACCTCTAGGTTGCATACCATTTGTTCGTGCACTTAAGCTACTTCCTAACGGAGAATGCTCAGAAATGATTAACAGATTAATCAAAGGATACAACAAGAAACTGAATGAAGTGCTTAATAGCTTAAATCAAGAGATGGGACCTGAATCTATATTTGTATATGCAAATGCTTATGATATTTTCCTCAATATCATGGTCAACTATCGTCAATATGGTGAGCTTGGAATTCTGAATCTTATATATATATTATGGTTTTATTTGAAGTAATTTATTTCTTGGGTGTTGCCAGGGTTTGAGAACGCGAATGAGCCATGTTGCGGCGCATACTTTCCTCCATTTGTCTGCTTTAAGAGCAGTAATACAAACATAAGTTCTGTTCTCTGTGATGATCGATCAAAGTATGTGTTTTGGGATGCGTATCACCCCACAGAAGCCGTTAATCTCGTCATTGCAAAAGAGTTGCTTGATGGTGATGAAAGTATTAGCTTTCCCATCAACATTCGTCGACTTTATAGTTATAATTCATAGGGGGATGGATCTAAATAAAAACTTTTAGACCAAGGAAAGTAAAATCTATAATTAATATTAATGTACTCGATTTGAAGAGATTATGAATCGTGTGTTCTATTTAAATACATAGTCTTGATTCTGGTGAGAAGAACCAAATTAAGTCAACTCTCTTTTGACAAGGATTTCTGACAAACCTATTAAGCACAAAGAGAAGTCAACCCTCGTCTCTCTTCTTCACTCATTCCTTCTTCCTGGAAAGAGCCAGGTAGCCATCAATGAAATCCAACGCCTAAGCTGCTTGTTGTAGGAAAATGGCCCAGGAGTTGACCACAGCTCTCTCTGACGACTAAATTTGTGCTGTCTGTTAATACGTGAACTACCACCAACACATCGTATATAAAAATATATTGAAGCACGCAGATCATAGTATTTTGAGCCATACCTTTTCAATTTCGTTAGCCTTCCAATGCTTGAAGTTATACTATAAAATATGAACAAATTTAATGTAATCGGTCAATTCCAGCTAAAGCCTCGGATGAGTGTAAAATAATAATGTGGGAAGACGTTGACTTTCCATCGAAAGTGAAGTGAGTCCATGTTTTGGTTCAGTAGTACTGCAGTATTGCGTGGCGTTGCCATTGCAGGATATGGTCTGTTCCTTTAAAATATTCAATCAAATGGTTGTTCTGTGAATTTCTGAGCTTCGTCTGAGCGTTTGTTGCATATAATGCAGCAGTTAGTGGTTAGTAGGTTGGTGATGAAATGACAGCACAAGGAGATCCATCACTGCGTCTCGGTTCATTGGACCACTTCTGCTTAAAAAGGAGCTCTTGAAAGGCTGAGCCGAGTGAGATGCAGTAGAATGGATTTTGCGATTGACAATGTGCTTGAATAATGGGTTTGTGGGCTTAAAGAAAGACATAACTCGGCTTCTAATACTTGGGTAATGGATGGGCTTGGTACTTTAACAATGAAGCCCAAATATGGCATAGCTTTGAGCGTGGCCCATAAGAGTAGAGATGACAAAACCCAACCTTCTTAAAAGCCTACAAATCAGGAAGAGTGTGTGAGTTTTTGCCTAGCGATGACTTAAAGAAAAATTAGAAGAATAAGAGGGGAGAAATATCGATCGTATTCTATCAATGCCTGGAATTCAATTAACTGTAGAAATCGAAGCGTGGCTTATGTTACAGCCTCTAATTCTTGAATTCATTTAAGATCCTCAAGCACATGGGCCCGGCCACAAGCCTTTTATTTGTCAATTTCTGCCTTTGGATTTCGGTGTTTACCCTCCACAAAAGCTTAAATTCTAACGCCATATTCTCATTTAGCTTAAAATGAACAAAAATCAGTGGGGTTAATTTAGTCACTCGATAGATCAAAAGGAACCAATAAATAACAAGGGAAATCAAAATAATCTCCTCCCGCAAATATATGTATGGTCATAATTTTGTCGAATGGTTTAGCCTGTCTACAAACATGCTATATACTTCTTTCCTGGAATTGCCACCAACAACATAATCTTTTAATAATTCTTACCGAAATTCAATTGGAGTTTCCAGTGAAATAATTAATATTCATGGTGGTTCTAAGCCTCCAAGTTGTCAGGTTTCCAACTCCTCAGCAGCTTCCATTACGTAGACAAATAAACTGTAACATTATCCGGTGTGGAATTGCAGAGCCGTCTGGAGAACCGGCCCCTGTGGGACAGAAAACCAAGTACGACGATGGGTTTTTTGAGAAAGCATTTATGACATTATTTGCTCGAAAGATGGAGAAATTTGCAGCTCCTCTGACATCCAAGACAGAAAATAAAAAGAAAGGATGGTTTCATTATGATTATGAGAGTTTTGTGGATGTTTCGAAGAGGGTAATGCAAGGAAAGTCCCGTATGCAGCAGCAAGAAGTTGTTAGAGAAGTGCTTTTGTCTATGCTTCCTCCAGGTGCCCCAGCTCAGGTGGAGAATTCATATTTCTCTCTTAATTCGCTCTCAAATTCAATCTGTTTTCCGCAGCAGTACTTGTCGTTGAATTAACTCGTTGTAATTTCTGCAGTTCAGGAAATTATTTCCGCCAACAAAGTGGGCTGCAGAATTTAATGCTGCATTGACAGTGCCTTTCTTCCACTGGTTAGTTGGACCTTCTGAGGTAAGCTGCTAATTTTGTCGACAAGAAATCTGATATGCATTGCTTGTTTTTGATTCTTCATTTGGTTTAATTATTTTGGTAAAAAGGAAAACAAGAATTCTTTTTGTTGATTGTATTCTAATAAATGAGTATTCAGTAGGTTGTGGAAGTAGAGATAAATGGGGAGAAGCAAAGAAGTGGAGTTCATATAAAGAAGTGCAGGTAAATAATCCACACTACCACAAATTGGAATGAATAAATAAATAAATGAAGTCTTGGTTTGTTTCAAGTTTAGAATTGCATTTACTATCGATCTATGCAGCAACCAATATTTGAGACCGGGTTTTTGAAACAGAAGATTTTTATTATTTACAGTAATTTCGAATGATAATTGCAATTTTTGGAAATTTCTTTAATGTTAAGGTACCTGGAGAACAGTGGTTGCGTTGGAATGTGTGTAAATATGTGCAAGATTCCTACTCAAGATTTCTTCACCAACGAATTTGGTCTTCCATTAACCATGATGCCCAGTATGTCTCCTCATTCTCGTGCTGCTCAAATTGTGATTTGTCACTCGTTCTGGACAAATAATCATATCTATATGATAACACACACACACAGACACATATATAAAGTAAGTACTAATTCTGCATATTGCTTATTTGTTTATCCTCAGATTTTGAGGATATGAGCTGTGAGATGGTTTATGGCCAAGTTCCACCCCCATTTGAAGAGGATCCAGTATCCAGCCAGCCTTGTTTTGCAGACATATGTATGTATGTTTTTTGATATTCTTATTAATGTAATCAATGAGATTTTATGGCTTTCTAACCATTACACATCATCTGCAGGTTCAATGTCAAATCCTAGCTCCCCCGTCTGTCCTAAACTAGAAGCTTGAGAAATTTTTGTAACCAGCTCAATTTGTCTGAGCATTCTTTTGTAAAAAAAACCTCTGTCGTCGATTTTTCTCCACCCTATACTGTATAACACAATTATACATATTTAGGCAACACTAGAACCTTTTTATTTATTTATTTGTTTATTGTTGTGAATTTTAAAAGTAACGGATATTTGGTTTCTGGGACGATATCCGATATTTGGGAACCAAATATGAGAAAGCAACTCTCACTGAAAATATGCGTTAGTTAATGAATCCATTACTTCTTTTGATTTTTTGATGCTTGTTATTTGATGCATGTTGATGTTGGATAGTGGGTAAAATGAGTACCTTCAGTCAGCTTGTTGAAGATGGACAGTTGATTAATGCAGTCCTGCTCAAAACCTTTTCTACATCAGATTCTTAATCTATCCATAGATAATGCAGAATTTTGAGTCAACATATCACAGTCAGTTGTCAAATCACTCTTAATGTGATAAGCATATTTTAACTGCTTTCAATTAGAAAATTAGTACAGTTAATTGCCTAAGAAACAGAAAACCACCCTTCTCAAAATAGCAGCTGCGTTTCTTTATCTTTTTGTACCATTGTTGAATGGTTTCAAACCCAGATTGCTATGCCTTAGGGTATATTTGAAACTATCATGCTTGTGCTTAATTCAGAAAGCATACTAGTTAAAATATATAGTCAATTCCCCTTCACTTCTCCGCTTCTAGATAAATATCCATCAAGCTTGAGGGATACCTGTTCGTGTAAGTGCTCAAGTAAACTGCAATACATCATTCAATGAAGTATATTCTACGTATCAGACAGGCGGCATCTCCATATTTCTACAGACGACATTAACCCACAAATTCTGGGTAAGTCGGTGTAGCATTGAGGTGAGTACCTTGATGAAGTGAACTGCTGATGGATTTGGCGTCAAGTAAGTGGGAAGTTTGACATTGAGTGATTGAGATATACATAAATTTTGCATAAAAATCAGCGAGCCTCTTACTGTTAATATGTGAAAACCAGCTGTCTTCTGTTGTAACACAAAATCTATTGATTCATTTTCTTGTCATTATTCCTCAAAATGCAGTGAATATCGAAGTTGTAAACGTGTAAAGTCCCAGTTAACAAAGTGGTTGCCCCAATTGGCATATTGCCTTCAAGGTATCTTGTAACAAAAAATTAGCCCATCTTATCAAATCATTCAAGATAGTTATTCTAAAAAATAAAACAGTTCTTCTCGATATATCATCTGATCTCAGATTCATTATTAAATTTATATTTCCAGCTTACAAGTAGCACAGTAATTCTATAATGCGAAATGGTTAGTTGTTACAAAACGGAGCAGTTAAAAGTTCGTCTTAGCCCTTTTATGAGTCATTTTGTATTCAAAACAGAGCAGTTAAAGTTCGTCTTAGCCCTTTTATGCGCCGTTCAGTAATACTTTGCTATGATTTATAAAACCATAGTTCCTGTGAAATGAAATCACTAGCTGTCAAGTATGTGAGCAAGTGACATTAGTTAGCAAGTGAAAATGAAGGTTTGTCAATAACCTTTGCCGTTGTGCTTAGACCTTAGTAGAAGCACGGCAGTTAGTTCCAGATTGACCCTTAATCACGATTCAGTCTGATAGAAGAGTTGATGAATTAGCCCATTTCAAGGACAAGGGGAATTTGCTCACTGCGCGCAGACTTTGCATGTTATCAACAATGAATATGATGGAGTGGCCAATAGTCACACCTTTCTGCAAAGATTCCTCTAAACTAAAAGCATCTGCTATAGTCTCTGGAAGGCCAAGAATCAAGCCGCATTAATGCAAGAAGATGGTACTTCCCGCCGAGAAAGTTCTGAAAATTTATTGACCATTCATGTGAAACTGTGTCACATGATAAATAAAACTCTTCTGGTTGGACCACACTTTACTTTCTAAACTAACAAAACTGTTCATGCAATGCAATCTACAATTCTATCGGAAAAAAGCTTCAACTTCGCATTAATCTTCTCTCACGTGAGACACGAAATTTGTGTATCCGTGACTTCGTTTGCTACGGACAAATTTCGTTTCTACAAAAGACAACAGCACTCCATTCTCCAGCATTAATCACGGCATCCAATGTTGAAAGTAACCAAGACAAGCCTAACCCTTGATTTTCTCTCTTAAATTACGCAATTTTCAAGACTTTTGAGCAAAATATAATAATTAACAGTAATTTTCTGCTTCCTTTTTATCTCTTTTAAAATGTAGAACTTTTAATACACGAGAACTAATAGTAACCAGTGAACTAGAACCTAGAATTATTAATTATACTTGAATACTCTTCCGTCTTTATCTTATTTATTTATATCATGACTTCTAAATGCTACTATATCTTCTTATATAATGGATAAAGTTTGAATATTTTCCCGCAGCAAGTGTCCAAATTTACGCAGTTGATCCCGTGAACAACATGATGCTCTGATATCAACGAACTCTCCAACTTCCTGCAGCTTACTTTTCCTATAAATAGCATTACCAGATCAACATATTTCAACAAACACTAGTAGTTCTGTGATCTTGCATGGTAGTTAACTTATACTACAAAAATGGCATCTATTGGTAAAATTTCACTAGCATTGCAGATTCTTAGCTTAACTCTTTGCTGCTCACTTACCTTATTTTGCACTGCCTTCACTTCCCAAGATTACTCTGATGCTCTCGAGAAGTCCATACTCTTCTTCGAGGGACAACGGTCCGGCAAATTGCCGGCTAACCAGAGGCTTAAGTGGAGGGGCGATTCTGGCCTGTCTGATGGTTCCTCTTATCATGTATATATACACATTGTTCTCTATGGTTTTTGATACTTAAATAAACAATATTAAGCAATTGTTAATGTACGTTTACTGACTTTGACATATGGAATATTTCAGGTAGACCTGGTGGGCGGATATTATGATGCGGGTGACAACGTCAAGTTCGGCCTGCCAATGGCTTTTACAACTACATTATTGTCATGGAGTGTGATTGAATTTGGTAGCTCAATGCAGAACCAGGTTGAAAATGCCAAAGCTGCGATCCGTTGGAGCACGGATTATCTCTTAAAGGCAGCTACTTCTACGCCCGGCACATTATATGTCCAAGTGAGCTACACAAAATGCTTTCATGTCACATTCTCAAGTTTGAGAGATATAATGTGCAATTACACGTGTGACATTATAGAAGCAAGATAAATTATAATAAAGACAATAAAAAATACAGATGTAATCCAAAAATATTATTGTTTGGTACTTGTACTACAGGTTGGAGATCCAAATATGGATCACAGATGCTGGGAGAGGCCTGAAGATATGGACACGCCACGTAATGTGTACAAAGTCTCGACTCAGAATCCAGGTTCCGATGTAGCAGCAGAGACAGCAGCAGCACTGGCGGCAGCTTCAATAGTGTTTAAAGATTCCGACCCTGTTTATTCCTCTAAATTGCTTAAAACGGCCATGAAGGTAAAGATGAATCATGAACATCCATTGCTAACTGCACAGAACAATCCTCTTCTAAGAGAGTGGATTTTACTAAGAGAGTGGATTGTATGTATGAGTGCAGGTATTCGATTTTGCAGACAAGTACAGAGGTTCTTACAGTGACTCTCTCAATTCAGTTGTCTGCCCATTTTACTGCTCCTATTCAGGATACAATGTAAGGCATATCATATATACACATACAATGATGTTTACTTGAATTTAATCCCAAATATTGATCCTAATATTTTTAACTTAGGACGAGCTTCTCTGGGGTGCATCATGGATACACAGAGCTTCACAGAACAGCTCATACTTGGCTTACATCCAATCTAATGGGCACATATTAGGAGCAGATGATGATGACTACTCATTCAGTTGGGATGACAAGCGAGCAGGAACCAAAGTTCTTCTTTCAAAGGTTTTCTTCCGGAACTTGCACCTCTTGGAATATTTTTAAAGCTCAAACAAAACCTTATTCAGGTTTGCATAATAACTTTCACAGGCATTCCTAGAGAAAAACACACAAGAATTTCAACTATACAAAGCACACTCGGACAATTACATATGCTCTTTAATTCCAGGATCGTCTAGTTTCCAGGCACAATACACCCCAGGTCAGCAATTACTCTTTCTGTGTACTCTGTTTCTTAAATCAACAGTTCGGATTGACTAACACAATACTTTTTTTTCTGCAGGAGGACTTTTCTACAAAGCAAGTGAAAGCAATCTGCAGTATGTTACAACCACATCTTTTCTACTCTTGACATATGCCAAATACCTTCTCTCCAATGGAGGAGTTGCAAGGTGTGGATCTTCGACTGTAAGCGCAGACAATCTCATAGTCCTGGCAAAGAAACAAGTGGACTACATTTTAGGTGATAATCCAGCAAAAATGTCTTACATGGTAGGATTCGGACAGAAGTACCCACAACATGTTCATCACAGAGGTTCATCTCTACCGTCCATTCATTCACACCCAGGATCGAATTTCCTGCAACAATGGATTTCAGTATCTCTACTCAGGCTCACCCAATCCGAATGTCTTGGTTGGAGCAATTTTAGGTGGTCCTGATAACAGAGACAATTTTGCAGATGATCGTAATAATTACCTGCAATCCGAACCAGCTACATATATCAATGCACCGTTTGTTGGTGCTGTCGCTTTCTTCTCATCCAAAACCCCCGCCGCAAACTAACAAAATCTTCGTTTGTTTCTTTCTTCAGAATTGGCATCCGTCTTACTATTATGTAATGTTGAGAATTTGAGAAGTAGTTGAAATTATAATGCTTCCAATTCCACATAAAAAGAGAAAAAAAATGTGTAAGACTAGCGTACGAGTTATTGAAATTGAATTACTTTACTGCGTCTATTGTCTAATCTGGAGCCCATTGGTCCGAACTCTGTACTACCATCCTTTGAGTTATCACAAAACGAAATTCATCAATTTTAATTAATGCTTATAACAAGGATAGAAAGACAGATCTGTCGATGCATTCGGAGAAGCCGGAAACCAATCTTTTGCTTTCTTTTCCCAGACAGAAAACACACCAGTGGCTAAAGCACCAGGAGAAACAGCGATTACTCGCGTAAAATTTGTGAAAATTTTTGAATTTATGGAACATATCCCTTCATTGTACAATAATTAAGCAACAAAAATAATGTGTACATTGTTAAATAATTTTACAATCTTCCGTAAAATCTATATGAATTTTTCATAAAACTTAATGTGTAGCATTAGTCATGAGTGGCTCCCCTAAACAAAAAGGAGACGCAAATTTAAGAAAGATGTCATTATTTAGAGTAAAAATAAGGAAACTCGTAATAATCAACCATACGCATATTGATAGCATATATTGTGTTTGTAAAATGGATTGTGATTGGAATTAGACTACATAATAATAATAATAAGCAATCAAAAACAGAGCAGCTTTGAACTAAGCCCATCGTAATACAATTTTCACCATAAAAAGAATAAAAGCTATTAATATTCTCCTCGCGTCAAATTACCGTCATGCCTACACCGACAGAGACCTTTGGTATTGATACTCCAGTAATTACTGTCAAAAGCAGACCCACTATCGTAATCACACACTAGATTAAAATTCTACCTTGAATTGTTAGGCAAGTAATCGAACGACCCATTGGTGTTCAAGTGCTAAACATTTGTGAGTTACTTATTTATTTAACAACATTTGTGAGTTGTCTGTCATTTGCTTTGAAAATATAAACACAACAAAGAAAGAAACGGAGAGCGCGAGGCAGGTACTTCATGTATTAGGATAGATCTCGGGGAAAAGTCTCTCGTTTGCAGAAAAAAATCAATGGCTTTCCCTAAATCTTTTTTCTTCTCTCTGTTTCTCTTCCAATTGTTTTCTCTTTCCTTCGCCGAGATCCGTTACAACGATATTCGTTCTGATGACCGTCCGATTATCCCCTTCGACGAGTTCGGATTCACTCACCGCGGCCGCCTCGAGCTCAACGTTTCTAAGGTTTCCCTCTCCAATACCAAACCGGACCTCGACTTCTCCAAAGTCGGTTTTTTCCTCTGCACGCGCGACTCGTGGATGCACGTGCTCCAGCAACTCGAAGACGGAGAGATCACGTGTGCTCTCCAGTCCGATCTAATCAAGCACGTCTTCACCTTCAACAATCTCAACGGCAAAAGTGAATTCAACACTGTTTATCCCGAAAACGACGCCGATCAGTACACGCTCGTTTTCGCTAATTGTCTCCAGCAGCTCAAAGTATCCATGGATGTTAGATCGGCGATGTATAATCTCGAAGGAAAATCGAATAATCGCGATTATCTGTCGGCAGGAAAAACAATTCTCCCTAGGGTTTATTTTTTCTTTTCGCTAATCTATTTCGCCATCGCCGGTCTCTGGATCCACGTGCTTTACAGAAAACGCCTCACCGTTTTCCGCATCCACTTTTTCATGCTCGCCGTCGTGATTATGAAAGCGGTGAATCTGCTGTGTGAAGCTGAAGACAAATCGTATATTAAACGCACCGGTAGCGCACACGGTTGGGACGTGCTATTTTATATCTTCAGTTTTCTGAAGGGAATTACGCTTTTCACGTTGATCGTTTTGATCGGTACCGGATGGTCTTTTTTGAAACCGTATCTACAGGATAAAGAAAAGAAGGTTTTGATGATCGTGATTCCGCTTCAAGTCGTCGCCAATATTGCGCAGGTTGTAATTGATGAAACGGGGCCGTACGGTCAGGATTGGATTACGTGGAAGCAAGTGTTCTTGCTCGTGGATGTGGTGTGCTGCTGTGCCGTATTGTTCCCGATTGTTTGGTCCATCAAGAACTTGCGAGAGGCTGCCAGGACAGACGGTAAGGCGGCAGTCAATTTGATGAAGCTGACATTGTTTAGGCAGTACTATATTGTGGTTATTTGTTACATTTACTTTACGCGCGTGGTGGTCTATGCACTTGAGACTATTACTTCGTATAAGTATTTGTGGACAAGTGTGGTCGCCGCAGAGTTGGCCACTTTGGCGTTCTATGTGTTCACCGGTTACAAGTTTAAGCCTGAGGCCCATAATCCGTACTTTGTGATTGATGATGAGGAAGAAGAGGCTGCAGCTGAAGCATTGAAGCTCGAAGATGAGTTTGAATTGTGATTGGCCTGATTTTAATATTACGATTCAAATGGGAGACTTGAGGTAGAAATCTTGCCTACTCATGTTTGTTTTTGTATCTTGGAATTGGTAGGTTATTTTATAAACTTTGATGTATTTCTGTGAATGTTATAGTACTTGTAATACTGATACATAATACCTGGAATTACTTTTTGGGAAATTATTGTGCTTTTATCTTTTCCTCTTCTAATGTGGAAATGTTATTGATGCAAAAGGTAGACGTTTCATACCCTTTGAGGTAAGAAGACGTCTGCTGAGTTTTTGTGATTGTGAACAAATGCGTGTCAGAAATTGGCATTTTGAGTGACTCTTGTTTTAACAAGGAAAATCATTTCTCTTAAAAACTCTTCTTGGGATCTATTCTTTTGCATTGAATTGTGAATTGTCATTCGTTTAATATGATTTTGGTATCTGATTTTGGATTGCATTTTTACCTGCATATACTAACCTTTTAAATGTCTTATGCCATCTGTAGTCCTATTTTGGAGTAAGGACAAGTGAATATTTAAACATCTTCTGATCGTTTTTTACTTTTCAGGCTTCATAAAATAAACAGCAAAGTTGTTCTATTTTGAAGGATTTGTGTCTTCCAATCTTTATTTTTCAGTCAAAAGAGCACTTATAGATTAACTAAGTCCAGCTAATTTAGATGAGACAATTTGTTGCAAGTTGCAACTTTCCTCGATTTCTATGTGGTGTATGGTTTTTCATGCATTGGGAATCTGTCCTTATGGTAATTAACACTTTAGAGTTGCTCTGACTCTTGATAAGAGTGATCTATTATTATTTGTTCATCTTTCCAAATATCAAAGTATAAATTTGTTTTAACAGTAGGATAACTATTAGAATTTTTTGCCTCAATCGGATGTTCCAATATTCTGCTTTCTTACTAGATCAGATATGACATATTTTTACAGATCGATGGATGTGCATTTGTATTCCGTTGTGTTGAATGTATAGTTTTGCTAATGTTTCCACTTTCCTTTTATTTATTTGTTAATTGTTTTTTGATATCTTTTTCTCTTAAGGCAGTTGTTTTAGTTGATTAATGGACAAAAATGTTTTAGGATGTTTTACAGCAGAAACCCAACATCTTCTGGACAGAGAATGATTTTAGTTTACTAACATAAGTTTCCTTATGGCTTATGCTGGAGCCATTGTTGATGATGCTAAGTTAGGATGATATATGTGCGATGCTTTCTTTTGTTATAAAAATTAATCAAGACTAACTTTTTTCAATTAGCTTTACAGCTTGAGCAGATTACAGGTTATTTTTGCGGTGTGGATGGATTGTTAAGGTGTCATTTCAAGATTCTATCAGGTCTAATTGTTCATCTAAATCAAATGTTATGCTGAATTTATATTTTGTACAGCTATAAGATTTTAGTGCTTCAACCATGCTGACTTGGTTTGGGTGTTAAGTGTGAGGTTTTGTTGGGTTAGTTCTTGTGTCTAGATCTTGCCAGGTGAAAGAACTGCATTACAATGGGTACTGATGCAACTAATTATCCAATTTGTGTGGCAACAGCAGGGAAACTTAAAACATAATATTAGAAATTCCATTTAGTTGTATATTGTGACTTGTATAATAAGCATATACCTGTCTGACTTTGATAAATCTTCACTTTCATATTGATAATTTACTGTTCTGTGTCTTATATATCCTTGAGTTGCTGGGCGGCCTCAGGATTGGGTTTGTGATTATTCAGAATTGATAACCATGTTCTGTGTTAGTTCGCTGATCAATTATTTTTGGATCCGTATCTTAGGCCTGTTGGGAGATCATTCATCCTCTTATCCTGTAAACCCGTCCTGTCTCTTAAATAAACCCGTCCATCTGCCTGTATGAAGGAGATGTGATCTCAGATTTTCTGGTCATATTCCCAACTCAGCAACTAAGTTATAATCACCCACATTTGGGGATCAGGATCAAATTCTGTCAAATATTTCTCCAAATTTAATATTGACCCATTCAGTCACTCTACCCAAATTTTGTATGATTGATGCTTTTTTTTCAATGATGACGGGCATTTGACCCCCTTAAGGAACATTTTCATTTTTGATCAAACAGTATTACGTCTTGCGCTTGAATAACTGGCTTTGAGGCAACAAACTGTAATTAGCTTTTCCAGCCCTCTTGCCCTGAGCCTGAGCCTGACCAGCATATTCATTTAAACAATATTTTGGGGACCGATTTCAACATCAGGCCGCTGGCCTTCTCCAATTTTATGAAAGGATAGACCAGCACCCAGCAGTTAATTCATTTAGTTGTTGAGATGCATCAATTTTATGAAATCACGATACATCTTCAATGCACCATTGATGTTGTGCGTGACCCAAATTCCCTTTTTTAGTTCCCCCCTTTTAGTTCCCTGTATCACACTCGTTCTGTTCATACTCATTGTAACCGTGCGACCAATAATCCTTTTGTACATTCAAACAAAACTTCCATGTCCTTGTTGACTGCGCAAATCAACACCATTAGGTCTGTTAGATTTTATAACTTTTGATCATCTATCTGTCGCTTTCATAGTGTGTACGTATGTGTATATTGATATATCTTTTGTACAAACAAACCAGCCTGACCTCTTCTAAGTGACTGTGAGGAGGATATATATATGTTAGAGAGCATGCGCACACTTTGCTCTTCACTCGAGGTCAAAGAGAGAAAGTGGCATAGCTATAATTGAGCGAGAATCAAATTGGAACATTTGGTTTATTTTCTAACCTAGCTAAAAGAAATGGTCTTTCTTTTTTTCTAGTCTAACCCTATATCTTATCTAGGATCCTTCATTTTTCGCATTTGTATGAACATGCAAAGCCGAAATGCTTTCCTTTTGCATAAAAAGCCTAATAACACTCGGAGAATATGCCACATTCATTTACTTGTGCTAATGTGAAAAAAGGCAAATGAACGTAAAATTACAAGCAAAAATTAATTACTCTTTTGGATTGTTGTCCTCTTAACGGATCCAAACCTACTTCTTCTTTAGCTATATATATTGTAGCAGTAAATACCCATTGATAAACTATTCAAAACAATATATATATATATATATATATATATATATATATAGCATCTCTTGCATGTGCAAATTCTTTATCGTGTTAAATGAGGAATTTGTTATGCATAGAAATATTATTGAAAAATTACTTTAAGGAGTTAATGGAGTGGACCCTGTAAAAAAGACATGGGAGGGAGACACCCATGTGAAGACTGGAAAGATAGATGAATGCGAGGGGACCCAATTATGCCTGTTCTGTCGTTTCTCCGTTAACTTTTCAAAGACTAAACTCTCTTTGAGAAGGATTCCTTATTTAATTTAAGGTAAAAAGGAGTTACCTGTTATGTATATGATGTATTTGTCTTGGAGAATCCCATCAGGAAACCACCAAAAGCAGTAAGAAGCTAGATAGCAAATCAGACGAAAATCCCTAAGAAGTTTAATTTGTAACATCCTAATTTCTGTATAAAAGAATCATATTGTAGCTCAACTTGCTTGTAAATTCTAAAGCAGAAAAAGGCTCTATCGAAATTGAATTCCTTCTTCCGATGTAACTTCGAAACTTCTAAAACGTTCCAAACAAAGTTACTTTGTCTACAAAGTAGAATGTTAAACTTCCCATCAATTAATATATAATGGATTATACTGTAGTTTTCAGTAGACATAATAAATTCACTTTGTCTTTCTCCCAACTATCATTCAAGCTTTTGACTGATGCCAAGTTGAATGGTCGGTGCATTCTGCTAGCTACTAACTTTTTTATGAACTTTGGCTTAAATTAAGCCTATCAATATCCTGCAGCACAATGTCCCCTAATAAAGTTAACCAATTTATGAGCATAGGAGGTGAAAAATTTGACTACTACTAGTACATTAAACTTAATACGTACATGATAAAGATTTAGTCAAAAGAGAGCACTCTCACCGTTAGAAGCAGCAAGGACTAGAAAGTGTAAAAAATTTAATAAGAAAAGGGTACATAGAGAGATGTAGACTGATCAAAGAAAGACTTAAAGTGAAGAGCACCTCCACTATATAGATAGATTTAATTGAGAGATGAGGTGCATGTGATGTTATCTTTCTTTGCAATCCACATCCTCAAAGCAAGTTCCAGGATACAT
Organism: Melia azedarach; assembly: GCA_028052125.1. Lineage (NCBI taxonomy): Eukaryota > Viridiplantae > Streptophyta > Magnoliopsida > Sapindales > Meliaceae > Melia > Melia azedarach. Next base: position 308,287 of record CM051401.1, on the reverse strand, counting down.
GGGCCTACAACCTCAATTGCTTTCTTGACAGGGAAAATCCCTCATTAAAGAAAAGGAAAAAAGAAGAAAGCAAGCAAAGGTGAAAGCAAAAGGCTATACAAAGAGAAGCTCGTGTAGTAGAAGTAGAAGAAGAAGAGGATATGGAGGAAGTGATGATGATGATGATCACTACCCCTGAAAAGAATCCTACAAATGAAAAGATTTCTGAAGAATCAATCACCACCACCACTTGTTCGAGCTGGAAACTTTACGAGAATCCATTTTATAATTCACAACATCATCAAAATCATCGTCCTCATCATCAATGCCAAAGCTACAGACATATTCATCAATTACATCTGCCTCTCTCAGCTCGTAAGATCGCAGCTTCTTTCTGGGATCTAACGTTCTTCAGGCCGATGATGGAGACTGAGCTAGATATTGCTCAAGCCCAGATCATTGAATTGAAAGCTGAGCTTGATTATGAACACAAGGCACGTAAAAGAGCTGAGTCGATGAATAAGAGACTGGCTAGAGAATTGGCTGAGGAGAGAAGAGGTAGAGAAGCAATGGAGAGACTATGTGAAGAGCTTGCCAGAGAGGTTTCATCAGAGAAAGAAGAAATCGATCGGATAAAGAGAGAAATGGAGGAAGAAAGAAGAATGATGAGAATGGCTGAAGTGTTAAGAGAAGAAAGAGTTCAAATGAAGCTGACAGAAGCCAAGATTTTCTTCGAAGAAAAGTTATCCGAATTGGAAGAAACCAAAACCAGGTCCACCCAAATTGATGCCACTTCAACTTCCAGGAATATGGAACAGTTGCAGAAGCGCCAAGAAGATAAATATCCAGGCCTTCTCACAGCTTCTTCCAGTAATACTTCCCGTAGCCTTTCAGGGAAATTTTCCAGGTTGGTTCTGAGAGATCAGAGATCTTTTGATGACAATGTCGGCAATATTTCGTCAACGGCAATTCAAAGAAGAGCACCATCAGAACCCGAAAATCCTCACATAAAGCGAGGAATCAAAGGATTTGTTGAATTTCCGAGAGTAGTTCGAGCAATCGGATCAAGAAGTAGGCACTGGGGTACAAAACTGGAATGTCAGAAGGCTCAGCTCAGGATTTTGCTGAAACAAAGAAGTCCAATAAGATCCAGTAATCTTATTATGAGTTAAAATTAATTATGCTTCTTTGTCTTAAGCTTCATTACTTTTGTTCTTTCTATTCTAAATCGGTAAGCTTTGTTATTATTATCATTATTGTTATTGTTTTCCCGTTGTCTTGTTGCTTTGTTTCTGCTAATTGGGTTATCAGTACTTCACCCAAACAATTTGTTGTACTTTGAGGCTTTGTAAGAACGAAGTTATACGTAAATACGTTTTGGTTTGTAATTTTGTAAGAAAAGAAGATTATGACATTTATTTTATATGTGTATGTATATGTGAATGTGAGTTTGATGCATACGTACTGTCATTAATTAGGCATTGAAATCAGAAAGCGATGCTTCGGATCTGAGCAAGTGCTAGAAACAGTACCAAAATTTATTCTTAGATCTCCGTTGAAAGGTTTATCTTTTCAACTATTAATGAAGAAGTCACATGAACATGCTTGACTTTTTATTTTATTTTATATTTTTCGGCAAAATAATTATGGATCTTGACTAGCGTAAAAGTATTCTACAGCTCAGAGAATATTGTAATATTGTAAGGTAAAACAAGCTATAAAAATTATATACTCGGGAGAAGCTTAATGTTGTCCATAAACAATAATGAACTAAATAATCTCCATTTTCTTGATTGGGCCAAGTAAAACTATTGATACGATGATCACTTAAAAGGCTTAAAGCCTACTACATAATTACTAGACCATTATGAAACCCATCAGTCTTTTGTAATGATTTGTGTTCGATTTTTTTAGAACTTTTTAGACCAAAGTAAAATTGATTTTTTTTATTAAAAAAAAAAACAAAAAAGCATGAAAATAATTGAATCCAATGAATCTAACATAATTGAAACACACAATTCATAATTGTTTAGCTAGCTACCTGCCTACCTGTTCTTATTCTTTATGGGTATGTCTCTTTTCACTAATTATACATTTCTAAATTATAAAGTTAATGACACATTTCCAATCGCCATTTTACTTCTGTCACTAAATTCATTTTTCAATTTCATCTGTCCGGGAAAGTATTTAAGAGTGGCAATTTTTACTTAGTAATTAATATCTTCAACTATTTAATTATTTATATTTATATTTGATAACTAATAATTTAATATATATAATTTTAAATTAAATATCACGACATTTTAATTTTAAACATTTCTTTTTGTTTTTTTTTCCCTTGTTGTAGAATTGACAACATATAATCATAACCCATGAAGTAAAGCTAAAACTAAAATTGACAACATCATATCAACGTCTGGATTACATATCAGGATTGAAATGGGGATAGAGTAATAGAATTGGAAACAGAGAATGGAAACTCAGACAAGACAACTGAAGGTAAGGGTAAAGGGTGAGAAGACCTTGGGTACTGCGATGACATATCAATCACTCTCACTCTTACTCGGCTAGCAAGTAGCAACTACAACTAGTCTTGTTATCTACCCATTTTTAGTTTAACTAGGTTATAGATCCCATAGTTTTTTAATCGTCTCCATCAACAAATAAAATTCATTATAGTAATTTAAACTCACTCACTCACTCAAAAGAATAATAATAATAATAAAAGAAAATTTGTCTTGATTAAAACCACTAAATCAAGAATCAAATTTTAATTAAGGGGTCCATCTATAGAAATATTAATTGTGATCTAATGATAAATACATAATCAAGAAGAGCCCAATTCAGAATTAGTTAGTGCATCACAATCCCATTCCCATTTGCATTTTGGTCCCCCCACACCCACAGCCTCACACGAAACCCCAGAGGGCCCAAATTCCCGATCTTCGATGCTATTAAAAACTTAACGGCAACGCTAAACGGAAAGTGACATCCCTTGACATAGACCGTCAGTCAACCCGGTCAAACTAAATCTGTTTACTTTGCCACCCACTAGCCAATCAACTTTCGCTTTACAAAGTCAAAGCAAGTACCATTACGAATTTCCTCCAATCAGATTAAGCGGTAACGTACTTACTTCATGCAACTGCAAGGACTTTCAGGTTTTCACTTTTCACCGATCAAATTTTATTTTAGTCCCTATTGTTTATATAAATTTACTTGATTTCCATACCTTACTCATCTATATAATGTCATCCTTATTTTACTTTTTATCTTTTAGATTAAATTTTTGTTAATTTCATCTAATCAAAAAAGAAAAATAAAATAATTTCATTATATTCACTAAATAATATAATTTATAAATTTTATTTATCAAAAATGATGTTATATCTTTTAAAAGAATTTGAGTTTGTCACAATTTATTAAAATTATATAGAAATATATTATTTTCTCATTAAAACAATATATTAGAGATAATTTTTCTTTTCAATTTAATTTAAAAAACCTAATGAAAAGAAATTTGCAAAAGTTCGGTCAACGTCTGACTGAAATATATTTGACCTAAATATCAAAGACTAAAGTAAAATAACAAGTGGCCACGAGGTAATAATAGAGATGTTTGTGGTCTAATCATAAATTAGTTTAATCAAGTGATATTTTACAAAGGTTTAGGGAGTAAACTAAAATTTCTCCATTCCAACTTGGTCTATTCTGCTAAACTTAACGTGAAAACCAGAAACGTTAGATATGTTTTTGTGTGTCAGTGACTCAGTGCTGTGTTGCGTTGCATAGTAAGAGAGAAGATGTAGTTTTTGTCTTTATTCCGTAAGAGGTGCGAATGTTGGAAGCTAAGGAAGCAAAGCAAAACGCATGGCTCAAAATGGCGGCACCGCTATATCCATGACACATGCAACACAACCCACAAGCCCAAACTTTATCTACTGTTGAAGATTTTGTTTCGTGAGAAGAGCAGCAAAACACAGTGAGCTTGAAGACTTTGTTTCGTGAAAAAGTTGCCCTTTTGATGATTTATTCTTCATGGGAACAAGAAGTGAGTCTCTGGGTAGTAAAAAGAAAGAGTGCAATGTTGATGGGTTGGGTTTGAGGCTAAGGATGCGAGAAAGTCCTTCTATTTCTAGCAAGAGAATGATGTTTTTGCCTCGTAATTATTACAATAATCACGAAGCTGTGCTGTTGTCTTCTTCTTCTTCCCGTGGGTCTGATAGTTCTGGTAGTGGTGGTGGGTCTATGTTTTGTAACACAAGCAATCAGATTGCTTGTATGAGCGATATATACGATGTTGTCGGTGCTGCTTCTGGATCTGGTACCAACGCTTCTGTACTTATGCCCAAATCTCTAAACCCTCCTAATTCTGATTCTTTCTTTCCCTTTAATTCCTCAGGTAAAGTTTCTCTCTTTCCTCTTACAATGTTTAAAGCAAAGGAAAAGTGTTTAGAGATACAGCAAAAGATGTTAATTTATGTATTATATATATATATATATATATATATATAGATATATATATATATATAGATATAGATGATGTAATGTAAATATGTATGCGTACTGTAGGAGAAATGGCAGCATCTGCTGTGAATGTGAATGTGAGAGTACAACCTTTTACTGCTGCTCAGTTGCGAGAACTGGAGAGACAGACATTGATTTACAAGTACTTGATGTCTTCTGTTCCTGTTCCTCATGAACTCCTCTTTCCCATAACAAAAAATCCCTCGAGTGTTTCTCCTTCTCAACCCAGTTGTAATCTCTCTTTCTTTCTTTTTTTCTTTATTGATCTTGTCAATTTACTTTAATTTGTTGGTAGCTTTTTCTTGCATTTATTTTGCATGAGCTGTATTGAATATAATGTTTAATTTGTTGAGTAATTTCCTGTGGATATTTGTTATATGTGTACTAGTACAAGGTTCAGCGGAATTGGGATTACTAAGCAATAATAACTCGGATCCAGAGCCATGGAGGTGTAGAAGAACAGATGGGAAAAAATGGAGGTGCTCTAGAGATGTGGCTCCCGATCAGAAATATTGTGAACGCCACTCTCACAAAAGCCGTCCCCGTTCAAGAAAGCCTGTGGAATTACCATCCCACCTCAACAACAACAACAACAGCAATAATCAAAATGTTACTCAATCGCTCAATCCATTTTCTAATTGCAATACCATCAACAAGTCTTTTGTAAGGTCTGACTTGCTCAACCAGAATTTGGCCTCTTCTCTACCATCAACGGGCAGCCAACAACAACAGAGGTAACAGATTTTAAAGCAATTAGATGATATATGTTATAAATGTTGTCTATGGTAAATATTAGGATGTGGGCATTTTATTTGTCTATATGTACTTTGTTGTGAAATAACTCTTGTAGTTCTGGTTTACTCGTGAAGGAGCTTGGATTGGTTTATGAAAGGAGAAACAATGCCGGTTGCTAGTAATTCCAACCAAGAAAGGCTCCAAATGATGCAGTCTAAGTTAGAATCAAATAGGAAGTATGGTGAACAACATAGAGGTGATCTCATCAACTCAAATTCAAATTCATACACCAATTTGGGTGGCGATGATCTTGCATTCCAAGCACAGTGGCTAAGGGACCCGTACAGTTTGTGGGTTAGCCCCAAAATGGTTTCCCATCAGTCACAAATACAAGAGACAAGACACTTCATTGATGCTTGGTCAATTGCAGGGGGAAATATGGCTAACGAGGATGGAATTAGCAGCAATTGCTTTGTTTCGCCAAATGAGAAGCTACCAATCTCTTCACTTACCTTGACAATGTGTGGTGGAAGTGAAACTTTTGAAAGAAATGAAAATGATTTGATGAATACTCTTCGAAGTATGGGTTGTTCTGAAGGAGAAAATGTTGGGACTTTGAGACCACACTGGATGAACCATGTTTCAGGAATGGGTTCACCACCCGGTGGACCGTTGGCGGAAGCGTTGTGCCTTGGCATTTCAGGCAGTGCAAAATCAGATTCAAAGGTGGCATCTCCTCATGGCTGCAGCACTAGCACCACTACCAGCAGCTAAAGGCTAAAGCTTATGTGGACATGGTGAACAGGGAAACTACACTGCCAAGCCCGTTATGTTTTGTGTATGTATCGGTGGACTGGTAAATGTTGACTGTAAAAACAGTTGTATTTTGATTAGTTCAACATTAGCTAACAACAATTCTGTCAAAAAAGAATTTCTTCCAACCTTGAGTCTGGTGTTCTGTTTGTTTACTGGCTACAGAAAGAGAGTTTGTACGAGGAAACGCAAGTTAGAGGAGATCCTCTCTATTGCAAACTTTTGCACCTGAGAATTTTTACTTTCTTACCACTTTTTACCACTTTTTTCTAGATAACTTTGGCTTTTTATTATTATCTGAGGATGTGACCAGTTACGTAGAGCTATTATAATTCATTATCAGCAACGTCCATTTCTAATCAGAAAAAATAGTAACAACTAAACTAACTTCCTTTATCAGCAAAATCACGAATTCACCCATTCAAGTATCAAGATTCTTACATGAAACATTTGATCTCAGCCATACAAGTATCAAGATTCTTACATGAAACATTTGATCTCAGCCATACGCAAAGACTAAGATGGGAGTAAAAGGTCAGCTAATTTATTCCCATAAATTGAGAGAAAATCTTGATCCTGAGGGGCAAGGGGAAATTTCTCCACCATAACTCTCTGTTAAACACGAAGAATGATTTGACATCTGCTCCATTCCAGAATAGGTACCAGGATAGGCACCAGGGACGCTCTTGAAGCTGGTGCTCCTTGAGTTCTGGCTACAACTACAGATCGTGCATGCATTGGCAACATCAGAATATGGCTCAGTAGGAACTGGATAAGAAAGGCGCTTCTTCACTAACCCGCTTCGCTCTCTCCCAGGCGTGGATGGCCTCTGCCTCGGTACACTCTGTGATCGAGCCCTAGCCTTGGCTGACTCCGTAGCAGCCATGTAGTTAGGCGTTGTGGGAGTTGCATTGTTTAAGTTTGGGGTTTGTGCAGCTGAATAACTTCTTTCTTCTTTCAGTAATCGAGGACTAACTGAACGCACTTGAATTGGCTTGGTTTTGCATGGTTGGGGCGTTGCAGTTGCACCTAGTGATTGCTGGAAATAGAGATTTTGTTGTGACCGGTGAAGTGGAGAAGCAACAGAGAGTTGCCTCTGCAGTTTTTGGTAATGACTTTGATTTTGAAGTTGGGATTTTTGTGTATTTGGTTTAGGAATGTCAATTTCTACATTCTTGATATGGTCTCTTCTCTCTGTCGAAACTCTGTAATTACTACCATTTTCCCATTGCTTGGTGGCCATCCACCGCTCGAGCCATTTTGTTCTCTCCTCTATTTCCTTTTCATCTCCAACTGAGGGATTCCTGCGAGACCTCCATATCTTCATATGGAAATATAGAAAATATTCAGTAGATTAATAAGTTGATATATTTTTCCAAAACCAAGAAAAGCTATAGAGTGATCACTAACCTGGTTAGAGAAAGCATAAGCAAGTGATTTTTCGCGTTTCATTGCAGCGTCTTTTCTGCTCTGGAAATCTTCCCAATCATCTAGAGTACGACTTACATTGTTGGACTGTAAAAACAGAACAGTTAGTTAAGATAAAGATTTGATCTGCTCCTACAGAGATAACCATAGAAATTGCTGTAAATAGCATGGAACTTACCATTGACTTCCTATTTTTGATATCCTGAAGATTTGTACACTCCCAAAAATTGTTTGTTTCAGCAAACATAGATTTTCTGCTGCCCTCATGCGAAAGCCTTGCTCGTTGATCACGCACCTTATCTTGAGCTCGAACCAAAGCTTGTATGCATTTGAGTGTTAACTTGGCTTGATTTCTAACGTTCTGTCCTCTCACTAAAGCTTGCAGCTTCACTAGCCCTTTAAGTGCGCGCAAAGCTCTCCTTGCCTTAAGATAAACAGATTGCTTAGCAATGTAGTAAACCTAATTGTCTTTAAATACACTGTAAATGTCATGCATGTATGTATAATGTGTTAATTACCAAGTACCCTCTGAAAGCAGTTTGAATGATTGTAGCAGCACAGTGTTCTCTGGCATAACCGGAAGGCCTAGTAAGCCTGACAATGTCCACCGCTGCTTGGGCTGTTGCCACTGCAGCTTCAGCAGCTGCCGCAGTAGCTGCTGCAACTGCATATGCATGCCGCTGCTCAGCAGCCAAAACAGGAATCATTGGTTTAGTTGTGGAAGTATTTGTTGCTACTTTAGCTTCACATTGTTGTACATCATTATTAGGCTTCCGGAAAGGCCATCTTCTTTTCTCCCTTTTCTGCACATATATATGCAAAGACCGATTTACTCATCAATGAAGAAAATTTTGCTAGAAACATACATAAACAAATGACAGTATATAATATTGTTACCTTTTCTTCTTCTTCATGTTCATATTCATTTCTCTTCCTGTTAAAGGCTCTTTTCACTAATGTCAACCAAGAGGTACCACTTTTCTTTCCCATGGAGAAGTACAAGCTAAAAAACTAGAAAGGGATTCATAGCTAAACTACAATATATGCATGCATGGTGTCTTAATTTGATACCTTCACCTTTTGTGACTGTAAATAAGAGACGGAAGAAAGAAGAAGAGAAAGTAATGTACATGTGTGAAGAATCTACAAGGTACGAGCTCCAATATATCTGCAAATATTAAGCATGGGTTGCTGTTAATTTTGCTAGTGGCATAAGAAAAAAAAAAAGAAAAGAAAAGAAAACAACTGACAGTACTGTCAAAAACTTTGTAATTTGTACAAGAAATTGTTGCAGAAGATGACATGAGAGGAAGAGAGACTGCAGTTTTTAATGTTGAAAAAAGAATCCAAAGTTTGTTGAATTGAAGATATAGTGCCGAAGCTTTTTGATCGATCCAGTTTTCATTCTGATATTTAATAATTTAACTGACCAAACCCATTTGGGTTTCACGTGTTATGATCAGCAGCTACCAGACAAATATGAGATTAAATTCATGTAAGGTTTTATATAGTTGAATTTACCTCGAAGACCAAAATTGAAAACTTAAAGACTGTTGCTTTGAAGAGGAATCCTGTTTCTGCTTTCTGGGTAGCTGAGAAGAGTTGGCTGGCTTCATTTCCCCGTAGCTGGTCAAAACTGTGTCGATTCTCCGTTCTACTTTCCAATAACGATTCTTGTCTGCAATATGAATTAATATAATATATAAAATGTTATTAAGCTATCGTTGCAGCAAAAAACAGAAAACGATTTCTTATTCCAAGCTGAATATTATTTTATAAATATAATATTTACTTCTGTTTCTGCAAAATTAATTTTGTGTTCGCCAATTTCCAGGCAGTGATGTTATTAATCCTTCGGCTTGGCATCAGACTTTGCCTGTACTTGCAGAGAAATCCGACCAGCGAACACTCAATTATTGGGCTGTAAATGGGCCAGTTTAATGTGACTCAGGCCCACAAATGGACCAAGTTACGCACCCTAGGGACCAGCGCGGCAGGAGCGTCAGTGACGCAACATAAACTTACCACTAGTAAGTTTATCACAACCCGAATTCACTCACCATGAGGCTCCACGTGGCACAGCATTTAATTTGAATTAAATTTTAGCGCCCAAACCTCGAGTGCCAGAACAGTTCCCATAAAGCTTTTGAAAATTGTATGAACTAAAATCTGACATGTTAATGACACTTCATAATTAATTGATAATATTAATATCAATTTAAAAATTAAAATTTCCCACCTCCATAAAAAGTCTTTTCTCTTATTTCTTCAACCTCTCTCTGTTAAATTTTCAAAACCAGACAAAGACAAATCTACAAAATGGGTTGTGTTTCATCAAATTTGCTGAATCAAGAAGACGAATTCACTCAACTCGGTAGCTCAGCGCTGAGTCAACACATTGTCTCACTCACTTCCACCACATATGGCCTTCTCAATCTTGACCCGCCGTCGCCTCAGCCGACCGCCACCACTCCGCCGACCCCACCAACGAGGTTTACCCTCGGCTCCATTTTCCCCAGCCCACTAACAGAACCAAAACCCCTCCGGTCCGACCCAGAAGTCATTAACTCCTGGGAACTCATGTCCGGTTTGGACACTGACAGCAGTTTCCGTTTCTGTCCGAAGATCAAAGGCCAAACGAAAGAAAATTCAAACCCCAATCTGATCAAAAAGGACGAGGATTCCAGTGTTCTGCGGCCGCTTCAAAAGAATAATGGTCTTAGAGTTTGCAAGAGCAAGAACGTTCTGGATAAGTTTGAGAGATTATGCCCACCAAATGGGGAAAACAAGGTGGTGATTTACACCACGACTTTGAGAGGAATTCGGAAAACATTCGAAGCTTGCAATGCGGTGAAGTCAGTGACGGAAAATTTTGGTGTAGTGGTTTGCGAGAGAGATATTTCAATGGATCGAGGATTCAAGGAAGAGTTGAGGGAATTGATGAAGAATAAAGAAAGAGAAGAAATTGTGCCGCCAAGAGTGTTTGTGAAAGGCAGATACGTGGGCGGGGCGGAAGAGACTTTGAGAATGGTCGAAGAAGGATGGTTCAGCGAATTGATTGAAGGAATTCCGAAGAGAAAAATGAAGGGAATATGTGAAGGGTGTGGAGATGTGAGGTTTTTGCCTTGTTTCCGGTGCAATGGAAGCTGTAAAATGGTGATGAATGTGAAGGAAGACACGGAGCAGCAGCAGGGGAAAAGTGTTGTGGTGAGATGTCCCGAATGTAATGAAAATGGGTTAGTTCTTTGCCCTATTTGTAGCTAAATATTTCTATTAGTATGTGTTCCTGTTTATGGATGTTTTAACTATATATTATCATAGTAAGAAATATCAGTTTACTTGTTTGAATATGTATTCAAATTGATAAAACCTGTTATATTTCTCTCTCCAAGTTGAATTGAAGATATAGTGCTGAATTGTGCAATATGTTTCTGGGTTGCATTTGATAATATAGATTGCCAATGCCATTTACGATCACAATGTATGCTTTAATCAAATGTTCATGCGGAGCATAATATATAAGAATGTGCTTATTACACTTACAAAAAAATTTGGATTTATACCGGTGATGACTGCTGATTAGCTATGACAATCTGTGGTGAATAATGTTCATGTTCTAAGAGTAGATATCATAGTGCTAGAAAGACTATTTTTCGTTGCTTGAGAGGAGACAATTGTGACAAAAAACAGGTTTGAGAGGTCAGTCTTGTCATAATTGCACTGCCAATGTTTGTAAAATCATTTTCTATAGGTGATTAATATGGAAGTTCATGCTCAAGGGGTGTTTATAGCTAAACATAAGACAAAAATCTTTGATTTTTAAACTCTAGAATTGTGAATACTAGGATCACTAGATCATAAGTTTACTGATTCAGATTTTTCAGTTTATAGTTGTTCAAGTTATTTCCTTTGGATTATGGCATGGGTTATGTGCTTAAAAGATGTAGAGAAAATATCTGCAAGTATATATGGTCACTTCATGAGTTGCCAAACTTTTCATTTTCTGAGATAAATTGGTTTTTCTCCAAGTGCTGAGAGTCCCGGGTTTCATTTGTAATCTTTAGCACCATTGAGGGCTGATTCTGTTTGCTTGTGACTAATCTTGATTCATGATAGTCATTCTGAAATCTGAATCAAATGAAGGACTGATCTTATGTAGTCAAGAATGTTAAGACAACTTATGTATGAAAGTAGTCAATCTACAAAGACAGATGAATCTCTGTGCACAGCCGTGGATTTAGCTTAATTCAGTGAAGTTGGTTTTAGTCTATTATAAGTACTTTTCACAAAGTCCATCCAGAAACCAGCCTTGAGCCTTGAGCCTTGAGCATGAGAAGGCCGCCTGGGTAAAAAAGATTCTGTTATGAGATTTCTTCTCGAGTGAATCAGATTTCGGGAAGGTACTTGGTTAAAACATTTATAGTTAGATTGACATGCACTGAGAAAACTTAAAATTCTATTTGTCTCCCATCTTTATCTAGAAATGCCTCAAAAATGCACACATCAATGTATGTTCTTGTTTACAAACATTACAGCTAAATGTCAAAGTAGAAAGAATTTGGATGTACCATTTTGAAGCTCAGAAGTAGAATTGCTGTTGCATCCTTTTTTTTTTAACAGTCAACACCCCTTTTTATTTCTTTTCAGAAAACATTTTCCCGATTGTTGGGCTTCCTTCAACTTCATTCAGTTTTCAAAAAATGATAGGCCCATGGGCACTACTACGTCAACGTTTTGCAGCCCAAATCAGGCCACGACAAAAATATTCCCCATCATAGTTAGTTAAATTTCACTTCATTGTTAATAGTTTTGAATCAGTATAAACAGCAATTCCAAAAGGCTTCAACCTGAAAAAAGCAGAGAAAAAGAAAAAGTGTCTTCTTGACTTTTGTTTAATGTCTAGTTAAAAAACAATTTTCATTACCTCATTTTTCAACAATTGGGTTTAACTTCGCAACTCAAAACTCTTGTCAATTTATACACAAACACTCATAATAATTATGGTAATATTCTCACAGATGTTACTTCCCTCCTTATATTTTGGTCCCACGTACCTAACTTAACAATATATCAACTCTATCGAATTAAAGAAAGAATCCCACATCAGTTTCTCCCAACAAATTAATTAAAATAAAAACGTGGCTATTATCTTATTTCACAAATAAACACCAGTACACTATCCATAAGTCATTAGTGTAATCGCAGGGTTTGGTTCAAATTTAATTAATTTAAATACCGAAATTACGATGTGTGATTGACACAATCAAATTAAAAGAAAAATATGATCTTATCTTCGTAACATATACGTTATAATCATAACTTCACAAGACCTAAAATATATAAATTAGGGTTAATAATTTCTCTCTTGACCTTTTTTGTGGGGCTGTCGGTAAACCCCCCCGAGTTTTTGTTAGACCCACCATTTTCATTTTCATGCGACTGGTTGCTATTGCTACAATTTCACTTTAGTCAACAAGTTTGAAGCTGTAATATCAAAATTTCTCAAAATTTTATCTTTTATCTCACTTTAGTCCTTAGATAGATGACGTATATATATGTATGTGTATATATATATATAGAGAGAGAGAGAGACTGAGAGAAGGATAATAAAATAATTACATGAGACCCCCCGATAAAAGGTTAAACAATGTGAAATTATGAGTAAAAGAAATGTGTTTTTTTTTTCTTTTTATCCAAATTTAACAAAGGAGATTAATAAAATAAAATGAAGTTGAATATAATTTTATAAAAGGTTAAGGACTAAGATAAAATTCTCTCTAATGTCTTTTTTTATGGCATCCAATATCCGAGTATGAATGAATATCCTCACCAGTCACCAAACTAAAATTTCAAAAAATAAAAATGATAGAAATTTATGGTTGATTGCACCTACTGGTCTAAGAAGAAAGTGTTAAACGGCTTTTTAATATATATATATATATATATATATATATATATATATATATATATATATATATATATGTTAAGAATTTGATTGGTTGGAGACATGTATGTGCTTCAACTATAATATTTCAAAGTTTTCAACGACAAAATTTGTGCATTTTGAACACAATGCCTGGCGTGAATTTTATTAATAATTATATATATATATATATATATATATAAAATTTGTACCTTATTGTGGACATACACACAACACATGCACACACATATATATCTATTATACTTTCATTATATGTTTGTGGACGACAATGATACTGCTTTAACATATTGCTCACTTTAAATTTTTCAGACAACTAGACGCAAATTATATGTTTCCTAGTATTTAATATACATACATATATATATACGTGTGTACACACATGAAACAAAGGTACTTCGAATCAATAAGGCTTGCGTTTGTTTTCTTGTTACATACCCCGAAAGGGAGAAAAATAATTAAAATTCAGGAACTATTTACAAATTAGATATAGTTTTCATCGTAATTTGAAACGTTGTAATTCTTTAAAATTTGTGAATTAGAAATTCAGAAGCTATCAATTTCAAATGCAGTTGGTGATGGAAGATAGACACCCACTAACATAATATCAATTAAAACTTTTACACACACACATAAATATATATATATATATATATATATATATATATAATTAGAGGCCGCCTTTTTTACTAAATGTCTTAACTTAATTGATAAAGAAGGTAACAGCAATCTTATCTCATATATTAATTAAATTCAACATATATATATAAAAGATTGTGGGTACTCTACCCTATATGTAGCTAGGCAGATAGGGAATTTGGTGACATTCCTTTTTCCCATCAAAATATTAATCACTACTTTCTTCCAATTGATCAGCTATCATTACCACGCGAGACATTTATTTGTGTGGTCCTTATTACTAATCTTTCCCACAACCTCCCTACCGTATTAATGTACAAAAATAATTGGATATTAATTTCTTCCAAATGGCGATCGAGTTTCATATAATTGAATTATTTTGTTAGGTCTCGTATCATTATTATTATTAATTTGTATGACGTCCAATATTTAACATATATATATTAAACTATACGCTGTATTAAAGTGTACTGAATTAATGCAATTTGACATAAAGCAATTTTAGATCAAACAAATCCATTTGTGGACAACCAAATTAAACATATGCACTCAAGATCACTTAATATATATGAAAGAGAGAACTCAACTCACAAAAGCGCATCTAATATTATCACAAAATTTAATTAATTATAATAATAAGAATTCGTTTGTGCTTCGAAATCAAGTGAAACGTTTGATAAATACTACTCACGTTAATTTACACTAAATCTTAATTAAGTATATTATATTGGGTTCTAATGAATTAATTATTTGAGTATTTTCTTCTCGAGTTATTAATTGTCAGTTGATTACGGCTAGCTAACTAATTATAAATATATGTATATACAAATTAAGTCGTGAGAAATTTGAAAGTTGAACAGCCGCAATTCAGAGCCTTATCTTTTTTTCTCCGGCGCTTAGTTCATTCATTAATGCTATTAAAGGGCAGTTGGCCGGCTATTTTAGCTAACATGCATGTCTTTTTTAATACATATATATTAACGAGATTCAGAAATATTTTCATAATTCCTCATGACATTAAAGCCAACCTTTTAGGACTTTGTGAAAGTTGCTGGTCGATTATAGTCGTCATATTTTAGTAAATGGGTTTAGAGTTGGCAACTTCTTTAATTAATTAATTAACTCCATCTCTTATGTATTAATTCTTAGTTTCCGGGCCTGATTTATTTGATGTTCTAATTGCAATCTTCTTTTGTCTCTGCTGCATTTTGACTGTCGTCTGGTGAATTTTCATTTACCTACAACTAATGATGTCATTATTTAAATCATTCACCAAACAAGTAAATGTAAAAACGATATTCTTAAAAAAAAAGAAAAAAAAAAACAAATTCATTTTTAAAAAATTAATACTTTAATTAACGCACTTGCAAAATTATAACAGAAGCACAGTAATATATAGCATATCAATCCGAGCCTTAATCACCTGTAGGCTGTACCTAATCTCTTTGGTTGTATCCTATAAATCAATTGTCAAACATTCAGAATTAGCCGATGATTTTAGCCGTACGTTTCATCAATTTACGCTATGAATTGAGGATTATGGGTAAAGAAAGCACAACACGAAAAGTTATTCTTGGGTACAAATTGACAACTCACAGTCGCTAACAATATTTAATATTTCTATTAATGAATTAATTGCTTTAAACGTATGTATGAATTATGATGATAATATGATCGAAAATTATGCTTCTTAATCACACTAATAATATAATAAAGAAGTGAGGTGCATGTGCAAATATATACATATATATATAAAGGAGAATTTGCGTAATTAGACGGCTCTTGACATTAATCATGGCGCAAGAAAACCAACAAAATTGACATTATTTTGTATGCAAGCATGACAACAATTTAATTTCTTGTTTATGTATATATGTTTTATGTATATGTTAAAAACAGTTGGCTCTCATGATATCAACGTCTTTGGTTGAGTTTCGTTACAACAGTTAACAAATGCACAGTCAATAAATTAATTTTGAAAGCGATAATTGATCATATTTGATTATTAACGTCTCTAGTCAGCATTTTGTCATCTTAGATGGAACTATTACCATATTCGTCAAATTGTTTACAACCATTTCTTCTTCCCTAAAAGTCCTTTTCGATTTGTGGGGAAACTTCATCTAGTTAATTTTCGAGCTTGTGATATTGCAAACACTGCAGCCATATATCGACATGATCATTTGGGTACATTAATTAATTAATCCCTGTTCTAGTTTGTCAAAAAGGAGCTGCCTATCATATTTCCCTTTTATTCTCTGTGCTTGTTGCTTTGGGAGACATTAATATATTGTACGTTCATTGTAATTTAGACCTACATACATTCACATATATACACACACTCATATATATATATATAGGTATAAATTATATTTGTATATTTCAATATACGACATATATATTCTCATTAACGATGGATAATACACTTTAATTAACCGGAGAGGTTGTGGCTAATTTCAAATTTTAGTACTACTAAGAATAATATATATATTTATACGTATAACATAAAATATATATAAATTAAATATGATACTAAATGTATATATCCTCTTACAGTTGACCCAACTAGTTTAGACACAAGGAGACAAATTGCACGTGGGTGCACCCACGTGCAGATAGTTGTTAGATAAAATATGATCCCTAGGTAGCCTAGTCCTAGAAGTGTCGATATATGTGGCATAACAACCTATAAACTTCCATGCTATATGTATATCGTAATATTGAAGTTGCTTTATTTATTAAAATATATGAAGACAATGGCGTGTCTGTGTATTAGTGATAAAAGAGAAATAGACTAGTACTAGTAGTATCCTAATGATGGATTCTCGATGGGAAATTACATACACACACACACACACACACATATATATATGTGTAATATATTGTCGTGTAGCAAATCTTTTTCCCATATCTTATCTCTGCGATAAAAAGTTAGTCAACTTTATTTCCCATGTCTATCTCCTCATACGTACGTTAGGTGAGACACCAAAATCTCACTCTTAATCTTCGACAACACAATAACAAATTGATTAAATGGAATGACCTCTTACCAATGTGTCCCAGCCAAGTGGGTATCCCTTATCATTATATATGCATGTGTTATGAGACCCCAGAATCTTACTTTAAAGTCAGCAATCTGCCATAATTAACTTCTCAAGCTTTTTCAATATGGTTAACGAAATAGGGTAAGACCTTAAGCAATTTGGTTATGATTACAGGTAGAAAGCTCTTGTCACGGCACCACCTAAGGCCAAAACGACGATATTGTTACTAAGGAAAATATAATTGTTGACAAATTATATGCCAACCCATCTCATTTATTTATGCAAATTAATACACGTATATTATATATATCTCTGTCACAAATTATATACCTAGACTTCCGGAGCTTCTTCTCTATGTATGCTGCTTGCTGTTATACCGACAGGTGGCATAATGGATCTGATGATGATGGGGATGATGCTGATTTAGTGAAGCTGCTCCATAGATCATTCTCGTTGCTATAGACTTGTGTAGAACCTTGATTTGATCTCTGTACTGCAGTATTTAGATGTGATATTTGTATGTCATCACTTGGACAAAGACTGCTGAAAACCGCGTTAGCCTCACTAAAGCATGATAATTGCTTTGATGTGTTATCTACTTGGCCATTAAGCTGCGATGCCACAAGCCTGTCGAGCGTAACCCAGTCATTTGGCCCAGTTTTGTTCTCCTGATGAACTGAGTTTGCAGGCTCAGTTTCCGTCAGTATATCATCAACCGACTGATAACATGATTTAAACATACGATCCTGATCAAATGGGGAATTACTGATTGGAATTGAAGGTAGAGTTGGACTGTCCAGCCTTGGAAGATGAATGAATCTTTCCTGCAGTAACTCGCAGAGGCTGTTGTTGTTATTTGCAGTCAGAAATCTCATGTTGTTGTTGTTGGTATTGTTGTTGGAGATGTTCATGTTGTTGTTTGATTCGTTCTCCATTTTGCAATTTCCTCCTCCCATGTAGAGAAGTATTTGATTGAGAACTGCGTCGTTGCTTGAACTAATCGTCTGCGACTTGGAATCCAGAGAAGTTGACGAGCTTTTAGGGCTCTCTAGGGTTTTCTGATAATTCTTCTTTCTGAATACCCGGCAAACCACCCAACCATCTTCAGGAATGGATTCTCCCATGGAATTGGACTGTTTAATTTGATCAAAGAGTGAGGAATTAGGAAATTATTATAAAAGCATATATATATATATATATATTATATGTATAATTTAAAGAGACGGAAGTCTCTTACATTTATATCGTGGCTGCTTTCATCGAGTCTGTACTCGTGCATAATCCAGTCAGATTTCTGTCCATGCGGAGCTCTTCCTTTGTAGAATACAAGAGTCTTCCTCAACCCAATTCTTCTAAATCCACTATAAATGATCTTGTCCCGGCCGGTGGCCTTCCAGAATCCGGCCGCCGTCGCACGGTTTGTTCTAGTCCCGGTGGGATATTTCTTATCCTTGTGACTGAAAAAGTACCAATCGTTCTGCGGCGTAGATCCTATTTTGCACTTGTCTACAAAATCAAAATGCAAATGCAAGAACAAACAGTCGGTGAAATTCCTCTATCAAACAGAAATTTAGTAAAGGGCTAGAATTTAATTAATTTTACCTTGAATGTCCCATGGTTCAAGCTTGTTAAGATCAACCTCGCGAATAACATCGAGGTCAATCTTCTCATACGCCACCTTCTTCCTGAGATAGTAATGAAGAAGCTCTTCCTCGGTGGGATGAAATCGAAAACCGGGAGGAACTTGAGACTGACCGTTAATGGATAGATTCATATCTTCTTGCATTATGATCGAAGCACTTCAAATAAAGAAAACAGAAAGGAAATTAAATACACAAACAAAGAGTTAACTAAGTGTAGTAGGGGGGATGATGGTGTGCGTAAATGCAGTAGTGAATGATAATTTATAATGGAGTTAGGAGAAAGAAGAATGAATGGTCCAAAAATATATATGCATGAAAATTGAAAAGAAATGGGTATCATGGACATTAGTGTACTTAGGAATGGGGCCTAAACTTTCGAGAAGAGCCAACCACCTAAAACTGAAGACTAAAGAGAGAAAAGAAGGTAGGGTTATGAAATGGGACCCACAATATAGGTACTCACCGTGGGGTCCTCCACAATATATATATATATATATATATATATATATATATATATATATATATATATATATATATATCAAAGTGTTGATAGCTGGGGGCAGGCCTACATCTCAACTATGACCTTCGAACTTAATATCTATTTGAAAACCACCTCTAAAACCACCAATATCTCCAAAGAATTTAAAATTTTAAAAATAAAATGGAAATTATAATTTTTCTTTTGTTAAAGTAATTGTAAGAAAATTACATCACACACACACACACACACATATTCTCCTTCTCTCTTTCTCCTCTCTTGTCTCTGGTTTTACTTGTGCAACCACCTTAAACGACAAGAAAAGAGAGATGATGGGGTCGGAGGCACTGAGCTTTCAGTAGGGCCATGGCTACCACAACAAAAATTAGTTGCCATCAAACATATCGTGCCATTTCCCTTCCTCGCTCTCTCTGTGCCTGGAGCGCAGCGATCGCCGATCGAGCTAGAGCTAGAGCTAGAGCTAGAGCTAGGCTTACCCGGCCCTCTCTAATTAATTACCTCTTAATTTGCTGCTCTAATTGATTTCACTTTTTATGATTTTACATGGAAAACTAAATCTCTCATACGACAGTACACACAATCACATATAGTACTTGTATGCATGGGAACTTCACTTTTGTCATTGCCGATGCCAGAAATTAATTAAAACAACTGGATTATCTTAAATGATTTCAAATTCGGTAAATTGATGAATCTTCCTAAAACATTAATGCACATGATTACCTCGCTAAAAGGAAAAACAGTTCTGTAAAAGGTAATAAAATTGTTGGGGTGGTAATAGCCGGCTATATATATAGCGGCTAGCTAGGTTTTTCCTTTAACAAATTATATCAATTAATTAATTAATATATATATATATAAATACTATATTACATATCTTATCATGGACTAAAAGTTCCATGCTTTGCGCTCAATGAATGCAAATATGAAATAGAATAACATACGTATGCTACCTTTTATATATTTATTTATTTATTTATTTATATTATAAGGTTTCCAACACAATTCTGACAACCGATGATCACTCGAATGAATTAAAAGTCATCTTCTGTTTCTTTCTAACACAGTGCATTGTTGCATATATTGAATAGCAGACAACTCCATTTAGAAAAACCAACATTTTCATTTATGTCCGGCGCCCTTAATTGCTTCTTCTTTTGAAGTTGGGCGAAACAAATAATTTCTTCTTTTAGTATCGTTATTTTGAGACACGATTATTTCCAACTTCATTCTTTGTTTTAATTATTATGAAATGTAAATTTTAGATACATTCTTAATTACCATGTAACGTCAAAAATTTAACGAATAATAATAAAAAAAATTCATCTTATTTTATATTTTTGACCATTGACTGTAAAGTCAATTATGTATTGCAGAGAAACCCATATACATACATACATACATACATAGTAGCGATGGTATTTTAAAAAAAATCGATAACTGGATGAATAAAAGAACTCCTAACTATTTTTCAACCAGATATATAATTAGTCGATGAAATAATTTATTGATCAACAATTAATCTAATAACAAGACAAATTCTTTGAAGACTGATTACTTCAATTATCTACTAACAAAATTATTGAAACATATATGCATGAAAATGTTAGCTAGCTAGCTAGCTAGCTTAGCTATGTGGTTCGAATTATCGAATGATCTCCTTTTCTTTTGTCTTGTAAAACATTCATATATTTATATATTCTGTGTTAAACAATTTAAATTAAAGATAAAAGAAAATTACTAAAAGATCCTGAAGCCAACTCTGTTGAATTAATTATTATTCAGAGGTCGGCAGATAAAGATAGTAAATTAATCAATAATAAAGAACGTAATTACGTCATTAATATATATATATAGAGTGAGAGAGAGAGAGAGATGAGTAACAACCTAAGTCACTAAACTAAAATTTGTAAAGGTCCAAGTGGCCAAACCCAACAAATTAAATAATAATAATTTAAATAAGTTGATGAAGACGATGATTAATTTGAAGAAAATTAATGGTAGCCTAATAGACTTATACAAAATGTAATTATTTTTACCGACATACACTTTTGACAATAGTGCTGCTAATTGTTTTAATTAGCAATAGCTGGGGATATATACACACACACACACACACACACACACATATATATATATATATATATATATATATATATATATATATATATATTCCTTTCTCTCTCATGAATATTGCTTACATCTATCTGTCTATCTATATATAACGGTAGCACTAAACTAATAAAACATTACATGTGTTCTGTTATTGGGTTTTAATTTTGTTGTGTCTTAATTATAATCATGATCGTTATTCATCTAAATTCTATTCCCTAATCATGATTTTGGACTACAATTGACGGAGCAACAACTTCCTTTACTGACTTGCACTAAGACGTCTCATCTCTCCTTATCACCTTCAGTGTGTGTTGCTGTTGTTGGTTGTAGTTGCAATTCCGATTCCAATTTCTAATTTTTAATTGTTAATTTTATTTATACAAATTAACATGAGACTTTTATTATATTTTATATAATAATTTGTTTTCTTCTCCTTTTTGTAAAAAGAAATATTAAACATATATATATATATATATATATATATATTGACTTGTTTTTCATTCCTTTGGTATATATGAAAGCTCTTAAAAGTATAAATAAGACTCTGTAAACATAATTAACGATTATTATATCAGCTTTTATGTACAAAATCTTTAAAAGAAAAAGAAAGTCAATTTCTTTTAACGCGGCTATTTGATAGTTTTTGTTGCTAAATCCTTTTTAATTATGCAAGTAAAATGACGTGTATTATGACGGCACACACTTGTAGTAATACAATAGAGAGAGAATTGAATATGATTGGTGAATGATACACGAGATTAGTTAATTAAATAATTTAATTACAATAAAGTTATGGTATTGGTGGGTGATGTTGAAGTTTGCATGATAAGCAAACTTATTACGCCATGTAATTGTCAAACTAGGGCTTGTTGTGATGCAATATATCTATGTATATTTATAATTAATTAATCGTATTTTAATTTGGAGAGAAAGTAAAATTAGTTCATTAGCTGTAAGCATTAATTAAAGCATGTTTATCAAAATATGGTAATTAATGAATTTATTAATTAATGTTTTGACCAATGCTATTCGAATTCAATACATTTTACTTTCTGATTAAATATTAATGCATTACAGTATGGAACAGGGTGGCTTGTTAAAAGTCATGGTGACGACATGTCATACGTTAGTTTTTAATTCTTGTCGCATCATCGTATGCCCCGTCACATCATCAACTTCTACTTGGGCTTGGGCTCGGGCCCTTGCCTTGTTGAAGATCTCGTGTCTCGCCCAAAATCAATAATCATATTTTCTTTCTTAAATAAAAATATATGCATATATGTTTATTTTATATATAATTAGGAAATAAATGAACAGAAGAAATTAGTGAGGCCCCAGTTTAGATCCTGGATAAAAAAAAAAAAAAAAGCTTTCGATTAGAGATGATTTAACAACAACCAACACAGATTTTCCTGAAGCTGCTGCTTTGCTTGCTTGTATAATTAAAGTGTGACTGAAATTTTCTCTAATTAAGCGGCATCTTTTTAAAGCAGCTTTACATATATATATATATATACCCACACCCCCGCCCGTCAAAAATAAAGTTTGCCATTATAAGGCAATTATTATCTATCTAATTAATCATTTATTTTAATCACACATACACACATACACACACACACACATATATATATATAGAATGTGTTGCTTCTCCTACATATACAACGAACAATACAATATATATGCATTAATTCGTTCGTCACACGAAGATATATATATATATACTACTGTAAAACAATATTGTGAACGAATATTTCAATAGGAAGTTACCTTGCATCAGTTAAGAGGTTAATTTACATGTAAGAAAATAAAGAGGTTAATTCAAGAAAGTCGCGAAGGAACCAAATATATATGCTTGACATAAGGTTTCGTGTAGAAGTTCACATTTGGTTAAAAATAATTAATCCATGTTTTATTATAAGGTTGGTGGTTTCTAATATAATATATATATATATATATATATATTATTATTTAATTAGATTGGCCATTTTACCAGTCATAGAATCAATCTGACTTATCATAATTCATTGAATTTCTAATTCAAATGAAGAGGAGATTGTAACACTGCATGACAATGCCATCTCAACTCTATAATATCATATTAATTATTACATATATGTATGTCAATCTCTCTCTCTCTCTCTCTCTCTCTCTCTCTCTCTATATATATATATATATATATACATATACAATTTATGAGTAAAAGTTTATATTATAATGATCTGTTTTACATGCGGTGGTAGTACTGCTGAAAGAATTGAATGAGATTTATGATACATATGATTATGAATAATTAAAATATATTAAAATGAAACAAAAGTATTCAATATTCGTCGGGTATAGCATTAACTGGCAGGTACATATATATACATGGCCCTCGCTAGCTCATCGAAACTTTCCCAAAATATGCATGCATGCGTGCTTGCGTGATTTTATTTTATTTTTCCAATTTTTCTCTGCAAATTAATGTGCATGATACATTGACAGTGGACAAACAGCTAGCTAGATATGCAACCAAAGCTTTTTTTAACATAAATAAATGCGAATGAACCAGTAGTGGTGGGTACGCACACATTAATTAATTAATAAATAATGAAGACGCTAAACAAACAACTTTTCAAACACTCGTCTATATATATATATATATATATATATATATATATATATATATGTAACGAATTTCTTTTCCAATGGATATATATATATATATAGAAATTAAAAATCGATTTGGTGTACACATGGGGCATACTTTTAATTTGTGCTTTACTTTTCAGCAATAATTTGTTAATAAATAGCTAAACTCATGGTAGTGAAAGAAAACGAAAGTTACATATATATTGAGATTTCAGAAGCGGCTCCAACCTAACCAATTCTGCACGTGTTAAATGAATGCAATATGCATTGCATATTTATACATAGCTCCTTAATTTTGGTTGTTTAAAACTGGGATTTGGTACGACATCTACTAGTCACCGTAGCTCCTTGCAAGCTAGCGCCTAGCGGCTGCAATTGTTGTTGATGATTAGCTTTTTAACGATGCTCTAAAGTCTAAATTGGCTTCCCACTGCCCACTGCCCACTGCCCAACCACCAACAACCCAAACCAAAAAAAAAAATCTGTAATCTTTTATCGTGCTTTAATAAGGCAGGTGACGGAAAAAGGTGGTTGCCCAGCCCTTCTTTTGGTTTTCTATATAATAATATTACAACACAAACTTTATATTATATATATGATGATATTATCTCACAATTATTATTTTAAATTTGCATATAAATTAAAATTTTATATAAATTATTTTTAACGCACATAAATTAATAATAATAATAATAATAATAATAATCCTTTAGTCCATTTAAAAATTTGGGGCCGAATTGGATGGGCCAGATGACTAGGTAGGCAGCCCCAGCCCAGCCCATTGTCTAAAATGAGGGCTGCCTTCTGTCTTTTTGCTTTGCTGGGCTCAAACCCAAATCCAAATTTAGGCGAAACATTTGTATTCCTATGTGCATCAGATGAGAGTCAGGTCAAGAATGCGCAGGATCCGGATGGCCCCGTCAGTAGCAGAACATGGTCGGGTGAAAGATGACTGCTGTGCTGCCTAGACTAGACATAGAAAATACGATCTACTAGTGGTAGTGGATTGCGTTTTTAAATTTTAATTTATAGGAATCCAAGCTCAGTTACAGTCACAGAAAACAACACTCGAGACATTGCAACTCAACTGTCACAAATCCAACAATTAATACTCTTTTTAAGTCTTTTACATATAGCAGCTTCCTCCAATATATATATATATATAATTGTCAAAAGAGTGGTAGTAATATCTCTTTGCTTTTCTTTTGAATATATAGTTAGAGCATGAACTATTAAAAGACTATGAGTTGTAATTAATTCCACTACATATCTAACGAAAAATCTTTCTTAGAAGAAGCATTTCTGCTGCTGCTCGAGAGACTCCATTGATCCGAAAACGCAGCAGACGATGCAGATGCAGAAGATGAAATCCCATTTCCACATTTTGCAACTGTTCTCACACTTTCAATCAACTCCTGCGTACGACCTTCCTGTGATAATATCTCCAGCAATTGCTCCGGACTGATCACCAGCTTCACTTTCCAAAACCCAACATTACCGGCACCGCTTTTGTTGTTGTATCTGTTGCTGGAAAACACTTCTGTATACGATCTCTTCAACGTTCCTTGATAATCAAACGACATTCTGTAAGATGTAACCAGTGATGTAGGTATGCTGTTTGATCTTACATGTCCTTCTCGGACAATTTGCCTGCGGTCCGAATCTGCTTTGACGTAATTATTGCCACGCAGTGGGAGTAAATAGTATGATTTTCCTGCTGCAAGTTCGTCGTCATTAGAAAGCGGTTTCCAGAAAAGATCGTGGCTTGGAAATAAGGCGTGGCCTGGAAATTCCTCTGTGATGCATGCGGCAGTGATTGGCGGGTAAAACTCCATGATTCCGCCGTTCGATGTGATAACTTTGATTGGTCCGTCGACTTCTCCCAAGCCTCCGAAAATGCAGTTTCCCATCTTGGGATTCTTGTATTCTATGTATGGTTTCGATTTGGAGAGTAGTATATATTAAAAAGGAAAGGGAGGGAAATGAAGCAATTTGGTGAGAAATATATATTATATATATATATATATAATCGTCGGTGGGATTTTTCTTTAGGGCTTCCTCACAACAAAGAGAAATATTAAAGAATTAATTGTGACCACTACCTGCAATTCTCCGAATATATATATATATATATATATATATATATATATATATATCGTCATCTTTAAAATGTAAATTTGACAAAAATAAATATTACCTTTTTTCTTTTTTTTGAAAATGCGAACATTCGCACCTGAAAAAATGTACATATATAATACATGTCTGTATAGTGTGAAAATGAAGTGGTCCGTCCAACTATTTTATTTATTTGCACACACGGAAAAACATGTTCATGTTCTCTTCTATATTTGGCAACAATACATGGATACAAAACTAGTATACTCTTAGATCTAATGGGAAAAAATAGAATTTAAAAAAAGGGGGGAAGGGAATGTTTTTGGGGTCCATCATTGAGGATGGAGAATCAAGGGTTTTGATTTAAAGAAGGCAGAGACCAGTCAATTTTCGGAAACAATTCCCCGGTCAATGGTACAGCAATGGTGGATGAGAGCATCTTAATTTAATGCTTTAACTTTTATTTTTTTTTCGGTGGTAATGTCTCTTTCTGAAACTGGGTTGGTCCTACGTTTTGACAGACAGTTCTAGAGAAATAAAAGTGAAAGATTATGTAATTATCTCCCCAATCTTGGATTCATCACAGGAGAATCGGCAGGATTGGGTGAGTAATTTTAGGGCTGTTTTCTGGTTCAAATGAGTAAGCCATTGGAATATGCATACTTTGCTTTGCTTTTCTTTTGATAAAGGGCCAAAGTGCAAGGCTTTGGATCAATTTGTGGGGACCAAAAGTTGATTAATCATTTGCAACTATCAACTATATGATGATTTTTTTTATTATTATTTACTCTCGCAAATAATTAGAGGGAGCACTCCAACACAAAAAGGGGGGAGGGGGGAGAGCTCCAACCAAGAAATGAGATTATCACTTGAATTGGTCTAAATAATTTAACATATGCTGGCATAAATTAAACTGTCAATATATACACCCATATAAAAGAAATAAAATAAAATCTTGTAGAGATGCATGGAGGTTGTACCACATGCAATAAGGTAATGATAAACAATTCAGCTTCTTAACAGAACAGCGGCTTCAGAAAAAACAAAAGCTAGTGGGAAAAAACACGGAAACTCTGGGAAAGGGCCGTCGGTCGCACTTTTTTGAGAATTTCTTTTTTGGACAACAATCTAAGCAGTTTGTGAAAGAGTAATATATTACCTATACAAAATTTTGTAATCATATTTTTGCCAATAACAGTAATCGAACAACGTTATACCGTATTGAGACTGCATAATCTTCTAGCACTGGCCTACTTTTACAAGAACATCTCGTCATTGACAACATAAAAATTGAGAATTAAAAACTACCAGCTTTGTACGTACAATATTTCTTGTAAATTGATGACCCCGACTACTTTTAACCCTTTTAATTTGCATCATACGAATAGCTCTATGTATGTCATATATATATATATATATATATATATATATATGTATATATATATATATGAGAGAATAATAGTGTTCTTTTCCCCGAATTGAATTCTAACACTTACGTCAAAGATTTGCTGGTTCAGTCCGAAAACCTACAACCTCACAATTGGGAAGATGGAGGTAGAGAATATCGACAAATGAAACGTTAAAAATTCTCAAGCGACATAATAAGAAAATAAGTTGCAATTACCAAATCCACCAAGATAGTATATAATAAAACCCACATGAATTTCTCATTATCTCTTCGTTTTAAACAAAAGTGGGTAAAAGCAATAATTGCCAAAAAAATCCATAACATAGTAAAAGGAACAACATACCGCCTATGATTCAGTGCGTGCAACCATGCAAATGCGGATTTGCATCATTTAGTTCCTAAGTAACTTATCTAGGTGAAACTCAAATACTAACTGATACCCTAAAAGCTCACTTGCACGATCTTCAAATTGTCAGTTGTTTGTACCAAGAAAAGTTCAGTTTTGAGACCAGCAACATCCACATAAACGAGCAATAATACATATAAATCTCTAAAGCCTCAAAAGTTCCATCCAACTCTATATTGCAACAATAAACAAAACATGACCCTATGATAACAAAGATCCCGGGCAATTAAGAAAACGTAAAAGGTTTACATAAAACAGACAGACCAGAGAATGAGAACATCTTTACATTGGTGTGTGTATGTATCTAAATATTTATATTCTGGTACTAGTCAGGAGCATCAAGATGATTCAGTGCATAGGAAGACGAGGAGCACGTGGCCGAACAGGTGTCTTTGATGGACTTACCCTGGTCATACAAAATGCCGATTAGGACTTTTGAAAGAAAAAATCAAAATCAAAATTCTTAATAAAGTAGAAAACAAGGGGAAAAAAATGGAACAGCTTGTAGTCTGACCTAATTGGCAATGAACCCAGAACCACCCCACTGCAGTTGAGAGCAGCAATTGCACTTTCAGCCTGCAGGAATAGAAGGGTTATGGATTTCTTTTGTACACCGTGCAGCGATTGAGCTTAGAGGACTAGCAAAAATTGACGTTAAAATTCATTCATAAGGTCTAAAAAACATTTCTAGCACTTGAAGAGCTTTTACGACCCTTATTTTTAAATTAAATGTATGTTCACTGAGTCAGAGAGTTCAACAAGAAGAAAATAAGTTCACAATAGCTCGGGACTTAATCCACTTTGCACACAATCTTGGCAATCATCAGTGAAAAGAATGTCTTAACATGCATGTTGCCACAGAAATGGGCTCATGCACTACATTTTACAACTTAAATGACAAAACATCACCTTGAAACACTTCCTTTTCACATGCATGTTGTTTGCTCTAAACTAAGCCAAAATAAACTAAAGCTAAAAATAACCAATCCATATCCTCATCTCTTAGCTAATTCCAAGTCCAAGAAATTTAGCTCTCAAAGTAAAGCTTAATTTACAGGAAACCACAAAAGAAGAAAACAAAAAAAGCACATTGAACAATTAATAGGATCAATAAATTTTACAGCAATTCTTCATATCAATGATTTAACTAGACCTAATTCACAGTGTTCAAAGAGCTGATAACATTAAAAAAGCCTGACAGACTTTGACCAAAAGTCAACCCGTTTAAATCTTGCTTGCAATCATAAGTTGCAAACACCTTATTTACATAGCAAGTCACAGATTGCTAGATTTCACGACCCTTTGCACGAACAAGGTTGAGAAAATATCAAGACCAAGGAGAAGCAACAAACAAGAGCACAAAAAAGGAAAATAAAATCAGAAGATCATAAAGAATAAGACGTGGCAATCACACTACAGAGATCTCAATCCATAATCCAAGATGCAGGATAGAGTTTCAGCAGCAAAATCAAAGCAAGTCTCACTTCAAGAGGAATGATATAGAAGATAAATGCCATATACTTCTCAGTCACCTCTAAGACATTTGCCTAGATAAAGCTTCAATTCTATGGCAAGATTACTTTGTTAACACAATCTTCCAGAAGGTACAACAGAATCAGTTTAGTATAATCAAAATTTATCAGGAAAAGAACGACCCTCAAGCCATGGATTGCCTGAGGTTTGTCCAAGGCCAAATCCACACCCAATTTTAGTAATACTGAAACATTATTTCTAAAGAAAAAACAACATGACAAGTTTCTATTATAGTTCTGCCCATGCAAATGGGGATTGATATATGAACATTACGCACTAAATGAAAGTCAAACATTGCTAAAGAGGAGGAGGTGGTCACTAAAAATATGTTAACGATGTCAGGCTATAATTAACGTTATTAAGCAATACACAACATCGCACATTGACATAAATCAAACTTAAAAAGAATGATTTATCTAAGATATAGGTCACAAGTCTTATTGGTTGGCAAAAGAACTAAACCAGGCCAATGCTGGCAAAAAAATTTGGTAGACCATTGTCTCGAAGTCACTGGTCAATGTCGAAGTCCCCCACAGCAACATAAAGTCAAGTACTCCTAAATATTCTATGGATTCCCACTCACAACTACTGATCCTTCAGAGGAAGGGTAACATTTTACCTCGAGCATGTGTCCCAGAAATATGCATCAAACCCAATGGAATAATCATGATTCACATTTCACCCTCTTGCCTCCATGCATAATTTTCTTAAAAGGAGCATCATAATGGCATCTTAATCCTGACTTCCACAGAGTTGACACCAGTTATAATGAATTTAAGCCACTTAGTACATTACCTTAATTACCAATCACCTAAAACCCTTCATTAACACAATAAATATTTCACTGAAAGTCCGTCAAGCCTACAATTGAATGTTTATGAAGACTATGACCATTCAGCATGCATAAACAAAGAGGGAGAAGTAGTTACCATGACAAACTCCACGAAAGCAATACGAGTGGAATGGTGGTAGTCTCCCAACAGCCTAAGGCGATAAACCTGCATCAGACAAGGCAAGCTCATTAAATACATTCCTGGACAAGTAGTGATGCAACATTTAGAAGGAAAGGAACTGTCCTGTTAACGATAGGTATAATCACAGACCTCTCCACAGACTGATTCAAAAAAGAGTTTAACATCGGCTTGAGTGACCTGCAGAGAACCAAACGTGTAGTAAATAAGAAGGATGTCACTGTCTGCAATCAGACCAGATTTATCATCCAAAAATATTCACCTTCTTATCAATATTTGTACAATAGATAGTTCTTGCACACATCTCGCGTTCATCTTCAGTCTGAAATCCAAATAAACATTGATAAACAGGAAGCACAAGTAAAAATTACAACAATGAGATAACAAATGATTAAACTACATTCATATTGCAGAAGTTTTGTTGACCAGGATTACTCACCCTAGGCAAAAATGTCGGGTTAACTGGAGCAATAGCGGTTTTGGAGGGCAAAACCCTGACAGGGTAGAATCCAAGCATTGTTCCCGCCAGACTCAAAGCAGCTCTTGCACCTTCTGCTTAACCAATATAAGCATAAGATAGTCCGTCTCCATGACTTACCAATAAACCCAAGAAATATTTATATGGTAACCAAAAAGACTAGTTAACAGCACCTTCATCAGTGAACTCGATAAAGGCAAAACGCAGCACAGAATTAGGATCACCACAAATACGGCAATCAACGACCTACATAGAGGGAAAGAATTATTTCAAAAATAAATTTATGCATTACTAGGATTGAGTTAAGATAATGAACAAGAACACCTCTACCTGCCCACAACTGACAAATAGGGCTGCAAGCTGCTCTTCAGTAACCTTAAGTCCCAAAAAAGGGCCAAAAAAAAACAATATATTAGTCTCTGTAGAAGTGTACATGTCAACCAACTAAAGGAAAGCAAATCAATGAATAACAGTTATAATGAATAACTCGCTCCCTTATATACCTGTTGATCAATGTCAGATACATACACTGTCCTCCTGATTATCTCTTCGCGCTGAGCCATACTAGTCCGGCTGTTCATTCTCCGTTTGCCTTGACCGAAGTTTTTCTTCTGAGTAAACCAAACGCATCAATGAATACCATGTACAAGAGAAACTTCTTGTTGAGATAAGGTATAAGGGAACAACTAAGTTTTTAATGGGTTTAGTAATTTCTCATTTGAGTAAACAACAACACTCACCAAAGTTAGACAGACAAAACACAAATGCATAACATACAAACAAATAACAATAATTTTTTTTCTCAGCCTCTTAACTTGATTTTCTTGGCAACCGAACAAAGATTCAAATGTTAGCCATCAAATACATCAAACACTGTAACCTCAATTTATCATCAATGAGACCAATAAATTAATTGCTTCACCTTGACTAGAGAACTTATCAGTCCTAGTAGTAATGAGACATTTTCAAGCTATAAAATCCATAAAAAAAAAAAAATCTATTTTTTTTTAAGAAATAAATTATTTTCGCTTCTAAGTTTACCAATCCAAATTACATTTAAATTCAGAAAATCATAAAGACTTAAAATATTATCGTACCCGTCGACTAGCGCCGTTTCTGCCGTTGTTGTTATGCAAAATTATCGAGTTGTTAGCAAAAACACCTCCGTTAAATCCATTAACTCCGTGATTATTGCCATTAGTTTTAGCAAGTGAAGGAGGCACAAATTCTTCGGCCATCGGATTCAGCTTCGAGAACAGTTCCTGTAACTCCCTCATATCACGCTTGAAATCATCCCCGCCGTCGGATCCATGATTGTTCTGGTTGTTACTTGCCACGTACAATCCCTGATCGTGCCGCATCACCATCGTCACCCCGTTTTGCTTCGACTGATCCTGACCGTTCGATGACGGCGGAGATGCTGATGATACAGTTGAATCTTGACTTGCCGATTCAACAACAGCCATGATTTGTAGTCCTTAGTTGACTGTCTCAAATTCGAAATCTATTGATCAAGAAATGGAAATAAGTTAAGCTAAAATTGTTTCCATTGATGAAGAACAAAAAAAAGCTAGAGATCAATACGGAGAAAACGAAACGAAATAAATTAAAAAAATAAATAAAAACCGAGAAACAACGCATAAACAGTAAAGTAAATAAAGAACAAAGAAAAAGTAAAACAAGAAAAAATAATTTAATTTCTTACAGCGAGTGAGTTCTTGCTTTTGTTTTTCTTGTTTTCTGTTAGTAATAATTTACAAGAGAAGAAACCGAAGACGATCTTCGGATGGAGAACTGTGGGATCTGCTTCACATCGTCCTAGAAATGGACCAAAGATTCATAGTTCTACTCATCTTCACATCAGCAACCATACATACATTTTACCTCACATGACATGATATAAATTTATGCATGTATATTATATTTATGTTATTACTGTACACGTGGCGGCTAATTACTGGAGTATATTAATGTGGATGGATGCGTATGTGTTATTGGAGATGTTATGAGTTTTTATTTTTTATTTTTATTTTGTTTTGTTTATTTATTATTACTATTATTATTATTATTATTATTATTATTATTATTATTATCATTTTTGGGGGTTCTTTTTGATAGCTGCTCGCTGCTACTACGCGCTGATTCGGATAGACGTAAACGGGAGTAGCTGCGAGGATAGTTTGGGAATTTAGGTTACACAGACAGTAGACGGTTCAGACTCATCTCACCTACCAACCAAATCACCTGGCCGTGTAGCGATCGCAGCGAGAACGGGGATAGATTCGGTATTTTAGTTAGGTTCTTGGGAATATGCCGGATTTTCATTCTTCCCTGTTTTTTTTTTCATATATATGTTTATATATATTTTTATTTGATTATAAGAATTGAGAAACAAATTTAGAAAACAAATAAAAATATCAAAGTGGATAAAGGAAATTAAAAATAAGAATTTTAACACATATCTAAGTTTGAGATTTTAATACTTAAATAAAAAAATTAAAAAAATGCACACTTACTTTCTCTAAATTATTAGTTTACCATCTATTTTTATTTAAATTATTATAATATCCTTGTTAGGTTTAAAATAAAATTTAAAAATTTTAATTTTAATCTATTTAATGTTTAAAATTATTAAAATAGTTACCAATAATTTTAATTGATATTTATTTAAAATTAAAAATTTAATTAATGATAATTTAATTTGATAATTTTAGTTTACATTTATTTAATATTTAATAAAATTAAGAATTTAATTAATGATAATTTTAATTTATATTTATTTAAAATTTATTCAAATTAAAATTTTAATTAATAATAATTTAATTAATTTTTATTCATGTGTCATATTTATTAAAATTTCAAATTCTAGTATGCAAAGCGGTTGTCTTTCTTACTTCTTTTTTTTTCGTAAATTCTCTGGTATTAACTATATTTTTTTTAATTTTTTATCAAACAACTCCATAACTTTATCAACATAATTATTCCTATAAAAACTTTTTATATAATATTTATGTCATATATATTCACATTAAATTCACGCTTCAATATTAATCATGTAACTCTTAAAATAAATTTAGACTTTCGAGTTTATAAAAAAACTTTAATAAAATTAAGTAACGATAGAAATTTGAAAAAAAAAATATCAATATAGGTAAATTACTAATTTTAAATAAATATAAATCAAAATTATCATTAATTAAAATTTTAATTATTTTAATTTTTTAAACATTAAATAAATTAAAATTGAATTTCTTAAATTTGACTTTAAAATAAATAAGGGTAGTAGAAATTAATAGTTAACTAATAGTTTATGGGAAATAAGTGTATCTTTCCTCAAACATTTTATTTAAGTGTTAAAATCTTAAATCTTATGGGAGGTATATATTAAAACCCTATTAAAAATATAACAAATGGATGCTAGTATTTTAAGAGATGTGGAATGTAACATTTGGTTGACTTATAAAATATACAACAATTGTGTTGGTCAATGAATTTTATTCCATAGTTACATACTTGCATGATAGTTTGGCTAGCGTAACGAAACGAGAATATGAACAAGTATATCATAATACCTTAAATAAATCTCATACTGATCTTTTCAAAAAAAAAAAAAAAATCTCATACTAATAAAATACGAAAGAGATACCAAATATATAAATTAGCATGCCCTAATTTTTAATAAACGCATTTAGGTTAAAAAGTTTGAAAATAAAATTATTTGCATAAAAATTGTAGATTATTTTATTAAATAAAATAAAATATTATTTTTCATTCCAATAATATTACTTATGCAAATAAAATTTTAGATTCAATTATAGTTTGATATTTTTATTAAATAGGCATGCTTCTTAATTAAATATAACAATATCATAATCAAGTAAGATCACACACACACATATATATATATACAATATTTTGAATTATAATATAAATTGTCATATTCAAAATAATGAGTTGATTTTTTTTTAATATGGTTAAAGTATGAATCATTTTGTTAAAAGAGAAATTGTGTACATATTTATTATAAATTAATCACATTTTCCTACTACTTTGTTTGAAAATTCACAAATTTGGTAGTCATTCAATTGACATTTTGATATAGAAACAATGACACGAACCACAAAAAATTTATTTATAAATCTTCTAAATTCATTTATAATTTTTCTGTTTAATTTGCTTATTTAATTGAATTAAATTTGTTTATGATATTTATTGTTAATCAAAGACTATAATGATTTGCTAGGGAATTTGGCAAATATAGATTGAATATCATAGAATGTTATTACATGAAATAGACAATATCCTTGCAACCATAGACAAAATATTAATTCAAACATACAATTTCCGTTGAGATAGGAGTGTTATTATTACTAGTGTAAAGAACCAAATAATAAACGTTACTGGTGATAAGGACAAGGGCTTTGAATTAAAAGCCCATGGGTACCTTTAAACGGGCCAGCAACCCGATACCGGTCGTGGGCTAGAACGCGATATTTTGGAGTCGAGCCCGAAACAACGTCATAGAGACGGACGCCAAACTCTTAACATAATTCCCTTTCAGTTCCGCCCATTTGTGGGCAAGCAGCAGTGGTCGTCTGTCTGTGTGCAGGTAGAGATCTCTTCGCGCATAAGCAAATCTTTCTCCTTATATCTCAATCAACGGAAATTTCAAGGTCGCCAGGTATTCATTCCTGGAACTCAATTTCGTTTCTTTTGGCAAGGATTGATACGATCGCTGTAAAATTAGCGTACTACAATGTGAATTAGGTTTAATGCTAGGATTGGAAAGGTTAGGTTTTGGAATTATTTTTATTTATTGTTTTTGCGAAAATTAGGGTGTAGAAAGTGAAGTAGATAGATATGAGAGGGAGGTCTCACCGTTTTCAGAGCGTAGACCCGCACGATGACTGGGTCGATGGCTCATGGACGGTGGATTGCGTTTGTGGAGTCACGTTTGATGATGGAGAAGAGATGGTGAATTGCGATGAGTGCGGCGTGTGGGTGCACACTCGGTGTTCTAAGTATGTCAAAGGTGAGGAATTGTTTGCATGTGATAAGTGCAAGAATAAGAATAATAGGAATAGTAGTCATAATGATAGTGAAGAGACTGAGGTTGCACAATTGTTAGTTGAGTTGCCGACTAAAACTGTGAGGTTGGAGAGTTCTTGTAATGGACACGCAAGGAGGCCGGTCAGGCTTTGGACTGAGATACCAATGGAAAGTAGGGTACATGTGCAAGGGATTCCAGGGGGGGAACCTGGATTGTTTAATGGTTTGTCGTCAGTTTTTACTCCAGAGTTGTGGAAGTGTACGGGGTATGTACCGAAGAAGTTTAATTTTCAATATAAGGAATTTCCTTGCTGGGATGAGAAGGAGGGTGGTGATAAGAAAGGGGAAGCAAATAACATTGAGAATGAGAATCCAGTTGATAAAGGGGCGGGTGTGTTGTTTTCTTTGTCAAAAGAGAGCGTGCTGGCAACCCCTGTGGCAGGTTTGGTTGGGATTAAAGGAAGAGATGAGGAAGGTGGATTTGAGAAGAGGGTATATTCAAAGGAGACAAAAAAGTGGGAGGGTGAGGGCGTAGATCTTAGGAGTTCACAGAATGGCATGAAGAAAGAGAGGACTTTGCTGAGGCCTGTCGTAATTCATTCAGGGAAGAGGAAGAAAGAAGATTTGGGGACTTCCAGAGATCGGAGTGGAAAGAAGAAAGCTAGAGGGTCTGAGAAGGAGGCGGATGAAAGGAAGAAAGGTTTACCTGCTTCTAGAACAGGTGATATTTTTTGCAATTATATGAATGCTTCTTACATGCATGCATGGTGTATACACTTGATCTCCTTTTTATTGTGCAATATGTTGTTTTTATTTCTAGTGGCTATCTTTTACTCTTACGGAATAATGTGAAAGGTGAGTCACATCTTGCTGTCTGACATGCGCTTGTTGACTCCAACTTTTTGTTTTTGCTTCATTCGTATTACTAGTGTTTAGACCCACCAGTGATGCAAAACCATTGGAATTTTATGAAGACAGAGGTCCGCAGTCTTCAAAGACTGACATTCAGAATATGAAGAACAAGAATTTGCCGGAGGATGTTCATCGGGAATCTGTATCAGATGGTCATCTTTCACTAGACGATGGTGTTGACAAACCCAAGAGTGAATTAGCCACTAATGAGCACCCCTTGGATACCTTTTCTTCTGATGCTTCTAGACCCGACTCTTCAAATGTAGATGGAGTGGAGGAAGAAATGGCTGGCCATCAAGTGCCTTCAGCTATTAAGAATTCGCCGACAATTGACAATGTATCTGGGTCAATGTTAGAGCACAATGATAACAAGAGCATTACTGTTAAACAAGAGGTTTGTTTCCCCAAGTTTCATCTTTATTGATTGTGGTAGATAAAAATTGTGCATTTTGCAGTTTAAATAGGTTTATTTGACCAGTCGTGAATCCATATCATTTGCAAATTGAGACATCCTGTATTACTAACCCAGCACCTTCAACATCTCCCTCCTACTCCATCTATATCCAGCTGCTGATGATGCTTCCTGCTGTTCGACTTTCATTACAACTAATATAGTATACACAGTTTTACCATATATATGATATATTTTAAGTAAGGTATATAATTTTTGTTCAACATGTCATGTCAAAAACAGTTGTCTCTAATTGTTTCAGATGCATGTGTCAGCCTTCTCCAGTAGCTAGCTTCTGACTTTGATTTAGGAAACTGGCTGTTAATTGTTTGAAGGAGTCTAAAAGTTGAGTTTGTTCGCTAGCTGATTTTGAGGCCGGGATACAAAGCTGGAAACCTGAGAGGGTGAAAGATGCTGGACAATAAACAAAACAGTAAAGAAGTCAGTGACAATCTTAGGCCTTCACGGAAACTTTTCCAAGAAGTGAAGGTCTAGATTTTCAAGCTCATGACGTCACATATCATGGATTTGGGAACTAGGATAAGCTTAATTGGCAAATAAGCAATCCAAGGGGATGATTGAAGAAACCATAGGATCTTCTTGACTAATCATAGAAAGTAATGACTAAATAGTCTGAAAGTTAAATTGATTAAAATCCCTTAACGTAAAATATACCAATCCAAAATGACTAGCAAATACTTCAATTCACTAGGCAAGTGTGTTCCATGACTAGCTTGCTTCTGTTGGGTTTGGTTCTTAAGCTTATTTGCTGTAAGTTTTACACTTTAATCCTACGTTTTTCTTTTAATGTCTGAACATGCAATCTGACATCCTGTTTGTGTCAACAATTTGCCAATCTGCTGCAATTATTAGTACTTTAGCTTTAGTTTGGGGCACAAGACAGATGATCGGTAAATTTATGCATGCTTATAGTTAAGAAGACTTGGTTTTAATGGTAATGTTGATCCATCATTTCTAGATTTTCCGGTTTTATTATGAGCTTTAGAACTTCACCTACTGCCTTATAATGATTTTTCTTACTTTCATGATAGGGAAAGAATATGGCTGAAGGTGATAGTATGGAAGCCTCTGCTAAAAGTGTTGGAAGGCCTCTTACTGAAGATGTGGCTAATGTTGCACCGGGAGTTCTGGACACAGAGATGCTTAAAGATGCAAGTGTTGATGTTTTTCGTGCATCAGCACTGCCTAATGCTGAAGTGAAAAAAGAAGTGGATAATGAAAATCCTAGGGGTAACTTGAATGTTCAGTCCTCTCCTGAACAAAATAAATCTTACGATGACATTGCCAAAATCTCTAAAGTGAATGATGTAGTGGCAAGCAGCTTGCAATCAAGTGATCATAAGGCACATGATGCTAAAAGAACTTCAGAAGCAGGCAGTGATTGCCACACAGCTAAACTTCATAATGTAACAGGTGATCCTTGTCAGGTCAAACCAGAACTGGAGGGCTCAGATGGTGAAGTGCAAAAGAGTTCTGTAGAATTTAAACATTCAGGGTTTGCTGAAGAGCAAACTAAATTAGAAGGAACTAGCTTAAACTCTCCAGCACTAACCAGCCAGCGGAAGATGGTGGTATCTGTGGGAAAGTCGTCTTCCTCTACGTCCAATACTGCGGTTGTGGGAAAGTTGTCTTCCTCTACATATAACACTGTGGTCTCCAAATCATCTGCTTCCGAGAATTTGAAATCTGCTGATGCTCAGAACTCTAATCTTAACAGTAAGCAAAGAGTAACATCTGACAGTAATGCTAATATTAAGAAAGATCGTGAGGTAAGTGATGTAGTAAGGGATGAAGACAAGCACGATGTGTCAAGGAAAGCAGTAAGAGAGCATTCTAAGTCCTCTGTAAATTCTGTATCGAAAGTGTCATCCTCCAGCAGGATTTCACATGCTACTGTTTCGAAGCGCACCATGTCTGACACAAAAGATTCTGCACCTTTCTCATCTTCTAAATCACCACCTGTGCAGAGTGTTGCTATTACTTCAGGTTCTGGCGAGTCTGCTGGGTCATTGCAGAGTCAGCATGTTTTGCACGCCCAAAGTAAGATGTCAACTTCAACTTTACCTCTACACGGTGAAAAGTTAAATCAGTCAAATTTCCAGCAACCTCCCAAAGTGAATCATGCACCATTAACACATCCTCCAGCAGCTTCAAATTCTCCTGCGACTCTAAGTGATGAAGAGGTAAGGGTGGAAGCATTGTCTGTCTTAACTAGATTTACTCCCCTCCCAGAAAGCTCACCTCTTATATTTTCCCTGTTATTTTTGTCAGCTTGCTTTGCTTTTGCATCAAGAACTTAATAGTTCTCCTAGAGTACCTCGTGTACCACGTGTGCGCCACCCTGGTAGCTTGCCTCAGTTGTCCTCACCAGCTGCAACAAGCATGCTAATAAAGCGTACATCTAGTTCTGGAGGAAAGGATCATAGCTTGGTAACACATTTCCTCATGATATATGATAATCTTGTAGAATTTCTTAGTGTTTGTAGCCGTCCATAGTTTAATTATCAGTGTGGTTCAGCTCTGATAACTGACCTTATGATTGATGTGTTACAGGTTTCTAGAAGAAAACACAAGGATACATCCAGAGATGGGGTCCGTTCTCGCGAACCAGATGATGAAGCCAGAAAGACAGACAGAGCGCCATCTTCTCCAGATTTGAGGAGACAAGATGTAGAATATGCAGGGGATGCTTACACAAGGAGGGGGGATATTGGAGATCCAACAGCAGTACATTCTGTGAAGAAGAATATGCCTTCTGCCTCTACCACAACTGCAAACAGTGGCCCATCTTCTTCCACTGAGGCCAATGATCATAATGTGTCATCTGTACGAAATTCGCCAAGGAATATCTCCGATGATGATACAGGCACAAATAGGGGTCCCATTCATCGTACTTTGCCTGGTAGTTGCCTTTCTAAAAATATAATTATGTAATTTTTTAATACAATTTTTCTTCTTGTTCTGGATTCATTTTAGCAGAAAACTTTGTCAATACTTATTCTTTTGACTAGGTATGACATGATATTTACCTTTTTCCCCCATACAGGCTTGATCAATGAGATCATGAGCAAAGGTCGACGTA
Organism: Melia azedarach; assembly: GCA_028052125.1. Classification (NCBI taxonomy): domain Eukaryota; kingdom Viridiplantae; phylum Streptophyta; class Magnoliopsida; order Sapindales; family Meliaceae; genus Melia; species Melia azedarach. The sequence goes on along the minus strand of CM051401.1, from coordinate 267,864 downwards.
TGACTTACGAGGAACTCTGTAATGCTGTCCTGCCAGTATGTATACACTAACTGTTTTCTGTATAGTTCTCTTTTTTTTGTCCTTGGATAAAAAAATTGACCTCATATTCTCTGTCTCTCTCTCTCATTACTATTTTCTTCTCTTGCCAGCACTGGCCCCACCTGAGGAAGCATAATGGGGAGAGATATGCATATTCAAGTCATTCACAGGCTGTTCTTGATTGCCTGCGCAACCGACATGAATGGGCTCGGTTGGTTGATCGGGGACCAAAGGTATGGATGAATTGTTTTTAGCAGTTATTTCATGATTTTTATCTTTAGGGCATGTGAAATTGTCAATGATGCTAACTGTCGAAACTTCTGTACATTTCAATTGGTAAAGAGTGCTGTGCGGGCACAAACTATTAACGTAATTAACCAAATTTAGTTGTATTACATCCTACAAAAAAAAGAAAGGGAAAAATGAAAGTGCGTTGTATGTGGTTAACAATAGTTTGACTGGCAATGAAATCGAAGGCTAATAAGCTTAATATGAACTGGCATAGTATAAAGTTTTAGATTTTTCATATTATTTTTTCTAGAACCAAGAGAAAGCAATGAAAATTTTTATGTATAAGTGGCTTGACCATGGGGCACAGCAGGTATTGGTACCTTGGTGAAGCTTCCCAGTGGTCTAGTTGTGACGTTTGGAAATCTGGTCTTGCAAGGAAAGTTGGGAATAAAGTCATGAAAGGAAAAATATGGGGGAATGGTGGGGAAAGGAAAGAATTTTAGGTAGAGCTATTCAACAGAATCAAATGTCAGTGACTGCATTTGATAATAGAAGAAATTGGTGTTTACTCTTCTTCTATCATCTTCATTCCCTTAATTTCTTCTAGATTCCAACTTGGGACAACAGTGATGAAACCCTGAATTTTCATTAAATTAACTGAGCTTAGTAATTTTAATTAAAATTAACATTATGTAATTCTGTATCAGACTAATACAAGTAGGAAAAGGCGGAAGCTTGATGCTGATGAATCTGAGGATAACGAATATGGCAATGGGGGGAGTGAAAAGGAGCTAGAAAGTAAAATCCTCGAGTCACAACGGGAAGAGTTTCCCAAGGGCAAGCGGAAGGCAAGAAAACGACGACGTCTGGCTCTGCAAGGAAGAGGAATCAAGGATGTCAGGAGGAGAAGGAAGGTAGATATGCCCTCTGACGATGACATTGGCCTATTTTCCAATTCAAGCGATGAAGAGGGCATGTTCAGCGAGGATGAGATCCATGGAGGTGGTGCAGGTCCAGCAGAAAGTGCAGATTCATCTAGCAGCTCAGATGAATCGGTCTGATGACTGACTATTTTGTGTATGATTTATGCGAGTTGTTGAGTGGCATCTTTGCTGATTAGTGCCTCTTTGCCATGGCCATTGCGTGGCACCAGAGTCCAGCTTCAGTTACAAGGCCGCATCTTTTATGTGGCTTGAAGCATCAAATGCTGTTTGCCTCAAGAGTCCCGTTGGTCTGTCGGTTTGAAGTAGGATCTTCCCTTCTGTCTTTGATGAATCTAGGTTTTGAGGCGTGATTGACAGCGGACATAAACTCTGCTCTGGGCATAAGCGGATGGTAATCTCTCCGAGTCTGACGTGGAAAATGTAATATTGGTGTAAATAAGAATTGTAATTTTTGCAACAACTTGTAAAACTCCACTTTGGAATAGAATTCAATTTGACTCATGGACGTCGAGTATAGAATCTCCGAGATTTAAGGAAGGCAGCAGGAAGTTACTTGGATGGACATTTTAGTTTCCTTATGTCAGGCGTGATCGTTTGCATAGACCAAAAAGACGACTTTTTTTTTCCCAAATAATTTAAAATAAATAAATAAATAAATAAATAAAAGAAACACAAGCTCCATGAATTCGACTTGGTTTAATTTTTTGGAGTGGAATTTTTTTTATAGTGAAAAGCGGTCAGTTTCTTTTTCTGCGGAACAGATAATCACGAAGGCGCATTCTGTGAATTATTTGGAAATGACATGCTAGGGTCATCATCGTCTTCGTATGCTTCATTTATTTTAATATTTTTAATTTACATTTGTCTTTATAAGAGATGATGGTATGCAAGTATAAGATTATTATCTTTTCTTCTACTATTAATACAGAGTATCAAATAATTTATTGTTTGATATCCAACAATTTATTTATTTGATAAATAAATCCCCTATGTTTTCTCTACTAATTATACGTGAATGAATTAACAACCTTTATTGGGTAAAATTTTACTAAATAAAATTCGGAACCAAATTAAAAAAAAAAATGTATACTTTTGGTTAATTAACGAAGGCAAAGCAACATAATTTTATTCATGTATGTATGCATAAATGTACTGCATGTATGCCTTTCCATCTGACATGTGTCATCATCATCATTAATTTTCATCAATTTAAAAAAAGAGAAGAAATATGTGAAGCAAACGAAAAGTAATAATTGTTATGGTGTGGGTTTTCGCCGGTTCTGTTGTAGGTGGAGGATATAAAATGGTGTGTGACTCAAAAGTTTTATAAAGACAAAGACAAAATCGCTGAAAATAAGACGGTAATTAAATTTCTCCATCTCTCTCTTTCTAATTCTTTCCCCTTCCCAGATCAAATCTCCCTCCCTTCAATCTAGGGTTCAATTTTTTAAAAAAAAATTAAATTAAATTCACTGCGATTTGATTTCTGTCAGATTTGAATTCTTTCTGTTGATTTAATTGAATGTGTGTAAGTAGGGCGAAAAATCGATCATGACGATACAAGATTCTTCGGGTTTGATGATGGAAAACGGAGGAAGTTGCTTGCCATGCACGCCAGATGAAGAGCGACAGATCGTCGAGGACTTGAAGAATCAATCTGAGCTTGATTTAAAAGAAGGAAACTTGTACTATCTCATTTCTTGCAGGTATTTCTTGTAAAATTAATTCTTATATATTTGTGGAAATTCTGCAAATTTCTCAGAAATGATTTTCTCTGTGGATTTTTTATCGTTATTTTTGGTGTGCAGGTGGTATAGAAACTGGGAGACTTACGTTGGTGTTGATGAGCCTGTGATTGATAGCCTAGCGTTTGATTCTCAACATATGAATGGTGTTTCTTCGAAGACTGCGGAAAGGCCTGGACCTATTGATAATTCCGATATAGTTGAAAATGGTAATGATAATGAAGGTGATGATCTAGACGTTCGCAGAAATCTGGAAGAAGGGCAGGATTATTTTTTAGTTCCTCAGCAAGTTTGGGAAAAGCTTTTCTATTGGTAATTGATTCCTTTTTTTATTGATTTTTTTTTTTAATTTTTTTTCATATGTTTTTGGATTGCAAATGTTACTCATTCATTTGGAGAAAAATATACAGGAAATATATGGAATCTTTTTATGGGTATAATTTACAATTGGATTACATAACTTCGTGCTTCATTGTCTGCTTCTTTGCAATCATGATGGATGGATTGATTTAATAGCTTGCATGGGGATGAGTTCTGTGGCAATCATTATTTTCTATTTATTTGCAGTATAGTGCTGAAATTGGAGACTTTTGAATGGTTTTTGATTGAAAAGTTGGTGGTGTGTGATGAAGATTTGAGGCAATAGATCTTGCTAAGTCTGTATATATCGTCCACAAGGAATATTTTGATCTTGTTTTATCTTTTTCTCCTTTTAGTCTTCACCACACATCCCGCAGATGCATTTTGGACATTTGATGACTTATAACTAGATCCTTCTCGGAGTGGGTTGTCATGTTCTAACAGAATAATTATGGAATGTAATGGCTTCATACATTGTTCTGGAAGGAGGTGTATATGCCGAATTTTGTAGTAGTTGCACCATTATAACCACTAGGGTGAATCCTCCTTTTGAAAGTGAAGATCTTAAGTTTTTCATCTGGTTATGCTATATGTTTTAGGTACAAAGGAGGTCCAGCATTGCCAAGAAAGATGATTTGTGAGGGTATTCTCTGTGAGAAGAGAGTGGAGGTTTATCCACTCTCTCTCAAGTTGATTGATTCTAGAGACAACAGCCAGTCAATTATAAGGTTAAGCAAAAAGGTAATGACTTATTTTTTTGTACTTTTGTTTATTTCCCTGCCAATATTCACATCTTTTCCTCCTTTTCTAAGTTTTTCCCCCTTAACTCCTTTCATTCTATTTTGTTTACAAATTGCTAAGTTCTTGGTTGAGATAGCAGTAGTACACCAGAATCTTCACAAGTTGTTTTCATAGCCTGTGTCATGCTACACCTTATGTTGACAATAGGAACTTGTTTGTTTTTGTGACCTAAATGACCTGAAAAGTAATTGATGTGTTTGTTTGGTTAATAAATGACATCATGCATAGAATTATCTACTTGTCTTTCTTTTCCTCTTCCCTCCTCAGATAACAACACTTTGTTCTTAATAGGTTAAACGCAATTTTTTTGTTGCCATTGTCTGAGGTTTTTGCACCCAAATTTGGGGATGTATAATTATAGAACTGGGCTATTTTGCTCTAAAGAGTAATGTTCCACATTCACTGTCTTTTAGAAAATAGGAACTGGTTGGATTTGGATGTCATTGACAGAGTTTTGTGGCCCCTGAATATGTTTCTTTAGTAAGTTTTGTAAGCCCAAGTTGCTAAAACTTTTGGGAGCAAGAGAAAACTTGAAATCTGTTACAACTATAAGGTATTTACACTGTGAAGGGAATTCCTTTGGTTCATGGGTCATCTTTCTATATATTGCTGCCTGTTGAACTATGCCCATTTTGGAATGGTATGGTTAATGAAAGCCTGTTTCTGAGTTTTTTTCTCTCTTGTCCAGGCTTCTACATGTCAGCTTTATGAAAAAGTGTGTACATTAAAAGGAATAGAGCAAGGAAAGGTGTGTTTAATCTCTTTTTAAGTTTTTTAATATTTTCTTTCAGCCACTAAAAAGTTTAGTCTTATCTTTTGGCTTTAATATATATGAATAGGCTCGCATTTGGGACTACTTCAACAAGCAGCGGGCTGCATCACCGCTGCATGTTTCGGACCAAACCCTGGATGATGCAATGTTACAGATGGACCAAGATGTGAGTATACTGTTTCTGTCTACCATTTGAGCAATTATTTATGTGGAGGGATGATTATAATAAAAGGAAAAGAAAAATGAAAGAGGAAAGTTCTGCGGCTTCTTGGTGGATATAAAGTTGTGTATTTCTGATCATGATTGTTATTCAAAAGAGAATTTAATACACTGGGCTGTCTTCTTTATTTATAATTAGGGTTATTCTTTATCAGCATTTCAATGTTGTCGTTTTGATTTGAAAGTGAAATTTGTCGATTTGGGTTTTGGTGTTCTATCTCGTATATCATGGATGCTAAATTGAATAGAAATATCTGATTAATATTCAGTTGCACAGAGAGTTTCTTTCTTTTTTAAATTAATAGTTTATACAATCAAGTATTTACAATTATCTTGATTGTTCTTTTTCCTTAACCTAAGTGCAATGACTTGAAATTTTGGATCCTGTTTGAAAATTCCAGGGAAATATGAGATTGATTATCTGTGGTGGCAACTTCTTGTTGCTCTTTGCCTATTACTGATAGAATATCAGTAATTATTCTCATAATTTATCTTTTATTGTATGTATTCTTACCTGTCTTTCCCTGCATGTCATTTTCAACATGCATGGGTTCTCTATTGCACATGCATTGGTCGTAATTGATCTGTATGGTTGATGAATCCTTTTCTCTGCAGATTCTTCTAGAGGTTCAAGATGGTGTTGGCATGGATTCGACAGGAAATGAGTTAGCTTTAGTTGCGGTAGAACCGTCAAGGTCATCCTTGACCATTGCCGGGGGTCCTGCCGTGTCAAATGGCCACTCAACAAGTTATAAATTCAATCAATATCAGGGTAGTGCTTTTGGCTCAGCATTCACTGATATGGATGATGGATATGATCCCTATAACACTGTTAAAAAAGGAGAGAGAGGAGGTTTGGCAGGGTTGCAGAATCTGGGAAATACTTGTTTTATGAATAGTGCTATTCAGTGTTTAGTTCACACCCCCCGTCTGGTTGATTATTTCTTGCAAGATTACAGTGATGAGATCAACACAGAAAATCCTTTAGGAATGCATGTATGTGGGTATTTTGTCACTCTTATGTACTTTCCATTTGAATACATATTAATCTAAACACCATTTTACATTAGCCTTTTAAACACTTTATATGGTTTCTAATATATGTAATAACTGTACAGGGTGAGCTTGCACTTGCTTTTGGTGAGCTGTCGAGGAAATTGTGGTCCTCTGGGCGAACTTCAATAGCACCACGTGCATTTAAGGGAAAACTTGCTAGATTTGCTCCCCAATTTAGTGGTTATAACCAGCATGATTCTCAGGTCCTTACCTAACAACATCCAGATATTCTACCTTTTGCTAATTATGTTGGTTGAGTAAATCCATGTAAATTGACTAGGGTATAGTTTTCTTTGGACATTTTTCTTTATCTTTTGCTTCCATGTTTAGTAGGAAGTAACGAACAGCTTATTGAAAAATTATGAAAATAAAAAAGGGATACATATTCTTTTGTCTATCAGTTCCTTAATTAGATGGTATAAATGTGACCTCAAATTTATGTTTTACTACTTTTGGATTTTCATTTTCTTTTATACTTTTTATAGAGGGAGCCTTATTGCACTGGCCTTTAATTAAGAGTGTTTAATGTAGTAGCAAAGATAGTCCGCTTAATAAGACGAAGCTTAAGCTTAATTCATTGACTACTTGAATTCGATGCTTCCTCTACTGTTAATCCTTCTTTATGACATCTTGGTTGCATCTGCCAACCCCTCTTTATTTGGTGATTCCTTTAAGAATATGGCTGTGTTTTCCCCCTTTTTTCTACTGGCCTATTTGATCAGGTTGATTGAATGTGTGAGAATTGTTGATTAGACTTAGAATCAGAAATGATTAACATGCTGTAGTTACTTCTTATATTTCTTAATTCCAGGGTGTAATTTACGGCATAATTTACAGTGTATTAAAGTTTGTCATATATGACAGCATGGACATCATGACCTGATTAGTCTATCTGTGCTTCATGGTTACTAGTTTAGTCATCATAGAGAACACTGAAAAGCTTTTTGGAAGTACTATTATTTTCTCTTCTATTATATAGTAGCATGATAGATTTTATTTCTGTTGTTGGATGATAGGAACTTCTTGCCTTCTTACTTGATGGACTGCATGAAGATTTGAATCGTGTCAAACAAAAGCCTTACATTGAAATGAAGGATTCAGATGGCCGACCTGATGAGGAAGTTGCTAATGAATGTTGGAGAAATCATAAGGCCAGGAATGATTCATTGATCGTGGATGTTTTTCAAGTGAGTCATTTCCTTTATTATGCTTTTGCATGTTGTTCATAAAAAGATTCTGCAGAACATGACTACAATGTGATTGCATAAAATTCTCATGGAATAATAAAATTACTAAGTTGCACTGATGAATTACAAAGTTCTTCTGTTGACAATAATAATCGGCCACAGCTAAGCATTGTGTTTCTTAATTTTTTTTTAAAAAAAATGTGAGGGGGTGAAGCCCAAAACATATAATTTTTTATCCCTTACATACCGTGAATTCAAACCCAAGTAGGGCGCCTAGGAAGTGGCTTAATCTACCTCCTGAGCTGCGCACCCCGGGGCAGCATTATGTTTCTTATTTAGTTAGTCTTGCATGCAACTTTGCGTATGGACTCTTCTAAGCATATCCTTTTTTTCTTTGGGAAAATAAAATATTTTTGTAGAAATTCCTTATTGCATATATTGTGGCCCCTCTTAAAGTTGAATTTTGACGAACAGATGTTCTTTGTCATTAATTCATCTAGTAAAAGCCGCATGAATTTTTTTTTCTCCCTTCCCATGCATTGTTAATATTGTGCCTCTCTTGATTTATCAAGTTCTTATTTTTCTAATGATATATATTTTGATGGATAATGTGGTCAGGGTCAATATAAGTCAACGCTGGTTTGCCCGGTTTGTAGCAAAGTTTCAATTACTTTTGACCCTTTCATGTACCTGACATTGCCACTGCCTTCAACGGTCACTCGGTCAATGACTGTAACAGTGTTTGATGCCAATGGAAGTGGTCTTCCAATGCCCTTCACTGCAACAGTGATGAAACATGGCTATATTAGAGATCTCATTGTGGCATTGACTACTGCATGCTGCTTGAAGAGTCATGAGGGCCTACTGTTGGCAGAGGTGATCTTTATATGATTTCTTTCTCTGTTTGTCACTTGTGTTTTAACTTCAGCAACTGAAGTTCTTGAATTTGTTGTCAGGTCTATAATCATCAAATTTTTAGATTTTTTGAGAACCCTGCAGATCCGTTAAATTCAATAAAAGATGATGAGCATATTGTGGCCTATCGATTTGATAGAAAAGAGGTGGGAAAAATAAAGCTAGAAATTATTAACCGATGGCCTGAGAAGTAAGCTTGCTTCCTTTATTCTTTTGCTTTTTTTCTTTGGGTTTACTGTATGCTGACAGAATAACGCAAGTCTTCCACAAAAATTTTCATCCCACTTGGAAAGTATTACAAGTGAGGGAGAGGAACCTTTCTTCTGTCAATTTTAGTCATTTAGTTGTAAGCTTGTTCTGCTGATTAAACTTTTTGTATTTGTTTTTTCATTTTGGGCTGACAGCATTTGGGATTTTCCAGATCTGGATCAGATTATCTGAAGAGTGGTGAAAGGAAGCTTTTTGGAGCACCTTTGGTTACTTATTTGGAACGAGACCATTTAAGTGGAGCTGATATTGATTTAGCTGTTTCTAAATTGTTGTCACCTCTGAGAAGAACTTGTTCTTCAGCTAAAGCTCATACAGTCAAGGAAAATGGTTTTTTATCACAAGCAACTGATGAACCATCAAACATCTGTAACCAGTCAATGGAGAGTGCAGAGCTGGAGGATGCATCTGATGGGGAGTTGTCCTTCCAGCTTTCACTGACCGATGAAAGGATTACTAGCTGCAAGCCTATTCAGAAGGATTCTGTCATAAAACCTGGGCAACACATAAAAGTTTTGCTGGATTGGAGTGATAAAGTACATGAATCATATGATCCTGGGTACTTGAAGGATCTTCCAGAGGTTCATAAGGCAGGGTTCACTGTCAAGAAAACCCGGCAAGAAGCTATCTCCTTATTTTCATGTCTGGATGCATTTTTGACTGAGGAACCCCTTGGGCCTGATGACATGTGGTATGTAGCACTTGTAACTCCTCCAAAAGGATTTTTAATTCTTATGATAATGTACTTCATATTCAGCAATATTCATACGTTTTTCTCGGAGTTGATTTTTTTATGCAGGTATTGCCCCCGTTGTAAGGAACATAGACAAGCCACCAAGAAGCTAGACTTGTGGATGTTGCCAGATGTTCTTGTCTTTCACTTGAAACGTTTCTCATACAGCAGATACCTGAAGAACAAACTAGACACTTTTGTGAACTTCCCCATACACAATCTTGACCTGAGCAAATACATGAAAAGCAATGATGGGGAATCTTACGTGTACGAGCTATATGCCATCAGCAACCATTATGGTGGTTTAGGTGGTGGGCACTATACCGCCTATGCCAAGGTACACATAATTGACCCTCAGCATGGATTTTTTTTTTTTTTTTGTCTCCTGTTCAGTGTTAGGGCATTTTAGACTTGTAAAATACTTGGTACTCCAATTAGTTCAAATCGGGTCATGGTGCCTGGTTTGATTGTCAAACTAATATATTCTTCTATGCACTGGTTTAGGTTTAGATCTAACACATGTTTACTTCTGCCATTTGTGCAGTTAATTGATGAGAATAGATGGTACCATTTTGACGATAGTCATGTTTCTCCTGTTGGTGAAGGGGAGATCAAGACATCAGCTGCTTATGTGTTATTTTATCGTAGAGTTAAAGGTGAAACAAATCCCGGAATGGGAGAGACATCGCAGGCTCATTCTTGTTAAGGGCATAATTCGATGGATTTTGTTGTTCTGTGAATTTGAAGGTTAATTTAGTGAAAAGGTTGGATTGAAGCTTCAATATTTAAGTTGATCATTCTTCGAATGCTCAGTTCCAAGCAAGCCCAACAAACCTACAGGTTATATATATATAGATAAGGGGAGCGCTAAGATTCGCATGGTCATCCCCCTTACCCTTAATTACAAACATTGAGGAGATGCTGCTGCTGCAAATCATGGCAGGTGGAGGAAGGAGATTAGTTTGTTTATTATTGCTATTATTGATAACATAATGTTTTTCTTTTTTCTTTCGAAAGAGAAATTTTTGGCCGAGCAAAAGAGTTTGCGTTTTGCAGTTCTTGCAAAATTTGTTTTCCATCATCTTCAATGCCGAGGTTGCAAGAAGTTGGGGGGTTGAAGAGTTGCAAAATTGTCATGGCTAACCCAGTTATGTAATTTAGTTTAGTATTTTCTTTTTATGTGATATTATTATTTACTGCTCTGCGGCAGTGCTATGTAGATGAAAAATAGATTTAGTAGTTTAGAACAACTGAAAGCAGAAGTAACAATATGCAAATGCTTATTTCATATTTTTCTCTAGCAAGACTTTTTTTTCTTCTTTATTTGTTTGTTTTTTGTACCTTGTAATATTTTTTAAAGGATAAATTTTACAGATTCTCCAAATATTATACATGTTTAAAACTTGAAAGAACCACAGAAATTTGACTAGGACAAAAACAAAAATATGGCATTGATAAAAAAATTTCTCTATCATAATACATGCCCCGTCCACAATAATAACAAGCAACAGAAAAGAAATACCGGCAGAACAAATCTAATAATAATAATTAAATTATGTCTAAAGTTAAGAATCTAAGCTAACAAATGCTGCGGTCCTTCATCTTCTCTCCGATCTACCAGTCCAGTGAGACCAAACATACATATCACACCGAATCTAAAGAAGAAAATATATATATATATATATATATATGTATTATACCCTGCCCTGCAAAAATAGCAAACAATAAAGTTACCAATTCAGTGCCAACTAGAAAGGCAAAGAAAAAACAAAAGTTATCAAATTCCCAGCATAATGAGATGACCCAACCAAAAAGGGTAGTAATAAAAATTAATTTTAGACATAAGATATTTTTATTAATCACGGACCCACTTGAAATTGCATAGGGAATTTATACGTTGGGGGATGATGATCACGATCTATCTATGCACTTTCTTGAAGGTCAACCAAAGGGATTACTTATTCTCCCAAAAATAATAAATACTAAGTTGCGTACAAGCAAAGATGCAGAATGAATTTTTACCTCTCCCCACCTCCACAGCCGTCTCTTATTCATCACACTGCTTTAACCGCTGAATTTTCCTTCTTTTTTTCTTTCCCAAAAAAAAGAAATTCTTAACTCGCTCGCTAGAGAAATAGGCTGATACAAACTAACATGAAAATCACAGGCCCAATAACTCGGCATCTCCCCTGCGATTGCCATCAAGCCCAACAGAGAATTAACACATTTGACCAATCAAATCTGTGAAAGGCTCAATATACGAAAACAACATAATAATGCAGCTGGTATAACTTTTTTTTTAAAAAAAAATTAAAAAAAAAAAATCTGAATTTGATTGTGGCAGAATTTAGACAATTATGACTGACCTTAGTGGCAGAAGAAATGGACAAATAGCCGGTGGAACCGGGACCGGAAGAATTATCCGGCAGCGCAGCAGTGGGTGGAGTGATCGTGGGGGGAACAGTGGTGTTGGTGGTAGTGGCGGCACTAATTCCGAGCGAATAAGCCGGCGTTCCGTCAGGCTTAAACAGCCCGTAATTTCTCTCAGAAGTAGGTCCCGGTTTCATATTTTCATTAAACATAGCAAAAACATAAATATTCAACTCACAATTGGGTCTCATCGGCGTTCTTTTCTTTGAGGATATTAACTTGATCAAATTCCCATTATATTTCTTGGCATTATCCGGCGTAGCTCCGGCTTCATCGGCATCTCCCTTGGAGGGCCACCCGGTTTCAGAAATGTGTACCATTAGTTTCTTGTAACCTACAGCAGCAAGCGCGGCGTAAACTGCATCCATCTGAGCAAACAGCATGTTGTCGTAGTGAAGATTCGATGAAGGATCAATAATTCCTTGGTTTGGCTGAAACAATACGAAATCTAAAGGCACTTGTTTGGGATTTCCCTTGTAAGCAAAGTAAGGGTATGCATTAATCAAAAAAGGGGATCCTGTTTTAACATGGAAATCCAAAATGGGTGTTATGCAATCCACCAGATCTTTCCGAAATGCTCCAGCAGAAGGCGGGTATGAGGCTGCAAGAACTGCTAAAGAATGTGCTGTGGTGACACTAACTTGCTTATCTAACCCTAGATTTACTAATGCTGTGTGCACGCTTTGCATTGCAGGAAGAAGACAGCCGCTGAGGGATGTGTCATTAAAGGTTAGAACTTCGTTGCCTACAGTGATGCAAGTGATTTTGGTAGCTGGTAAGAAAGCTTGTACGTTGGATTTCACCCAAGCTTTAGCGTTTTCTGGGTCTTTCATTTTGGCTAAATATTCATTTCCTAGACCTACGATGAATTCAACTCCAGTGTTTGCAAATGCTTTTAGAACTCTCGGATCTGCGTCGTAGAGCTTCACCTTAGTTGCACCAATTGATTTCACTAGAGGAATTACATTTTCTGGGGTTGGCAGGTTGTTTGCAATTTGGCCGTAGTTGATCCCAATTGAAGTTACAATCTTTACCTGAAACAATAATCCTACACACAGACCAAATAATAACATTCGTCAGCAAATACCCCTCAACAAAAATCAGAAATTGATCAGAACAGTAGAGGAGTGTACCTGAAATGACAAAAATAAGTGAAGCAAAGTAATGGGATCTACTGAACTCCATGGATCTCATCCGAAACTGAGAATGAATGGATGCAGAAATGGGAATAATTGAAAGTAGAGCTTTGGGACAACTGTGAAAGAGTGCTCCTTTTTCACAAACGGACAAAGGGTGTACACGCTATTGGGCAAGGGAAAGCAACTAGTTGAACTTGAGAGAGATTGGTTCGAGTCTGGTAAAGGAGCAGTAAGTAGTAGTAGTAGTAGTAGTAGTCGCAGGCAGCCCAGCAGGGCTTAAACTCTGGGAATAGAGTGTGCAAAATGCACCCCTGGCTCACTTTAGCTAGCGTCGTCAAGTGGGACTCTACGACGTGGCTAGGTATTAAATAAATAAAAGGGATAGTATTTATATTATTTTTTTATGGGTATTAAGGAGGCGTGGCTCCAAAGACGAAATTTCACTCTCCCCCCTTACTTCACTTTATTCAACTAATTCCACACTTTCCACAAATATTCTCATCAGTTCATATTTTTATTTATTTTTTTAAATATTTATACGTACAATTCAATTAGAGTTCTATTCAGAATTTAGATAATAATTATTATGACAGATTTCTTCTTAATTTTGAGAAATTATAACTAATTAAAACTTTTTAAATATTTAACTTCGCTAATTTTGTCTACTCTCCTTGGAAGATATAACGTAATATTGTTTTAATAAATAAAAATTTAGATAAAATAAGGTCATATAAGGTAATAGTCAGATAAAATTAACAACTACCCTTAAAGTGCAACAAATTATAAAGACGAAATATCTCATACGATATCTGGGATGTTTGTGTTAAATTAGTTAAATAAAATTAAGATTTTAAAAAGGATTAAGGGCTAAATTGAAGTTTCCCTCTATGGTAAACTAAATGCCAATGCAACGTCCTCGTGTGTTTGGTATAGAAGTGGGTCCCGGAGTCATCTTCGCCGACAAGTTTCACATGGTTACCATTCCCCCATTGGAGCCTGTATCATATCATCCAACCTTTTTTCATTTTCTTTTCTATTTCTGTTTCTTTGATATTTTGTTTAATAATTTCTGCGATTTTTTTCTTTTTCTTTTTAATAAAAAAAAGAAATCTATTTATTTATTGGTTCCCGATAAATGACGACAGAAAAGAACAGCACAAGATACGTGGCATAGCATCGACGAGAAGCAATGCACAGATAGAAAGCAGGAGTGACTTTCGGTGATACCTAATCTATGCGATGAAGTGATCTCAGCCGTTACTTTTTCCAGAGCTTCAAAGATTAAAAAAAAGAAGCATCTATCTGATCAGAAATCATAGATTGATTGATTTGACGTCACTATAAGCACAGTGTGTCACTTCACTACCCCTGATCAAGATTACGGGAATTTATTTATTCAACAAATTCGGTTCCTGTCAACATTTAATTTAATGCTTTTTTTTAATTTATTTGCATAATCTCGGACTTGTAATTTTATACAAAATAAATAAATAAATGTTAATATCTAAAAATTGATGTTTTTGTTTTTAACGATACAGATTGTAGTAAAAAAGTTGAGAGGTACAACCTTATACATAATAGCATGACCCCCCAGCAATTTTATCTCATATTTATTAAGAATTATTGTTATTTTCCTTTTTTGGGGGGGGGGGATTTAATCAGGAGAAGAGAACAGGACAAAACCAAAAGAATATATAAAAATGCATTGAATGATTTATTGGAAAATGATGTTGATATTATTGCAAAGATTTTTGTGAGCAGGTAATTTAAATAATGATCACATCCGCCATAAACATCATCATGTGTTTGTTGCCAAATATTTTAAGGCGGTCCAATTATAATATAACAACAACAATACATATGTGACCATAAATAAATAGCAATAGCATCAACACGCGTTGGCTTTGCTTCCAATCCATATAAAATTATATCATCCTACTTGGTTTGATGCTTTCTTTCATAAAAATCAAGCGCATCATCACATTCATTCAGAGTAGTGGAAATTGTTCTTACAAAACAGAAACCCAAATTTGGACAAAAAGAACTACTATTTTATTTACCATTTATTTTTGTTAATAAACAAAATTTATTCATAATTATAACGGCTTCATCTCCAGGCATAATAACATCCGTTAGTTTGCTTATTATCTTCCTCCTACAAGCTGCGAAATTTAATAACCACCCCCATGCACCAGCTCAAATCCAGTTTCCTTGCAAAACAGCTCTTAGTTTTCCGCTAACAACCAATTTTAATGAATTATGGATGTTGAACTTAATAAGTGGAACAAAAACTAAGAGCCAACCCAACACCAGTTACTAATATCCATAGGTGGATATTAACTCGGTTACTTAGCCACCCATTACCATTAGCATTAGCATACTTACAGCTGGACAATTACTTATAAGATATCATCATCAAACCCCGTGCGCGGATGATGATGCCTAGGGAGTAGCTACATTCTCCTTTGCAAGAGGAGCAATCTCCTCTCCTTCAGTTCCAGGTTCATTGCCATCAACATCCAGACTCAACAATGTCTCTTCCCAAAGTCTGGCTGGCTCCTGTATCAAAAATCAACCCATCATTTTGATTTCGACCCAACATAACAAAAATATTCTCTCTAGCCCAACACTGTAGCTTTGTTTATTTCGAATTTCTGACGTTTAAGTGATACACTGACCTTCCACGAAAGATCTAGGGACATGCAATTCTGGATCATTTCTTGTAAGGCAGAGGTACCATAAGTTGTGATAGCTTTCTTGACATGCTTCGCAACTGCCACAACATCAGCTGGATCAACCCTGTCACACTGAATATATTCCACGGGGACAATCCATCAGTTATATACCAGCAATTGTAGACCAAGAAACTAGATTTCTGAGTCACCACAAGAAAAGTCATTAACTTACGTCAACGTTGAAGGATCCCATTTGGAAGCCGGTGATACCTTCTTTCACAGTGTCAAAAAGTCCTCCAGTTGAGGCAACAATAGGCACCTGCTCAAGAAATTAGTGGATTATTGCTATGGTTGCCACGAAAGTGAGGTCAAACTGAAAGCAAAGATATAAAATCCATCTCTCTTACAGTTCCATATCGCATGGCATGCAACTGAATGAGACCACATGGCTCAAATCGGCTTGGAATCAACATAAAATCAGCTCCAGCAATGATCTTATGGGCCAAGGGGACGTTGAATTTTGCCACTCCTCTAGCCTTGTAAGGATATATTATCTCCAACTGTTCGATTTGTTGCTCCATGGACTTTTTGCCAGTTCCCTGAAAAAATGAACAGATACCATTCAACTCAACTTTGTATGTGTTGCAGCAGTAACATCGGAGGCAGATTATTTTTCTCTGTTTCACACACTTACTAGGACTACTATCTGGACATTATCTCCAATAAATTTTGGAATAGCTTCTGCCAGAATATCAGAACCTTTTTGCTCTTCTAGTCTACCAATGAACCCTATCAGTGGGATATTCCTATCAACAGGCAAGCCAACTACTGCTTGAAGGGCTTCCTTCAATAGAGGTTTCGCATCCATAACCTGAAAACGACCAGTCCAATTAGCATCCTTTCTATTACCATATATGTTTCGAAATTGAAAAAGCTACAAATACACTTACAGTCATGGCATCATATTTGACGTCAATGTATTTGTCTGTCGAGGGGTTCCACTCCTGAACGTCCATGCCATTTACTATACCACTGATACCAGTTTTGCGGATGATATTGTCCAACTCAACACCTTTATCTTCTCCAGAAACAAGTTCTTTGGCATAATAAGGACTCACAGTCAAGACCCGGTTCGATTCTAATATTCCAGCCTTCATCCAGTTGATCTTTCTTCCCTTCACAGGCTTGTTATACCTGCCAAAGGAAACCTCGTATTAACCTCTATATTCTATAAATGCCAGCTTTTTATTACAATGAAAAATTAAATTGCTCTAGAATTCATACCCATCCATAAAGTCAAAAGAACCCCTGAACTCATCTGGCAAATTGAGAAGTGAGAAATCTGAGAAGGGAAATCTGCCCTGATAGGCTATATTGTGGATGCAAAAGGCAACCTGATTTATTTATCAAGAACAGTTTTGAATTCCCAAGCTATGACACTGCCAAAACATTTAAATGACTACGTGCGAAGCAAAGACACCCTACCTTGGCGTGTTTGTAAATTCCCCTTGGCTGGTACCTGGTTTTCATGTAGCATGGCAGCAGAGCAGTGTGCCAATCATTGGCAACGAAGACAACATCCTCCCCTGCAGGAAGGTAGCAAAAGATACACCTAAAGGAATTGCTTGCTCAAAGGAAATTTAAAATTCAAGATTTATAGAAGGGGGTCCATACCATATGATCCTGAGAAATACTTATTGTTGTTTAAATTGAGAACCCTAGGTGCCTCCAGAGCAGCCTGAAAGCAACAAATATAAAATTTGAATTCCATATTCAGCAAATGAAAAATAAAGGATATGAGGTTGATTAACTGTTAGTCAAACACAGACAAAGAACTAGCAGTGAGATGGTAACTAACATAGATACTGCAAATTGATTTAATTCTCAGAATGTAAGATGGCAGAACCAGTTACTTAATAGTCCGAGGATGAGCAACTCCACGAGATAGCAGCAGTGAAAGTTTGCAATAATTCACACATCAAGCAGATTTTCATGCAGTAACATAAACTTCTCGTCAGCTCTTTTGGCAGCACAACATGAAATTCTAGGCAAAATATTTCAGCTAGTTTATGTCAAACGTGTGAACACCAATGGTTTAAAAAAAACTCCAGAGGTGCATGTAGGATCAGGACAAGAACTTCTTTCTTATTTTCATTAGTTTCCTGACATCTTGAAAATCATAATGGCCCATGCTATACACAAGGCCTAATGTGCACTTTTTTGATTAGCCAGCTTAGTTGCTTTCATTGTTTTTCCATCAAAAGGCTAACCACTGAAAGAAAAGTGAATAAAATTGGGAACATAAGATCACTTGCCTGGCAGAGTATGCTGTATCGGAGTTGGTTGTCCTTATAATCAATTCCTGCCTTTGGGCCATAGATTTTCGATCCAGTTTTTCCCCAAACCTTAAGTATTCAGAAAGACAAAATTTAGGACTACTGGAACATTCAGACATGAAAATTTCAGCGTTTTCAAATAAGTAGCAAAATATCAAACCTTCTCAAGGAACATTGGGTGATCAACAAAAACACGGTCGACTCCTCTTTTGTAGCAGTGGAAGAATCGAACAGTTTCGATTCTATCCCCAACTTCCACCTGCAAACAACGATGAAAATGTTTCACCATCATTTACTTGATTTGGATATCAACTACCAAGAAAAGAAATAACATCTATGATTGATTGGCTATCAACTACCAAGAGCGGAATTAACGTACATGACTGAGAATTTACCTCAATTAACACATTAGTGTCCCATGCATCTCTGTACTGGTCATATCGGGGAGACACAGTCATAACGCGGTGCCCTCTAGCCTAAACAATAGTTATGCACTAAGATTAGTGAACTACGTCAGACGATGACCTGCATTGAAAGGAATGAGGCAAAACAAGAAATCACTACTTACCGCCAATGCTGGTGGAAGTCCTCCAAGGACATCACCAAGTCCACCAGTTTTGCTCCATGGACCAACCTCAGTTCCCACGAAGACGAAATTGGACCCTTGCCCACATAAAACCTTTTTTGAGGGCACGTTGTTTGCAGATTGTTGCCCATTTTTCACAGCTTTCCTAGGCCCTACTTTTGTATCAGTTTTCATTTGTAGCCTATCTATCACATTCAAAGATCTTAATCCACTGTGAGTCATTGATTGATTCCTGAACCCCACCTGAGCCATATTTGATTTAGTCGCCAATCCTAAAGTTTCATAGCAGTTGAAATGGGTACTTCGCGGTACAAGTTGCGAGGCAGTCACAGCAGCCATCTGTACTATCTTTGATCCGAGACAAACACCAAAGTGGCAGATTGGAAAGTAGAACTTTAAGCTGAAAATAAAAATATAATAGCTTTAAAAAAATCTACTGATGCTGCACAAAATGAAGCGCAAGTTAAATCAAATACTAACCAATAGAAAAGATAAGATAAAATGAAGAGGAAAATGCCGAAAGATTAGTACTAGTAGTAATCAAGCAGCAATATATATATATATATATCTATGTAGACATACACACACAACCACAACAAACAAACTGAAGTTATGAATAAATAATTGAAAAATCTTCTATTGTTTGTTTAATGAAATATTGGAAACAGATTCAGAAAATCTCTCAAATGCAGTTAACAGAATCATCGGCGTAACTTACCAGTGTGATTGATCACTCGCTTCAGTTACAGGAGAAACGGAGAATTTGGAGAGTGTTTGTTTCTGAAGTCTTCACAATTCACACTCTTCGCTCCAACTGGTCACCCGAAGGTCATGCTTTTCTAGTGGTTGCGCAGGTGTACGTGGCATGCCACGTGGCGCAACGAAAAATGTTGAGCTTCCTTCCTTTTCCAACGGTCCAATGTTTGCCACGAGGGATTGAATCACACGCAGATGGGCCCACGCATGCTAATGGCTGGTCTTTATCATGCATGTAAGTTGACGATCAAGTGGCTGAAACGACATAGGACGGTTCAGAAGAGTTTGATCGCAATGCAATGTGGGGTTTTTCTGGGTCCTACTGATGGTAAGGCAACGGACAACAAGCAGCTAAAGATTGAATTGTTTCCATAAAAGTTGCCTTTTTGAAAGTAGTAGCAGTACTAACTGCACTCTTGAAATTGAAACGGACGGTGGAGAAGGCAAGGTGATAATTTTATACGAATTCATTATTGAGTTCAATGCGAATGAGTCATCGTTCATATCTCGATCAAATCAAATTAAATCCTCGTTTGTGTACTTAGTACTACTTTTCTGAATTTTCTTTTTAACGTTGTATTGTTATATTATTATTTAACTTTCGAAGAAGTATGTAACCATTAGTAATTTGATTTTATAACAACTACAAATTATAAATCATAATATTTTAACTCTAAGATATTAACTATGAGTTACGATCAATAATATTATTTTTAATATTATTTATAAATATTTTTAGATTATTCACTATCAATCATTAATGTTATATTTAATATATGCATTAATTACGTATATTTAATATTATATGAATCCAATTTCCGTTAATCATATTATAAAAAAATTTATAATTATATTATAATATTTTAATTAAATCGTAATTTGTGTCACTAAAAATTTAAAAAATACAATATAGAAATTTGAACCCTTGGGCTATGCTACATGGTATAAAAATTTGGTTGTATCTACTGCCAC
This sequence comes from Melia azedarach, assembly GCA_028052125.1. Taxonomy (NCBI): domain Eukaryota; kingdom Viridiplantae; phylum Streptophyta; class Magnoliopsida; order Sapindales; family Meliaceae; genus Melia; species Melia azedarach. The sequence goes on along the minus strand of CM051401.1, from coordinate 247,701 downwards.
TCATTTTTATTTAATTTGGGAGATTGAATCTCTTCCCTTTTGCGAGAGAATACACGTGGGACATGGATACCTTAACATGGCGAATTCTCCCAACATACTCATTAATACTATCTTCATTAAGGGATTGCTCGAAAAGAAAATTATACTTCAAGTAGGATAGAAGAAGACGTGATTAGTACTTATTGTAAATATCTTTAAATATATTAGAATAGAGAAAGATCAACAATGCCCTAAGTTTATTTATACTTTTATATTATTTTATAAACCGTTAAATTTATATATTTCAACGATTGAAATTAAATATAATATATGTATTAATTATAGTACATTAATTATATGTATATTCAATTTTAATCATCGTAAATGTTTAAATCCAACGATTTACAAATGATATAAGTGTATGTATAAACATATCTGCTAATTTGTCTCCATTAGAATAATGCTAGAGACATAAATTTTCTATAAAAATCATAGAATACAACAATGCATGATCATTATCAATCTGGATGTTAAGATTATGGAACATTTGGAGATATATTTACAACAAAAATAAAATACTTAATGTTAAAAATTAAAAAAAAATGACACTAAAATGAGTATTTATCAAACACATCTACTTTGCTTTATATATTGAGGTGTGGAGAATTGATAGATTGTACTGAAAAATTAGTAAAGTAAAAGTACCTTAACATAAAAAAAATGATTTGAAATCTCAATAATTTTATCTTCCAGATATTTAATCCTAAATATATAGCCTAAATGTGTGTTTTTTTAATATAAAATTTGAATATAACTTTAGTTATTTAAATGTTTGCAAGATGTAACACTCATGATAAATATGTAAAGTTTAAGTTTGAATAAATTTTTTAGTTGTAACGAATTAAAATAATTTTATAAAATTTATTTATTTTTTAATATATAGAAATTATCTTAATTATTTTAATAATATAAAAAGTAAAATGAATAATTTTTAGATGTTTAAATTTAAATGTGATAAATAAAATGTGTGTGTATATATATATAAAATAACAGGTGATAATTTAAACTGATCAAGCCCACTTAACCGCAGCCTTTGTTTGCCTAGTTGGAGAGCTCGACCGAAAATGGGCCCAGTACAACTTCGAAGCTCTGCCCTAGTGATTCACTTTGGATAGACCAACAATTCCAGTGATGCTGAACATTTGAATTGAACGCGGCATGGAAGTTTAACTATTTTAGCAATTCTAAATTCTAAATTCTAATGGAAAAAATAAACATTGAAAAAAAATGTGAAACCATTATTAGCCCACCAACGGAAGACGCTAAGAAAAGATGGGAGTACCATATCTTACCAACCAAAAATGAAAGCTAAGCTTCTGGTTTGGTTCTCAATCTATAGCCAAGACATGTATGTGCCTAGTAACTACAGTGATTCTTTTTGCCCCCAAAATATTTACCAATTTATACCAAATACCCTGCTGCCTGCCTGCATGTTTAGTGGGCTAAGAAGTTTCCAGTAGCATTTAATCAAACAGCTAATATGTAGATATCCAAAAACACTTTGAATGATCAGCCACACACAACACAAATTAAGCAAAGATTCCACACCAATAAATTCCAAATCAACAAGAGTACATGGACATAATAATAATCGTTACCCTCACCTCACGCTTTGGAGTTGAAAAAATACCGCCCCCAGCCCCATGAATTAACAAAATACCCACCTCAAATACGAAAACCACCGACAATATTTCCGCTCTTTCTTAACAAATAAAGAATAGAAAAAGACGGATTACATTGATTCAATGTGAGTTTTGGGGCCTAATTATCTGTGAGCAGTAACCAAAGTTTCTATGAACCTCAGTCCGTCAAATCTTGGCTCGAATTTCTCCTTATTTGCCGATGTACAATTACTCGACCTCCGGTTTTTCCCGGATGAAGAAAATCCCTGGTTAATAAATAGTTTAAAAGTTATTCTAGCCCAAAATATTCGGGGTTTTGATGTTTGTAGAAATTGATTCTAAACTACGTCTACGACAAATTTAAAAAGATTTAATCGTCCAAGCATAATGAGATTCTCTATCATTTGTTTCAAACCAAAAGTTAGAATACTTGCAGATCAATGAAGAGTAAAAGATAAAATATTTAAGGAGATAAATACCTGGCTCATGCCCTCGTCTCTGGCTGAAGAAGAAGATGTGAGAGCGACGGTAGACGCGGCCAGAATATAAGCGAGTAGAGGACCGGATCCCTTCATTTTTCGGTAGAACGGCATCTGTCGAAGCTCGGAAAAGAAGAGTACGAACGAAAATCCGACGAAACTCGCCGGATCTCGAGCGATTTCCTTCTTTCGTAGGTCGCAGTCGCTATTATCTTCATTCTAAATCTGCCTTTTGTTACCCGCTTGGACTTCCCAAGTTTTAGGTACCCACTAAAAAACTGCCACGTGGGGAGTAAGAAGTTATGGGCCGTTGAATGCCAGGTGTGGGTGGACCCGCAGAAGGATTAGGCGGAGAGTGTATGTTAATAGGTTAGGCAGAAGGGTAGGTTAAAAGCTCTTTGGAGAAAGAAATAAAGAAGGGCTCGCATTGGAGAGAAAGGCAGAGGCTAGGGTACTTTTGGATGTAGTTGCGTTTTGGCTTAGGGTGGATGCCGTTTTAGTTTAGCGTGCTTTGCGATTCTCTTTCTCGTAGTTTTAGGTGTCATTGCATTGAGTTGTGAGCCACATTAATACATACGTGGGGGAAACTCTCTGGTGTACATGCATGCACCATCATGAATTGGTACTTACTTAAGATAAATTTCAAAATTGAGTTCGTGTTATCTAAATTCATGCATGACGGTATGATAATACGACTTGGTCCGCCGGACTTAAAAGGTCTTTGAATCAAGTGTGAGTTGAAAGGAGTTTGTTTGGCACACTAAAACTATTTAGTAGAGTTTCCATTGATGTAGGAAAAATAGTAATACGAATTTTTCATTTATTTGTTTACTTTTTAGTGCATGCATTCATTCAAATATTTGAATTATAATTTCTAAAGACATGTAATAAAGTTTTGACAGTTACAGTTGGTCGGTGCGATCAAGAAAAGAATCAGCGGCAGAGTTTAGGGAGAACAAGCTTTAGCCTTTAGCACCGCAAAATGTGCATGCTGAACGCGTCTTTTTCTGGAATAGAATATTATATTATATAACAAATATCGGAATATAGAAGCTAGAACTTTTATTTTAATAGCGATCAAGAAAAGGGCGTCCACTGAACATATATCGGCTTTGTTATCCTTATCTCTTAATTAATATATAATTTGAATTTGATGCAGCCGCTTGACTGACCCATTATTCCTTAAATTATGATTGGAATAATATATATCATGGACCGGCTTTGATAAATTCCCAATTACAGTACAATACAAAATATATCGTGAATGGAATGGTTGTTTTTTTTCAGGAAATTAATAGATATTCCTAGCAATTTCAAACAAAAACTTTCACAACATTGAATGAACCCAACCCACTTCAAATTGGAGTCTCCTACGTATTCATCCAATGCAAGCTTAGCTAGAAAAAAGAAAAATTATTTTATATATAAGAGTAAGAATATATTAATTATTCAACCTTATCGCGGAAACTTGAAAGTTGATGAAGTCAAGAAAAGTATATAGCTATTTCAGGTAGATGCTTGATCTATTCAAGCTTTCGGAACCTACCACAAATTCCAAAATTTCGAATTTCGGAACAAACTTGTTGGAAATTGTTGAGGATCTAAACTTAATTGAACAGCTCATAGAGAATGTTCTGATTGAAATTTCGGTTCCGGAAGAGTCGAGTTAGTTAAAGTTCAAAATCGAGCGCAATGTATATGTGGCACTGGCAGGCAGCGAAGGAATGGCCGATGGAAAATTAAACCCTTAATCATGCGACATATTATGCTGATGGTCGAAGTTCAATTAACCTCTTCTATTATTATTATTATTATTATAAGTAATTGAGAACAATGAATTTTTCCAATCCAGACGGAAGGAAGGACTGCATGTTGACCGTTGATAGTGGCCACCACGATATTTCCAATCCATATTGGACGAAGTCTGGCACCGTGAGTCCGGGTCCAAGTCCAAGTTGTAAGCAAACATACATTGACATTTGACCGCCTGATTCCAGGAAAATATCAAATAATTTCCGAATTCTGATTGAAGGAAAATATCAGTGGGGTCCATCAGAAAAGTCTTCTTACACGTCTTCAACTTTGTACTCAGAACATAATCCTCACAACTCACACGTTACGCAAGTCCTAATCCTAAGTGAATCCGACAAATTGAAGAAACAACTTGGAAGAAACCTAAACTTTTTCCCAACTCGTCAAGGGATTGAAATTCTCTCTCTCTATATATACCCCTTTATCAGCTTCGCTCTTCCTCAAATCAAATTCAAACAACGAACAATTCAGTTCAGTTCTCCCGGCGGTAATATATCTGTATTCGATCAATTTGTTACAGCAGCGCAGCCATGAATTCGATGTTCAGCTCGTTTGATGCTTTCTCAGCTGAATTCTTGGGCCAGAAAGTGAAGGCTTCTTTCGTTTCTAAGGCCAAGAAAGCTAACTATAACACGCAGCAGCAGCAGTCACAGGATTCTACCAAGGTGGTGGCAAAGAAGCAAGAATCTCAGTCGTCAACAAACAAGAAGATGCCTAGATTTGCGCCGGAATTGGATGGAATCAACTGTTTTGAAACGCTCGTGCCCTTTTAAGATTTAAGAATTCCCAGCCCAGCTGCTATTCGTCTGCACAAACAAGAGTTTCGTGTCTGTGTTGTTGGGCTAGAGTCTGAGTTGTGTGAGTGACGGGAAATTAATTCAGTTGATTAATAGGAATTAGAGTTACTAATACACACCTGTTTATTCTTTCCATTTTTTTTTTTTGCTCCACTCTCGTTTCTGTTTAAAAAAAAAAAACCAATAAAGAAACGTGGTGGTTTAGTTGATTAATACCGACTGCCATGTTCTTGTAACTGTAAGATCTTTTGTTTCCAATACACAATTGATCCTTCTTGAGTTCAAAGATATTATTTGGTTCATGGTTTCAGATTCAATTCTAAAAGAATTTTGAAAATAAATTTACAGAAAAATTGCTAGTGATGATGGTATGATTGTCGATATTTGGAGGGACTAGCTCAATTTTGTCATAGTTTGCACAAAATTCTTCGTGGAAAAATTTGTATGTTATGTTATGTAAATGACGTTATTTGGGCTTAATCTTAAACCGGTCCAACTAAAGCAGATTCTATTGGACGAAGTACGAGAGAGAGTTTAGCCCAGCCCATGCAAGACATTGGTGCACGTGCAGGGCCAGGGCAAACAACAAGAAGCATATCGAAACTTAAACGTAAACATAGTGAATTGTATTTGTACGCGTGTGTGAGAGAGAGTTGGACAAATCATATTATGGGGAATTTTCACATAACTCCCCTGAGGTTTAGTGAAATAACACATAGAGGGAAGATATGACGTAATTCACACATACCTCCCCTCTCATTTAATGAAAATTTGCTTTTTTTTTCTCTTAACATCTAATTTTTGTTAAAAAGTCAATTTTACCCTCAACCTATGTCATAATTAGAAGATGTAAATGTGAATATCATGTCTATAAAAATGTTAAAAAATGGAGCAAAAGAAAATGTTACTGTGCGTGAAAAGGTTTATGCCAATTTATAATTTATTTATTTATTTTTTTATCTTTCTTTTGAAGCTGCTGTGTGTGTACATGATTAAGGTCAATTATAATTTTTTTTTTTTGTTATCACATTGACATTATGTTATTTTTGTAAGATGAGGAGAATAGACAAAATTATGATGACTGGTATTTTTAGTACTAGTTGATTTGTTGTAGGGTAATTATAAAAATTAGGATTAGTGGCTGTGTTTTGGGAGCTAAAATGGCATTGTTGTGAAAATTTTAGGAGAAATGTTGGTTTTGTACAGAACATCATTTATATATGTACAAGGTAACTTGTGTGTATATATAGTGCAATGAAAGGAAAAAATAGTTTTACAATTGTATTTTCTTTTGCTCTATTTTTTAACATTTTTATAGACATGATATTCACATTTATAGCTTCTAATTATGATATAGATTGAGGGTAAAATTGACTTTTTAACAAAAATTAGATGTTAAGAGAAAAAAAAAGCAAATTTTCATTAAATGAGAGGGGAGGTATGTGTGAATTACGTCATACCTTCCCTCTGTGTATTATTTCACCAAACCTCAGGGGAGGTATGTGAAAATTCCCCATCATATTATTATTGAAAAGCCAAACCAGTTTAGGCGGTCATTTCATCGCTCTTTTCTCTTGCTTTCTCCGCCCTCCCACTTTATACTCTGTGATCCTCCTCTCAAATTCCCACCCACAATTCATCTCAAGATCCATAACCAAATCTCATTTGATCCAACAAAATGTCTGCAACTTTCTCATCATTAATCAACACCATCACACCCCAATGTTTCACCACCGAAAATCATTCCCTCAGTCACCTCAAAACCACATCTGCTTTTCTTGGTTCCACCCAAAAAATTCGGTTTTGTCCTCTCATTAAGTCTCCTCCCCAACAAAAACATCGCCACGCTAACGTTGTCGCTGTATCTGATGTTAAGCAAAAGCAGCAGCTCAAATCCACTTCCTTCGTTGGCAATCTGGTAAGACTTCACACTAAACATCTTATCAAAATTAATTCCAACTTCAATATCTAAAATTTTATTTCCTTTATGCGTTTGAGTTGCAGCTGATTACAAAAGAGGAAGGCTTGGAGCTGTATGAAGACATGGTTTTGGGCAGATCATTTGAGGACATGTGCGCCCAGATGTACTACAGGGGCAAAATGTTTGGTTTCGTTCATCTTTACAATGGCCAAGAAGCTGTCTCAACTGGGTTCATTAAGCTTCTGAAGAAAAAAGATTGTGTTGTAAGTACTTACAGAGATCACGTTCATGCTTTAAGTAAAGGTGTGCCGGCTCGCGAAGTAATGAGCGAACTTTTCGGTAAGACTACTGGCTGTGTTAGAGGCCAGGGAGGGTCTATGCATATGTTCTCGAAAGAACATAATTTGATTGGTGGCTTTGCCTTCATTGGTGAAGGAATACCAATTGCTACCGGTGCTGCATTTTCTTCCAAGTATAGACGGGAGGTGTTGAAAGAGACGGATTCTAATGATGTGACACTAGCGTTCTTCGGAGATGGTACTTGTAACAATGGGCAGTTTTATGAGTGTTTAAATATGGCGGCATTGTGGAAATTGCCGATTGTGTTTGTGGTGGAGAACAATTTGTGGGCAATTGGGATGTCCCATTTGAGAGCAACATCTGATCCCGAAATATGGAAGAAAGGGCCTGCATTTGGTATGCCTGGTGTGCATGTGGATGGTATGGATGTGTTGAAAGTGAGAGAGGTCGCAAAGGAAGCCATTGAAAGAGCTCGGAGAGGAGATGGACCAACTTTGGTTGAATGTGAGACTTACAGGTTTAGAGGACACTCTTTGGCTGATCCTGATGAACTTCGTGATCCTTGTGGGTATTCATCTTGATTGAAATGTGTTTCTATTCTTATCTTTAATACTTGTTTTGCTTAAATGAGCATTGGCTACGTTGCTAGTTAGTGAAATTTGGTCCATTTTTGTTTCCTGAAACTGTTGTACTAAATTTTTGCAGCTGAGAAAGCTCATTATGCTGCAAGAGATTCCATCGCAGCTTTGAAGAAGTATATGATTGAGAACAAACTTGCCACTGAAGCTGAGCTAAAAGCCATGGAGAAGAAAATTGAAGAGGTTGTTGAGGATGCTGTGGAATTTGCAGATGCAAGCCCACATCCACCAAGAAGTCAGCTGTTGCAGAATGTTTTTGCTGATCCTAAAGGCTTCGGAATTGGTCCGGATGGAAGGTACAGATGCGAGGATCCCAAATTCACGGAAGGAACTGCTCATGTCTAATCTAGCCACTGCTTCCTGATCGTGATTATATTCTCCCTTGTGCTTGTTCAACATACATTATGCTATAGGTTTTGAGTTTCCATTTGAATAAGCTTAAATTGTACCAAACCTAAGTTTTTCTTCTTTTTTTTTTGTCTGCACTACTCTGCTTGTTTTATGTTCTCGTAATAGTTCAGTAGATCAGTGATTTTACAATGCAGCCTTCGTGTTCTCTATTTCAGGTTATGTTTCATCGCTTGGTCCTTTTCTGTTTAGTTTTCCTGCTTTCATAAATGGCAGTCCAGTTCTAATATAATTTCCAGTAAGGTATAACCGGAAACAGATGAACCAGCTTGAATCGTACTGAAATGACGCAGAAAAATCTGAAACAAAGTGCAACAAATAACCAAACCAAAAAACATATGCGTGTTATTCCTGCAGCATAAGATCCTCTTGTAACATGGTAGCCACTTTAAAGAATACAACTGTATAAACTTTTATCTTTTGCAATCTAAAGCTTGCATCATGGCTCAAACATAGAAAAAAGAATACAACTTGCCCTTTCAAAAGGGGTGTGCAGTGAGGAGAATCGTAATTGGTCAATATCCCACTTCAGTATAGCAGCTACTTGGCTTGCATCTCTAGAACGAAGCAAAAAGCAATATTAATTACAACCTCCTTCCAATTTTAGCAAACCTTCTGGCTACTCCAAATATAACTGCCTTAGTCAAAAGGCCTCGGTCAAGAGTACAAGCAAGGGCAACAGCCCCGCCTACGACTAAGAGCTTGGGTATGTTCCTGCCTACAGGTTTCTCTGATGAATCTGCATTTTCAACCCTAGATGAATCATTAGTGCAATTTTCTAAGGAGCTTAGGTAGTCTGCACTGACTTTGGTATTAATCTGAGCCATGAAAGCACAACGTGAAAGTGGGGCTCCAGACACTCTCTGTTTCTGATATGCACGTAATGCAGGGTCGAATTTCTTGACAGCTCCCCACATGCCCTGCCGGACTCCAAGCTTTGCAATTTCCCAAGGTATACCCATGTCTTCGTGATGAAACAGTAACACCTCGCATGCTGTAAGCTGGCCATCCCCTCTCCTTGATTCAACTGGTTCACATCCAACATTCACAAATCTCAGTTGTTGATCGATTATTATAATACATTGTTTATCAAAAAAATATTCTATACAGGTTTGTCCAACTTTAATCAATGAATTCAAATGATTTTTCCTTTCCTTCACAACCAGCATCAAATCAAAACCATCTTTTATCTTATTTCAGAAAATTCAAGACATGTGAGTGGCACTCTCTTCTGTAAGTAGCTAGGAAGAAAAAGTGCATAAAGAAATAACAGAATAGCATGATTAAATCAGTTACCTGCACGAATGCACCAACTTGAATAGTACAAATCAACACGTCTGGGTTTGTTGCGCCTTGGCACAGACAAGTGGGATACTCCCTGAAACATGTACAACCGCTAACAAGTCAATTATGGAAGTAGTACACCTAACAAAACTGTTGCAAATTTAACTCACTAAACCATGCAAGAAGTTGAAATGGAACAATAGCAACTATGAGCACACAAACTTTCAACCAAAATTGGTAAAATCACTTCCCGGGATTTACAAGGTTAGCTCATTTAGTTGGGATTACAGCTTAGTTGAGTTGAAATAAGAGGTATGAATCAACATTAGTATTGTAACTCTGACCACAGCTATTAGAAAAATGCAATTCAAACTGAGTCATTTTGCAAACTATGTTTCCCCATGGATGCTACATTTGTTTGACTATGCTCCAATCTAGTTACTTCAATGAAAATTAGGAATATGGGAATATATGCAGAGAGCTTTATGACAAGGAAAAAAAAAACTACTAATCCATCTATTCTCACAACAAATAGAGAAAGAAGCCAGTCTGAATAAGCTGCTGCTCCCTTGCTAGACAGAAAACTAAATAAAAATGTTCACCCTCAACTAGAAAAAAGTAGCTCAAAGACGGTAAAGACAGCTATTCTGTATTATACCTTTGTGATACAGTAGTACAATCGTCCAGACTCCCAAATCCGACGTCCTATAATGTATTCTCGGTCACTGCAAAAGAAGGGAAACTATGCCACAAAAGTTTTTTAAAGTCAGCTAATGCAACCATAAAATCTCATGCAACAGAAATTATACAAGCAAAGATCAACTCACCTTCCGCACCCACTGAACTACCATGGTTCCTGTGGTGGGACATTCCTCCAAAGTCATTGCATGTATAAGCATGTCATCCCACTTTAATCGATATTCATCATCCCAAAAAAAATCCCTCACCATCTCAGGAGTGGCATCCTCAAAGACAGTTCTGCTTCGATATTGCGGAGGGCCAGTCTATCAAATCCATTAAAAAACAATCCAATCAATCACATAGGTCACAATTATCACGTAGTACAGGATAATTGCAAGTTCAATTTGCAAACGGTAACTAATTCCTTGCCTCAAACCAAATATCCAAATTGATAAATTACCAGGAAAGAAAAGAAAAGGGGAAAAAGAAAGCTACCTCAGGATCTCTCCGCCAAGCTTGATAGCTCATAGTTGGTGTAGAACGCTCCATCATCTGAATCCAAGCAGGACCCCTATCCTTTACCTCAACAAGTCTACACAAATGCTCTAAATCATCCTCTGTCACTATACTCGATTTTTCACTTTGGAGCTGGGAAGAACTGCCAAGTCAAGTCAAGTAGTTAGAGACTGTCCCAAATTGTATTTCAAATTCCATCGTCACTTACATCTTTTAGTACCTAGACTTATCCTAAGCAACTATAAAATTTTCGATAAGCTAAAGATAAGTAATCAAGAGGAAAAGATATAAGCATATCCCCAGGATTAAAATTAGAAGAAATACCACGGTTATTGCAAGTTAAAAGCAATAAATTTCAGGAAATTTGAAGCAAGCAACAAACCTGCAGTCAGAACTGGTGGTAGGCGGGACATAAAAAGTCTCCCTCTGAATCCCATCATCAGAAACCCCAGAAATGCAAGCGGGCAACTGAAACTTGACAAAATTAAAGGTTGGAATCGAACTAAAACAACTTGAACTTGCGTTGGTGGATTCCTTGGAAACAGAAGAATCCATCAAATCTCTGCATCCCAAATTAGCCCATTTGGGTTTCCACGCCCACCCAACCAGAACCCCAACAAACACAGCAATCCACAAAGGAGCTATAAACATCATAAGCTCGCTTAACACATCACCCATCGAGGGTTTGCTGAAAATCTCCAATAAAACCGAAGCCAAGCCCATAATGTTTATTTATTTATTACAAAAATAGACCAAAACGAAAAGGAATATCCAAACAGAACCCACAAAACCCTCGAGGGAATCGAATTCGTAAGCGTGAAGCGCAGCGATTCTTCGAGGGTTTGACAGGGAAAATGGAATAGAAGATTAAGATAAGCCTCACAAAAGAGAAAGTAACCGAATGAACCCTAAATGATAGAGAATAAGAATAAAATAATAAAATTGATATGGGTAGAACTTAGAACAGCAGAGAGAGAGAGAGAGATCGCAGAGCAGAGAAACACAGAAGATTGAATATTCGGATAAGGATGATGAGATTAGCGGTAGAGAGTCGTCGTCTTCGGATTACCGTAGGCCCAGAGATTTTTATAATACAATTTGTTTTTCTGGTAATAACATAAACGTATGTATATTTGGTTGGTTGGTTGGTAATATTGATTTTTTTTTTTTTTGTTTGGGTGGGGGGACGAGATGAAATCAAATATGGGATGATGGGCTTAGAGATTGACGTTCGGTTTTTGTTGTGCTTTTTACATTACAAGTTTCACTCGTTCTTATGTGTTGTTATATATTATTAATAATACACACACACACACACACACACACACATATATATATATATATATATATATAAAATATAATTCTGGCGGGGGAGGGGGCGTAGTATTATATTATTATAATGGTATGGAATGTATGGTTCATGGTCGAGCCGCGTTCTCGTTTTTCACGTTTGCTGATTTGGACTTATTTGTTTTCAACTTCCTATTTTCTTTTTCAATTTTCATGTTTGTTTTATTTATTTACTTCTGCGTTCTAATTTGGTCTGTATGATTAGTGTAGTTCGCCAATTTACTCTCATTAAATCTTGAAGAAGGAGTCTCCAGTCCACTATGAAGTGGTGTTAAAGGTAAAAAAGTAATGGTAAATGGGCACTCATGCTGTGTGTTTTAGCAGCATAGCATAAGATTTGGATGAAACAAGGTTGCTTTGCTTTGTAATTATAATTGGATAGAGATTTAAATTTGGAATGATCAAATTTAACACGAAATGACTAATTAATATTGATTGGTCTTAATTGTATATGAAATATGAATCATTCATTTAAAATGACAGAGAATTAAAACTAGGTAGGCAGTTGAATTGACAATTCTATACTACAAGAAGGACATATTTGTTAGGTCAATTATTTGAATGCTAGCTGGTCTGGTCTCAAACAAAGAAAGTTTCAACGAATTGGACTAATAAATATGGAATACGAAGAAGAGAAAAGGCACACACCCTTGCTTAGATCTTGCGTTAAACACATATGTTGAAACTTGAGTTAGTAATAATATAATTGACAAAAAGCCACTTGAATTTCCAAGAAAGATTTACAGGGTCTTCTTTAATCAAAAGCACATGGACGTGGCATGCTATTCATTGCTGAGCCTCAACACTAAAATAAAATTATTTGCTAGTGTGTGTCTCTGTCTCTCAATTCTTCTTGCCTTGCATGCCTACATTTCTTCTTCTTATTATTATTATTATTATCTTTAAACCAAGTTCTTATTCGATAGTTTGTTTCAATTTTCTTTGTTTTTGTTTTGGTTGAAGGAAGAAGCAAAATTTTGCATAGATACAAATGAGGACCGACCACAATGAAATGATTTATTACACCATCAAGAGCAAGAGCACGTGTTTCTTGATGTAATTTCTTCTCGAAGTGGTATGCACTCGGTGTTGGCTTTCAATGGTCGTCACATCTTTTCTCTTTTGACTGGAGAGATAGAGACATTACTAACTACTTTCAGCCCTCACACGCTGTGTTCCCAAAATGACAAAGGCCCTCTCTTCCGCCACCTTTTCGATAGTTCCTTATTTTGAATCCATGTTTTGAAATTGGAATTTTAACCCCCAACTTAAACGACTTCTATCTAATCTAACTGGCAGCGGCAGCGAAGAGGTTCCTCAACTTCGACTTGATTGATTGATCGATCGATCGATCGATACTTGCAGTATTTCAAAGAAGATTAATTAATTAATTAATGCTCCAATTTTAGTATATAAATCATCATCGTATCTTTATTAGATTGCCGTCTGGCGAATGCGAGAGATTCTGTTCAAATTTAGGGCTACCCACTTGTGTTCGTGCCAACGTTTGGTACGCTTGCTCTCAGCATTCAAGCGAAATGTGAACATGTTATGTTGTGAATATAAACGTTTTACTACTTGGCCTTCTGAGTTGAGTGCCAATGGACCAGATGGAGAACAACATGACAGTATTTGCATCTTTTCTCTCCTTTCTCCAACGTTTGGTACGCTTGCTCTCAGCATGCAAGCAAAATGTGAACATGTTATGAATGTAAACGCTCTGCTGCATGTCTCTTGACATGATATCATGAGCTGACACTACCCGGATCCAAAAACCCCCAAAAAAAAAGTCAAAATTTACGACAATTTTAGTTCGCGGTAGATCATAGAAAAGATTGCATCAAATGTTCCATTCACAAATAAATCGCCTAATAAAAACATCTGATCTCACCTAACACCAATTGTTTGACCTCTACCCACAATTTAAATCTGCACAAAAGTCCTATGTGAAACATGTGAATGAAATTTGAGCAGCACAAACATCACATTTATAGCGTGTTATTGAAATTGACATTATTGATGGTGGCTTTAGTAGCAGATGCTATATTGTGACTATTTAAGCTTCTACTTAATTACATTATATAAAAAATGCCAATCTCTGATATGTGGGTTATCAAAATAGGCTAAACTCTGGACCTAGATGATTTTCATTGACTTTTCCCCCCTGAAATTAGAATCCATATGTGCAGTAAATTAATTTAATCATGTACCAACTGTCCCGTGGCATCAACAGGCAAAAATCGGGCAGTTGGTGTTGGCTGAATCACTGTTTTGATCATAACATACACAAATATATTACACCCTACTTACGGTGAAGTCTCAGAAACTGGTATGCCAGATAGCTTCTTCACCCTCTCCACACCGTTGGTGTACCTCCTCCATTCTCTCCACAGACTTGCAGATGCCACTGCAACTCCAATCAAATGATGCAGCACATGGATTTCCTGCTTGAGCTTTCCACTCACAATCTATCAACAAAATGTTAGCATCATCAGTAAACTTGAAGAGAGCCATAAATAACTGAAGGGCATTGTCAGTGGAAGGAACTGTACCAGGGGCAGTTCCACAGCAGAGGCTTCGATCGTCAATGTGCTCGACATCAAGACCAATAAACCAGGAACCTAGAGAGACGTCTTCATTTGCGTATCTATGGAGTATATGCCTGGAACGTGAAGTTATAGCTAATTAACTTTAACGAAAAACAATACGACTAGAATAATTATTGACATAGAGACTGACCGATTTACTGAAATATACGTGGCCAAATCTTTGGAGATTGCATATATTTGCCCTGTTGCATGCCTAAAATACTTATTCCCCTCCTCACCAAATTTCCAATATTCTGGCTCGTGGTACTTGACACCTCTGCATATTGTACCCAGAAGTTTAATGGATAAATAACATGCATCAATGGAAATCCGAAAGCGTGCAGAAAAATTAAATTTTGATTCCTTACTTTTGTGCTAGAACAGGTCCAGACTTCATACAACCAATGTAAACACGGGGTTTTGATCTATGACGGGCCAAAGTAGAACCAACCATGCCTATAAAATAGTTCAAATAAATTCAAACATTCTGAAATGAAGTCTATTCAAGGCTCTTTTCCAAGTAGAGAAAATATTTTCAAAAGCAAGGTACACTACCAAGATTAACATGCACATCATCATCAACTTTAATATAGAAGTCAGCATCCCACTTAGCAACAGCTGTTGAAAAGTATATTTGTGTTTTCGATGACAATTCATGATATCCTTCTATGTGGTTCTGCAACAAAAATGACAGTAACTCTGGATAAGCTTCACGAGAGACTGATAATCCAGTCCAATCTCTTTTAGAACCCATGGGTGTTACAACAATTTAGTTCCTTCTCCGTGTCTTTTGGCCCAGTATGTCTACTCTTGTGATCGTAGAAAAGACTTCAGTAGATCAGACACAAATAAAGCAGTAAACATACCAGTCGCAGGAAGTCCTTGTGTTGCTCATCTTCTGCATCAATAGCCCGATCCAGAACACCACCTGGAGTTGCACTGATGACCTCAAAAATTAATTAAAGATATTTTGTCAAAACTATGTCCAAATTAAGCTTGTTACTATGATAATTATTTCAATTTCAAGTAAACCAACCTGTGTCCTATAACAAACCGCATTATTATTCCCTTCTCTTTCTCCAACTGCTGTAAGTCATCCCCTAGAATAAACAATAGCCCACAAGTGTAAATATAGTCTTATTATATAGCTAATGATGTCCATAAGAGAACAGTACAAAGGTTCTGCATTAAACCTTTTGGCATCCAAGTTTCTCTGATTGAGTCTCTTCGCTTTCTACTGCTGAATGCAGTAATGATTCCCATAACAAAAAAAACCTTCGGACGTGACTTCAAGTTTTCAGTTCCTGATCTTGTAACCACTGGAGATCCTTCCTGACTATCACCTTTGGCAGCCCTAGCTGCTGCCAGTTGCATCTCCAATGAGGAGATTGTTTTATCTAATGTCCTGAAATCATTTGACATGAATAAAATCAAGAGAAAAAATAAATACACAATTGATCTAAAAGAAAATAGATCCAGAATCTTCTCTTAAAACTAATCAGCACAGTCTGAAACTTACATGATTACATCATGAGTTTGTGAAACTTGAGAAAGGATATCCCCTGCCTCGACAGATACCTCCTGTAATAACACAGCCAATTTCAATAAGAATTTTTACCAAACTCAGTAGAGCTTAAGAGAGCTTTATACTTGTGACTTGCCTTCTTATCACAATCAACTGTAGGATGTAGTAATTCTGATTGATGCTTCTTCAAAGATGAAGCCTCCTTGTCCCTTTCGACAGGATCAGGAATAGCCCAAAATCTAGTGAATTGGCATAGGCAGTTTGTCAGTCGACATGCACACAAGAAAATAGATGCAAATAAAATTAGCATTGTGTAGATCGAAAAGAGTAAAGGTGAAAACATGGTGAGGGATCTACAGGGCATAATGTGTATAAGCTATATGATGCCATGAGTGTAACTGGAAGATGTGAAAGACTAGAGTCTGCTGTGTAGTAGTGCGTAACATCATCAGAACATAAGATGTCAAATGACTCGTTGTCTACAATCAGATAATGAGTATTGAGGAACAACAACTTAAATCACATCATAAAAATTGGCATTATTTTTCATTTGCTCACTGGAATCAGAAATACAGCAGTCATATATCATCAATGGTATTCTTCTGCCAGATTACTTACAAACTCCCTTAATCCTATCCTCTAGTCTGAGGAAAGGAGTAATCAAATGCCTCCAAAATGAAGAACGCTGTTCCGCTTTGTAAAAAAACTCCTCTTCTGCATAAAGCAATATTTTGGTAGGACAATACAGCCATCCTTCACTGGAGATGTAATGATATTAAATGTTCATCAGCTCTAGAATTTACTTATTGAACAACATCTCATTGTTCAAGTATCAACAATTTAGTGGACTAAGATATTTTTGCATGCAATTCTGCTTTGTATACATCAAATCTTTCATGGTTGAGACATGCTTCATTCAGTATGCCAAGAATTGATTTCTGTGGTCACTTCTCCAAAGGAATAGCCAACTGTCTTTCATTGCCATCTTCAACTCTCTATATTTAAGTTGGCAAAGAAACTTGAGGGAACACTGTCAGCAACTGTATGCTGGTCTTGTATCATATCTTCACAGCTAAGTAGTAAGCTCTGGAAAGCCCAGTGACAGATAGAATTCCTCTAAAAGATCACATAACAAAGCTACTAGTTAATTTCAAAAGCATAAGATGCGCCAACCCAACTACAGCTGGTGAACGTGCTAAAATCATCAGATCACTCACGATAGAGCTCTAAATCCAACTCCGTATATGACATCCAGACTTACTGTGTCGGACTACTCTCGGCAGTAAATATTTTCTACTATGCTCTAGAAGTAAATAGCGCCGACCGGTTGCCAACAGCTTATTGACCAACTTAATCCAACTAAATGGAGTTGGCTACTTAAATACTTTTGCGCCATTCTGCTCTACGCAAGTCAACAATATCCCTCGGGATCATGAACATTTTAACAATATATACAAATTAGCTTTCAATACAACAGATTCCAAGATTGGACAATCGTTTACTAAATGAGATGAATCTCATCGCGAGCACATCCCAACATCACCAAATCTACAGCACGTATTACTAGAAAACCACGGAAACACAAAGTCTCAATTTTGAACATGAACCTTGAATCCAGAAGGAAAAACAAAAGCCAAATCTATTGATAAAGATATGCATTTTTTACACTCGAGCACCCAAAAAAGAAAAGTAACATGCAGAAAAGGAAAAACGAAATGGTACTGACAGTTTTTAAACTCCAACGAAAAGCAGCAGCTAATCTAAGAGCTGATCAGCTAAAGACAAGATCTTGAGCATTCGCAAGAAAGGGAGAAGGAGAAAGAAATTAAACCTGTTGATAACAAAAACTCCAAAGAAGAAACTAGCAATGCAGAAAACAGAAACCCATCTGGTAGAAACTCCATTAGCTGCTTTTTGAGGCCTGCTCATACCCATGTGAATTGGAATGTATGAAATAAAAGCTAGCTGCTTCTGCTTTAAGGAAACTGCTGTATCTTTTTTCTTCAAATCTCGAGAGTTACAAGGAGAAAACAAGCGACCCCATTAGAGAAAAGGAAAGGATGGAGAACTACTACATCAAAAGTAAATATATATTTTCTTTTAAAAAAAAGGTCAGAAACAAACTTAAAATTTAATTGTCTTAATAAGAAAAAGATTGAAATGGATTTGCCTTTAGCTTTGCTTTCCCAATCAAAATCACTGATAAAAATGGGCCTCCCTGTAATAATACTGCTTATAGTTCATTGTTTTCCCACGACAAAATAAATCTTAAATAATGCAATGACAAACTCATGACAACTGTTTACTTCCAATAATACCCCTACGTCTGCGACTGTTTTTCTTTTTCTTTTTTTAACAAATTTGTGATAAACCATTACCAATTATATAAAAGAATTAAGAAGACAAATGATTAGGACATATTATTAATTAATAGTTCTATTAAGAACATTTTGTGTTTTGCGGTATTTTATGTGGTTTGTTTTTGGGTCAAATTGGACGGACCATTAGGAACTGCAAAGATAATTAAGAGATTGGATAATTAGGTATTATAGATTAATCATAATCATAATCATAATCACAATAATATTATCAGATGGGTTGCCTTGTATCATCGATCGGTAGCTCTACCTGTCCACTGTCTGAAATTGTACTTGTAAGCTGCTAAGTTATGGGCGGGCCCAAAACTTTGTTAGGTGGTGAGTGTTTTTATAAAGCAAACGGTGAAATGATCTTATTTGCACTTGCTTCATTTCTGCTGCAACAAATCAAATATATATATATATATATATATATATATATATATATAATCAGAGCCTACCAGAGAGAAAACCCATGAATGTGGCCACAAATTTGTGTTCTCCAATAAAATTTCATTGCTGCTATGAGAAGCCAAATCCATTGCGAAAATAAATATTTGGAATAATATTCTTTATTACCAGTTGCCATTTCGGACGTTTCAATTTCAATTGTGCTTTGTGTTGTCAGCTTCCTGTGTTTTGAAAGTGTCAAAAACATTGTCGAAGCATACAAGAAAGGAAGCAGCTACTATCCTTATTATTTTAGTGGCCGAGATAATAAATTCAAATTGGGTTCTTCAATAAATATTTACTTGGTTTACACTCTACATATTAAATATCTGGATCATTTGTTCAAATTCGGGGGGCTCGATGTGTTTTGTTTTTATTTGCTTAATTAAATATTTTAGCTCAATAATTCTTTGACATTGCAAGAATATTAAAATGCCTAAAGTAAACATTGGAGTATTCTATTTGAAACATAAAATAAAATTTGCTTCTAGATTGTTAGATATCGATATAACTTGTCTAAAGAGAAATATGATTTTCTATTAAGCATGCACAAAACGAAACGGTTACTTTTATACAGTTGGTTGAAATTGTCAAAATGATATTTTCACCCCAAAATTTAATATAAACTAAGATATTTTATATATGCCCAATTAAAACCAATTTATTAGATATGTAAAATAAAATTTGTATCCACTGTAAACATTTTCTGTAACATCTAACTCAAATTTTATAAGCTTTAGGAAAAAAGAAGTTAAAAGCAGACATGCAAAAAGAAGTGAAAAAGAGGGAAGGGTAATTGGGTCCATGTGGGTGGAAATGGCTATCAACGTACAGAGCAGCAAAATTCAAAATTTAAAACAGACGGGGCAGCATTCTCAGAATCTGGAAAATAATAATCAATGATGGTAAAATCGACATAAAGTAAGGGAGAAAATGGTCTTTTGCTGGGGACAGGGTGTCAACAAACAAAAAGGCAACAAAAATGCCCATTTGATTTGCTTGCGGGGGCGCTGCGCCGGGCCCCCAAGGAACAGAAGCAGGCAAGCAAGCAAACAACAGTAGTAGTGCACGGTTCTGATCATCATAATTCAGATCCGGCTATATTTTCATTTCATGTGGAGTAATAAAATAGTACGGGGTCCCCTCAGGTTCTATTTCTTTACAGACAAAGATATAATTTCTGTAATTTATATCAAATAAATCCACAATAAGTTTACCAAGAATCAATTTGTCGGTGCTAAGTATCAAAATAATTAACATTTATATTCTTTTAACACTTTTTCTTTTAATAATATTTAAACGTTTATTTAACAATCTTTAAAAATACTTATTAGTATTAAATTAAATATTTAAAAGTGTAATTAAAAAGTTAATAAGTTATTAAAATAAACATATATTAAAATAAATAATATATCCATATAGCAATATTTTTAATGAAAATAAAGATTATATATATAATATTTTATTTTATAATGTTTCTAAAAAATTGAATACAAAATTTGTTATAAAAATAAATACAATTTCAATAATCTGAAAAAATAAAAAATAATATTTTTTGTTATAAAAGTAACTACAATTTTAATAATATTAATTATGTAGTATAAATTAAAATATAAATAAAATTTTAAATATCACGAACACAAATAATATATCAATTTAAATAATTTATTCATTTAAAAATAAAAATATAACAAATAATAGATCTTCAAATATCTAATATATATATAATTATCTAAATTAAAATCTATTTATCTCAAAAAAATTTAATATTTGAGAAATATAATTTTTAAATTTGTTTAGAGATATTTTGAGAAAAATAAATTTTTTATTAATTATACAAATGTTACCCTTTTAAATATTTGAAGTACTAATTTAAGAATGTACCAAATTTTTACTAATTAAATAATTATTTCGAGTATTAAAATTTTTTAATAAGTACTTTTATCAAAATTTACCAAATACATAATTTAATATTTTACAAATACTAATTAATATTTGTAAAATACTTATTAGCACTATCAAACCCATAATAAATAATACTAATTTGACATATCCGGGAGAACGTTTCATGTTCTCCTAATTACTAGCAAGAAAAGATATAATTTTTCCTAGAAGAAAATAGCATAGCAAACATGACCTCACAATGATCTAAAAAATTTATGTTATGTCTATGTCATATAATAATATTTAGGGTTGGATTAGTATAACTTTTCAAATAGAACTTTTTGGAGTAGACATTTTATTTATAAAATTTTTGTAAATAGAGTTTTTAATAAAAATTTATTAATCATTTGGTTGTCACAAATAACATTTTGAAAAAATTTAAGTAATTACTTTAATAGACAAATATTTAATATTATATTTTAAATAAATAACACAAATTTTTTAAAAGAAAGTAAAGGTATTTTTGATAATTCTATATTTTAAAAAAACTGTAAAAACTTTATCATTAAAAATATAAATTTTAGACTTTTTTTAGTAGAAGAAAAATAATTGTTTTAATTCTCAAAATTTTTTTTTCGGTGGCAACTAAATGATCTCAAAAATTTTAAAAATAACTTTTATCATTAAAAAAATCTTTTTGATTAATGAAAAAAATCAATCAAACGAGCACTTAGTCAAAAAAAATTATTTCGACTATATTTAAAAAGGTAGTAAATTTTTTTTTATATATATATATATACACTTCGGGAGTGTGTTATTAGACTAAGAGAGTTGACATAAATTTTAGATAGAATTCTAATTGTTATGTATTATTATATTTATTAGGAACTTATTTGGACATAAAAGTAAAAAAATAAAAATAAAGTAAGGGATCTAAATATGTTATTATCTTATTGTTCATTTCATAAAAATATTTACTTCCAATTTCAAAAGGCACATTTTCTCTCAGAAAATTTTCTATTTCGCCCTGAGATTTGTTACAATACCTCATCACCTACTTATAATTTTAAAATTATCCCGTACAATTCATTCATTAAATAAATTGACGATAAAATTCATTTTTTAAGGACACCAATAATAAGTGCATGCTCCATCATTATGTTTTTCATCAGTTGCCTACAGTAACATAGACTGTGCCGCACACCAAACACACTTAAGAAAATAAATTAATAAATAATAAACAACAACAAATTATAATAATAAAATATATTTTTATTAATATACAATAAATAATAATCATAAAATTATAATAAAAATAAAATTAATATATGACTATATTTATGTAAATTGTATTATAAAATATTTATTTTATTATTTTATTAAATATATAATAAATAAATAAATCATAAAATAATAAAATTAATATAGGATTATATTTGATGTGTGATTGTGTATTAAATATTAATTATATAATACTTATTTTTATTCTGTTATTAAATATATAATTATAATAAATTATAAATTAATAAGAAATAATAAATTAATAAAATAATAAAATTATATACATGACTATATATTGTGTGATTGTATTATTAATTAGATAATATTTATTTTTATCATTTCATTAACTATACAATCAATAACTATTATAAATTAAAATACAATAATAATTACAAATAATAAAATTAATACATAACTATATTTAATATGCGATTGTATTATAAAATATTTATTGTATTATTTTATTTTTATTATTGTTTTAATATTAAATTAATTATATTATTACTTAAAATATTATATTATATTAAAAATTTATTATTATAAATAATATATTAATAATATTAAATTATTAAATATTCGTAGGATCCATTTCACTGTCACTGGGACTGGACTTATTGCTGTCTTTATATATTAAATAGGGGGCATTTTGGATAAAACAGCATTTTTCAGTAAATAAATGTAATGGATGGATCTATCGGGATAATTTTGAAAACCCAAGGGGGTGATGAGGTAAGTTAAGAAATCTGAGGGGGAATTTTTCTCTCACTGTCACGGGTTCCAGTCCAATCCAATTATGGGTAACTCTGCCACCCAGTGGTCCCCACCACTAACTTTATCACTGTTAAATTTCCTCTCCGCTCCCACTATTCGTTTCAACCAAGGCTGAAAACGACGAAGCCCATTCTCTTCTTCTGTCTTCGTTCCGACAGGCCCGTGATTGTTGGCACGGAGGCAGCTAAGCAATCGCCATATTTTAGATGAGAGTTTTGTCTGAATCCTGATCGATCCTGCCTGCCTGCCTGTTCCTGTCTAAAGTCAACCTCAACCTTCGGGGCAATGCAAGCGCATCATCTGACCAAACCAGAGTGTTTCTATTTCCCCTCTCTTTTCCACCGTTGTCTTCATTTCCCACAAATACGAATGAGTTGGGTTATTACATTTCTGAACTAATTTCGCGCTGTAAAATAATGTAATAAATAATTTTTAAAAAATTATAAAAAATACTGTTGTTGTTACCTTAGTTAAAAATTTAAATAAAAATATTAAAAAATATTAAGATATTAAAATACTACTTATTAACCACCCAAATTTAGTGAGTGGTTGAACACACCTTTTTTTTTAGAGAATATGTATTTGAGTTTTGTAAATTATAGGACTTCTCTCATTGTATGTGAGAGTTTTTTTTGCCTTATGTGAAACTTTTTTTGAATTTCTATGTTCGCGCAAAATTTTTTAACAACACTCTTAACATGTAGTACTAATAGAACTTTAATTGTAGTGCTAGCATATGTATGTGCATTATATTATGACTAAATATTTTCACCAACTTTCAACCTTTTGAAACTCCTTAAAAAAGTAATGAAAGAAGATACGAGAAATTTATATGGGAATATATCTCGGGTAGTTATTACAAATATTATGAGCTCTACATAAATCCAAAATAAATTGCATTTTTCTCTATCATTTCTTGAAATTAAATATCAATAAATATAATATTGTCATTGGGCCCGAGTTTCTATTGTTTATCTTATAGAACTGATATTTTCAAACTCATATTATAAAGATCAGGTACATATTTTAGAAAACAACCGAGCAGTAAAGGAATGAAACATTCACATTTCAAAATGAGTTAACGTTTATCTTGTTAAGGACTAACCCTAATAAATAAGTTTAATTTAATTAAGAGATATTTATTAAATGAAAAGATAAATTTATGTTGTAAATCATATACAATTAGAATTCTATGAAAGATAATATTTCAGGTAAAACAAAGAATCAATAAGTATATAAGAAAGAGGGAATAAAAGGAGGACATCTTTTTCTTATAATCTAAAATTTAATTAGTTGATATCTGGTGATAAATTTGATACCAACAATTGTTAATTATTAAATATTACGTTTGAATATATATATATATATATATATATATAAACAGTACCTTCTGTTTCTTTCTTTCTTTGCCATACTTTTCAAACAATTGTTATCACAAACAAACTTAGTATTTATTAGAACCAATACACAGCAATACAATGTCTTCTCCACGCCAACATAGCGTAGATTTAGCTTAACTTCATCCCGTTTATTTTTTATTTATTTTTTCTTTTATGGTGTATAAAACGTGGGTATATACATACATATTTTCAATTTTCGGTAGTGAAAGAAAAATGAGGAAGTATAGCCTTGTCGATGCAAGGCACAGAGACGAACTGGCAGCCCCGTCGCAGAAGCTGATAGAGGCTGCATTGAGCGGAGACGGAGATTCTGTGACTGCTTGTTTGAAGATGTCACTCCCTTCTTTGCGGCTTCTCATTCGGGTCATGTGCAGATTGCCCGCAAACTTTTGGTATGAACTCTGTTTTATTATGTTCGGAGGTTGTTGGGATTCTCCCTTGGTCGCTACTGCCGTTTCTTTCTTTCTGTTTGATGTTTGTTTGTGCATCTATATTTATGATGAAAATTGCCCTTTGAAAGACTGAATGCATTTAAAGTTTCATTCTTTTTTATCTATAGGTTATTTGTTTGACTTGTAGGTGTATAATATGAATGGTATGAATATGGTCAAAACAAATATGAGGGAGTTGAATTTTTTTTTTTGGCTTGGTATTTATTGCTGAATAATTTTAAAATCTTCAACTAGTTATTAAGAACATTTATTATTATTCAGGTCCTTATTGAACTCATACACAAAATGATTTTGTATGTGTAGCTTTCTGGTTCAAAGAATGCAAGGTTAAGAGTTGTACAAGTTTGTTAAAAGTAGTTAAGTTAGTATCCAAGGTGTAAGGTTGTTAAGTTAGTTATGCATTGTAACTGAGTTTAACAACCTGGAATTCGGAAAATATGGGCTGGTTACTGGTATAACTTGGTGAGCATGTATCTTGACTTGTAGAGAGAGTTAAGGTGAGTGCTATAACTCGTTTTGAAGCTTGTAAACTGTTCTTGATCGTCGTTGAATAGGATTGAGCTTTGCTGGTGTTCTTTCCTGTGGATGTAGGCCTCAAAAGCTGAACCATGTAGATAATCTTCTTCACTGTTCATTCTGCAGAAAATTCTGTTCTTGTTATTCTTGAATTCTTTTAATCTTCCAAGTGTTTGATTGATTGCACAAGAGATTTGTTGAGATCTTTGGGGTGTGTTAGAGTCAATTAACACAACAGTGTGCAATATCATTGTCATTTATACCATTTGGATTAGCACTAGAAATGATATGTCTCTTCAGGTTCTAAAACTGATTTTATGTGTAAGGTGAAATTATTATGGTTTGGGTTGTAAATTTACTTCATTTAAATAGCAATGAAGAACAAAAGGTTGTAGTTCCATTGTAGGTGTATGAAGAGTAGCATAATCATTTTGCAAAATGGTCTTCTATATGTAATTGATGGATTAGCTTTCAATCTATCTTTCTATTTTTCATGTGTGAATGCACTTTTTATTTTTTATGCACATTTTTCTTTCTGAGGAACATTCTCTTCTCATTCATATAACCATTTTCATATGTAGTCAGCTGGAGCTGATGTTAACCAGGAGTTGTTTCGGGGTTTTGCAACTACTGCTGCAGCTCGTGAAGGTCATTTTGTCCTTCTTGACATGCTTCTCAAGGCTGGTGCATCTCAATCAGCTTGTGAAGATGCTTTGCTTGAAGCTTGCCTTTGGGGTCGGGCCAAGTCTGCAGAATTCTTGATCTGTTCAGAGATGACAACGTCAACAAATCCTCTGCAGCTGGCAGATACAAGTGCATGTTGGTTATTCTTCATATCAGTTTCAGTTTGGGAGCTATCTGTTCTCTAATTACCCCTTGCTGTGTAAAGAATGGAGTGGATGTAAATCTTGTGAACAGAGTCCTCTTGCATTTGTTCAAGCCAGCATTGCATGCTAATGTAGATTGCACACCTTTAGTGGCTGCAATTGTGAACTGGCAAGTTTCTATGGTTAAATACTTGTTGGAGGTAAGAATCTACTATTTCTTTCTTTATACATTTTCTACAGGTAATCTTATTTTAGATCACTTCTAGGCTGCTTTGGAATAAGCAATATACTTCCAGTATATGATGTAATCAATAAATAGATTATTGCAACATACCTGTGTTGTTGCCCTTTTTTAGGAATTCATCCAAATTTTTACAAGTTCCAAATTTTGTAGTCTAGATCCATATTTTGCTTGATATTTTTTTAATATGTACTTGAGATTGATGCTTCTTATTTGCAAGGAAGATAAGTATAGAAAGTTAGATCTTAACTGTTGTTTAAATATGGGTGTTGTAAACACATGTTTAGGCAGGTGCAATCACTGGTTGCTATGTCAGGATAGGAGCTTGGTCATGGGACATCTTCTCTGCTGAGGAACTCAGAGTGGGCACATGTTTGGGTGAGCCATATAATGAGATTTAGTGTGCAGTTGAATATTATGAAGCAAGTGGCGAAATCTTAAAGGTTCTGCTTCAGCACCAAATCTTCTCTCTTCAAAGTCAACAGCAAGGCAGAACCCTTCTTTCCCCTGCCATCCTCTGCCAGAATCCACATGCAGCATGTGTGTTGCTTAATTCTAGTGCTGATGTCGAATTTCCTGTAAGAACCAAGAAGGGACATGAATCTTGTCCTCTTCATTTGGCTGCTAGAATAGGATGCATTCCCATTCTGAAACAGTTGATCTTGCATGGTTGCCAAATTGATTCAAGAACTGAAACTGGTGACACAGCTCTTATGTTAGCTGCCAAAGCTGACCAGGCTGATTGTTTCCTTGAGCTAATAATTTCAGGTGCTGATTTAGGCCTGGTCAACAAGAATGGTGATAACGCCTTGCTAATTTGCAAAAAGAAGTGTTTTCGGGTCTTCTGAAGCCAATATCCTTCAACAGGCTATTATAAGTGGAAAAAGAGTTCACTCTTCCAATCTTGAAGTGTTCTCCTTGCTGCACTTTGTTACCTGGAACACGCAACTCTGAACTTCTACAGAAAATGCTACAACATTCAACAGAAGATATAAATAAGTGTTTGACACCTGTTATGATTGCAGCAAAGGCTGGCCATATAGAGGCATTCAGACTTCTGATAAATTATGGGGCTGATATCAGCACCAAGAGCAGGGATGGGCAGCCAGTTGTTCCTATCTTGAAGCAGCATGTCTCTACTTGAAGAGATCTTGCTTGATGCTGTTCTTGCTCACGGACTGACGGGCTACAAGGAATTCAAAGCTCTTCACTTTGCATCACGGATTGGAAACTTGCCTGCAATAAATGAGCTTTCAGAATAGGGATTCCCTATAAATTCAGTGAATGAAAATGGCTATTCACCTCTCATGCTTGTAGCTAAGGAGGGCCATGCTGATGCCTGCAAACTTTTATTACAAAAATGGTGCTGATTGTGGGCCTAGCAATTTCAGAGGAGAGACAGCCATATCACTGGCTAGGAGAAGCAACAAATGCAAGGCTGCTGAAGGAGTGATATTTGATAATTTGGCTCATTCTTGTGCTATTAGGGGAGGAGCTCTTTAATCATACTCGTGAGGGAAGAGGTTCTCCACATGTAAAGACTTGTTTGTATGCAAAAGTCTGGCTTGTTGATATGGTGAAAATCTAGTCAGAGGAATGTGTTGTGTAAGGAGGCAGTGGCAGAACCAAGTGCAAACTTTTTAAAGAAGTAGGAAGGCCAATGGATATGAAGGAAACATGATAGTCTTTGGGGTGTTAACAGAGACAGGCTCGGGAGATCCACTTTGAGGGAGGCTCTGCTGCCAACTTGGAACTTTGGATTTGTGGCATTAATCTCATCGTAAAGGAGGACAATTTCTCAGCGAGATGACCAAATTCGTTTTCATTGAAACAAAGATAGGCTAGATGAATGTGTATATGCAGAGACATGGAAGTATGATTGTTTTTCCAGATTTTTGTTTGTCAATATATTTGCAAAACTCAAAGCTGTGTTACTGTAGGTTCTTCCTTTGAAGCTGATATGGTAGCAATTATTATAGTCAATCTAGATGTCCTAGTAAAATTTGAATACTGTACTGTGGATTTTCAGCCTGGTTTTGTACAGCACAGTTGTTATAAAGATTCAGGAGCCTCAATTTATTCATTTAAGTCAAAATCATTTCCACGTCAAGTGTCAGTTATGATGATTTAGAGCTATGAAAACATTTAGAAGTTCAAAATGATCTCTGAAAGCTAGATTCCTGCTACTCACAGGTTCTGTTTTCAGTTGTCCTAGACAGAGAAAAGTCCCAAAAAGCTATGAAAATATACCTAAGCATGAGCTGGGTTGTTGTCATATAGACATGTACAATTAACTTTGCTGATATATTTATTAAAATATACCGACTTCTTCAAATGTCAACTTCTCAGAATGCTATCATACCAACCAGTTATTCTCTGATTGCTATTTGTTCAGTCCATTTCACATTTAGAATAGAAAATTATTCAATTGGTATAATTCCATATTCTTTACATTAAACAAATGCCGAAAGTTAACCTTTCAGAAAAAAGCTTTCTGTCACATAAAACGGTCAATGAATGCAGGTATATATGTTCACATTTATTTTTCAATGCAAATACATGTACGTGCACATCCAACTTCCAGTTGACTAAAACTGATTGGAGATAAAAGTAACATTTCCTATGTATCATTTTCCTCCTCGGGACAAGATACCTAACTTCGGAAGTTACTAATTACATTTATAAAGTTTTATAATTTCATTTGAGACAAAAAGATGGCGTATATGAAAAGTGCTTGGACAGTACTACTCTCTCTAAACTTGATGAAGCCAATATTGCTTTAAAATGACCAGACCGTGTACTATAAGAGATGATAACGTGCGAGGCTTGATTGAAGTTTCATCTTTTCTATTAACCGGTGATAATAATTCAGAAGAACCCATAAATAAATTCTGATCGTCAAAACCAGCAATGAAAACCAATCTAATGACTTCAAACTTTGACTTGTGGTATGATTTCCCACAGCTTTTTGTTTATTTTTCTTCTTTTCTAGAACAAGTCACCACAATTATAAGTTGCCAAACTTGCATTCTTGCAAAGAATAGGCTGAGAGGTTGGAATGGTAAATCAAGTTATCCGTAATTAGTATTGCTGTCACTTCAAGTGATTTCTAATTTTGAAGATTGTGATTCATGTTTTTTTTTTAATTTCTCATCCCTTCACACCACATATCTTTCACTTCCCCCTGAAAATAGACGCATTTGACAACATGGGCAATATCAAAACTTCATTGTTTGTTCTGCTGTATCTCGTCTTCGTTCTCAATGGCCTAGGACTTTTGATGGCAAAGGTTAAGCATTTTGAGTTGACTTCATAGCATATTCTTGATGAAATCATGTTATTTTGGGAAATATTGTAGAGGAAAATTTTTATGCATGAAAACTTTTTAATTATCAACAGGTTCATATTGTTTACTTGGGAGAGAAGCGGCACGATGATCCGAAGCTAATAACAGATTCTCATCATGACATACTTGCCACCGTAGTGGGGAGGTAAGCTTGAAAATGTTGGAATTCTTAGTTAATGAAACTCCAATTCCAGGTTAATATGATATAAAACTTCATGTCGCAGCAAGGAAGTTGCCTCAGATTTGATGGTGTACAGCTACAAGCATGGATTTTCAGGATTTGCAGCCGAGCTTACAGAAGATCAGGCACAGAAACTTGCTGGTACTTGTTTGTCAAAATGACCATAGATTCATTCAATGAATGTTCACGCCCATAAAATTTGGTTATTTGATCCATTCAGATCTGCCTGGTGTTGTTCGAGTCATACCAAACAGCATTCACAAGCTGCAAACAACTAGGAGTTGGGATTTTCTTGGCCTTTCTTCTCAGGCTCCTACCAATGTTCTTCACAATAGCAAAATGGGCAATGGAGTTATTATAGGTGTACTTGATACAGGTTCATCATCTTTCTCTCTTTCTTTTTCTTTTTCAGTTTGACGATAGAATCTCAGAACCAGTCACCCAATTCAAGCAGGAATATGGCCTGAATCTAAATCTTTCAGCGATGAAGGACTTGAACCAATACCATCTCGCTGGAAAGGTGTTTGCCAATCTGGAGATCATTTTGACCCCAGCATTCATTGCAATAGAAAAATCATTGGTGCCCGTTGGTTCATTGATGGATTACTTGCTGAATATGGAAAACCATTAAACGCATCGGAAAAGCCAGAATACCTTTCCCCAAGAGATGCAAATGGACATGGAACACACACAGCCAGTACTGCAGCTGGTTCCTTTGTGCATAATGTTAGCTACAAAGGCCTTGGCCTTGGCAGCGTAAGAGGCGGTGCGCCGTGTGCTCGTTTGGCTATATACAAGGTCTGCTGGGATCTGCTTGGAGGACAATGCTCATCTGCTGACATTCTGAAAGCATTTGATGAAGCTATACACGATGGAGTTGACGTATTGTCACTGTCAATTGGGTATTCGATTCCTCTTTTTCCAGACGTTGATGAACGTGATGGGATTGCTACCGGATCCTTCCATGCTGTGACTAGAGGTATCACTGTTGTTTGCGGAGCTGCAAACGATGGTCCTTCAGCTCAGACAGTACAGAACTCAGCACCTTGGATCATAACTGTGGCAGCAAACACCATAGATCGCACATTTCCTACACCAATAATACTTGGAAACAACAAAACATTACTGGTATACATGTATATATGTTGAACCTCATTTTGAACATCATCTACATTCGCCTGGATGCGGTTATTTATTTGCTTGGTATTTTCTTGCAGGGTCAAGCCTTATATACAGGAAAGAACAATGATTTTACAGGCTTGGTTTATCCAGAGGCCACAGGACTAGACCCCAATGCTGCAGGGTAGATAATTTTATCGAGTTACAGGAATTTTCTTCCATTTCAATGCTAAAATGAAAGCATAATTGACCTTATCCCCTACCTACTTTCAGGGTATGTCAAAACCTCTCACTTACTGCAACTGAGGTAGCTGGAAAAGTAGTGCTCTGCTTCACTTCAGTAGTTCGAGTTTCTATAACTAGCACTGCAGCAGTTGTGCAAGAAGCTGGCGGGGTTGGGCTAATTGTTGCCAAAAACCCCCGTGATGCCATCCTTCCGTGCCCTGAAAATTTTCCTTGTGTTGAGGTTGACTATGAAATTGGCACACAGATACTATTTTACATCCGTTCTACAAGGTCTTTACATTTTCTTATTCGTGTTTGCACTTTCTGTTAGTGACAATAGTCATTAGATTCTTTACTAATTTTTCAATTTTGGCTTCTGGAATGGAACTTACAGCTATCCTATGATAAAATTCAGCCCGTCCAGAACACTTGTAGGAAAGCCTTTGTTAGCCAAGGTGGCCTTTTTCTCATCAAGAGGACCAAACTCCATTGCACCAGCAATTCTGAAGGTACCTTCTGTAAACTTCAAGAAACACAGTTAACATCTTC
Source organism: Melia azedarach (assembly GCA_028052125.1). Classification (NCBI taxonomy): domain Eukaryota; kingdom Viridiplantae; phylum Streptophyta; class Magnoliopsida; order Sapindales; family Meliaceae; genus Melia; species Melia azedarach. Next base: position 216,142 of record CM051401.1, on the reverse strand, counting down.
GCTCGAGCTGAGTTGTGCCTGATGTGTGCTGCTTTCATTATTTTAAAAGCATCTTGTTATTTTTGCACGGTACAGCCAGATATTTCTGCTCCTGGAGTGAATATATTAGCTGCCACTTCTCCCCTCAATTCATTGTCAGATAATGGATATGCCATTTTCTCTGGAACTTCAATGGCAGCCCCTCATGTTTCAGGCATTGTTGCACTTCTTAAGGCATTGCACCCTGAATGGTCCCCGGCAGCCATCAAATCAGCACTTGTAACTACTGGTACTACCACGTTGACAGCTTTCTTTCACTTTCAAAACCAGTGAAAGAGATTGACTAACCCTTACATGATCGTAAAATTTGATGCAGCATGGATTACTGGTCCATCAGGTTTTCCAATCTTTGCCTGAAGGATCTCCGCAAAAGCTTGCCAATCCATTCGATTTCGGAGGTGGAATTGTGAACCCAAATGGGGCAGCAGATCCTGGTCTAGTATATGATATGGGCACATCAGATTATATTCATTATCTCTGCGCCATGAGTTACAACAATTCAGTTATTTCTCATCTTACAGGACAACCCACAACTTGCCCTGATAAAAAACCTTCTATTCTAGATGTAAATCTACCTTCAATAACTGTGCCAAGTCTAAGAAATTTCATCAGTCTGACCAGAACAGTAACAAATGTAGGAGCAGCCAAGTCAGTTTATAGAGCTGTTATTGAACCTCCATTTGGCACAAGGGTCGTGGTGAGACCCAATATCTTGTTCTTCGATGCTAGCACGAAGAAGATTACTTTCACCGTAACGATTTCGACAAGCCACCAGCTGAATACAGGGTTTTACTTTGGGAGCCTGACATGGATGGATGGAGTGCATGCAGTGAGGAATTCCACTGTCTGTGAAGACAGATATCTTACAATATTATTTTGATAATTGAATAATCAGTGATTAGAAAATTTGTGTTTCATTGGTGCCAGTCGAAGTATAAGTTCTTGTGAAAACGTTTCTGTATAACCGTTAAAAAAAATAGTTAATAAAAGGAAAATAATTCATGATATAAGAAATTGGGTTTATCCCATCATTTTCAGTAGGAATCTGTTGGGTTGGACTTCACTTCTATTTAGAGAAGGTCTAATTTTGTAAGTCCACATGATTAATGAAGTTTTTTTAGGTTTGTTTTGTAGTTGTGTGAGTGGTGTGTGTGAAGATGGAGTACATTGCTGTGCGAGGGAAAGACGTTTTTCTTTTTCAGAAAATTTTCAGCCTTGTGCAGTTTTCATTCAGTTGACAATCTAGTGGCGATTTCAACTCCATTTTGGCTAAAATTTTACGAAAAATTTTTACACACATAGATCTTGATTCTGGACGGTGTGATTGTCCATTATAGCTCTCTAACACGTCCAGAAATGACATTCACAGCACTCTGTTTTCAGAATTTTTCTGCAGTCTTATTTTGACTGTTCCATTTTGGTGTTATATCTATTAGGTTATTTGGTGAGGTTTTTCTTTAGGCTCTCACTTTGTGGTTGAGTTCTTTATTTATTTCTAAGGCTATAGTCTTGTGGAAGACTCTTGTACTTCTTATTTAGGTGATAGTGAAAATTCTTTTCGGCCTGTGACTTTTTATTCTCACTCACATTGAGAATGACGGTTTTTCCATGTAAATTTGGTATCCCTTGCGATTTTTGATTTGATTATTCTTATTTTTTTTATTGTTTTTGTTTACTTGATTACCTTCATCTTAATTCAAGCAAAGTGAAAAGAATTAAATTTGTATTAATTTTCTTTATTTCTTCCTAACAAAATGGTATCAGAGCCAGGTTGTTAGTGAGTTATTGTTTTATTTTGAAAGATGGAAGTTAATGCAAGTAGAATGGTGAATTTCTTCTTTCCAAAAATTTGTTAGCGAAGAGCAACATGGGTAAAAGAACTATCATTGATGTCATAGATTCAGGTAATAATGAGACAAGTTTATGAAGAAATGAGGAATAACTTCTAGAATAATCTATTGAGCATTAAATGAATTTCAAAATTTGCAGGAGTTTGGCCAGAATCTGAAAGTTTTAATGATAAAGGCATGGATCCAATTCCAGCCCCATTGGAAAGGAAGTTGCCAAAAGGGAGACAAATTCAACTCGTCCAACTGCAACAAAAATTTAATCGGGGTTCGTTATTTTGTTGAAGGGCTTATAGATATGATTAAACCATAACTCTAACATAAGCAAAATGACTGAGTTTTTTTCTCCGCTAGATGCAAATGGACATAGAACACATACAACTTTCACAGCTGCTGGTTATTTTGTTGAGAAAGCAACCTATGAAGGACTAGCCACAAGTTTAGCCAGAAGAAGAGCACCACTTGCTCACTTAGCAGTCTACAAGGCTTACTGGTTTGGAGGATCATGCACTGATGCTGATATACTAAAAGCATTTGACAAAGCTATACACAACGGAGTGGATATCCTAGCAGTGTCAATTAGCAAGCAAATACCATTGTTATCTCACATTGATCGACAAAATTTAATTGTTGTAGGTTCTTTCCATGCAATTTCCATGGGGATTACTGTAGTTGCTTCAACAAGAAATGATGGTCCTACCTCACAAATAATTAAGAATATTGCACCCTAGATTATCATTGTTGGAGCCGCCACAATAGACAGGAGCTTCCCCACAGCCATTACCCTTGGAAATAACCAAATCCTCTGGGTGGGTAAAGTATATAATGCATTACTCATATTTGGCAAAGAATGCAATGTGCCAAGATATCTTACAATCCTTATGTTGTAGGGGCAATCTTTGGACATTCGAAAAAAATAATCATAGATTTACTAGCCTCATATATTCTGAACTGCATAGTTGTTCGTTCTCCGGAAGTATTAGCAGTGAGAGCTTGTTTCTCCTATTTTTGGACCTTAATATTATATTTTCTCTCATGTATTCTATGTGATACACTTTGATTTTCTTTCAGCATGGATTGCCAGGAGGGAAGTTTTAATGCAACATTAGTTAAAGGGAAAATCATATTATGCTTTTCGAAAACAGCTACATAGGATATACTTTCTGCAGTGGATACTATGAATAAAGGAAGAGGGGTTGGACTCATATTTGTGCAGTTTCATTCTGACGGGACTTGCCTCTTGCAGTATTCCCTGTATTAACGTAGACTATGAAATAAGGACATAAATACTTACCTACATTAGAAGAGCAAGGTAAAGACGGTGAAAACATAAAATTGCCGATTTGTAAGCTGAACGAAATTTTTTTTTTTTTTTATTTCATACATAGTTCTCTAATTGCAAAGCTCAGTTTTCCCAAGACTACTATCGGGGATTTGGCATCTCTAAGAGTTGCAACACAAGTAAAAAGGGAAAAAATGAATCCAAAAGAGTGTAAGCATGAACTCAACTCATTGCCATCGCACTCTTTGTTGTTCGATAAAGCCAATCTCTAATCACAAATGCTCAAATTTTTCAGAATTGGCAAATGCCTACAAAAAAAAAAAAAAAAACTCAAATAGAAAAATTAAAAATACCCACAAAAACTAATACATAGAATAAAAGAAAGATGAAAGGGTCTGAAGTTTGACAAATCTGGCCTCTGTTCACTTGATCATTCTGTTGGCAACTTGCATTCATAGCCAAGCTGTATTTGATTGTTATGGACTTTTTTAAAAAAAAATTTGGCAGAGCCAAAAACAAGTTTAAGGTTAATTGTTTTTTATACAACTGAAGATGAAAGGGTAGAGGGATGGATATCTGGACAGATAGGACTTAGGATTCTATATGTAATTAATAGACCACTACAATATAATTCTTTATACAATTATAAATAAAGATTACCCTTATTAGATTTAAGAATAAATAATAGAAAAGTATGAGAGAGATTAATAAATGAGAGATAAGAAAAAGAAAATAAAAAGACATAAAAGATCCCTATTAAATGAAGTTTGTGAGAATTTTTTAATATTTATGAAATGTAATGCTGATCCTTGATAGACCTTTGATAAACTTTAATCTGAAGGATAATAATTAATATAAGATTTTGTGTAAAATAAAAGAGTTGTTGATTCTGTCCCTATATATATATAAACTTGGTCCCTATGTATATATAAACTCGGTACGTAGAAAATGTTATAGGTGCACATTGTGTATACGGGAGAGAAAAAGCAAACATCATAGAGTCTCTCACCACAAAATACTATCAACTGTGCTTGGAAGGTATGACTTTAATTAAGTCGATCGATCGTTATACTGCAACATATTATGATACTTGTTAGTTAAATTTAATTATCTAGATAACGACGAGAAACCTCCATCATTGTTTGTAACACAGCAAATTAAGAAGCAGAAAAGCTAGCGTTCAATTATATACAGCTAGCTGTAAACATGCATGGCCGGCTTTTCCGGATCTGCTGCAAGACTAACAGCAGCTCGGGCAAAAAATATTGCAGGTATCATCATACGACTAGAAGCTGGGAATTCATTGGGCTCAATTATCCTTCATCTAGAAATCTGTTAACAAAAAGCAACAATGTGAGAGGAACTATCATTGGTATTTATGATAGATTCAGGTAATATTAAGTGAGACTTGTATTTTCTGAAGAAATAACTATCGACTACGCAACTGGAGGAATATGTACTTTTAACAATACGTAGATGAATTTAAAGTTAAATTTGCAGCTGGAGTTTGACCAGAGTGAAAAAGTTTCATATATACACAAGCTATATGTATATATGCACCTAACCTATTATAACACTGACGTTAATTTTCTACTGAGTTCACATTAATTTCCTTAAGGGAATAAAAGAATTTAAAAGTTAAGAAGAAAAGTGAAAATTAAAGGTCAGGTCAGAATATTATTAATCCTGAAGTACGTTGAAGCTGCAATATCTATATATATATATATTTGGTTTTTGCATCAAAGAATATTGTTAAGGAAATCTGAAGACAGTATTGTTGCAGCGGGAGAAGAAACTTATTCTTGCCCGATGCTATGCTGTGGTAATTAATTTTGAAAAATATTGTGGTTTGACATCTATTCGACTTTAATTTAATATTTGTCGCACATTATTTGTGTTGTGTTGTGTGATTGCGTTGTCCTACTCCTACTCCTATTACTTACTAGTCTCTCGTCTGTTTATAAGTGGCATGCAGCTGATCAATTAATTCACTACTGTTTCTACATATATTTCAGTGCAGTGTAGTGTAGTGTAGTGTTAATTTAATTACTCCAAATTAATGAATAAATTATAGATATGTGGGAAAGAATTGATGTCTAATTAGGTCCTCGATCCACTTTAATTATTCATTAATTCTCTTCCTAGCTCCCTGTTTCTGTTTGTATTGTATCTCGATTTGCAGGTGGCCATCACCCCTCACCCTCTCCCTCACGCAACGAAACAATTAATTAATATTTAATTGGCTATAACTTAATTAATTAATATTATTTATGAGATATAATTAATATTATTTTAATTAAGGTTAATTAGTGATCTTGGGATCTTAGATGTCATTGTTATTGATTTTTTTTTTTTTAAAATATACGTGATAATGGAATAAAGGCCAAGAACTAGCAAGAATGCACAATATATATGTTAATTGTTGCGTTGTGTTGCGTTTGCGTGACACCCCTGCCGACACGGCACATTTTGTTCATGTGAATGAATGGGGAGGGGGGGTAGCAGCCTTAAGACTTTTCCGACTCCTCTCTCTAAGCATATCGATATTATAATCAAATCAAAACAAACACTCTCACACTCTCTCCATCTATTTTCCAATTTTTCTTCTAATATTCAAAACTCGTGCGTGCGTGCGTGCGTGCTAGGAGCCTACGATTAATTAATTCGAGTACCCGTAGTCAAAAGGCATTCCATTATTATATAAAATAATATGTATCATGTATGTGGAGATCGATAAGAATAGAAAGCCACCGCGGGAGAACAGTAGAAGTAGAAAGCTCGATCTGTAAGCTAAAATTACATTTTATCTTAGAAATTAAATATATATATATATATATATATATACATATAGTGATGACGAAGAAATAATATTGGAAATTAAATAAATCATCTGAGAATCATCCCGTTTCCCTTAACTGGTAAGAGCATGGACCTACACAAAGGGCAAGTAATTTGAGACTCATCAACCCACCTATCCAGACATTCTCTGTGAAAAACATGACTACAGTTTCCCAACTCTCTGATCTCTTGGCTCTTCTCAATACATTCTAAGCAAACTGTACACACAGCTACAGATACAGATACAGAATGGCCAACGACGTGATCACCTCCGACTACTCTTTCAAGAAATTTACCATATTCTACGACGGGGAGCGTCTTCTTGATCATGGATGTAACTACGTCGGCCGAGACTGTGATGATCGACGGATACGGACCGTCTGTTACAACAACATAACTGGTAGGATTTAGATCTAGATGATCCGGAGAATAATTAATATTGTCTTCGTGACGTTGATCTGATGTTTTGAGCAGACCACCCAGATGATGGAGTGCCATCATAGTCATTAACTTGAAACATTTAATCAGCTGGATCGCTATGGATTTCACGCTCAACCCACTTGCCATCTTCAAAGCAACGTTGTGGAGCGCCATGAGATCATTCAATTAGGAGAAGATGAAGATGAAGCAACAGTTTTATGCTACCTAGCTAGCTTAGCTAAAATTTCAATTTTTAATTCAGGGCTCTCCGTCCGCAGGCAGGCCTTCTTTTCAAAGTTATATATATGCACGCACACGTATTTGTGTGTGTGTGTGTGTGTGTATATATATATATAGATATATATTATGCCTATTTATATATGAATTTTCAATGTCTCTGTTGGTTTGCCCATTTTTTTCTTCTGCCAAGTGGAAACCACTGGGAAGATGACAAGAAGAAAGTAGTGGTTTAGTCTGAGAGCACGCTCTCTACACTGATGATAAGAAGAGGCCAATTTTTGTATGGCCCCTTTCTTTACACACGCACACACACGCAGCAACTTTGAAAAGTTAGTCCTGGGTTTCCCTATGTATGTTTGAAATTCAAAAAAGGGTCCTGGTTTTTTGAACAATGATATACTAAATATTAAAATATAACTGTAAATAGTATTATTTTAAATAAATAAAAGAATAAATAAAAAGAGAATATGATCATTATCCTCCTATATTTTTATCAATTAACTAAATTACTCTTTAATTTCAAAAAATTATCCGTTACGTCCTATCGTTTGGTTGACTGACAGAAAATTATTGAATTTATTAAAATATTCTGAACTTTTAACTTTACAAACAAAGTAAGTCCTAATTTATAAAATGTAGGTCTCACTAGTAGTTATTTGAAAATAAAATATGAATTTTAAATAAAATAGTATTTTAATAATATTAAATTATATTTATTACAAATTGACATAAATAATTCTCAGAAAATTAAAAAATTAAGTTCTCAAAATATTTTTGTTTAAATTAATTAAATTCATCAAATTACTTATTTACCCTTAAAACATTAATTTTTTCGTCATTCAACCAAACGGTAGAACGTAACGAATAATTTTTTAAAATTAAGAGGTGATTTAATTAATTGACTAAAAATATAGAGAGGCAATGGTCATATTCCCAAATAAAAATACAACTGTGTATACCAAATATATAAAACGTTACTCCATAAATAATTTATGCAGAAGGATTGATTGTCAAATTGATCTAGAAAAATTAGAATAGCCTGAAAAGATTTTTCATCGGGTGATGGTGATGTCATCCCAATTTTAATCCTGACAGGAAAATAATTAAAAGATAGATATAAATATTATTTGTGATCTTTGGCTATCCAGAAGAAAAATCAAAAGGTTACGTGACATTGACAAATGACAAACTTTTCTATACGGCATATGTCCCTAAATTATTTATTGAAATGGGATAATAATATTTAGGTCCTTATTTTTTAAATATTTTATACATATACATATATATAAAAAATTCACCATCTCATATTTTTACATATATATTTTCATAATTTATTTAAGATTAAACTTCTTACTGTTAAGGCTAAATTTAAAAAAAAAGAACGTATTTATGTTTAACAAAATACTAATTAATTGTTTTTAAAATTATTTTAAATCTTATTTATTTATTTGAAGTTGAAATATTTTTTTTAAAATTATATCATATTTTATAGAATTATAAATAAATAACTAGATAAAAAAATTTAGATGTATTTTTAATATTACAATTAGATTAATTTGTATTAATTTGTTTATATATTTATATTCAATGTTAAGTGAAAGAAATTAATAGAAAAATTACATTTATATAGGTAGCTTTTAAATTTTTAATTTCCCAAGGGATATTAAAAGAGTGCTAAACGATTATAGGCGGGGTCCTCTTAGTATTACTGTCTCAGAGAAAATTACAGTTGTTTTGTGCCAAACAGTTAGGTTTAGCCCATTATGAAGGCCCAACGTAATAGATAATATACTCCACGTATATTCTAAGGGCACCCGGAAAACTCCCAACTTAAACTCGCAAACATTTTATCCGGAACTGCTCTCCTGCTTTTTCTCTTGTCACTCTTTTCCAGAGCTTCAATGGCATTATTCTCTTTATCCACTTACAATCATCTAGCTTCTTCTCATTCCTTCAAACAATCTTCACAATGCTAATCTTTCTTCTTCTCTTTTTCCTTCTCCCACCAACTTATCCTCTAACTCAAACATATCTCTCCAATTCTATAACAAGAAACCATCCTCACTTCTCTCTTCAACTCCGAGATTTCTCACTGTTATTGCCATGGCTCCTCCCAAGCCTGGTGGTAAAGCTAAGAAAGGTACATTTTTACATGTATTTCCTTCATTTTCTATTATACCCATTTATTTAATTTTCATTAAATTTGTGTTCTTTTGTGTTTGTGATTTATGCAGTGGTGGGTTTGATCAAGCTAGCTTTAGAGGCTGGAAAGGCGACCCCTGCGCCACCTGTGGGGCCAGCACTGGGTTCAAAGGGTGTAAATATCATGGCTTTCTGTAAGGATTATAATGCTAGAACTGCTGATAAAGGCGGTTATGTTATTCCTGTCGAAATCACTGTTTACGATGTTAGTTCTTCGAATCTACTATTGGTTCTGATAGAAATTTATGACTTTTGGTTTCATTTGTCTTTCTCATGACTTTGTTATGGTGTTTGCTTGCAGGATAGGAGCTTCACTTTCATTCTGAAGACTCCACCTGCTTCAGTTTTGCTCCTTAAGGCTGCTGGTATGCTTTTTATATTCATACTCACCAAGTGTTTGATGCTTTTGCTTTGAGTCACTATGTTATGTTTTCTCTTAATTCTATTTATATTAAGCCTATCATATATTTATAAGAATTGGGTACTCAACAGTGCTTGAAGGGTGCTGCTGACTTCAATTCTTTGAAACTTTATATTCATATTTACTTTAGTTCATCCAGTTTTCATTGAGATTCTAGGAAAAAGAAAACATGTGTTGGTATTGTACACATTGTTGTAAATTGTGTAGTTGTCAAATCCTATGTTTAAATTCTTTCATGTTTGAGTTATATCAAGTCCTTTTATTTCGCTGTAAACGTTTATTTCAATCCAATAATAAAATGTAGCTCAAAAAATGTGTGCATTATGAGCTACTGACATTGGCTCAAATTGAGTAACACATTGCTGAGATTGTTAGAACTTAATGCTATAATTTTAGCCCAAGTGGTTTCCCTTATTTGGTATTGAAGCTAGTTTTGACCAAGAGGTCTTCTGTTCAAATCACCCACGTGATTGTATTTGCCTCAATTTCTCTCTGTTTGGAGTTTAAAAATTGGTTTTTCTTTCCCAACGAGAACATTTCTGGACAGCAAAGTGAACTCTCCCCATGTCGAAATGAAACAGAAACCCTGCTTCTCTTAGAATGATGAATTCAGTTACTGAAAATCCATTGTGTTTTGCTTACTTATTATCATTCATCGATTATTTTGATGGCCTGGTCCGTATGATGCTGACATCATAACCGAATCATACTTGAGCAGCATTGTTGGATACATATTGCTTATCAATTATTACTCCTTTAAATTTTCTGTGAAATGCTCCACCAGCAATGGCCTTGAGACATATTGCCACAATCTCAATGCTCTTTCACATTTAAGTTCGACATCCTTCATCACTTTTGAGCTTTTCGTGTTACATTCTTCTCAGTGCTGAATGGATTCAATCTGTTAAATGATTGTCATTATGTAGATTGTTTCATGTGTATATGAAAAGGAAAAGGTTGTCACTGGATCATGGCTGTCAAATTCAAAGAATGAACAAAATAATGAAGCTTTAAATGTAACTGCCTTTAGAATATAAGCTAAAGGGAGTGCAGAACTTAAATAAAGTAATAACTTCTGCATACAAGCATATCATATTTGGGTTAGATATCTACAACGGCATGCTTGGGCAACTTGCTCTTTGTGATTGTAATTGTCAAGAGATTGCTTAGCAGAGCAGCAGTATGTTGGAATCGTGAATGGTTAAATGGTTATTCGTCACTCTCTTCTTCCATTTATTTACTTATTTATTAATTAGCTGCACTTTTTGTAGGAGTGGAAAAGGGTTCCAAAGATCCAAAGCAAGAGAAAGTGGGGAAGGTCACCATTGATCAATTGCGTGCCATTGCACAAGAAAAGCTTCCAGATTTGAATTGCACAACTATTGAATCAGCAATGAGAATTATAGCAGGTACCGCAGCTAATATGGGAATCGATGTTGACCCTCCTGTTCTTGAACCCAAAAAGAAGGAACTTGTGTAGCTTGATTGATTCTCTGTTTTCTCAGTTTTTGCTTTAGTTGTATCTAGCGTTATCTCGTATGAAATTCTTCAATTTTGTGATGTACTATCATATACAACCAATTTTTGTATGTTTGGGGTTGTAATTTAGTCTCTGAATGATGACTGGAGCTTTCCGGGATTCTGCATTTGAAATTAATCAAATGAAGGAGAAAGATCTTGGATGCTTTCAAGTTCATTTATCAAAACCAGAGAGGTTGAATCATTTTCATTTACCTACTCCACATTACAAGAATTAAGAAAAGTATCTGCCATTCACATGAAAAATAGAAGTGGAAGTCCAATGGCAATAATTTGAGAAGTAATAGATTTATGGACAATTAAACATGTAAACGTGACCAAAAGGGCAGAGTTTATCAGAAAAGCAATATCTAGGTTCTAAGTGGATTATTAGGTGTCAGCCTCTGTTTTTATTCTCACTACGTGGGAGAATATTTTGAGAAATGGACATCTCAATTACAAATTTTTCACGTCTGAAAAACACGATAGCGTTGGTCTATTTTTACATGCGCACCTTCAACCCGTGTACACTATTGTCTTCTACTTTAGAAATTAAACAGGAATTCCAAAAAAAAAAAATAAGGGCTTTTAATTATCAGCCTAAGAAAAGCGCTTTTACAAATAAGTGTAGTTACTTGGATCCCCAAAAAAAAAATCCCTAAATTACGAACCCAATTCCAAACTGCAAGCTCTGCTGGCCATCCGCGTTTATTATTAACAAAAAAAAATGCATAGTTAAAATAGATTTCGTTGTCCTTTTGAAGACAACAGAGTCCATAACTTTAAACCTACCAAAAATATCCTTTTTAATACTAATCAAGTGAATAGAATATATGAATACCCATTAATGCTAAAAAGGTAAAATAAGCAAAGGTCTTAATTAGCTATCAACAAATTTCATTAATGAAAACAAAGATATACAACTCATTATAGAATTGTTAAAGAGCAAACCCTAGACAGAGACAAACTAGAATTAGGATTATATAATCCTTTTGGCGCTAGGCTTGGCACCAAGCCGTATATCCCACTATAAATGAAGTACCCAACGGCATATTCATTCGTATTCACAAATAATATTTTGTGCTATTAAATTCTTAATGCAAACAAAAAAAGTCACGTACCAGACTCTGAAAACAGAGGAAGAGTGATACATTACTACTACTGCAATCAATTTCCAATCATTCAACGGTACCGGTACCGGTACCCTTCTTTGTTTTTCTCTGTTCTTTTTTATTTTTAATATTGCCAGGTCTTGAAAGAGAAGATAATTATTTGTATTCTTTATGGTACGTGTTTATCTTTTTGGAAAATTTTACTACTCGCTTGCTTGATGATTGCTTTATCGACTTTTGTCCTCTACGAGGATATATGTATACGTGATATGGCATGATGGGTATTGTGATTTTTGCCTCAACTCTCTCTCTGTTTTTTTTTTTTTTCAAATTCTCTTTTGCTTTCTGAGTTTCTTGTTATGTTGATTTCTCTGGATGAATCGCTGGTAATGCGTTGGATCTTCGTGTTAAGATCTTTTTTGTGCTGATTTGAGGTATGTAAATAAGTATCTGTGTACGGGGCTGGTTTGTTTGTTTATGTTTTTGTTTTTGTTTTTGTTTGCATCCTTTAGATTTGGGGTGAAACGAGAGGTTATCAAAGATTTCTTTTATTTATCTATTTATTTTTTAGAAAAAAAGCCTAATGAAATTTGGTTCTTTTCACCGAGGAAATCTGATTTCCGATCATACTTTGTAGCGAGTCTGTAAAAGAAAAAGCTTAGTATTTGCTTGACGCCATTAAGGATTGCGGTGGCTTTGCAATATGTGTAGGCCTTTGTCTTGGCTGTTTTTTAAGTTTGCTCTTCTGTTCTAGACATTTCCACTTAGATGCTTATTAATTTAGCTTCGCTATCCAATTTCCACCTTTTATCTTTATGTTTTAATAGAAATCTCTCTCCCCGGTGGCTCTAGAAAGAAATTGGAGTTTCAGAAATAACGACAACTACTTTTGGTATTAGTGGATAAGGTGTACATGTGGCAGCACTTTTGTTGAAGAATTTTTAGATTAGTGGAAAGTTTTAAGGCTTTCAAGATGGGAAGTTGATTTGAGTTGATTTAAGAAAACAGGGATGATGGTCTCACACAGCCTTTATGAGTATTTGAACACACGAGAAGATCAATTTCTAATTTGTGCCTGAGAGTTCCTGCAGCACAGGTTTTCTGTTTGTAAATATGCAGTGATGTTCATATTTACACCTCTTTTCTTTTTCTGTTGATAAAAAGCAAAAATCTTTAAAATTCTCAACTTCTGTTTTTTTTTGTTTAAGTGACCTACTTCTGTTTGCTCGAGACGATTCATTTTGATATAAAACTTTACTGTTTGGTCTTAACATGTTTCCTTTCAAGGAGCTCCTCAAATTTACTTTCTGAGATTGAATATCAAGGTGGTTTAAGAGATAGAAATATGTGGATAAGCATTGGGAGTGAAACCAGTAAGGGATCATGACCATAATAAACAGGACAACATAACAGTAAGACACATTGTAGAATTGGAGAGTTGAGTTAGGCTGTTACATAAATACACAAGTGAAGAAGTTGATCCAAGGAATTTACTGTTTCTTGCTTTGTTTGCTACAATAATCATGAATGGTGATTGTGTTGTACTGAATTCAGGTGCCAGTAGAAATATCAATCCTTCTGAGTGACAACATAAAAATGTGCTTGTATTGGCAGAATTCTGATTCTTGTTTCCCTTCTGCATGATGTTGATTTTCAGATGGAAGGGCAAAATGATGAACACTCGCATTCCCATATAATTGAGGTATGTGGGGATGTGCCAACCCTGCAGAGAAGCCTAGGTGGGAGAGTAAGTTTTGTGGGGAAGCACCCTGTGGCTTTTCGGATGCTAAAACTAGTTCCAAAGATGCAGAGGAGCGTTCAGCATCCATGCGGAAACTTTTGATTGCAGTTGTGCTTTGTATAATCTTTATGAGTGTAGAAGTTGTTGGAGGTATTAAAGCCAACAGTCTTGCTATATTGACTGATGCAGCTCATCTCTTGTCAGATGTTGCAGCATTTGCAATATCACTGTTCTCTCTATGGGCATCAGGATGGGAGGCAACTCCACGACAGACTTACGGTTTTTTCAGGATTGAAATACTCGGTGCTCTTGTTTCTATCCAGATGATATGGCTTCTCGCTGGAATCCTTGTGTATGAAGCCATTGCTAGACTTATTCACAATAGTGGTGAAGTTCAGGGATTTCTCATGTTTATCGTTTCTGCGTTTGGCTTAGTTGTTAATATTGTCCATGGCAGTCTTGCTGGGTCATGATCATGGTCATCATGGCCATAGTCACAGTCACGGTCATGGTCATGGTCATGATCACGGTCATCATGGCAATAGTCACGGTGACGGTCATGGTCATGATCACGGTCACGGTCACGGACATGGAGAAGATTATAATGGGCTTGAAGCTGGACATCATCAGCATCATCATGAGGACAACTCCAAACACAGCGATGAGCATCATGATACTCATGAAGCAGATCACACTCAGCCTTTGCTCAGCACTTGTTCAGAACATGAACCTAAATGGAAACAGAAGAAACAACAAAACATCAATGTTCAGGGGGCTTATCTTCATGTCCTTGGGGATTCCATTCAGAGTGTAGGGGTGATGATTGGCGGGGCAATCATATGGTACAAACCTGAGTGGAAGATTATTGATTTGATCTGCACCCTTGTCTTCTCCGCTGTTGTCTTGGGCACAACGATTAGGATGTTACGAAACATATTAGAGGTTCTAATGGAGAGCACACCAAGAGAGATTGATGCCACAAGGCTTGAGAAGGGGCTCTGCGAGATGGAAGAAGTTGTTGCCATCCACGAACTGCACATTTGGGCTATAACTGTTGGGAAAGTGTTATTGGCTTGTCATGTCAAAATCAAACCTGAAGCTGATGCTGACATGGTACTCGACAAGGTTATAGACTACATTAGGAGAGAATACAACATCAGTCATGTGACTATTCAGATAGAGCGCCAGTAATTCTGGGAAGAGAGAGTTGAGTATGTGCAGGCATCTTATTTAGGTGAGCTAGGTATCTGATATTAAGTTTTCTTACTGGTTAAAGATAACATTAGCAGTATATTTGGCTTTATTTATTTATTTCCTTTAATATAAAGATGTATATTCCTTTTCCCTTTATATCTGCTACATCTTTGTTTGCTTTGTTCATCAGAAACCAGATGTGGAACAGAGAGGATTAACCGTAGCATACCATCATATTTTCAAATTTAGAATGGTAAAAACAGAATATTTCATAAACTCAACTGTAAGAATACTACAAATTGCACATACTTTTGTAGAACTCAATAACTGAGAAATTATATGCACAATATGGCGCTTGAAGATGAGAAAATCCTGCAGCTTTTGCCAAGCCTTCGATTTCTCTTTTTGTCCTCTCTTTTCCTCTTGAATTCGTATTCATCATCATCATGAACAAATCAAATTGAAACATGCTTTTCACAGCAAGGGTATCTTCAGGAACTTCTGGTATCACCATGTCAACTGCTATAACTTTCCCAGTGACTGGCAATACTGCATAGCAATTTTTCAGTATCTTCACCCAGTGCTCGTCATCCCAGCTGTGGAGCATCCACTGTTTCATTTAAAGTCTATCTCAGTTAACAATCAACCCAAAATCCATAAACTAAATTACTAAAATGAACATCAGGATTTTAAGTTGCTAAATTTCATTGAAACCTAACCTTCATGAAAATGGCTTCTGCTTCTGGAATGTGCGTGAATATATCCCCCCACAACATGCTCAATACCTGCTATAACATTATTCATTTAAATTTCGTTTTCGACTCTATCCGTTTTTTGTGACTTAAAACCGGGTCCGTTTTTGTCTTTTATTTTCTTAGTAAGAAAAGGTCTAGTCTTGGTTTTCCAATTCAATAAAAAGATGGGCAAATATAATTTTCGTCAAACACAGCCAACGACAATTTTAGATGATAAGAAGCTAGAACTTAAATTTCATACCAGGATACGGGGGAAACGTTTCTATAACCGGTGCTAGATCGTAGTTGATTGCTTTAATAATGGCAGGGTACTTGGAAATGATCAGGTTAAGGAGAGAACCATCTCCACCCCCCACATCAACCAGAAATTTCAGACCGTCAAAACCTTTATAAATCTCCAAAATCCTCTGCATAAATAAAGGGTTGAAATCTCTCGTGGATCCCTTGAAAATTTCACAAAATTTGGCATCTTTTCCCACATACTCAACCGCGTTCATCCCAAAAGCTTTCTCAAATGGAAGCCCTCCTTCAAGTACTGCATCTTTTAAGTGGTGCCACATATTTAGCATGGTCTTGTGCTGAATCAGTTCTAGCAACGGAGCCAGAGATCCTCCTTCTCGATTGGGGAGAAAGTATGTGGCCACGGGTGCCAAGGCGTAGACCATGTGAACATGATTGTCATGATCATCGGTGGTAAGAGTACCTGTCAGAATAGAGTAGCTAGCAAGCAGGCGGAGAATTCAATCAAGAAATGATGGGGTTTCTGGTTGGTTTTCAGCGACAAGCTGGGCAGAAATGTGTGCAGAGGAGAGTAGAGCACCAGCACCAGATTTTTCAATTATATCAAGCACACCAAGTTCAACAGCTGCTTTCAACACCAAAGGAAGTACTGACGCGCTCACTATTTGCATCGCATATTGTCCGTGATCTTCCTCTTTCTCTTCACTTTTGAACTTTTTCGCTTGGTTTTCCTAGGAAACTATGCCAATTTGGTATGAAAATTCAATACAGAAACAAGAGAAATAAGAGTTGACAATTAGTCGATTGAAATGACTTCTGAAGGGAAAAAAAAAGCATCTGATAGTAGATTATACGCTTGGTTACCCTGATAGTAGATTATACGCTTGGTTACCCCAACCTTCACGGCTTTGATTTCTTCTCCTCGCATTATACAGGAGTGTCCAGTTTCTGCTGTAATACTAGCATTAATCTTTCAACAGGCCAGACTATTCCAAGTTTGTCACTTTCTTGAAATATCTATAGGAAACCAACAAAATATTGGACCGACTTCTCTTTTTCAATTTTGCAGCGATTACATGAATTTAGCTTTGCAAGTTCAGCCACAACAATATAACTTAATCAGATACTATTAGAAAATTAACTTGATATTTATTTGAAATATTTAGTTCATAATTGGACAACAAACAATACAACATCAATTACTTGTAGCCTTCGGAAATTTGGTATATCTGATTTGTCTGTGGCTAAAACGACACTCATCTAATTGATATTACAGAATGTATGCATAAAAGATCAAACAGTGGAAGCTTTGAACACGTCCAAGCAGCATTCAGTTGCAAGTCCCCTGTTCCAAAATTTGTCATAATATTCCGCATAGGTAAAGCTTCTATAGACAGCTGGGCGATCTTCATCTATCAACTCCCTAGCCGGACCTATCACAGCATCAGGCGATGGACAGTAGAACGTTGGGATGGATAGCCTCTCCTTGTCGCAATTCACCACTGCTCGATGCAGCACACTCTTGTACCGATCATTGCTAAGTACCTGATCAAAAGGGGGATCATGAAAAATTACAAACTGTTAAGCAGAACTACAAGGTATATACAAGATTTTATACATTCTGTACTACACCCACTTGCATTTGATCGCCGATGTTGACAATGAAAGTGTTGGGAATAGGATTGACAGCAACCCACTTGCCATTTCTTAGTACCTGTAATCCAGGGACATCATCCTGGAGAAGAATAGTGATCAAATTAGGGTCCGTATGTCCTGGCAATCCATAAGTTAGTTCTGGCTGAGGACAGGGAGGATAATAGTTCAAAGCCATGTGTTGGCCATGTTTGCTTAATGCCTTATCTATATAACCTCTTTCAAGTCCCAGGCTCTCAGATATGGCCTCAACTAATCTTAGCACTAATCCTCGAACATTTGTACAGTACTCAGCCACATCTTCCCTGATTCGATCAGAATGTTTTGTTAGAACAATATATAAAATTAAAACGGGTATGCGTTTAACTACAACCTGAATGATGGAGGATTAGAAGGCCATTCGTGGACGTAATCTTCTAGTGGATAGCAATGGAGTCTCAAGAAATCTCTCCAGTTTGACACTTTTTCTGTCTTAACGTTAAAACTAGTTGACAGTCTAGTAGTTTTGGAAGGATCATCGGAATAACTCTTCAATCTCTCACTCTCTGGCAATTTGAAAAATGTTTTGGATATATTCAACATGTTATTGATCATTGTGTCCGGAATTCTATGGTTCTTCACCTGAAAATGTAGTCATGCGTGGTAGCTTCTTCAGACACTGAGATTCACATAATATATATTCAATTTTTATGGTACGTGAAGATATTTATATATACCTGGAAAAAGCCATCGTTTTGGCAGGCGAGGCCAATCTGTTTGACAATATCGGAGTGGCGAGGACCGTGGAGACCCTGCAGATCGATGAGTGGAATCGAGGCGTCGGATTTCTGGACGTCGGTGAGGTCCGGACGGTCGAAAACGGGGCGGATATAGTTGGAGGGAACGTTTTTGACAGTAAATGCAAGGTCAGAAAGTAGAAGCTTGCAATTGGTAGTAGTAGCCATAATATATATGATATGTAGGATCGACCGTGTATGTATGCAAATGGAAACTCTGATCTGCTGATATGAAATGATCAGAGAGCTTTGTGACGGGTGATACTCAAGTAGCTACGCATATATAAAACTGGTGAGTGAGTGATTGATGTTAATTACTACTAGCTAGCTAGCTGCAATGTTGCAATCTTTCGTCTGGTTGTTTTAATAATTATTACGTATATATATGTACATGCCGTCAGAAACGTAAACTATTGTTAGTTGGAGAATATGTACACACATATATATATACATACATACATACATATATATATATATATATATATATATATATATATATCTATCATGATGAGCATTTTCATCCATACGCCATTCTTTTCTTCTTTTTGATAAGATCAAAGACTGAATGGTATACGACGCATTCTTAGTCTAAAATTTTGTCGTTCAATGATCATTAAATAAGATGATGATGAGAAAATAAAGCAATAAAATAAATAAAGAAAAATTCAAAATTTTCAAGGTAGGAATGGTAGTTCATCAACATAACATGCATGTGAAAAGGGAATTTCATTCGAGTACCTACAAATAAATATTTATATTCATATTGTTATAGTTATGTATATAATATATAATTTATGATTTTGGTGGGAGAATTAAAATTGAATCTTTTTGGCTGCTGCTAATCTTTGAATTGGATGCAAACATAAATCAAGTGGAATAACCAATTAATTAATATTAAGATTTAGGTGAAAAAAAAGAATAAGATAAAAATACAATACAATGGATGAGGTGAGCGTGCAAATTTCTTTTCTTGGGGTATTATCACATATTTCCTTTAAGTTATCAAAAATTATCACATAAATAAAAAGTATTGATTTTTTATCACATACCTCCCTTGACATTTGAGTTTACCATTAGTTTATCATAAGATTGGAGAGTATAATCGTAAAAATATGTTGATTATGATTGTTTCTTTATGTTTGAAAGATTTCACACTTTGCACAAAGAAGAAAGAGTGACTTGTCTCTAAAATGGTAAAATTAATGTCAAAACTACACATTCTTCTCAAATCATAGATTGAGATTTAGTTAGATTAGCTATATCATCTGAAATGGAGGTTGGGATCGAGGCTTGGAAGGAGGTTTTCGTGCATTTTTTGTGTACTATTGTAGATATATATCTCGCTTCGGACTCCGATTCAAGTGAACGGTATTTTTTTTTAGTAAATTTTCATTGGAGAGAGAGAATCGAATAAGTTCTACACACCAAAAAAAGAAAAATCGTAGCTTGAGGAAGCACGAGAAACTCCTAATGAGCATCAATTATAAATGCTATTTTTTACCATTTTTCTATTCATGCATGTTAGATCGAGAAATAGTTTTTTGTTAGCAATTAATTTGCTTGGGTTTAGAACCGTAGATATTTTACTTGCACATTGATTTAGAATTCAATTTAGTGTGTATTGAGGAGTGGGTTCAATTTACTTGCACATGTTAGTTTGATTTGTAGGTTTTGTGATTTGTGATTTGTTTCTTTGATAAATTTGTAAATTGACTATATTATGATATAGCAAATTTGGAATATGTGGATTATGTGTTGAGATTGCCTATTATATTGTTGGAATTTCATGTTCAAAGCACAAGGCTCAAGTAATTTTGCAGCATGGTTCACTTACATAAAGTTCTAATTTGTGTTGCATTTGTGTGCATGCTATATTAGTAAAACTGAACATATCATGTAAATAAATGTTTGCTGGAATTTTATTTTTCAAGCACAAGAAAGTCAGCTGAAGTAGATGCACACATGTACAAATGCTTTAGTTTAGTAAACTTGCTCTGCGCAGTAGGGTTATCAGAAATAGAGAATCCATAGTCATAGAAAATATAATAGAAGCAAAAGTACGGAAAGTTGAAAGCAAAATTACCTAGGATGATACAGTAACATGCTATGGTGCTAGAACCCCTTTTTATTAGTTGATGATCATAAAATACATGCATAGGTCCACATTTGAAGTTGAACAGTTGCAAATTTAATGCTTTCTCTCTAAGTTAATTATATATATATATATATATATAAGTATAAAATGATTATGAGTTATGAAATGGATCAGTTTATATAATAATGAAAGACAAAATCAACTTAATTTGTTTTCTTTGTCCGCGTACATGCATAAATAATTAGCTTTGTTTTCTTCATTGCATAAATACATACATATATATATATATATAAACAAATGTTTGATATTTGAGATACTTACTATTTTGCGCATATACTATCTTACCAAATTTCTATTTCTTACTTAATATTCATTACTTTTCAGTGTATGTTTGATAGTTTGGATTAATTCGTAGTATAAGTGTTTATATTGAAGATTGTGCTTGATAAATGAATTCATGAGTTATGTTTTGAGCGTCTTAATTTGCTGCACATGTAATTAATATTTTGTCTGGTATCTGAAACTGGACTTGAGAGCATTTTCAAAACTCTATATATTGGTGTTAGTCAAATAATAGGGAGATATGTGATAAAAAGTTAATATTTTTTACCTACTTGATAATTTTTGATAAATGTACGTGATAATATCCCTTCTTATAGTGATTCGATTGATTCCCAATGGAAGTTAAGTAGGCGGGCCCGGGGATAGAAGATGAGGTAAGGTAGATGAGGTAAGCATAGACAACGTCATTCATGCTTTTGGTTTTGGCGTCAGCACAACATTAGAATGAAATGTTCATTGGAAAATAAAATAAAAGAAAAAAAATACACCAAGAAAAGAATCCAACAGTCTACGTAATACTATTCATCTTCTTATTATTATTATTAGGGGAATTTTCACATACCTCCCCCGAGGTTTGGTGAAATAACACATAGAGGGAAGGTATGACATAATTCACACATACCTCCCCTCTCATTTAACCAAAACCTACTTTTCCATTTCTTAACATCCAATTTTTGTTAAAAAGTCAATTTTGTCTTCAACCTATGTCATAATTAGAAGCTGTAAATGTGAATATCATGTCTATAAAAATGTTAAAAAATAGAGCAAAAGAAAATGCAATTATAAAACTACTTTTTTCTTCCATTTCACTATATATACACATAAGTTATCTTGTACAATACAAATGATGCTCTGTACAAAACCAACATTACTCCTAAAATTTTCACAACAATGCCAATTTAGCTCCCAAAACACAGCCACTAATCCTAATTTTTATAATTACCCCACAACAAATCAACTAGTACTAAAAACACCAGTCATCCTAATTTTGTCTATTCTCCTCATCCTGTAAAAATAACATAATATCATTGTCATAAAAAAAAATTACAATTGACCTCAATCATGCACACACACAGCAGCTTCAAAGGAAAGGTAAAAAAATAAATAAATAAATTATAAATTGATACAAACCTTCCCACACACAATAACATTTTCTTTTGCTCCATTTTTTAACATTTTTATAGACATAATATTCACATTTACAGCTTCTAATTATGACATAGGTTGAGGGTAAAATTGACTTTTTAACAAAAATTGGATATTAAGAGATGAAAAAGTAGATTTTGGTTAAATGAGAGGGGAGGTATGTATGAATTACGTCATACCTTCCCTCTATGTGTTATTTCATCAAACCTCAGGGGAGGTATGTGAAAATTCCCCTTATTATTATTATTAATTTGGTTAGTGTACCAAATCTGGAATTGTCGGGAGCAGTCAGCCAATCGGCAAACACAGCCAGCCAAGCCTGCCCAAGCCACGCGTCAACTTGCTTGTGAGTTCGTGATCGTGACATTTCTTTATCGGTTTTTCAATCCTTACTACTAGTACACATGCTCCTTTTACCAAAATATCTATAGAATCAATTTCAATTCGCATCGTATCTCATCTCCTGCATTATCTCTAACGAACGAGATTCTCAATTTAATTAGATTATTATTTCTTTTTAATTACCTTTTTATTAAAACCATATTTTTTAACTCATAAATTTTAGAATAATTTTACAACAATAAAATATTTATTTTTATCATTAAAAAAATTATGATGCGAAGATTGTCATGTATTTCAAAAAATATTATTTACACTCGTCAAAAATTTCTAAGTATCGGTTAATTTAAGAGCAAAATAAATAATCAAATTTTATTAAATGAATATATAAATAACATATTGATTGCTATAATTTTAAAATTAAATAAAATATTAATAGTTAAAAATTTAAAATAAATATACATGTACAAATCATTGCATACTTTATGCTTGCTTTTTATATTTATTTGTATATATAAAGATATTAATTAAATAAAAAAGAAATTAGATGCAAAAGTTGAATTGATACCCAATCACGATAATAAATTTAGAAAAATAGAATAATTTCAAAGGAGTAACAGTTAGAATTCTATCTACCACAATTAAAAGTTGGAATTAAAAGAGTTATATTGGCTCGGATTGAATGAAATAATTAATGTATCATGAGGAGGAGGAACATCTTTACATCCTATCACAAAGAAAAAAAGGGTTGGAACATCTTTGGTTGTTATGGATCTATCAATTTTATGTCATTTGTCCCCTACTTTTTCTTTTTCTTTTTGTCTAATAAAAGAAAAAAGCAAAAAAAAAAAAAGGCGAGTGAATATGTAAATTGGTATGTAGGACCCAAAAAGTCTCAAGTCATGTTGAAAATATGAAGAAGATGGGTAGGGTACTAATACCATGCTCGGAATTATTCAATATTCCTGCTTCCATCGACACACTGCTTCTAGATACGAGCTTAAAAGTGATTCATTCATGTCACTGTTGCAAACACGACCTTCACCGTCATTGATGTGATGATCATCATTTCGGATTTCCGGTTCTACCAACTATGGGTGTGGTGTGGGTGTGGCCCTTCATCGTATATTGGGCTTTCCTGAAACAGCACTTACCTACTATTAAGCCTAAAAATTTGATATCAGACTGACTGACTTCACTACTAACAGTTCGGTAAATGAAACAGGCCTACCATTGGGCCTACTGCCTACAGCCTACCATTGGACTCACATCGTGGCGGTGGTAGTGGATCGCATTTTCCCACCGTCATGTTGTCGACCTTCCGGATGTTCCTTACATGTTTCACATTTTCCTTTTGACGTGACAACTTTAATCAATCAATAATAGACACCTGCCTAATTAATATTATCCCTTCCCTCCACGCCTTTTTTTATGCACATCTGCTCTTGGTATGATATTCTTCTTCATCTCCACGGCTAAACTACTATTATTATGTGATTTGGACAAGGACATACTCGCAGATATTATGAGTCGACTTGATGCTTCTAGTTTGGCTTCTGCTAGCTGCACTTGATGTGGCTCCCCCTCAACGTTTATGTCGACGTTTGTCTGACTCTACATGGCCTTCCTTCCACCTTGATGATTTCCGCAAGTTCTATGCTCATTCCTACCCCTTTGGTTTCTTACCACCATGAATGCTGATAGCCACCCGTATCCCCTGTTTCTTAGTCTCCTTTTCTTTTACTACTTGTTGATGTTCACTACAAAAAATAGAATCTATGTATTCTTTCGAAGGTTTTAGAATGTTTATGAAGACAAAGTTATTATCCGAAATTGAGACACCTAAATTGATTAGGTGTCAAACCACTCTATACATACTGTATAAAATATCTTTCGAAGGTTTTAGAATGTTTATGAAGACAAAGTTATTATCCGAAATTGAGACAACCTAAATTGATTAGGTGTCAAACCACTCTATACATACTGTATAAATATTTTGAGTGGCTAAGACATGTTGGACCGAGATCGGCATCCACAGTGAGGACATTACAAGAACACACGTTAGCGTCCGGAGAAGTTTGGTTGTTTTGCACCGTGGTCTGCACTGCTCCCACAATAAAAATCGCAGCAAAGTAGAAAGAGGTTATTGCCTGTCTGGAGAAGAAAAAGAGAGATAAAAAAGGAAAAGGAGTTCAAGGAAACATTAGCTGATGGCTTTGCACATCGATTCTTCTTTTTGTAATTTGCTGATATGTTTTTGTTTCGTCTTTTCTAAGGTCATAAAGAAAAGGAATTTTAATCTTGTAAGCTAGGGTCATTGTCACAGCATCTAAATTACATAGTGATAAAGCAATAATATTCAATATTAATAATTCTAATATAAACAGGTAAAATGCTAAGAGGTTTGCAGTTTGCATGATGAAATTGTTGTACATATATATTAAGACTCAATCAGAAAAAGAAATTTGTCCCCTTAATGAATACTAGAAATGGGATAGTAAAACCAAACACAATTTCTGATCCTTAGTTTGTGTTTTCTCCAAGATTTAGCAACTACAACATTCTCTTCAAAAGAAAATGTTCCAATCTCAAAGATCAGCGGGGTGCATTAAAGAGAGCTCTGCCAATGATACCAGTGGCCTCAATGTAGCGATCCACACACCTAGAGACACAACTGCTCTCACTACCACTCAGACTTGAACCTGGTTTCGTGATGCACTTCTCAAAGCACTTACCTGTTACAGTCTGTTTAACAAATAAAACATAATCACTTACATAGTTAAACCATAACTCTAAATAAAGGAAAATAAGATCTTTCCAAATAAGCGATGCAAGATACAATAAATAATTTTTCAGAAGTCACATGACATTGCAGTCCAGTAAGAGATATGCATTCGTTCTTGTGCCTCAATAAACAAATGCAAGCAAGCAACAGGCAGACACTGTTCCAAGTGAAGTGAAAGGGGCATGGTGGAGTGCCCCGCCAACCCCCCCAAAAACAAAAAAAACTCCATTCAGCGATAATGTAATTCCAGGCACTGTTCCAAGTGATGTGAGAAAGTGTCCAAAAAAAATCCATTTAGATGAACACATCATAGTACTGAATTCCAGTGCCAAAATATTAAATCATGACCAGCGAAATTAGCTGATTTATAAGGTAGACTCATGGCTTAATTTTCTAGAGTTTCGAAGTATGTACACACCAATTATCTAAGAAGTATTGCTAATCTCATCCAAATCATTATGTAAAACCACTTACCTCAACTTCAGAAAAGAGTTCTGTTGCAATTAGTTGTCTAAAACATGCTAAGTTCTTGCCTAACCTAAACTCAGAGAATTATTAGGAAGCGCATAACATAACAGTAAAGTAGATAGCAGAAAAAGTCTCTAAGAAGCTCCGATTCTCCAAAATAAAATTACAACTACAACCATAGCCACAAAACCATCAATCAATGATGCATCTAGCTGAAAGTCTATTCACCTCCAACTAAATACCACAAATTAATAATGTATTTAGATGAAAGTCCATTCCCAGAAAACCACTCAAATTAATTATTTTGATTGATTTCAAGCAACTTATTTTGGCCTGAAACCACTGCACTTGAGATTTTCGCTTTCTAAATAGTTACAACAGTCAACCACAGGCCAGAAACTCAAAAGACATATCCGCTATTCTATTTAATTTAATAGTCGCTTGTAATTAGCTATTGATAATATAACTGTTTTGTCTAACCCAAAAAAGAATGAGGATGACGACGACGATGGGGCACTGAAAGCAAAGAAAACCAAAACCCAGAAAAAGAGTATAAACAGAACAAAAACCACCAATTGAATGTAAAAAGAGAGTCGTATGTCCATAAACAAGGGAAACCAATAAAAGAAATAAAAACTGGAAGGGCGAGAAAGGGGGAAGTTTTGAGTGTTTACCTCGAGGAACTCCTGGGCGTAAGCCTGAGCAAGCTGAGCCTTGACCTTATCCATCAACTCCTCAGTTGAGAACTGAGGCGATCCTGATCCACTTGGAACTGACGAAAACGAATCCATTGATGTTTTTCTCTGCTCCTTCTCTTGTAACTCTCAATTGTGCAATAAACCCTAGAAACCAGAAGCAGATAATCTTTTAACCTTAAACCCCGGTGGCTTTTACGTGGGCAAGTTACGTGGGCTAAAAACTGGTCTGAAATCTCGATTGTGTATTAAATAAATGCCCCAAATAGGGTCCGTCGAGAGACACGGTTCTCTTTATAAGGTAACGGGGACAATTAATAATCTCGGTGCGTTTACGGTCTATCCGAGACATCTGAAGCCCATAATTTAAGCCCAACTGCCAAGTATCTTAATCTTAACGCTACCTCAGTTTATTCCCATCCCACCAATACTTTATGCTTGCCAACTGAGTCCGACCGAGTCCAGTGGGGCTTAAGACAAACACAATTAATCAAGATTGTAATGTAATAGTTTTGGATGTAAGAAAACAAAACAATCAAAAATAAATTGCATCCATTACATACAGTGCTACTGTCTGTCTAGACACGACTTTGTTGTTACAGTTTTGTTTTTAAAATTAGATGTTGATGCATTGCGCAGTGTTGGGAATGTCAAATTAAAATTAAATGTAATGTAATGTTAGACCTAATCAATGAATTAAGACTGGACGAATAACATGTAAGAAATAGGCAGCGGGCTCTTGCATTGAGCCCCGGAACAGTCGTAGAAAGGATTCACTTTCTTTCTTTCTAATTCGTCGATAGCATTAAATATGAGACAAACGACAGTACGTAGTCTAGTCTGCTCTGCAGATTGTAAAATAAAATCACCAGGCCACAGCCAATTAGTTTTCCTAATAACAAAGGAAACCCAATTGGCTGCAAGAAAATTAAATCAAGGGAAGGTCGAGGTGCCAACAAATAAATAATATAGAATTCGATCGTTACATTTAATTTCTTACAAATTATGTATATGCTAATTAAATGTAATAACATTAAAAACAAAAGCAAAAGAAAACAAAGACAGAAATTGGCAACTGGATGGGTAGGGTGGTGGTGGTCCAACTCCAATTCCCATTCACGTAAGAGATGGGAAAGCAAATGCAGCAGCAGCAGCAGCAGCGGCAGCAGCATGCGTGGTCCTCCACCTACCTATTTTCGCTTTGCCTATTTTCTTCTCCTCGATTCTTCTAATTCCCCCTTAGCCCTCAACATCTACACCAAACTCTACCTATTTTCCTTCTTCCTTTCTCTGTTTGTTTGTTTCTTTCTTTCTTTCTTTTTCCTTCCCATCCCCCACTTTTTCTTTTATGTTTATTTATTATTCATTCCAACCCTGTATATTTATTAATTTATATATATATATATATATATCCTTTTTTCTCCTGAAAAACTAAAAGACCTTTTAACAACATGAATATTAGCTACACGGAAAAGAAAAAAAAAAAAAAACAATTTCGACATGCATGTTTTCATTGCAGTACTATTGGTTCTATACTTGTATTGTACAGACTATAGATATGTGCTATGTACTTTTCACGTTCTCGTAGGCATGCCATGTCTATTTAATGTGATACGCATGATGATAGAGTCAAAAATGAACGACTGGCTAACAATTTGTAAATAATTAAAAGCAAAATAAAAATAAATATATATATATATATCATAACATTAATAAGTAATTAAATATAAGTAACTATTTTTTGGCTTGGACCAGAAATATTGGTGAGACATGAAATGAAGTTGTCCAATAATCTCCCATCCCTCGACACGTTGCTTAATTTCGATTGGTCTGCTAGCTAGCCAACTTCATTTGTTAAATCTTCTCCTTTCTCCTACGCAATTCATTAATCCTAAAAATCCCCCACAACATTTTATTCGTGGGGCGGAGTTTTGAATTCATTTCATGATTTAGTTTATTAGTAAGGGACCGTCGAAATTAAATATATAAATTTTTCTCTTTTTTTTTAATTAATTAATTAATTAATTAATTTTTTAGGAATGGAAGATGTTATAATCAAGTCAGCCTGGTCAGGGTTTGCTTTGCCGTTGCGTAGACCACATTCTCCGAGTAAACAAAAGGTAGCTAGAAAATTAGGCTGTTCAATCCGGCTCCTCTGCTATATATAAACCTAATCAATTTAATTGCAAGTTGGACACTAGTTACTAATGCCAAATTAATTATATCTTAATCATGAATTAATTAGGAATTAAGAGGATAATATATATATATATACTATTAATTTGCCATGTACTTTCACTTTTCTTTTTTTTTTCTAATTAATTAATTAAGATGGGGCATGCATATAATATTAATACTAATATATAAATACATGTTAATGTTAATGTTACTTTTACACGATTTTAATTAGATTATAAAGTAGTATTATAGTAGCAGCTAGCCGGTGTCTCCATACATATATAAATATATATTCATATGATAATTAATTATTGTTGTTGTTGCATTTACCAGGTAATAGTTGGCCCCGATCTTTCTAAGTTGAGATTCTTCAGAAAGGCTGCAAGCTATCCCTTTCTCGCCTTTTTTTTTTTAAATAAATAAAAATAAATAAAATTTCTCACATCCCACTAGTTAACTTACCCCACTTCCTCTCCACAAGTTGTAAGAAAGAGAGAAAAATAAATATTAAATATCTAACACTGCCTTAAAATATTATCGTATATATAATATATTTACACTCAATTGGTTGAATATATTATTATTGTTGTTGTTATTTCGTCATCCTATGGACTTGCATGGTTGCAAGCAAGCTTGCGTAAACAAAGTAAAACATTATTTAAGATTACGATAATAATATTATTGTTAATTAATTAATTAATTAATTCTACTTGAGGATCATGACATTGGACAACTTTAATCCTCTTGATATTATTTAATCATCCCCCTTCCTAATCCAACATATATGATAAGCTAATTAGCCAATTAATTAATTTATTACTATGATGTGTTGTAGTTATAAAATTACCAAATGCATGCATTTTCGCGCCCAATTAATTGAGCCCATAAATCTAAAATATTAATATTTATTTATATTATATTTTTATTTAATGTTTAATAATTGTGAATGTATAATTTTTTTAATTTCTTATAAATAATCGCAATACAATCTTAGGGAGGAATTTGATAATAATCTTATTTTATATATTAAAGGGAAATTTAAAAAATAAATAAACAAAAACATAAACAATGGGCTGGAATTGTATTTGCATGATTTTTGCAAGTGGGCTATATATATATGGACTGCAAGTTGTTGGGTTGCTTTGTTATTAGCCCCATGTAATTTGGCAAAGTCAAAAAGAATCATCAAGACCAAATGTAATAATTAATTTAATCACGAATTATTAATTAATTAATTAATAGTTGATTGGTCCAATAATTTGCAAACGTCACTCTGATCACGACTGATGACGAAAGCTATCAGAAATGACCGTTTAATTATAATTTAATTAATTAATTAATTAAACTTAAAAGCTTATAGGTTCTTCAAATTTGGTCATCAAATTGATTACTCTGATTATTTTAAAAAAATTTATTAAAATTATTATTTATTAAAAAAATAATTATTATATCCATATGTAATAATAATTATTTAATAAAAATGATTAACAAAAATTTTTAAATTTTAATATAAGATTAAAATAAGTTAATAAATAAAAAATATTAATGTACTGTAAATTTGAATCGATAAAGATTTTAATTAATATTTTAAAAATTATTAAAATTTGTCCGTCTAGCATGCCAAATCTTAAAAACATTTAAGATTTTTTCAAAACTAATTAATAAATTTAATTATTTTAATAAAAAGTAGTAATTATAGCTGTCGAGAATAATGTTCCGCGTTCCGAATACCAATTCAGTCATTATTTCTAGTAATTATATTTAAAACAACAAGCGGGACAAAAAGCTTAGCATTACCAAGATATATATTCAAATTTTAATTTGGTGTGTTAATTAATTATATAATATAATTACTCTGATCTCCGCCACCCCATGACAATTATAATATATATTATTACGTACATACCTTAATATCGATGGCTTTGTAGTTCCAGTCTTAATTAATGTATATTTATTATTAAAAATAGAACAAAATAAAATATGCTTAGATTGTTGTCCCGATCAAACTCCGTAAAGTCACGTGAACGTGTACATGTGCATGCATGGGTCCCCCCCTTTTCTTATGTATATATATATACATATATATATATGACGGCTAAATTGGAATTTTGATGAGTTATGTATGTATGTACAGGTAGAAATTGGAAGTAAGAGATCCTATCACATATCTCACATCAAGTGTTCGTTAGTATCACTCAAGTATAAGAAAGGTATTAGACTTGAAATTGTTGATTTAAAGGAAAAATGTGTACTTTGTTACAATCAAGGTACGTAAGAGGTGCTGGTCGCAATGTCCTTTGATTTGTATTTTTATAAGCAGGTATTTTAATATTAAAATACTAATTTTTACAGTAGAAGGAAACTGAGGTAACAAAGAAAGATGGATGAGCTTGAAGCTGGGGCAACTCTACGAGGGGCAGAGGGTGTTCTATTAATTGCTTGATCTTTAATTTCAAGGCACGGATTCCTTCTTGCGCTTGAACTTAATTGTTTCAGCATCAGATGTTGATATATATATATATACGTATGTATACATATGTGTGTGTGTGTGTGGTGTTGTGTTGCAAAAGCTTATATTATTATTATTATTATTATTATAGTTGACGGAATTGAATATTTTTTGAACATGTTGGAAGGTTGTTGAGATGCAGGGAAATGTGGCTGCAGTCTTCGCGCGCGGTGTAATAATGGTTGCAGATAGGTAGGGCTGAAATGGAGGGGATGATTTAGGTTTATATGTATATAAAATATATATAAATATAGCACCTGTACTCTGACCTTGAATGTGTCAATCGGAAAAAATGTGACTGTTGCATGCGATGCTTTTAATTTAATTTAATTTAATTTAATTTAATTTATTGTAAAATTAGTCTTCAAATTGTAGAGAGTAAATGATAGTATATATCTATCCTGGGAGGATGGCGACTAGATTAGACTAGACTAGACCAGACCAGACCAGAGTAGAGTAGATTAGGTGGGTAGAGTAGGGAGAGCCAAAGCTCACAAGTAATGTAAGTCGGTTAACAAACAATTATAATGATAATGAAGAAAAGCGTCTCTGACTCTGAATGAGTGCCTTGTTCAGTAGGTGATAGTACTATTCATCCATTTAAAAACATTCAGCTTCAGCTTCATTCCCCTCGGGCCTTTTCTTTTGGCAACTCAAATTGCCCCCACCACCATAACCATGTATATCCTCCCCTCCCCGGTCTTCGTTTTTCTCTACATCTTGTGACTTTTAAAATCATTGCTTTAATTGCTTATTTCGAATCATTAATAAACACTGCACATCTTCATTCCTCAATTTTTTATTTTATTTTATTTTATTTTAATAATCCAACATATGTCTACTTAATAAACTCATTTTAATTACTAGTTCTCTATATCATTCGATCTAATTTATAAATTATGTATTTGTGCACTCTTCTACTTATTATAGTTAGGTTGTCATCGTCTTACTTAAACTTTATATATATGACAACTCAGTCTCATGTCTTGTTAATTAAAATATATATACATATATTTAAATGTTCAATAATTTACAAAATTAATATCAATTATATAATTAAACGATACTCACACACACGCGTGTATATATATATATATATATATATATATATTTATTTATGAATTTAAAAATCTAAGTGAAAGGGGTTTTATTTGTTTACTGGAGAATATGATGGAGATGTAGCCAAGTGTTAGAAGAAGAGGGGACCCGTGGGAAAACAGTGAGAATTCTTACCAAGTTGTTGTCATAAAGAAAGAGAGAAGAGACCGCTAATTAATTAATTTTATCATTCATCAATCATAATATTATGTAGAAAAATTAACAAATACCTTTTTATGATTGAGATAATAGACAAATATTCCCTAACATTTAAAAAAAATTATGATTAAATAGATAAATATTTTATTATGTAATTATGGAAAATGATGATTTTGTATTTATATATTTAGAAAATATATTAATTGAATATTTTAACTAAGTTTTTAATATATAATAATCAATATATTCTCATAATTTATTTTTTAATAATTATATATTTAAATATTTTTGATAATTAATCTGTAAATTATTATTAATATTTTAAATAATTTTATAATCACCACATTAATAATATTCAATTTTTTTGAAAACATTTTGATTATAAATTATTTAAATTGTTCAAATTATTTTATTTATAATTTAATAGAGTTACGTATAAATTATATAATTATTCTCAAAATTATAAATAATATAATTCATATAATTTAAATATTATTTGGATTTTATTTTAATTGATTGCATTATAAATTAAGAATATTTGGTTATAAACTGTATAAATTATTTAATTATTTTATTTATAAATTAATTGAATTGTGTTTAATTTATATAATTATTCTCAAAATTATAAATTATACAAACAATTAAAATAAATTCAAACTAATATTTGAATTTCATAAATATATTACTTATAATATTTTTTTATATATAAATTTTAAATATTTAATATGATATATTTATTTATCAAAAATATTTTCAAAATATAAATAATATAATTCTTATCATCTAAATATTATTTGATATTTATTTTAATTGATTGTGTTATAAATTAATATAATAATAATAAAATTATTTGAAATATTAATAATAATTTAGATATTAATTATAAAAAAATTTAAATACATAATTATAAAAATATATTAATTATTATGTATTAATAATAAAATTAAAATAATTAATTGATATGCGGTAAAGTAATTTTTTTTAATGATTGTATAATAATTAAAAAAATATCTATTGATTTAATTAAATATGAGAGAATATTTATTAATTTTCTCGAACATTAAGGAGGACGTGTCAATTAGAGAGGTTATCTGTGATTATCTCTATTATATATCAATTTATCGTCCAGATCCAGTTGCCCGCCACCGCACCCGCACAGAGAGAGAAGTGGTCCGTACGAACTTAATGAAACCAAGTCAAAACCCTAGCCCCAGTTAGATTCCCTATCTTTTCTCTTCTTTTTCTGAAAACAAAAATATGAAAACTAATAATAATAATAATAATAATTCGCGGTTGTTTAATGAAGTAAAAGTCCAAAATTAAGAAATAAAATAATCCCAAGTAGAGAGAAGAGCAGGAATGAATGAATATTGAATAATTAAAAAAATAATATAGAAAAAAAAGCAAAGCTATTCAGATATGTATAAATACCAGTATATCTCTGTAGGAAATAGGAAGGGGAATAGGAATACAAAACAGCTGGCTTTGAGGACCTTATCACAGAAAAAATCATAAAAATATGTGTATACCACCCAGGATTATGACAATGACTAGCTCACATGTCCCCAACCAGATAATACACATTTGTGTCCCTACGTACGTATAACCCTCCATTTTTCTCTCTCTCCTTTCCTCTAATTTCTCTCTCAACAGTCCTTCAAATATTTATTTATTTATTTATTTATAAACTAAATTAAACACCCCCAAAAATAATAAATAACCTTTATTATTATTTTTTATTTAGCCTAACTAAGTGCACCTTCCGGGAGAGTATCCCGTAAGAAAATCTCGCACTTCCTTTTCTTTCGTTTATATGTTTTTTATGTTTTTTGGTGTTGAAGGTCAACAATAACAAGAGGAAGCTGAGTTGCACTCTTTGAAACGTCCATGGTGGGCACAATCTCAAGTCTAGCTAATTTCGTGTTTGAGTTTTAGTCTTCTAAGTCAGATAACAAAATTAGCACCGACGTTCTGCTTCTTCTTCTTCTTCCTCCCTGTCTCTCTGATTTTCAGAATAATCTTCTTCTTCTTCTTCTTCTTCCTCTACCCTGGCTATATCTAAAAAACAAACAAATTAAGAAAAGTAGTACTAGTACAGTTTTGGTATTACTACTGCTTCTTCTTTTGTTTTGATCCGAGTAGACCGAATAATAGCCTTTCTTTTATATAACCAATTTTTCTTCTTTGTACAAGTACCACTATTGGTTTGGCTTGAATTTTTCTTCCTCTTCTTTGTTTTGCTGTCTAGATCCCATCTGCTGCTTCAAATAATGGAGTTTCGGTCAAACAGAGAAGGGTTTTGTGACGAAGATCAGATGGGTAAGCTTAATAAGCTTCATTTCTCATATTCGTCTCCCCCTTCCCCTTCTTCTTCATGTTCTCATTACAACAAAACCCAGCTGCTTCCTCCTCTTAGCAACAGCAGATGGGAGCAGGCTCAAATTTTCGACAATCAACACCAAAGGGGTTCTTGGTTAGGCAACAGGTACGACCTAGCTGCTACCGCAGCCGCCGTAGAAGATAACTCCAGGTCTAACGAAGAAGTTGCATCTACAAAGGTTGATCTCATGGACACATCGCCGAGAAACGATGAAGATGTTAGAAGTGAAAGTGGTGCTGCAATCCAGAAGGAACACATGTTCGATAAAGTTGTGACTCCCAGCGATGTGGGTAAGCTAAATCGTTTAGTCATTCCTAAACAACATGCTGAAAAGTATTTCCCATTAGATTCTTCTGCAAACGAAAAAGGTCTTCTCTTAAATTTCGAAGATCGAAATGGGAAACCATGGAGATTTCGTTACTCCTACTGGAATAGCAGCCAAAGCTACGTCATGACCAAAGGTTGGAGCCGCTTTGTCAAGGATAAAAAACTAGATGCCGGAGATACCGTCTCCTTTCAAAGAGGAGTTGGTGAATTGGGTAAAGATCGTCTTTACATTGACTGGAGGAGAAGACCCGATGCGCCTGAACAGGCCGCTTCTTTTCCTCGTCAACACCACCTGTCATTTCACCGCTCAATTCCTTGGAATCCGTTGCTAATGAGCCCGCCCGTAGCAGCCATGGGAAGAGATCAATCTCAATTCTCACAAATGAACAATTTTTATAATCCAAATAGCTACTACAACGGTAGCTTCGGTAGTACAACGGAGTCAGTTTTTTACTTGAGATCGCAGCCAGCAGCAACATCAGTACACCCACAAGCACGAATGGGAATGGGAATGGTGGAATGGCAGCAACAGCAACAACAGCAACAGCAGCAACCAATAGTCTTTGATTCGGTGCCGGTGGTCCAAGGCAAAGCAGCTGCAAAGAGGTTAAGACTATTTGGTGTAAACATGGATTGCCCCATAACGGAGTCGGACGAGTGTGACATATTGTCCTCAACCACTATACAACATGCTACAATGGCAATTCAGCCTTCGCAAGTTTCTTCCTCATCGTCTCAATCTCCTCTCCAGTTAAGGCTCTATAATGGTACGTCGCTCCCATCTGCTTTGCCCCCTTTCGATTTCCTCAACAAAGGGAAAGCCTCCATGTCCTTTGATTCTAATGTATGACCACAGGAGGAGAAGATGGCTAAGAAAGCTAATCACTTTTTATTTATACTATTCGGCAAAGACCCAGTTACTCAAATTATCAACAATGGCGGTATGATTCATATCTCTATCTCTGCTTAATAAAGAGAAGGATCAGAAGATCGATCCATATGGGAAAATGCTAGCTAGGTGCTGGTTCAAGAGATGGAGTTTGTGAAGAAGAAGAATTCAGCAAGAGAAGAGAAGAGTCACTAAGCTCATTCAGTTAAATATGTGAATAATACATATATATATATTATATATATATATATTTTATTATATAGATTAATGAAAGATAGAAGTCAGAATCATTAGATTTTATATATAGATATGCTGGGGAATTTTCATTTCATATTTGCCTTTTCCTAGGGCCTGGCTTTCTCCAATCTCGAACTGTATCCATGGCATCACGGTTTCACACTGAATTAGTCTTGGAAGATCTTTTTATTCTCTTTGGCTGCCAATTACAATTACTCTCTCATTCAACAGTGTTACCCAGTCATAACAACCTTCCCTGCCCCAGTAGCTGTGTACAGTATGCTAGCTACCTGGTATAATTGAAGTTTTTGGCTCTCTTTTGTCTTTACTTTGGTAGGTTGTTGTTCTTGTCGCTGTTTCGTTGGGCACGCCCGCAGGTTTTGCAGACAAAATTTGCAGAGCCTTAAAAGGTAAGATCTATCTTAATTTCCTTCCAAAACTCTTGTTTTTTTTTTCGCCGTTGTTGTTGCTGCTTTTATCTTTGATTCTTGTTCCCTTTATTGTTTGACTGTTTTTCTACAATTTTCTCTTCATTGATCTCAGTCTTCGCATGCATTCTCTAATCAGCCTGTTTCACCTCTGAATTCACTGCACACATAGCATTTCTCGGAAACAAAATGCTACCGCTGAATATTTGCTGTCCTTCTAAATAAATACGTGTTTCTCTTTTCTCAGCGGCAATAATTATATAGTAGCTAGTCAGAAGAAGACATCTAAAATTT
Source organism: Melia azedarach (assembly GCA_028052125.1). Lineage (NCBI taxonomy): Eukaryota > Viridiplantae > Streptophyta > Magnoliopsida > Sapindales > Meliaceae > Melia > Melia azedarach. Next base: position 179,495 of record CM051401.1, on the reverse strand, counting down.
TTAATTAGCAGATCAGTAACACTGCAGCTGGGAATTTCTCACAGTATTGTTCAACAATTCGCTTCACACCAACAACCATTAATTATATACCTTTGCCTTTCTCTTTACATTCATGTTCCAAGAGTTAAATGCAAAGTAGATCACGCTGAATTTTCAAGACTTTTATGTTAATTAACATTTGACTTAGCCTCCAAAATTAAGATTGTCATCTTCTTTCTTTCTGTATGTGATCATGATTTAAGAATAGTCTTCGACTTAATTAATTAGTGAAGTAGATAAATCCAGTATGAACCAATACTTGTATATTAAGCAGCATAGCAATGTAGTTTCTTCGACATGTACAGGTTACACACACACACACACACACACACTTGTATATGTATGAATGTACTGGTAAGTGAAAAACTACTACAATTTTTTCACTAGAAATTAATTAAGATATTATGAGCTGCAGATTTTGCTCTTTAGGTCTTGCATTTTTAATTTCTAGCAAAATTAAAGAGTGACCAAATTAATCTCATATTTTCTTGTTTGGAATGACAGCATGCATGCACATATCTCCAAATGAAAGACATAATCTTTACTACTTATTTATTTTTCTTAAAGGGTTATTAAAGCAAGAAGATTCTATCTGTAATCTCTCGACTTAATTCTTTCCAAAAGTAACATTAAAACTTTGACTTGAATATGTGTATAGTAATAGTCACTGTTTTTTTATAGTAAAAACCTTTTTGTAATTAACTGATTCTTCATCTTTCATGTGTTTGGAATCATGTGTTTGTTGCTTTGCTTAAATTAACATCTTATAGTGATCAATGCATTCCCAATTCTAAACACAAGGCTATTTCCTAGCTTTTTTCTTGTCTTGTCCAATTTCTGCTTCTGTTTTTAGTACGATTTAATTTGAGAGGATTGAAAATAAATAAATAAATAAATATATAAATTCAATGGTTGGCACAACCTTAAATTTGGTAGCAGTGACATTAGATTGCCAGAAAATTCGCGCAAACAATAACTTAGATCACCATTAACCTCCGTCACATTAGTGTTGAACGAATTAATTAAATTAGGTCATCGAGGGTGCATAGGATCTAACTAGAACCATAAATTTCATACGAAATTAATTATGAGCTAAAATTTTCACATGAATATTATAAGAACTTGTGTGTGTGTGTGTGTGTGTGTGTGTGTATACTTGGAAAACAGAAACGAGATAAAGAGATAGATTCTTTAGAAACCAAATTAAACACATCTTAATTAGGAAGTCGCTTAACTGAAAACCAAAACAAGGCATAGCACTTTTCTAACTAGCTAAGTGTGCGTTTACACACCCCGTGGTTTTGTAAATTTTTCTTCTTTGTCATCATCTTTCTCTATTGAGTTTAATCGAATGCATTGTATGTATGTATATATATATATACACACACACCCCTTTTCACGATTTAATTGAGGTTCTAGTGTGGCGCGGACACAATTGATGACAGTATATTTTACATGTTTCTCCAATTACTATTAATGTAAAATTCTTATCCAATAGAAAAAAAAGAATAGATAATTGAAGTTAGCTGGAGCGAGGATGCTTAATTTGCATTAATTGTTTGGTAATTGAAAAGCTTTTTTTTTTTATGATGCATTTTGGTTGTATAGCAAATTGTATGTATGTATGAATATTAGGCTATCTATGTACACAGATTTTCATTTTTACCCAATGCTTTTACGTGTATATATATATACATTGAAGCTGTTGATGTGGAGTACTTGGAAAATATTTAGTTAGATTTTGAGTTATCCAATTCCAGCAGTACCAAATTTGTAGTTAATTAAACCTGCAGAGTTTTATGTTGCTCTTAATAAAGCTCCACTCGGTGGAGTGCAGAATTTAATAATACATACATACATACATATATATATATATATATATTCAAGCTTCATTAATTTTTGCCCCATTCCACAAAATAATTCTTTTTGCTTTCAAAATATTTTAATATTATATTAGAAGTTAATTAAACAAGCCACGATATTATAATCTCATTAATTAAGTCCGAATTAAGTGAAATAGTGTGCCAAGTGGAGCCATCCATAAGGGACACACGTGGCAAGAATGTGAGCACCTCAACTAAGGACTGATCACCTCATAGAGGAAGACTAGTACCTTGGTGTAAGTGGGGAACTCAATAATTTGGCCTTGACCCGAATCCAAGAAGAAATAGGGTTAGAGGATATTAAATACGCTAAATAAGTATTGTGTGAGGATTACATGGCTAAAAGATAAAATTAACTAGTATGTCTTCTCCTATATTGATTAAGGGGATGTCGTGAACTTTGGGAGAGAGTCGCGCAGAGAAACTGCAACAGGAGAACCAGTGAGCGTCAAGCATGTAAATTGAACCAAGCAGCAAACACATTTCCTTCTTCAGCAAGTCACAAAGGGGTTCACGTGAGCCCTGCGTTTCCCGTGGTTGGGCCCAGTGGATCACATGGGATCCTCATTAATAACCAACGCACCAACAGTGGTCATATATAAGCTGCAAGGGAGAAAAAAAAACAGATGTGAAAAATGTTTACAATGGCGCAATTAGTTTACGCAAGGAAATTCTCTCAAAAGCCCTGTAAAAGTATTTCGATATATTTGCCTCGAGCTTCGGAGAAATTTTGCCGGTTATGGCAGTGGCACCCACTAACCGTTTTCTAGCGTTCCAGGAGTAAGACCGAGGAGGACAACGACTCTGGCAGTCTTGTTCGAAATTGATACCGAGTCGGATCCCGTAAACTTTTCACCGCTGATGTGTCCCCTGCAGTGTAGAAATTGTGTTTGTTGATTGAGATTCGTCCCATGTAAGGTCGACCTGGCAGTAAGTAATTCCTGAAGTACACGTGGCATCCACATGACAGTAATAGCCAGTTTTCAACATCAACTATATACATATATATATATATATATATATAATTTTTGATGGGTTTGGCCAAATTACAACTAATTATGCAAATATTAATTAAACCAATTGAAGAGAAAATAACAAATACATAGTAGATTGTTTATAGATCTCAAAAGAAATAAGTCAAATAAAATGGAAATGAAAAAATAAAATAATAATAATAATAATAATAATTTGAAAACCAGAATGGCAGGGGTGACAAAGGGAGAGAGAGAGAGTAGGGCAGGCAGGGCGGTGTGGTTTTAGCAGAAGAGTGTATACATTTATATATTAAATAATAATATTTAATTTAAAATTTTAAAAATAATTTTTATAAATTAAATTAATATATATTTTTTAACATTGTAACCATAAATTTTTTTTCTTTCTAATTTTTAGGAATAGAGGACCCTCTCTGTATATATCTATCTAGTACATGATAAGAGATCAAGTGAGGTCAGAGATATAAGTTATATGTAAATATATATATAATAGATGTATGTATGCATCATTTTCTTGAATTATTATGATGACCCTCGATGCCCACTGTGAATATAGCATCTAGATTCTACAAAAGACTAGAGATAGAAAGAGAGAGAGAGAGAGAGAGAGAGAGAGAGAATGCTGATACTCAATATGTACAATTAATGAGTACAGTACTATCGTACCGATATTTCAGCATCCATCATCCGTCTCCAATTTACTCTGCCGCTGCTTTTGATGCGAAACTGCTCACCCACAGAGACAGCCGTAACGATTTCTGCTTCTGCTGCACAAAATTTATCTAGAATCTTCTTTTTCCTTTTTCTCTTTTTGTTATTATTCCCCATTTCACAAAATGCTTGTTAATTTTGAAGCATATAATATTAATATGTGACTTTATATTAATATTACGTAATTAACTTGGACTCGGGGGGTGTGCGCGCTAGCTAGCTAATTAAACTAACCCAACTTAATTATTAATAATTAATTTTATACCGAATAATGGTCAATAAGTGCACGCTAATGCTTGCTTGCTTGCTTGCTTTTCTGAAATACCAATTAAATCCTCGGAATAATTAATTCACCAACTTATCATACATTAATTAATTTTTGGTTGCTAGTAAATTAATTGTTTTATTTGCGTATATCTTGGGTGCAATAAATAAATTAAATATTACTATAAATAATGTATGTAGTATATATATCACAAGAGTATGCATGTGTACTTTTACTATATAAGCAGCTTCACATGATAGGGGTGAGAAGAAGATCTAACATTCATTCGATGAAGTGGCTGCTTGCAAATTAGCTGAAGATGAAGAAACTGGTCAACTTAGAAAGGGAATTAATGAATAACCAAACACGAGTTCAACGAGGAATGGAAACCGAGAGAGAGAGAGAGAGATATAAACAATAGTTCTGTAGGGTTTTAATTAGGATTAATATACATATACATAGGCTGATAGATAGCTAGCTAGGCGTAATCAATTACGACGATAAATAAAAGAAAAGGAAAAAGGAAAGAGGGAAAAAAGAAAGAAAAGGCAAGGCAAGGCAACGAGAGAGGAAGAAGAGTGAGGGAGGCCGCGTGCAAATTAATCAGAGTCCCTATAGAATATTCAGAATTATTGATCAATTGATAACATATATAATATGTATATATGGACCACGTTTGTTTTGTTTTGTTTTGTAGCATATTGTTGTTTAAATTCTCGTGAATGTGAGATATCCCATCATCATCCTCTCTCTCTCTCTCTCCCTCTCCCTCTCCCTCTCCCTCTCCATATTATATTATATGTATTGTGTTCTATTCCTTTGCCTTCTGTTTCACCATCTACACGACAACTACAGTTACAGTGTATATATATATATATGGTGTGTGTTTATATATATATATTAACTGACTAATTAATTAAGCCTGGACATGGACATGGACATGGACATGGACATGGACATGGACATGCACGCTGTCTTTCTTTTCAATCTCTTCTCGAATTTGTTTCCACTCCATACCCTCCCTCCATCTGCGTAGTGGCTGACAATTCATCATTATTTTCACGTAGCTGAACTACACCAGCAAAGAGAGGGGAAGAAGAGAGAGGGGGAGCGGGAAAAAACAAGGGGGGGAAAAAGACAGAGAGAGAGAGAAGAGGGGGAGAAGAAAAAAGGAGAGGAAAAAAGAAGGGGAGAAGCAGGAAAAGGGGAGAGAAGAAGGAAAAGGGAAAAGGATGAGGAGGAAGAGAAAAGGGAAAAGGAGGATGATCAGTTAAATCTATTTTTTTAATAAAATAATTAATTTAAAATAATTTTTAAAATTATTAGTACTCGTAATAATTTATGAATAATTTTATTTTATAACAATTAAAATTTTTTTAATAACTTTTTAAAAATAATTTTAATTATTATAAAAATTATTATATATGTATTTTAAAAAAGTTTATTTATTAAGGATCATAATATATATCATTAAAATATATTTAGTGTGGTGATTAAGGTATTGATTTTTTATATTAAGGTCATAGGTTTAAAAAATTATATTATTTTTTAATTTTAAAAAATAAAATTTAGAGATATTTTAGTAAGTTTATTGTTCATCCGTTGTAGATAAATATTATAGTGGAGATTTGTATATCCTCCTTTAAGATTATATTAATTTATAATTTTAAAAGAAACAAATTTAAGGGTATTTTGATAAGTTTACCGTTTATTTGTTAGAAATAAACATTTGTAAAGAAAATTTGTATTTTTTTTTATAAATTATCCGATCAAATTGAGAATTTTACAAATTTAGAAAAAATTATGTAAAATATTTCATTTTTTATTACTTAATTATTAATTAACATCTCGTCTGACATATATATATATATATATATATATATATATATATATATAAACAAAACAACGAAAAACCCAAAAATACGAGCCAAATTAGAAACAAATAAAGTGAAAGAAAGCAGCAGCAGCTGTCAAATTAAAGAAACAAGAAACAAAGAATTTCATTCATATATATATATATATATATATATATCACCTTTAATATATTAATACGATTTACCAGAGAGCATTAACAATGACAGTGCAAAAGTGTTGCATTGCAGCCGATCCCAAGAAAACAACCGCAATTATTTATTTAATGCTGAAATGTACGCAGTAGCAGCAGTAGTAGTAGTAGTAGTAGTAGTAGGGGATGATAGTAACTACACATTACACACCGGTACCTTCCATTGATGGACAGCTACCACATCCGTAGAGATCACGATCATCTAACAAATATTTACACACCGGTATCAATTATTTCATTCTATAGTGTGAATGGATGATCTATGAAAGCAGCAGAAGAAAAAATAAAAACAACCAAAGCAAAGAAGCTGACAGAGAGTGGGCCTAACTGCAAAAACTTTCAGACCCACCTGGGGGCTGAGGATTAGATGGGGCTTATTTTATTTTATTTTTTTATTTTTTGAGTCCTACACATTTTTGCTGATTTGCTTTCAGACTCCCTCATTCAATGCCGATTCCAATACCCACATTTTCGCTAAGCTATATCTATATTCTCCAACCCTCACTTCCTTCCTTCTTCTTCCTTCCTTCTTAGTCACTCTCTTTTGTCCACATTCTCGAGTCATCCATTTCTTTCTTTTCCATTCACGCATGCTTTATTCTTCTTTTCTTATACTTTACTCAACGACCCATTTTGAAAACACTACATTTAATTACTTAAATTAATTAATTTTTGCCTTTTTGCTTTATGTATATATGTTTTGATTCATCATGTGACAATAGTAGTATGGACCATATGAATCATATGGTCCATATGGAGACAGAGAACCAAAAAAAAGAAAAATGAAAAATGTATGATTACAGCTAAATTAGAGTGTGGGTTTGGCAGCATTCTCTCTAAAATGACAAAACATGTTTTTGTTTTTCAAAATTCCTGTCCAATTACTTATACCCCATGTATGTATATAAAAAGAGACATGCACCGGTTATCATAAATGGATGCCAAATTGCTAAATGCTATGGGTAGAAGTGAAGAGAAAGGTCCCCACTTTATGAATGGATGGCCACCCTTTTCCTTTTTGGCAACAAGTGTCATGGTTTGTCCTTGTACTTTCGACTTCCTATTCGAACCTTATGCGTGTTATGTTTCACTTTAGTACTCTTTCTACAGTAAATGAGAGCAATAAATGACCTCCTTCTTTTCTTCCTAACCTATTCATATTCTTTTACTACGAGGATTTAATCCCTGTAGTCCACTTCGTCGTCTTCTAATTTCTGTTGGGTTTGCATGGACCAATTAATACTGACTTTTTCCTCCTTACGTTACAATATCTCTTTTCGGCCCACTCCACCGAATCATATTAATTTTTTGGGCCAAATTGGACTGAGCCTGCTATCAGAAGTGAATGAAACAAACCCAAGGCCAATAGAATGAACGAGTGCCCCAAAAAAAATAAAGCGGGCAGCAGGCAGCAGGCAGCAGGCGGCAGCCCGAAGAGTTCCTGGAAGACCATACGCATCTGCTTAGAGGTTTTGGTTACATGGGAAGTCATTAATCTTAATTTAGATATTATTTTGTCACCTGAATCATCAAGGCTGAATAGACTAAGCAATTTCAAGTAATTTCAGAAACTTAGAAAGTCAAATTCTTCCATAGTTTTAGTTTCAAGCTAAGCCACAGGATGATTTACAAAAAATGGTGTTTTTCTTGCATACGGAGATCCTGTACAATTTTGTTTCTTCTTGATTTTGCAGAAAAACAATATTATACAACGTCAGAGCCAAAATCCCACATTGGTTATGTACATCTGATAAATCTTCTGGAATCATCACAGCAGAAAATCGTTTCCTTCCATCCAAATATAGTAAGTCATCAACCTAACCTGTTAAAAATGCAGAATCAAACCCTTAATAACATTCTCAACATCTGTTGCTAATCCAATAAAACTGTCCGAATGGATAGCTAAGTGGTTCTTAAAACGAACAATTCTATTCTACAGTTAATAGTTAAAAAGATTATGAGCCATTGTATGATAAAATAACTGCCAGAACAACTTGAGGACCACAGAAAAGGTTGCATAAGGTAAGATATTAATCTTACCCTTTGTTTGATTGACCTATCAAGCTCAACACGTCTGTGGAAAAGAACGTGGCGAAGCTTCAGACTCAAGCCATAGATTCTCATTCAACAAAGGTCGGTGCGTTTCAATCACAATTTGATGATTCTCTTTCCAAGTGTTCCCAATAACCTGCATCTTGCATCCAGAAAGTAACTTGTTATCTTTTCAGCTAAAAATATCAAATTCATAGGATAATCTTACAATTGTCAAAAAAGCAAATGACACCTGAGTGACTTCTTCGCCCTTCTTAATGCATTCATTGGTTCTTGAAGAAGAAGCCATCACTTTCCTGCTGAACATGGCAGGTAAACTCTTTCGCCTTTCCCAATCATCTGCAACGGCCACAGGCTTCATGCTCATTATCTGGTATTCCCAGTTTGATCGATTGCACAAATTAGTCAATTACTCTACAAATAAAGATAATTATTCAATTTAAATCATCTAACCATTGAGTCATAACACAATGGTTAGGACATGGTTTCACTGGAAGGAGTCTTAGGTGCACTATTCACTAACAACAAAAAGCAATTTTCAGTTAAGCAAAAGCTAATTTTCTCAACGCGGCCTTTGGTTAACAATAATGAAAGCATGCTAGTATCAATCGCTTTTAAAGAATAATCCATTATGAAGTTGATCTGTTAAACAATTCATAACATTATTTAAGAATGGCTAGTATTGAATGTTAATTGGAGGTAATTCCAGAATATTTCACGTGACCATCGTTAATCAGCAAAAATCATCTACTATTACTTTCTGCAAATCAGATCAACAGTAAAAACTATACTACATCATACCTTCTGACAATCAGTTAACTTCTTAGGACAGTATGAAGTGCTTGGATGACCTGATTCAGATATTGAAACCCTTTGCTGAACCTTATTTGTTATGCACACAGAAAGATTATCAATTATATGCTGGATCATATCATGCTCATGCTCATTTATTGGATCTAAATCATTTGAATAGTTCCATCTAAGCAACTCTGAAAGATCATGCATTGTATTAATCACTAATTGAACATCCAGATTGGGAGGTGCAGACTTTGATGCACCTTGAAGTGTCTCACAGAAATCAGAAGAAACACCATTTCTGGAGAAAACCGAAGTCAATGGATTCCCTGTTGCAGGAAAAGACACATGAGTTGAACCATTAAATACATAAGGTTTGACGTCGTCAACAGAGCCCGAGACCTTTGCCGTCAAACCCTGACCACCAGAAGTATGGCGCTCCCCCATGGGACATGGTCCATCAATGAATAAAGAATTGAGCACAGAACTTCTATTTGACTTCTTGGGCAGGGAATATTTATTTCCTGCATCATGAATGTCACCAGAAAATTGAGTTACAATTATGTTTCTCACTTCTGAAGGGCATGTTCCTGCTTTGACATAATCAGTTAATCTGCATTCTTTAGATAACAAAACAACTGAAGAAGCAGCCTTCTTTAAAGATGAATCTTCTCCTCCACATTTATTCTCAAGATGTTCTACAAATGGTTTGGCACCTCCAGGAAAAAAATCAGGTGCCATAGGATTCAAACTTCTACGGGTTTCAACTTTAGGAAGTTCTGAACTCACAGTCCCAGGAATGTGAAATGGAGATTGATAGACCCCTGTTCCTTTCCAACAGGGTGAATCTACATCAGAGTCGTTCTCATCAAGCATTACAGAAGAGTTTTGAACAGGAGCACCTGATTCAGTATTACGTGATTTAAAACTAACATCATCAGGAACATCAGGAGAAAGTTCTGTTTTTTCCGCATCCATTGTATCTATGGCCTCTTCAACGACATTTTCAACATTCTGTTTTTCCTTGCCTTTGTCTATTGGGGTATTTTCATGGCAAGTCATCTTGTCTTTGGTATTCAGCAGACCATGTGGCTCTTTTATGGCAGATGGATTACGGCCAGAATATTTCTCCATGATGACAGCATCATCACCATAAGAATCCACATTCTCTGATAAACCCAATTTATGAGGCAACAGAGTGGTATTAGCACCCAATGGTCTGATTTCTTGAGCTTGAGAAGAATTATATTCTGGTGAATAAGACAGTTTATTTGCATCTGCACAGAAATAACGATATAACAAGTGTCTCTCTTTTAGACCAATATCTGAATCACAAATTGCTCCACATGATTACTTGTACCGGGTGTGATACCAGACTTTAAGGTTGAAAAAGCATAAACACACCCAACCAATTGCATACTCTGTCAACTTACAAGTGACACAAGAAAAAGTTCACAAAAGTGAAAATCTGCAAGCTTGTCATAAGTAGAAGCGAACCTAGAAACCCCAAAGGAGAAAAATATGATCGCATGTGTATTTATCAGAAAGCTTAACTGAACTAATATTGTGTGCCGCAAGGAACTAAAACTAATACATCAAGAAGCAATTAACTAAACCCCAAAGGAGACACCAAGCATGATGTGGACTACTACAGGCTACAAAAGGGAAGAAGAGAACAGATATGAAGATCAGGCAAGAACCATAGCACTTTCAGCCAGATTTAGATCCATTTGTTCAAAGATATAGCTTTTTGTGCCACATAGCACATTCTCCATAATGATAGTTAAGACACAAGGAATTCAACACACAAACTATGTATAAACATCAAACCAGTGAAAAAGAGTACAGAGGTGTCTAAAACTCTAAATGTCTTGGAAGAATTAACAAATATTCTGGGTAATTACACATCTCTTTTAAAGGGACAGCATAAAGTCACTAATTTTGCAAGTCCCAAAATGGAGCATTGATGTACACAATCTTTATATCATGATCAAATTTCATATCCCACTTCCTCCTATGCAGAAGTTAAAACATGTTACCCAATGTTTTCATTGAAGCCTCTAAATTTTTCTTCAAATTATTGAAGTGGTTGCTATTACGAAATCGTGACAACTTTAAACAGACTTAACAGCATTAAACTCAGTCTTAAGCATTTAAATACTAAAGTCTAAGAATCGAAATCAATCCTTTTTAAAAACCCGAAGGTCATAAACAAAAAAAAAAAAAAAATAATTTGCATAAACACAAAACTCAATCAAAATTCAAGTGTAAGCACGAGAGATTAAATACCCAAAACATGTAAATTACTAAAGGAAATCTGAAGGACAGGAAAAAAAAAAAAGTTACCTGGTTCGAGGAAGCTATTGTAGCTCATTGAAGAAGCAGCAGCAGCAGCAGCAGTAGCTTGAGAGAACAAATTCGCAAGCTTAGCATCGCTGTCAAGGAGATTCACCTCAGACTTTAAAGGGTATTGAAAGTGAAACGAATTTGTTTCATTCTGAAAGGGATCATCGGAAGGAACATAGCACCCATAATTATAATCATAAACAACTTCCAAATTGCGGTTTTCAAGTGAAAATGGATTGAAGGAAGGTTCTTGATCATGGGTTTTCAAGTTGAATGGAGGAGCAAAAGCAGATAAACGAGAGCCTGACGTAAAAGATTCTCCCTTGCACTTACTGTTGTTACTGGTGTCACTCATCACTTTCTATCTTTTTGCTTTTGGAAAACTCGAATGCAGAGAAGAGATTGAAGCAAAAATCTCAAGAGTACAAGAACAGATTATGATGGAAAAGACACCTGAAAATTGAAGCAAACGATCTGCCGCACAGCACAATGTAAAATGTTTAGGAAAAAACGCACACGCCTTCTGTTCTATTTCTACTGTACTACAATTTCATTAGTAGTACTCATGGACTAATTATTAACTTTACTTGGAGTTTTAATGAATTTCTCTTTCAAAAAAAAAAAAAAAAGAACTTTACTTGGAGTTTTCTTTTTGTAATTATTTCATATTTTTAAACTATTATATATACCTTTTCTATTCTAATATAAACCGAGTTAAAATTCTAAAATGAGAAAGATTAGATGGGAAATCAAACAATCATGAAAGAAAATTGAAAATACACATTATGACTTTTAATTTTATCCAATGATTGCCTTATTTAATCTTTTTTTTTGGGTTCTTATATATCGTGTATTAATGACAAGCAAAATGTTGGTACAGGGTCAAGTGGGGATATATTATAGTTTAGAGTACGTTTAGAACCAATGTGGGGAGCTCCGAGGAAAAGGTTGGTATGCTTTTTGTTAGGACGGTGAGAACAACCCCTTTTTTTTACCCTCACAAAAGAAAAAGGAGCATCTGTATATATGATTTGATTGGTTCTACTTCTACAGATGTGAATATATGGTGACTAGACTAGATTTTGTTTAGCTTAATATACAAGTAATTGAAAAGAATCTCGAACGAACGCTAGCTTTCAAACCATATATATGTATGTATATATAGCAATTTACATGACAAGGTAGCATGTATGTTTAAGTTATTGGGCATGCATGATATATAATTTACATTACATTGACAGCATAGCAGTAGAGTAATTAATTAAGAAGATTTACATGACAACACAAGTAGCATTAACATTATCATCGTTAAACATGTTGCTAACTTTGTCATCTCCACGATGAGTGGGGTGAAGGCTGCCGTGTCTGTCGGCGATGTTGTAACCATGCCTGTAGTAGTTGTAACTCTCCTTAAATTCCCTACTTGTGTCTTTGAAATATTCATTAGCAGATGTGAAATACAATGGTATATCTGGGTAAGGCCAAAACTCTGCTCTCTTTCCGGCTCTTCTTACTGCCTTCAACACCTTATTCCGATCAACGTACCCGATCACCGTCACTTTCTCTAGTTCTAGGTTCACCTCCACCGAATCAATACCTACACACACACACACACACACACACACACACACACTATTTATATGATATCTCATCTCATCTCAATCAATTGTTATATATACATATATACATATGCATGAATCATACCTCTAAGCTTGTAAATGGCGTTTTTGACAACTCTTTCGCAGCCGGTGCAGCACATCCTGACTTTGAGCTCCACAGTCTGCAAAGCAATTTAAAATTAATTGCAAAATTAAAACTTAGTTTCGGACCGGATAAGTATTTATAATTGTAATTTTATGTTTTTTTATATTCTTATATGTTATTCTTTTTTATCCCCACTTTTAATTTATTCTTCAAATTGATTAGACAACTTTATGGTGCAAATAAAATATAGGCACGTAGGAAACCAAAGGGATTAAGAAAGAAAATTCAAGTCCTGAGGCCATGCTGGGCCAGCCCAGCAATTTCCTTAATTAATTAGTGCCTAATTTTATATCTTACAATTTCAAATTTCAATAGCTAAAAGCTGCTATATATATATATATATATATATATATATATATATATATATATATATAAAACCATACGTGTTTAACTGAAGTTAAATATTTAATTTGAGATTTGGAAATTAGTAGGAGTACTTTCGTCTATAGTATGTATGTACGGGTTATCTCCTGATCTGCCTGGTCCTATATTTATAGTATATATATGGCAAAACCTCATATATGCTGATATGTACACAGATATGCATCATAGGCCAGGCCTATATTTATGAAAACTAATTAAGATCATTTAAAAAGAAAAAAAAAATTAAGAAAAGTGATGAAACAAATTAAGGAAAAAAGAAAAACAAAAGCCCTCGCGTGGCTTTTATTTGGGCGGGTATCTTTTTGTTTCTGTTTGTTAACAACTTGAAAATGAAAAATCATATATGTATATGGTGTGAAGCTGGCCAAAAGAGAGGAGAAGAGAAGAGAAGAGAAGAAAACTAGTTGATGAAAGCGATCAAGACGTGTGTGTGTATACATATATATATAATTCGAACCTGCAAAGAAAGTGGTCGTCCCTTAGGCATGTTGGTGGAGTAGTTGAAAGTACTTTTGTGGTGGTGCTGGTGGGGGTTGATGTGGTCCGGATAGTGAAAGAAACAACAGTAGTATGCAATCGAAGATACGAGAGTTCTGAATGCTTTAGCAAGTAAGCTGCTGCCGGTAGCCATGGAGTAATACCTTTCTCCTCTATATATACTATTGATATTTGGTGAAGAAAGAAGAGAAAACTGGGAACAATTCCAACCCCTAGAAGATATTCTCTGTATTAGTTCTCCATCTATATCTTTGGCATCGCTTCCCTTAAGTCGTAATATATTCCAAATCTTATAAATACTATTTCTTGTGCTTAAGTTTACACATATTTATTTGGTTTGATTGAAGTCTTCCATTTCCCTCCATGCATCTGCATTATTAATAGTAATAAAATATAATTAGAAAAACCTTTTGGGCAGGGAATGGTACAGATATGATACATATATATATATATATATAAAGCAAAGCTCACGTTAATGATGCTTGAAACCTAGGTCAGGTTAACACACATATACATACATATATGTATGTATGTATGTATCAGCAGCAGGGTTTACTTAATTAATTACGCAACAAATATAACATTTATTTAATGGGAAAATTAAGGGAAGTTGATTTGACGATGCTAACGTATATATTCCTGATATCTTCTTTTTAGTCTCCACAATCTTTGAAATTACTACTCGATCGATCGAGCTCCACATGTAATGTATGTATGTATGTATGTATGTATTTATTTATTTATGTAATTGTGTGTAGACAGCTTTAATTCGCAAAGTTTTATTCCCTCGTCCCATTGCTATTGCTATTACTATTACTTAATAGGCCTGCCTTCCTGCCTTGCAAAGTTTCCAACCCCTATGAAACTCGAGAAAGAGAACCTTTCGATTGCCAGCTACTACGTCTTCTCAATTAATCGGTTTAAAATTAAAGTTAGTTTTATGGTATGAACGCACGTGTGTTATATATTCTGGTTTCTGAGCCAGCCATTGGAATTCTTTTCCCACTCGTCCAAGTTGCAAAGATACACAACTGTCTGTCTGTCTGTGTATATTTGTTGATTTTATGAATAATTGATGTAGTAGTAGTTAATGTGGAATTAAAATTCTTTTATTAGGTAAAAGGAGAAATATTCCGGAATTTATTGCTAATTAATTTAAGAGAATCGGAATCTAGCTAGTTTTCCTTTTTTATTAGTATTATTATTATTATTATAATGTATTATATATTCCATGTTATCCATATGCATGTATTGAATTTTTTTTTACAAAAAAAGGAAAAAGAGGGAATTTTTGCTGACCTATTTAAGTATTAATTCCACTGAAATTGAAGATTTGATACTCACTCTCTGCTCGATGCGATGCGATGCGATGCCATTAATTATTAATTAATGTAATATTTTATTAGAAAATAATATCTTCAAATTCACACATTAAATAAATCAATTAGCGAGGTAAGATTATGTATTCATTGTCTTATGTTACGTTATCAGCAATTAATATTAAGTCCCTTTTCTTAATTAATTAATATAATCAATTTCTTCTATACACATAAATAATTATAAGATGGAGAATTTTAGTTGTAAGTGTTGATATATGTCGTCCCATTAATTCCCATCTTTTAATTTGGAATGAATTAATCCGGTAGTCCAATTAGGCACCATCAAATTAATCGCAGCAAAGCAACCACTCTAATTGACGACTAGTTTATTATTTAAAGATTCATCTATTAAATTATAAATGTAGAAGATGAAAGGTATATAATTAATTGGAAAAAATTAAATACGACACAATTAATAGAGTGAAAGTGGTGGAACATTGTTATTTTAAAATCAATGGAGTGACCGGTGAATGTTTCATTTTTTATGCGGCAGTGGTATAATGGAACATTACCATCCAATAATAATGTATAATGTATAACGATATCTAATACGTGGCCCAAGCCCAATAACTCCATGGATTCGTTCGAGAGTTGTTGGATTTGTATGTTTGGTTTTCAATATAATCTAATACTCTGACTGAGTATCCACTATCCACTGACTGTTGAATGAAAGAAACTTCTACACAGTCCTTTCCTTGGCCTTCCACCCACCGCCTACACGACGAACATCTGTCCCCATTACACATCGCCTTCCTTACTTACAAACCAACAAAATAGCTCAATCCAGATAATACCAATACTACTCTCATCATCATCATCATCATCATCCATTTTGAATTTCAAAAAAATATCAGAAAAAAAAAGAAACCTGAATGGATGGATATCGATATCAATGGAGTCATCTTTATCTTCAACAGCCATTTATTCAATCCAATCCAATCCAATCCAATCTAAAATGGATTATTAATAATTATAATAATATAAGAAAAAGAAATAGCTGGAGAACAATAGTCATTTTATTAATTAATTTACCTGCTAAAACAAGAACAACAACTTCAAGAATATCAAGAAGAAGAAGAAGGATTAATTAACTAATTTAAGAAAACCAAAGAACAAAATACATGAACATTGAATTTAAGCAGGGGCTTGAATGAGGGGATGTGGTCTCCTAAGTGCGGAAGAAGAAGAAGAAGAAGAAGAAGAAACAAAAGGAAGACTACGCAGGATAAGAAAACGAACCCGTCTGGGAAAAGGAGCCTCGTGAAACAAATGCTGCAGCACTCTCGCCAGCAGCACTGTGTACTCCTCCATTAGCTCTGCCACTATAGCTACCAGTATCATTTTCTTCAACCTCCTCAATTTCACAGAAACCTGCTCTCCGTGTGGCCGAGTGTGAGAGAGAGAGAGAGAGAGAGGACTATGAGCCGATGACTGATGGGAAAGGGGCTATTTTATGTCATGTGATGTCAGTGTCATGTGTTGCGTTGTGTTGTTGCGATGTGATAATTATATAATAATAATTATTTTTATATTTCATTTCTTATTATAATAGAGTGTTTTGAAATTTACCGGTGGCGCCGCCCATCCTCACCCTCGCTAGTTTCTAGGTTCCACTTTCCGTGTGCCGTTCTGCCCTTCATTTTCATTTTACTCCCCTATCTTTTATAAATATATCATTTTATTCAATTAGTCAAACACTATGGCACGAACATCTTTAACCTTACCCAACCTCACCTAACCTAACCTAACCTAACCTTTTATTTTATGACATATTCATCCCACTTTTTAACTTTTGGAATCATATTTTACTCAAAAGATAATAAAGTATTTTTATAATATAAGGTCTCTTAAATAATATATTTTTTATATTTTAATTACCAAAATGATATCATTTTAAATCTTTTAATAATTCAATGTAAGCGAATGTAACTAAAATTTTAATCCAAATTTTTAAAAATTTATATCTATCATATTTTATTAAATGAGAAATAAAAATATTATTCTTTATTAAAAATGTATTAAATTAGAAAATATATTCTATTTTTTTATACATTATAATAAAAAGAATTTGACAGAATTTTGGTAAAAAATTTAAAATAAGTTGGGTGAAAGAAACAATAGAAATTAAAAACGACGAAGGATAGAATATTAGAGATATTTGTGATATTATGTCAAATTATAATTGAACAAAGAGAAATTATGTGAAACATTAAGGACTAAAATGCGTTTTTCCTCTCATCTTGTTTGCTACTCTTTTGATGGTACGAGTTTGTACTTATCTAGTTTTTCTGTGCTTTCTTTTGGCCACCCGATCTCTCGTCCATCCTTATCCTTGCCATTACAGTTTCTTTTATTTAATTGCCCTAATATATTTGTCTTCGAGTTTGTCTTCTCCCGATGTGTCCCTATGTTTATTTATTGATGTATTTATAGTCCGAAATCTAAGATACATATATTTACACTATGTCTCAAATACTTACACATATATGATGCAAAAACTTTACTCTTAAATCTTATAAAAAACCACCCACACATGTAGTGAGAAGCTCCGAATATTTAGACACATATGGTGTGAAATCTGTGTATATTTATAGTGCACTCCAAATATCTTCACATATATGGTGCAAAATCTAAGATACATACATTTATAATGTACCCTAAATATTTATAAACATATTCTACAAAATTTACGTATATTTATAATGTTCTTAAATATCTACTCACATATGATGTGAAATCTAAGTACACTTCAATATATTCTAAA
Source organism: Melia azedarach (assembly GCA_028052125.1). Classification (NCBI taxonomy): domain Eukaryota; kingdom Viridiplantae; phylum Streptophyta; class Magnoliopsida; order Sapindales; family Meliaceae; genus Melia; species Melia azedarach. The sequence continues at coordinate 161,555 of CM051401.1, read as the reverse complement.
TATCTATGTTAAAAATTCTAAATTTTTATGCATTTAGAATACATTTGACGGGATGCATTGGATTGTATTGAAGTATAATAAAATAAATTAATTTAAATTATAATAAATTATACTAGATAAAATTTAATACAATATTATATTTGATGCGTGATTGTATTATAATATATTAATTATATAAAATTTATTTTTATTATTTAATTATAAATTATTATTTTCAAAAAATTATTTAATTTATTCAAATATTTGGTTATTCAGATTTAAGTTAAAATTTTTAACAAATTTATAAATATAAGTTAAAAAATAAATAATTCGTAAGTATTTTAATAAAATGATCTATATTTAAGTTAAAAAAGGTTATTAGATAAAAAGTCTCATAAAACGTGCACATTCTTTTTTTGGACTATCAGTTGACTGTTCACTTTGACTGTAATAATTATAATGCTCTTAATTAAACTGATGACTATAATATATTTAATTGTTATGAAATAAAATTTAAAAAATTTAATTTAAATTTATTTAGTGTTTAAAAATTAAAAATAATTTTATCTAAATCCCTAACCTTAAAATTAACTGCTACTCTCTCCTCTTTATCTACATCCACTACTAGATGTGGCAACTTGGATAAACGAATCTTATTTTAATCAACACGAATATTGTTATGTTTATTAATTAGGGGAATTAACATATACATTCTCTTAGGTTTAAGAAACTTATACTTAGTTGGAAGGTTTGAAGAAATTTACACTTATCTCCAGTGGACCGTTAGAAGACCGTTAGAATTAAGGGTATTTTTGAACATTATCATTTTTAACTTATTACATAGTTAATTCCCATAAAATATTACATTATTGTTCATATAACAATATTATTTTACATAACATGAATTATTCTTATTTTCTATAATTTTAAAAAAATTATGAATTTAGAATTGATAGTTAGAATCTTTGTAAAACAAATCTGGTATATTCATGTATTTATTTAATTAAATTATATTTTATATTAGTTTTTGTTAACTAGATGCACATATATATGAAATAAGTATAATTTTAAAATTGTTATTAACTTAAAAAAATTTATGATTGTGATAAATAATAATATTAAATATGTAAATTCTACTTAATGTAATAGTATTATTTTATTTACATATATCTTATATAATTTTTCATATAATTTATTTTAAAATTTCACCCTTATAACTTGAAATCTTGAATGATTAATGAACAATAATACAATATTTTGTAAGAATTAATTATTTAGCAAGTTAAAAAATGATTAAATTGATAAAATAGCTAAAATTCTCTTAATTTTAACAGTCTTTTAACGGTTAACTAACAGTCCATGAGAGGTAAGTGTGAGTTTTTTCAAACCTTCCATCTAAGTATAAGTTTTCTAAACCTCAGGGGAGACATGTGTTAATTTTCTTTATTAATTATTCGTTTGATATGAATATAATTTGTTATTATTCGTGTTAGTTTTTTAATTCGAATACGATTCACGATTTATTTAGAATATGATTATTCATTTAAGATATGATCTATTTAAATCATGATTATTCATTTAAAATACGATTATTTGTCTAAGACACAATTCATTAAGATAGTATGATAGTATAATTGCTTAAATTTATTAATTTATTCTTTAACGTCTAATTGCATATTGGAGAATCACACCGCATGAAATATATTTCTTGTTTGTATTTGAGTTTTTATCAATTTTGTCCTCAATTTATCTTTGAAGGATTTGACAAGAAATATATTTTCAAGCTTCTAAGTATTGACTTTTTCAAGTTTTATATTTTAATTATTATTTATATCAAATTTGTGTAATATGGTGGAATTAATATGCCCTACTATTTTGATTATGAAGGAGAGAAAGTGATGTAAGAATATATTAATTCTCATAAAGTATATATGAATATTATATACGAAATAGTTTTGTTATATTAATAAAGTTAATCAAATTATATAGATTATTTAAGCCTTTTATGCTTAAAGATATATTTATGTCATTTAAAGTTTTGATCTATTCTAAAGTTTTAACCTATTTTACTTGTATCATAATATTTATATATATCATTTGGTTTGTTTATATGATGTCACTAAATTTTAAAATATGATTGTATCTTGAAAGTAGCCATAACATTTTAAGATATAATGTGTAACAACCTAGTCTATTAGAGATATTGTCCGTTTTAGACAACAGCCCGTCACAGTTTTATTTTCAGCCTTTTCAACTCAAAAAGCGTCTACTGGGGGTCGGAGCATGTTGGCTTATATACTTAACATCTCTTCAGTACTTTACCGATATGAGATTTGCCTAAGGTGTCAAATATAAGCAAATACTATATCGGCAAAGCACAAAAAATATGCTAGGTATATAAAATAACATGCTTTGACCCCCAATAAAACCGTTTTGGTTTGAAAAGCCTAAAAAAGAAAACTGTGACAAGCTATGTGCTCAAAGCGGACAATATCTCTGATGGGTCGAGCTGTTACAATTGGTATTAAAGTCATTTCGAATATCCTCGTGAGCGATAGTAGGACAAATTTCAACGAGAATACTGTTATAGTTGGTATCAAAGCTACTCTGCATGTCCTCTTGAGCGATGCTAAGGCAAACTTCAACGAAGTGCTGATTCCACTTTGCGTGTCCTCTTGAGTAATGGTGGGGCAAACCTCAGCGAGAATGCTGAATCCCTAAAGGGAGGGAGAGAGGGAGGAGGGAGGGGAGAGGGTGTGTATGTGACATCTTAGAAAAATCTCACATCGACAAAGTACGAGAGAGATGTTGGGTATATAGGTCAATATTTTCGACTCCCAATAGACACATTTTAGGTTAAAAAATCCAAAAATAAAACTGTGATAGGCTGGGTGCCCAAAACAACAATATCTTTAATAAGCTGAACTATTGCATAATAATATTTTATATGATCATTTTGATATAGTATACAATACCATATAGCCATTTTTTCAAAAATATGTATGACATTAAAGACAATTTTAATTAATTCATCAAATAATTATTTGGCCTAAAAGGAGACAATTATTTTAATGATTTAATTTAGAATATGATTGTAACTTGTGCATCAAAATAAGAAATTTCCTAGGCCCACATATACTGATTCTCTTATGGGTGCCTGTTAGGTGCATGTACTTACTAATCTTATTATTACATATTTATAACAATAAAGTTTTTTAGTAAATTCAATGTGTTTTGCAGCCTTTACCTACAAGAAGGTTAGAATTTACTATTAAATTAACATTGGTTAAATATTTTTGACATCTTAGAAAAATTCCAGAACAAGTCTTTTTTTTGTCCTCACTTTATTCCTTTCATTAGACTTTATACTTTCTATTTAATGATCTTGATATGAATCTAGATCGTTAACAAGATCAGAATTTATGGGAACAAATAAAAATAAATAAATAGCGATAGGGATATATCATAAAATTATATTTTTTTTATTCTTTATTCTTTTGCGTCTGGATTTCGAGAAAACAAAAGGGGTTATATCATTTTATGGTGGATCAGCGAATTTTTGGGCCGAGCTGGATTTGAACTAGCGTAGACATATTGCCAACGAATTTACAGTCCGTCCCCCTTAATCGCTCGGGCATCGACCCAGGAAGAATCAATTCTAGGCTTATTGATAATCCACGATCAACTTCCTTTCGTAGTACCTTACCTCGACAAAGCACGGGAGAGATGTTGGGTATATAGCTCAATATTTTCGACTCCCAATAGACACATTTTGAATTAAAAAATCCAAAAATAAAACCGTGATAGGTTGAGTACCCAAAGCAACAATATCTTTAGTGAGTTACATAATGATATTTTATATGATCGTATTGATAAAGTATACAATATCATATAGACATTTTTTCAAAAATATGTATGACATTAAAGACAATTTTAATTAATTCATCAAATAATTATTTGGCCTAAAAGGAGGCAATTATTTTAATGATTTAATTTAGAATATGATTGTAACTTGTGCATCAAAATAAGAAATTTCCTAGGCCCACATATACTGATTCTCTTATGGGTGCATGTTAGGTGCATGTACTTACTAATCTTATTATTACGGGAATATGACCATTGCCCCCCTATGTTTTTGGTCAATTAATCAAATCACCATTTAGTTTCAAAAAATTACCCGTTACGTTATACCGTTTAGTTGACTGAAGGAAATTTATTAAATTTACTAAAATACCCTCAACTTTTAACTTTATAAACAAAGTAAGTCCTAATTTATAAAATGTAGGTCCTATTAGTAGCCATTTAAAAATAAAATATGAATTTTAAATAAAATAGTATTTTAATAATATTAAATTATACTTATTACAAATTGACATAAATAGCCCTCAAAAAATTAAAAAATCAAGTTCTCAAATATTTTTGTTTAAATTAATTAAATTCATTAAATTACCTATTTGCCTCAAAATATTAATTTTTCCATTAGTTAACCAAACGGCAAGACGTAACGGGTAATTTTTTGAAACTAAGAGGTGATTTGGTTAATTGGCTAAAAATATAGAGGGGCAATGGTCGTATTCCCTATTATTACATATTTATAACAATAAAGCTTTGTAGTAAATTCAATGCGTTTTGCAGCCTTTACCTACAAGAAGATTAGAATTTACTATTAAATTAACATTGGTTAATTTAAAATTTAAGGTTTTCTTATGACTAAAGTTATTCTCCCATGAAATCAAGTTTGCTATAAAGAAAAGTTTAATAGCATAAAGGTTTTTATAAGGAAAAGAAAGACCAATATAATTTGCAAGTTTTAAAGATTAGTATGTAGACTAAAATCCCTTCATTGATATATAAAATCCTACAATGTAATTTTCTCGGGACGTTGTAGATTAATGCATATACCTTAAGGTTAATGGGGGTATATAATTTGTCAGTTTTATATAAGGTCTATAATTTTGCTTACAAAACTTAATTTTACTTTATCATATGAGACATAATAATCTCTTAAACCTCCGAATAAAATATATGGGTGATGTCACTTATTAGTATAAAGATCCTTATAGATAAATCTAAAGAAGCTTTATAGTTATTTTGCAAAAGGAATACATTTAGATAATGATTTAACATGAGAAATTTTTTCAAAAGATAAAATGTATTTGCTATAAAGTTATATTGCAAACAATATAATTTGTGGTCTAAAATTGTCGATTAAATAGAAAGACCGTGGACAATTTATGTCTATTCCAATAAAGTTTTATTCATTAAGAAGAATAAAAGTTGAAGTAAAAAATAAGAACATGAATATAAAAATTCTATTTTTAACTTTGAGAAACATTAATGAATATATAAAAATAGAGTTCATTTTGGTGGATCTATGACTAAAGATTAAATTGCTAGCTATATTGATCGTGTGGATCATACGGGCCTTGTTGACTAAATTAAATTTTGTATTTGCTGATTTGATATATCTTTTGTTTTCTATATTAGTTTTGTAATTAAAATAAAGAATAAACTTATATTTGTGGACATAAAGTATTTTGAAAAGTTTATTGAGATTATTTAAGTTGGACCCTAAATAACTTGTTGAAGTTCATTCATAAAGATGATAATATGCAGATTGAAAGTATCTTACATGTGATACATGGAAGAAAAATGTTTTTTCTTTAATAGAAACACGATCGTCATAATTCATATAATGACATTTTCTTAAGGTACTACTACCATTTGGTATATGAATAATTTAAGGTTCAACAATAATATGAAGTTATTATTTTATATCTATAATTCATTTAACAAGTGGCCAAGTAGGAGAATGTAAACATTTTCATGTTACATGGTCCATATGTTAATGATAAACATTATATTAACTAAAGTAAATTAAGAAAGATTAGTGGTAGAGTTTATTTAGTTCTCATTTTAATGAAGCATTTCTTTATTTTAAGGATAATCAGAGACAATTTTAATTAGCCACTTTCATATTTTGTGGTTAATGAAAAGCACTTAAATTCATTTTAATGATAGATAGAAATGAGGAGGAGAAAAGTTATTTGAAATTATGAAATATTTTATTATAAAAGAGGTCCCTAGCTTGGTCTAAACAAGTATGCAATCTTATATATCTCAAGTATTTTCCATCATAAGGAGGCTTTAAGGAGGAATAGACTAGAGGATATCTTGGTGTGAATTTGAATTAAAAAAAATAATTGATCAATTATGTTTGAAAGTAGTATCTTATTTTTATTTTGCTTTCATTTTTAATTTATATCTCAATATTTATTAAAAATATCTAAATAAAATAAAATTAAAATCTTTAACTTATATTTCAATAAGTGAATGTTTGAATGAATTTAATATTTTAATTTTTTAAAAATATTCTTATTTTATTAATTTTCTTGCTGAAATCTACATCGTCTAACTATTGCTTCATATTCTTTACAATCATAAGCGTTAATGCAAATTAGAATCTGCATCGTCTGAAACTAAATAAGTCGAGAATCCATCCTTCACTCGAAGAAGGCACTCTGACTTCTTACTCATGATTTTAAATTGCATTAAATTCACAGCTCGGATAAATTAACAATGGAGATGCAATTACAAACGAATTTAGATATACAGGAAAGAGAGTATTAGGCTCTTGTGCCAAGTACTGCCAACCCTATTTGATATCGCAGCTTTGTTTTGTAATAATCTACATAATCATCATATTCAACATTGACCGTCACCGGAGAAATAAATTTTTGCATATATTTTATGAGTCATGACATAAGATTCCGATTAGCCCTTTGAGTCCTTAGCAGGAAAATAATGGAAAAACCAGAGAATCATGTTGCTTTCTAGCTATATATAATTTATTTAAACATCTTACACTCACCAAGCATTCCATGAGTGCAGTGCTGCCACTTTATCCATATTAATTCAGCTTCAGGAAATAATTAATTACTCACTGGAGTTGGAATCCCTCGGATAATCTTTCCCCGACATCTTGAACGTCTCCGCCCCACGTTACTGCATGTGGCAGCAGGGAACCAAATAACTGACCAGTAACTTCACTTTCTATCTCCTACGGTATCGCTTAATTACAACCCAATATACAAATTGTAGATACTACGATCTAAAATTATTGTTGCCTCCTGTCTCATGACTCTGGTACCATTCGTCGTCATCTTTTACTCCCGTCTTTAAATAGAAAAATTTGACAGCAACTTATATAAATGAATTTGTAACATATCCTACCCCCCCCCCCCCCCCTTTTTATGTCGAATATATATAATTTATCTTCTTTCATTTCTATAAAAATATATAGTTTTCTTTGTATACGTAGCGTAAATCCAACTGAAAAGACACGGTTGTCTCATAAGTTGCAACAAAGCTAAAATGTTACAGTGCGATACCTAATCTAAGCACAGAATATGCATATACATATGGTTAGAGCAAAATTTACGTATCTATCCCCTTCCTATTTCCTACCAACTAAACATTAACAATAATAACAAGCCCCTTATTGATTTCTTATTAAAACATCAGGATCCTGAATACCTCCATATTCCCGCTAAGACAATGAAGAAGATAATAACTAGGAAGCTGCTGATCTTATAAAATACTGATGATCTTCGTCCAGGAGGTGCAGAAAGTGCCTCCCTCGACACTGATGGCTCCGTCTTGTGGACACCAGATTCACCATCACGTTTACCCCTTAACCTCAGATTTGTAGATAGTTCTTGCCTAAGTTCCTTAGTTTCATCTAACTCTAGCACCTGGCTTTCTCCTTCAGAAGTTTGACTCTGCTCTGCAGGTTCATCAATCTGCACGTGGCAAATTATGAATTCAATTAAGACATGAATGCATAGCATATCATTACGGCTTCAAAAGTATATAGGCCAGGTAATCCATACCTCAGTGATGGCTGATTGTACTTCATCCTCTTCTTTACTGAGACTTGCATCTTTCTGCTCACCACTGCCAACTGGTGCAGGAGAAAGTTCCACCTGCAAACGAAGTCTTCTTGGAGCAGTGCCCTGAATTACAGAGTTGAATGAATTTGGTCGATGTTGAGGCTGGCGAGTTCTAATTTTGATTCCCGTCCCACCAGCAAAATCACCACCGTTGTCCACAGGATTCTTCAAAGTAGTTGATAGATCATAATTATTGAAGTTACCACCGAATGAACCCATGGCAGAATTAGTAGATGAACTAACTTGTGTTTCAGAGTTATCTCCATGGCCATCAAAACCTCCCTTGCTCTCAAGATGACCATTAAACCACCCTGAAGGTCCCATTGCCAAATCACGATGCTGTGCAAGACATGAGTAGTTTATTTTAGCAGGTCAGAATTTCCTTAACTCAATGGGACAAACTGTTTAATTTGCAAAGAAAATTACCACCACCACCAGCAAATCATGTATAAAGCCATATAAGCTAAACATGAAGTAACTAATATGATATGACCATGGCAGTGACTCATAAATTACTGGAAGTTAGTAGTTACCTGTACTTGGGCCATATCAGTGTCTGTCACACTGAATGTGCTGTTGTCTTTAACATGAAAGTTTTCTGGGGATATTGTCTGAGACATATAAATTTCACCAGGCGACTGCATATTAGTTTCAATAGCCAACTCTTTCTGGCCCTTTGACTCTTCACAAGAAAACTCATCATGGTTATTGAAAACCTCATCCAACAAATTTGAGAGGGAAACGTCTTGTTCATTGGTGCCATCCTGAAAATGCAATCCAAAATGATCATTGCCAAAGTCAATGCCATAAGGCGAATCCACCAATGATCCTAGGTCTGGGTTAGATTGCATTGGAGAGAATATTTTGCAATCAATTTCACCATTACTTGGCAGCTCATATTGATGGGAAAATTCTGCCAGACCAGGATATTCCTAGAGTAAGAAGTACAGAAATACAGTCGTCAGTTAGTACGTTTCCAAAAGATAAACAGATAGAAATAAAAACAACAGTGTATATAAAAAATAACAAAAAAAGGATTAGAAGCATAAATGAAAATCAATCATTACCTCTATGGCTGTGCCTTCTGTGGAATGATCTTCCACATCCGAATTCATATGACTATTGGAACAGCTCTCAACAGGCATAGCAGCATTTGGGGTGACATAATCAGAAATCGGGGGAGTTTCTTGTACTAGATCTGACGAGGTGTCATCAGGAGATGATTTAGTCATGTCAGGAGATTCAGTTTGTTGTGCTTCAACATCATTCTTCTCCTCTGGCTTTCGGAACAAGCGACATAGGACGAAAGCAGCCTGCACCCAATAGAAAGAGCAAACATACTAAGTTTGAGATTTTAATAGCTGGGCATGAAAAACAAAAAAAAATCTTAATACTAATGAATAATACAGATCATCATCAAAGTCTAAATCCCAGATATCATAAAATTTGGTAAGATGAATTGGCGAGAGAAATATAACGAACCTGACCAGGTTTGGTAACCTGGAGATCTTTATCAGTAGCACGGTACTCGTGCATGATCCAGTTGGTGCGTTTGCCTTTAGGAGCGCGACCTCGATAGAAAACCAAAGTCTTCTTCATCCCTATACAATTATTAGACCCTGACTTTCGACACCTTATTGTCCGATCCTTACCGGTAGCCTTCCAGTATCCAGCGTCAGTAGCACGATTCGAACGCAGCCCGTTTGGGTATTTTCTATCCCGCGGACAGAAGAAGAACCACTCCGGATCATCTGTCTTTATTACCGATAAACCTAATTTTTACAAGTCACAAAAAAAAGGGGGGGGTGGGGGGGGAATCTTAGTCTCGAAGAATTATTCATGATTCATGACGATTATAGGGGAATAAAGGAATTTTCGCCTGCCATACAATTGGAATTATACGAATCGAAAAAGATTTTTTTAAATAAAAAATTAGAAGAATACCAGGCAAATCCCAGGGCTCCCATTTGCAGACATCAATTTCCCGAATAACTTCGACTTCCGAATCACGGCCGTTGATCTTCAATCTGAGGTAGTGGTTAATCAATTCTTCGTCAGTAGGTCGAAATCTGAAGCCCAAAGGCAGTGATTCCACAGATAATATCGTCATCGTGTTGCAATAATTTGACAAACTGAAATGCAGACCCGCTTTGCTGCTTTACCGAATATGTCTGTTTCTGTTACTGTGCTTCTCTCTTCTCTTTTCTAGAGCAACTCGTGTGATGTGAGTAGTGCCATGCTTCAAAAGTCTAAACGCACGCACGCTCCAAAATTGTCGTATGACTCACATCCAATGACCTTCCGACACGTCAACATTTTATGACCAAACCGCGTGGACCTCTGTACACCGCGACGCGTACTATCTGTTTTAGTTGTGAACCGCCGTTTCGATTGCTTAAAGCACAAGGCTCTAGATTCCCCTGCTTTTTCACCTCCTCTCCTGTGCGAGTCTACCATTTCAGAAGACTGATTAATCACGTGAGATTTCGAATCACCGTTCATTTACTTTTTTTCCTTTTTCCTTTTCTCTTTTTTTCTATTTACCAATTTCAAAAGCCACTCCTTTCCCAGCCGACATGGAGAATTTCTTTGATTTTAGTTTTTTAATTACAATTTTTTTCTTCCATAGTAATCGCCCATCTTATCAATTCTCTTTTGTTAGCATAGTCTTTTTTGTTTTCCTTTTTACGGATGCTGCTAGTCAATACATCCATTCATAATCTCTATTTTACGGTTTGTATAACGAGTTAACTAAATGGATTGAGACCTAAATAATAGAAAATTTTTAGTATCAATAATTCATTTATATCAATTATTAAATTTTAAAATTAAAATTTGATTTATTTATTTTAAATAATATTAATTAACCTGATTAATAGATAACATGTTAAATTAACTTATTATTCAGGTCAAAAATTATTTTTTTTATATTTTATTATTTTTTAATATATTAAAATTATTTTGATATAATTTATTTTTTAAAATATATTTGAAATAAAATTTATATATCATAATAAAAAGATATAATGATAAAAACATGTTATGCATGTTTTGAATAATCTATTTAAAAAATATCAATTTATATACTATTAAAATGCGGAACCTTTCTTTAATTTTATAAAAAAATTATTAAAAATAAAATAGATTATTAAAAATTAAAAATTAATATTATAAAACATAATACATCTCATCTGTTATTTGTGTTGTTAGTATTTATAAGAATTAATAAAAAATTTATATTACTTTAAATATGCAAACATTATTGTTATAATTGAGAATAAATAGTATAATAAAAGAACCCTATAACTAATATCACATTAATGGATAAGGAAATAAAAATATCTTAAAATTGATAGTTTACTAGTGAAAAATATATATATGTAATTGTACAAATATGAACAAGAAAATTTTAAAAAGATTATTAAAAAAATGTAAATTAATTTAATTTTTTAAAATTGATGTTATTTGTGATTACCACAAAATTTAAGAAAGCTTAATCACATGTAATGCAAATTCAATTTAGTACAAGTATGCTATTAGTAAATTATACTGACATTTGCCATTTGTAAAGCGATACTTTATCTAATATTATGCAATTAAGAAAAAAAATGAGAAAAAATTTATTAGGACACATGTAAAAAAATAATTAAATAAATGAAATAAATTAAAAAACATCAATAATCAATTTTTGTCTTTACGACAAAATACACAGCCACACACACACATTTAGAACATATATATTTATATATATATATATGTGTGTGTGTGTGTGTGTCACATATAAATTATTTATATAATAATAATAATAATAATAATAATAATAATAAACTATGTAAGATTTTTAATTATTTTTATAATTTTACAAGTATTTTTTTTTTTACAAAATTTTTATTGTAATTCAATTTTCTATATCAGGATTATAAGTAAAATTTTGATTTATAATCCTTATGTTACATTTATATTCATTTTGTTCTATATACAATAATAATATTATTATTTATTAATTTGTATTCATTTTCATTTATTTCATCATAATTATATTTTTCTATTGTCTTTATCAAATTAATATTTATTTCTCTTTTATATTGGTTTATTGCATATATATTTTACGTTATAATTTGATTTTTTATGTAAAGATTACAAATTTTATGTATATCTATAAGGTTTATTTACAATCACATTTCTTTTATTTTTTTTACAACTATATTGTTATTATTTGACAATTTGTTATAATTTATATTTATCTCAGTGTATTTATAATTTTTATATTGAATTTATGAAATTAATATTTATTTTTATTCTTTTATGTTAACTTTTATTTTATTTTTTACTTTTACAAATATTTTATTTTACATGTTGCGCATTATAATTTAATATTTTTATGTGGATTTATAATTTTTACATCATAATTATATATATTTTTTGTTTATGACTATACTGTTGTCATTTCATAATTTTATGTTAATTTATGAAATTGATGTTCATTTTAATTTTTTTATGTTAGTTTATATTTTTGTATTATTTTAATGTTTTACAAGTATTATATTTTATATACAAATTATATGTTGTAATTTCATGTTTTATGTGAATTTATAATTTTTATGTTATAATTACAATTCTTTTGGTTTATTTACAATTGTGTTGTTGTTATTCGACAATTTGATGTTAATTTATATTTATCTCATATATCTAAATTTTTTATGTTAAATTTATAAAATTAATGTTTATTTTAACTCTTTTATGTTGGCTTGTATTTTTTATTTTAATATTTTACAAATATTATATTTTACATATAAGTTATGTATTGTAATTTCATGTTTTGTGTGAAAATTATAAATTTTATATAAATTTATAACTTTTACGTCACAATTATAATCTTTTTGGTTTATTTATAATTGTGTTGTTGTCATTTGATAATTTTATATTAATTTACATTTATTTTATGTATTTAAATTTTTTATATTAAATTTATAAAATTGATGTTCATTTTAACTCTTTTATGTTGAGTTGTATTTTTTTATTTTAATATTTTAAAGATATTATATTTTATATACAAATTATATGTTATAGTTTCATATTTTATGTAAACATTATAAATTTTATGTGAATTTATAACTTTTACATTACAATTATAAGTTTTTTAGTTTGATTATAACTATATTATTATCATTTGATAATTTGATATTAATTTACATTTTTATCTGTGCATTTATATTTTTTATGTTAAATTTTGTAAATTGATATATTTTTTTCTCTTTTACGTACACTTATATTTTTTAATTTTAACTTTTAAAAATATTTTATTTTAAATATATGTTAGATGGTATAATTAAATGTTTAATATAAAATTATAATTTTTATATAAATTTATAACCCTTACGTTATAATTATAATTATTTTAATTTATTAAAATTGACAAAAAAATCAAAATAAAATAATTAAAACTTGAACATTTAGTAAATTAAAAAAATATATATTTAAAAAATTAAATTTATATTTTAAAATAAAAAAATATGAGATCATAGATTTTATCTAATAATCTATATTTTTTTCATTATCGATACTAAATTTTTTTTCTATTACCGATACTGAAATTTTTTTCCCAATACCATAGAATGACCCATCATAATCTTTTTCACAGATGCTGCTAGTCAATACATCCATTCATAATCTTTATTTTACGGTTTGTATAACGAGTTAACTAAATGGATTGAGACCCAAATAATATATATAGTTTAACCTCGTATTTATTTGTCTTGCTATTAATGAAAAAAAAAAAGAAGGAAAAAACCAACCCTTAAAAGTTATATTCTGCAGCCACATGCACGTATTCACATAGAGAATCGAGTCATGTCCGATGGTCTCCCACGTCCACATTACTGTGTTTCCAACTCTCAAAGAGCCACACACTGCAGGAAATGAACGGAAGCCATGAACCTTCAAGTCTGATCTGGGAATTAACTTAATGTAATATCTTGATTGGGCCCCTATTTTCCACTACCTCAAAGTCGGGCACACGGAAGCCATGGGAATGAATTTGTTGGCAAAACATTTTTGAACCTTTTGTCCCTGTGAGACGTTTCATTCCATGAAACCCAAACAGGAAAAAGAAGATGTCACAAGATCAATGCCTAGAAAGACATCGCCATGATTTGAGTTTGAAGGCACATCACGAGAACAGGTCCTCCTATCTAAATCTGAAGATCCTACTCCATTGTAACGACATGGCAAGCATTCAAATTATAAGAAATTGCTATGGCTAACTCTATACACACTGTAGCTTCATGTCAAACCTTACTCTTTAGTTATCCGATGCATCCAACTTCCAACAATAATGTTTCAATATCCATCAAGGTGACAATATTGCCCTCATAAAACAAATAACAAGATGAACATCTTTACAAACATGTCGACAGATAATTGAGTTCTAAATTTCATTATATACAGGTTTACCTATAAAGCAGGATGGTATCCAATGCTCACATTTGTTTCTACCCTTTGCACAACTCTCCTCAAATTCCACTCATGGCAGAACTCCAAGGCAAGGCGAAGTGCAGTTCCAAGGCCAAGCACAACAATAACACCTGGACAATGTCTCTCATGCTCAACATCATCTTGCATGATTGGCATTTGAAAAGAAAAAAAAAATTGCATATGAACGCTGCAACTAAATAAATAAGTAAAATTCTTATATGCGTACCAATTATAATATTAACTGGCAGAGCAGAAACACCGAGGGTAATTGAGATCAGCACATCCAACAGGAGTCCACCAATTAAGATCGAGAATGCCACCCAAAGAGGACTAAAACATCCCTGTTACAAGCATGATTTCAACATGAAACCACAGCAAAGAACATCATTCCAATGATACAACTACAAAATTGATCCAATAGATAGACCACAATTAGACCTTACCCTTTCACGATCTTGCGATCTGAAGGTTGGGTCAATAGTCCATACCAAGTAGTTTGCCTGCAAAACATACAAGAGCATAAAAATTTATACATATCTATTAGAATCTACAGATCCATATCAAAACCAAATTCATAATTCCTTTGCACCGTTTGTTGTCCATGCTTTCCAGCAAACTTACAGTCATCAATAATTAATGCCTCTATGATGAGCAATGCTCATTAATAAACATGGTTTACCACATTTGCTTCCAGACAAGATAAGAGTAAGTTACTTGTCGCCATGATGTATATTGGACATAACACATATAGCAAGAGGAGTATTGTTATTCACAACACAAATCCATAGCAGACCCAGTTCCAAAATTAAAACAAAAAACAATAGCAAGCAGAACTTTCAGCATTTGGAAGACAGAACAAATTCAGCTTTAAATATTAAAGGAAAAATGTTAGATATTGTATATCCATGTTACAATCTTTTATCTAGTTCTACTGCCCAAGCTCAATGCGAGCTTGAGGCTGTGAAAAAAGTCTACAGAGATCATATTAATTAGGATGAAATACAAATTACCATTCACATATTAAGACAAATGGCATCCTTACGTTTGTAAAGCAAACTCCTCACACCTAGACAAAGTATACTTACACTTGGCTCTGGTACATTTGCAGCTAACTGTCTGCACAAAAATACTAATCATGTTATGATATATTGAAAAACAAGCAAACTCTATACAGTGAATGAGTTTAACAAATGATTACTGGCATATCTCGCATATGTTGGACCCTTTTGTGTGAAACCAAGTGTCTATGCATGAGCGGTGAGCTTTTGCAAGACCACCTCGGCATTGACAGCCAAGATCTATCAGAACTTCTTCCTTGTCTTGTTGACACACTCTGTAGAAGGACATACAAAACAATACAAATTATTGTCTACAAAATTTTAGTGCTCTGTCATAAAGGATTAAGGCAATATTTTCTACTGTAGAAACAAATACAAAGCATAAAAATACTTTCATAAAATATCAAGATAACAATTTCGCCAATACTTTCATAAAAAACAACAAACATAATTTGAAGATTATCACAGGCAAAACCGGTATCCAACGTTGTGAAGGATTAAATATTGAATAGTTTAAAATCTGTTTGGCCGCAGAATTAAGGTCAAAACAATATACCGCGCAAGTCAAACTGTCTAAACGTTGAGAAATGAGAAATACCTGCATTGTTCATGAGAACTGCCGGTCCTCGACAACTGACCCTTCTTTGGAGATAAAATCTTGGAGGATTCATCCTTAGAAGAGTTATCTCTGGGTTCATCATGAGATTCCCTATCAGAAACTACAATGACAGGCAACGTTGGATTGGGTTCATCGGCAGTATTAAGCTGCTGATTGTTGGGCTGCGCTTCCAGGTCTTGTTGGTGGCTGTTTTCAACATTTTTGCCCTCATTCTGCATCTGAATCAATTCACGGAAAAACCCTAGAAAATCATGTATAAGACCCTAAATCTAATTGATCATGTTTGGAGACGCCAACGTATCAGTCAACAAAAAAAAAAAGCCAAAATAAACTCTTGCGAAATTAAAACAAATAGCATTACTCGGAGTAATTAACGCGTTGAATACAAAAGAGAGGAAGAGAAAGATCTTGTACCTGGTGAAATGAATGCGACTAAAGTGTAGAGTTGCTCGCGGAGCAGAGGTTTTGAACTTCTGATACTGATTACGGATTTTTCTAGTTGAGTGCTGTTTTTTTGTTTTAATAATAATAATAATAATAATAATGATAATCCAAGTCATCAAGGAATCTTTTTATTATCGAGTGACGCAACGCCTGCAGTGAGTTGGCCGCTTCTATCGGCTTGGGTCTATGCAGTTAAAGTTGTTTCCTAATTTTGCTTGCCGTTCGATCTTTTACCATATTTAACATTATCCAATACAATTTGTCATTTATTTTATTATTGTTTTACTTTTTTGGAACAATTATAAATTTACTAGTATTTTAAATTAGATTCCTACTGGTATTTACAATAGGGATTTACTGAAATTTAACTGGGAAGATATTAAACAGTTGTAGAACACCTAATATCTAGAAGTCGACCCAGATATTCCTAAAAAAAATCCCACAAATTGTGGGACAACCTTGTCTCTTAGCAAGGATCGAAGCCTTCTGGCCACTGAGGCAAAGCCTCAGTGGCTTATGATTGTTTTGCTTGTATTGCAATAAAATGTATGAGAAATTATTTTACTATATAATAATTCATTGAATCTGCTGAGGTAATCTACATTTTGGTGTAGAACGAGGTGAAACGTTAAAATCATAATTCATTGCGTGTATTTGTGTTCTAGTTCACCACCTGACAGTTACAGTCAACAACTTCCTATTAATCATAAATAATAGTTTAATATTGGCCACGTAACCTAACATTCATAGCATAGTTTCAGTTTCATTATCATTGTCATGGGGAATGAAGAGTTGCTATCAAAATCATTATAGGTCAGACTGTCATGCCTCCAGGCCAGGCCCATCCGGCCCAGTGGCCTAGTACTAGTGGAGCGATATCTCCAATCTGCCGACAAAATTGGTCCCGTTGAATCGCGTCCAAAATGTCGGTGTTAGTGTGTTTTTTGTCATAAGAAAAGCCCCAGGCTCGGTATGAACAATTTGGGCATGAGGATATGACTTGGGCTCGCAACCCGTTTTGGGCATTAAATCCTTCAGAATTCCGATGCAATTAGCATTAAGCCGTTGATATCAAACAGTAGTAGTAGTAGTAGTAGTGAAGACTCGTTCCTCCACAAAGCAGAATGATTCTTTTCCTAGACAAAGTTACAATTGAAAATAGAAAACAGAGTAAGGTTCACAAAAGCGGCATCGAAATCCAGTGCATAAGATGAACCCCATGTCAAGTGATCCTCCTCTTCCTTTAGCTGTGAAATAAAATAAAATCCTTGTATTGCCATCTAAGGCATCACCCTTTTCCCTTTATTCTCAAAAATAGTACGCTCTATACATCTATTAATATCCATTCCTAACCAATTTCTATTTCCAACTCCAACTTCTCTTTCCTAACCAAACTCTTTCTATCACACGCATATACATATATATACTCACCATGTTTTCTGAGACATTGAAGCAGTCCAGTCACACACACACTCCAACAGAGGGAGATCAGAAGCATAAGCATAAAGAACTTGATCACGAAATCAGAAACATGGTCAATGCCATCACTGACCACATTACTGATCATCACAAGCCTGGTTCAAGCCTCCATCACCATGAAGATGATGATGATGACCGCGGTGTCAGAATCATCACCCTCGCTGGAACCAACAGTGGAGCAACTATGCGGAGTGAGCTCGATGATAAGCAAAATCCTCATGGAGTTTCTCTTGGGGAGCCTGAACCTTTGAGTACCTATGTCAACAGCAATTTCCAAGCTGTCAATAACTCAATCATGCTAGGTAGCAGCTACAACACCAATGATCCTGGCGTTCATTTGGACATCACTGATGTTTTTGAACAGCTTGGACAAAAACCAGAGAAGCAACACGCAAAGAAAGGAAAGAAGAAAGATAAGGAAAGCTTCAAGAGTGACCAACACTCAGAAAAATCTGATTGAGATGCCGCAACTCAAGAACTGCTGTCTCAGCAATATATTTACTTGCAATAAGTTTCTAAACTGTATTTCTATCCAAGTTTGCTACAAATGGGGGATAAATTGTCATTGTCAGTTGAGTATATCTATAGCATAAGGAGTTTGCAGTTCCATTCACTTCTTATGTGTTATAGATATAGATCTTGTTCAAGGTGTGTATGTGTGTCTACTCTTTGGAGTTTATGCATAACAATAAACTTTAAGTATTTTCCCGGATGTTGCTGAAATGGTTTTCCTCAAAATGGTCCATTTTCCACTACTACTGTATGGAAGAGATTTTTTCCCTTCATTACTGCATTTAGATTTTAGCTTTACTTCAATTCTAAGTTCTTTCAACAGGGTATAACAAATTGATGTCTTCTACAATCATCTTTAGGTCTGTATATATGATGCAGTGACAATCTTATCTCAATTGAACCTGTCTTGAAATTCAAGAAACCTTTCCGTTGTGTTGGATGATAAATGCTCCCTCTCTGTATTTTTTTCTCATTACATGGTCGTTGGTATTCCAAGTTTGCTTAACAATTGATTTATTGAACTCCATTTTGATGATTCTGAAAGTGCTGGGACAGATATGCAGCCATTGGAACAAAAAGGAAGAAGGGTTGCATAATCTTTTATTTTTGTGGAAAGACTGAAAGGAGACAATGAGAATTTATAGCACAAGTGAGGTTTTTGACAAACTATGCAAATATTATAGAGTTCAATTAGGGAGAAACATCAAATTGCTTTAAGTTTCAGAAAATATTAAGGTACTTGATCTCAAGGACAAATTGAAGCAGAAGAGACAACGGCAATGCCTTGCAACTGTGGTTCTTGTTCCTTGTTTTCTTCAGCTTCTTGAGCTACTTTTGATGCACAATTCTGCATTTCTTTGTTCTTCCCCCACAGAAGAATGTACAGTCCAATTATCACAGTAATTGACCCCAATAGACTGTGCATTCAAGTAGTTGAACATATTAGAAACACAGATAATATCGATCAATGGTTGTTAGTACAAATATTTGTAATGATCAGAAGAAATTACCTTCCAAGATGAAGTCCTTCATGCAGGAGGGGAATATCAAACATGGCTGCCATAATTTGAACAAGAGGACTAAATGCTGCCGTAAAAACCGGACCTTTCTTCTTCACACACCATGACAATCCCACAAAACATAAGCCTGAACCTACCATTCCCTGCATAAACAAAGGATGCAGTGCAAAAAGCAACACTAATCATTGAAAATCAGAAGTATCTCAACTTTTTCTTTCCATTGTTTGACCAAAAAGCAGAAACTTACAGCATAGAGGACTGATATAATTTCTATTTTCCCTTTGATAATCCACACAGAAAAGCTCCTGTTCGTGGAAAAACTCAAGATAGCAGACTGAATGACACCGAAGAAGGAAACAATGGCTGTGCTTGAATACTGACAGGGATATGTCTTGCTTATATATGATTGAATAAGAAACCATGAAGACCACAAAAGTGTTCCCACTGTTAAAGCTATGCTACCAACAGTCCATCTCTCATTCCTTCTGCTAGAATGCATTTGCATAGCTCTGCTTGAAGTTTCCGCTTGAGCGTGTGAATTTTTAAACAATTGATTTCCTCTGTAAAGAGTCAGCATCATAGCTCCTCCAATGCATACCAGTGTACCAATTACTTTGGCTTTTCCACTGTTTCGCTTTATGTTCACAGCCTCAAACCTGTCACTCAAAACAGAGAAATATCAAATTTCTACGCAGATGAATAGAATTGAGGTGGCAACTAATTAAAGATTTATACCCAAATGGAAGAGCCATTATAAATGTGATTACAGGAACCATGTTGATGAAGGCACAAGCAAATGTTGCAGATGTGTATTGAATTCCCAGGAGGAAGAAGTATTGAGTCAGTGATGTCCTGCAAGAAATAATGATAAATTTAGACGAATTGTTTCATTTGATGATGCATAAACAAATGAATTTTAATAAGCTTTTGTGATATTATTACAACTAACCCGACAATTGCGCTGAAAAAGAGGTAACACAGGACGCGAAGTGTGAGCTTTGGTCTACTATTCCTGTGAGCAAGTTTAGTTTGAATTATAGAAATAACTTAAAAATGTCCAAAGCAAGATTTTCGCTATGCTACAAGGAAATAAATAAGAATTTAGCTTATTGACTTGAATATAACGCTTCCAATTCCGAAAAGTAAAAATGAAATTAGAAACAATTTGAATTAGAACTGGAGAGTTCCTACCTTTCCCAAAAGTATGCGATTGGAGATAACAAAATGGTGGCAATTATCAGCCTGTATGTGATAAAGACCAAATCATTCATCCCTTCTTGAAGCACTTTCTTAAGGAAAATATTCGTAATGGCAAAGGCAAACTCAATTGATATCATTGCAATAAAAGGTTTCCATTCATTGCAGCTGCTCTTCATCTCAGCCATTCAGATAGCTCTTCTATTTCTCCTTTCTTCTATGTCAACAACAAAACTCATCTGAGACAAATATCAATCTGTAACTCTAAATAAATGGACTCCAGAATAAGTGGGCACAAAGCAAGATTAAATTCTTCAAATCACATCAATGCTTTAAGCAACCAACTTTGACAATAGTTTAATATTTATTCTCTTCTTTTTGCCTTCTTTTGACAGATCCTCTCCAACACATGGAGATTATGTGGGAATCATTTTCCGGAGGCTCGTCATTCAGAGCATCAAGGACTGATCTCGTCTTAGAAGGTTATGGACTTATGGCATTGATATCAGCCACAAGTTCTCCCATTTGCATTTTCTTCTTCTAGGCTTTATTTAGCTTATGTTCTTCATGCAAGTCTTTGGTACCATAAATGTCTCTTAGGCATTTCCAAGTTCTGATTTGGGAGAAATATATAAGCTTCCACACAAACCTCCCTCCTGAGATAGCATCTAATACTGCATCTTTGAACCAGGATGAGCAGTAACCTCATTTTTACAAGGGGAAAGAACAATGTGTCAAATCTTATACAATACCATAGTAGACTAGATACTGAATGATTAAGCACCAGATGCTTATCTAAACTCCGACAAATTCATGCATTATCCATTTTTATAAATCCCCATGTGCCAAATTTTCCTAACCAGTGACGTTGACTCAATAAAAACCTCTCCGTCTTTCTTAACACATTCTTATCTATATTATCAAGCTGAAAAAATATTCTTCTATCTAACTTCAAACAGATTTTATTTCAGATCCCTCGCTTCATCTTGGTTAATCATGTAAAAATTAGCACACAAATTTTCACGTTGGAAAACTATTGCTCGTGTAGATATGAGCAGGTGGTAAAGAAAGTTCAAAATATTAGTAATCAAGGATATATTGTGATTGTGATGTGACAACTGGGAGACGCTTATGGGCTTTTACAAAATTAACATATCAAGTATCAATCTCATGAGCTTTTGGGTTAAGGTTCGGTGCAATTATTCACCAATCAGATCCAAAAACATGATTCCATTCTATATGCTAAATAGCAACTGCAGAATGACCATGACCATCCGTTATAAAAAACCTTTTTTTTTCTTCTTTTTCTTTGCCTTTTGCATATCCGTACAACCATAACTTCCATGGCAGGCAGCTGAGCAAGTTCCCCACTCGCTTGTTTATAGCTTAGAATATAATCTGAATGGTTTCTGAGTAAGCAAAAGTCTTCTGTCCGTTCGTTCATCTACTTGTGCATATCAGCACATGTGCCCCGGAGGACGAATAGGATCTATCGTTTCGATTTATAAAATGATTTCATAATAGAGAAGCAGAAGCAGTGATCAGACAATTTTTCACATTGATCTATCTTTTTTACATGTAGAAAATTTGTTACAAGAATACAATTTACTATCCAAACAAATCTGGAAATTTCATTCCATCATTATCCATCAAGACCGACAAAATTTCAGATTGAATTGGAATAAGATTCTCCATGTTAAAAAGTAATAATCTTCACTTATCTTTTGCTAAGCATATGCTGACATTATCATCTCTACTTTGGGACAAAAATAACATGTGAAGAACAAAGTAACTTTCTTGGAAGCATCTGTGTCATTGAAAAGGAAACAAAAATTCTCTATAGGTTTTCTCAGTATATTTATTTAGAGATTATGATTTCTAATTTGTGTTTAATTAATTCTATCTTTGGACAAATATATCTTGGCCTTATCACACAGTCCACAGATTGTGTAACTGGAAAACACCCATTTGGAAGGAGTTGCTATCATATTGCTTAGCCCCGTGAGCTCTGCCTAATCATCAGATAAAGAATATTCTTCTAAATTTGTTCCTTCTTGTCTTTTTAGCTAATGATCTCAACGTATTCATTATACGTTTCTTTAACTTTGAATGAGTGTAGCCAAGCACCTCTCCTGGAAAATTTTCCAAGGAATTCTCACAATTCCAAATTTCTGAAAATTTTAATTGGAATTCTGTTATTGGTAATCGGAAAATCCATAGAATTTTTCTGATAAAGATTACTAGCTAATTGCAGTCTTAAGAGTTGCCAACTTTTCTATTAATCATAGGGCAATCTCTTTGTGACTACACTATCACCTTTGTCAGATTAAAGATCATTTAATGATTCTTTTATTGTTCCTTTCTTTCTTCTTATTTTTTATTGCAGAAATAAATGTATGATCTAATTACAGGAATTGCCCAGTCAATCTTTGATAAGATGTGATAAATTATGCTCAAGAATATTATAATATGCAAATTGGCAATTACGTGATCCGAAGAAGCTTTCCCTAACTCAGAACTATTGTTAGTTTATTATTTATTATTAGCTATAAGGATAAATTAGGTCTTTCTTTTATTGTAACATTATATAAGTCACCTCGTTGTCTTGTAGGTTTTTAAGTTTTTCATGATTTTTTAATACAGTTTCAGCATCCTTTTTGCAATTATCACATGGTATCAGAGCCAGAATCAAGACGAGACCCTTATTTGATAATATCACGATTTAATTCTTTAGTATTCGGTATTTCTTTCTCTTTTGATTTGTTTGGTATTTTCTTATTTTTCGGTTAGTTTCTATTGTTGAGGTTTGTAATGGCTGGTGAGCGAGATGATTTCTTATAAAGTATTAGTATAAGATTGGATGGACAAATCTATTCGTATTGGAGTTATGTGATGGAGAATTTCTTGAAAGGAAAAAGAAATATGGGGTTATATCACTAGTACGAGGAACAAACCTATAAATGATACAGTTAAAGGATATGCAAATATGTTAGATATTTGGGAAGCAAAAACCTCAAAAGATTATCACTTAGTTTAATAATTCAGTTGAGCATTCAATTAGTACACAATTGACAAAGTATGAGACAATAAAGAAAATTTTGGATCATTTGGCAAGGTTATACACTCAAGCAGATTTCCTAAAACAATATCAATTAGAGTTCGATATACGAGCATTCAATAGTTCTACTCTATCATAACTGATCTTTGGGACCAATTGGCTCTTACAGAGCTAGAACAATTACGCACTTATGATCTTTTATTGCCTTTTAGAGAAGAGCAACGACTTGTTCAAATTTTTATGGCTCTTTGTGATGATTTTAAGGGAATTCATGGAAATATTACGCATCAATATCATCACTTCCCTATTAATAATACGATGAGTGAACTCTTGGATGAGGACACACGTCTTAATATTCAAGTAGGGAAAGGTCTCCTTCCAATACCTACGCCTCCATCTGTTTTGGTTGTTCCTCCTAAGCCAACTACTTACCAACAATCAAAACAGAGTTACACGAGAGTTAGTATTAATGAATTTAGTTTCTATAATCAAAATGGTATAGTCATTGGAAGGCATCCCAAATTGTTCCAACAAGGTAGTTACAGGCCTCTTTAATCTACTACTGCAACATTTGTACCATCTGCCGACTCATCGAGAACTACATCTGCATCTTCTTTTGATTCTACCGTGATTACTCTTCCTAAACAATTTTAGAAGCTTATTGCTATACAACCATCCTCTTATGCCATGTCTATTTCGTCTTCAATAAGTTTGTCTCCTTCTAACCTTATAGGTATTTCTTCATCGTCGTGGGTTTTAAATTTTAGTGCCTTTTATCATATGTCACTTGATTCATCGTCATTTAAATTTCTCTCTTATTCTACTTCACAGGTATATGTTATGACTGTTGATGGCACTCACATGTCCTTAGTAGTGTTGGTTTTATTAGTATATCTTATTTATCTCTTTTTAATATTTATTATATTCCTAAACTTACAATGAATTTTGTCTCTATTGGTCAATTATATGATTCTGATTATTTTATTTATTTTTCTTCCACTCCTTGTCATGTACAGAATCTTCAATCCCAAAAGCTGATTAGGATAAGTCGTAGGCAAGGGGAATTATATGTTTTAGACAAGCTACGTATTCTAGATGTGGCTGTTTCAAGTGTTAATTTGTCTTCTTTTCATTTAAATTCTTATTCTTTTAATTTTTATTTATGGCATTCTAGACTTGGCCTATTTATGAAAAGTTGTATGATTGTGCCCCTAACTACTCTTTTTTATGGGAATTTGGTTACATATATTTTGTACTTCGTCCCAACGTTGAGTATATTAAATTATCATCATATTCTACTATTTATGTTTTTCTTGGTTATGATAAAGGTCAAAAAAGTTATCGTTGTTTTGATCTTGTTGCTAAAAAATTATATGTTTATCGTTTTGTCTTATTCTTTGAGCAAATTCTTTTCTTTTCTATTCCTGTTAAGACTTCCTGTTAAGACTTTTAACATAACTAAATCTAATCTTATTTGTATTAACCTATTCTCTGATGATAACAATGATACTTTATCATCTCATGTGTCATCATTCTTTACAGATATTACACTGCTTCTTGTCATTCATTTTTCATCTTCCTGTATAACTTTTTCCTTATTATTTTTCTTGTAAAACTCGAGCATCTACTAATGACAGAGCTCATAATACCTTTAATACTCCATTCACAGAAGAAAATGTTTCATCTCATCCTATGACTACCTAAGTACTTTATGTGATTGTGGATCCCCATACTTCGCACTGCCTCAAGCATATTTGTAAATCTACTAAGTTACTAGATTTTATATATTCTTGTTATTATAGCTCTTTTACTTCTTTTTTGGCATTTATTCATATGTTTTGTGAGCCTACATCTTATATAGAGACAATTCTTGATCCACTTTCGCAGCAAGCTATGGTTGAGGAACTTTTTGCATTGCATAAAATAAATACTTGGTACTTAGTGCCGCTTCCACCAAGTAAGAATGCAATTGGTTCTCGTTAGGTTTATAACATTAAAACTAAGTTAGGTCTATTGAGTGGTATAAAGCTAGATTGGTTGTTAAAGGTTTTGCTTAGCAATATGGTATGGATTGTGAGAAGACTTTTACTCATGTTGTAAAAATAACCACTATTCGTACTCTTCTTGCAGTGGCCTCTATTCATCACTAGCATATTTCTCATATTGATGTTAAAATATTTTCTTAAATATAGACCTTAAGTTTACATGGTACCTCATTCTAGTGTTTCTCATAAGCTTGGCAAAGTTTGCAGACTTAAGAAGGTATTATACTGTCTCAAGCAGGCTCATCGAGCTTGATTTGAAAAGTTTTATATGGTAGTTACTTCCCTTTGGATTTTTCTCTAATGCTCATGATATAACTTATTTTAAGTCTACTTCAGTAGATCTTATTCTTCTTTCATTATATATTAATGACATGATTATACGGGAGATGATATTATTGGGATTACAAAGTTAAAGATTGAATTAGCTCATCAGTTTGATATGAAGAATTTAGGTCCTCTATGATATTTCTTAAATATTAAAGTAGAATTTTCACCTAAAAGTTATCTTCTTTCTCAATCTAAATAAGTAGTAGATATTCTTTAGTGAGTTCGTCTTATAGATACTCGAATTATTGATACTGTTCTTGAGCTTAATGTACATTATGCTTCTACAAATGGTACTATTTTTCATGATACCACTTTGTATCAAACTATAATAGGTAGTTTAGTCTATCTCACTATTACTCAACCAGATATTTCATATGATGTACACATTGTTAGTCAGCTTATTTCTTCCATAACAGTTCATTGGGCTTTGTTCTTCGCATCCTGCAATATCTTCCAGGTACTTTTTATCATAGTCATTTACTTCCTTCGACCTCCTCTTTAGAGCTATGTATTTATACTTATGCTGATTGGGCTAGTAATCTACTTGATCGTAATTCTATTACTGGCTTTTGCATTTTCTTAGATGATTCGTTTATTTTGTGTAAGAGCCAAAAAAGTCAGTTGTTTCTCAATCTTCTACAGAAACTGAGTATCGTGCTATAATATCTACTATTATTAAGATTGTTTAGTTGCCATTGTTCTTGACTAATATATGTGTTCATCTCTCTACTTTTACCCCTCTCTATTGCAACAATAAAAGTACCATTTCAAATTACTCATAATTTAGTTTTCTATAAATGGATGAAACACATTGATTGTCATGTCACTCGGCATCATCTTCAACATGGGACTATTACTTTGCTTTTTTGTCTCCACATCTTTACAGGTTGCAGATTTATTTATAAAGTCCTACATTGTTCCCCAGTTTCGTTTCTTCGTTGGCAAACTCTTGATGCTTCTTGCTATTGCATCATGAGTTTAAGGGGAATATTAATGTTAGTTTATTATTTATTATTATCTATAAGGGTAGATTAGTCTTTCTCTTATTGTAAGTCTATATAAATCGTGAAAGATTCGTATATAAAGAGAAATTAAAATTTTAAATTACCAATCAATTAATTTGCTAATTTAATTAAAATTTAAACAAACAATAATAATTATGTAAAGAGAGTGAAGAGTGAAGACAAAGAAATTTTTAATGTGGTTTAAATTACCGCAATCCTACATGCACGGAGCTATGGCCAGAGAAAAATAATGCATTGAGAAATAATTGTTTACATATACAAATAGACTTATATCGCCACAGACTCTCTCTATATTCACTACAAGAAAAATGGTCTTTTGCGACTGATATTTACGAACGATTTTTAATCTGATGTAAATAAATATTATTTGCGACTATTTTGCGGCTGAATACAATTTTATCTTAAAAAAGTATATTATTTACAACCAAATTTAAATATCAACTGCAAAAAATAGTGGTCAATTTTATTTTATTAAAAATTGAATATTATGATTTTATTTATTACGTATTAGTCCTAAATAAATAGGACTAAAATATTTAACTATATAAAATTATATATTAAATATTAATTATTAAAAGATAAAAGTATTATTTTACATTAAAATATTATTTTTCATTTTTTACATTTGAATGGTTTTTACAGTAAATTCATTTTTTTTCCCAAATCAAATCGATCCCCAAAATCAAATTTGCTCATCAACTCACTCTCAGCTTGCCAACGCCAGGTACACTTTCGAAGAACACGCATATATAATGTGGTTTTAATATATATAAATAAAATTCTCTGAATTCTTTCTAATAGAAATGGTTTTAATAAACAAACTCACAATATAATCTATTATGATAACACACTCTCTCAATCAGTTGGCTTTTATAATGCATCACCAAAAGACTTAATCCCACAAGAAAACTTATATTCTCCTAATACACCTAAGTAAATTTCAATTCTCTATAGAAAAAAATCATAACTATACAAAGATTTCACATTTTCATTTTTGCAGAACTCTTTCACCAAGACGCTACATAATACCAATCAAGAATCCTAACAAATCACCTTATTATCTTGTACGTTTTTATATTTTCATGATTTTCTAATATATTTTCAACCTCTTTTTGCAATTATCACGCTAACGCAATTTAGTAGTTTATAAGATACTTGTAAAGAATAATTAGCTGCTTCATATTGTCGGTACATGTTACAAAGAAAAAGTAAAAGAAAGAATTGCATAATCATATGATTTATATGATCACTGACTTGGTCTATATCATCCTAGCACAGAGGACATATATAGCAGAGGATCCCAAGAAGGATTGGTACTACTACCATCCCAGCCCTTGTTCTCACAGTGCAAAAATTGTTGTTCTGGTGACCAAACACCTTCTGTTGTCGCACCGTCAATTTGAGCCACTGGCATGCTCACTGTATTATTCATTTTGACACTTGTATGTGCTGGTAGCTCGCGATGGTATTGATCCGAGTATGAGTAATCAACTGTTGTAGTCTCACTTGCCCCGGAGACTGGCCAAGTAGATGTAGCAGTTGTAGTGGCAATGATGCTAAAAAAAGCATTTTCAGGGACTTGGTTAAGCTGTGTAGGCCAAGATACTTCGTATGCTGGTTCGCTGGACCAAACTATGTTGCTTGCTGACGAAGTTTGTGCAGGATGATGCCATTGAGTCCCGACATGTCCCGCAACGACTTCGTCCTGACTATGATTGTGATCCATGAGCATATCAACCTTACCTGCAGGCCCTGAATTGATTGAACTACTTGCAGTTCCAAGCTCGCGAGAATGAACAACAACTGTCGATTTAGAGTTTGTAGGGGCAACACTAGGTTGGACCTTAGAACAAGTGGCTGGTGGGAGAATTGATGCAGTTCCTTTACCATCAAACAACTTAGCCTTAAGTGCGCCAAGAAGCCCATCAGCTTCGTTAGTTGCGCCTCCACAAACTTCCTCAAACGAAAAAGGCTCGATGTTATTCACCAGAAAACGATTGGTAGCTGAGGAATTAGATTCTGACTGTGGCAGCTCAAAGTTAGTGCGAGCATTGGCACCACGTAGTGCACGAGCAGCATCATCGTATGCTCGTGCTGCTTCCTCTGCAGTGTCAAATGTTCCGAGCCATAGCCTCACTTTTTGCAAGGAGTCCTTGATCTCCGCTACCCATCTCCCCGACGGCCTCTGCCGGACTCCGACAAACCTGTGATGACCCCTTGACGATGTCTTCCTCCTGCCCCGCACATTTTCAGTAACTGCTCCCATTATTGATTCTCTCTCTCTCTCTGAAACCATCCGAGTATTTGGTGGCCTGAATTTTATAATGGTATCCTGGAAATGGTATCTTTGTGATGCATAAGATGACAAGTGAGAATACGGCAAACTAGCTGTTACAATATTGGACGTTGATATTGCAGGCCATATAGTTTGTATCGATGTATTATATTAAACTGCTGCAGCAAATGAAATTTTGATTTAGGAATTCAACGACGAAACAAAATAAATAAACAATCCTTATTTTCAGTCATTTCATTACAGGATCGGTACAAGTAGAAGTGGAACATTTATTTTCCCATGGAAGTTCTTTTTCCCAAAAAAAAAATCTGTGTTGAAACTTGTTGCGATTGGGCACAGTATTTGTATTTGAAGAACGACCCAGTCCAATATAGGGATGGCAAAAAAATTCGGGTTCAATTCGGTCTGAATGAATTCAATTTTTTAGAGTCGGGTTCAACTTGATCTTAAATATAAACCGAACCGAATTCAGATTTTTTATATTATAATTCAAATCGGGCCGGGTTCGGACCGGATTAAATTCAAATTTTTTCAAATTTTAAAAAAGTTGATATTGAATCGAATTGGATCGGGTTAAAACCCAACACGTAGCACAAAAATTAAAAAAAAATTTAATTTTTCGAATTTTTAAAACTCGATTTTTAATCCAACCTAATTCGGGGTCCAGATTTTGACCTGGCCCGATTTTATTAAATTCGGATCCAAACCAGGTTAACTGTATAAAAAATAAACATGAATCTAGACCGGATTTTTGTCAAGCCTAGTCCAACATATTCTATGATAAATATGATGCAAGAAATTATTGTACTTTACAAAGCGAGTAATTTTTTAAAACAACAGCCTCCGACCATATTGGTGTTTTGGAACTTTTATTTTTTAAGGCATTGGGTGATGCAATCCAATTTTAGTAATTTTGTATTTATAATGATTATGATAATTATTAATATCATTCGTTGTTATCACAATGATAAAAATATGAGTGTTATATTCTAATTCTATCGACATGTATTAGTGTTAGCACTTACCAGTGTATTACTTTATAATAATTTGTGTGGACAACTCTTTTTCCTTTCTTGCATAATTTTCCTCGTAAATATTCTTCGCCTTTTGCTGCTTCCGTCGCTGTTAGGCATTTCTTGCAATTTTCAGAAAGTAAAAGGAGTGTGTCCCAAAGAACCCAAAACAGAATATAGATTTGATAGAAAAGCCCTTGAAAGATTTACTGTGGACCAAGTTTATTGCAATTTGGATTTTCCAGACAGCCCAACAGATGTACAAAGCCCAGCCAGTAGTAAAAGTTCACACACACTTCAGGCAATAATTTCCCGCCATTAGCCGCTAGATTGAAAAAAAACCAAATAAAACATATGCAACACATTTTATTTGTTTTTGAAATTAATTTGCCTTTTTAAATTTATATATTATTTTTAAGTTAACTAAACCAACAATTTATCTGCTATCTCACTTTATAGTATATACAAGCACCAATTAAAATCATTCTAGTACTTTATTTTAACACTATTATAAAAACTAACTATATTAAATTATTTTACATAATATTTATAGTCAAAACAAGTAATTTTAAATGATATTATTTATATCTATTAAAATTTTAATTTATTAAGAAATGATGATTATATCTTTATATAATGTAATTATTTAGCAAACATTGTATAATGTGTTGTTAAATAAATAATATTTTTATTTCAATTTTTTTAAAAAATATTAGAATAAAAAAAACTTAAAAAATTTTAACATTTCAGTCTCAAATATGTTAAAAATAACGGATATTGAATTGTCAATCATAAAAAAAGTAAATTTTATTTTGTTATTTTTATTACATATAAGAATTAAAATGATAATATTCTAATAAACCAAACAAACAGAAGTTTAAGTTTAAGAGGTATTTTCTTATTTTCTCAAAACTTAGAGTATATCTTCCTATTTTTTCAAAAGTCAATAAGGTATCTAACACTCTCTAAAAGTTAAGGGTATTTGTTCTTTTTTTCAAAAAGTAGAGGTTATACTACATTATTCCATTATAGTATATTACTAAATATTTTATTTTCAATATATTATAAAATAAATAATTACAATTAATATTATATTTGTTTTGAATTGAAGTTTTAAAATAATTTTTCTTTGTCAACTACTATTAGAAATGATATAATTGTCATTTTTTAATAAATAAAAACTTTCATGAATTAACACTAATTGTCCAATAAACACAACCTTAAGAACTTATAAGTCTTTAATATATTTGCTTAAAATAACATTATGTTTTCTCAACTTTCATCTTAAAAAATGCAATAATTAACTTGATAACACTATATTACTGTCTTGTTATTTATATTTTGATGTTAACAAAGTTTTCATTTTTTTTTTGTTGACTTTAAGATAAAAAAATTCGAGAGATTAATTTTTTTATATTTTTATTATAAATAAATTATTATAATAATTGTTAGGCCTCTAAATTCCGGTTAATCCTTTAAATTTCTCATGGCCTTTGAGAGTTAGACCCAAAAAGAAATAAGACTTTTCAAGAAGAGGGCCAAATATTATTAGGATAGATGATTGCAATTGGTTTCTTGATAACCAGATATCCCACGTGTCACATTGAAATTTAGAGTTTTACTCAAATAATAATTATAGGAGTTTAAGTTAGGAAAGAAAAACGAAAAAAAAAAGTAAGGTTATTTTCAGTTTTATTCCTAATTCATTAACATATATTAGATATACTATTAATTTATATTGAAGGTCATCATTTCATCTTCACTTAATGCCAATTGTCAGTTAATTTTAACAAAAATTTGTAAAATAATTATTTTGTGCTTATTTTAATTAATAAAAAAACCTTAGATCTACATATGGTGGTAGCAAAAAGATGATAGAGGGTGACCATGTATAGATAGGCAACCTTTACGTTGCCTGGCCCCATTTTGCATTACATTGCCCCGTTTTGCATTGATATTTGATAATGCATATACCTTGTATGTATGTTTAGGGATAATTTATAAAATATAATACATGTTATATTATTATTTTCTAAAATTAGACTCGTTTGATTTGACTTTTTCATTAGTTAAAAGGATTTTTTTTAATGATAAACACAATTTTTAAATTTTTTGATGTCGTTTAGTTGGCACGGGAAAATGATTTTTGAAAATTAAGAAAAAATATTTTCCTTATATTATAAGAAGTCTAAAATTTAGGTTTTTGACAGTAGAATTTCTCTAATCTTTTTAAAAGATGAAATTGTTTAAAAAACTATTATTTTATTTTTAAAAATTTTATGTTATTTTTTTAAAATAATATATTAAAAATTTGTTTATTGAAGTAATTATTCAAATTTTTCAAAAAGTTATTTGTAACAATCAAACGACTAATAAACTTTTGTTAAAAACTCTATAAAAGCTCCAAGACTAAGAAGTTTACTTTAAAAAGATATACTTAAAAAATTATACCAAACGGACCCTTAGTCTTTAACGAATATTTGTGATTTGTGAAAAAGTGATTGTAATTATTTTATATGTATATTTTTTAAATATAAAATATAAGTAAAGAATTTTTCATTTATTTTTGATATTTTGTTGAGAAGTTTTTTTTTCTATCCTTTTGCATTTTTTTTAGTGTTTCAAAAATTAATCTAATTTCAACGAAAATAATGGAGATAAAGATAATTTTTCTGTCACTCTCTTCTTATCATATAATTATCCTATAGGTTTATCAAAATATAAAATTCATATATAAAAAATCACATCTTGGCAACCAAGTACAAATTTGAATTAAAAAAAATAAGATTTGGAGACAAAAAATTAGATCTAGACAACAAACAAATAAAACCTAGGTAGGAAAAAAGAATCTAAAAAACCCGCAACAATATAAAAAACTTAGGTAGAATAAATTAAAATTGATGCAATAAAAAATTAGACCCAGACGGTAAAATAGAAAACTCAAGTAGTATAAATCAAATTCAAGCAATAAAAAATGAAATTCATGCAACAAAAGCAAAAACAAAATAGAAAAGTCATGTAGAATAAATCAAATATAGACAAAAAAAAGAAAATAGAAAATTTAGGTAAAATAAATTAAGTTCAAGCAACAAATATCAAATTCATATAACAGAGAATAAAATGTGTTCTCCATAAAAACATATGAAAAAAAGATGAATATGATTTCTTAAAGTGGCCTTTTAGTGTCCTTGAATGGTCGTGTGAGTCATGCTCATTACCTTTCTTAGTTCCATTCGCCGGCCAATGTTGCCTTACCACCACCTAGCAAATTAAGGTTTAGAGATTGAAGAATTGAGAAAAGTTGAGGAATTGGGGAAAGAGAAGCATAAAGCGAGTGAATAAGAGAGAAAGAAAATAAAAGATATTTATTTTTTATAAAATAAAATTATATAATTACAAATTTATCTTTAAATAAGTTTTTTTATTTTATAAATGTTTATTAAATTACTTTTTTACCCTTAACGGTGTTAATTTTAACAAAGAGTTGCTAGAAAATGAGGTCGCATTGCTAATTTTTTAATATTTTATGTTATGTATGAAAAATTGTTAATAAGTTAGAGGGTTAAGTTGAAGATATGTCCGAATCGCCATAAAAGGACGAAGCCTAGAAAATTACAAAACGGACTTAAAAGAAACGCTACGCTTACGCTTAGGCTTGGTATTACATATTACGGACTTAAAAACAACGCTACGCTGCTTCTGTAGAGGCCCAATCCCAAACATAAGAAGACCTTTCACACCTCCGAAAGAGCTCTCTGCATTTTTCTTTGGTACGTGTAAAAACCCTTCGCTCTCTTCCCCCTCCCCTCTCTTTCTCTCTCTATCGTCCCTGCAGATCGAAGGTAAGTTCTTACTTAACCCTAATCCATTCACGTAATCACCGGTTTGCAGCTAGGGTTTCTTTTAATTACTTTTCCGACTATTCATCGGAACAATGAACGTATACTTGATGATTCGGATTTTAATTGTTTAGACAAAACTGATTCGTTTTCTGATTTTATTCTTAATAATGTAAACTGATAGTGATAGAATTCGACAGGTAGACGAACTGTATTGATTGATTTTGATCTATTTAAACTTTCTATTATAATGACCGATTTAGTTGTTGTTTAATTTCTATTTAACTTTTTATTGCAGCTTAGAATCAAATCAGGACTCAGTGTTTTGGAGTGAGGAAAGAAAGAACAATTAGCGACAATGTTCGGCTCAACTAGTCGTAAGTTCTCCCCTAATCTTTGCATTTTATTTTTTTTTGTAATCATTTTGCTCCGTCAACTTTTGAAAGCTCCATTAGTTTTTCGTTTTCTATATTTGATTTTTCCTACAATTTAGGTTTAGAATTGTAGTTAAATTAGATTGTGTTTTGCAGTTAGTGTCTATTATATTTGTGGCTCTTTGTTCTTTTGTTGAATTAATGTCTATGATATTTGTGGTGTTTTTCTACTGATGATAACTTTTTCCCCTCAAAATTCTTGTTCTGGTAAAGCATGCTGTACGACTTGCATTTAGTAACACTATTCCAATGTGTTATGGTTTTTCAAATCTTTTATTTGTTAATATTACTATTATAATCTTTTGCAATCATTTTCTATCTGCATGGACTTCCTGCAGTTACCGGGGTTAAGTAGTAATTTATTTATTGAGAAATCGAATTAATTTGTGGAAATCCATTGGACAGCATTTGGGCAGTCTTCCAGTAGCCCATTTGGATCCCAATCAGTCTTTGGGCAGACTAATGCAAGTAACAATCCATTTTCTCCCAAACCATTCGGTGCAACCGCTCCTTTTGGTTCAACAGGGAGTTCCATATTTGGGGGCACTTCAACTGGTGTGTTTGGTGCATCCCAATCATCTTCACCGTTCTCGTCCACAACCACCTTTGGTGCCTCTTCGTCTCCAGCATTCGGAAGTTCAATGCCTGCTTTTGGGGCATCTTCTACTCCTTCATTTGGTAGTTCATCGTCATCATTTGGTGGTGAGTATGTGCATGAATTAGCATTACGTCATCATTTATTTTTAGTTCAGTTTCTCCTTTCCACTCTTTTTTTTTTTTCTTGCGTTTGATTTCAACTCTTGAGAAAGATAGTCAGTTATTGGTCAATATGTGTTTTGGGATGTTAATATCCTGTGTAATTTAATCATTTTTGGACATTACTATGCGGCTTATGGATCGCTCAGAGAGGATTTATCCGTTTTTTGATTTCTTCCTGTTATAATTAATTGCTGGTTGTCCATAGAACAAAAAGTGCAGCTCTGAAGGAGACTGGGTTATAAGTTGTCGTTAATTATGAAAGAGATTCACACTGGGTGGAAAACTCACATAATTTCTTCTTCAGCTTTTTGTTGCTTTTACATGCCTTGTATTTTGTCTGCTCCACCAGAAATTTTTTTAATGTTGACTGTTATTGGAACAAGTAACGGTATTCTGCTTTTTTTCTTTGTGTTACTATTTAAGTTGTCGTTTATTATGAAAGAGATTTACATTGGGTGGAAAACTCACATAATTTCTTCTTCACTTTTTTGTTGCTTTGACATGCCTTGTATTTTGTCTGCTCCACCAGAAATTTTTTTAATGTTGACTGTTATAGGAACAAGTAATGGTATTCTGCTTTTCTCTTTATGTTACTATCATATATAAAACTCATTTAGATGATAGAGACATGCAATATGGAAACTAGAGAATTAATCCATTCATGATCTTCCTTTACTTTGATTAATTGTTTTCTCTTCAATTGGGGTTTCTTTTAATCTTCTCAGTTTTTCTGGTTCCCTGTTTAAGTGAACTGACGTAACACTTATTCTCTTATGCATCTTTAGGGTCTTCTCTCTTTGGTCAGAAGCCTGCTTTTGGCTTTGGGTCCACTTCTACTCAAGCAAGCCCTTTTGGAGGCACAACTCAGCAGTCACAGCCTGCATTTGGAAGTAGTTTATTCGGTTCATCCACACCTTTTGGGGCATCTAGTCAATCTGCATTTGGTGCAACAAGCACCCCTGCTTTTGGTGCTGCCAGTACAGCAGCCTTTGGGGCTACAAGCACACCTGCTTTTGGTGCTACAAGTAACCCAGCTTTTGGGGCTACCAGCACCCCGGCCTTTGGAGCTGCCAGTACCCCAGCCTTTGGTAGCACAGGAACTGCATTTGGTGCATCGAGTGCCTCAGCTTTTGGATCTGGTGGAGCATTTGGGGCTTCTAGCACCCCTCTTTTTGGACCAAGCACCCCTGCATTTGGGGCTGCCAGTACTCCTGCATTCGGGGCTTCAAGTGCTCCTGCATTCGGGGCTTCAAGTGCTCCTGCTTTTGGGGCTTCCACTACAACGTCATTCAGTTTTGGATCCTCTCCATCTTTTGGCCAGTCAACTCCAGCATTTGGAAGCAGTCCGTTTGGAACCACTACATCTCCCTTTGGAGCTCAGAGTTCTCCTTTTGGTTAGTTTCTTCGATATATGATTGGTTATATGACTTGCTATAGAGCAGGATTTTTTTGATAGGCATTCTGTATTTTGAATGTGAGAAGAGGCTTAATTATTTTTATTATTTTTTTTTATGTCAAAAAGTATTAAGATAAAGAAATAAACATTGTAGTTCTGATATGTGCTATCATGCAGGAGCCCCGACTACTCCGCAATCTTTTGGAAGCACTGGCTTTGGGCAATCAACTTTTGGGGGTCAACGTGGGGGAAGTAGAGTGGCTTCTTACACTCCTACAACTGAGGCTGATACTGGCACACAGCCTGCTGGAAAGTTGGAGTCAATATCTGCCATGCCTGTATACAAAGACAAAAGTCATGAGGAGCTGAGA
This sequence comes from Melia azedarach, assembly GCA_028052125.1. Taxonomy (NCBI): domain Eukaryota; kingdom Viridiplantae; phylum Streptophyta; class Magnoliopsida; order Sapindales; family Meliaceae; genus Melia; species Melia azedarach. The sequence goes on along the minus strand of CM051401.1, from coordinate 124,258 downwards.
TGGGAGGATTATCAGTTGGGAGATAAAGGTAATTTGCTAACATGCTTAAAAAGTTAGGCGGTGCCTGTTCCTTTAAACAATTGGATTGGCTGATTCAATTATTCTTTTTATAATATCGAATTTCAGGTGGTCCGCTTCCTGCTGGTCAGTCTGCTGGTGGGATCGGCTTTGGTGCTTCAGCTGCTCCATCGAGCCCTTTTGCTCCTTCACCAGCATTTGGGCAATCATCTTCAAGTCCTTTTTCTACCTCCACATCTTCCAATCTATTTGCTCCCAAAACTTCAACCTTCAATAGTTCAAGTTTTGGAACCTCCACCTCAACTTCTGCTTTTGGTTCTTCACCTTTTGGTGTGTCATCTTCAGCTAACCCTTTTGGATCAACCTCATCTACGACGCCTTCAATATTTGGGTCAACATCTACTCCTGCATTTGGTGCCAGCTCATCTCCAGCTTTTGGTTCATCACCATCCCTCTTCAACAGTACAGCAGCTCAGGGAGCAGTTTCATCATTTGGTTCTGGCATGAATTTCGGTACTCAGTCATCTCCATTGTTCAGTTCTGCTCCCACCGGGCAGACAGGTTCTGCTTTTGGACAGGGAACCTCTTCATTTGGACAGAGTTCTATGCCTTCCTTTGGTCAGTCAAACATATTTAGTACACCTTCCACTGGGTTTTCTGGCGGCATTTTCTCAAGCACTCCCGCTCTAGCTCCTTCTAGCACACCATTAGGTTTTGGTCAAACAACTGTAAGTGACCCCTTAAGATCGCTGCTATTGCTTTCTTCTATTGTCATATTCGAGTATGTCTTTTCATGTGTTAAATTTTAATGGAGAATAATTTCTTTGTGCATATATGTCTTCAATTTAGTTTGAACATTGTGTGGCCACATATATGTATTTTTGGAAACTTGTGAATTACTCACTCTCGTAATAGTTCTGCTATTGAAATAAGACAATTTTGGGGTTCTAACAACAATCTGCATTTCATTTCTGCAACAGTCTTTTTATGTTACATCTGCATGTTAATTTACATAGATTTGGGACATGCATTTATTTTTGGGGCTAAATTTCCTGGACTCCCTTCTTTGTGTTTGTGTGCTCTGTTAGACTGGTGTTGGTTTTTTAGCTTCAAGTTGGAAGCTTTGTTTAAATTTGGTCTCTGTTTTCTTGTCTTCTTCTGTAGCCTTCTGTTTCTATGCCATTTCAACTGTCTCAGCCCGCTCAGACTAGCTCAGCTTTTGGCTTTAGCAACTTTGGGCAGACACAAACAGGTAGTTTCCTTTTCTCATATTTGTTTTTGAATTATATATAAGCAAAATAATTCTTTAGCTTTTTATTATGCGATTTGGAATTTATTAACTTTTCTGCCTTTGTAGCAGGTAATACCAGTAACTTTAGTGGCACTTTGGGCACTTTTGGTCAGAGTAACTTTGGACAAATGTAAGTCTCAACCCTTTTGTTCTCGCTTTTATATACTACATGCACGCTAGTTCAAACAGTTTCTCTTTGGTCAAGTATGGTATCCCAAATGCTTTTACCACTGTTTTGTGTTCCTACCTGTATCTGTATGCTACTTATGTTGCTATATCTGGTTTAGCAATTTATTATTTTTGCATTCTATTTAATTTCTTTTCCAATTCCTCTGCTTAAGCTTTTCTTTTTTTTCTTTCCTATTCCTAATTTTGTTTGATTGGTGTCTTCATATAGTTTGAGTTATAATAGGGCATAGAAGTTGTTCTGTAGGTCCTTCTCAGTCGCCTAAACTGCTTTTATCATTTATTACTTCATGCTTGAATGCTCGTGTTTATCAGGTCTGCCACTCAGAGTTCTGTAGCTGTACAACCAGTGCCAGTTACAAATCCATTTGGAACACTCCCTGCAATGCCTCAAATGTCAATTGGCCGAGCGGGAACTGCACCTTCGATCCAATATGGGATTTCTAGCATGCCTGTAAATTTGACTTTTAACCTTTAGCTACAGTGGAATCTTGAGTTGCAATCATATTTTTGAAGGTTCTTATTGCTTGACACTTCTTGGTGGTTTCTTTCAGGTTGTGGAAAAATCAGCCCCTGTCCGAATATCATCCTTATTGACTTCTCGACATTTGTCACAAAGGCGGATTAGGTTGCCTGCAAGGAAATATAATCCCAAGAATGATGGTATGAAGGTAAGGTTGTCTAGCAAAAAACTAATTCGAAATAATTATTACTTCGGTCAATGTGTTACAGGTGTAACAATCACTTGATTGCTAAATGCAGGTTCCATTTTTCAGTGACGATGAAGAGACACCTAGTACACCTAAAGCGGATGCTCTTTTTATTCCTAGGGAAAACCCAAGATCTCTTGTTATTCGTCCCACAGAGCAGTGGCCTTCAGGTGCTGGTCCAACGAAGACATCCTCAGTTAAAGATACATCTACCCGAGTACATGAGAATGGTAAAGTTGTTGCATAGTGTCAATTCTGTCTTTTATCTCTCTCCATGTGTCTTGGATTATGGTTTTGATTTTGAGGTCAACCTAGAGTGGTTGGATAAAATGACCAAGTTGTGCATTATGTCATTATGAGGCATATCTTTCATCTCATTCCAAACATAAATGTTTTATTGTTGACAAAATACTGAAATTGTACTTCAATATTGACAGTGAGGATTTTGTTCTCCAAGTGGTAAATTTATGCATTTTTCCATTGTTTAAAATTGTTCAGGTAAAACTTCTGGACATGGCTCCAATTCTGAACATAAAGATGGTAAGTACACTTTAGCTAATCATACTCCTTTGTTTTCATCTATTTGATATGATTTAACAGACTACGATAGTTCATGTCTTTTGACTGAATCACAGAACAGTGTGTACATTTATTAACAATTTGGCTTATGGTTCCCTGCTCTTCTATTCCTATCAAGATCAAACTCTGATAGCAATAAATTCTCTTTATGACCAACTCTACTTGAACAGTGCAGTTTTATTTTTAGTCAACACAGAATGTGCTAATTTTCCAACTTTAAAAATAACTGTACGAATTGCAGAAAATCCAGTTGAAAATGGGAGTGGCAAGGAGCAAGTTCATCCAATCAAAGTTGATCACAAATCCAATGGAGTCCACAATGGTCATTCTGTTCTCAAAGATGACTCTTATGTGACACTTAATGGCCACAGAGCTGGTGAGGCTGCAATTGTCTATGAGCATGGGGCCAATATTGAGGCACTTATGCCAAAGCTCCGACGCTCTGACTACTACACAGAACCTCGAATCCAAGAACTTGCGGCCAAGGAAAGGGCTGAACCTGGATTCTGCCGCCGTGTCAAGGACTTTGTGGTTGGACGCCATGGCTATGGCAGCATCAAGTTCCTGGGAGAAACAGATGTACGACGACTTGATCTTGAGTCCCTGGTCCAGTTCAACAACCGTGAGGTGATCGTGTACATGGATGATAGCAAGAAACCTCCTGTTGGACAAGGTCTTAATAAGCCTGCTGAGGTAACACTTCTTAACATAAAATGCTTTGATAAAAAGAGCGGAGTGCAATATACAGAAGGACCAAAAATTGATAAATACAAGGAGATGCTTAAGAGGAAGGCTGAGGACCAAGGTGCTGAGTTTATATCTTATGACCCCGTCAAGGGAGAGTGGAAGTTCAGGGTCAATCACTTCAGTGAGTACAAACTGGGAGACGAAGAGGAAGATGATAAGGAGGGTGCTTCTACTGGCCTAGGTTGCTGACAAGACACTGGCAAGCGTTTAATTGCTGCTCTTGGAGGGAAGACTCTAGTGTTACAAGGCAAGGGTTTTGTTGTGGCGGAGGGTTTGGTTTTAATGTGTATAGAATTTGTGAAGTTTGTGGTACTACTTGGTGGAGTAGTTATGCCAGTCTGTGTTTTATATGCATTTTCCACTGTTATCATAGTTTTGGTTCTCACTAGACTTGTATGGTGTTTTTTCTTTTTGTTTCATTTCCTTCTTCCCCCAATCATTTCTAAATAGTTATCCTAGTTTGATTTCTACTTGTATGGGAATGGCAACAATTGCGTTTGAAAGTGAAAATATTTCCCTGTTCTTTTTAGTGTGGTTTAGTTATTATGGATTTGCTTCAAGCCATAATCAAAATTCCTCGCCAGCTATATGTTGTAATTGTAACTTCATCTAATTTCAGGACTGCATTTTTATATTTTAAGCCACGGGTGTCGATCTTCATCTGTAATTGAAAGTTGTGCCAAAATAAGCTCTGACGTTCCTTCGCCCGAAATCAACTAACATAGCGCTATCAGGCCATCATTCGTTAAGAAAAAGGGACGAAGTGAAACAGAAAACATCGTAAATTGCATAAAAGACTCAAAATTTTGCGAACAAAAAGTTCAAGAAAATCCCGCCAAGCTCTTGGAAACGAAAGCACTTGGCAACACAGGTGGTGTCCCGTTCGGTATTCCCGAGAATATAAGTTTGGGCCTGATGTTGGCTCAGGCCCATCAAAAATGTTGGTGGAACCGGATCGGGTATTGTACAACATATTGACTCCTGTGAAAAACCTTCATTTATTTATATTATATTAAGAGAGGGTTAGGGTTTTAATCGGGTGGCAGCCGCAATTTGTAGTAGCTATCTCAATTGAGCTTCTAGGAGGAAGATACAGAGAAGATGAAGACCATCCTGTCGTCCGAAACCATGGACATCCCGGACGGGGTGAAAATCAAGGTTAATGCCAAGGTTATTGAAGTAGAAGGACCAAGAGGTAAGCTTTCCCGCAATTTCAAACACTTGAACCTCGACTTCCATCTCATGACTGACGAGGCCACTGGTAAGCGCAAGCTTAAGATCGACGCCTGGTTTGGCTCTCGCAAGACCAGCGCCGCCATCAGAACCGCTCTAAGCCATGTGGAAAACCTCATCACTGGTGTTACCAAAGGATACCGTTACAAGATGAGATTCGTTTATGCTCACTTTCCTATCAACGCTTCTATCACTAATGGTAACAAGTCCATCGAGATCCGTAACTTTCTTGGAGAGAAAAAGGTTTTTTCTTTTTTCTTTTCCCTTTTTTCTTGTTTCTATTTTATTTCTATTATTTGTTCAATCTCCAATATTTTCTATGTTAAATTGGTACTCGTTTGTGTCTCAGTGATTTGTTAATTCGTTATAGCTAGGAAGTGGCATATTTCTTATAGGTTGTAAATCATGGATCAGTTTTCAAGTCCTCGCTTGTTGATTTTCTGAAACAAAAAGCTGTCATTTGGAAGTGATTAGATTTTGCATTTTATATGATAATACTTTATAGATGCTGTTGTTGAAAACTGTTGCAACCTTTTCCCGTTTCTATATATTATCTAATTGGTGTTGTTTATTATTTGGACGAATGTTGAAATATATTTCGTTCCAAGGAATTTGATGTAATGCCAAGAATGGTGAAACTCCAGGTCTAAGTATATTTTGTACTCAAATTCTATAGCCCGTTTTATCTTGTTTTGAAAGAAAAAAAAAAAGACATCTGCATATTGCAAATATTCTTGGTTTTGATTGAGGTGCTGTCTAAATATTACTAAACCTTCCTAAATATCACTGGTTGGTGACAGGTGCGGAAAGTGGATATGCTTGAAGGTGTTAGCGTTCTAAGGTCTGAGAAGGTTAAGGATGAGCTAGTCCTTGATGGGAATGACATTGAACTTGTATCTCGATCTTGTGCCCTGATCAATCAGGTACCTGTTACTTTCTCTGTGTGTCTTGTTTGTTTATGTACATGAGATTAGTGAACGCTGCATTTATGTTCCGACTGATTAATCTTTGTTTTGGACAGAAATGCCATGTCAAGAACAAGGACATTCGGAAGTTCCTTGATGGGATATATGTCAGTGAGAAGAGCACAATAGTTGAAGAAGATTGATTAGCTTTTTAAATTTCATGTCATAGTAATATTATGGAATTTGTGTTAAATCTTTTTAATCTTGCTCTCACTGTGAGTTTGAGGATGTGTGTTTGCTTGGAATTTTGGGATAATAGAATTTTGGATTTCTGCTGTGCATCCTCTAATAGTTTTATTGCACTATATTTATGGATTTTATGTCTATGCCTCTAGCACTGTTCTGATCTTTATCTTAAAGAATTGTCTAATCAAATGCTGGAAGTGGGTACGATTGCATGATCAAAATCGAATTTGGAGAACATATTTTGTTGCAGGGAAGAATATCAATTAGCGTTTATATAGTTCTGAGATTAGAATTTGACCTTTTATAATTATGAAGGTAGTGTAAGGATTAGATTAATGAGTAGATGAGAGTCGCCTAAACTCCATCCCTTAGGTGGAGTGAGGTAATAACATAATGTGATCACTGTTAGGCTGCTTCATGTTTTTTTATTTGGATTGCTTTATGTGTAGGGTATCATTTTTGTTCTATGGTGAAATTTCTACATGTGTGCCATTTTTACATGTGATAAGGGTATCGTTTTCTTCCTTGTTTAATTATTTTTTAACATTAAATATTATGAATATAATTTGCTGATACTTCATAATTATACTAGAAGTAAAAATTTAGATAAATTTTACTTAACTGCAGTCGAAATGGCTTCTATAGTTAAATTTCAAATGATGCTCTGGGTGGTTTATTGGCTGCATTAATTTTTACCCTTCCCGCGTCTTCCATTTGGGCTTTTAAAAGCATTCAGTACCGTTACTAAAACTTTTATCTTTATATTTTTGGATCGGGTTAGAGTCCGATTGACTTGGGCCCGGGCTTGGCCTACACCGGGCTTTAATTAAGAAGAGCCAAGCCTGAGATGTGTCGTGTTGAAGGTTAGGTTTAACTAGGCCTAAAGTCTTGAGTTTTTTTTTAGTTAGGTGGGGTCGTTTTTTTATATTCAATCATTATTCTTTTATTAAGTGTTTGTTTAGTATAATTTTTTGAGTAAAATTTTATAAGTAAAATTTTTATAAATAAAATTTTTAACAAAAGTTTATTAGTTATTTTATTTGTTATAAATAAAAGTTTTTAAAGTTAGTGATAAAAATATAACATAAAATTTTGAAGCATTTTTTTTTAATTTTAGAAGTCCAATTCGAGTCACCAAAAAAAATTTAAAAAAGGTTTTTAAGGTCCTTTGAAGTAATTACATGTTTTATACATGTTTTAATAATTGATATATATTTTTTTGAAATCAAGTTAATGGCTAAATTCGGAAGTGTGTTTATGATGTAACTTTAGGTTTAAGTTTACAGTTCACCGGGTTGGTTAATAATATTTTAAGTCATTATTGGAATTTTGATGAAACCGTAAGTTAAGCAGCCTAACAGTAACTCAAATGTAACGCCCGCTTGCTCATCGGAGTGATGATTTCTATGTGGATGTTGCTTTATCTTGTGCATGGATGCGCTTAAATAATTTGGCCTTTATTTTAATTAAAATGGTATTAGTCGTCAGTGAGTGAGTAATCAGTCATTACAGATAATATATAAGTCGTCTCTTTCTTCGAAATCGTAACCAAACAAACGAAGAAAGCATAATTGGATTTCAACTGGACGATGTGGGTGTATGTATATATATATATATATATATATAAATAAATAATTGGATTTCCACAGCTATATATATATATATAGCAGTGGACGGACACCTCGGAAAAGTTATCGGAACAATATTCCATACCAAAATTCTCTCTAAGCAAGACAGTGGAGGGGCATGATGAATGATGATGCTGGAATGAACATGAATTCCACTATTATGATAATAATAGTAACAGGGTGAAACTCAAACCCTCTCTCTCCTTGAAAACTATGGAAGGTTTAGTTGTTACGTGGTAATGGTATTAGTTCATTTAGCTGATGGTGGATCCAATATCCTCATAAAAATTTCCCTCGCAAGGGGACTCAACCAACTTGCCTTTGTGATTTATCGCCATGTTTTTGTTAGGTTCCTCAGCTTTTCTCCTCGAAAGGTTAGCCGTATCTCTTTATACGAGTCTCCATCTTATTTGTCTGTTTTTCTATTCTCTCTCTCTCTCTCTCTTGATTGTACTGATCATTTCACAAATAACGTGAGAAATTAATCAAAATGGGCAATCATGTTTTAGAATTTGCAAAGCAGGAACCAACGCTCTCCGCTGTCATTTCCGGTTATGTTGAAGATTTTTGTGCTTGCATTTTTTGGAACTACCATCCATCTTAATGTGTACTACGCTGGTTTGCACCACACTTCTCCAGTGGTAGCTAGTGCCTTGAGTAACGTCCTTCCCAGTTTGACGTTCCTCGGGGCTTTGCTGCCGGGTATTTGTTCTTGCTCTTCTTCATTATATATATATATATATATATATATATATATATATATATATATATATATATTCAGGATGGAGAAAGTGAAGATTACAAGTGCGGAAGGTCGAGCAAAAGTACTGGGTACAATTATTTGTATTGCTGGGTCACTAGTTTTCACCTTCTGGAAAGGGGAATACCTAATGAAAAGCTTTGTGGAGAGGCCCCTCATAAACATCTATAACACCAAAGAATCGGAATTGAATAGGCATGGTAAGGAAAACTGGATCAAAGGATCGAAGATGTCTACAGCAACTTAACCAGAGGGAGATACCTGTCTGGTGCCTTCTGCTTGCTCTGTCTATGTTTTTTGGTATTTGCTGGATGGTGTGGTAGGGGTAGGGGTGTCATTATCATCATTGTTCACCGCAGTAGGTTAGATTAGATTAGGGCTGTGGGATATGTATTAAATAGTTTTGAATTGCCATGCGCTCCTTGTCATATTTAATTAATAGATTATACGGTTGGGTTGCGTTAACCAAATTAACGTTTATTTTACTGTCTTTCAACTATTTACTTGCTTGTTAATCAGATAGCAATTTACTGCCATCTCCGTAAGCGTGGGATTATCATCTTGCATGTGTACCTGTGAATATATTTCCTCTTTTTTGTTTTTAATTTGTGTCGGGTAAGTTTAATATCACTCTATAATAAGTGCGAATAGATTAATTGGACACTTATTTTTTAAGTGTAAGAAAAGTTTTGGGAAAACTCCACTCAAAAATTTGTCTCTAAGCATTTAGAGAAGAGTATATTAACGGGCAATTCCGAACCAATAAAAGCAGAACAGCGCCAGTGGGGCATCATTATATTGCTGGAATGATTATGAATTCCACTATATATATGTCATCCATTTCAGTCTTACTAAACTAAAAAAATTGGTATTCTGAGAAGAAGTAGATTCTGTAATATCCGTTTTAAACAACCTGAAACTCTAATCAGGTTGTCTCTCTGTTATTAACTTGTCTCTTTATTAATTAACCATGAAAGCCTGCAGTTGTTAAGTACAGTAGTAGTTGTTCAATTAGCTTATGGGGATCTAAAATTCTCGTAAAAATGTCCTTCTCAAGGTGTCTCAACCAACTTGTCTTTGTGGTCTACCGCCATGTAATTGGCGTTTTTTTGTTAACCCATTTGCTTATTATGTCCTGGAAATTAAAGGTTAGCCGTGTGTATATATATATTCTTTTACTATTCTCTCTCTCTTCTGATTGTATTTGTAAAGCATGCAGGAAACAACGCCCTCCGCTCACATTTGCAGATTTTTGTGCTTGCAGTAGCTGGTACTACCCTCCATATATATCTTAATGTGTATTACACTGGTCTACACTACAGATATTTCTCCAACATGTTGCATTGCATCTCTGGTTCATTAACTTTCACCTTCTGGAAAATGAAAAGCCTTGTGGACGTCGATAACATTGACATCCATAATAGGATTGAAGAAGCATGGAATTGAAAATTAACTGGATCAAATTAAAGGTTCTGCTCTTATATATTCTGACTAGTCATTTCATTGCATGCATGGGGTGCATGCGCAGCTAATCCTTCATCTGATTATCGGACAATTCTCATATTTTATTTGTATTATTGTTAATATAAACATTTCTTGCTTTGGCATACGTGTGTGTGTATATATATATATATATATATTCTATGGTCTTTAAAGTTTACCCAGCTAGATTATCACTGAATTGTTTGATTAATTTGCTTCTTCGCGTCATTGCAATCTTCTTTTGCTTGTCCTCTTCTCTGCAAGGAATCGTTTCCTACATTATGGAAGCTGGAGTGGGACTTACAACTTTTGACCATCGATCGTCTATGCTGTAAGCGTGTCTGCTTATCTTTCAGTAATAATCCCATTTAACAGTTTCAGGGAGTCGTACCGAGGGTTTTAGTGTACTATCGAGCCAGTTTTTGCAGCAACGTTTGGACTGTTACAACTGATTTTTGTGGGATATATTATTCTCCTCAGTTGCTTTTGCGGTGCGACTTCACTTGTACGTGCAGGTTTGATCAGCTATGTATATTATCACAAACCTATATACGTCAATAAAACCTGTACGTACCGCTTATTTCTACAAACAGTTTTAACAATTAATAGAACAGAAAATTTTACTCGGCAATTTCGCAACTTGATAGGCGCGTTTCTCATCATGGGGCTTTACAGTGTACTTTTGGGGCAAAAAGACAGATAGCCTTATTGTTGAACAGCAAGAGCATGGAAAATACGACACCAGTGATCATAAAATTATATATAGAGATTCCCTCTTCCATGAGCGATGAATTCTGTAATAGTTAGAAATTAATCAAACATATATTCATCAATATTAGCTAATGTGCCTTTTGCGTTAACTGGTTCAATATGATTGAACTATCTACGTTTTAGACATATTCAAGCTGACTGCGTTGACTAGAAATTCAAGAGCATCATTTCCGATACAGGAAAAATTCCAAGGCATTGTAACTCGATCTGTTGCTCATATATAGTTTAGGTAATTAATTAAGTTAGCACTGTCATACCAAAATCCTGTTATTAATTGTCGGCTGCGACAGCCCTGGTGACCTTGTAGTCAATATGTGTCTGATTCTGAATGGAAAGGCCTTTCAATGGGATGGGTGCTTTATGAGATCACTTAGTAATCTAGAGAAACCTTAGAGAAAGGTCTGTATGCCACTCCTCTGAAGTAGACAGAGACGTAGACGTAGTTTCCTTCTCCACTGATATTTTAACCATTTGCTCTATTAAGTTTTGCTGTTTTTGGGTTACGCTGTCTATCCCAGTTCTTTTTAGATTGATCATCTTTGATTTACGGAATGAATGACATTAATATTGTGTTGATTATCTATATCATGTACAGTTTCGATAGTTCCGGGATAAGAATTCGACAGATATATGTGTGTGTGTAAGGCAAGATGCAGTCTATAACCTAAATTTTTTCCTTGTTTCTATCTACTCATTTTAAATTTTTCCCGTGTTTATTTTTTCGAATAAGAGTAGATAATCGGAGTAGTTAGACTTCAACTGGGCTTTCATCATGGGCAGGTCTTGTGCATGCTTGCCTGTACATAAAAGATATTATACAAGATATGACGAGTGGGGTGGCTGATTGGCGGCTTCGTCTTACTTATCTCTAAGCCTTAAAGAATTACAGGACAAATGCATGCAAACAGGGAAAAGCAGAAGAGTGCAGGTGGGGGAATGCTATAAAATGCTAGTGTGAGTATGAATTACAAATAGCTATGCAAGTAATAAGATGTGTCATCCTTTCTACTATCCGAAAAACAAATTTAATTTGGCTATATATGTATATATATATATATATAGCCAAACCCCGGTATTAATTGACTTCTAAGTATAAATTATTACTTGTGTGTACTTTTGGAGTATAAAGAAACACCACTAAACGGGCGATTTAAACAAATTGACTGGCGTCAGTAGTTGATTTGGAGAATGAGCGACCAATGTTGTGGCAGTCGCTGCAGATAATGTAAAATTTCTGTAAGCAAGAAAGATGTTCTATAGCTCAATCAGATTGTCATTCCACATATTACAAACCAAACTTGATGCTTATGAGATTGACAACCAAACCCTCAAACTCTTGGGGGTTTTGGCTTCAGAGAATGAATGGGACATACTATGCCCTTTTCGCTTTCTACTTCTATCCTCGGAAGCATATTTCATAATAAATCATAATGCAGAAGGTTATTTTCTCAAATTTATTCTTGTTGAGAAATACTTTAAGAGATGATCCCCCAAAATAATTTACAAAAAAAAGAAAAAAGGAGTGATTGCTAGCTAAATAAAATCATCGTCGTAACCATAACTTCAAAACTACAGGACATAAAGTTCATTACCCACCATCCATATACGAAGAACCGCAATTCAAGATTATGATATGTGCTCCAACATGTGGTAATAGAAACATAACACAAAGATAAAAATGTTCCTGCTGGCCTCTGTAGTGTCACTTCAAGGAATTCTCGATATCAATCACAAACCGATACTTTACATCTCTCTTTATTAGCCTCTCAAGAGCTTCATTTGCATGTTGAATTGGAATTATTTCAATCTGCGGGTAGATTTTATTGGCAGCACAATAATCCAACATTTCTTGAGTCTCCTTGGTACCACCTGTTACACTACCAGAAACAGTTTTCGCACCTGCCAAAAGTTTAATTGACGTACTTGTCACACTGGCAGAATTTTAATGCAAAAAAAATAAAGTAAAAAGGTTTGACAATGTACAATAAATTGTTGCAGTTTCCTTTTAGTTCTAAATAATGGCACAATACCAATATTCAAGCTTGCTGGACTAAATTTGACTTCACTTGGGAATCCTACTAGGACGTAAACACCAGCAACCTTCAACAGTGACATGTATGCATCAAATGGATGATCACCAGATGCTGTGTCAACGATGAAATCCAGTGATTTAGCCAGAGCCTGCACATAAAACACCAACTCAGAGAAGCACATTAACAAAGTTATCTGTTTGGTTTAGAAGCTTAAACACGTTTTTACCTTCATCTGCTCTAGGTCAGATGAGACAACAAATTTGTCTGCGCCAAGCAGATTCAGGGCTTCCTCTTTCTTGGAAGTGCTAGTACTAAAAACTGTTACCGTCAATCCAAAAGCCTTCCCAAACTTCACAGCCATGTGACCAAGACCACCAAGCCCAATCACTCCAAGAGACTTACCAGGTCGGTTCATCTTATGGCGCATCATTGGGGTATAAACAGTAATTCCAGCACATAGTAAAGGTGCCGCTGAAGCCAATGGGTAGTTGTTGGGTATACTGAAGCAGTACCTGTTATATCCAAATTTCAATAACAAATTTAATATCTTCCACCAAATTTACACTCTACAAAACTCTTCTGCCTGATAGTATATGCACACATCAAATGGGGCACAAAATAGTATCATACTGCCTAAAGAGTCTCTAGAAACGTAATATCTCCTCTCAATCGCACCTCTTAAGCAAGAATGCAGCTCCTAAGAAGCTTCGCATTCATACGCATGGAACCTATACAGTGGGTAGTGGGATTAGATCAAGTATTGAAGGCTTCTTATTTCAAAAGTGAATAAGCTTATCTATGTAATCATGAATGTTAATTACAGGCTCTACTTGGAAAATATTTCAACAAATAAGTAAAGAAGAATTATTAAACATCATAAAATACTTGCCTCTCATGGACAACGATGTAACTAGAATATCCTCCTTTTGTGATTGTACCATCCGCATCAATGGCATTAAAAGTGTAAACTGACCCTTTTGCACAATGAACTTCTAGCCCATGGTTGCAATACTCACAGTCTCTGCAAGAGTTCACATAAGTTCCCACACCAACATGGTCACCAACTTTGAAGCGGCAAACATTTGGACCAACCTCTTTCACAATTCCAACAATCTCGTGTCTGTGATGCAAATGTTTATTGACAGATGAGCTTGAGAAGCCGTGGTAACTAACTTGTAATTAACTAGCAGGGCACATACCCGGGCACCAAAGGATACTTTGAGTCTCCATGTTTATTTCTAGTCCAAATAACATCAGCATAGCAAATTCCACAGTGTGTAATGGTTATTGAAACATCATCACTTCCAACAGCCCTAAAAAAATATTTCCGAAAGTAGTTGGTAATTAGAATATATAACAAAATTGGCATATAACAGAAAGTACAAAAGCATGTGTTTTCTTTAGCTCCATGGTCATAATGCTATTGAGATCTTGAAAAATCACTGTTCATTTGCTGTTCATGTGCCATGGTGAAGTCTCGTAGTTGAAAGATAATTATAAAGCACAAAAGTAGCTGGCAGCCATAACAAAAGTAACAGGAATTGACTATGACCTGCATATATGCATACCCAACAAATAAAATGGCAAGGCCTACAAATTATTGATAACTTCGTTGCTTGGCCAAGAAAAAAGTATAATATTGCACATAAAAGTGAAAGATTTGAAATGAACAAAAACAGTGAATGATGGTACAAAAACAATCAGAAAACTCAGTAAAGACACCTGCGGCCAAAGCTGTATGGCGACAGAACTCCAGAGGGATCTCTTGCAGCCCACCCAAGGCAGTCCTTAGTTGAAGTTTCAGAGGTCATCGTTGATTATACACTATAAAGCAACAAGGCATCAGTTTTGTCAACATGAAATGATAGCAAGAAAAAAGAAATCCCAGTCACCAACGTTCTTTATGCTTGCAACAAAATGAAAAGAAAGAGCAACAGATTGCAAAATAAAACCGCACAATTGACACATGTAGAATAGAGATGGGAGTTTTCTGCATAATCAGAATATAATTAAGTCAAATTCCGAAAAATTACTGCACGAGCAGCATAATGATATCCAAAAAAAATTGAAACTTGAGGGATAATGGAAGCAGCAAATGCAAAGAAAAACAGAGCAGGAGTAAGATAAAACTTATTTAATGGCTTTCAATATTAATCACAAATGCAATAGAATTTCCAATAAACCATAGATTAAATAATAACAATACACATCATAAACTCACGAGAAATAACCTCTCCACAGGTTATACATAGACAGCTTCAGTCTAAGTAGAAAAGACCAATTATATTCAATATTCCTAAAAAATGGAGAAAATATTAGAGATGAATCCAGAAGTATCAACTAAGCCAGAGATAGAGAAGGGATGAGTTACCGGAATGAATGATATCGGAGACAAGACACAGATTCGTTGAGTGTGCGTTTAAAATTGGTGCGATTTAACCCAAAAGAAGGAACGCGATTATATTCCTTTCTCTCCGTCGTCGTCTTTTTTTATCGCTAATTCTAATAAATTTAGTAATCTTACTGTCGGTTCGGCTTTGACATTATAGTTAGTAAAAGAGCATTTTCAATTCTAAAAGCGCTTTTTTAATTTTGGGCAACTTCCCATTACCCCCTCGAGGTTTAAGCTAACTACCCAACTCTCCCTTAACGTTTGAAAAATACCTCTTACACCCCTGCCTTCATTTTTCTTCCAATTTTATCCTTACATAAACCAATTTAAACCACCAAACCGAACCGAATCTAAACCATCACATTGAACCATATTTGAACCGCTAAATTGAACTATTCTCTTAAAATTTAAATATATATAATAATTTATAATTTTAAAGTTTAAAATAATTTAAATTTAATTTTAAAATTATGTATATAATTTATATTATTAACTAATTATTAAATAATAAGAATTATATAAAAAATAATATATTTTTGAAATTTTAAATATTTTTTAAAAATAATTATTTTTCAATTAAATTTATATTATAGAATTTTTTAAATAAATTATGTAAAATTAAATACATTTTTTAAACTATCAAATTAATTTTTTAATTATTTTTTAATAATTTTTTGATAATTATAATTTTTTAAGTATTTAATTAAATAATAAATTTTTAAGTATTATAATTAAATAATAGTTTTTAATAATTGTAATTAAATAATAATTTTTAATAATTAACTTTCTTAATTATAATTTTAATTTAGAAATAATTTTTTATAATTTCTAAAATTATAATTAAAAATAATTATTAAAAAATATTTTAAAGTTAAAATTATTCTTAACTTAATGATTAAAGCGTATTTAAAATAGTATTAATTTAATTATATAGAATAATTATAATTATTAAATTTAAATTATTTCTAATAAATAAATTTAACTATAAACAATTTATTTGTTAGAAAATTAATTTTTAAAGTTTAAAAAAATTCATAATTTTTTACATATAATTATTATTATTTAATTTTTAATATCTTAGAATATCAATTTAATTGTAAATATACTTATTTTTAAAAAAAGTATTAAATTTTAAAAAATATATTTAACTTCTACATGTAACTGTTATTATTTAATAATATAAATTATACATACTTAATTATGGTTATTAAATTTAAATTATTTTAAACTAAAAATTTATATATTATCATCTACATATTTAAATTTTAAGAGAATGATTCAATTTAGCGGTTCAAATATGGTTCAATGTGATGGTTCAGATTCGGTTTAGATTGGTGATTGAAATTGGTTTATGTAAGGATAAAATTGGAAAACAAATGAAAGCAGAGGGGGTAAGAGGCATTTCTCAAACACTAGTGGGAGTTGGGTAGTTAACTTAAACCTTGAGGGGGTAATGAAAATTTGCCCTTTAATTTTTAAACAGTTTTTTATTGACGTTTTTTTATAAGAGTATTTAGAAATAAAAGAAAAACGTATTCTTCCTATGGAAAAATATTTTAAATTTGAACTTTTGAAAATATATATTTTTAAATATTTTTTAAAAAAATTAAATTATTTCAAATATTTTTATTTTTATTTAAAAAAATTTACATTATTTTTAAATAAAATATTAAAATTTATTTATTAAAATAATTATTTAATTTTTTTCTCAAAATTATTTACAAGAACCAAATAATTAAGAAGAAACTTTACTGATTTACATCACATCTCCATTCTTAAACCTAGTGCTTTGGCTACAAGATTTATCTCGCAACACAAATTATGCACGTTACAAAATAACAACAAATAATGTATAATATGAGTCATTTAAAGTTCATTGATTTGTATTATGTAATAATTCACATAAAATAGAAAAAGAAATGAGCTTCCTAACTATTCCTTCCCAATTTATGTTCTTCTAAGGAAAAGTATGCTCTTTTCTCAAGCTACACTCAAGTTTTTGCTACTCTATGCAAGCATTAAACCGATGAGTTCACATTCACTTCTGCATTCAAGAGACAAAAATATTTTTAAATCTCTTACATTAGTACAAGAGAATTGAGGTTCAAACCCAACTGACCTTAGATTAGGATTGTTATTTATAAGGTTTTGAACAAAACAGAGTAAAGAACATCCCAAATCACAACAATTAACGCATTGAATGTCAGTACTAAATCTAAAAGCTTCTGTAGCCATCAAATCATTAGATTAATTTATTAGATGATAAATCTTCCAGTAAAAGCAAAACCAGTAAACACTAAAAAACTGTGACATATTCCACAAAACCATCTAGGGAGAAACCCAGAGGGACAAGCCCAGCGTCTGAAACCTAACATTGTAGCAACATCATAATGTCATTGCAACCACAAGGAAGAGAAAAGGTGCGGAAGATGCATTCAGCCAAAGATGAAGCTTTCAATTCCAAATGAATAGCATAAAACAATACAACAAGGCTTAAGTCCTTGACTGAACACTCACAGTGCTTCTTATTGTCTTAGCTTTTTCCCCTTTTTCATTGAAGGCTTCTCCTTCTGTTTTTTAGGTTCTGAGGGACTGTCTACTTGGTCATTTTGAGGTTCTTCAGGAAGAGTACAGTGCAGAAATTTCTTGTTAGATCCAACTTGGTTGCAGAACAACTTCAACATCCTCCTCCCCCTCATCCATTTAAGCATTATTTTCATGTGTGTTTTGCTATTCAATCCACTAACTCCAGCCTCCTGTCATCAAATTGATACCAAAAAGTTTGAAAAACAAAAAGCTTGGAAACAGCTATACCGCATAAGAGCGGAAAATACTAATAGCATCCTATCATTTTGTCAGTATATGTTCCCATTTCATTTCTAATAATACTACGGATACAAACTATTATACACAAAATGATTAAGCATGAAGATATTGGTCAAATGAAAATATAAAAGTCAATGAAATTAATGAGAATAAATAATATCGACCATGCAACAACTATAAAATATTGTCACATCAGTTTGTGTGAAAAAAAAAAAAGAATTTCCAGTGCTACTGATCATCACTGATACCTAAACAATGGGCAAGACCCGCATCAATGTGCAAAGTCTAAAGCTTGTTACAAAATGGTTATACCAAGTAATTTCACTCTCAACAACCCAATCACAAAATCTTGAACAATCCCACTAAAATTGTTGGAGGTCAAACCATCCCAAGAAATGGTTGCCATAGCTGATATCGGATAATCAAAACAACAAAATTTTCATACCATTCACCACTTCCTGAAAATACTGCATATGAGACTTCTAGCAGCATATTGACAGATTGAAATATAATGTTGCAATTAGAAGGAAAGATTAAATTTTTGACACAGCAATCACACAAATCAATTTACTAATGACAGGCATTTTCCCACCATTCAAACAAAATCTGTTCATAACTGACATGGGATTATTGAAATGAAATTCATGAAAACACGGAATTGAAAATAAAAAAGGATAACCTTAAGGTGAACCCAAGTGTTGGAGACGGTGAGAGGACCGTGCTGCTTGATGACGTCGTACAAGGATTGGGCTATAACATATGCTTGTTGGGTCGGTACTTTTGGGTTGATTTTCCTCACGTTCACCGCGGCTTTCCTCGAGTAATATCTCACGAATGTCTCCCTTAATACTCTAACATTTCCAAGCAACATCTTCCCCAAAACTTTTAGAGATCTTTCTGATTCTACCGCTCTTTTGCTTGTAACTCGATATCAGTAATCTCTGTTTAATTTAAGGACTTTGGCAGAATAACTAAGAGAGGAGCGAGATTTCACGGAGAAGAGCCCCAACTAAAACCCTTGGGTTTGTTCTCTTCCTTAGGAGAGCCACGTGCTTCTCACGTGGAGTTCCAACACGCGCTTTTTTTTCATAAGAAAAAAAAAATAAATTTCTTTTCCTATTGTTATTGAACTAAAGCAACTGTTCTTTCATGAGCTATGACAAGTATAATCCAATTTATATTCAACATTCATGTCGTATTGATATGTGTCACTTGGACTTCGTGTACGAAATTTAAATATTTGTAGGTAAGGGGAATTTTCACATACCTCCCCTGAGGTTTGTCAAAACCACAGATAGAGGAAAAGTATGACGTAATTTACACTTACCTCCCCCTCTACAGTAATTCCATTTAGTTGACCGTGCGTTGACCTACTAAAAAAATCAAAAAGTCTAAAATATCCTTAACCAAAAATTTTTAGTTATTAATGTTTAATTATTTTATTTTTAATTGCTAAAATTCAAAAAATAAAAATGAAAATAAAAAAATACTTTCTAATAATATTTTTTTAATTTACCAATGAGAAAAAAGAAGACGAATACTAAATTAAGAAATTTTCACACTCTCAAATTATATACATTATAAAACATGCCAAGATATATTTAATTTAAGTATATAATTTGAGAGTGTGAAAATTCCTTAATTTAGTATTCGTCTTCTTTTTTCTCATTGGTAAATTAAAAAAATATTATTAGAAAGTATTTTTTTATTTTCATTTTTATTTTTTGAATTTTAGCAATTAAAAATAAAATAATTAAACATTAATAACTAAAAATTTTTTGTTAAGGATATTTTAGATTTTTTGATTTTTTTAGTAGGTCAACGCACGGTCAACTAAATAGAATTACTGTAGGGGGGAGGTAACTGTAATTTATGTCATAATTTTCCTCTATCTGTGGTTTTGACAAACCTCAGGGGAGGTATGTGAAAATTCCCCTTGTAGGTAAATATGAAAAGAATGCAAAATTTCATATGATGCGGGATAAGAATTTCTACACTAATAATGACAATACTATCAACTGTCGAACAAAATTAACTATTGTAATTAGCGTTTTTAAATTAATTTTAGAAAATAAATATGTTTGTGATTAAAAAGTGTTCAATTAATTTTAATAAAGTAAATATGTTTGTGCTCAATGATTATATAAATTAAATCTAAATAGTTATTTTTATGTTAACTGTGTTACAAAAATTGAAATTAGAGACGTTTAGTCCATGTATGTCTTTCATCTAGATACCTTCAATCTATTTGTCTTTCTCGATTAAAGGGTATGAACGCCATAACCATGCATGTATGAAGATTCTGACATGAGACCATGCGAAAGTAAGATTCAAGGAGCAATTGTCAAACGCTCTCATGAGAAAAGCGCAGATGAGGCCAATCTACGAATCCTAAAATTTAAAGAGATTAACCCACCTCACTCTTCTACATAGGATCAGAAACGATTGGGGAAAACGCTAACAGTAAAAGAAGAGCCTATATACAAAAGGCCCAAGGAAGGTTATTAACAAATACACGATATTATTTTATTGTTATGTAACCAAAGCTCTTCCTCAATCAACAAATTAAAAAATCTAAAACACTATCCGACTTAAGCAAGTATTGGAGGGTTCTTGTTGATACTGACCCCTCTGATGATTGATTTCCTTGTAGATACCACGGGTAAAAGATGGATATTGCAAGTCTGATATTGATTGGTATTAATAGCTGATGTCGTCTGTAGGAAATTAAAAAAAAAAAATTAATCCAAATGACAACACACAACAAACAAGAATTAGTGGCAACTCGTTATCAGAAAGAATGGATTCGGGTAAACGGAAATTAACATATATCTCCCCTGAAGTTTAAGAAACCTACAATTAAATAAAAGATTTAAAAACTTTTACACTTATCTCCTCTAAACTGTTAGTTTACCGTTAAGATTAAGAATATTTTTTAACATTACCTTTTTTAACTTATTACATAATTAATTCTCATAAAATATTATATTATTATTTATACAATAATATTATTTTATATCACATGAATTAGTCATATTTTCTATAATTTTAAAAAAATTCTAAATTTATTATTAATATTTAAAATTTTTATAAAAAAAATATAATAAACTCATATACTCATTTAATTAAATTATATTTTATATTAATTTTATTAATTGGGTCTACATACACTTAAAAAAAGTATAATTTTAAATTTGTTATTAAGTTAATTTTTTTTACTATTGTGATTAATAATAATATTAAATATACAAATTCTACTTATAAATTAATGTGATAATATTATTTCGTTTACATATATCTTATATAATTTTTCATAAAATTTATTTGAAAATCGGACCCTCATAATTTAAAATTTTGAATGATCAATAAACAATAATATAATATTTTATAGGAATTAATTATCTAGCAAATTGAAAATAGTTAAATTGATAAAATGTTCAAAATATCTTTAATTCTAACGGTCAACTAACAGTCCAATGAAAGTAAGTGTGGGTTTCTCAAACTTCAAGAGAGGTATGTGTTAATTTTTCTTCGGGTAAAAAAGGGATTCTAGGTCCGAGAATTGGAAAATAAAAGCTGGGAAGACATCGCTTCATTAGATAGTGATCATTCTAATTCGTGCAATGTGCGGTATCATAGTTAGGCAATAATTCAATAATGGTCAAGAGATCATTTGAAAAGCTTGATGAAAGTGAAAGGTTTTGAAGGGTAGAAGATAGGCGAATTGAGGAAACACAAGCAAGAATGGATGGATCAATGGGCTAAGGAGATGAATCAAGAAAAAAAATGTTGAAATGTTGCTAAAGAGAAATATAAAATACCCCAAACACACAAGAAAGTGTTTTCGCTTGAAAAAAGAGAGCGTTTCTGTTGAAAATGCAAAAGTGAAGGAAGAAAAAAAAAGAAGAAAATTGGAGGTTTTATGTGTTTAAAGGCCACTAATTACAACTGTTGATACGATATAAGGATTAAGATTAAGGGTGGCAATTCGAATTATGGGTCGTGTTTGGATTGTGTCAAACAGTTAATCGTGTAATAAACTCTTAATTCAAATATGACTAATTTATTAATTGTGTCAAGGAAATTCAATTCGGACACAACTCATTTATAAAATGGGTGATACGACACGATCCATCAACCTGTTTATTAATTGGATTGACTAGTTTACCCATTTAATTTAAATGAAAAAAATATTGTGATTGTAGAAAGTCAAATCCAAGACCTTAATTTCATATAATTTTAACCTCTAAGCTATGACCACATTTTTGTTAAATTATGAACGATTATTGATTTATGTATTTTAAGTTCTTCTTTTATATTATAATGTTAAATTATTTTAAATAGAATTATTTTAAATTGTGAATATTAAATTATTACAAGTAATTAAAATAAAATTATTTAATGAAAAGTAATTTTAAAATTAAAAGTTATTAAATTAAAAAATTAAAATTATGATATAATACATTTATTTACTTTCACTCTTTTTTTTTATTTTTTATAATAAAATCAATTAAGAAAATAAAAAATTAATTTTCTTGTAAAAACTATTTCTGAACATGGTATTTTGTAAAAATTGATTGGATAAGACTTTTCTTTTTGTAAATTTTTATAATCTAAAAATTTATTATTCAATTTATTCTCAAAAATAGTAATATTTATAATCTTAATAAAAAGTGGTTGTCTATTTTTATATTTTTTGTATTATTTTTTATAAAAAGTTTTAGTATTTTTTTATTCAAATTTATTTTTATTAAATAATTTTATTCTCATTATTGCTTTAATTTTTTGGAATCATTATTTAACTATCAACAATGAATCATTATTTAACCATCCAACTAATGTATATAATATATGACATAGCATGTGTACAATGAATTTGCTATAGTTAATATAACTAATAGAACATTCTTATTTAACTATCAATAATGAATCGACTATAATTTTTAAAGTCAAAATGTGATATTATATTTTTGTAATGTATTAAGTAGTTATTATTTTTTATAGTATTACTAATATAACAATTATGCGTTAACAAATCAAGTATTACATAAGTTATTAAAAAAATATATAAAGCAATATGTTTTAACTAATATATTGGTACACTTTAATTAAAAAATTAAATAAATATTAGCAATTAAATTTAAAAGTTTTAATAAAAATTACATGCTTATCAAGTGATATATCACATCTATTCTTAAATTATAAATGATAAAAGATACATTGTTACGCAATAACCTCAAATTACAATAGATGTGTAAATATACTTATTGTTATATAATAATTTAATTCACAATCAGATATTGAAATATTATTAAAATTATTGTTAAATAATATTTACAAGAAATTTATAAATGATCTATTATAAATAAGTTATAATATCTTAATTTTAAATTAAAAGTATATCAAATTTAAGTTAAATAATCTCAATTTTAATTATAGAAATTTTTTTTAAAATAGCCCTAATTTCTTTTGAATTTACGTAAATAACCTCTTATAAAAATATTTTACCAACCTAATCCAAAATGTATTTTTCGGAGTAAATTATCCTCAATAGTCTACTTCAATTTTGTTATAAACATATATATTTTTTTTTTACTTTTTCTTATTACTCTAGATTTTGAAACTTTCCGAAACTCAAATTCTCCTTTGTCAAACTTATTCCTCTTTTCAAAGTCATCTCTCTTACTAATGATAGATATAACGGTGGTATAGTTTTGTCTGAAAAGTCTTGGTCACCTATACTGAGTGATTTTTTTATTATATAAGTATGTATTTTATGTGTTAATTAATTAAAGAAAAAGTTTTCAAATGTGGATTTATAATTCAATGTTGATTAAGTTATAATAAATATTGATTTAAGTTTAAATTACGTTGATTGGTTTGTTGTATAGATGTAAAGATCCAGAGCATTTGAGGATGTAAATGTGTTGTGCGATTTTGGGTCATGAATTTTTTACCCGAAAAGTAAATTTCGGGTAAGACCAAATTTTACCTTACCCTAAATTCATTTTTAGGGTAAGGCAAATTTTGGCCTTACCTAAAAATTACTTTTCGAGTAAGACAAATTTTTACCTTACCCTAAATTTATTTTAAGGGCAAAAATAACCTTATCCTAAAACTGAATAAAAATGTTTTTAGAGTGATTTTTACATCTAACAATATTATACCCTTTATTTACATAGGTACGACAGATTTACTAATATTTTTTATTCACTATAATGGTTCGTGGAAAAATATTTGGTAATATCATATTGTCTATATTGTTATAATAATCTTATAATGAATAAAAATGTTGATGTTGTATTATTGTAATGAATGAAAACAAACAATTATTATTAATACTGTCATCGCATAATTAGTTGTCTTCATTATCATGGAATAAATATCTTAAAATTACGATATTTTTTTACCCGAAAATTTTAACTTCAATATTTTACAACATACTTGTTTAACTTGTTCAAAAAATAAAATACAAGCATGATTATATTTCAATAAATGACATAAATGTGAAGAAATTTTCTCAAAATTTTTCACCAATAACAATAATAAAATATAATAATAAAAATCACTTTTTGGTAAGGCAAATTTTTGCCTTACCCTAAAAATGAATTTAGGATAAAGCAAAAATATATTTATATCTTCAGATGCTCCAGATTTTTACATTCATATAACAAACCAGTCAACGTAATTTAAACTTAAATCAATACTTAATCAACATTAAATTATAAATCTACATTTGAGAAAATTTTTTTTAATTAATTAACACATAAAATACATACCTATATAATAAAAAAAATCACTTAATATATGTGAACAAGACTTTTTCAACAAAGTTACACCACTGTCATAGCCATTATTAGTAAGAGAGATGACTTTGAAATGAGAAAGAAGTTTGACAGAGGAGAGTCTGAGTTTCGGAAAATTTCAAAATTTAGAGTAATTAAAAAAAAATTGAAATAGGCTATTGAGGACAATTTAACTCGAAAAATATATTTTGAGCTAAGTTGGTAAATATTGTTTGTAAGAGGTTATTTATGTAAAGTCAAAAGAAATTAAGGCTATTTAAGAAAATTTTCTTTATTATATTTACAATTTATAAGTAACTAATTTTTAAGAGTTTGGTTTTGAACCGAACTCAAACTGAAATCGATCGTAAAATTTTTTATAACCTTGTATTTATTTCATAAATTATAAATAACTAATAATTTGATAATAATTTATATAAATATAAGAATAAATAATATAAATTTTAAATTTTTTTTTCATAATTAAAATATAAAATATAAATTCAAATAAAATTTTAGAAAAGGAAAAATTTGTAACTGAAGTGGAATCAGAGTACCATTAGAAACCGAAGTTGAGTCCTAACCAAACCAAACCGAATTACTTCTATTCGGTTCGATTCAATTACATAATTTATATATTTTAAGTTTGATATGATCTTTATAAAATCCAAACCAAACCCGATTTTGTCTACTAGAGAGAGAGAGAATTCATTGTTAATTAATATATGGTGTATTTGATGGTGTCAAAAACAATCATTCATCTTTATCAAATTTAATAGCATTTTGATAACTATAAGTAACTCTTCATTACTATTAGTTTATAGTTCTGTGTCAAGTAGTCAATCGGAAAATAAAAGTTCTGAAAATTTGTTGCTTCAGAAGATATTACAGATAACTAAACATGTCTGGAGATGCACGCCGCAGTTTAAAATAAACAATAAACTCTGCTTTGGATCTCCAATTGGAGAGTCGGAGATTGAAGTTTTCTGACGAAAATAGACATTTTCTTCATAGAAAATGAATATATAATAAAAGAAATCGAAAATTAATCTCAAAACCTACATTATATGGACTTGAAGTGATAAGAACTTCTAAATGCGCCCACTCTCGGTTTCGGTCACACCTAATTCCGAACTCTGCAGGTTGATTTCATGGTTAACAGTAGTTTCATTCAAGGATGGAGAAGAAGAAGTGAAACAACTGCAACGACAAGTCGGACACGAGTAGTGTGAAGACAACCACTGCTGTATGCATTTCATGTGGAATCCATGGTTACATCTCGGCAAAACCTGAATTACGTCTCCCTCCACAAATTCGGACAAGCAAATTACACACTCATCAGCTTCTGCTCCTGTCAGCTTTAGCCCAGGTGAATACACCAGAGTAGGAGCCGCAACAACAGAAGCTGCTGCCGCTTCAACTGCTGGTTTTCTTTGCTGTTGACTGCGGTTAGGCGAGCGCTGCTGTCGGGCACTATTATCACGCAGGAAGCAGCGGATGGCAGCGTTGAGAGCCAGGGCGCATGTGAGAGCACAGAAGAGAATGATGAGTACCAGAATTGCGTTGGCTTCGAAATCATTTGAGTTTGAGTATGGCTTCCATTTACAAGTACGAGGACTACATGTTGATGTTGATGTTGTAGATGAGAGCGTCGGGTTTGTTGCGCTTTGGTTTTCAGCTATTGTGGTTGTGGATGGCAGCGCACGCGGCGGCGGCGGTAGTGATAGTGGTCGCATTTGGCTTTGGAGTTTGATGGGATTATGGAGTGAGGGGAGAAGTTTTGAACTCAGTCCTTTGGAATTCAATTAATAAATAAAATGAGGTAGTTGTGGTGATTAAGAGGGAGAGAAATAAAGGGGAATCGCGTGCTGAGTGCAAACTAAAATGATTTATAGACACCAAGGGAACAAGAAATGCATACGTGCACAAGAGGTTTAGTTTTCACCGTTTATTTTATTGATTTTTATCAAGGCGGGTTTAGAACAATATTTGGTCCCACTTCCTAGGTGACCGCGCGGCGGAATATTTTCCAGATTTTTCCGGATTTTGGGAGGACTAATTATACAACATTAATTAATAAAGCTTCGGAATTCTTGGTGTGCCTAACCCGTCCTCTTAATAATGTTATGGATGAACGTCATGTTGTAATAACAACGATGTTACGAAATCAATTAACAATTTTCCATCTATTATTGCTGACAAGGGAAATACAGCAACCGAAATTGGTATAATTTTTTTCATGCTTAACAATTTAATCGATGATAAGTGACGACCCAAACAGATAGAGGCCGGTCGAGTAAAGGCACCCGTGACTTGCGTGTTAAGTGGGGCATGCATATATATATATGATCGGTTCGTTTGTCTTGATGTTTGAAAACCTTACGTATGTATTCGTTGATTGAATCGTATGCATAGTTTTGTTTACGACAGTAGCCGCTAGTGAAGTAGAAGATGATGCATGTCATATAAGATATGTATGGTAAAAGGGAGTGGATAAGTTGATAAGGGCTTGGATACCATAAGTTACAAGTCTGTCGACACATACAAAAAGAAAGCTGAACACGACTGACTCGCATAATTTTTGGTGTTATTAGCACATAAGTGAGAGAAAGGCGTTTGAAATGTTTCAGAGAGATGTAGACCCTTCTCAAAGAGTCCCATCAAAATCAAATTCTGCCGCTGATGCAGTGGCAGTGGCAGTGGCAGTGAACTAGAGGTTGTAAGTCAAGATTATGAGGTCCACATTTGTAAATGAAAGGCAAACATCAATGCGAACATATACGCATCCATGTCTACACCACGCCCACAGACTCGAACTAACCAATTTAATTTAGAGAAATTGACATATACCTCTCAAATTTGGAGAAATGATTTGGACCCTTCAAATTTACAAAAGTACTCGTAACTACTTGATTTTTACACCTGCCACTTGATTTATTAGATTATTATTTTAATAAAATTTTTAAAAGAAAATGTTATTATAAAAAATATTCTAACAATTAGTTAATTAAACTCATAATGTTATAATATTTCCAATTTTCATATTTTATTTTCTTAGTGATTATTTTAATATTTAATTGTCAATTTTTTAAAAGAAACATTTTTAACATATTATTTTTATATATAATATATCAATTGAAAACTTATATTTCATTTATTATATATATTTTTTAAAAATGATGAAACTCATAATTAATATAAATAAAAAAATAAAAAATAGATGTAATTTTTTAAAAAGAAATACTAAATTCTCACTCTCTACTATTATTTATATTTCGGATAGTTTGAAAGTGTCAAGTGTGCTTTAAACTATTTGAGCTATGCCCAAAGGACTAAAAGAATAAAACATAAATGTGATATTTATTACAAATAAAAATAATCAAAATTCTATTCTTTTTCTATATTTGTAATCAACAGTTAAATTAAATTATTTAATGAGAATATAAAATATGTCTAATTATTAATTTTATTAATGTAAAATAAAAAATTTAATCTATATGTTATAATTTATTATCTCGTATATTTTAAAATTTTAATTTAATTTAATTTTAACTAAAAATATAAAAAAAATTATTTGTAATAAATATAATATTTATATTTTTTATTTATATTAATTATGAATTTTATAATTTTTCTTAAAAAAATATGATAAATATAATATAATTTTTTAAATAAATATATTGCATATAAAAATAAAATGTTAAAAGTGTTTTATTTAAATTTTTTTATAATTAAATATCAAACTATTACTAAGAAAGTAAAAAATAACAGTTAAGAATCTTTTAGCATAACTAATTAGTAGAAATTTTTTTATAATAGCATTTTTTAAAATTTTTTAGTAAATTAATAAATAAAAAAAAATTAAATGTTAATATTTTATTTCATAGTATATTGTGAATAATAAAGGCTAAATTATTATAATTTAAAAATATATATCTTATTTTATTATTTTATAATAATAATAATAGTAATAATAATAAAATCAACACTCATGGGTCAAAAATTAAGAAAATACATGTAGATGTCAGTTGCCCTTTAATTTATAATCCACAAGTGTCATTTGAGAATTGCCCCCGGCCCACTTAACCACCATTTCTACGATAGAACTACTAGAGCCTTCCTCCCTGAAAACAAAGGCTACACATAATTACCAAAATGCAATTGCCTGACCACGAGGCAATTGAACAGTACCAGCAGCGATGTTATATATAATATGCCTCTGGTTTTAATGAGTAATGACAAATTCTAGGTGAGGGTTGGGTATGGGCCCGTATCCATCCCTATGCCCATGCTTGTAACTAATGCGTTTGGTCGTGGTAGGAAGCCGGTTTCTCTGCCAACAGGGAGAAAGGAAAAAATAACTAACATATTTGTCACCCTAATAATTTTAGGACAAAAAATATATCACTAGCATTTGCCATTGTCAGTAAAAGTTATAATAATAATAATAATTTAATTAAATGACACATTTTTAATATGGCAAAAAACATGGATGAATTAAAATACTTTATCCTTATAAATATTTTTATAGACAATTAATTTTATTCCTAACATATATCTAGAGACAATTAATTTTGTCCCCAACATATAACAATTACTATAATTTTTGTCATTGTAACTTCTTTTTGTTGAAAACTTCAGTAACTCTTCTTGCGATATCTCAACGTTAAGGCATATAAGGGCACTATCTTAAAACTTATTTCTGCCTCTTTATAATAATATCTTATTACAAAAAGATGATATGATAATATAACCCTAAGATATAATGAAGATTTTGCTATAAAGCTATATTATAAATACAACAATGAATTATTTCTGTCTCGTTAAATAAGACCAAAAAAATAAAGGTCCAAAACCAAGCCTATTGCGCGTACGCATGTGGGAAGGGGTCCTCCTAAACATGAAGACACACATTAAACACTTTTTTAACTAAGCTCCTACAATTGGGCTTTGGCCGGCTTGTCCTGTAGTGAATAAAGTCTTTATGCTTGCTTGTTAACTCATTCTATGATTTTTTTTATATATAAACACTTCAAGATTCTTATAACTAGCCAATGTGGGATATTAGCATTTTGAAATACCACACACAAATATATAACAATCCCCCACAAATTTTAAAATACTCAATTTTTGACTTTTATACCTCACAATTTGATAACAAACTTAATGTAAATGAACTGATGCTTTTCAGACTATAAACCAATCATTGAGCAAATTAATTGTGTCTCACAAGAATTAGGTAAAACATAAATAATTTTTATGAACCATAGCTCTTTTGGTGTAAATCAATGAACTAATTACTCACAATAAGTTTAATATTATTGCTTTGTTTTTATGTAGTTTGGCGCTTTTATGGTTCTGAGCATTCTTGGTAATAATGAGTGTTTTAGAGATGTTTGCCTAACTTTCATAGGAATTGACCCAATTTCACACTTATTTAGGTAAACTCTCCATCAAATATGTCCTATAGCTTAAATATGTCACCATACAAAATTTGGACTATAGAGTTCAATAAGAGTCTAAAACTTATCATTTTTTATTGCAGTACTTACTATCTAGTCATAGGGAGGAGTCATTTATTTATAAACGATAGTAATTCAAGATAACCAGTGACTTGTTATTGCCTCTATAAACTTACTTCATAAGATCTCTAATCATATATGTGGGGTTCCTATCACTTTTGTCTAATATTCTAGGTAAAAGTCTCAGCCCCTTGGACGTTCATTTCACTAACCCCTTATTTACTAATTTTGTCAGAGGATTTGCCAAATTCAACTCCGACCTTACAAAATCTAGTCTGATAACATCAGATTCTAATAGTTGCTTAATAATACTATGTCTTAAATGTATGTGTCTACTTTTCCCATTATATATCTTACTTTTAGCTTTAGCTATAGTAGCTTGACAATTACAATGTATTGAGATTGATATAAGAGAATGATCACCAATAGGAAGATCAGCTAAGAAGTTTCTTAACCACTCAACTTCTGTACATGCTTTCTTTAAGGCAATTAACTCAGACTCCGTGGTTAAATGAGTTAGACAAGTTTGCTTGGAAGATTTTTAAGAAATTACTCCACCATTAAGTGTAAAAATCTATCCATTAGTGGATTTAATTTCATTAGGTTCAAATATTCAATTTGCATCAGAAAAACCTTATAACATCGACGGATCTCTAGCAAACAAAAGCTCAAAATTTAATGTACTTTTTAAGTACCTCGCAAGTCTGTCTAAAACAGCCCAATGATCATTGTTAGGATTTTAAGTATATTTGCTTAATCTTCTAACAATATATGCAATATCTGGTATTGTATTAATTCATCAAGTACATAAGACCATCGATTATTTAGGCATATCTTGTTTGACTAACACTATGTCCATAATTATTCTTAGTTAGATACTTGCATCATAAAGAGTTAATACTAACTTTCACTCAAAATATCCAAACTTCTTCAAAAATTTCTCTACATAGAGTTCTTGTGATAACATAAGACCATTACTTTTCTTTATTACCTTAATCCTAAGAATAACACTTATTTCTCTAATATTTTTCATATCGAAATTAAAAGTAAGAAACTTTTCAGTTTTATTTATCACTTCCATGCTAGAACTAAAAAAAAGCATGTCATCAATATACAAACGAATTATTACAAAATTATTAATATCAAATGATTTAAAATAAACACATTTATCTAAACCATTAATCATATATCTATTTGATGCTAAAACTTGATCATATTTTTCATGCCATTGTTTTGGTGCTTGTTTTAATCTATATAATGATTTGATAAGTTTATCAATCTTATGCTCTGAACCTGGAACTATACCACTTTCTAGTTATGTAATATATATATTTTTTCTTCTAAGTTATCATTCAAAACTATAGTTTTAACATCTATTTGATATATAAACAAATTATACATCGATGCTAAAGCAATCAAAACTCTAATGGATGTTATTCTAATTATAAGAGTATAAGTGTCAAAATAATATCTTTTTTTTTAGTAAAACCTTTAACAATTATTCTTGTCTTATATTTTTCAATTGACTCATTAGCTTTTAATTTTTTTTTTAAAATTCATTTACAACCAATCAATTTTTACCAGGAGGTAAATCAATAATTTCCCAAACATGATTCCTTATAATTAAGTTTAACTCATTGTTTACAAATTCTTTCCAAAATGGAGCATAAAAAGAAGTCATAACTTTTTTATATGTTTGAGGGTCATTTTTAACCATAAAGACATAAAAATCACTACCAAAATTAGTAAATTTTCTTATTCTCTAATTTCTCCTTAATTCAATATTTAAACTTTCAGGAGGATCTTTTTGAAAATCATTTTGGATTTAAGAATCTGTATGCAACACTATTTTGAGCATACTCTATAAACATGCAATCAATAGTTTTAGGTCCTATTTTACTCCTCTTAGGATCTGGAATTAAAACCTTTGCTAAATACCCCCCACTTTGAAATATATTAGGTTAGACTTGTAATCTTTTTATAACTCATAAAGTGTTTTTCCTGTTTACTTATAAAATGTTCTATTTTGTAAGTGGTAAATAGTTAAGATTGCCTCCCCCAACAAATTTCATGGTGCTCTAAAACTTACTAATAAAAAATTCATCATCTCTTTTAAAATTTTATTTTTCCTTTCAAATTTTCTTTCTACTTGTGATTTTCACAAACCTCGGAAGAGGTATGTGAAAATGCCCCATAAATATTATTAAGGGTTAAGGACAACTAGACTTTGGTTTTAAATATAAATATCAAATACACCTCTAAGTTAAAAATATTTGTTAGTGTATTCCTTTCGTTATATTTTTTTCGTTTCTATAGATCTGATCGACTTTAACTATTAAAGACTTATATTGATACAATTACGTTAGAATATCCTTATATATATATTAAAAAATATAAAATATTAATTTAAATAAATAATACCCTTATGAAATTAAACCAAATTAAAGACATTAATTCTCGTTTGATTGCTGAGAAAATGGAGATTTAAAATAAAACTATAAAGCTTTTGAATTTAGGTTAGGTGAGTGGTGAAAGTTTTCCATGAAAAAGATGTCAAAATTCACCATCTCATATGTTTTTACCGCTTAAAAAATATATCACTATGCCATCATTAATTAAGCTTCATTGTTTCCTAAAATTAAGTCAACGAACTAGTTAAAAAAAAAAAAAACAAAACATTCAAATTGAAGCAGCCCACAAACTTCCTAAATCCAAAATTCTAAAAACAAAGACGAAACTAGAGCTCATTTCTTAGTAGAAGTAATTTCACTATTTGTATTGAATAATGAATAACTCTCAAAATTACTTCAAATTGAAGAATTCATTCCATTCAACCAATCCATAATATAACAAAATCCTTAAAATAAGAAATATGGATGTAATGGAGAAAAAGGAAAAAGAAATATGAATATAACTAAGTCAGCTCTAATTGCCAACCCATTCAAAATGACTCAAACCTTAGCTAGGAACCTAACTCATCATTAGCGAGTCCCTGCTAGGGGTGGTAAAAATCCTGGCCCCCGACCTGTTCGAGTTGAGTTTAGGGATAACTATTCACTCCTAAATTGAAAATAGATCCGAGATAGGAATGAACTTCTTTCCTTATCCGCTCTGACTCTTCGTAGAAAATTTTAAATGTTATTTGTTAAATTACAATTGTATCTATATTAGTTAATAAATGATTAAACAAGATTTATTGTTTTCATTTTAATCAAGGAAGTTCCTCGGAAAAGCTTATAAATTTTTTTATTTAATCAATTAGATTTTTCATATAATATGATTATATTTTTCTAAAATTCTAAATTCTTAATCTTATATATATTCATAGATCTAAAGAAAACCCTCATTTTATCTCTCAATTGTCCTCAAAATACTTTGTTGCAAAATTATCAAAAAAAAAGTATTTAAGATCGATTTAATATCTTTTCTCTAATTTCTATTTAAGATTATAGTATAGTCAACTACTGCACTTATTTTCTGTTGTATAAGCTAATGGAAAAATTATAGTAAATTATCAATTGAATTTAATAGTTTATTCTAACAAAATTATTATTAGTTATAATATTTTATATAAAGTATCTTAATTAAGTTGATAGTTGTTGTCAATTGTTTTATACGTAACAATTAATTTATGAAAAAATAAATATTTATTTTTATTATATTATTTTAATAATATGTGAAATGATAATTTTACACATTAAAAATTAATTAGTGTAAATATATATGAGAGAAAATCCTAAATTTAAAAAAAAGTGAGTCACTCCACCTTTCTATATCCTCCTCACAATCACTTGCTATTAATTGACATGAGAAATAGAACGATTTTTAATGTTATGTATAAAAGTTTTTTATTTTTATGGTTTTACTAACTTTTAAAGTTATTTTTCTAATATCTAGAAATTTTATCAATATGCTCTTTATTTTTCAGAATTTATATTTTTTTATATATGGTGATTTATAATATACAATAGTTTAGATTTAATAACTATGATTATCCATATATATTTAAATTACCGACTTATTATTGAATAATAACAATTATGTATAAAAGAAAATAATAATAATAAAATTATGTTTAAATAGTTGTTAAAGATGAATTATTGTTAAATTATATAATTATTTCATATCAATAATAACAATTAATAATATGAATTAAATATGTATTCTTTATATATATATTTCATTTACACATATTGGCAATTAAATGAAAGTGGTGCAATGGTTAAGTGGTTATATATATTATCCTAAGTTTAGATTTCGAACCTTAACTTACACTAATAATTTTTTTTTAAAAATGTAAAGTCTAATCATGGTCAAAATCGAGTCAGGACCTATGGGGATCCCCGTCCCAAATCAAAGTAGGCCTTGACTTGTCTCTGAATCAAATCAGGTAAAGGCTAGGGATTACCCTATTCTCACTAAACTACTTATTGTTGAGACTTATGATCTATTGTTCGAAGAGAATACACCAAGGTCTAAATAATATAGATTTTTTTTTTTTAAAAGTGTAAAGTCTAATCATGGTCAAAATCAAGTCAGGGCCTGTGGGGATCTCTATCCCAAATCAAAGTAAGCCTTGACTTGTCTCTGAATCAAATTAGGGAAGGGCTAGGGATTACCCTATCCTCACTAAACTACTTATTGTTGAGACTTATAACCTATTGCTCGAAGAGAATACACCAAAGTCTAGGTAATATAGATATCTTCTTTGAAGTACGAGAAACTATCACTTTGTGTCAACTTTTAAAAAAAGACTTACTTACTACTATTATAGTTAATTTTAACTATTAGTTGAATATTAGATTTAAGGGTAAAAATATTAAAAAGTAAAATGTAACTTTTATTTTTTTTTATTTTGTTCAAAAAATAGGAAGCCTTAAAATTAGTTTTTTATCGTTCACCCACCCTCCAGCTACCTCCACCCTCATCTCCTCTCTCTCCATCTCCACCCAGCAACAATCGTCGTCTCTGCCTTTCCTCCCTCTCTACCCAACAATAATAGTCACCTCCCTACTCTTTCTTTCACCACCTAACAGGCGCCTCTTTCATCACCACCCAACAACAATAATGACTCATTTTACCCTCATAACCCAATAATCGTCACTGTCTTTACCACTTAATTAATCTTTAAAACTCAATAGCAACTCTTTCTTGAGTGGTATTATTATCGTTATTAGTATTATTGATACTTTAAGTTCTATAATTTTTTTATTTTTAGTATGGCGATAGTTTGAAGATGAATATGTTAGGACATTTTAGGCATTCGAAGCTGCTGCAGCTTGTTCCTTCTTTTGATTTTTGCTCACTATTAGTTGCTTAGTTTTACGTATCTTAGGTGTTCAAATTTGCTGCTGATTGTTCCTTCTGATTTTTGGTCATTGTTAGTTGCTAGTTGCTGTGTGTTGCGGGTTATTGGCTGGATTTTGGTGTGTGCTGCTTTGCTGTGGTTGCTGCCTACGTGTTGGCACTTGATACTTATTTTTATTATAATATAAATTGTAATATTAAAACAGCTCTTTATAAGGATTTTCTACTTGTTTTACTCTTCCTTTTTGCCTTCTAATTCTATTGTATTTTTTCTTTCTTTTTTCATTAATAATTTTTTTAAACTTTCTTAGAGATTATTTAAATTAGTGTAATGGTTGGGATTTTATATTGTCAAAGGGAAAAATTTACATTGAAGCTAATATTTTGTTTCCATTTTTCGATTATTTTATCCAAAATTTTGTTTTCATTTATAAAACTAAAATATTGAGGTTATTTAAATCATTGTACATTTTTGAGTTAGTCAACAAATAGTCGAGGTAAGTGAATATTTTCTTAAAAGTTGCTACAAAATGATGGTTTTCTAAATTTTGGAGGAGGTATTTGAAAATATCTCTCTCGTTAATTAATTTTTAAATAAGTTATATTAATTTAGATTTTAATTATTATTAAAGTATAGAAACTATTATATCCTTTTAAAAATTAATAATAACTAAAAAATATAATGAAAGAGATATTATTAATAAATACTTTTTATCTAATAACAAAAAAAAAAATAAGGAAAGAGATAAATTCTTTTTATTTGAAGATGTACTTTAACATTTATTTCTAAAATAGGAGGTTGAACTATCATTAACCCTATTATTGATCATGCTTAAAGTTGAGCCTTCAATATAAAACAAGTCGAAGTTGTATAAATGCGAACCCAAAAGATTAGCAAAGTTATGGCCTTAAATAAATAATCAAAGTTGGGCTTAGGAGATGAGTGGCTAGCAGACTGAAAGCTTGGGAGAGATATTTAGTTCTTAGACATGCTTCAACTACCCTTGTTAAATAAAATAATAAGTATGAATGAAATGATAAATATTAAAATTACTAAACAAATTTATTTGTCGAGGATGATTGGTTGGAGATCAATTTTTTTCTTAAATACAAGTGGAAGTAATATTAACTTTTTTTTTGAAAAATATTAAAAATGTTGGTGGAAATATTTTGACAGATAATTATATAATAAAACAAATATTAGTAAGTCATCTCCATTGATAAATAATTTGTTGGAATAACCTATAATTTTTTATACAAATTCGGTACGTTAAGGCATGTAAAGCACTATCCTAAAAGTTATTCTTATTTCTTTAAGATGATATCTTATTGTATGAAAGAAAAGATTGTAATATAACCCTAAAATACAATGACGATTTATTATAATATAACTTCAAGGTACAATGGCGATTTATCAAAAGTGTGCACTCTAAATATAACAAATTTAAAACAACTTAAGAAAGAAACAAGATGGACCCTAATAACAGTTTGCTATTAGGGTGCAATCCATATACAACAAATTTAGATCAACTTAAGAAAGAAGCAAGAGGGATTAAGGCCCAAAAGATAAATGTCTCGTAGTTGCAAAAGAGACCTTTGCATTGCTTGTATTTGTGGTGAAGAAAATATCGTTGATCGGGCCCCAAATTAGACTTAGGTTTACTCGTCTTGTGAGTAAAGGAACTTTTCATATTAACTTGTTAACTCACTTTATGAGTGTTTGCTACTAACTAACATGAGATATTCGTATTTTTAAATACCTTACAATAATATGTAATATAATTTAGGTAAAGGAAAAAAATAGGAGTACTTAAAAAATTAATTATGTTATGTTTAACACTAAATATTATGATTCAATGTATATATATTTTTAAATGTTAGCAACTTATACTTTATGTTTAAATTATGGGTGAAAAAGGACTTGTTTCCTCAAATAGAGGGCACAAATTGGACTGTCATATTTGGGAAGGATTTTTTTTTAATATAAGTTGTTCTCCTTTTTATTTGTGTAAATTATTTAGAGTCCGACTGTCAAAATCATTAAATTTTCAATAAACATTAAATATTAGTACCTAAAAAAATATAAAATTCAGGTTTAAGTGTAATTACTCTTGATTTATGTGCAGAAACTATGTAACAGGAATAATAATTGAAATTTATTTATTTTTTCATCTTCATAAAAGTTTTACATGGTAAAGAATTATTTATTTTTGTTAGTCACCTAGTTATTTGACTGCTTTGAACTCTTAGTAGGAATAATTAAATCAATCGGTCCAAATTTGGCCACAGAACAAAAACGGTCCGTGGATAGGAGTACAAAACCCTTTGGCAAATGAACAAGAAATAACGCGGCAGTCGTTTCGAGTTAAAAAGTCTTAAAACGAAAGATTCGATGGCGGTTGTTTGCCGGCAGAACGAACGCCGGATATGGTGATGACTGATTATTGAATGTCTCGTTTCGTTGTAATCATTCGTGTTTTATTAGTTAAGCTATGGCATCATCTTCATCAGCTACAACAGTGGCTAGATCGTGGAGAACGGCGTTTCTGACGCTGAGAGACGAAACCTCAAGCGGTTCTCCGGCAGGCACCTCAATTGGCGAACTTCTTCACAATCTTATCTTCTCCAATTCCGATTCCCTCATCTCTGCCGCCTCCGACCTCCCTCCGGATGAGGTATTCGATCACGCAATCCACATTTCTTACTAAGCTACTGGGTTACGTGTTTTTATTTAACATATATTTTAGGTTTTAAAAAAAAATGGTCAATTTGTTCTTCATATCTATATTATGCGGTAATGAATGCAGGTCACGTCCGATGTGTTGTTTTTGCTGGAATTGGTTGCACATACACTCGGCGATAGAGAAGATATTATTCTTGCATTTACACGTACTTGCCATTTGGTATGCTGTTAATTTGGAGCATTTTTTGTCTTCATTTTGTTTGTATTATTCCTTATTATTTTCTCTTCTCTGATTGTTATTGTTTCCTCCTGTTCCAGATTTACAGCTTATGTCAACGTGTTTCCTTTGAATTTAACTCTTCTTCCTTGGCTCTCATCCTTAACGCTTTTCGAAATGTGATCGTGTTTTTCTTGGGTAAAGCTGCTGGTAAAGCTGCTGTTTCGCCTAGTGCTGCTAGATTTAAACCTGTTATAGAATGCCTGGAGACTATAAAGTATGTATCGATGTTTGCTTTAGTTTGTTATCTACTAATAATCTGTTTTCAGTTTTTATATGTATAGTCTGCCCATGCCTTTGAAATGAATTGTGAAACTCTAATATGATTATTTCTTTCCCCAGACGTCTGACCAGTGTATATCAAGGAAAATTCTCACCATTAGAAAATATTCAGTTAGTGAAATTCCTTCTCCACATCCTCGGATGCTCTCATGCAGAGTTTGTCAGCTTATATAACTCAAGCGTCAACCAAAGATCTACTGCTGATACTGGAAAGAGGTTAGCCAAATGCACAAGTTTATGGGAAATACAGGCTCTTGCCTTTACTATGCTTGGTGAAGCATTTTCAAGGGCGGGTTCTGTTTTTCCTGTTGAAATTTGGCAGTCAACAGTTGAGGTATTATACTCTTTTTCATTTGTTTATATAGATATAAATATGTTAGTTATGTGTATTTATTTGTATGTGTTTTTTGAATTAGGTTCTTAAAAAAGCAATGGATGTCCTTGCATCTAAAAGTGTGCTTGTAGAAGACAATGTTTTGTCCAGGTAACATCACCTCTTCCATCTTTGAAAGAAAGAATAGAATTAAGTGCAGAAGGTTGCTTCTTTTGGTCTATTTTATACAAAATATTTTTGACTTTGGACATGGTGGGGCTTCTTTGCAGCAGGTTTTACTCCTCTCTCCTGAATTGTCTTCATCTGGTTCTTGCAGATCCAAAAAGTTCCTTATCTGACCATGTAAGTTGTCAGTTGAGTTTCAGTATTTCTTATCAACTCACCAATATCTCTGTTGCTGCTATCATCCATATGCTTTCTTAGTTGAAACATTTTCGCAGTTGTCCGGATTTGTAGCAGCATTGAGATTGTTCTTTGTTTATGGCCTTACTAGTAGACCCCAACTTACGTCTGTAGCTGTTGGTCACAATGAACAAGATCTAGTGAGCCTTAATTTTACTTCACAAGAGCCAAAAAAGAAAGATAATATTCCATATAGACCTCCACACTTGCGCAAAAAGGACAGCTTAAGTATCAAGCAGCCGAAAGCTCAGAACTATCAGGTTTTCTCTGATCATGAATCTTCTACAGTGGATTTCACCTCATCAGATTCAGAGTACAGTGATAGTGATGGATCACTTAAAGATACTGATAATGTTCGAAGTTCTAAGGTTAGAGTAGCTGCAATTGTCTGCTTGCAGGTTAGTTCACAACACCATTTTTTATCATACTTTGACCAACTTTCTTATGTTCTGATAATTCAATGCTTTGTTCGGATATCATAATATTTCTACGTGGTTTTAGAATGTCAAAATTCAAAAATTTTGGATAAAGGCAAAATGCTGTTTTTGGGTTGTTTTTAGAATGTCCTGAATTTTTTTAGGTCTCTTAGTTGTTCCAAGTTCTTTCCCGAAGACAACACCTCATTTTCAAATTTTCTATTATCAATATAATTTCTTTCATTATTTCTTTTCCTGGGTGAAGGACCTATGTCAAGCTGATCCCAAATCATTTACTACCCAATGGACAATTCTTTTGCCAACTGATGATGTACTAAGACCGAGGTAAACCATTATGCTTCTATTTCTTTGTTGCTCTTCTGTTTCCTGTCATCTTTTCTTACAAAGTTTTCTTACTCTTCATATTATCTTATGTTCCTTGCTTATTTGCAGGAAGTTTGAAGCAACTCTAATGACATGCTTGCTGTTTGATCCTTACTTAAAGGTAGCATTTCACTTATTTGGGATATATTTACATTAGACTAGCTTTGGGATCTCTTCTTGTTACCAAGCCTCCATATTATTTTAGTTAACTTTGTTGCTTGCATTGTGAGAGAGGAAATGTAATTTCTACCTTTCTCATTCGTAATTAATTATTCATTTACTGCTCTTTCTGTTGTCTGTTCATTGTTATAATGTTATTGAGTTGTTCTACCTTATTCTACTTTGTGGTTCCTAGGTGCGGATTGCATCTGCCTCAACGCTGGCAGTCATGATGGATGGGCCTTCAACTGTTTTCCTGCAGGTAGCAGAGTACAAGGAATCTATCAAATACGGATCTTTCATGCCACTTTCAAGTTCTCTTGGACGTATACTAATGCAACTTCATAATGGTACTTCTAAGATATTGTGTTCTCTTCAGTCAGTTTGGTGTGAATGGTGGTCCTATTCAGTGCTTTTTTTTATCATGCTTCTTTGTTTACTTTTCACTGGCTTGACCATAATTCTTGCTTTTGTTCAACATGTATGTAGGTATTTTATACTTAATCCAACATGAAAAACATGATAGATTGATGGCATCCTTGTTCAAGATACTCATGCTTCTGATATCATGTACACCGTATGAATCCTTCTTCTCATAGTTATGAGATGGTTATATGTTTCGTTTTTCCATATTTGAAAGAATTAGTGAGTTCCGGCCCGTCATAATACCATTTCTGGTTCTACTTAGATGCTTCCTGAGTCTTGAGGGCTTTATGCTGTATATTCCTGCCTTCGGTAATTTTATGGTTGCCTTCTTTATTTTTTGAGAAAACTGTTCTCATATTATCTCCTTTTTCCCTGTCTCTTGATGGTTATTCTGCAGATACTCGAGAATGCCTGGACAGTTGATGCAGACAGTAATTACATCTCTAAGAGCAAGGATTGAAGAAGGATTTCCATTCAAGAATGATCAAACTGGTCTTCTGGTTAGTTTTACTTTTCTTACCTATTTTGGTAGGAAAGGTTGGGGGATTTTGTGTTACCTGTCATTCTGTACTTGTATGCTTATGCCATAACAATTTTTCTCCTTTGGCACAAATTTTGCAACAGGATGGTTGAATATGTCAAAATGTAATATTACACTGCATTGAGATCCAATGTAATATGTAATATTATCCTGAAGTGTAATAAATATATTGCACTGCAATGCAGGCTAGTCAGTGTTACATTGCAGTGAGTGCAATGCTATATATTACACTGCATTATGCATTACGCTAGACTATATATTACACATTACAGTGTTAAATGTATTGACTTAGCAGTGCAGTGCAATATTGTTGCTTAGTGAGTCTACTCAGTGACTGTTATCGCTCAGTGAAGATTCAATAATTCAGCAAGTCTATCTTAAGTCTACTCATCTCAGAAAGACTAGCAAGTCATCTGAGTTAACCCCAAAACACTTCTCTTACTTTTACGTATCAGCTTCTAAACAGATAAAAAAAGTGCCTTTAAATATGATCAGTTTTACAATAACATGTCTTCTGACAGGCTGCTGCTATTAGCTGCTTAACAGCAGCTCTATCTACCTCACCGTCCCCACCACAAGTGAAAGAGATGTTTTTGGAGGAAATATCAGCAGGTTAGCTTTGTTTTCATAATAAAACACCGAAGGTTTCTCATCAAGCCATTATTAATTCTATTGTTACTTCATCTCTTTGGCAGACAAAATAAAACTGCTATGTTCTAGTTGAAAACATAGCTATTCTTACTGGTTTCATTTCAATTTATTTTATTTTTATTTTGTTGCTCTTTTGGTTTATCTGGGGCCTGTGGGTGAGAGATGGAAGGGTTGGGGATCACAGGAACCAATTATGTGTGTATGTTAAGTATTGAAACTTATTTTTCATAGTGGAGATATACTCTGTTTTTGCCAATGTAATAGATTTAAGAGAACTCAGTTAATAAGTTTAAATTTTTTTAACTAATCTCAGGTGCTACCTCCCCTTCTGATTTTAGTGCTTCTATAAAACAAATTGCTATTTTGAAGTCTTTTTTCAGGTTCTGCTGAGGCTGATAAGGGGTCAGGTGTTCTTTTTACATTGTTTAAATGTTCAGAACGACTAACGAGCCCAATAATATGCTTTGAGGCTCTTCAGGTAATATTTCAATAAATCTAGGGGTATTTAACATGTTTTTGTTGATTTTGTTCCTACTCTTAAAAATTTAAATGGCCTTATTAAATGGCATGCCATAATTATCCTCTTATGTTATTTGGATAAGTTTCACGTAAACCTGATAGAATCTGCTTGCTAAAGTAGATGTTTCTATATGCATGGTAGATGAGGGAAGGTGAAAAGCAGCATATTTGGAAAGAGCCAGATGAAACATATGATCATTTTTAGTCTATGAGGGCAGAATCAGTATTTTGATTAAATATAATGTTTTGAAATAGACAAGTAAACTCTTCTTGGATTGATTCAAACAAAAGAAAATTGATAGTACTGTGGTAAGCACGTCTGCTGTACATGCATTATTCAATGTTGTGCTAATC
This sequence comes from Melia azedarach, assembly GCA_028052125.1. Classification (NCBI taxonomy): domain Eukaryota; kingdom Viridiplantae; phylum Streptophyta; class Magnoliopsida; order Sapindales; family Meliaceae; genus Melia; species Melia azedarach. The sequence goes on along the minus strand of CM051401.1, from coordinate 81,409 downwards.
ATAATTCCTGTAAGCTTGCATGCAATCTTTCTGTTACAAGTTCCCCTTGCGTTGGCCATCTATTGATCTGTTTGAAAATCATTCTACAAATCATGCTGGAAGGATGAATGAGGCGTTTTGAATATCACAAAAGGAAGCCCCCAAATGCTGCCCTTATGATAATGATATTTTGTGTACAAAGTATCTGCTGTACATTACAAAAATATTTGTTGCAGGCACTCAGAGCTGTCTCACATAATTACCCAAACATAATATCATCATGTTGGAAACAAGTGTCCACCATTGTTTTCAAAATTTTAAAAGCAGATACTCCAGAACCTACAAAGGTATGGAAGGGACATGTTGGAAACACTGCTGGGTTTACTGGGGAAAAGGTCGTTACAGCCTCTATCAAGGTAATACCTATTAGTTATGTCTTTGGCTTTCATGTTTAAAACATTATAAACCTCCAGAGTGGCAACAGTACGCTGGTGTTGCACGTTTGTTATGAAAGATATCTTTAAATCCACTTTCTATTTGGATATTGCAAATTTTCAAATTTTGATCTGATCTTCAAATCTGTTCTGAGTTGAGTGAATAAAGTGTAGTGTTAGTGTTTATAATTTGAATATGAAAAATTGTTATGTCTAAGTGTGTTTGAAAATGGTCTTCAAATATGGCTTAGAAGATTTTAGTTTTTAGTATTCAGTAATTGCAAGCATCATGATTATTATGTTGCTTTTCCTTGCATTTATTTTATCTGTCAAATTACAAGTCTTCCTAGGGTTCTATAGTTTAAGCACGTGTTTTTGCATGGATTCACGTAATGTCTCTGTGTGGCACAAAATAAGTGTTTCAATGTTGGAATGCTCAGTTGGAGTATGTTACAGACACAGTTGTTGTCTCCTCCTCATCTTGTGGTTGTTGCAAGCGTTGTTGTTCTGTGTTCTTAGTCTTGATGCCTTATTTTTTTGTTTGCCTTTTATTGTTAGATATGATGGATCTCTTGAAGTTTTTCGTGCCATTTATTTTTCCAGGTCTTGGATGAATCTCTTCGGGCAATATCTGGATTTAAAGGAACCGAGGATCCTTTAGATGATAAATTAGTGGATACCCCATTTACTTCTGATTGCATAAGGATAAAGAAGGTATCTTCAGCACCACTGTATGAGCAAGAGAGTCTAGAAGATATAAAAGAAGCAGCAAAAGCTTCTGAGTCTGGAATTGACCAGTGGTCTGAGACAATTCAGAAGCATATGCCACTTATTTTACATCATACTTCTGCAATGGTTGGTTAGAGTTTTTTTCATTGCTCAAGCAATAGACTTCAATTTATACGTTTGGTGTAAAGAGCTTTGTGGTTCTATTGCCACGACTGTTTTTAGTCTCCAAGGCTAGATCAAAATCTAAAAGATCTAGAATGTGAATTATGCAATTCTAGTTTGCTGGCTTGTCACTAGTGATGAGAAGTGTCATGCCTATGGTTGTATTTTATTAATATTGTTTGTGTTGTGAAGAAGCTTAGCGATGCATTTAATTTGATGGGCATAGGATTAGCTAGTGTTTACGTATTAAACTTAAGACTCTACGTACTGCTTATACACATAATGTCTAATACTATCTGTACTCCCAACTTTTAATCTCGAAGGGAGAAGAATTCCTCGTTATTCTAAACTGAAAGTGCAGTTATTGGGATCTGGTTATTTTATTGAAATTGGCCTTGTGGGCATAGGATTAGCTAGTGATTATGTAGTAAATTTGAAATTCTACTTGCTTCTTGTACTAATACTTTCTGTACTCAAAGTTTTAAGCTCCGAGGGAGAAACATCCCTCATTGTTCTAAACTGAAAGTGCAGTTATTGGGATCTGGTTATTTTATTGAAGTTGACATTGTGTAATTATGTCACCTGATATTTGACTGACTTCCTTATTCAGATCCTAGATCCTTCAATGTTATTTAGATTGTTTCTGTTGGCCCCACTAGTAATGGAAGAGGAAAATATCACTTTTTATATCTACTTCAAGTTTTGTTTTTGGTGTGAGATAAGTATGGTTTACTGTAATAAAATTCGAAATCAATGAATTCAGAGTGAAAATTGACTCATTTTAAAAAAGTTTCTACCTTGACTTTGTTGGAGCATAATATTTTAGTTGGGCATTAACAGAAGAATAACTGAGAGCAGGCATGCTTCTTGTTATGTCTTATCTACATATATATGGTTAGGAATATCTTTTAGGATTGATGAAACTCTTAAGTATTGTTTTTTGTCTTAGTAAGATTGTATCTTTCCATAGTGCTCAAGCTTGTACATTTACCTCGTATCGAGATGAATGCTTCTCTGCTTTTGCCCGCCTGTATATCACTCTGAATTCTCTCTTATCTCTTGAAGGTGAGAACTGCATCAGTTACATGTTTTGCGGGTATTACCTCTTCTGTATTCTTCTCTCTTGCGAAAGAGACACAGGAGTTCATTATATCCTCTTTAGTAAGTTTTCAACATTTACATGAATTTGAGTTTGGTTTTCTTCAGCATGTGCAATATTACGATTTCTTTTTTCTCTTCCTTTCTTTAATCTAGTTCGATTTTATGCATAACTTCTGTTTGTAGATTGATTCAGCTTTACATGATGAGGTTCCTTCGGTTAGGTCAGCTGCTTGTCGTGCGATTGGTGTCATCTCATGTTTTCCACAAGTTGCTCAGAGGTGATTCTCAAGCATCAATGAAAATCTAACCAATTTATTATAAGTGTTGACGAACTTGTATGTTTGCAAGAATTAGAAAGTGAATTTACAAAGAGCTTAAATCTTATAGTGCAGAGATCCTCGGCAAGTTTATTCATGCTGTTGAAATTAACACCTGCGATCCCTTAGGCTCGGTACTTGTTTAAGATACTTTCTGTTTATAATTTTTTTGAAGTTTGTGTTTTATATCTGTTTCTTAGCTGGTTAATATCACTTGTGATTCTGTGTTATTTTTTCAGGTGCGTATAACAGCTTCCTGGGCTTTGGCAAACATATGTGATTCTCTTCGTCACTGTGTAGATGATTTTCCCTTTAAACCGTCTGCAGGTGGGGTTAAGGGTACTAGAGCTGCGTTCAAATTTAACATATTCTGAAAGTAACTATGGTTTCAATTTTCTAATTATGTGTTAATTTTTGTTTTAGACTCAAATGCAAACTCCCAGTTGATGGAATCACTTACTGAGTGTGCTTTGCGTTTAACCAAGGACGGAGACAAGGTGAAGATGCTATATGGCTAGGCCATGTTAACTAGCTTTTTAATCTTGTTTGATCTTTTCCATTTTATTCATGGTTTCTTATTTCTGGTGCTTAGATATAATAATGTAGACACCTGTTTCTCTCCGGCTATCTATCTTATCTATCTTTCTTTCCACATGCTTGAGCTGCTGTCTCTCTCTATGGTTGTCAGTCTCAATGCACGTTAGTCTGATGGGCTCATCTCTCTGCCGACAGCTAGATGATACATGCAAATAGTGGATTATTATAGTTTAATGATTACTTTAAATTGTATTAATAGTCAATTAGAAACATTCAAAGTTGAATAACATAAATTCATTTACAGTTGAATAATACCAGTGTCTGAGATGTATATTAAATGCAACCTTTAATTCAAATATCTTAAATTCCTTGCTATCTGTATGGCTATTATGTTTCTGGGAGCCACTCTAGTAGAAAGCTTTTTTCCAGCTTTAGAAGATGTGTACCTTTAGACGCTTATTATTTCACGCTAATTGCTCTGTATCACAAACCAATGGGATAACTAAGTTTTAATTTATTTCTGCCTCATGCGATTCTTCAACCACATATCTTTTTTGGTAGATTTGATCTCCAAAGTAATGATCATGTATTTATCCAAGTCCTCTTTTTTCTTTTCTTAATATTCTTTCACTTTTAGATTAAATCAAATGCTGTGAGGAGTCTTGGAAATCTTTCCAGATTTGTTAAATATAAATGTTTGTACCACCCTGCGTCATTGGGAGATTCAAGTTGGCTGGAGAGAATGGTGCAAGCATTTCTTTCTTGTGTTACAACTGGGAACGTTAAGGTATCAGTTTCTTATTGTTATTGTAAAAGGAAGGTGCTAATTAGATTTCAGTGGGGTATCTATACTTCATCTTCCATTATGTGCTCTTCTTAATTGTGAATCTACATATGACAGGTCCAATGGAATGTTTGTCATGCATTGAGCAACCTCTTTCTAAATGAGACATTAAATCTGCAAGAAATGGATTGGTATGGATCAAATAATTGATTGTCTTTCCTTGGTTGAAATTCTGGATATTTGCACTTCTATTTATATTTTTGGCATAACTTGAAAGATGGTTATGCTTATGCAATTATGATAAGTAGCCAAGCAAGTTCGAATCTGATATGTTTGAGAATATGCATTATGAAGTTAATCTGTGCAAGTTGCTAGCAGTATGCATGGTAAATTTCAAATTGTTTAAAGTTGCTATGTTCCATACTATTGCATTTGAGTCTTATACTTCACATACTTGACCTTTTCAATGTGTGCTTACACTGAGATGGCTATTCTTCTTTTCCATGTCTTCTGGGGTTATATGTTTGGGAGCTTGCTCCTGCATTGAACCTATCATTAGCTCATGACTTATCTTTATACCGAAGGATATGTAAAAGGAATGTCTGGCATCAAACTACATAGACTCTATCTGTACAAATGGTTATTCCAGGACTCGTGTCTTTCTCTCATTTATCTCTCAAACCTGGGTCTACTTGAATCAGATTTAGACTTAATAATGCTTGTTATAGGTATCCTTTTTTATCTTTAACTCTTCAAATTGAAAATGTCATATTTTTCATTTCTCTATTTGTTTCAATTCTTTTATCTGTCTCTTAGGTGCACAGTCAAATATGTTCTTTCTGCTGTTAGATATATGCTAAATATTAAGTACCACATTTTCTGTTGATAATTTTATTTATCTGTTTCATATCATTTACATATTTGTCCAGTTTATATTAACTAACTTGACTGAGATATTCCCCTTCTTCAATTGTTATGCTTCTTCCAAAAATAATTGTCTCTTAGGTGCACATTCAAATATGTTCTTTCTGCTATTAGATGTATGCTAAATATTAAGTAGTACATTTTATATTGATAATTTTAGTTATCTGTCTCATGTCATTTACATATTGGTCCAATTCTATATAAACTTGACCGAGATATTCCCCCTCTTCAATTGTTATGCACTTACAAATATAATTATGTATATGGACTTTGGCAGGGCTCCATCTGTTTTTAGCATTCTTTTATTACTACTGCGCGATTCTTCTAATTTTAAGATCAGGATACAGGCTGCTGCTGCATTGGCTGTGCCATCATCAGTTTCTGGTTAGTAGTAGGATGTTTCCTTTTCCAGTTATTAAGATGAAAGTTAATTATGGTTTAGAATGCCTTGGTGTCTCAACGATGGCTTTTTCAATCATCTACGTTGTTCAGACTTAATTCATTTAAATATAATTTTACATCAGTGGATAAACTTATCCTCAGTGTGCATTAGCTGTGTGTACTGCTTACAGTTTCTTATTATTTGTTTGATGTAGATTATGGGAAATCCTACTCAGATGTTGTTCAAGGGCTGGAGCATATACTAGAGAATTTAGGTGCAGACCAAATTTCAGCGCCGTCAAATTTCAAATATAGGGTTGCACTTCAGAAGCAGGTCAAGCTCCTAAATCACATATATCTTGGCTGTTCTGTGGCGTAACGTCATACAATTTTGCAACTTGTCATGCTTGTAGATATAAATAAGATACTGAAATTAAAGCAACAGGCAAAATGAAGTTCAGATGCAGGTTAAGTATAATTGTGACATGAATGCGTGTAAGGAGTTAATGGTTTACTCAATTTTCAAGTATATCATAACTCATCTCAACCAAGTTTAATAATGTGTTCGGAGCAGAAAAATAGGACTTCGCATGCCTGTCAAAACTTCTATTCTCTGGGTTGTCTTCTCTCTCTCTTGTGCATATGTCTTATGTATTTACTTGTGCCACCATGGTGCTTTTGCTGAAGTTGCTTGCAAAATAGCCTCAATCCCACACTTGCAACAGTCAGCTTTATGAATCCATTTAATTTATTTCTGAAATATATTTCATTTTTCATCACGTAATTTGGCTTATAGTCCTAGTGATCATAAAAGAGTAATTTTCATTTGTTGATTATTAGAAGAATAAGTGTTCTATTATAACACATTTTTTCTTGTGTACTGTAGGTTTTCATTGCAAATACTGTATATTAAATTGAATGTATACGAATTTCCAAAGGAATCTTGTATGCAAGTCAACTTTTTTCTTGTTTGTCAAATGCCTTTTAGTTTTATATCATACAATTAAAATAATCGCTATTATGGTTATCCTTGTTCTTGTACTTCTATTTTTCCTAGATTGTTATCTATATATCATCTTTCCTGTTGCAGTTGACCTCAACAATGTTGCATGTTCTTAGCCTTTCCTCGTGCTCTGATCGCCAACCTCTGAAAGATTTCCTGGTTAAAGTATGTTTTTTTTTTTTTGGGCAAACTGCATTGAATTGTTCTGAAATATTGCGTTAATTGTTGGTTGTAACTTCTATTTTGCCTACAAAATATAAGTATAATAAGTAATGAAATTAATAGTGCATATTGTTGTGTTTTTGCCATGTGTGGTCCATTTTAAAGAATTTGACATGTTATGCTGCTCTAATAGGATGGGTAATTTCTTGTTATGAATTTTCTATTAGTCATTCTTGCTTGTTCTTTTCCAAAATATTTTAAAGGAAAGAGGACTCTTTTACATGCTTTTTATTTGATGTTTTCTAATCCATGTCCAGTATTACTTTCTATTCTTTTGCTTTTTACTGTATTTTTTCTCAATTTTATGGCTTATTCCCCTGTTGTGTTGTGTGCCTTATAGAAATCCTCCTTTCTCGAGGAATGGTTTAAGGGGCTATGCTTGTCATTGAAGAAGACAGGCATTCAGGTTGAGTGTGAAAATAGTTCTGTTGGGAATCAAAAGAAAGAGATTATATCCAAGGCCATACGGTCATTAATTGAAGTTTATGAAGACAGGAATCAGCATGCGATTGCTAAGAAATTTGAGATGCTGAACAGCAGCATAGAGTGACCGGTGTGATGAAAAGAATTTTCCATGCTTCAGTTGGGTGCTATAGAGCTTTGGACATGCGGTGTGGCTATGTGGAATCCTAGTTGAAGCTCATGGTAGTGAGGACATAGAGGGTTCTGTTCAGTATAATAAGTTAGAACTGAAAGTAAATTAGATTGTTACATGGGGCTAGTGTGTGTAAATTGTCTGGTTCTTCTATACTATTGATTTATTTTTTTCAGGGACAGCACAAAATGAACAGATTCAATATCTGAATACTGAATACTGGTGCTATATTGTAAAAGAATGCAGGTTTTCTTTTATAGTTTAGGTTGACGCCTCACCCTCCCTTTGTAATTGTTGGACGATGACTATTATTCTCCCTATTTTTTTTAATGAATAATGTGTTTTGTCCCTCTCATTTTTAAAGAAAAGAGAAATACTCATTAAATTTTTTGTCAGTTTTAGAAAATTTTTTACTTTTAAACAAATATTAAAATATCTTCTAAGATATTATTTTATATATTATTTAGACTTAAATTAATCATTTTGTCCATCAATTATTAAAAAAAATATAAAATTATTTCTATTTTTATTTTTATTTTACAATAATTAATATATTTTTACTATAATATTTAAATATTTTTACTTTATAATAGTTAATATAATTTTAATATAATATTTAAATATTTTTATTTTATAATAGTCAATATAATTTTATTATAATATTTAAATTTTAAAGTTATAATAATGTTTTAATTTTTAATTTTTTTAAAATTTGTTACTAATTTTTTAATAATATTAATTATACGTAATTTTAAAATTGATCATTTTATTAAAATAGTAAATCTAAAAAATTATGTATAATTAATATTATCAAAACTCAGTCAATTTTTTATAATATTAATAGTCAAAATATTTATTTTGAAATTTTTACAATTAATTTTTTACAACTAACTAAAAAAAATTTTATAGCAAATTTTATTTATAAAAAAGTTTACAATTAATGTTGTTAAAATTTATTTATGATTAATGTTGTACAAAATTGACAATTAAGAATTTGACAATTCAATTATATATAATTTTAAAAAATATATAATTAATATCATTAAAAATTAATAATAAATTTAAAAAAAATGATTAAGAATTAAAATATTATTATAATTTTTTAAATTTAAATATTAATATAAAATTAAATTAATTATTATAAAGTAAAAATAAAGATAATTGAGTTATTTTATATGTTTTTTAATAATTGAAGGGTAAAATAGTTAATTTAAGTTCAATTAGTGTATAGAATAATATTTTAAAGGTATTTTTTCAAAAGTGAAGGGATATTAACGACTAATAAAAAATTTAGGAAATATTTCTCTTTTTTTTCAGAAATTAAGGGGTAAATCATATTATCCCTTATTTTAAAAAACAATTAAGACATTTTCAGCCAACTACTTCACTTTAAGTAATATTACATTGTAATACAGCATATATTGGAACATTACACTGCAGTCCAAAGGAATACTAAATATACAGCAACCTACATATTCATAACGTCGGTCCATAAAAATTTAATGATAAGAGTTAAATGATCATTATGTTCTTAATTTTATTATGTAATACAAAATTACAAAAATACTTTTAATATATTTTGTTATGTAGCTCGTTGAGATGTTTATCATCTTTATAGATTGTAGTGTAACATGTTGATACTTATTATATCATAATGAAATATTAGCAAGAGTTGAGCAGTTATATGAAATTATTCGAAAAAAATTAAAATTTTGAAATAAATTAAAAAACGCAACCTTTATTTTCTAATTATATTCAAAATCTTAATTTTGAAACAAAAGTTAAAAAGAAAATTTGCTCTTTCATGTTTCTAAAAATTCCATTAGTAACAGCAACTACCCACCACGTTGAGAATGTCACTGGTCAGCGGTGATTTCAGAGATTTGACTAGAGGAGTAAAAGAATGACATTGATTGGCGGTAAGTTCAATGGTGATTTCAGAGGAAGCATGAGGAGTTAAGTGATATATGATTTGAGATTCAAACGTAAGAAGACAAAGAGAGGAAGAACAAAGTGCCTTGTGAAGGAGAAAGAAGGAGAAGAGAGTAGGATTTTTCTTGTATGCACACGTAAAAAGGAAAGTAGATGAGATATTTCTCAGATAGATAAGATAGTGAATGGACTTAAAGATAAACTCACATTTAAGTTAAATTATAATAATAACATTTATGTCCTTGAGTTTTTTAATTTGTGTCTCTAAACTTTTTGGAAAAAGTAAGAAAGGAATTTCTTTTTTGGTTTTATTGGAAAGATAATTTTGTCCTCTTATCGTTAAAATTTTTTTGAACGGATATCACGAATCTGTAATTCGTTAAGATATTTGTCATTTTTATGGACTATAATATAACATGTCAATACTTATTGCATCACAATGAGATATTACCTAAAGTTAAATAGCAAGATGAAATTATTTCTTTTTGTTTTATCAAAAAGATGATTTTATCCTCTCACCGTTAAATTTATATGGACAGATATTACGAATTTATAGCTTATTGATATATTTGGCATTTTTTTGAACTATAATATAATATTTGAATATATGTTGTACTACAGCGTGATATCGTCTAAAATGAAGTAGTTGGTTCAAAATATCCTTAAAATTTTGTTTAGGCTGGCAAACAAACCCATATGGTGTTACTATTACCGTAAATTAAAGTGCTAAATATGGTTAATTCATACGTACGATTATACGTGAATTTTGTTATCATCGCAGTAGCATTATTGAAATTATGAAGTTTCCCAAAAATTAGTTTCATTTTTCACTTAATTTATTGGACTAGCCATGTATCAATATTCTTTATCAAACTAATTAGAGAAAAACTCAGGCTTTGCCCGAGTGGCCAGGAGGCTGAACTCCAAATGTGGAGTCCAACTTTCGAACTTGGCTGGCTTTAGCCAGCAAGGTAATTTCTCAATTATAGAAAATATTACTCACAATATATGGAGTCCACCATATTTGAGTGTGGGTAGATCCCCCTCTATGTATGAGGATAAAATATTATCTAACTTAGATGAGGATATCCGAACAGTGTTCTATGCGATTCCTTCAAAGTTCTTGGTAGATTTCCAATTTACTATTGATAACTTTTATATGTAATATTTAAAAAAAAAACCAATTAGAGAAAAAAAATTGAACCATTTTGCCCTTAATAACTTAGAGACCAAAATATCATTTTTTTTTCCATTTTCATTATTCAAAAAAATTCTAAAACAAGAAATTTTCAAATTGTAAGACCTTAAAATCCTCTGAAATCACCAAATTTTCGGTAATGCGGGGTCTGAAAAAGACGGGGCAGATAGGTGTTCGCTTCATGTTTCTTTTTTTTTTTTTAAAATTTCCCTACTTGATTTTTTTACTATAATAACGTGAAATGCATGAATATATTGATGCTTAGGACGATTTGAGATGTAGTTGTGTTGATTAGGGGTGGCAATTCGGATAAACGAATTGAATTTGAGCCGATACGAATACGATTCGTTTAATATTCGTTTGATACGAATATGATTATTTTATTATTTGTATCAACTCTTTTAAATCCGTATACAATCCGTTTATTTAAATACGATTCGTTTAGACACGATTATTCGTTTAAGACACGATTATTCATTTAAGATCCTATTATTCGTTTAAAACGCGATTCATTTAAGACAAGAACACAATTCATTTAATTTAGTAATTATTATTGAGGTCTTTAAGATATTAAAAATAACATATTTTATCAAACATAATATATATTTAATAATTACTAAATAAATAAATTTATATTATATATTTTTCTAAAATTTATTAAAATATATTCATTAAGGATACGATTATTTATTAAGGATACGATTATTCATTTAGGATATGATTATTTGTTTATTCGTTTAAGACACGGTTATTCAATTATTCATTTAATTAATCGTGTCTTAAACGAATAATTCGTGTCTTGCATGTTAAACATGGATATGACACGAATAATAATCGTGTCGACACAATTATTATTCGTATCAAAATTTTAAATTCAAATTCGTTTAATGGCACTGAATTCGTATCGAATAATCGTATCGTATCTCAAATTACCACCCCTAGTGTTGATATACGGTGATTGAAGTGAATTTTGTGTGGGATTTTCGTGTTTGGTGTGTGGTGGCAGAAATTTTGCCTAGGAATTAGTGATTAAGCCAATTTCTTTTCAGGTATCCCGGTGGCACCCCAAAAAACAATTTTAAATTAATTTTTAATGTTGTAAAAATATTTGTCAAAATATATATATATAATTCTGTAAAAGCTTTTAAAAATATTTGGCTATAAGATATATTTGTTATTATTTTCAAATTTTTAATGTTGTAAAAATATCTTTAAATGTAAAAATTATTTACCAAAGATTTTATTTTTAATTTTACTCTAAAATTTATTGACTTGTGTTTGATATAGTATCAATTTAATGAAAGTCATTACCCCCACATAATTGTAAAATGACTATTAACTATAATTTAGGATTATTTTCAACTTTACTCTCTAATTTATTAATATATATTAGATATGATATTAATTTATTAAAAATCATCACTCCACCTTACATAACAGTAAAATGAATATTTTATTTTTATTTTTAATTAAAGAAAAATTGACATATATCCCCCTGAAGTATGGGAAAAGGACAAATGCCTTCCTAGAGGTTTGAAAATAACAGATGTTCCTGACTCTATTGATAAGTAATACTTACCCTCCTAATATTAGTTCACTGTTTGTTGATCGGTTAATTTATTATCACTTGTATCCCTAAACGTTTATAAAATAATAATATAATATATATTTTATTTAAATATAATAATTTAGTCTATATTTTAATATTTTTTATAATAACTTCTTTTAATTTTAACAATTTAGTCCCTATTTAATATTTTTTTACAATATACTCAAGACTAAATAATTTTTTTAATTTATTATTTTAATGATAAAATCAAATATACAATTATTAAAAAATTCAAATAATGAGTTAAATCACACTCATATATTAAAATATTTTTAACTTTCTTCTTTTATTTTTATAATAATAATTTGATATTTAATTATTAAAACAATTTATTTGAAATATTTTTTAATATTTTTTTACATGTAACATATTTATCTAAAAAATTTAAACTCATTATATATATTTTAAAATATATGAAGATTTAAATAAAAAATATAAATAATAAATACATGTTATAATATATTTATATACCATAGATAAAAATAATCAAGTTTTGTTTTTAAACTTTTATTCATATTTTCAAAATATTTAGTATCATTTATCAATATAATTAATAATTAAATAGATTTTATATTTTTACTAACCAATAATTTAATTTTATACTTTAAAGAATATAATTATAATTTTATTTAAATTTAAATTATAATTGTATTGGTTATATAGATAAATGAGGAAGGTTTCTTTTTTATTTTTAATTAAAATTAGATTGTATTGGTTAGTAAGAATATAAAATCTATTTAATTATTAATTATATTGGCAAATGATACTAAATATTTTGAAAATATGAATAAAGGTTTAAAAACAAAACTTGATTACTTTTATCTATAGTATATAAATATATTATAACATGTATTTATTATTTATATTTTTTTATTTAAATTTTCATATATTTTAAAATATATATAATCAGTTTAATTTTTTTTAGATAAATATGTTACATATAAAAATAAAATATTAAAAAATGTTTCAAATAAATTTTTTTAATAATTAAATATCAAATTATTACTATAAAAATAAAAGAAGAAAGTTAAAAATATTTTAATATATGAGTGTGATTTAACTTATTATTTGAATTTTTTTAATAATTGTATATTTAATTTTATCATTAAAATAATAAATTAAAAAAATTATTTAGTCTTGAGTATATTGTAAAAAATATTAAATAGGGACTAAATTGTTAAAATTAAAAAAAGTTATTATAAAAAATATTAAAATATAGACTAAATTATTATAGTTAAATAAAATATATATTATATTATTATTTTATAAATATTTAGGGATATAAATGATAATAAACTAACCGGTCAACAAATAGTTAACTAACACTAGGGGGGTAAGTATCACTTATCAATAGAGTCAGGGGGTATCTGTCATTTTTAAACCTCCAGGGGGACATCTGTCATTTTCTCATACTTAAGGGGGGTATATGTCAATTTTTCTTAATTGAAAATAAAATAAATAATATAATTTTAACTCTTAAATTTTGATAAAATGTAATGGTAGGGATTAAAATATTAAAGTCAATTAAAATATATTTTAATTTATTATTTTATCAAAATTTAGGATCTAAAATATTATTATTTATTTTATTTTTTAATAAAAATAAGTGATAAAATAATTATTTTATTAATAAATAAGGATAAAGTGATGATCTTTAATAAATTGATAGAGGGTAAAACTAATACAATTAAAAAAAATTCTAATAATTTAGATTACAAGAAAACTTATTTTATAACAAAATTAGATAGATTTCATATCAATGTATCAAAATAGAAATTTATTTTTTTCTATGTGTATTGTTCTGCTATTATTTATTATCATTATCTTACTTTATTAAAAACCACGACGTATAATAGTTTGATTTCTGATATAGATTACATATATGCAATTTGAAATAGAGAAATGGCACTTATATAAACTCTTATACAAAAATGTTTGTATTAATTGCAATAATTGTATTAATCTTATTCGAATAATGAAATATTTTTGTCTTCTTCCTGAATCAGGAATAATAGTTAAGGTAACGAGAACATTGAAAGTAAAATGAGTTGATCACTTCTACGGTTTGTCCATCTTATTATGGCACCTATAGGCAGTAAGTAGGTTAGATTCAGCAAAAGTTGACAATGGGACGAAACCATCTCTCATGTTGACATGCATGAGACTTTTCTCATACTCACAAAGTTTATGATACCATCTTGCCCACCATATGCTATTGCACAATGTCTATACGGTGGATGTCGATGACGAGTTATGGTTTCTTGTGTGGGAGGAAACACCATTAGGCTTTCACGCACAACGTTTTTAAGACTGATTAGCCGATTACTTTTTCAATAGAGGTCGGTGGGAGTGATTGACTGCAAAATGGGTATTTGGTGGTGCCCCGTTGATTACATTCGCTGAGTGGGGTTTCACTATAATAGATGACTTGCGGATGCGGTGCAATTATTCGCATATCTCTATGTCTAATGTTTGGTAGAGGGCATAAGAACCATTCAGATACACGATTGTTGTGAATATTATATTGGATAATTTGGATGAATTCAATTGCACTTTCTGATCATTGAGGCAAATGATGCTGGGTAAAATTAAGACAGCAGATCATTTATAATATACATAAGAATATGTGTACTTTGATCTAACACTGAATTTTATTGGATTTATTTGAAGGTGTACATGTATCGTATGTGATAATTGTTCGTAGTTAATATTTGTTGGTACAGATAAAAATCAAATCATTCTATCAATGTAATTATACACACATCGATATTACCCACCATCAGTTATGCTGAATAGAAAACGTAACAAAATCAGTCAGACCTGTGTATAAATAAAATAACTATTTAATTCTAAGAAAATATAAAAGAAGAACCGATTTATTGCAATTATTTTTCAGTGTGTTTGTCTTACTCGAGTAAAGTAAGTGCACTAAAAAATAACAAAGTCCTCTTCAACCTCTAAATAATATTTATATACTAAAAGTTCATGCATAATATGTATTTAAACAGGCATATAATAACCAGTTTATATTTTTAAATTGCTGCATATTTAAAAAAATACATAAATTATATAAAATATTTTTTAATATTTAAATGAAATTAAAAAATTTGCCTCAATATGAATAATAGTTTGTCGTCTCCTTTGTGCCACCTCCGTCTACGTAGCCAAAACTTTGATGATTTGAGAAATTTTTGCTTTTACGGTTCTTGCAATTTAGGATTTTTCAGATTAGGATTATTTGAAAATAAACGACGAAGGACGACATTTGAGGATAAAATGGTCCGAAAATTAGTTCTTTTAGTTAATTTAGTAAAACAATTTTTAAGCGACAGTATCCATATAGGATATTTTTGAGTGAAACAACCTTTCTTTTAGTTGTTTTATTTTAGGGTAATAATATTTTTAACCTTAAACTTTAATAAAATAACAATTTAACTTATAATTCATCTAATTTTAATAAATTAGTCATTATTATTACGAAATTAAAAAATATTAAAAATTAAGGACAAAAAAAGAAATTGATAACCTTCAGAATTTTTTTTTTACAAATTAATAATATATCATATTAACAAAATTAAATTAAAAAAACAATGTCATTAACATCCTAAAAAATACATATAATTTTAATAATATAAAATTTTTAATTTAATAACTATAACAATTCATAAAATTATAAAATTTTAATAAAAAAAATAAAAAAAGTCCTCAATCAAAATAAAATATTAAAGAATAAAGTTAAAAATTTTAATTAAGAAGAATAATAAACAATATAAACTAAAATTTTAAACAAATAAATGACAAAAATAATATGCACATATATATATATATATAGTATTCTAAAAAATCAATTTATCTAATAAATTATTTCAAAAATTAAAAATAAAATTTAATATATCTCATATATACAATTGTCAAATTTAAAATTAATTAATTAAAATTTTTACTATTTAAGTACTTTTGGCAGTATAAAAAAATTTAAAATATTTAGACTTTACAATAGAGATAAAAATTAAGAATAGGGTTAAGAGTTAAAACATGACTTAAAATTTATTGTATTTTTATACTCTTACCATTAGGATAACATACAGACAAGTATTTTAGTGAATTGTATATTTTATGTGAATCTAGATGACTTTATGTCTCTATCTTGTTTTTGTTCAATTAGATATAAGTAAGTTTTTTTAGATTCGCTTTTAGTAATCAGGGCAAATAGGTAATTGTATAAAATTTAATTAATAATTTGAATAATAGTAGGGATGACAACGGGTTGAGATCCCTATCCCCGGCCTCGACTTTGACCTCGCATTGACCACAAAAATAAAGAAAAAGTATTGCTACTCTAAAGTTCCGGCTTCAAGAAAAAATTAACACATTAATTACTCCTAGACCACTCATACTTATGACAAAATATATAAATGTAAAATATTTAATATTATTGATTATGAAGACATTATTAAAGAGATTTTTTCTTTTTTACTAAATACATGTACAAAAAACTAATTAACTAGGTGTTTGTCTTCTAATATTTTTCTACTTTTAAAAAATATTTTTATTTTAACATATATTTTAATCAAGCGAAATGAGCAAAATATGTATTAATTTTTTTTTGTCAATGGGAAAAAGAACTAAATTAATTACAACTAATAATATTAATAATATGATACAATTTTATTTTGTGAGATGTGATTGAATATATAAATAATTAAGTTTAGAATTCTCTAAACTTAAAAAGACATATAATCTAATTAATTAATTTAGCCAATTAATTAAACAATGAAAATGGAATCAGTTTTGCATTTTGACCAAGTAAACTATATTATTCTTTTTTCTAAAAATATCATATATTTTAAATTTATACGAATATTTTTTATTTCAATGTAAATAAAATTATAATTTTATTTTATATCTCTTTAAATTAAACATAGGAAAAAATTTTAAATTTTTTTTAGTATTAATTCATGTTTTGTGAGATTTTATTGGTAGAACACAATCCTCACAGATAAACAATAGTATTTTGAGAAAAATGATAGGGAAGGAATTTATAAAAAAATGTATCATCAATTTTGGACTTTTCATCAAATCTCATAATATAAATCAAATTTATTATATTTTTTCAATAATAGTAAATTAGTTTTTCATACGTGAAATCACAATTTTACAAATCATCATAATAACATAATAAAATTAAATATTTGATTATTTTATAAATTGATTGATTAAAATAAAGTAATGGACAATAGTAATTAATTTAATTAACATCATTTATAATAATTTTATTAGAACAAAATACCAAATTTGATTAATACATTTACTATAATTTTTTAACCTATATAAATAGAAAAATAAATAAGTATAGTAGTAAATTATGATCCAATTACTAATAGAATTGACAAAATGTTGGAGAAAATATATTAAATCAATCTTAGACACTAATTTTTCTTGATAATTTTATAAAATTTTATTTAGTAAATAGGAACATAAAATATAAAAAATAAAATAAAATTTTTGAAAAGTTATTTGTTTTTTTAATCTTATAATACTATATTAAAATAAATTAATTTATTAATTATAAATAAATTATCTTTTTTACATGAATTGATTATTTTTATTTTATTTAAATTCATTGTTTCAAATTTAATTATTAAAAGTTATTTAACTTTTTAGTAGTTTGTTATTTCATAAAATCATTAATTTAATTAAGACAATCTATATAAAATATTACAAATAATAAAATTTTTATTAGAACAAAATATTAAATTTGATTAATATATTTATTATAATTTCTTATTAACCTATATATATATAAAATAAATAAATATAATAGTAAATGATGATTTAATTTTTAATAGATATTAATAATATTAGAGAAAATATATTAAATTAATCTTGAACTTTTTAATTTTTTATAATATTATGTAATTATAAAGGACTTAATTGATTAAATTAAAAAATTATAAACTGTTTTTAAGGACTTAATTGATAGAAAGGAAAAATATAAAAATTTTATGATTATTTATCAAATAACATAGATACAATTGTAATTTTTTACAACAATTTAGAAATCATTTTCAGGAAATCGGGGACGGGTCGGGGAAAGAAGTTCATGCCCGTCCCCAACTCGTCTTTAAATCAGAGATCAAAAATTATTTTAAATTCGACTTGATTCTCAATTTTTTTAAAAATATTGTCTTGATCTTTGATCCTACGAGAATTTTTTCTATCCCTAAATAATATGGATTAATTTGTTAACATTGAACAAATTATATATTAATTTGTTGTTTTCTAAAGTTGAGGGATTTATCATTTGAGTTGTTAGGGATAAATTTGTAAAATTTCTATTACCAATAGGAAAAGTTAATGATAGTTTTTGAAAAGATATGTTTTAAATGATCTTATATTAAATTACTTCAAAAAGGGTATGTTATAACACCTGTAAGACTTAAGGTATCCGCAAAAATTAATGCTACGCATCATAGGTAATATTTATTTAATTAATTAATTATTATTGATGCAGTAAAATATTAACCCTATTAAGGTAGGATGTCTTATTGATCTAGTATCTGAGTTAGAGATAGATACCCAGTCAACAATTTGAGCTCAATGTTTTGCACTAGACTTGGTTTCGTCCTAACCCTGAGGAGGCTCCCAAGCTGAACTTTCATACTTTGTTAATTCCTAAGCCAAGCTGTCATAAACCTCTCTGACCTCGCTATCCTTACTGACCTCAGACTCGAACTTTATGAGACTGCCTACAATAAAAAATATGGTCAAAAGGGGGCACCGAAGATTTTTCAGCGAGCCCACTCTGACGCTCAAATCAGTATTTTGATGGAGTGGTTTTATGACTCAACTTTGGTAGCTCAAAATGGCTAATATATAGAGGATTCATGTAGTAATAGGCCAAGTCAACCAAGTGGCACACAAAACACATAGAGAAATGAAATAAATGTAGACTTTTTAGAAGTTAAAACAGTAGATACGCTCCAAAAGACAACCTTCAATGAGTGTTTAAAGTTGTCTCTACAAAACAAACAAACAAAACAAAACAAAACTTTCTTCTTGTTCCTAGAGGGAGAAGATGTGAAGTAACTTGTACTTATAGTGAGAGAGAATAAAATGAAAACTAAAATGCATCTCTTTTTTACCTTAAGATAAGTGCTTTTAAATATCATATTTTTGTAAGCATGTGATTGATTGAAAGAAGTTGCCCTAATTTTCTTTTGCTTTCTCTTCCCATATTTTTGTTACTTGAAATCTTAGCTTGGAGTTAAAACTAAAAACACGCGGTGAGTTGGAATTAGTCTTCATGATCTTATCCAAAATTACATGCCACGTGACATGATTTAATTTAAGTAGGAGATTACATTATCCCTTATGTACATGTGGTAAATATTTATTTATCTCCATTTGTGGTCCTCCAAAAGCTGACAACGTCAGGTGATCCCTTTCTCAACTACTAAGGGGCTGCATTGTCTCCTTGGTCAGATTGCTATTTTTGGGTAATGTCAATTGGTCTTCCCAAGTAACCTGGAAACATAAAACACTCTTTTCATATTTTCAGAAAGACTAAATCCCTTTATTTTTTAGATTATTTCAGAGTGGGGTCCACTATTTTATTCTTTTTATGTAGAATATTGGTTATAGGCCACGTGGCACCATCCACATAAATATCCTTTACACTATCTAAATCGGATCCTACTTCAGTTAGGATCCGAAGCGAGGTGGGTTTCGACATGGCGGATCGTCCCATAGGTGTTAACTAGAGCTTTGTGGATTTAAGTATCGCCACATGTCCAGCCTATTTTTATTCCATAATAATAATAGGAAAATTTTTTAAAATAGCCCTAATTTTTTTTTAGTTTACATAAATAACCTCTTATAAATTTGTTTTACCAACTTAGTCTAAAATGTATTTTTCGAACTAAATTATCCTCAATATCCTACTTCAATTTTTTTACAAAAATCTATTTTCTTTTTACTTTTTCTTATTACTCTAAATTTTGAAACTTTCGAAAATTCAAACTTTTTTCTGTCAAACTTATTTCTCTTTTCAAAATCATCTCTCTTACTAATGGTGGATATGACGGTGTTGTAGCTTTGTCGAAAAAGTTTGGTCATTTATACTAAGTGATTTTTTTTATTATATAGGTATGCATTTTATATATTAATTAATTAAAGAAAAATTTCTCAAATGTGAATTTATAATTCAGTGTCGATTAAGTTGTAATAAGTATTGATTTAAGTTTAAATTACGTCGACTGGTTTGTTGTATAAATGTAAAGATCTAAAGCATTTGAGGATGTAATGTGTTATGTGATTTTGGGTCATAGATTTTTTACCTGAAAAGTAAATTTCGGGTAAGGCAAAATGTAAGGCCAAATTTTGTCTTACCCTAAATTCATTTTTAGGATAAGACAAACTTTTTAAGTAAGGCTAAATTTGGCCTTACTTAAAAATCACTTTTCGGGTAAGGTAAATTTTTGCCTTACCCTAAATTCATTTTTAAGATAAGACAAAAAATTGCTTTACTCTAAATTCATTTTTAGAGTAAGGCAAAAATTTGCTTTACCCAAAAAATAAATTTCGGATAAGGTCAAATTTTGCTTTACCTTAAATTCATTTTTAGAAAAGCTATTTTTTGCGTAAGGCTAAATTTTGTCTTGCCCAAAAAATGATTTTTTTTTATTATTATTGGTGAAAAAATTTGGGAAACTTTCTCCACATTTATGTTATTTATTGAAATATAATCATGCTTATATTTTGTTTCCTGAACAAATTAAACAAGTATGTCGTAAAATATTAAAGTTGAAAATTTTGGGTAAATTAATATCGTAATTTTAAGATATCATTCTATGACAATGAAGACAATTAATTATGCGATGAAAGTATTAGTAATAATTATTTGTTTTCATTTATTACAATAATGCAACATCAACATTTTTATTCATTATAAGATTATTATAACAATATGGACAACATGACATTACCAAATATTTTTCTACTAACCATTATAGTGAATAAAAAATATTAGTAAATCTGTCATATTTATGTTAATAAAGGGTATAATATTGTCAGAATGTAAAATTACTCAAAAAATATATTTATTCAGTTTTAGGGTAAGGTTATTTTTGTCTTACCCGAAAAGTGATTTTTGGGTAAGGCCAAAATTTGCCTTACCTTAAAATGAATTTAAGGTAAGGCAAATTTTTGCCTTATCCGAAATTCACTTTTCAGGGAAAAAACCCATAAGCCAAAATCGCACAACACATTTACATCCTCAAATGCTCTAGATTTTTACATTCATACAACAAATCAGTCAACGTAATTTAAACTTAAATTAATACTTATTACAATTTAATCAACATTGAATTATAAATTCATATTTGAGAAATTTTTCTTTAATTAATTAACACATAAAATATATGCCTATATAATAAAAAAAATCACTTAGTATAGGTGACTAAGACTTTTCCGACAAAACTACACTACCGTCATATCCATCATTAGCAAGATAAATGACTTTGAAGAGATGAACAAATTTGATAGAGGAGAGTCTAAGTTTTAAAAAGTTTCAAAATTTAGAATAATAAGAAAAAGTTAAAAAAAATAGACTTTTGTAAAAAAATTTAAGTAGACTATTAAAGACAATTTAGTCTGAAAAATATATTTTGAATTAGATTAATAAAATTTTTTTATAAAAAATTATTTACGTAAACTCAACAAAAATTAGGAATATTTTAAAATTTTTTCATAATAATAATAATAATAATAATAATAATAATAATAATAATAATAATAATAATAGGACAATAAAAAAAAGCAAATGTTTTTCTTTTTTAACTGAAACTGGGTGCCACCGGCCTCAGCTTTAATCAAATCTACGGTCTTTTACCTTAAAGGCAAAAAAAAAGAAAAAGAAAAAAAAGGAAAATGAAATTCTTTTATCTTCTTCTTTTGGAGAGTATGAGTCTGACTGGTCACTCGTGTGACAAAACCAAATCCAAGATATGAATATGATAATGATTAGACAAGACTAATTGCTAATAAAAGAAATCGAATAAAGCATATTATTATTCTGCATTTGTCGTCCTCCTAATGGAGCCTCTCATTAAATAACGTGAGAGAGACTCTACACGTGCGAATATTGCTCACTAAGTTAAAATCATTTAATGTTTAAACAAATAAATAAAATACAACATAAAAACAGTTAACTAACCAGATAACTATGACTTACAGCCTGTAGTACTTAGATTTTGTTCCCAAAAAGAAACATTAATTAATATTACTAGTAATAGACATATATACTAGAAAAGATGTTGGGTTATGAACCTAAAAAGCCGGGAAGGGAGGGGAGCGAGAAAAAAGGCTGGTCAGTCTCCTGTGAATGTGAACACTCATTTTCTGCCATCCTCTTTGCTTGTCTTTTTGTTTGGACCAAATCCATTTTTCCTCCTCTCACCACGCTCCTTTTGCTTCCCTCCATTTTTGGAAAATATAGAAAAAAAAAAACTTCAAATATAAGGCTAGGGCTAGAGCTTAAGCTTAAACAATGTCCTCTCATCACTTCAATCCTCTATATTTTAAGAAATATCTCACTCACCACTCACTACCTCCTGTATTGACGGAGAACTTTTAACGTCCCCTTTTCATTAATATCCTTTACTACTATTATTATTTTATTATTTTATTCTATTTCTTTCTCTGCTTTTTCCTATCTACCTGCTTTCCCTTGTTCCATGGATCCTCGTGCTTCATTTTCTCAATAGCTATCTTAAGTTTTAGGAAGGAGTCCTCAGAAATTCAAAATTTTCTATGTTTCCTTTCCTTCAAGTTTTTATATATATATATATTTGTATACTCGGGGACTCTTAGCTGTTAATCACTTTCTTCCCGGTATGCTCTTTTATATTTCTTTCTTTCCGGTATGCTCTTTTCTATTTCTTTCTTTCATTTTATCTCTTAAAAAAATTACTATTCTAAGTACACCGCATATTCTTGCATGTTTCCTGCAGATCAGGTGCTCAACGGTTGTTTTCGATTCTCCATTTATCAAAGAGTAATAAACAAAAACAAAGAACCTGAAGAATAAGAAAGGTTCTGCAAAGTTCATTTCTTTCTGTAAAGGTGGAAACCTTTTTTTTGGAAGAAAACCACCGTGTTTGTTGCAAAGAGGTAAGTGCTTTCATTTTTCACTGCGGTTTTGAATTTATTTTAGGGTGGATATTTTTCCTCTTGGCTTGTGCTTTCTGGCCTAGCTTCTACCTAATTTTCCTCCTAATGTTATGTTTTGACGGAGCTATTGCAATATTTTTCGGGTGACCAAGCCCAATCTTTGAATTTAGTTTGACAGTGAACCCTCATTTTCACTCTCTCTGTCTCTGCTCTGTTTCCTCTGTTCGGGGGATATTTAAAACGTTAAATAATATTTTTTAAAAAAGGGGGATAAATTGAATAGCCATGTGTTACTATGTGACTCAAACGTTTTGTTGGAGATTTGCATATCTAGTTTTGTGTCAGCGCTACCATGCTTTTTGTAGATTTCATGATTCATGATATTAAATTCATGGTTTCACTAATAAACATGGGGACTCATAGATTTCTACTTTTGGATTTGGAATACCACTGTCAACCTGTTATTATTGTAATTTTACTTGAATACGAGAAAGAGAATGCGTACGTAAATCGAATTCCTTGGACATAATCTGGTTGACAACTTCCCTATTCCAGCCATTTTGGTCAGCATCTGCTTCCTCTGTTTGAAATCTGATAATAATCTTATTTATTGTGTTGGAATGATTGCAGGACTTAAGAATGGCCAAGGAGTACAGCGGATCACCGAAGCCTCATCAGCTAGAAACAAAGAGAAGGCGTCTAAATTGGATCTTTGGTGTTAGTGCCCTCTGCATATTATTTTATGTTTTGGGAGCTTGGCAGACAACTACTACTCCACTCTCTGATGTCTATGCTAGAGTCAGTTGTAATATCAATTCCCCACTCAATCCATCAACATTGCCGTCTTCATCATCAGTTGCTGTCCTAGACTTTGATAGCCATCATCAAATTGAAATCAACGATTCTACTTCAGTGATAAAGTTTCCATCTTGTGATATGTCAATGAGTGAATACACTCCTTGCCAAGATCCATTGAGGGGGAGGAAATTTGATAGAGACAAGTTGAAATACCGGGAAAGGCATTGCCCGAAGCAAGAAGAACTCCTGCATTGTCTGATACCTGCACCGCCAAAATATAAAACCCCATTCAAATGGCCTCAGAGCCGAGACTATGCCTGGTATGACAATATTCCCCATAAAGAACTCAGCATAGAGAAAGCTGTTCAGAATTGGATTCAAGTTGAAGGTGAACGCTTCAGATTCCCTGGTGGAGGTACCATGTTTCCCAATGGGGCTGATGCTTATATTGATAATATTAACGAGCTCATTCCACTTACTAGTGGAACTATCAGAACTGCAATTGATACAGGCTGTGGGGTAAGTAAAATTTGCATTAGTGAATGTTTCAATTTCAGCATTAATTTCAGAGGCTGGTACTGACATTCTTTATGTCGTTACTGTTTAAGGTTGCAAGTTGGGGTGCATATCTTCTTAAGAGGGATGTACTTACAATGTCATTTGCACCGAGGGATACACATGAAGCCCAAGTACAATTTGCACTTGAACGTGGAGTTCCCGCTATGATTGGCATTTTGGCTTCTAAGCGGCTTCCTTACCCAGCTAGAGCTTTTGATATGGCCCACTGTTCTCGTTGCTTAATACCTTGGCCGAAATATGGTAAGTTGATCATATGCTTTATTATGGTCTGCAATGAGATGTAACAACATAGAGATATAGATTAACACAGATCTTGTCTTTAGTAGCTAGATATTGCAAACCGCAAAACCAAAACATGATTCATCCCATGCGCCCATTCAATTATCTAAAATGTAATTTTAATTGTTACAGATGGTATGTATCTAATCGAAGTGGACAGAGTTTTGAGGCCTGGTGGCTATTGGATTCTCTCGGGTCCTCCTATCCACTGGAAAAAATACTGGAGAGGCTGGGAGAGAACCAAAGAAGATTTGAAACAAGAACAAGATGCTATAGAAGATGTTGCCAAGCGGCTCTGCTGGAAGAAAGTGATTGAAAAGAATGATCTAGCGATTTGGCAGAAACCCATCAACCATATTGAGTGCAACAAAAGTAGAGAGGTTTATAAAACCCCGGAGATATGCAAGCCAAGCAATCCAGATACTGCTTGGTACTTTCTTAGCATTTCTATTTTATTCTGCCATCATCAACAAAAACCTTTAGTTGTTAACTGCTTTTACCTTTTACGTTTTTATATTCTAAACAGGTACAAAGATATGGAAACTTGCATAACACCACTCCCAGGAGTAAGCAGCTCAGATGAAGTTGCTGGTGGTGCATTAGAAAAATGGCCCGAGCGAGCATTTGCTCTCCCTCCCAGAATTACTAGTGGTTCATTATCAGGCGTCACTCAGGAACAGTTCCATGAGGATAATGAACAATGGAAGGATAAGGTGACAAATTACAAAAGGGTTATTGGTCTCTTACCCAAAGGAAGATACAGGAATATAATGGACATGAATGCTAATCTTGGGGGATTTGCTGCAGCGATGTCAAAATATCCAGTGTGGGTCATGAATGTGGTTCCAGTCCATTCAAATCAAGACACTCTAGGTGTAATATATGAAAGAGGTTTCATCGGAACATATCACGATTGGTGTGAGGCATTTTCGACATATCCAAGAACATATGATCTTATACATGCTGATAATGTGTTCAGTCTATACCAGAACAGGTAAAACTTGGGAAACAGAAATCAATCAATTGCTTTGATCTTGTGATATTCATTGTAGCTGACTGTGTGTAATTTGTTCATTGAAGGTGTGATATTACCTACATTCTGTTGGAGATGGATAGAATTCTGAGACCGGAAGGGACAGTTATTTTTAGGGATACAGTAGAAGTGCTTGTGAAGATTAAGAGTATAACAGACGGAATGAAATGGAACAGCCAGATTACGGACCACGAGAGTGGACCCTTTAATCCAGAGAAAATTCTTTTTTCTGTGAAAAATTATTGGACCGGTGAACCCGGTGAATCTAAAAAAAGACAACACTAGTCTGTACAGACTTGTAGTTTCTTTTACGTTTCCTTTTTGGTATTGTTTTTGTTCTCTTCTCCTTTCCCTTTCTGCTTGCAGCTTTTTTTTTTAGGCGGTGACACATTGCTCTTTGAGTACTTTTCCTTTGAAATCTGAAAACTGAAAACAAGGGGAAATGCTTGTGGTTTGCATTAATTTTGTGCCGTGCATTTTGTATGAGAATTCAGAATTCAAGTGTTAAGAGAAGATTAAAGGAAGCTGAAGATGGAGGTTGAGCTGAGATGTGGAAGATGCATATTGTACTTGATATGGCATTAATTTTTTTTTTATTTGTTCTTTTTTTGATGATGGATTTTTAATTAGCATGTAACTTCTATGTAAAATATCGCACCATTCACTATTCGTTTGCATATACATGATTCTAATTTCTTAAAGCTACCTTGTAGATTTAGTTTTATGCAAAAACAGAGCTGTCTCTCTCTTCTCTCTTTCTCTATCCATTTTATGCACTAAGTGACCAAAAGTAAACCATAACCTTCTAATAATGTAATTAGAGAAATTTCAGGTCACCCACTTTCAAAAGAGAGCCAACTACTCATCCATTTCGTCATTTTCTATTACCTAAAATATTTCAGTCTTAACTATATTTAGCAATGGAGGAACACTACATACCAACTTATTACTCATTGTTGCATTGCATGCAACACATGTACTGTACTAATCTGATATCATATCATCTTCCTTTTGTATATCAAGCGGAGCAGAGTAGCAATAAATACATACATATATATATATACAAGGTTAATGAAAAAAAATAACATATGTTTCCTTTTATTTGTTAAGTTTTGGCATTATACAATATTTTCATTAATTAATTTCCATTGTTCAGCTGGGCTTGGGTAGCAATATCTGACTTCACAATATTTAATTTACCTTGCCCAATCGTTTCTTTACCAACCAACTTTGTGTGTGTGTGTCTATATATATATATATATATATATATACATATATGTATTGCTGTATGTAGTGAAGACTATATTAGATTATTCTATTGCTTATACTCATGCAGGAGTGGGTGGTTGTGTTTGACTTCTTAAACTGCCTCTGAAACTCTTCAAAGGTTTTTTCTCAAGGCATATGCTATGTGCTATCCAAATCTTATACATAAATAAATAAATGGGGTTTTAACAGATACCTCCCTTGAGGATTTGGATTCTAACACCTGAAGAGAAACTTTAAAGACATACACACATACCTCCCCTCAAGACATCCATTGTCGTTAATTATCATTTAAAAGACAAATTTGTCCCTTTAATTTTAAAATTCTGATTTACTGAGTAAGATTAAGAAACAAATATTCACATGTGCAGAATGGATCATACCTTGTGACTAGAAAATTGGCATACGATAATAAGCACCAAACTGTTATAGCCATTGGTCCAAACAGTTATATCACCTGTAATGTCTATATAGTTCTTATATTAAATGGTTAGAGAGTTAACTAATATCTTTTAAAAATGTATTCTAATTGTGACACCTTAAGCAAATTTCATATCGGCAAAACATGGGAGAGATACTAGGTATATAAGATAGTAAACTCTAAGCCCCAAAAGATGCTTTTTGGATTGCAAAGCCCGAAAGTAAAATCGTGACAG
The DNA here is from genome assembly GCA_028052125.1 of Melia azedarach. Taxonomy (NCBI): domain Eukaryota; kingdom Viridiplantae; phylum Streptophyta; class Magnoliopsida; order Sapindales; family Meliaceae; genus Melia; species Melia azedarach. The sequence continues at coordinate 53,719 of CM051401.1, read as the reverse complement.
ACTGTGCCAAAAGCGGACAATATCTCTGGTATACTGGGCTATTACAATTGGTATTAAAGTCACTTCGCGTGTCCTCTTAAGCGATGGTGAGGCAAACCTCAGCGAGGACGCCAAGTCCCTAAGGAGGGGTGTATGTGACATCCTAGACAAATCCCACGTCAGCAAAGTATCGGAGAAATGCTGGGTATATAAGATAGTAAGTTCCAACCCCCAATAGACGCATTTTAGGTTGAAAAGTCTGAAAACAAAACCGTGACGGGCTGTGTGCCCAAAGCAGACAATATCTCTAATGGGTTGGGCTGGGCAATTGTCTTTGTTGCAAGAGAATTTCAGTGCTAACAATTTAAGTTCTTCGAAATTCAATATTTCATTGATGATTTATTGCTACTGCCACTATTCAAGTTCAAGAAGACATTCTTAAGCCACTCTTCATATCTAAGAAAACAAAGATAGTGCTTTACCTCTTTATTTCAGTCAAATTTAAGGTTTTTGGTGAGTTTTTTTCTATTTCAGTGTGGTTTCAGGGACATGATTTCCTAGATAATTTTTTATTTATGCAATTTTTTAACTGAATTGGTCATGCAAGAATTTTGCAGTAATTCAAAAGAGATTAATTTTCTTGTGAATGAGAAACTTCAAACCATATCATTTTCTATTTTCTATAATCTACATTGTCTAAATATAGTTTTAGATATATTTTCCTGTGGAAACACAGAGCATGATGACTTACTACAATTTACAGGTAAAATATAGTAAAACATTTTTGTAGTCTTCTTATGGGAAGGATTTTGATCAGCTGATAGACATATACGTCAAAAAGAGAAAAACTGGTGAAAAGAAAAAAACTAACATCTTGCCAGATTCTGATGATCAATCTGATACTTCTACTTGCAATAACATATTTGGGGACACAATTTCTCCAAAGTATAATTATAAGGATGGTGAGATGGATGCAAATGGTGATGAAGTACATTCATAGACTGTGGATGATTGAGATGGTACCATTCTTGTCATATATTTTATCTTCTAACTGTAATTCATTGCCTTTTAGCTATAAACATCTATCAACATTGGGAACTTTGTTTAATATCTCCACTTCAGTTCTTTTTATTTTATATTCTAATCACGTCTTTCTATGCAGTTGCATATGGTAAATTTTCTGGGCATTCTCCTCTTCAAGCTTAGGATGTATGCCCTTCATTTGAGAGGACTAGTCCACGTAATAAACTAGAAGAAATAAAAAGAATTTTAGATGAAATGACCTAAGTTTCTGATATTGCATGCGTTCTTTGAGTTCAGAGACTTAGAAACGAAGATAAGATAGCTCCCCTGCAAATGCTCTAACTTACAACGTCAAAGCAATCATTCTTTTTTATTTTGTTTGTTTGTTTTTTATAATGCCCCTTGCACTAACAGAAGTTGGATGGCAATGAATATCTTTAAGGGAGATATGTGTGTATTTTTTTTAAAATTTGTCTCTAGATGTTAGAATTTGAAATCTCAAAAAAGGTATATGTTAAAATTTTGTAAATAAATAAATTTAAATATTTATAAAACAAAACTTTTATTAAGCCATTTCGGACTTTTGACCCTGAAAGTTCAAGTGGGGATGATTTTTTCTTTTTCTATTACATTTATAAGCCAGGGAAATGAGAAAAAAGGGAAAATATATGATTTTTAAGTAAAAATAGAAAATTGTAAAACGTGTGGAACAGAGTCTTCAACTATACTCGCACTCGACTCCACACATAAAATAGCGCAATCTTGAATGAATGAGTTATGTTCCCGAAAAGACAACGAAAGCACACGCACACACCTATATACATAATAAACCCTCAAACGTACCTTTTGCGGAAAATTTTGGGGAAAGGGTCATAACCCACCCCATTACAAAATAATAATGCTCCTGCTAAGAATCGAACACGGAACCCTTGCATAAAATGTCATTCTAACCAATCCACCCAACACATGATTTTGATATATTTTCTCAATTAATAAAGAAATACATTTCAAACATAATTTAATAATCATTAAAATTTTATAAAATAACTTTAAATTAAAATCATTGTCAAATAATAATAATAGTAAAATTATTCTTAAATAATTATTAAAAAATAAATTTAAATTATTGTAAAATAAATTTATTCTTAACTTTTTATTAACACTAATAATTTTAAATAATTGTTAAGTAAGATAATTATTTTATTTAAAGAAATAAATATAGATAATGACAATAGTTATTATTCTCAAATAATTATTAAGAGAAATAAATTTAAATTATTATTAAAATAAAATTTCTCTACAATTATTATTAGCACTAATAATTTTATAATTCTTAAAGAAAATAAATTTAAATTATTATAAATAAAATTATTTTAAAATTATTATTAGCATTAATAATTTTAAAAAATTATTCTTAAATAATTGTTAAGTAAAATAAATTATTTTATTTAAAGAAACAAATATAAATAACAATAATAGGTTTAAAATCTTATAATCTAAAAATAAAAATAATTTTAATTTCAAGTTATTTTATAAAATTAACTTATTTTTGTATTATAAAGTTTTTATGATAACAAAATAATTTTAATTATTGAAGAAATTTATTACATATGATTTGTGAATGAATTAGTAGTTAACAATGGAAAATAGTATCAAAATTGTGTGTTGGGCGGGTTAGTTAGAAAGATGATTAATTTCTTCGGTTGTTACGGGTTCGATTCTCTGGGGAGGCATTATTATTTTGTAATTGCTCAGGGGTATTTTGGTTAAATTATTATTTTTTAACGAACAAAAAACGCTGTAGGGGTGGTTTGTGACCCTTTCCCCAAAACTTTCAGCAAATTGGGATTTTCACAAACCTTAGGGGAGGTATGTGGACTTTCAACTTAAATAAAAATATAATTTACCATTCATACTCATAACATAGACCTATTTAATTTTATTCTACTTAAATTATAAAATTTTTGTTATATACTTAAACAGTTGGCAACGTTTAACAATATTAGAGTTTTATTAGTTAAAATGATTAAAATATTTTTGTTTATTATTTTAATAAAAGTTAGGGATCTAACTGTTAATATCCATTTATTAATATATATGTGTATATATTTATACATTTGTGTGTGTATATATATATATATATATTGCGTAATTTTGTCGAAAAAACAAAAGAAAAAAAGAATTTCATTTAAATCGATTTTAAAATCATACAGACTATACACTAGAGAGAGATCTGCACTCTACTCTCTCTAGAATTTGCGTGCGTGATCTTTCTTTCTTGTATTTGTATTTCAGGTAAACCACCATTTTGGATTGGTTGTTCAATCACCCAAAAAATCGAATCGGCGGATGGAATCGATGGACGAATCTAGTAAGAAGGTTGAAGAAGAAGTAGAAAGAGTTGTCGAACAGGCAAAAGAGTTGCAGGATTCTGCTTCTTCCTTGATTAATAGAACATCAAGCGAAGAGCAATCTCTAAGGCAGCGTGCTCTTTCCTTGGACTCTAACATTCGTCGCTTGCGTTCTTTGCTTCGTTCCAACAATCTTTTCGATTCTAAGTTGGTCGACAAGGTTCTAATTTCTTTTTTGTAATTTTGTTTAATTTTTACACTTTTAACTTATCTTAATTTCCTTATTTCTTTTGTTGTTTTTGATTTTTCTCTTTCACTATTTTATTCTCTGAAACAAAACCAGCTGGAAGAAGATTTGCAAAGGGCTAAATGTTTGATATGTGATGGCGACGCCTCCGCTTTCCTTCCTAGCAAAGCTCAGGGTATGATTTATATATGATTTTCACTTCAATTCCATTTTTCTTTTCAGTTACTGCAAATTCATTAACTCGTATGATCTTTTTGTTCTGCAGGTAGTTTTGTGAAAATGTTTATTGGACCAATTAATGTGCGCGCGTCTCGCAAAGATGTTCAGTTGAAAGTTAAAGAGGAGTATAATAGTTACAGAGTATGTAGTATTCTCTTTTTCTTTTCAATTTTATTCAATCTTTATATTTTTGCTTACTATTGTTATCGTTATCGGTCTATGGAGCAGGATAGGACTGCCCTTTTATTCCTTCTGTTTCCATCAACACTACTGATGTTGAGGTCTTGGATCTGGGATGGATGTTTGCCCGCTTTTCCAGTTCAGCTCTACCAGGTAGTTGTCAATTTCATTTTCTTGATTTCCCTTTTCTTCATGCATGTTTTATTTCCTTACATTAGACATATGCATATGATTGTCTATAGGCATGGCTGTTGCTCCTCTATACTGGTTTGGCTTTGCGAGAGAACATATTGAGACTCAATGGAAGTGATATTCGCCCTTGGTATTTCCTGACACTCCTTTGTTTTCTTTGTTTTTTTGTTTTTTGGGCATTATATTCTGGATAAAGCATTTATTCTCATTCTGGCACAACTTCCAGGAACATCGTGTTTGTCATGCATGGTCATCATAGGGTTATAATTTTGAAAAAAAATTTAGTACGTTGTAATGTCAAGAAATTATTTTTTATGGCAATTTTTTGGCTAAGCTCAAAAAATCACTTGGTAAATTATATGATGTTGAGATTTGCAAAGGTGTAATGCATAAGAAAGCTGATATGAAATTTCCAAAAAGAAGAACAACTTTGTGGAATGAGTTTTGTGAGGCTTTGAACATTAAACTAATGCTGCGAAGAAGGATGCCAATATGACTTACTGATCAAAACCTTGGTTGTGATTGGGGAAGATTTTATTTCTTCGACATTTATTTTAATAATTGTCCATGTTTCATTAGTCATGATGTGTTGTGTGATCTGAGGGTTACTTTTATATATAGCACCTTTATGCTTTTTACACACTTTGTGATATCTATCTTAAGTTGAGTGTAAATTGTCTTGATAGTTAAAGCTAAGGCATTTCAAGTATTAGCATTCAACAGAAAGGGTTTATGTGTTAGACATGGATTAATTGCAGGCATAATGATGTCCATAAGATTAAGGAAGAAGATAATTATGCTATTTTAGTGGTTCGTTTAAGTTTCGAGCTTGCCATGTGGATCAAATGACTGAAAAATCCATGCGAAGGGATGCAAATTGTCAGATAGATCTTATAAAATGTGCATGATAGCATTAAGTGAGCCATTAGCATTACCTTGGTTCAGTTAAATGAAAATCATCATGGTGAAGGTGGTTGTCACTTGGTCAGGGAAAAGCATAAACATGGAAATTTTGTAACTCTTTTTTTTTTAACAGAACTGACGAACAACTTGCTAAGGCACTGCATAATGTTAATTTATGTCACTGTCTTTGTCTAAATTTAGGGCGTGGTTTACTTTATTCATTGAGATTTATGGTAGTTAATGTTTATGACTGATAGGAATGAACAGGAATCATCATTCTCAGCCCATACCAAATTTGTCTTCGCTCTTTTTCCTGTTTCTTCTTGGCATTCAATGATATCAAATGAAAAGAGATGACTGGAAATTCCACTCATGCCTGTATTTATATGGTGTCAGTGTCGTGCTGTGCAGAGCTGTTAGAGTGACTTAGATGCAAGAATATACTGATTCACTTCATAGGGGCTACTTTATTGATGGGAAGCTATCTCCTATAATGTCAAATTGGAAGTTCTTGAAGCTTCAATTTACTACCAGCAGGGTCAAGTGTTTTAATTATTGGACTCTTTGCAGTTCCTAATCTAAAGAATGCTGTTCTGGGGTTTTTTTCTATATTTTGGTTAAAGAAGATCAGTGGGGAGCACCAGCCACCTCAGGATTGCTTGTGCAATTGGTTAGAGTTATGGTCTCATTACAGACCCAGCCAACATTATGGATATAACTGATTTCTTGTGTTTTCCTTTTGGGCTCAGTTGATACAGTATTAGTTAGGGATGTTAAGAATCATAAACACTTTTTTTGCTTATTTAATTTAACGACAATTCTTGGTGGACTAAATGGATCTTTTAGAAGTAATTATTAATATACTAGTTACACTACCTTCTACCTCCATTTCCTCTTCCAGTATTCTTCATCATAATTTGAAGTTCTACTCTGGAACCTTCTAATTTCTACACCATTGGTTGGTTGCTATTATATTTGGTTTAGTTTATTTTATCTTATTAATTCAATAAGAGCAGATTTCCATCCACTGTTTCTTGTCTGTTCTCATTCCTTAGAATAAAGTGCATCTACCCATTTCTGAGTTTTTGAACACAAGTGAAGCAGATAAGGAAAGAAAGTGGGTCAATTTGTATGCTTTTAACCTATTTGTGTGTTTCTGTGTTTCCCTCCTGTTCTTATGTCTACTAATTAATGATGAATAATTGACAACAATATTACACTTTTGTCAAAATGCACTAGTTTGGAATATAGTTTTCTTAGTTTGTTAGTATCATCCCAATATAGCAGACACGGCATTTCAGCAAGGATAGTGAATATGTTTTGCAGGTGGATTTACCATCACTATTGTGCTATGATTATGGCCCTTGTTAGTCTGACATGGGAGATTAAAGGGCAGCCAAATTGTGCACAAAAGCAGGTTATTCTTGGGCCACTATATGCTAGTTATATTTTTAGTATATTTAACTGAAAATTTGGGCACTATTGTGTAGAGAGGTGTACAACTTTTCCTTCAATGGGCTATGATGCAAGGAGTTGCAATGCTTCTGCAAAACAGATATCAACGTCAAAGACTCTATACTCGTATTGCACTGGGAAAGGTATCATGCCAAAATTATTTTCTTTTATGTTGGCTTTATTACCTTGTTTATGCAATCTTGTGCCGTAGTCTTGGTTTACCTCTGTTTTTAACATCCTGGATATACTGCTTCATTGCCATAAATATCTTAAAAAATCACATTTGTTATAATCTTAATTTCTTGCTGCTCACAGGCCAAGAGAATGGATGTTGTCTGGGGAGAAACGGCTGGTGTAGATGGGCAATTGTGGCTCTTGTGCCCTATACTTTTCATATTGCAGGTGAATCAAGCTAATTGACCATTTCAGTTGACATAAAACTTTACAGATGTAACAATGGTGTAACAAGTTTTATTTACTAAAGAATATTGTTAGTAATTTTTGTACTGATGGCTTGTTTGCAACCACAAAATTTTCACATTTCTACCCTGTAGCCTGGTTATTAAGTGGGCGAATAACAGCCCACAGCTGTAGATCACAAAAAAGTAAGGTATCACAAGACAAGCTATTTAAAATTTCTATATGGTTTGTGAGTGGAAGAAGCAAATTCATAGACTTGGCTGTTTCCTTCTTCTAGAAACTTACCGCAGAAACAGCTATCTTTGGCAAATTCTAACTTTTTTCCCAGCTGAGGATGGTGTCAGTATTGTGCTTTATTGGGACAAGTGTAAATAGCAACTTTGTCTTCTAAATTGAAGCTAATAGCCACTTTCCCTTTCCTTGAATTTCAACCTAAGCCATCTATATAGTGGTGGTAGTTTCAGGCTAGGAGCATAGGGTTATTTGACCTTTTTTTTTGTGTCATGGTGCTTTGCTTTCCATTTTATCCTGAAACATCCTTTTTTCTTAATTTCTATTTAATCAATAATTTGACAAATGTGGTTAACATCTGGGTTTGACTTCTTTGATTATCAGTTATCTGACTTTGGACTTATTATATTGTTTATATCTCTGAATTTGATTTTAGGGTTTCGAAGCATATGTTGGACTATTGTTGCTTAGAACTGCATTTGATGGGGTTGTATCTGAGTGGCAGGTAGGACACGTGATTTTTTTTTCTTTCTTTTGTTAACTTTGCTGTCTCCTATTCTGTGGAGCATCTTACCCTTGATAATCGGTTTCTCTAAATAAATGGATGGAAATAATGTAAATTAAAAGCAAAACATGTTCATTGCTGCATTTATATACAATATTGCAATGTTGGTGACAGAAACTGTTTCGGCAGGTGATTTTTTGCGGGATCCTTTTGGTTTTGATGGCAGTTGGGAACTTCATAAATACGGTACAGACACTCATGGCTAAGTTAAGGTTTAAAGCAAAAATGAAAAAAAGTAAGACCAAGCCAGAGTTGTAGGGCTTTCCTAATTCTAGGTTAAATCTTATCACCTGAAGTCTGTAGTATCTCATTTTTGGAATGGATCTTAAACTTGTTTTACTGAAGCTGCGGCAATGGAAAAGTCTTCATAAGTTTTTCTTGTTCTTTTTTTTTCTTATTTTAACAGGCTTTTTGCCCATTTATATACAGTTTTGTGTTGTGTCACAGCATGAAGTGAACTCAAGCATAAAACATTGAATCAATATCATATGTACTCTGGTGTTACTTCTCCACAAATTAGCTTATTGTCTCACAGGGAGCCTTTTCACTGTTTAATGTTGTGCCAAAAAAAAAAATGAATTGCTAGTTATCTGCTGCTAAGCCTAGATGACTATTCAGCTGCATTTCTCTGAACCTCTATGATCTTTTCATTGAAAAAGAAAGAAGAAAAAGAAATGGTAGTGTGAGTTCTACATCCAAGGCTTTCTTGGTGTAGGTTGAATTCAATATTGATAACCGTACGAGGACACACAAGGTGGCAAAATACCTAAAAGGGGAAGCCGGGGTAGTGTCATTAGACTTTCGTCGCTTTAGCAGTTGGCATTTTGGGTTTAGATTGCTGCTAAATATCGGGGCTTCTGCTAAGCGTTGGTTTTACAGTACCGTACTGTTACTGATTAATCTTACTTATGTGATTAGAGGCCACATGGCATGCATTATGATTTACAGCAACAGCCAGCTCTGCCTTGTTAATCATTGCAAAAAAAGATCGTCTGTTGGTGTTGGACGTCCAACTGTGTAACTTCGTTGCATGGTTGTACTTCATGCACAAGAATCTTTTTACGGACAATTTTATCTTTGGGTTATTTTCGATAGTAACTCACATTTATTAATATATATTAAATATAAATTAAATTTTGTAAAATTTATCATTTTACTCTTAAATAATAATAAAATGATTATTTTATTTTTATTGTAATTAAAAATAAAAAATTAATAATAACTAATTTTTAACATTTTAATTTACATCATATTGTTATATTTGTTATCATTCATTGGAATTTTTGAAGATATAATTAATTTTTTATTTAAAACAGTAAAAAATCTTAATTGTATTATAATAAAAAGTTCTAAATCATTAAAAATATGAATTAAATTCATGACATATGATTTTTATTTATACTTTTTAAAATTGAATAATAGCAAAAATTGTTAAAAAATTTCTTGAATGGGCTATTGTGGTTTTTATTGGTAGATTTTTTTATATAATTTAAAAAAAAATTGTGTTAAAAAAATATTAAAATTAATTAAAATATATCTTAATTTATTATTTTATTAAAATTTAGGGATTAAAAATGTTATTATTTTATTTTATTTTTAATTAAGATAAAGATAAAATAATTATTTTATCGTTATTTGAAGGTAAAATGATGACTTTTACAAAAATTAATTTATTTATGGTATAAGTTAATAAATACGAGCATACCAGCGAAAATAACTTTTTATCATTAGATGTTTTAAAAAAAATTGAAGTATACCCCTCAAACTATGATGAAATGACAGAAATTTCTCAAATTTTCGGAAACAATAGATACTCTCCCGACATTTCGATAAATAACAAATACCTTCTTAGGGTTAGTTTGCCGTTAGCTTTGAAGGGTCAATTTAGTAAAATAACTCATAATTGAGAAATCTAACTCTAATTTGATTTGCACCTACCCACCCACCCAACCACTCATAATTCTCTCTCTATATATCTTCTTTTTTTGACTTACAAAAAATTTCATTTGCTCAATCTTAAAGTTTCTCATGTTTTGAATTTAACACTTTGTGGAGTTTAGGAAAGGTAGAACTAGTATTTTTGAAATTTAGGGGATTTTAAGGTTTTTATTTTCAAGTTCTAATTTTTTTAGTTGGTTTTTGACAAGTGGTGGTGAAGAGAGAGGAGATGAAGATTTATGTTTTTATAGCAAAGTGACCGAATTGTCCCTTGAAAACTAACAACAAAGTGACGGCAAATTAACTTCATAGGATTATCTATCATTTATTGAAACATTAGTGGGGTATCTGTCTGTCATTTCTAAAACATCAAGAGTGTATTTGTTATTTCGTCATAATTTAAGGGAGTATTCATAAATTTTCTTTTTTTAATTCAATTTTTCTACTCCTGTACACAATATTGACATTATTGATGTAGTTTCTTTTCAAATAAGTGAGGTTGACAGATGAGTAGGTTTATTGGTTAGACTAGCATGTAACAAGAAGTAAATTTAGATTTTAGAGATTTCAGAAAAATGAAATAAGGTGATGGTGAGGGAAGCACTCTCTTGATCTTTTGACAAAGCATCAAGGATGAGGAACAAACTTCCCCCTCCATCACATGCGACTTGCATAATTTTGTCCGTTACAAATTAAGAATAAGATGCTACATATTTAAACAGCAAAAGGAAAAAAGAAGAAAAAAAAAAAACTTTAAGATGCCATTATTGAATGCAGCATATCTGAATATTTCTTTTATATATTATATGATTATTATTTGATCCGGTGTTTAAAGCGTTTCTCGACCCGAACCTAAGCTAATAAACAAAAAACAAAAAAATAAAATGAATTATAATCAGAGAAAGAGATGGGTAGATGCATGTACTCTTCATTAATAATTTATTACAAGGTTTTGGTTTGTGACTAAAATGATTGGTACAGATGAATAAAAGTACAGGCTGTGGCCGTCCTGAATTATGTGCAAATCCTGTCGCCAACACCAACCAAGCTACTCATCCCCATGTGCTCACCTATCTGTTTACTTTAAATTAAAGATGTATATATATATTAAAAAAATCCCTATATACATAATATTAAACAGATACATACACACAATTATGCACGAATTAATGATAAGAAAAATCATAATTAAAATAAAAAAAGATAGTAATGGAAAAAGGGCGATAAAAGAAGAAAAGGAAAGAAAGAAACAAGTGGAGGAGGGAAGGAGACGCCCGGGTAGTAGAAAAATAAGAAAGCAAGCACATGGGTAGGGTACTTGAGAATTGATCTAAGTGGGAACATAATTGAGATATCGGATAGAAACCCATGTTGCTAGTTGTAAGTGGAATTATGGGATAGCATTTTCTATACACCCGTCCTTGTGCTTCCTACTTGTTAAAATGCTTTTCCATAATTACTTTTGCCCGCTTCTCCTCCTCTTATTTCTATCTCATATTTTCTTTTCTTTTCATTTCTTATGTTTGTAGCTTAATTGTGTTGTGTTACTACATATATATTTATATAATTGTTGAAAAAAATAAAAATCTGGGGCCTTTGCTAGCTCATGGTCATAACTCATACGGGTAATAGAAAAATAGTGATAATGATAAGTCTCCAGGAAGATATAAATCAAAGACAGTTTACTCTGTTTATAACTGGAGCCTTCTATAGGTCAATCTCCAGCCGGCATACTCTATAGTTAATACCACTAAAAATGAGAAACGTGTTGATGTTTGTAATTGTGTATAAATAATCCACGTCAAAATCTTCCCCTATATAAAATTATAAATAGAGATGATCCTCCAGTTAAGATGTCAATTCCAATTAATCATTTAAGATTTTTTATTAGTTTTTTTAATGAACATCGAATCACAGGCTGTGTATGTGATGTAAAGTTTCTTCTATCCTCATTCTATTCCCCAGTTTTATATACAATTAATTATTTGTTTGTTTACTAGTTACTAACATTTTCTTAATCAAAACGGAACTATTATAAATATATACCTCGTCACCACCTTACTGTATTTTCTTATTTCGTTTCGAAACTTATTACTCGAAGTTAATTGTGGCAAATGAAACTCCTCAATAGAGAATGATAATAACCACAATTTATAATAAAGTTAAGAATGGAACTGAGAGTCAATTACAACATTTAAAAGGAAAGAAAATGAAAATGTAGAAATTAAACAAATAGATTCTTTCCTTCATTAAATTCAAAAACAAAGCAATTAAGAAATAACACAAAGTTCTATCAAAAGAAATGCTGAAACCTGATCAGCTATGACAATGTATATGCTCTCCATACACCGAGGTTCTTGTTTCTGCTTTCCTCTTTTAATTACGTTCTTTGTTCTCTCCTGTTGCTCTAGCTGCTGCTGCTGGGCAAGCTTATTTTGTCTGCCTTGATTCAATCTCTTCCGTTTTGCCTTTGCAACGGTTCTTTATTCACCATCAAATAAATCAATAAATTGACGGAAAAAATAAAAGTAATACAAGTATTTTCCGTCCCCAAGACTTGCCATCTTAACAAAGCTATACTGATCAAAGAAAAGAAGAATAAGAAGAGGAAAATGATAAAAAGAAAATGAATGGGAAAGAAGATGGAACAAATTAAGAATGTAAGGTTATCAGGCTGGCTTTTGAACTGAAATGTTAGGTGTTTTTGTTGAGCTTCTCAAAGTATAGGTACATATGGTACATACTGGTGATTAAGAACCAATCCATCCCACCAGCAATATCCTTCCGCTGCATCGCAGGATTATTGAACCATGGCTAAAAATGAGGCTGCTCCGTTTCCTCCCCCATTAGACGTATTTGCATTCTGTCTCTGGAACTCTATTTTATAAGGTATCTTCCTCTCTCCTCCTAATTCCTCATCATCATCTTCATCCTCATCATAATCTTCCTCATTGTCCATATTTTCGCTGTCACTGCAGATATTGGATTCCTCAACCTTATCAAAATCATTTCCAACTGACGGTTGTGGCTGTTGATGTTGTTGTTTCATCCCCTGCTGATTCATCAGCTCCTTCACAATGTCTTCTGGCTTCAATATGAAAACAAGAATCAATAGGCATCACAAAAATGTCAATGTGATGAGATTCACGAGCCAATGTTAGTAAATTAAGTGTAACTACATGTATAAAACAATCTCATAAAATTTCTTTAATTTTATCCTTTCTGACAAAGATAAAAAGAATTTTTACCTTGTTTGAAGCTCCTCCATTTCCTTCTCCAAAGAGGCTCCCCGGCAAACCTACATTGCTTGCTTGTGCATCGACACTGCCTGCATTTTTGTTTTCGGATTCAGAAGCTGGTATCAGTTGGGTTGCCGGCGCGATTGTCGAAACATTACTGCTCTCTTGCGGATTTGTTGCTGCCGGGGTAGTATCCAATTTTTGGCTCTCTTGCTGATGTTGTTGGGGTTGTCGCTCTTCTGATATATTAAAGCTACTGGCGCCGGTACTGGAGCCGCCACCACTAGTGCTGCCACCACCAAGTATCTTTTTCCGGTAAAGTGCATCAAGTTCATGAAAGTAAGGGCAGGTTTTGGCATCTTCGGGGCGTTTCTTGTTACTTTCTTTAACCTTCTTGAAGTACTTGTTAATGTTCTCCCATTTCTCCTTGCATCTCTTGGCACTCCTATTGTAGCCCATCCTCTGCATTCCTGCTGATATTTCTTCCCAAAGAGGTCCCTTGGGCCCAGCCTCTAGATACCTAGGTTCAAGTCCACTCCTTAGCTTTATAAGTGCAAGAACTTCTACTTTTGGCCATCTGGAGGAGCTTGGTTCGAAGCTTCCGCCGCTACCAATTTCCTGAGATGGTGGTATCTGTTGTTCTGGTATTGCCATCACTACTTCAGAAGGTATGGATGTGGAAGCGGGTTGATGCCTTACAACTTCAGCACTTTTAACTTGTTGCTGCTGTTGATGTCGATGGTGTGATTGCATCTGTTGCTGGTTTTGTTGATCTCGTCGTTCTTGTTGTAACGACGACGGCGTCACATGATGCTGTGTTGTCGTTGGGAGAGAGACAGCAGGTAATACTACTACAGGCGCCACCTGTGGTGGCGCTGCTGGCGGTGGAGCAGCAGGAATGGTTACAGCAGGAGGCAATTGTATAGTCTGACCAGTAATTTTCTGTAGAAAAGAAATAATGGCAGCATCCCTGGAAGCAGAAATGGCTCGTTCTTGTGCCATGAGCTCGTGCTCACGAGCCAATCTTGCCATCTCTTGCCTCTTCCAAGCTTCTTCTCTTATCATCCTGTCTTGTTCTCTCTTTTCAATAACCTCCAAGAACCTTTGCTGCATGGTTTCCTGTTTTTGCATTACTTGTTTCATTAGACTTTCAAAGAATTCCATCATCCTATGAGTACTACTACTACTAGTAGATGATTGTCTCTTTCGTTTACGGCTGCTGCCAGCTGTGTTTGAAGGCTGTCCTTCAAAGTCCATGTCATCGTCCTCGTCCTCATCATCCTCAGCTTCAGGAGAAGAAGAAGAATTATTAGAAGAAAAGCTAATGCCAATAGGAGTGTTTGTAGTCGTAGTTGTTGCTGTATGGGGCGCTGCTGGTGCAGTAGTAGTAGTAGTAGTAGCAGCAGCAACAGATCCAGGAATGTTGGCAGCGGTTGGTATTGTTGCACTGAGATCGGAAGGAAACAAAGAGGAGGCCGACATACCGAGAGTTGAAGGGGGATGAGAAGAGGGAATTCTAACAGATGAGATTGGCATGGGGATCCCAATTGAGACAGGAGCAACATCCAAAGTGATAGTATTAGAAGAAGTGACAGTTGTCATGGGCATTTGTAAGGAAACTGACACGTTACTAGTGGTGGCAGTGGATGAATGAAGAGCCTCGAGCTGGCTGAAAAATTTGTAACTTTTGCCGTCTTGACGACCCGCTCTACCTTCCTTTGTTCGCTTGTAGTACTTGTGAACGTTCTCAAATTTTTCTTTGCATTTCTTTGCACTCCGTTTGTATCCCAACTCTGCTAGTTTCCTGCAACGTCGGTGGTAGGTATGAGTTAAAAGTATTAATCAAACTCAATCATTCAAATGGATCTTTTTAATTAGTCATCATTTTTTATCATTATTACTATTATTATTATTATTATTATTATTATTGTTATTATTAAAGAGGACAGGAATAGTAGAAAAATGAGAGCCTCCCCGCTCTCATCCTTCGCGCTACTACAATAATTAATCAATAATCTAGTCGTATTATTATATACAATTAATATGAAAACCAACACGGTAGTATTGAGAGAGAGAGAGAAGAAATTTTTTAGGGTAGTCTCTTCACTTTTCCTCCCTTGGAAAATTGAAAGAATTGTTCTCGGGATTTTCAAATTTTCATTGAAATTGGTAAGATTAAAATAAGTATATACTTTTTAAAATAGAAATGAATAGCAAAAAGGAAGTAAGAGGGGATTGGATAGAATTCATGCAGCGGATCTGGGCCACTTGGTAAATTGGGTTGCGAGAAGGAACGAAAGAAGGAGAAGATGCCTTACTCGTGAGTCGTGACGGAAAGAGATAGAAGCCATGTGCGTTTGTGTTTTGTGTGCAGAGTAACACTCAGAAAACAAGATCTTGACGAGAAAGTATTCCATTTACAATTATAATTTACTAATACAACACAGTCGCTCGCAGAATATTTAGTGCATTATTATTATTGTTATTGCTATTATTATTATTTATTTCTTTTTAATTAAAATGAAAATTTTAATTTAATGCAGAAATAATAATAATAATGTTTTTTCCTTTTTTTTTAACATTTAACAATATATTTTCATAGATATATAATATACCTGGAGACGTCTTCCCAAAGAGGGCCTTTAACGGTGGCATCGCGGAAGGCGGCGTCCATGTCAGACCTAATCTTGAGAAGTGCCAACGTTTCTTGACGGGGCCATCTGTTGCCGCTTGCAACACCTCCAGCTCGATCGCCTTCATCTTCATCTCCACCACCAGATAGCCTCATAAATTCATCCAAATTGCTTGTTGTAGACGTCGCAGCTGGTGGCCTGCTGCTTATGGGTGAGGGAGATTCTACTGGCTGCTGCTGCTGCTGGGTTATGTGAGTAGTTGTAGTTGCGGTCGCGGTCGCGGATGTGGTCGCGGTTGCTGCAGGAGTCATTTCACCGTATTGGGATTGGGACCCTCCTCCTCCTTGCTGCATCTTTCTCAATCAATGAATGATATTCCTCCACTTTACTTTTAGCTACCGCTGCACGAGGATGTTGCTTTCACCATCTCTTTCTCTTGCAGCAATGATAACAACGATGATTCAGCTAAATTTATCTCAACTCCCTTTTCTTTCCTTCCTCTCTTGTTAGAGTAGAGAGGAGAAGGTTTAGTTTTGTAATGGGGTGTTGAGAGAGGAATGGGAGAACTAAAGCAATATGACAGATGTGAGAGAAGTTCGGTGAAAAATGGGCTGATGTTTGAAGGAATGATTTAAAAGAGGGAAGAAGGAAGAAGAAGAGGACGGAACAGTAGACAACTGGAAGATTGAAAGCTAGAAAGAGAATTCCTACGAGTTGGTGCTCCCCTTCTGATTTAGATTATTATTCCTTATTATTTTTTAAATCTATTTTTATACGAATTTTGTAAATATAATAAGAAAAAAAATTCATGAAAGAAAATACAAAGACAGCAGTAAAGAAGAAAGAGAAGATAAGCAGAAGGGCATAATCATCATCATCAACTGCGTACTGCACTGCACTGCAAATTGACAGAGTGAAAAAGAAGAAAAAAAAAAGGAGAAAAAGAGAAAGTAACGGTGGATGGGTTGTGGAGAGAGAGAGAGATAAATGGATGGAGATGACGATTATGAGGATGATGATGATTAAGAGAGAGAGAAAGAGAAAGGAGAGAAGTGAAATGATAAAACAAACGAGATGCTGTGTTGTCAGCGGCTCTCACTTTGCTGCTAATAATTGTTAAAACCACTTTTACCAACATTTCTTGTATTAAAATATTTAGAGAAATTGGAGTAATATATGTCTATACATATATATATACACACACACACACATATATATATATAGCTAAAAAATAATAAAATTTTTTATTAAAAAAGAAAAAGAAAATTGAAGGATATATATATATATATATATATATATATATATATATATATATATATGTGAAGGCAGACAAACAACACTCCCCCAGGCTGAATAAAAATCTGGTGCAACCCATTCTTCGTTTTTCAGTCCAATAATGTTGAATAAAATGACCTAACTCTTCCATTGGAAAAGACGTGGCCATATTTCATTGGCTCATGCTTTGACGTTATTTAAATAGATAGATACATCAAATTTGGCCTCCACTCAACAGAGTCTTTCAAAGAACAATAATGATAATATAATAATTTAAACTCCGTTGCAATATTTTAATTTTGATATATTAAAATTTGAGCTGGAACAGACTCACACTCGACATGGGATGGGATGGGATGGGATGGGAACACAGGAATCGGAATATCTACGCTCCAACTTAACCAGGGTTAATAATTAACCTAAGTAAATTAAAACTAAGGTAGGCAAAGAAGTAAGATCTACTTGGGTAACACACGCTGCTCGCACTCTACTTGAAAATTCATGAATGATGAGAATTTTAATCCCACACTCTAGTAATGTTCACGCTCCAATTAACAGAACAGCCAGTGGGCAGTGTCAGTCTGATGACTTTAGTTAAAGGAAGTTGTCGGTCCCATCTGACCATCTTAATAAGTTCCATGTGATTGGGGGCCTTAGGTTTATGTTTTATCATATATAACGGTGCGCGTAATTTAACTGTTTAGGTTAGCATTAGGATTAGGATCTGTCATGATAATTATTGAATTATATATATATATATATATATATATATTAAGAATTAAGTGGATGCGGAATATCATATCATGTAAAAATGCGATTACCAAACAACACAAAAATGGAATAATGGACTAAAAAAGTTACCAACTTAAAAGGAAAATAAATGTGAAAAAGAAAAGAGAGAGGGAGAGCAAAATGGAAAAGTAAAGGAAAGGGGTGGAGGCAGACAGGAACAGATTGGTACAGCTGTAAGGGGCCCCCATAAAATGAGGTGGTAAGAACGTGCGTGGCATTTCTCCCGGATTTGTGAACCCCCCAACTGCCAGGCATCTAACCCATTATGCCCCAAATCGGTGCACATGCCCCTTGCTTCTCTTTCTCATTTTCATCTTCACCCCTCCTCTTCCTCACTAGTTATTACGTCTAATCCTCCTCCCCGCTACTTCATGCTTTCACTCTCTTCTTTGTCAAAAAATATATTGATTATATAAATTATACCTCTTCTTTAAATGTCCAATTTCCAACCTGTGGACTACCAAGAAAAAAACAAACCATTTATTAACACACAGGAGAAAATTCATTTCTAAAATCACAAGAGCTGTTGCCTATTGATACGGAAAGCGATCCCCATTCAATTTTTTTATTAAACTGTTAAGCTGGCCCTTTTTTAACGCCGGGCTCCGATCGAGCACAGGGGGAAAAAAAATAATAAGAAGTCTGAGTCACGCCGGACCGGACCTATTTATTTAGAACCGGGTACAAATTCACCTGGATATCAATTACACTGCCAGCAGTTTCCTAATTATTCATCATATAATCTTTTATCTTAATTTTCAACCCAACTAACTTAGATTTCACCCTGACTCTAATTTACCAGAATAGCGATGATCAAATTTTGATGGCAACAGCTGAAGAAAAATGAGGAACTCAGAGAAAAAGACTGAAATCAAATCCCGTATTAAGATAGTGTAGAGAGAGAGCGAAAAAGACAATTAAAGATAATAAAAGTTTATAAGTTCTAAAACGGACGCCAGAAGATAAAGCACGGATAAATCCCCTGAATCTTGGCTAGGCAATTTTATAACTAGAGTTGGCACATACTAGTGGAGTGGCTGTGTCGAACGTCAATTTACAACAAATGGATATTCTTCTCAGCTCTCACAGTTACACGGTCAAATATACAATTTGCGTTCTGATATATGAATGACTCGGCTTTTCAATCAACACGTGGATTTCTGAACAAATGCATTACCTACACCATCCCCACAAACCTTAGTCTCGGCATGGACTGGGGACCAAGAATTTCTGTATTGTGGGAGGGAGAGTAGTTGCTCGATGATCACCTCCATTACATCTATCACACTCCAGCACTACCTCTACTACAACCACAAGACAAACAATGGCTGGTAAAGAGGTTAACAATTTCTAAGACCTGCTTGTTTCATCACAACTCTCAGCTAATTCCAGAGAGAGGTGAAATGTTTAAGCTGGACCCTATCTTTTTCGTACCCCGGCTAAATATTCATTAACCAACAGATGACGAACGAATGATTAATAGCACACAAACAATTACAGCATCTTTGAAATTTTTTGACTCCATTTTCAGAAAATTAAAAAAAGAAAACAAGGTATAATAATAACTTGTCAGCTATGCACTACCCTCCCCCTCCTTCTCCACCCCCACCAAAAAAAAAAAAAGATTCCCAATAAAATAGTGACAACTCATCCCATTTGGAGGATATAGAACATTGTGAAGATGTAAGCTTGCAATGGTAGTTGCAACTGCATCCAATGTTCATAAATTTTGTAGAGAATTACCGTTATTGTATTAATGAAGCAGAGTGTCATCCTACATATATGGCCCTATCCCATCAAAGTAAAACATAAATATATAGGAGTTAGTTAAATTGAAAAAATGAATGACATCACAGGTTTGTGAATGAGAAACATTATGGTATCAACTCTATTTTTCTCTTCATTTCTCTAACCATACATAGTTAGAACAAAACAGGCCATATACACTACCTTGTGAATCCATATAAAATCACAACCCAAGAAGTGTAACACATTCTGAGAACCGGTAAGAAAGATGCAGACAATCGCGTTTCAGTCTCCATGAACACCAAGCTCACACTGCCTAGATTATACAAAATGAATAAGCATCTACATTAAAATACCCCACAGTGGCCACATGCCAGCACTGTAACCATTAAAAAAAAAAAAGTAAATCCAATTTTAAGTGTATTTTTCCCCTCTAATTAAATGATTAGTGTAGTTTCCAAATTACAAATATATAGAAAAATATAAAAGCAAGCAAAGGTAACAGCGGAGGACAATCTACATGAGCAAATATATGGAAAAAAAATAGGGGGGCAACCAACAAAAAAGGTAAGAACCTAGAAACTAAAATCCTGATCTCTCCAACTATAGGTCACAATGTCCCAGACTAATTCAGTATTGCCACTCAGTATCTCAAACAATCTCCACTTCAACTAAGCACCGACCCAATCATAAGGTATACCAAGTTGAATCCATTTACCAGAGCCAATAATGCTTCTCCAACACTCTCTCTCTCTTTTAATTTGTTCTCTGCTATAATTCAAAAAAAAAATTACATATAAAAGAAATCAGGATCAAAAGCCATGAACAATGGGATAAAAAATGATGAGTATTGACTGAGTAAATAAATTTCCAAAAATTTTAATTTGTACTATTTACATTTTAAAAAAATCAGGATCAAAAGCCATGAACAATGGTTTAAAAAAGGATAATCATTGTCAAGTAATTTCCAAAAATCTGAACAATCCTCTAGATTTTGCAATGCTTATATCTTCAGCACAAGAGGATAAATGCTGATAACAGAGCAATATATGTGGTTAAACACATGACATCTCCAAAACAACACAAACCATTGCATTTAACCATAAAAAGAAAAGCCGTATACAATATTGACTAACTAAAATATCCAAATTCAAATAAATGAAGAAAATAAACCAAAGTTGGTGCTACACTTAATGAAAACATGAAGCTTCTTTCTATCAGCAAGTAAATAAAGCTTAAAGGAACCAATTACAATTCTATAAGTTCAAATATCCCAAACACATACATAAATCAAAAGGCAGAAAACAAGTAACAATGAATTTTGTAAAAAACAGACAAGATTAGAAGTTGCACCCAAACCCACCAAAGCTTTACAGAGCCGTGTAAGTGGGATCCGGATGTTTTACTAATAGCGTAATTAATTTGATAGCTAAGAAATGATTAACCTAAACCCTAAGATGGGTAAAGTAAATGGCACATTCAAAGGAACTGAACCTGAATTGAAGATGGTATAGTCAGTCGCAGCAGCAATTGGAGGTCAAAAGGTACCAGCGCGAACAATGATACAATAATTGAAGATTCATATGAGAAGGTATCTGAGAGGAAAGGGAGAGAGAGAGCTGAACCAAGACTGCAACTCAGAAAGTCAACATCCAAATTTCATTGATGCATACTCTGGGACTCAAACAGATTGCCTTTAAAACTAAAAAGAAAGAAAGAAAGAAAAAGAAAATTCCTGATTTTCTCACAAAACAAATGAAGGAAGATCAATGGAGAGTTCTAAAGTGAGGGAGGGAGTGAAAGTAATTTCATCATCTTTCAGAGGTGTGGATAAAAATAAACTGCTGACATTCTAATGTATATAATGATGCTTCTAGTAAATTTTTGGTTCGAAACAGCTGTACTGTAGAACTGCTCTAGTGCAGTTTTGCACCTGTAGTTCTTTAGTGCTAGGGAGGCCATTCAGAGCCAAGACTGACATAGTATCTGACTCAAGTTTCTAGTGTATGTAGCAGGTGATATAGTAAGGTATTAGGAAATTTATGGAATTTTATATATAATGACATGAAATAATAACAATCCAAAAACAAAAGAAATGTAAACGAAGAAGGGTGGTACAACAAAAACAACACTATGTTAAGAAAAATTTAAAATCAATCCCCATTTACTACACTTCTTCAACCCCCTAATACAATTAGTTAAAATCACCTCAAAATTACCCAAAAAATGAAAAAATTCCCCAAAACCAAGAACAAGAATGTTCACAAGATAGTTGGTTAGAGGACATGCTTGAATTCTATTTTTATTACCATCCATCACCATCAGTCAAGTAGTAATTAAGCATAAACAGAGAAATAAGATAGAACCATTAACTACATAGCATCTTGTTCTTCTCCTAACTTCTTTCTCCATTCCTCTATCATTGATCTCTGTATAAAAACCTCTCTTCCGAAAACATACAATCTATATTCAAACAGCCCCCTAGCTTATTATTACTATTATATAAACTGTACTGCTACTATTGCCATTCGAAATTGAAGCTTCAAATCACTTGACAAGTCTAAATCCAGAGACTTGTAGGTTCGTAGCAGAAATAAAACCCACTGAGCACACATTAAATCATCCTTCTAAACACCAAATTAATCTTGAGTTTTGTCAGAGCTTTATTCCGCATCAATCATTTACCTAGCATTCAGGTTGCATTCATTTGAAGAAATAGCATTACAACTAAAAAGCTCCTTTTACTAGACTAACCTTTAAAAATCAAAAATAAATTTAGATTACACCACTTGACCACAACCAGAACCAAAAAACAAAACGAGAATATCCTTCTTTCCTTTTCTTTTCAAAAGAAGAGAATAGAGGAAAAGGCCATAGGGATTGCAGCCTTAAGTAAACAGGAAGTATAAACAACACAAGAATCATAGAGTTACAAGACAGTTAATTCTATTATTTCATATTGTAAAACAACTAATACTTTTGCTCACTGCAATAGCAATTTCCAACTTTTAGGTGTTGGTTTATAATCAATTACCTTCTGAAAAAAATGAAGGCAAAGAATGAATCCCCAAGCTGAAAATTAGCACACTCTTCTTCAATTCAACTGTGTACAATGAAGCACTCTCATAGCTGCAATCTGCAAGCATGTGCTCTCAAGATGCCGGATGTCAGCTAGCTAAAGTTTGTTGCAAAACAAGTCAATGCGGCTAAATTATATAAAACATAAGGTAGTTTAGGCCCCATCTTCTAATTGAATTCACAATCAATACAATAGTGTACACTGCCAAAGCTCCCTTTTCACCATCCTATCCATCATTCAGACGGAATCAGTAACAGAACTCAAAGATCCCATCCCACACTGTCCAACTGTTATTTTAAGGATTTCATCACCAAAGCTTTGGTTTATTTTGCAACATAGCCGACGTGGTACCTGTCCAGGGGCATTTAAACTATTAGAAAACAGATAGTGAGATTAGACAACAAGGAAAAGAAATAAAAGAAAAAAACGCACCAAATGCCAATTCTTCTGCAGAGGATAGCCCAACACCTGAATATTGCTAACGTGTTGCAAAGGAGGTGAATGTGGGAAGCAGAAAACTTTTCGTTTCAAATAATCTTTTCCCGTGGCTCGTGCATATGAACCCACTGTAGTATTGCCTTGCCTTTCTACATCTTTCAAAAAGAAGAGGACAGGCTTTTTACAAATAGATCTATGAGGATCCCTGGTGTCAAAATCAAATTCATTGCGGTGACTTATTCTGTTCCAAGCAGAGTAAGTCTTCTCAGAGCGATCCAGGTCACGGGGAAGCACAATGTTTGGGAAGACCTGAACAACATAACCAAGCGAGACTACAATTGTATTATGGCCTGTCCAGTCATAGCAAATTGATCGCTGTAAAAAGCTTCTGGGATCAGCTCTCATGGCTTTGGTGAAGAGTCTTAAACTATCCAAAGAGGTCAAACCAGGATAAAAAGGATCCACGGCTTCTACATGGTGAATGGACACAAATGGTGCGATCGGGTGAGAGGATAAAAGACCATGAGCATTACCCCTAATATCCCACTGCAACAAATGTAAACAAAGAGAAAATATATAAATCAGCACAACATTTAATTATCTCACACTAAAATGTCACTGAATAATCTTCATTTCCGAACAAAAGTGTCATACAGCAGAGCTTAAGCTTTCGATGTGCAGATGAGCCAAAAACTAAATGCAATTGACATATTGTAGAGAAATAGACTTACCTGGTGAAAACCAGGTTCTACAGTTAAAGGAATACCGAGTTCAGTAATGCAGGCATGTAGACGATCATCACTTCCGTAGAGTTTAGGATATCTCTCAAGACAGTCATCGTGAATCTTGGAAAGAGCCTCAGCAAGGGGGTAGCTAATGGCAATTCCACCACCTCCAAACGCCATGGAGTGACTAAAATAGGTATTGGCAGAGTGGCTCTCAGAGGGACTACCTATGTAAACCATCTCAGAAGGATCGTACTTACTAAGAACAGCAACCAGATTATCAGCATTGAAAACAGTGTCGTCATCACCAAGAACAAACCAACGAACATTAGGCACTCCGAGACGAAAGCATTCTATTACAATGCGAGAGATCCGGAGTCCAGAAGGATGACCGGTGGGATTAGTGTACCGGAAGCGGGAAATGTCCTCAGAGACCATGACAGGTGGCAAAGAATCACGGTCTTTCTCGAATGGTATCTGCTCTTCCAACCAGACGTGACCGCGCATGACGTTGGGAAGCCACCAAAGCCTAACAAACTCCTTGCGATGTTTCCATAAGTGAGAGGATCCAGCAATTCCAAAGACTATGTGCTTGAGAGACAACTTCTCTTTTTCCTCAGAAAGGCTGCGATTACGAGAGCTGGAGCGAAGTGACGGCAGCGGCGGCGATGGATATAGCGGTGGCTTCTTTATCCAGGGGAGAGAATGAGAATGAGTGTAAGAATGAGAATGGGGACTTCCTTCCCACTCCCTAACGCGTAGCCAGCAACGTGTAGTTGTGCCGGAGAAAACAACAGATAGCCACGCGGTGGTGGAGAGGAGGAGTGTCGCCGCCATGACAACGGCAGTGCCAGCGCGACTGCGTCGCCATCGACGGTTTCTGTTACGAAGAAGCGGTGATCGGCATGAATTCTTCTCATGAAGACGCAGATCACTACCGTCACTAGTAGTATTGCAGTAAGACATCATCGATAATGCTCATTTCCACTTCGATGATCAATATAAAGAAAGTGGGAAAGCAACCACGCGAAAAAATGAAGCGAAGTGAAGCGAAGCGAAGCTAATCGAGGGTTTTGGCAAGTTAGAGCCGTTTTTTTCCCTGATAATTTCTATATACTTTGCTGTTTCCGTTCCCAGTTTCGAAAGATTTTTGGGCATTGATGAGAAATTAACACATACTTCCCTGAGATTTTAAAAATTTATATTTAAATAATATATTTAAAACATTTATATTTATCTTTTCTAAATAATTAATCGACCATTTAATTTTTATAAAAAAATTAAAATATTTAAAATATTTTTTAATTCTTTATTAATATAAAATCTTTATATTATTTTACATATTATATATATAATAAAAGTTTAATATTATTTGAATTTTATTATTTATATAATATATTATTTATTTATTATATAATAAAATAACATAATAATTTTTTAAAATAAATTAATAAAAAATTTATTATTTATTAATAATATAATATTACTTTATATAAGATATAAAAATTAAAAAAACTTAATATTATATTTTTTAATTTTTAAAAATTTAATCCGGACATATAATTAATAATTTTTAAAATATAAAACAATAACTTGATTATTTTTTTATAAATAAATTATATTTACATACTAAAAAAATATATTAATCTAATTTATAAATTATTTTTTAAATTTTAAATTAAATATTATTAAAAATTTATTGATGAATTGATAATATTAAATATTATTATTTTATTTTAAATTTTAATTATTGACTTACACAAAATTAAATGTTAAATTAATAAAATATTTAAAATATTTTTAATTCTAATGATTTTTTAATAATTGATTAACTGTCCAAAAGAGATATATATATAAGTTTTTTAAAATTTAGTATTTAAGTGTAGATTTTTTAAATTATAGGGGAGGTATGTGTTAATTATCCGAAAATTTATTAAGAAAATCTCTGCTGTTGCTTTTGTCTCGTCGAAACCGCATTGTCTGACGAGGATTCGGAAAGAAAGGGACAAATACTGAAAAGGAGTCGTTGTGATTTCTGCCTTCTTTTTTCTCTTTTTTGTAAATAAATATGTACCTAAATCTGCTGTCTGTTCATAGTTGTCGCCAGAACCGTTCTTGAAATTTTAAATTCTAACTTCACTTTGTATTTGTTTTTCTCCCGTTAGGCCGATTTAAAAATAAAGCTTTCTCATTTTTTTTTCTTTTGGCTCCCCTCTCGTACCCATTTCAAAATATATTGTATTTGTGAAATATTATTATTAACCTTTTTTTTTCAGAAGACGACAATAATCACTCATTCCGGACAACAGAAAAATATTATTCTATGTTTTTACACAACCTAAATAAAAGAAATTTCTCCTCAAATAAATAAATAAAATATGTGATATATATTTTAGGTATAAAAATTTGTATTCAATTTTTTTTTCAAGAAGGCCAAAAAATTTTGAAATCAAAACTTGGAGATAGAAAAAATATATATACGCGATCCAGTAATCAAACATGCCAGAGTTATATCCGTATTAGTTGTAGATTGGTTATTTTATTGTAACTTACAGCCCCCGACTTCTCTGGTCAAACGGCCCGTATTCCATTTCCATTGAAGATATTTATTGAACAAGTACTGCTAGGTTTACGATATCTCCAATCGAACCCAATATGTTTACTATCAATGGGCGGGCTAGTTCGTGGGCTCAAGGTAGACAAATTTTAAATCCAACCATAACATTAATGGATTGGACGTCGGAGATAGCAAGTAATAGGGCTAGTACGCAGGTCCTGTTTGTGTAAATAAATATTAATTAAATTAATTTTCTTACAATGATTTTTTTTCCTTATATGCATCTTTATTCTTTTTCTAAATTAAAATAAATTTATTTTATTAGTTTATATAATATTTTAAAATGACAAAAGAATAAAAGATATAATACAAAAAGATTTTGAGGAAAAAAATAACTCTTATATTAATATTTATAATTTTTATGAAAATAATTTGTTAATAAAATTTTAGGGATGAAATATTTTTATTAAAAAAATGAATTTTAAAAATTTTAAAAGTGATTAAATTAAAAAATTATTGAGAATCACGAAGGATTTAATTGATTGAATTAAATAAGTATAAACTTTTTTGAAAACTCAATTAATTAAATTAAAAAATATAAAAAATTTATAATCTTTTATCAAATAAAATAGGTGTATATGTAATTAATTAAAAAATTAGGTAATTTTTAATTTCATACCTTTACTTATTAATAATTATTAAAATAACTTCAATATTTTGAAATGTATCAGTAATACCCCTAAAATCGATAAAATGATGCATTTATCCTTATTGATAAAACCGAAAATAATTTTGTATAATAAAAATACAAAATTAATCATATATGAGTTGTTAGTAATGTGTATTTTATTGAAAAACATAAACTAATTATATATTAAAATTAAGTTGATTTTTTTTCTTAAAAATAAATAAAATAGACTTGAATTAATTTATATATCAAAATAACTTATATATAAATTAATTAATCAACTATCAAATTAAAAATAATAAATAAATTGATAAAAATATAGTAATAGTAATTAATTTATATATTATTTATTTTTATATATAATTTAATTAAGTTTATTTTATTTATTTTTTAAGAGAAAAGTTTTAAATTAATTTTAATATATAAGTAATTTATTTTTTTAATAAAATATAAATTACTAATTTTATATACAGAGTCAATTTCATTTTTTATTATACACTGCCATTTTTTTTCTTTAGATACACAGTATTCGAATTGGCAAGGGGATAAAAAGCAACAAGTGAAGGATATATTGTGGGGGAGAAAACCTCCACACCGAAGATTCCCGGCCAGTGAGTACGCCGGTTATGGAAGTGTTTAGTTATCAGTACAAATAGAAGAATATAATATTATGCAATATGTGTTTTATGAGATTGTATATGAATAACAAGGATTTCAATTTTATGAAAAATAATCACGACGAAGGAATCCAGTGGTTCTAATTATTAAATCATTGGTTGCCTTGCCGGAAAATGATCGTAGCCTTTTGTCTGCAGTTTTGGCAAACAGAGAAGACAATTTCCTTCAGTGAAAGCATTAGGAAATCGTTTGGTTTGGTGCACGGTCTCTAATTTAAGATATTCGTGTATACAAACATACAATGAATTCAATTTAAAAACAGCCAAATATTCAATCGATAAGAGTTGGTGACAAAGATGTGTTACCCGAAATTGGAAAATTTATCAATTAAAAAGTCAACACGGACATGGATTCGTGCAATTCATCTTCGAATTATTAATAGGAAATATGACCATTGCCCCCCTATATTTTTGGTCAATTAACCAAATCACTCTTTAATTTTAAAAAATTACCCGTTACGTCCTGCCGTTTGGTTGACTAACGAAAAATTTAATATTTTGAGGGTAAATAGATAATTTAATGAATTTAATTAATTTATACAAAAATATTTTGAGAACTTGATTTTTTTAGGGCTATTTATGTTAATTTATAATAAGTATAAATTAATATTATTAAAATACTATTTTATTTAAAATTCATATTTTATTTTTAAATGGCTACTAGTGGGACCTATATTTTATAAATTAGGACTTATTTTGTTTGTAAAGTTAAAAGTTGAGGGTATTTTAGTAAATTTAATAAATTTTCGTTAGTCAACCAAACAGCAAGACGTAACAAGTAATTTTTTAAAATTAAAGGGTGATTTGATTAATTGATCAAAAATATAAGGGGCAATGGTCATATTCTCTTATTAATATATAAGTGATTCCAGTGTACACGTGTGTACCCAGATTTTAAGACGCTACAAAACTTATGTCACAGTCCCAATAATCAATTCTTCAGCATGAGCACACATTTATGGTATGTCGAATCTTTATGGAATTTTTGTACCGGTGCAAGCATTTATATGGCAGTGGCATTAACAATCTATATGTTAGTTATCACGGTCATGGCTTTATCTAACAAAATTTACAACATGATACATGAATAAGCCTGTAACCAATATTACTAATGAAATATATATTATAGTTTGATAAATGATCCATTAGAACTGTTATATCTAAAAAACTGATAATATTTGGTTACAATGTGTTTGATACATGGTTTCATCAATTTTTTTTTATAATGTCAAAAGTAAAATTTTTATGTAAAATTTAAAATTTAAGATAAATTTTGATATTTTTAAAATTTAATATATATTATGAAAATTTTGAAAAAAGTCTATTTGGCATATATATATATATACACACGAGGAGATTTAATTTTTTTTATATTATTTATAAGTTGGTGGATTTAAATATATTTTATGATTGAAATTAAATATGATTATTAAATAATTTTAAATTTAATAATTTAAAAATATTATAAAAATTTATATAAAAAAGATGCCATAATTTTTTATGTACACACGTGTGCACATATTACAATCAATCCTAGATGAATTACAATTACAAGAAAATACTATTGGAAAAAGAAGTCACATGTTCAAAGAAATAGCAATATGTCTCCCACATATTTGACTCATAAATAAGGGAATCACCTTTTGTAATCTTTTTCAATTTAATAACCATTTTTCCGCGTTGGTGTTAGCACGCCACCATATTTAAATCACACAGGTTTCACAATAAAAATTAATTTAGCTTAATAAAATTAATTCTCTATTCAGAAAACGACTTCTACTATTGAGGAAGAGTCAATCTTTTGATAAATTATATAGGAGGCTTCATTTCTTCCTGACTGTGTCTACATAGATCGGAACGGATCAAGGCCTGTCGGATTCTGCCTCAAGGTTTTGACATCTGACAATCTAAGAGTATGAATATGACTATCAAAGGGCAAAGGAACATAAGACTGCGTCTTAGTTCTTGTCCTGACAGTTCTGCTTTTCTATTTGTCTGTGGGTGTTGGTGTAGTTGGTCCATCCCTTCCACTTTCTTATTACTATTTCTATCTTCTCAACCCCCCTTCTGCGTCCATTCCTATCCCACACCCACCGCTGCTTCTATTACCACCAACACCACTAATCCACCGACACCCCCTTTAAATTCCACAGAAGCAGCAGTGCGTGACTATCACGTTGACTCTAAAATTGTTATAGCTCTTAGTGTTTCTGCTTTGTTCCTCATACTAGTCTTGATTTCTATGATGGGATTCTTCACCAAGTTGTTCAGAATCAAGAAATTGAGACGCAGATCCACCAATCAAGTCGGAGTTACTGTTGATCAGAATACCAAGCATGACGACGGTTGTTCTGTAAAGAGATACAGTTGGGACGATATAGAGAGGTTCACCAAGAATTTCTCGCAAGTGATTGGATCAGGAGGGTTTAGCAATGTTTATCTGGCTCGATTGGCTGATTCAAATCACGGGGCTGTAAAGATCCACGTTGGTAGCGATCGTCTCAATAAGGTCTTCAGGCAGGAACTTGATATTCTGCTACGCCTTGGCCATGACAATATTGTCAAGCTTCTCGGCTACTGTGACGATAGAGGTATTAGTCAGAAAACGGTTTTACTTATTTATTTATTTTGGTTTGTACTGAGTTAATTGCGAGACCTGAAATTGTTTTATGTTGATTTCCGTGTTGTGTGCGTATTCAGATGAAGGTGCTCTGGTGTTTGAGTACGTGCCCAACGGGACCTTGCAAGAGAAGCTCCATGGAAGGAGCGAAGAAAGGGAAACAGTGCTTCCTTGGGGGAGCCGCATGTCTATAGCCTTTCAGCTTGCGCAAGCAATTGAGTATATGCATGAGAAATGCACTCTTCACATCGTACATGGGGACATCAAAGCTTCAAACATCCTCCTAGACCAGCATCTCAACTGCAAGCTCTGCGATTTTGGGTCTGCAAAGATGGGGTTTTCTTCCGCTGTGCTGCCCCCTTCTTGTTCCTCTTCGTCTCCTTCCCCCTCGAGGATGAAGCAAGTGATGATAGGTTCTCCAGGCTACACAGATCCTCAATACCTAAGGACCGGAATAGCCTCGACCAAAAATGATGTTTACAGTTTTGGAGTGATCATTTTGGAACTTGTAATGGGGATGGAGGCCTTTTGCCCCGAAAGAGGTCAGCTATTGACGTCTATAGCAGGTCCAATGCTCAATGATATCGCGGAATGTGAAGCCATAAAAGTGGCAGAAATGGTGGATCCACGACTGGCCACCGACTTTGACTTGGAAGAAGCCAGGGCCATGCTTTCCATTTCAGCTCTCTGCCTTCGCCAGTCCCCCATTCTCAGGCCTTCTGCCACTCAGATTCTGCATACTATGAAGGACAAAATTTCTTTTTTCTCCTTACTTTCTTCATCACAGAAAAATTCGCCATTAAGCAAGTAAAAATTCATCAGTAACAAATTCCAATTGTGTAAAAGTGTAAATGGATATACGTTTTTCTCTTTCACCCTTTGGTAACTAAATTTTCTACATGTCATACTGCAATCGTGGGCATATGATGCGTGTGCCGACAGTCTGTGAATGTGATAGGAAAAATTAGAAGTTTTCACGAAATGATTAAATGCAGAAAACTGTATCACAGAACAACATCCGACTAGTCAGCCTTTTCTCTTAATTTTTTTCTCTTTCAATTCCATTAACTTTGAAGATAGAAATGTGGATTTAATCCCACTATTTGTTTAACAAATCTCGAATAGTAGGATATATAATAGTGTTAATAAGAATTGATCATATATCTGTATATTTCCTTAAATTTAGAGTGATTTGGGTTTCTATTCTTTTACTTTAAGCTCACTCCGTCGGGTGACTTAGCCGACAAGTTGACTCTCAAATTCACACGGACATAATTGCAGTGGCAGTTGCCCGTCCATTTATTTTGATCCGGCCAAGTCGAAATGTCTAGCCATTTTGTGTCTAAAGTCTATTATCCAGTCGTTTGACTCCACTCGTGAGTTCATCCAAGCCTCACAAAATATGCCAAAAATAATTAAAATATTTAGTAGCACTTTCTAGTTTCTAACAAACAATTCAGAGCCTGTTTGTTAAAATCAAAATATTTTTTTTATTACTTATTATTTTTTAAAAATATAATTTAAGGTAGTAATGTATGTGTGTATATATAAACAAACACTTACCTAAAATTAAATTTTATTTATCACTATTCACCATATATTTTGATAATTAGATTATTATAATATGTTAATAATAAAATTTATTAAACGTACAAAATTATATTTGAAATTTACAACAATTTTAAAAATAAAATTTATTAAATATTAAATTAATTCTTTACAAAATTGATTATTTTTTCAGTATAATAAAAATAATTGTCAAATTTACAACAATCTCATACTAGCTCAAAATCTTAAAAATAAAATGATTTTAATATCCAGTTCACTAAAAAAAAAGTCCTTTATACATTTAATACATAATTATTTGTTAAATGTTATTGAAATTTTTATCTATTTATATATATAATTGACATATAGTCCTCTAAAGTATGGAGAAAGGACAAACACTCCTTAAAAAAATTGTGAAAAAACAAATATCCTTGGAGTCGATACCCCCTCTTAATTTTTACTTAAGTCAGTTAGATTTGTTAAATCATTATCATTGTTATCCTTAATTTTTAGTAAAATATTAAAATAAGATATGTATTTTTAATTACAAAAATTTAGTCCGTATTTAATATTTTTCAAAATACTTTAAATACTAAAAAATAAAATTAAAAGTTTCTTTTATTATTTCAATAAAAAATATAGAAAAAATACTATTATCAAGAAAATTTTAATAATGAGTGAGATCTAATTTATACTAAAATATTCTTAATATTATTTTTTGTTTTTACTTTTTTAATAATATTTCGATATATCTTATAGAAAATATAAATGAAACACTTTTAGCACATTGTGAAAAATAGGGACTACATTATTATAATTGAAAAAAAAAATATCTTACTTCATTATTTTGCTAATTTAAGAGTAAAAATGATAACAATCTAACAAGTTAATTAATCGAAGTAAAAGTCAAGGCGTATTTATTATTTTTCCCTAAACTGCATGGGGTATTTGTTCTTCCCTAAACTGCATATATTTCAAAAAGTTAATACATACTTCTTATGAGATTTTAGAAACCTATATGATGAAAGAATTGGGAAAACCAACGTATAGCTCCACTAGACCGATAGTTGACTAACATTGATTGTTATTTGACTGTTAATTTTATGAGCGATTTGGTAAAATACAACTCTTATCTCATTTTTATTTTTTAAAGATAAGTTTATATATTTTTATTTTACTAATTTCAAAACCAAAACATAATCTTGAAACCCTTTACAAAAGCCATACTCATCAAAAGATTGACAAAAATTTATGTTTCTCAAACTATAATAATTAAATTCATAATTTTATTGAATTTAAACGAAATTTTTCATTAATTAAATTCAAACTAAATTTTTTATTTATTAAATTTCTAATTTTTTTAAATTAAAATTTTTATTTATTAAATTTCTAAAGTTTTTAAAACTTTTTCAAACATTTAAATTAAATTTCTCATTTTTTTAAAATTCATAAAGTTGAAGAGTTAGAGAGTATTTTATTTATTTTAACTAATAAGGTTAGTCAACTGAGAGTCCAAGGGAGGTATATGTTAATTTTCTATATACATGTATGGTGGCCATTATACTAATTTCTTTATGAGTATATTTTGTGGTTAACATTAAACTGAATCTTCCACATCAGAAATAAAAATTGTAAATTATATATGTTCTTATTATTCTTGGTTGGTATATAGTTTTGGATGATAATTATTATATGAAAACTTGAAATTTTGAAATGTTATATTTAATCAAAACATAAAGTTCTAGAAATCGATTTCAAAATTAGGACTTAAAGTTATAAATATGAATCACTTCATTAGAATATGAAGTTATCTTGAATCCATGAAAGATAAAGGAAAGAAAATAAAGACTCATTTTGTTGATGATTCAAATCCTATTAAATTCTTAATTTTGATATATTCGAATTCTCAAGGATGAAGAAAGAAAGATAGGCCGTTTGATTGGTGATGAAAATGTCCATATCAATTCAAGTATTATCATTATTTTTATTTTTTATAATACATATTTTTATCTTTTATATTGCAATAATATAAAATCTAATGTGAACTTTTGTTTAATAATAATAATATATATTTTAATAAATTATCTCTAATAGAGATGAAAGTGTTGATATGTGCTAGTTGGCAATGCAACTATACACTTTTTTCTTTGAAAAAAAATTATTTCTCAGAATTAACAAAAATTGAAGTTATACCATATTAGGTATTGCAAATTTGATTGAAAGCTCTAAAAGAGCTATAGTTTTGTTAGCAAGTGGAATTAGGTTATTCATAATGCTTTATATTCAAGTAGATATAAAAAGAAATATGCCTAGTTTTAAAGATGTTCGCTTAAATAGATATCATATTGAGATTATAAAGGAAAAAAATATAGAATATTTTTGCATTATTTTCTAATGTTTTAGACAAGAAACGCATATTAGAAAAAGTTTCCATCTTTCTCATTTGGATTATATTATATAATCATGCAATTGAAAACTACACAATAATGAACTAGAAGTTCAATGATTATAAAAATATTTATATTATGACATAATGGTCTTGGTCACCCAAGATTTATAATAATATGTAGAATTATTGAGAATATTCATGGACATTCATTAAAGAATAAGAAGATTCTATTATTTGATGAGACTATTCCTACCAATTGCTCTTAAGGTAAACTAGTGGTTAGACCATTCATTATTCTTATAAAAAATTCAAGAAAACATTTATGGACTGGTTCATTTATTTATTGGACCATTCACAAAACATTAAATTAAGGACACAATTTATAGATTATCCAAACAAGATTATACGTAAAAATAATACTAGTGAGTTTACTTTTAAAACATTTGATGACTTTTATACATTGATGAGGATTGCTGCACAATATCTACTCCACGTATTCACACTCAAAATGAATTAGTCGAATCACTCATTAAACGACTCTATATAGTTTCTAGAACTTTATTTTTATACATAAAATCACTAACCTTTACATGAAAACATCTTATATCACAAGTTGCAGTGTTAGCTCACCTTAAGCTTACTGTTTATCATCAATATTTTCCATTGCAACTTGTATTTGGTCATTAATCTAATATATCTCATTTACACATTTTTTATTGTGTTGTATATGTTACGATACCTCTATAATATACTAAGACGAACCTCAATGTGAGAATTTATGTTAGTTTTAACTCACAAT
This sequence comes from Melia azedarach, assembly GCA_028052125.1. Lineage (NCBI taxonomy): Eukaryota > Viridiplantae > Streptophyta > Magnoliopsida > Sapindales > Meliaceae > Melia > Melia azedarach. The sequence goes on along the minus strand of CM051401.1, from coordinate 18,811 downwards.
TTATTATTAGATATATTAAACCTTTAACGGTAATATATTTACGGCACAAATGAGACAATTTTCTTACTATTAGAGAAAAACAGAATGCTTATTAAAATAAGGCATGTACTTTTTTGAAAAATAATTATTATGTTTTATTTTGATCATTTCGCTAATCAATGTGAAAATAAACTGTTAAGGATAGTCCAATGTTAGTAAATTACGAATCAATTACAAGGTATATTTACTAATACTATAAGAGTGACTAAGTCATATATATCGCTGCCAATCGGTTGGGGTGATTATTCTTGAAGAATAATTTATTAAAAAAAAGCAACATATGAATCATATGTTACACCTTAGAATCGTAGCAAATCTCTTGGTTCAAAATATATTGTTCTGCGGAAGAGAAAATTGAAAAATTATGATTCTATTAAAAATAATACTCGAGTTAGTAAATGTACCTATATTCTGAATATTGAGCTCCAAAAGAGTTAATAGTCTCAAAAGAGATACAAGTCTCAGAAGTGACACATGGTCTTGAAGCAACAAATGGTCTTGAAGAAGTATCAGCCCTCGAAGAGACATAAAATTCTGAAAATGTGAAAAAAAGTCTTCAAATTATGCATATTGAATTGTAAATAATTATCAATAATATATTTTATTTACAATAGCTAATAAAATCATGAAAGATGATTATGACATACAAATTGGTAATAAAAGTAGAAAATGAAATGACTAGCCTTAATGAAAAGAAGTAATTCAAGCAAAATTGATTTTTCTTGCCAAACGTGAAACATCTGGGTCTATAATCCAAACACTTAAAAATGGCAAACCCATTGGATACAAATGAGAATCTTGTAAGAAAACGTAATGAAAACAAATGAGATTATAAGATATAAATTATGACTTGTTGTTTAAAGTTTCTCACAAAGACTTTATATTGACTTTGACGAAACATATATATATTCTCCTGCAATAAATATATTTATGTTTTACTTTTTGATGAGTTTGACAATCTTAAAAGACTTAATGTTCATCTTTTAGATGTAGTGACAACTTACTTTGGTCACTTGATGCTAATATTTAAATGAAAATCTTTGAATGAACTCTAATTTAATTTTGAGTAATTGAAATATTTAATTATGTAATTGGAATCCTAAGTTAATTTTAGGTAATTGAAAATTTTATTTAGAAACTCTAATTTAATTTTGAGTAATTAGAATCCGCAACTTCATTTTAAGTAAATTTTAGGTAATTGAAAATTTTATTTAGAAACTCTAATTTAATTTTGAGTAATTAGAATCCGCAACTTGATTTTAAGTAATTAAAACCTTAATTTGATTTTTGAAATTCGATTTTGAAAAATTCTATTTAAATTTTTTTAGTATATGAAATTGTAAATAATTATTATATTTTATATTCAATTTGAAGTTATGGTTAAATTCAATTTTCACATGGTTGACATGTGTTTTTTTTCAAAAAAAAAAAAATTCAAACTATGCAATATTTTTTTTACCCTTAACGGTGTTAATAGATTCATTGATGATAACTTTTCAAAAATTTAAATTATATATGAAGATTATTCGATAAATTTGAAATAAAATTAAAAATAACTCAAATATTTATAAAAGCTTTACTTTTTAATGAGATATTTTAAACTATTCATGAATGTATGTTAAAAGGATTGGTTTGAAATTTTTTGTCCTTTAAAATAATTTAAAAAAAGTTGTGTTGGATAATATCGATTTATAGTAATATTTTCATTTATATTTAAAATTTAATATTTTAGTGGAATATTATCAGTTTCCTCTTCCTGAAGTTTGTTGATTTATCACTTAAATGGCATCAATTGAAAAATAGGAACTTACCTCCCATGTTGACGACTCCTTTTTAGTTAGATTTAACAGATTTTAATGGAATGACAAAAATGCCCTTCGAATGTGTTTTTAAATCCAGAAATGTACAAAGGTCATATGATTTGATTGCAAAGAAGTCAAAAGAGAGTGTAATGAAACTATTTTATAGTTTACACTTTACACCCCTAATTTGGACAAAAAAATGATAAAGAATTTGTTCCCGACCATTAGAATTTTTTTCCTCCTTCGTTTACCCCAACTGTCATAAATAGTCAAAATGTACCATTATATTCCTAACACCACTAAAACAATTTTGAATGCTTATGTAATGCACATACTAGAATGCCATAAATAATCAATATGATGTTCGTTCAATGAACAAAATGGAATATGCTTGGATTACACAAACAAACTTGTTGGCAAATTCAGCTCCATTCCAACATTTCAAATTCTGCTCTATTATAATGGAATGCTAATGCGTATAACATCCATAAAATATAGAGCTTTACACACAAACACATCCAAATTCAGCTCTGTTCCTACAACACTTCTCAGCTGAACCTCTAATCTTCGTAATGTTACGTTTTCAAAGCAGTTGTCGCATTCTCCAATGAGACATACTGATTGTCCATTCTAACACTTCAAACACATGTATTCACTTCAATGATCAAACACCAACACTAATACCAGTATTAGTATTCAATAAGAAATTAAAATATTAATCAACAACAATCATGAGGATATAATTGAACACTGTAAAATGTATACAACTTAATATATAATATATATTGGTTCTTACATTTTTGCAATTTTTGACAATAAAATTCCAACCAAAATTCAATTTCAGCAACTAACCTCTTTCGTGACACTTGTACGTGTTGACCACCTTGCATATCTATGTAGCATTAGCTCTGCACTTATACATGTCATAATTTACCCCTCCTCAACTATGTAGTTGCAAAAAATAACAAAAAAAAAAATTCAATAAAAAGATGCACATCTACAAGCATAAGCAGCCTTCCTGGTCGGTGTTGCTGAGTTTGCTGGGTGAGGTCTGCTGGTGATATAAGTATGTATCAGTTGGTTGATAATACAATTCAGGTAACATATAATCAAGAAAATGAGCAAAAAACTAATATTATCAATCAAATACATAACTCATTCATTCCATAACATATAATATAATCATCTATCTCACACAATTAAGCAAAAAAATGACAAAAATATAATTCTTAATCAAATAGAATGCAATCACTTACTGTTATCCACTTCGGTTACAACATAATTTGCTTTCAAAATGAAGTATATGATTTTTAGTGTTAGTATATATATATATATATATATATATATATATATATATATATATATAGATATATATTAAATCCATATGTAATAGTTAAAATTTAAATTAAGTGGTTTCAAAAATTATATTTTAAATTCTTAATTAAATAGATTACAATTTGAATTGTGCAGTATGAGCCATACAGCTTCATTTTACATTGTTCAGTTGAACTATTTTATTTAATTATGCATTTGGTTCTTTAATAATCTAGTGACCTTTTCAGCTTTTAAAAAGAAAAGAGTTTCTTCTGAATGGCAAATAAAATAGGGATCGGTAAAGATCCATTCTTCTATCACATGCACAAAAAGAAATCTGAAAATGAACACATTCACCAATAAAAACCCGTTCTTACATGCATAGCAAGAAATTTAAAAGTGAACCCATTTATCCAAAAAAAAACCTTACCTAAATAAACCATCCATAAATAAAAACCACATTTACAAATAAATCGAGTATATTAGATTAACCATGTAATCTTATAAAAAAACAACTTAAATAAAAAAAAATCATAAAGTATTATTGTTCGTTAGAGGTACATACCTGAGTATAGAGGAAGTAAAACGTTGTCCATGACATCAGCCACCTTTTCTCTATTATACTCGGGCAACCAGTCACCGTGCACGTTTCGCGCCAAACTTAGGCACCAAAAGCCCATTATTGATTCCTCTCACCCTAGTTCTACCCTCTGATTTGATGGACTTGGCAAGCTTTCAGCTTGTTTCATATTCTTCTCTCTGAATCAAGGGGGAGTTTTGCAAAAATGTGAAACAAAGATGCAAAATGGGTAATTTTGGCATTTGAGTTAAGCTTTCCCCGGAATAAAATCCCTTGCCTGATATCTACTGTTGATAATGATGAATGAAAATGATTTTTGAAGACTTTTCTTTATTATTCTTTCATGATTTGGCCTTAATTCCTTTATCGATGAGTAACGAAGAGCCGTTAGGAGTAGAGCTAAATGTCTATTTTTTTATTTTCACCATCTAAACGACAAATCGACAAATCTTAAAAGAGAAAAGCCATAATATCCTTATTTTAATTCACAACTGCTAGAGTTTAGATGTCATGTCGTTTCAATATATCAGTATGAAACGAATCCAGTCATCTTCTATTTACATATTAAATATTGATCCATTAATCAGTTCCGTAAGAATTTTTTAACACTTCGGAAATTCTGCTTTCATTGTCAGAGATATTTTACTCATATTATTGGGAGATTTGACTTGCACTTTCAATAAAAAATGATTTGCATCTCCATTAATTTTATATTAATATTAGCAACGGTGACAAAACTCTTCAATAATACTAACAATGCAGATTACAGGGACGCCTTTTTCGAAGTGTTTGCGGAAGGACTCCATTGACATGCCTATTAGCCCAAAAGAGTAGAAGTTAACACATCAAATGCTCAGTACACTGGGCTGATTGGGCCCATTTCATTATTTTTAAAAGGCTTGAAAATACAGTTGCCCAAAGTGTGAGAGCCGACTACGAAGAGGATTAAATCGAGGATGTTCTTTTGCAGTGTACTGATTCCGGCACCAGCCAGCGTTTGCACCAAATTCTCAGCCTCGAATGCTTATCATAATAATATCGATAAGAAAGAGAAGAGGGATCGAGTAACGTGTTTCTCTTTTGGCATCTCTGGTGCTGCTTGTTCGAGGAATGGGAAATTCAATTTCAGGCCGCGGCGTCGTCTCTGCTGCAAATCTCAACTGGGATTGGCAGAACTTGCTCCTGCCTCCTCAGCTGCATATGGAATTCTACTTCTGGGGGGCGGTCTCTTTGCTTGTACAGTATACTTAACCTTTATTTTTTTCATGTCCATTATTTACTCATTTATTCTAAATCGCATTATGTTACATTCCCTTTCTAAGTTGAGGTTTAATATTCTTCTTTTGCTTGCAGTTCGGAAATCGGGGAGTGAGGGTTCACTTTTTGGCGGACTGACTGGGGCTGCTCTTATGGCATCTGTAAGTTTTTCTTCTGTCTTTCATCTTCTTGGGACATAAAATGTATGGGATCATTCAGACTTTTCATACTTCCTATTAGTCAGGTCTAATGTCCTTGGCATTCTACCCGTTGTCTGTAGCTTGCATTTGCATTAGTTCCTCATTTTTCAAGATGATAAACATACTGAAAGTTTTTGAGTGCTTGTAAACCGCTAAATGAAATTTTACATACTACAATTGTACACCTTTCACTATTCCAGTCCAGATGTCCAAATTGTTTGACACTATAATTGAAGCTGTTACTAAATGGTATAGAATGATTTTTGAGCAAGCTTGTATTTCGATCCTCAACAAGAATTCTTTTCTGCCCATGATCAAACATTTGCAAAATCTGTGTAGCAGGCCACAGCTATATTAACAGAGCAATAACTATGCAGTTACTAGTACACGAATTTGCGATGCTACATGTAGTACCACACAAAAACAACTCATATAAAATATTATAGGGTTCAATGTATTACTGCCTAGACACATGGCCAAGTGTGGAGTTTGCTTGCTTGGAGAAGGGCATAAGGAAATTCAGATGAAAATCTCTTCAGAAACTGTCCACAGTAGTTCAAAAGTGCAGAATGAAAAAAACTATTTAGCTGAAATAGAAAACAGAAGGGAAATGCACAAACTATTTATTGCTTTCACATACAAAGTACAGAGTGAGTTTATTTATATGCAAGTTAAATTTCTAAATGTGGATAAGATCAACTAAATAATGATAAATTCGAATTTGTAAAATCTTGAAGAAATCCAGCACGTTTGTGTTGACGGTGCAGAAGCAGCATAACTGAATTCACCAGGTGTCCTAAGAATGATATCATTTCTATGATCAGCAAATCTGACTTTGCCCAACTGTGCTTTCCAGCTTGTACCATGACTCATCCTTCTGTGTCCATGTCAACTTCTGATTCACCTCTAATGTTTGAATGAACCCTTCCATCTCAGGCAGAAGCACATCTCCTCTGCAGCCCCTGCTTCTTTTCTTCTAACACATTAAACATGGATGGTTTTGGCTTGTTGGAAGACTCCTCCTTAAGTAGAGGTTACTGAGCTTTAAAGGGATGCTTTCATTACTATATCTTTTAAGGGAGAACCTCAGATTTTTGTATAAGTCTTCTACTGATAGTTGAGGAGTCATTGATATGTAAACCATCATGGTCATGACATTTTACAGAGGTTTTTATAACTAGAAGACTTTGCCTGCATACTATAGATGAATCATGACCTGTTTCTCTCTCATCATTTTCAGAGATGATTTCCTCTTACTCTCCAGATCGGCCCACCGGTCTTTGACATTTCTTTTGACTCTCCGTCAATCGTAATATTATCATACAATTGCACTACTATCTTGGTAGGACACCAAACAACTTGCCACTTGCACAAAAAATCCTATTTACAGCAATTGAAACACAATCTTCATTTAACTAACGTTTATCCCAAATGGTTTGAATTTTTTTTATTTGCTGTGTGGTGCCAATGTGCTTTGGATGTATTAGCTTGAGAAAACTGAAGCTAAACAAATAGTTCAAGGCATTGGGAGGAAATATTGAAATTTTTGTGTAAAGTGCATTTATAGCATCTGGTGGCTCCCTTGTATTTTCCAGCAGTGTATGTGCCTGTTCAATTGGCACATAGCTATTGTGAAAGTGATGATGAAGACTGAAAAAAAACAATGTCTTTAGCTGTATTACTTTGCTTTGTTGTTTATGCATTTTATTGTAGTTATAATTTTCTTAAATTATCATGGTTTTAACTGCTGAAAGAGCTGAAACAGAGGTTCTACAACCCAATATCTATTTAATAATTAGCTGAACATTTAAATTTTTTTTCATAATAACGTATAAGATTTTAAATTATCTATTTAAAAATTCTGAAACGTTAGATTTTCCCATATAGGCTTGTTTTCTTGTAGAAGTTCAATGTTTTAATGCAAATATTTGATTTTCCCTTATAGGCTTATTTTCTTATGCAATCACCTGACACAAAAGCTATTGGTGATGCCCTAGGGTTTGGATCTGCCTTCCTTTTCTCTTCTGTATTTGGTATGGTTTTCTCATCCTTCATTTATTTAAATTGTCAGATTGGATAATATTTTATAGGAACTTTTCTATGTTGCTTCATAATGCACCTCACAGAAAGGCGATAGTTTTACTTTTTCTGTTTGTTGCTATTTCTAGGTATACGGTTGGCAGCTACTAGGAAATTGATTCCTGCTGGTCCTTTGCTTGGTCTTTCTATCTGTGCATTGGCTGTGTTTATCTCTGCGTATTTGCAAGATACTCTATGATTCTAGAGTTCATCGTCCAAATTGGCAAAAATGCTGCTACAAAATTAGTTTTCTGGTTAATTTATTTTATCTGATATTCTGCATCTTCTTTTTTTCTTTTCAATGATGTTCTTGTCTTGCACGGGCACATGGATTTATGGTCCATTTGATTTGGCAATTAGGGGCAGAGCTCATATTGAAGGATCTTTTATGCATTTGAGTTAACCGCATTGTCTGCTTTTATGTAATATAATAGTTTGTAGAGTAGATGGCATTTTAGTCACTAAAATTTGGTCAGTTAACTTAGATAAGTCCACTAGTTACAAAATACTCAAAAAAGTCCCAATCCATTAGTTTGTATAGTCTATTTATATGGAAAAGTGGATAAAATGGTAAATTTACATAATTTATTGACAAGAACTGATTTATTATGAAGTGACAAACTAACTCATTGATATATGTTCACGTCCTTATGTTATTGGCTATTTTGATATCATTGATCAATGTTGCTGTCATTTGTTTGGGTTATCGTAAATATAAAAACAAGAGTATGAGCTTAGCCTAGATTTATTAATCTCTTATTTAACCTTTTTAATACAATTATTACGGTAAAGTTTATGCGTAGTACTCTTTTATTTGTTTACATTTTTTAGTTGCTTAAGATAGAATTGGACTTCTCTGAATGATTGATTAGAGCTAGAGAGATTTAATTACCGTGGTGTGATTTTTCCAGGTTATCTTGTCGGGAATGATCGGTAGATTGCTATTATAAGAATTGTTAAAACGCATATTGAGATTGTGTAAAGGGTTGGTCTTTGTGGCTGTTACTCCTAGTAAATCTAACCGACATGCATTTTATAATTTTATTAAAGGAAATTACCATATACCTTCTTTGAACTATTAATTGATCATGATTCACTGTTAATTGATCATTAAATCTGTCGATATTTTAATAAAACAATGTTTTTTTCAAACACATGATAATAATTAAATTTTTTTACTGATAAAGTCTTTTTTAATCTTAAAATTTAGTCTAATATTCTTATTAGTTTTAATAGTTTCAAAAATCTCTCTAAAATTAATAATTATATCCTTATACAATATTAATTATTTTAAAAAAAATGATAAATCTTTAAAATATAATATATTTATGTAATATATATTAATTAAATAAATGATATTATTATTTTATAACACATTAATAATATGGATACTTATTAATAAATATATTCATTTTTTTAATTTTCATTGATATTTTATTTTTATTATTTTATTTGTTTGTAATAGATTTTGATAAATAATTTAAAATATTATACAAAATTCAAGTAAATAATTTAAAATTTTATAAAAAATTTAATAAATAATTCAAAATTGTATTTATTTATTTATTTATTTTAATTTCTTATTTTGTTTTCATATGTGAAGTTAATTTTAAAATATTTATGTTTGTTTTCAAAATCTCTAGGAAGATATTTGTTAATTTTTTTTTTATTGGCTGCAGTAATATATACAAGGGCCCTTTGCAGCATTCTTTTACTTCAATGCAGAATAGGTGTGGGTAAAGAAAAGCATCTTCTCGAATGTCAACGACAAAATCAATTATGGTAAATAGCAAAGATTGTTCCTTAGTCAAAATGAAATATATCTCCATCATAATAATGGCAAAACCACGGTGCAGATGCACTGAGATACCGCATGAATCCCGGACCTCTTAATTTGCACCAAAACCTCTCTTTTCTCTTGTGGTCAATTGGCCATGTCTTTTTCTATAGTTTTTTTTTTCCCACTAATTCATTTGAAGGCTGACAGAAGGTTCTGGTGAGCTTCTGTTGTTGCTTAGTGAATGATTAAGGCTGCCATTACGTGTAAAGAAAAATTCCATCATTCGTAATGTCCACTGGTTTCATTTCAAATGAACGAGAAATAAGGAAAAAGAAGAAAAAGAAGCAGAGTTTGGGACCGTCATATCGAAAATCATAATGTCATATAGATTGTCTTATACTCAAACAAACGTGTCCCAGAGTTTGTGCCACACACAATGCCTGTGTGAAGAAAGAATTCATTTATTAATAGTACTTGTGGTCAAACCACTCAGGGTTCCCACATGCAATCATTCAGCAGGAACTTTCGCACTAAGGTGCGCAGCGGGTGCTCGATTTGGATCGCAAGTTGCAATCCTTTGGTTCTTATTTATAATTTTCCAGTTAATACTTTAAAACTTAGAAAGGAAAAAGAAGAAGAAAAAGGAAAAAGTGGGTCCCATGCTGTACAATGAGAAATAACTCTATGTAGGGAAATACCCCCTTTTGCTCCGAATGAGAAGTTAGATTTTGTTTGATTCGTGTAAAATATTTAGCCATTTAAATTATGAAAATTAACGCATACCTCTCTCTTCTAAATTTAAAAAATTTACACTTAAATAAAATGTTAGAATAAACTCACATAATTGGCCGTCTCTTACTCTCTTTTTATTAAAAAGATTAAAATATTTTAAAATATAACTTTGTATAAAAAACAAAATAAAAATTTAAATAATTAAAAAATAAAATTTTTAATTATTTATTCAAATATTTCATAATATTTTAAATTATTTTAATTAACATATAAATAAAATAATAAAACTAAAATATCAATAAAAATAAAAAATGAATAAATTTATATTATCAATGTGTTATAAAATAATATTATTAATTTATTTAATTAATATATTTTACATATATATATATTATATTTTATTAAATTTTATAAATTTATTTGTTATTTTTTTAAATAACTATTATTGAATAGAAGTATAATTGATATTTTTTAATAAATTGAGATTTTTAAATATATTTTTGTAATTGTAGGACTAATAAAAGTATTAAATTAAATCTTTAGGATTAAAAGAGATTTTACTTTAAAAAAATGTATTTTAAGAAAAATATTATTTTATCAAAATATTCATAAATTTAACGAGAAAATGTTCAGACTCCCCTCAAGTTTCAGCGAATTACCATTACCCTCTTAAAATTTTAAAAATTCTTCGTTACGTCTTATCGTTAAATGAGATAATGGTAGGACATCTTTTTTTGAGATAAAAGACCATTATAACCCTGCAAGATATAAATAAGAGAAGAAAAAATGACCTAAACCCTCTCAAGTTTCAATGAATTACCCACCACCTTCCTAAGATTTCAAATATAAGACCCGTATATTATAAATTAGTTTTGTACAAATGTCAATTTATGGGCCCCAAACAATGTTATTTTTTTTCTTCTGTTGATTTGAAATTTAAAAGGGTTTGAAATTTAAATAATAATTTGTTTAATTTGACATGAAATGTATAATTTAGTTTCTTAATTAAAAATTTTATTTGTCATCAAATGTATTATTTAATTTCAAAATTATTAATCATTTTTTTCGTTGAAATTTATTTCATTTATTACATAATAAATTCATATCAAAGAAATCAACTAATTGATATATTAAAATAATTATCATTTACTTTCTTAATTAAAAATTTATTTTTCAACAAGGCATTATTTAATTTTAAAATTATTAATCATTTTTTCTTCAAAATCAATTAATTTATTACATAATAAATCCATATCAAATAAATTAACTATTCACTAATTGATATATTGAAATAATTATTATTTAATTTCTAGATTAAAATTGATTTTGCATCAAATGCATTATTTAATTTTAAAATTATTAATCATTTTTTCATTAAAATTAATTCATTTATTATACAATCTAGCTCATACCAAATAAATGAACTATTCACTAGTTGACATATTGACTACTTAATCAAGTAATTAATTATTCAATAAAAGATTATGTTTTAATTATTATATATTTTTATGTCAAATTAAACAAATTATTATTTAAATTTCAAACCCTTTTTAATTTTCAAATCTACAAAAAAAAAAAAAACATTATTTGGGGTCCATAAATTGATATTAGTACAAAACTAGTTTCTGATATGCGATCTTTATATTTAAAATCTTAGGAGAGTGATGAATAGTTCACTGAAACTTGAGAGAGGTTTAGGGCATTTTTTCTTCTCTTATTTATATATTATAGGGTTATAATGATCTTTTACCCCAAAAAAGGTATCCCATCCTTATTTCATTTAATAGTAGGATGTAACAGGAGGTTTTTGAAACCTTAAAGGGTTGATGGGTAATTTGATAAAACCTGAGGGGGTCTAGGACATTTTTCAACAGTCAATTATGGTAAAACTAATGGTTCAGGGGAGCTCTCAAATCTTCCGTTTTTCCAAACCTCATGTAAGAGATATGTGTTAATTAATTCCCTTTTAAATAAAACAAAACTTGAAGTGATAAAAATAAAGCGTTGGAAATCAAATTAGTATTCTGGCGGTACTGGTAGCTCTAACGCTCACTGAAAGAACAAGATCAGAGAAAATGGAGAACAGAAAGGAAAGAAGGTAACGAGTTCCCGACTTTATTGAGTTTCAACTTTCATCATTTGAAAAACTCTCAAAAGAACTCCACTACATTTTGTCTCCTAGTGCTTTATTAAGAAAATTTTAATTTGTTCGAAATTGCCCAATTACTTGTAATTGGGGTAATGATTATTTGATTAAAGGAAAGGAACGCAACCTGAGCAAACTGAACGAAGAAGCAAAAGTACTTGGGGAAACTACTCCCTACTTTGTATGCACATGTACACGTAGAAGATAGGAGAAGATATACTTGTTTGATGGTTCCAAGTTAGCTAAGCGCACAACAATCAAGAGAGCTAACGAGTTGCTAATCACTTAATTCGCGGCCAAGTATTCTCTAGTTATGTAATGTTAATCAAAGTATTAACACGGAATGAAATACGTAATTAATTGTAAGTGGTAGAGGAATCTTCACAAAATCTTGAATTTGTAAACGATATTACGTTGGTATCAATTCCACCCAATCGCCTCGCACCCATGAAGGGCTGCTTTTATATATGTATGAAGAAATTAATTAGCAGTGTTTCGTACTAAAAGGCGGTTACTGTGTAATGCAATGCAGAGCGCCTAAGATCTTTATATATCCGTCCTCTCATCTTTTAATAAAGATAATAAGACATAATTATTTTTTCCAGGTAAAAAAAATATATATATATAACAGTTCAAAACTTAGGCAAAGCGAAAAACAAAACAAAATTATGTCTGCAGTTTACATAATGATAGATATATTGTAGTGTATATATGTATATATAGTCAAGGTATTGGTATAGGAATATTATGGTGCGTGACTTGTTACAAGTTACAACTTGGAAATAATTTTAAATTGGAATCCACCAATAGCCAACGCCAACCCCTTTGCATGTTCATAGTCTACAAACCACCTAGATGGCTAATAATAATATTCATGTGGAGTTGCATATTGTGACCAAAAACATTATCAATTATCAAATTTGTGATTTGCCGAAGTGAACACGAATAATAATTAGGGGCTGGATGGTAGGTGATGCGTGACGGAAAGAGGAAAGGAGATTCTTCAAGCGGACGGAGGTTAAAACAAAAACATAAATAGAATGAATATAATAATACAATGAATGACTTAAAAAGAAATTTAAAAAAGAGAAAAAAGAAAAGTAAACCTAAGATGATATGAGCCACGAAGGCACGAAATTTTAAGTCTCTCCCGTCTCAGACCAATCATCTCTAATTAAATTAATGAATTAGGAAAGTAAAAGTGTGCCACACATTATATATATTTGCATGTCTGTGCCTGCGAGGTAATTCGACCAGATGCATTAATTAATAAAGTTCATTTAAATTAAATACTTTGTTCTTTTGTATGCCATTTAATACTACGGAGGTTTATTCTTCTGTTTAATACATTATTGGAAGGGTGGTGGAATTATTTAAATAATTATGAACAAGTATAATCTCACGGGACATAAGGGAGGTTTTGTCATGACAGATGCTAAATTGACTTAAAAGTATTGAGTAGTTGTCTTCTATCTGATTCAATCATGTGCCATTCTTCTCAGATCGGACGGCATCTATGGTCTGTGATGAAGCTCATCATGACCGGAAAAGGTCCCAATGTAATTAGCTGTCAAGATGATAGGACGGGCATTGACTTATTTTTTTCTTTTTATACTATTGGCACGACACTGAAACGAACAAGTTCATGGCCTCCTTTTGTGTATATATAGCGACAATACATATTATGCAATCACTGACTCCCTCCAAGTTCCTTCCCCACCGAATTCGTCATCCTCGTCTATATATTTCTTACAATTTACTATTAGTTGCATAATAAGTATACCAATCTACTCTCTTCTTTGTTATCTTCCATTTTTGACATTCATGGCTTTAACTCCGTAAATCACCAATTAATTTTCGTTTCCATCCTACTTTTCACTGTCTCCCGTTAGTCTCTACAACTGCAAGATCTACCATTCGTTCAGCTTTTGAGTCTGGATCCGTTCGTTTACAGTGTTCCTTAGCCTCAACTTTATAAAAACGATTCAAGCATGTAAGTAACCTTTCCTCTCTAATTCGACAGAATTCTATCTCACAAAAAAAAAAAAAAAAAAAAAAAATTCAATTAGTTGTCTATGGAAAAAAGGTAAAAGTTATCCTTCCGTAGTCATAGTTGAAAACCTGGCTCGATTCATTTCTGTTCTTCCTTAGCAGTAAATTTATAAAAACCTGGAAATCATGTAAGTTTTAGTCCTCCACTATTAGAAGCCAAACCAGAAAAAAGAAAAAAATTATAGGAGTATTAGCATAGATGCATTTCTTAATGTTAGCTTAAGATCTCCGATATATCCTTATCGTTATCAGTCCTAGAAATTATTAAGACGATTCCGTAGCAAAATTTTTATAAAAGCCGCCAAACCATGTAATAGTTCCCGTTCCTTTTTAGTCCCAAATTTTAAACACACAATAAAAAAAAAAAAAAAGCTCGTTATTAATTATTTATATTAGAAAAGAAGAAGAGAATGCCGGAATCGGAGACAGGAACTCCTGCGCCGTCAGCGCCAGCTACTCCAGGGACGCCAGGTGGACCACTTATCTCATCCATGCGAGTGGACTCTCTGTCCTACGATCGAAAGTCAATGCCACGATGCAAGTGCCTCCCAGTTACTGCGCCAACCTGGGGTGAACCTCACACTTGTTTCATCGATTTCCCTGCTCCCGATGTCTCGCTCACCCGCAAGGTACCTCTCTTTCTCTGGTTTCTGTCTTCACCCTAGCTTTCTGTGCAGACTTGCTTCAGTTTTTTATTCAAATTTGGGGCGTCAATGCACTGGTTTTAATCACAAGTCACGCACTGCATATCTCAGCTTATTTAATAGTTTTTATCATCTTTATTGGTGGGGTCCCGTTTTCTGTCCTTACCGTCATAGTTTTAGGCGTCTAAAGAAATGATTTTGTTCAACTTTCTTTTATTTATATATTTAACCATATTAATTTTTATAGTCATCTTCTAAGAAGTTATTTTTTTGATAATTTATTTGGGAGAAAATTTGAAATACAAAATATAAGTAATTTGTTTGTATTTGCTTCTTAGCAACTAGGAAGAATAATTAGTTTTAGAAAAGTTTCATCAGAATAAAAGTTAAACGAACGACATCTCACCTACTATGATATTTTATTGTGGGACGGTGGCTTTGTATATCCCTTCTCACAACGTAAATGTATATAAATAGTTAATGCGAAAAGCCATAACGTGGGAATTTAATTCAATTTAAGTAAAATCGTGTGTACATATACAGATTAAAAACCCTTACTTAATAAATATAAAATATTTATTACATTTTATTATATGTAATCTCCACTCTTCATATGCTCTTAATCTAAAGATAAACAAAAGATGTAAATATATTTGTAATTTTATGATACTGCTAATTCTCTCTTATATATGTATATATGTTTGAATTATTAACACAGTGATTAAGAGAAAATTGTGAAAGAAATCAGAGTTAATATTGGGTTAGATCATTGAACGGATAAGTTTGAGTTATTTTCAGTAGAAAAGCTTTAATGAATCCAGATCATCCCACAATACATGCACTATTTAAAAAAAAAATGTTATGGTTATTGATAGCTAATAAAAAGACGAGGTAGTAGCTTTAAGATCATCCAGCTTTTATACCTTGCGGTTTCAATTGTCCGACTGTGCGGATATATATTTTTTATATTACTCAAATTTATATATAAATAATAACAAAAAGATATAAAATCAAACTAATTTTTTATTGGTTTGAATTGTCCAGTTAGTTAAATTAACTTTGTTGATTTGTAGCCACACAAACGTATTTGTTTTAATCCCATATATATATATATATATATATATATATATATATATATATATATATATATATATAAGCTCTTTGCTGTTCTTTGTTTCTGGAAAATGGCGTAACCGGAAATACAATTTCCATTATAGTCTTTAAGATAATTCGTATTCCAATAAAATAATTATTGGACACCTTCATCCAATGCCGATGTATATATTACAAACTAAAGTTCTTATCCTTAGTTAATCACAGAATCTAACTAACTTGTGTCTCTTTCAAGAATTTTCGTTAACCTAATAAGTACACGTCGCCAAAATATTAACCAAAATATTAGATCAAGAGAGGATGTGAGAGTGAAAATTCAAAAGCATCGTTATAATAATATATATGGAATATACTTTTTCATTTTGCAAAAAGAAATTAAGAATTTGTACAAGAATGTTTTCCTCATGTGGATTGCGGAAGCAGATAGGAGCAGAGTTTGTGGGAACCTTCATCCTGATATTCGCGGCAACAGCGGCACCCATAGTGAACCAGAAGTACAATGGAGCGGAGACACTGATAGGTAATGCAGCATGTGCAGGGCTGGCAGTGATGATCATCATCTTATCAACAGGACACATCTCTGGAGCTCATCTGAATCCGTCCCTCACCTTGGCATTTGCCGCACTGCGTCATTTTCCATGGGTCCAAGTGCCCGCTTATATAGCAGCACAAGTATCAGCCTCTATATGTGCATCCTTTGCTCTCAAAGGTGTATTTCATCCCTTCATGTCCGGTGGCGTTACTATTCCCTCCGTAAGCACTGGTCAGGCTTTCGCGCTGGAGTTTATCATCACGTTCAATCTCTTGTTTGTTGTCACTGCAGTCGCCACTGACACTCGCGCGGTATGTATGATTTGAAAAGTAACATTTGAATCTATATTAAACATACGTTACACTTATGTAATCTCCCAAACTTTTTCTCTTGTGAGTAGGTGGGAGAGTTGGCAGGAATAGCAGTTGGAGCTACAGTTATGCTCAACATTCTCGTGGCAGGGTTAGTTGCTTTGACTCCATCTATTAAAATGAGCTTTAGGAGATATCCGTTAAATAATTTATGCCGCACGGCTCCAACAGAAACCTCTAGTTCTGGCTTTAAATCAACAATTCTTTTTTCTACATTGGTCCAAATTTTTGGATGGTGGGGAGGATGAGAGGAGGCATCCTAATTATTCAAAAATATGTCGATAGTCAACTTTGTTGAGTCACTTCAACATTCTTTTATATGCACACGCGCACATGTTGAACGTTTCTAAAAATTTTAAAATTGCATCTGCCCCGGAAATGGTAGTACAAACTGAATTATTAGATTTAGATGAATAATTGTTCTTGGAAGCCCCACTAGTAGCAGGGAAGACAGAAACCCCGTCATCTCTATTGTCTAATCTAACAGTAACTATACCAAATAGTGGGCATGATAGGTCCGCCAACCCTACACCCAAAGCACATTTTAGTTTAGAGGACGGTTTTTGACGGTACAAATAATAACAACATTGATAATAATAATATAACAATGCCTTTCAAAATAATAATAATAATAATTTTGACATGGTAGGCCATCAAGTGGTGGTTCAATGAACCCTGTGCGGACCCTGGGGCCCGCTGTTGCAGTAGGAAATTACGAGGGCTTGTGGATATATCTTCTGGCACCCACACTTGGGGCCCTTGCTGGTGCTGGTACCTACACCGTCGTCAAGCTCCGCGAGGATGAGGCTGATCCACCACGCCAGGTCAGAAGCTTCCGTCGCTAGACAAATTCCTGCAATTTCATCGTTTGTGTAAAATAAAGCCGCTTGATGGTGTGGTAGTGGTATAATTGCCTGTGTGCCAAAGAATAAAGGCGACGTGACCAAAAGTCCACGCCCTACAGTTTAGTTGAATAATTGTCGCACTCTTTGTGGTGTTGAATGTTGATCATTTCACTGGGTCGTTTTCCTGAACGAACACGTGTTTGTAATGTTAAGAAGGGCATTTGTCTTTGGCTCCTTCAAGATGTTTGATTTCCTTTCTATGTCGCGTGATGTTTACTTGCAGTCAATTAAATGCACTAGCATATGCGTGCTTCTTTTTCACAATTTTCAACTCATATTTTACCGCCCTCTTTTTATCTTCCTATTCTTTTTCCTCTTTTCTTCTGTTATTGTCTAATGATGTCTTCAAATTCCATCAAGCAATTTCAAAAGTGAAGGAAAAGAAGTAGAAGAAATGTAATTTTAGATGATTCACATAAACAAGTCTTGTATTTTGAAAAGATAAAAAAATTGACAATATAAATATAAAATGATAACATTGTTGGTTAGTCATAGCAATGACCTTAAACGGCGTGACTAGTTGATAGAAAGGTCAACAAACATTGGAATTGTTACTTAGAATAACATACTTCACCCACAATTATATTTAATAGAAGAGCTAAATTTTTTCTCGGATAAACAAGAGGGCTCCGTTGGTTCAGAATCATGCATTGAAATCAGGACTTCATCACACCACAAATTGAATATGAGAATCTTACTAAGTGCATGAAAAATTTACCTCCTCTTTTCTGGCACCTCCTCCTTAAATGAGTCGATCAACTCTAAAATGAGATTGTGAGAATCACTAGATTTATTTACAATGATAACCTAGAATATCAGCAACTTATAATGATGAGCTCCTTAGGATAGACTTGATTGTCTTGAGATTAGTGCTCTGATTCTTTATAGCAAACTCATGAGTCACGAGTACGAGTGAATTCTATTTTAATCCTAATGGAAAAAGAGTTCAACATCAATTGACTTTCGAATGAAATCCTAACACTACACATTAAGGAAAACCATAGAATTGAACAACGTACCTTAAAGCACAAAATTTTGATTACACCAGTTCTCCTTATTTCATTTATAACGAGATTCCTTAAATTATTTGAGTGGAATCTATCTCATGTCAGTTTAGGGTTTAGGGTTTGGGGTTTGGGATTTTAAGGTTTGGGGTTTAAGGTTTTTGGGGTTTGGAGTTTAGGGTTTAGGGTTTTTTTTTATGGGATGGGAAAATATTATTACCATAATTTTCATAACGTATTACATCATTCTTCCCTAGTATC